>CM065813.1:129237357-130524857 GCA_033398695.1 Orobanche coerulescens | reverse complement strand
CAAGGGATCACCAAAACACCAAGCATATAGAGAGAAAGTATCACATCGTTCGAGAGATGGTTGAAAAAGGATATGTTTCGTTGCAAAGAGTAGACTCAGAAGACAATGTCTCTATAACACCCCCGTGATTTACAGAGATATTACAATGCCGTAGATTCTTTTTGGAGAACCTACCAGGTTGGACCAACATAAAACGCAATAAATATCATCAACTGAACCAAGACATTAACACACTTTAAATAAAAAAACAACATCAACTCCAATGTGACATACATCAAAAACATACCAATGCATAGCCCAGTTGGATCACAACAGATACAATGGCTCACAACTGATCTAACAACATCAACAACCACTGACACCAATACATTAAATCATATATGACAGTACCCACGCGAGTACAAAACCAAAACACGACTCTGACCATGCCAAAACGACCACCAACTCACAATAACACATGATATCAGTGTTGCTCGTCATCCTCGTGCCCTTCCTGCGCCAGCTTGCCACTAAGACCTGTACCTGAATACACAACAAGTATATCCACCCCAGAAGGGTTCAACAAACAGTTGGTGCAGGTACAACGATTTATGAATATGTACAATAAATAAATAAATAACCAGATCACTGTGCCGTCATATATTCCGGAAAACCATACCAATATCATCATCTCAAAACAATCTCCCGAGCTGTACTGACCCAGTACCTCACGCGAGATACACACCCCAAAAAGTCCTCGTTAGGCCCTCCCTGGTTGTACAACCCCACCGAGTGATCTGCAGATACTCGCAGCCTAACGGATCCCAGGGGACCCACACTGGTTTTAACTCGGTTCACATACTCAACCACATGGCACAAACCACTTTTTATGAAATTACCACTTTTCATAAAATCACATTTACCACATATTCACACGAAGTACATCAAACGCAATCAAAGTACTTGCATCAATTACAATGGTACAGGGAACAGTGAATGGAAGGACCTGCTGCTCGAACTTTCCTCAACGATTAGGTCCTAGCATAGCACAACACTATATCAAACAAAGTACGACAGAAACGGAAAGATTTACCCTAAGTTCTACTCTTAGGGACAATCAAACGGACACTATAGGGTTAGACTGGATCATACATAACTACGGAAGAAAACTCGAAACTTAATCCGTGAACTTTAACGAAAAGCACAGGATTATAATTATAACATCATAACCCAGCACCACCACGGCTAGATCTGGACTTTAGAGTATAAAACCTCAAGAAAACCCTAATATATGAAGAACTTGGTTTTCGAATGATTTACCTTAATTCGGACAATAAAAGCTGTTAAGATCGTGTTAACTTTGCTCTAGAAACTCTAAAACGTTGTTGGGTAGTGACGTCCGGCCAAACTCTGCATCTCCTTACGTCCGAATCGCCCTACCATGGGAGGAGGAAGGAATAGGGAAGAAAATGACGAAATTGAACTATGCTGTCCTATTTATACTGGACGCGATTAGCGCGCGCTACTGGTAAGGCGTAGCGTGCGCTATCAGGCTTAAAAGGCAGCCCACTGCCTTTCAAAGGCAGTGCAGAACTCTCTACAATGGCCGCGCTAGCGTGCGCTACTCGTAAGGGTTAGCGTGAGCTACCTGCTAGTTTTCCGAGTTAAGTCCTGAACCCTCTGCATGCACCGACCGGCCATAATGGCGTGCACTACCATGGCCAATTAACGTGCGCTACAATGCATGATTAACGCGCGTTAGCAACACAGTCTAGCGTGCGCTAACTGCTACTTCTCAACATCACTATTATGAAGTTTGGTCAGGACGAACATATCCTGATAGGCACATAACTCGACAATCACTAACAACCAACATACCAGTTCCAACTCCAATATACACACGGGTCCCGGCACCAAACGACGTAATATGGAACTTCCCCAAACCAACTCCCAACAGAATACGATCAAAAATAAATACACTATTAATAAAGTATGCGGATGTTACACCCTTACCCTCTAAAAACAAGTTTCGTCCTCGAAACTTGAAACGGGAAGAGGGTTGCCAAGATGTAGGTTCGAGTTACCAATCGTGTATCGATGCAATATTTTATTCTTAAACCATATACTCGTACATCTTCATAAGAAAACATCGATATACAGCATGCCCCCATTGAGCACAACTCATGGGTTAACGACGACAGAGTTATCTTTGACCTCTTCTTCCGGGTTCTCTTCGGGATCCTCTTCGTCTTCTGCGACTTCTTGTCCCACTACCGGGATTGGGGCCGCTGGGAGGATAGTGAGGATCTCCTCAGCGTTGGCCCATATCATTGCTCTCTCCTACTGCACCTAATCCTGGAAGGCCTCTCTTTCTTGAGTGTACTGGGCCTCCCTCTCTCGAAGAGCACGTCGTGCAACAACTTACTGTGCTTCTAGCTGTGCAGCATGCTCGCGTTCTCGGATAGCTACTTCCTGCGTAGCCTGACTTGCATCTCGATGAAATTGTGCTACAACCTCTAGATAATTGATATGTTCTAAGCAACGAGTATGCTTAGTAGGATCCATACTTACAAGGTTACTCAACTGTTTCTCTTCGATCAACATTTTGAGTCTATTACTGGAAATACCTTTCAGGGCATTATATACACACCAAACCGATTTTAAGTCGGTGGCCCTAGCCGTACCATAGTTGTTTCTAGTAGTCGCTATTATGGCGGCGCCGTCATTCGGTGTCAATTATCCCTCGCCGCCATACCAATAATAATGATAGTGATGAAAATCTTGACGATAAACTCACAAAGATTCTCGATAAGGATCGAGTTTGTCAATGACACGAATACGACCAAAACATTGGTTAGGCTAAATGATGCGATCATGGACTCTCAGTATTCTCACTTGATGTCAAGGCATGATGACCATCTCTCAGATGTTGATCGTCGAACCGAAAGGAGCAAAAATAGGTCAGAAGAAAAGAGAGCGAACGGGAAAATAGAATTATTACGTCCCACTCCTTTTGAAATAAATTTTGTCTCAAAAATTAGGACGTGATTAAAGCAAGGCAAGCATTAGGTGACACATGTTATCTACTGCCAACAACGGGCACAAAATTCCATGTCTTACTACGGTCCAATTCAATACGCAAGAATGTTTACGAAGTGCAATGATCATGAACCACTATGGTTGATAATCCAAATAGTACAACAATCAAAATGCGGATTTAACACTGAACAAATATATAATTCTGGCAACCTCAAAGGTTTGGGAAAATTACATGACGGGACAGATACCTGAACCTTAAAGAAATGATGTGCTCGATAATCACGATGCAAGATCGAGCAACAACAATTGAACCACAATGATTGAACAACAACGACTGAACGACAACAATCGAACAACAACTCCAAAGTTCATGCCTCAGTCCGAGACATCAAATGAACTTGTAAGGGCTACAAGACGTTCATTTCGTATAGGACTCACAAAATTGAACCGAACTTGGGAAAGGCACAATTGTGATTCATTTGAAACAATGTCACAACTCGTTCAAACGATAAAAACCGAAGAACAAAATAAATTCAGAAAGTACCATCGAACATAAGCGAGTTAGGGTGGAAAATAAAGTCAAAACTCGGGTGTCACGATCCACTTTAAATGAAAAAAGTTTGTTCCCCGAAATTTAGAACAATGAAAGCAAGGTAATAACGTAACAAGCCATTTCATAAGGTCGGATGACCAAATCTCTGGGTATCCTGACGCATGCGGAATGACTACTAACATCGCAAGGATTTCTCGGTAGTGACGTGATCCAGTTAATGGCATAAGTTGAAATCAAAATAAAGCACAACACAATAGATACGGTTTGCTCGGATAGAATCATGAGTTACCAAAGGAAATATGGCCCAATATTCAACAATGGGGTTATATTACAAAATCTTGAAAAACCAGCACATGACGGAAACCACAATTATCGGGAGTATCAATGATTCGGAAGTATTAGGAAAACATCACTTGCCATCATATGGCGTACGGAATGTCCCTTAATCACTTGCTTTGCTCACCAAGAGTTTACGGACATTAGATCAACGCTAATTGTTCACGGCTCCCCAGAATCTTTAGAATTATCAATCGAGATAAAAGGGTCGGAATTATGGATATGCAATTCAAAAGGCATGACCAAAAATAATATTTATCATCTATTGATTCATCCGAATCGGGTTGGAAATGAGATCAAGAACAAATTTCACAAAATGTCAACTCAGGGGGGAAATCAAGAAATTGCCTCAATCCGATAAAACATTGTGTTAGAAAATGTTATACTCCAAAACACCTTTGAATGAAAAAAAATCGATCAAGATCACGAACCGTAGTCACAATCGATTCACATCTTGGTGTCACACACGGAGGAAGAAAAGAGCGGAAATGAGGAATCACGAGTGCTGTCCAGTTTATATGCCAGACAGATTAGCGTGCGTTAACTACAAGCATTAGCATGCGCTAACGAGACCTCCAACCTCAGTCTATTAGCCTCTGGACTGCCCTTGAACTAGCTGTTAGCGCGCGTTACCCTCTACATAGCATGCGCTAACTGCTGCACTTTAACGTGCGCTACATAATTACATAGCGTGCGCTGCTGAATTCTCAGTTGAATGCGGTAGTTTCTGCATCTCGTGTTAGTATGCACTATCCATAAGGTAGCATATGCTAACTGATCCGATTTAGTAATACAGTCATGAACACCTCTCAAACAACACCAGAACCGAAGGTTACTAATAAGCAGCAGCAAGCAAATCCGAACACCATCAGTTTGTAAGTATACAACGTCACGCAAGGAATCATCGAAGGGCCATTAACAACTAAACTGAAACCCTACCTCTCGGCGAAGAGAGTTATTATCACTTGTACATATGGAACGTCCTAACATTCACACCATCATCTCAATCACAATTCTAAGCACTATTGCCCAAAATTTTCCAGATATCCTCTATCTGCTTGCCCCGCTTGTCAACTCAGTTACTGAGGGGGCTTCATAGGACATCGTCTGGTCTCAAGTATTCATAATAGGCAACACTAGAATGTCGAATTTTGAGAGGCTTATATACTATATACAAGGGTGAGAACACATATACATACGCATTATGCTTAAAATGAACTTTTGGTCTTCTGAGCGGAATGGTAATACCATATTCGAAACACAATCTTTTGCAAATAAGGGCGAGTCACGTTTCGCCTAAAACTCGTGAATACTTTAGGAGAGGAAGTTTTATTTTACACGTTGATTTCGAAATCGTCTTTTTTAAGTAATGCGCAAAACAATTTATATATGTTTAAAATTTTCAAAAACATCTATAACCCGAAATGTTTCAAAGATTTACCTCGGATTTAGATAAAATGAAGATTCCTCCTCTCCTACTAGGTTTTTGATTAGAAGGAACGATTTTCTACCGAACACATACTCATTTAATATGGCGATATTAAATCGTAGATTGTCACCATTTGAAATAATTTCAAAAGCCACTATAGATGTTTCGCCATAATCTGTAACACCCCCAAAACCATCCGGGATGTTACAGCACCATGGGCCCCGCGCCGGAACCCACCATGCTAAAAAAATATTTTTTTTTAAACGTTCAAAAACGCCCAAAAGGCCGATGACGGTAATATTTTTCAAATACTCACAAATTTATTTATAAAACACCAAATATCGTCATATAATGTCATCAAAACTTTCAAGGCCAAAATGCCAAAGCTCGATTTAGGGAATCGGTTTTACGAAATAAAACTCCGTTTGCAAAATACCAAAAGCTATTTCAAAATACTCACGCAGCGGATAAAATTGATACTTAAAAAATCTCATGGAATGTAGGAATCCATAACATTCCCGATTTTCCAATATACGTTATGCAACTATCTCCACCTGAACCGTATAGTATACTCGTGTACATCCCAATAATCCTAATACCATCAACAAATTTCCAGCCCTTCAAACCAAGGTTAATCGAGTTAACACAATACAACCATCGCACAGATAGGAGAGAGCTCACAATCGAAAGACTTACCTTCTCCTTACGTCAACATGCACCAGTTCCTTAAATGTATAAGGAGGAAAAGCAATAGACACAACCTCAATGGAACACAATTCACAGGGGAACTCAAAATCCAGGCATGTTCAAAAGAGACCAAAACAATCTAGGCAGAAGGAATTAGAGTTCAGAGAAACTTACAGCGCAGGTCGCACGAGATAACAGCAACCCAGTGATATCACAAACAAATGACCAACTCAACTTTGACAGACCCAAAACACCAGCAACCTAGGTATCCCTAAACCTAGGCTCCGATACCAAATTCTGTAACACTCCCGTGATTTACAGAGATATTACAGCGCCGTAGGTTGATTTTGGAGAACCTACCAGGCTGGACCAACATAAAACGCAATAAATATAATTAACTGAACCAAGACATTAACATACTTTAAATAAAAAACAACATCAACTCCAATGTGACATACACCACAAAACATACCAATACATAGCCCAGTTGGATCACAACAGATACAACGGCTCACAACTGATCCAACAACATCAACAACCACTGACACCAATACATTAAATCATATATGACAGTACCCGCGCGAGTACAAAACCAAAACACGACTCTGACCATGCCAAAACGACCACCAACTCACAATAACACATGATATCAGTGTTGCTCGTCATCCTCGTGCCCTTCTTGCGCCAGCTTGCCACTAAGATCTGTACCTGAATACACAACAAGTATATCCACCCCAGAAGGGGTCAGCAAACAGCTGGTGCAAGTCAACGATTTATGAATATGTACAACAAATGAATAAATGACCAGATCACTGTGCCATCATGTATTCTGGAATACCATACCAATATCATCATCTCAAAACAATCTCCCGAGCTATGCTGGCCCTGTACCTCACGCGAGATACACACCCCAGAAAGTCCTCGTCAGGCCCTCCCTCGTTGTATAACCCCACTGAGTGATCCGCATATACTCGCAGTCTAACGGATCCTAGGGGACCCACATTGGTTTTAACTCGGTTCACACACACTCAACCACATGGCACAAACCATATTTTCTGAAATTACCACTTTTCATAAAATCATATTTTCCACATATTCACACGAAGTACATCAAACGCAATCAAAGTACTTACCTCAATTACAATGGTACAGGGAACAGTGAACGGAAGGACCTGTTGCTCGAACTTTCCTCAACGATTAGGTCCTAGCATAGCACAACACTATATCAAACAAAGTACGATGGAACCGAAAAGGTTTACCCTAAGTTCTACTCTTAGGGACAATCAAACGGACACTATAGGGTCAGCCTGGATCATACATAACTATGGAAGAAAACTGGAAACTTAATTCGTGAACTTCAACGAAAATCATAGGATTATAATTATAACATCATAACCCTGCACCACCATGGCTAGATATGGACTTTAGAGTGTAAAACACAAGAAAACCCTAAGATCTGAAGAACTTGGTTTTCGAATGATTTACCTTGATTCGGATGATAAAAGCTGTTAAGATCTTGTTAATTTTGCTCCAGGAACTCTAAAACGTTGTTGGGTAGTGACGTCCGGCCAGACTCTGCATCTCCTTATGTCCGAATCGCCCTGCCATGGGAGGAGGAAGGAATAGGGAAGAAAATGTCGAAACTGAACTATGCTGTCCTATTTATACTGGACACGATTAGCGTGAGCTACTGGCAAGGCGTAGCGTGCGCTATCGGGCTTAAAAGGCAGCCCACCACCTTTGAGAGGCAGTGCAGAACTCTCTACACTGGCCACACCAGCGTGCGATACTCGTAAGGGTTAGCATTAGCTACCTGCTAGTTTTCCGAGTTAAGTCTAGAACCCTCTGCACCCAACGACCGTCCATAATGGCGTACGCTACCATGATAATTAACGTGCGCTACAATGCATGATTAGCGCACGGTAGCAACACAGTCTAGCATGCATTAACTGCTACTTCTCAACAACACTATTATGAAGTTTGGTCAGGACGAACACAACCAGATAGGCACATAACTCGACAACCACTAACAACCAACATACCAGTTCCAACTCCAATATACACACGGTTCCCGGCACCAAACGGTGTAATATGGAACTTTCCCAAACCAACTCCCAACAAAATACGATCAAAATAAAATACACTATTAATAAAGTACGTGGATGTTACAGTCTCTGACCCGCTGACTAAGCCGTTAACTCAGGCTACCTTGGAAATACATATGAAGAAAATGGGTATTGTATACCATGATGTATGACATTGAGTGCAAGTGAGATATTGTTAGGAATATGCCCTCGAATGCCACTCAGGGGATGAGATATAAGAAATATTGTACTTGTAATTGTGGAATTATCCATAAAAAGGCAATATGATTCATTCACTGTTTATTGTATTTCAAATGCATTCTTGATTTGGTAAACATTGAAGTGAAGTCCATGTAAATAAGAGCGAACATTCCACTCTCGTTATCAGATAAGAGAATGTGCACTGGAAGTGTTTAAAGTTTATTTACATAAACCGTTCGCAAGTCAGTAAACTTAAATAGGCATTAAGTTTTGAGTAAGACTTGTATAACTGATGCTAGGACGTGTGCATGTCTTGTAGTATAGTTATAAGTATATTGGTGGGACCAGTATACTCGACATGACTCATACTTGCTACAGTCACACGGTATTCACTCTTGGAGAGTCGATGACGAATCAAAATGTTGTGATAGTATACGTGGACCTTTGACTTGAGGGTTCAGTAAGAGATGTGCTTGTGACGTTTAGCTTGTCATTAGAGTAGTTAGATTCATTTGCTTAATAGATGAGTCAACCTCGATTTGCTGAAGGATGATAGTAACTTCACATTAGCGTTATTAATCGCCCGCTGATCCTATATCACTGATTGGTCCTGATGACCCTCACAACCGAAACAGATAGTGTCCGAGACCGTATGAGATACTGAATCAGTAGCCGAATGAGAAGGTGCAGGCCCTTCACCAGAAGCACCATGACCACGGCCTCGACCATGTCCATGAGTAGGTCTACCTCTACCTCTACCACTCAACATAAGAAAGAATAAGAAAAGATGAAAATGGTCAGCACAATTCACAATCTTACATAGATTAATACGCCATATCATGGTTCTAATTCATAACCGAAGCGATAAGTAAATATAAGAGCTCCATAAGTCTTACAACTATGAGTCGCATGGTATGACAACAACATAATAATATGAGGGTCATACGACTGAGTCTTAAAACTACACAAACAGATCCAAAAAAATGAAAACCTAGGTATTCACAACCTAGGTTATGATATAATAACTGTTACACCCTAACTCAATTAGGGCTATTACATGCCATAGAACCTTTCAAAAAGGTCTACCATGCTAAGACCAAACATTACCATGAAAGAAATTCTCAATTTAAACACAATAAGTAATAAGAAGTTAGGGCATGGACTCGACAAAACATTAAGATATGTCATAATCCAAAAACATAGTAAGACAATCCAAATTGACATGCATGGGACTCCCACGACAACCAACTGAAAGTGTACTCACATGTTCACAAACCAAAACATACTATAATAGACAAACATGAATAAAAAAACATGACTCTAGCCCTATAAATCCTGTATGCCCACTAGTCCCATGCGTCCTGGCTTCTCAAATGTACATTGACCTAAAATGCAAGGCATTTTTCCTTGAATGGGTTGGTGCTCGAATCATTAGTGCTTGTACACAACCATATGAAATATATTTTTAAAACATTTGTCAAAATCAACACTTCGATAAAAACAATTTAATATTCTAAAATATTACCGAACCATCAGAACATTTATTCATGTGTCATCAACCCAAGCCCAAAATTCAATACTCATGGTTATCCGCAATCCAACTCCCTTGGCATAGATCAGCATCCGCACCGTCGGGCATTCTTGGGTGGAAAACCCACGTTTATGATTCAACACCCTTAGCATAGATCCTCATACGCCCCGTCAAGCATCTCTTGGTGAATCCCAACATCATTTTGTTGGGATTCGGGGCCTAAAACAGAAGGAGCAGCATAATAAGAGAATTTATCTAAACCGAACCCCTGAAACAAGATCGATCAATCATCGTATATACGGATATAATAAATAAAAACACGAATTAAAAATCATACCCTTGAAGTCCTTTGATTAAATGTTGAAGAAAACCGATCCAAGCTTTAGCAAAATCCCGAGCACCGAAAACACTGTGCCTCTACGTATCACGCGTTGGAAGATGATCGGAAAATTTTCTATCAATTTATTCTCAAATAATATGGCTAGAAGTAGATAGAATGAGCTTATCGTTATTTTATAAATACTCTAATTATTTTATAAATATTATTTTTCTCTCAAAATTACACTTATAACACAAGTGTAAAAACAAGAAAATTTTTCTCTCCTCTTCTCGTTTGTGTTTCGGCCGAAGTTATTTGTTGTAGGGTGGAGGATGTTGGTATTCGGTAATTAAAATCGAGTTATGCATCGGAAAATAAATCGATCCAACCGGATAAAACCAAACCCCTAAAATGGATCGATCAAGCATCATATAAGTGAATAAAAATTGACGAAGATAAAATTAAGAAGTCATACCCTCATAGACCTTTGATAATATCTTCTTGAAGGAAAAATCGATCCAAGATTTTTACGGACACCAATACGTATATGAATCCAATTCGTTCGAAATTGATGAATGATCAAACACCGAATATGCTGAGTGTCTCTACGTTATCACGCGTCAAATATTGGTCAGAAAAATTGTATATCAATTCATTCTTGAAGAACAGAGCTACGAATTGATATAGTATTTTACTTCTCTTCTCTTCTTCCATTTTATTTCTCTATAAGATGAAATAATCTCAAGAACAATTTTTCTTCTTCTCCCTCACAAAAACCTTACGGCATGCTCTCTGAGCCTGATGATATTGCAAACTAGATCGAACACAAATTTGAGAAGTTGTTCGAGATGGTTGAATGTCCGGAAGGGAATCGAGACTCTGTGGTGGCTTACTACCTTAGTAAGAGCGCCCATACGTGGTGGCTTTCGGTGAGACCAGCTGATGGCGTGTGCAACTGGGAGGAATTCAAGAACCTCATGTTCGGCCGTTATTATCCAACTTCACTCCGTGAGGCCAAGCTATTAGAGTTGCTGAACCAGACCCATCTGAGGATGATGATGTGTTATCAATTGCCGAGAAATTCCAGGCCCTTCTTTTGTTCGCCTCGTCGATTGTTCGAACGGAAGCTGATAGGATCAAGTATTTTCTTAAGAGGCTTAAACCCCGGATGAGAATGCAGTTACTTAATAACCACTGCATGACTCTATCGGAATTCGTCGAGAGCTCTTGAGTACAAACTTACTGTGAAGGATATTTCCAAGAAGTAGCCGCAGTCCACTAATAAGAAATCAAGGAACCAGACCCAGGCTGATAGTAACCGGGAAATCTTCAAGGAGCCCCAATCTGTATTGACTTTTTCGAGCAGCCACTTGTGGCTTCAAAACCGACAAGTTCGCATTCTCGAGCAGCCAACTCGTCTATTATGTGTTTTAATTGTCAGATCAGGGGCACGTCAGCTCTAAATGTCTGAAGCCGGCTATTTCATGCCCTACTTGTGGGATTACTGGGCATCGTGCTCGTTTTTGCAAATTTGGGCCAGAATGTCCTCCCATAGCCTCTCATGCTCCAGTTCAGGACAGGGCACCTCCATCTGCCTCTCACCAGACTACAGGGGCAAACAGAGAAATGGGCCGTAGAAGTCAAGCTGGTACATCTGGTACCGGAGTTGTAAAACCCAAAATCTACGAAATGAAGAAGGTCGACGATCCCGAAGCCAGCATGATCGCAGGTACACTCGAGATCCACTCTCAACCTGTATGTCTTCTTTTTGATACTGGTGCTTCGCACTTCTTTATATTTGCTTCTTGTTTGAGTCGTTTGCAGTTAGATCATGTTATCGATTTTGAACCTTATGTGATTGATCTACCCGATGGTAGAATACTTGTTGGGAATCGTGAAGCTCAGAACTGTTCGATTCGTATGAACGACTACGAGTGGTTGTTAGACTTGCTTGTGGTCGATTTACCTAAAGGTGATGTAATATTGGGTACCGATTGGATGGATCGCCGTGATGCCATACTTAGCGTCCGCAAGCAGATGGTGACCGACACTTCTGATGATGGTTTTAAGTGCATTTTTCAGGGTGATAATCCCATCCGTGCCGGGAGAATCATCAGAGTAATGAAAGCAGTGAAACTGCTTAATCAGGTATGTGTTGGTTATTGGTGCTACATGACCAAGATAGTGGATCGACCAACTAAATTGGCCGATATTCTAGAGGTCCGTGACTACCCATATGTTTTTACAGATGAGTTGCCGGGCATACCTCCACATCGTGAGTTAGAGTTCACCATTGAATTAGAGCCAGGTACGTACCCACTTTCAAAAGCACCGTATCATGTGGCTCCAATCGAGATGCAGGAGTTGAAAAGTCAGCTCGAGGATTTGACCGAGAAAGGTTATATTCGACCTAGTGCATCCCCTTGGGGATCACAGTGTTATTTGTGCGAAAGAAGGATGGATCCCCGCGTTTATGTATTTACTACCATGAGTTGAATAGTGTAACAATCAAGAACAAATATCTGTTGCCTCGTATTGATGATTTCTTGGATCAACACCAAGGTGCCGCTGTGTTTTCTAAGATCGACTTAAGATCCAGTTATCATCAGTTGAGGATTTGAGAGTCAGATATTTCGAAGATCATTTTTCGTACTCGCTATGGGCATTATGAGTTCGTGGTGATGCTGTTTGGACTGACTAACGCACCGGTAATGTTCATGGAATTGATGAATCGAGTTTTCATTGATTATCAGGATTGTTTTGTGGTTGTTTTCATCGATGACATTTTGATCTACTCCCGCGACCTTGAAGAGCACGAATACCATCTCCGTCAGATTCTCGGTGTGCTGAGATGAGGACAACTCTATGGAAAATTTTCCAAATGCGAGTTCTGGATGTCTAAGGTTGCTTTACTTGGACATGTGATATCAGTTGATGGGTTAATATGGACCCACAGAAGACAGAGGCTATCCGAGATTGGCTACATCCGAAGAATGTGAAGGAAGTTCGTAGTTTCCTTGGTCTAGCAGGATATTACAGTCGGTTTGTGGAGGACTTTTCCAAGGTTGCTCAACTGCTGACTAATCTGTTGAGGAAAGATAAGAAGTATACATGGTCAGAGACATGTCAACAAAGCTTTGACGAACTCCAAAGTCGATTGATTTCGGCACCAGTTTTGGTCTTACCACAAGGGACCGAAGGATTCGTGGTGTATAGTGACGTGTCGAGACAGGGCCTTGGATGTGTATTGATGCAGAATGGAAAAGTGAGTGCCTATGCATCAAGACAATTGCAACCTTATTGTAACACCCACATGGTATACAGAGATATTACAGTGCCGTAGATCCTTTTTGGAGGACCTACCAGGCTTAGAACGACATAAATCCACGTTAACAATTCGAAAACCCAGACATTCATATACGTTAACAATAATCAACTTTGAACCATATACATTACAAAACTCAATTGTACACTGTCCCGTGGAACTACAACTAGTACAATAACACCACCAAAACGACTGAACCACAAACAAACCATATTACCTGATAGTATGCACGCAAGCACAAGGCAAAACACAACTCTGTTCACAACAGGATGACCACATACTCAAAATGATACATGATATTAGTGTTGCTCGTCATCCTCGTGTCTTTCTTGCGCCGGCTCGCCACAACAAGTATATTCACCCCCGAAGGAGTTAGCAAACATCTGGTGCAAGTATAGCGATTCTTGAATGTTAGGAATATGCCCTTGAATGCCACTCAGAGGATGTTAGAGTGAGGGCATTGTACTTGTTATTATGTAAATCATTATCAGAAGGCAATTGCATGTTTCTTTATTTACTGGTAGTCATTGGCATTCCTGACTCGTAAATATATATATAGAAACTAGTTCGTGTAATTGAGAGCAAAACATTCCACTCCTTATTGGATAAGGGGATCGACACTGGAAAGGGTTATGGCTCAAATACTTAATCGTTCGCAAGTCGATGAAACCTGACTGGGCGTTAAGTTTATGCGAAGACTTGTATGACCTGTTCATTGACTTGGAGCCCGTCGATCACTAATAGTTAGTCGTACCACATGTTATAGGTATGCTAATGATATTAGTATACTCGAACTGACTCACCCTCGATTCGTCACACGGATTTCACTCCAAGACAGTTAATGACGGAATTGAAAGGTTGTGATAGGTATTCGTGAACCTTAAGCTTAAGGATTTAGTAGGGATATGATTTTGACGTTAATATTTTCATTAGAGTAGTTCGACCCAAAAAATCGGAAGGTGGGGGTCAACCTTGATGTGCATCTTGACGGGCAAGTAGCAAGTTCCACTAAGTACCAAGATAGGATTCTTTCTCATGTTAGTGAACCAGTATATGTCCTATGCGGTTATTGGCAGATGATATCATAAGTCTTTGGCCAAAGCATTGGAGCTAGTTGTATTAGATACACAAAAGCTCGATGATCTTGATTTGCATTAACTCATGCATAACGTCAAGTACAGATAGGGTTTGACTGGCCGTGACCCTACAACTTGATCAGGACATTTGAAAGAAGGGTTTATATGTATACTGGTATTCACGACATAAAGGTTTTGGAATGATCCCCACCATTCGTTCTAAGTTAGGGTACAGTGTAGGCCGCTAGGCTGGCTAGGTGGTGCTACTACTCTTTGGTTCCTCCCATTACTAACTGAGACGGACCGACCGAGTCACGCAATAGGATAGACTACGGAATGAATTGATCTTGTTCTCTCTTAATGAATATTAGATATTGGATATCTAATTTATTGGATATTGGATTTCTAATTAATTTCGGGACATTGGATGTATAATTTAATTTATTGAATAAATTAATTTAGGGTCTAATGAATTAAATAAATTACTGGATAATTAATTTTATTCACATATATAATTATTTCTTCGATAAATTAATTATATTATTTTGTATTTGATATAATTAATTAATTGGTTAATTAGTTAATATAAATACATTGGAATGGAACGGAGTTTATATGTTTGGACACTCGGTAGTCCGGAACAAACCAGACTCTCCTAATTTCTTCTAAAGGCCGCCCTCCCCACATGATTTCTTACCTTTTGTCTTGATTCCTTTATTTAATGAAAAGTAGACCATGACATGTGAGGTGGGCATGTGTTGGTTTAATAATGATCATGTGGGAAGACTTGAAAATAAAATGAAGATAAAATAAAAGGTAGACTTCTACCTCCTTGATGGGTTGAGCCGTGAGGAATATGGAGAAAGAGAAGTCTCCATTTTTCTTCTTCATTTTTCATCTTCAATATGGAGAGAGAAGAATTTTCTAAAAACACTTTGAGTGTTTAAGAAGATCAAGAGAGAAATTTAATTAATACACTTGGAGTGTATCAAATAAATTGTTATAGCTCCAATCACCTTGTTCTAGCTGTATCCATGGAGGATAACAAGATGTGTGTTGTTCCGATCGTTCTTCCGGCGCATGGCAAATAGAGACGCGATATTTTTGGCATTGGATTTTCCAAGAGCTTTGATGAATCGGATTCATGGTGGAGATTATCAAAATCTTGTTGCGGATTGGATTCGTAAGGGACATCATCTTCCCAACAATTAAATCAATGGACAACAGGAGTATGATATCGTATCTTCCTCTTTTTTGTTTTATATTCGTATATACGTAGCTTGAATCGATCCTCTTGAGGGATTCGTATTGCACTTAGTGTTTTCGCTTCCGCTGTGCCTTCATTTTTGGTGTGCGAATCCCAACAGTGGTATCAGAGAGAGGTCTTGCGATCGTATATACGATATTTAGCATTTGGAATGCTTGACTGGGTGTTCTCATGATTTGGAATCATAATCGTTTTAATCGTTGATTTTCAATTGTTCGTCTAAAAATTAATTTTCTATGATTTTTTGTTACAATATTAATCTATTTTTCTTTTGGAAAACTTATTTAAATGTGTAATATAAAGATTAAAAAAATATTTTTTTTTGAAATTGGGGCAAAAAACGAGCCGAAATATGAACAGACCCGACAGCTTGGTGCTGGTCGGGCGCTGCCGTGCGGTCCCAGGCAGTGGATCGCGATCCGGCCATGCGGTCCGGCCCTGCTCGGCAGCCTGCTGGCAGCTTGCTGGGTAGTGTCCCGGGCTTGGGCCTGCCGTGTTTTTCGGCACCGTTTTTCTATATTTTGTTCGGTAATTAATTTTCCAAAAATTAAATTGGATTTAATTTGACTAAGATATAATTATGGTAATTTTATTCTTTGGGGAATTAATTTAATGAAATATTTTCTCGTCCGAAATAAGTTAAAATTAATGGTTGTTTGAATTAATTGGATTAATTCTTTTGGATGGATTAGATTATATTTGTGATGCCCAAAGAATCACACACAAGGTCTAGTCAATAATAACATATTAATCTTAAAACATGCTAGACTTCATGCTTAATCGTATAAAAATGTGACAGTGTGACACGAAACTGTTATTATTTGAATAATATGATTCATGCATTACTTGTTATTAAGTATTATTTGGAATTTCATGATTCACCTTATTTGATAGTTAAGTTAACGGCATTGAAGTGGCTAAGCATTGAACATAACCCCAAGTTCAAGTGGTAAGCCTATAAGCAGTAAGTAATATCAGTGACGTGTCTATCGGTTTGTCTCGGGGCTATAGTCGGCGGGTATGCTGAGTCAATTTGGATTGATGATTCAAGTAAATAACCCTTTCTTATTCTGATAACACATGTCAAACATCTTGATACTGGTGAATACCATCAATGATGAAATTCAGGGCCTCACTGATAACCTTTGTTAGGTCATTTGATGTGTAAGTACCTTATTCGTCCCAAATGCGGTCGGGTAGAATGGAATTTGTCCTTTAGTTCATTATCCAATAATGTCATATTTCTAAGTGAGTACTCGGACTCTTATTTCTATGGTTTACTTATATAAAATTTCATAAAGATAATAACAAACTCAGTTTCTACCACTTTCGAAGGTATTCGCAAAAGTAGCTGAGTTTAAACAATAAAAATACATATTAAACTTTATCAAAAACCTTGGACCATACATCCATACCCTAAACATGATCAATACCTACTAAGAACCGGTTTAAAACATCCAAGAACCGGATTATAACAACTTAAACCGGTCCATTCTTCTAAACCTGACTTCTGGAGGCCATTGAGGGGCATTTTAGAACTTTCACCCTTATAAACCGACTCTTTCACTTAGACAAGGGAAGAAACGGATTCTAAACTCTTCTAGACACTCTGAACTCGATCCATAAGCTCCACACTTCGAAAATACATCAAAAAATTGAGGAGAAATCACAAAAAAACATCAACACCTCAATTCAGTTCACAATCAAGGTGAGTCATCTTTGTTTTACTCTTGTTCTTGCTATATTTCTTGTATGATATGAAGTTGTGAGAACTGGTTTAGGTGCTTATATACATTCTAATGGTGTTTAGAACTCATACATGGCCTAAACTTGTGTTTAAGGTGGATTTATAGGGCTTAAAACTCACTAAGACAACAAAAGAATCAATTCTGCCACCTTTTGAAAATATGTGTGGATAGTATTGAATTCGTGTGATTCAGGGGCAGAGGTTGCTATGTACATGTTCTTAAGTATATTAGGTATACTATATCAGAAATTCATGCAAATCCGACATATAATTAAGTGGATATACGCGGGACAAATTCAGTGATTTCAAGATCTTGATAAATTCCCCTGAACCATTGTTTTGTTGTAGAATCCTAGAATTGTGGCCTATAAGAGTTTATTTAACAATATGAACAGAAATTAATAGGCTTCATAATGAGTTAGGAGTGCAAAAAGGATAGAGTATTATGCTCGTATATAACGAAACGCACACATAAAATTTGTAGAATACTAATTATGTGAAATTGGTAAAACCCTTCGGATACGCAGTGAGTTAAACCTTGTGTATACCATATAGATTCTTTAAAGGCACTCCTTGAAACAGGATTTGAAGACATATCATCACAACCAACTCTTATTGGTATAAAAGCAAAGGTATCACCTGAACAAGGTAAGTAGTAATTGATTGCAAAACTGTATCACAAGAGCATTTGTCTGAAATATGTGCTAATGATTGATGTTTTGGATATTGCTTATACCTTGTGTATATGTGGATAACATATTGCTCTATTCTTATTGTATGACATGTCCCATAGAGCATTTATACATGTGGTATTATCACGATGCATATGATCATAGCATAGCATTGGTGGTTGTCGCATGCATTGATCATAGTACAGGCGTTCTAAAGGTGATCAGAACAAACTGTTTTGGTTATGTGCATCGCGGGCTACTGGTAAGGGGCTATTTTGTGGCGGAGTCTGGGGCACGTCATAGGGATCCATGTGTTATGATTGGACACTTTGTGTGATGTTTTGCGGTGGAGTCTGGGACACACCGTGGTGACTCATGTGTATGATTGGGCACCTTATAGCCATGATCCTGTTGGAGTCTGGGACACGCCAGGATGACCCATGTGTTATGATTGGGCAGTTTTTTCTGGCTATGGTTGGACATGCACACTTTTGGCCCGGGCCAGGAACTCGAGGTGTACATAGCAGCGCGCTATAAAAGAGTTTTTTAATGTTAAAGGAAAATGAAATTGCATTTCACGAACTCATTCATAAATGCGTTCATGCATTGTGTGTCACTACTTACTGAGCTTTCGCTCATTTAGTTGAATTCTTGTGATACAGGTAATAATTCGGGGTATCAGGCATATGTTGACATATGGGACGCTTCTCTACACCAACGAGCCGTTGTATATGAACATCAGACCTGTGGAGTATTCTCTGTGTGTGTTAAGTCTAAGTTTGCTTATAAACCTATACAACCGATGTTTTCTTTTGGTTGTAATATAATAGTTGGCTGATGTGTAAAAGTGACTTTTGGTGTGTAAAAAGAGTTTCCTCTTAAAGGTTTTAAGTTTTCCGCTGTGGTGTAAAATATAATAAGGATATTTTTAATATCCGGTATCTGATAGTCAACTTCAAGGGGGTGTGACAGATTTGGTATCGGAGCAAAGGTTTAAAGCGTTTCTGAAGACCGTTCATATACAACAATCGCTTGGCAGAGAGGAGCAACCCATCAGTCAATGGTTTTATCTATTTTTTTTTTACTTGCTATTTGCGTGTTTATGTTAATATTAGCTAATAAAAGATCCTTGTGTGAGAAGTGAAGTGATAGGTGGTAATTTTACCACATTTTTCTAGGATTTTATACTAGGTTTTTATCTCGTTTCGTGATTAATGTGCTCGTATTTGGCTTAATTATGATTACTCGAGCCGTATTACGCGTTTGGGTTGGTTTTAGTGTGTTTGCAGGTTTTTAGAGCCAAAAGGACCCAAAACGAGACAAAGGACCGAGAGTCGAGTCAAACGGACGGAAGAAACGGATTTTTGCAAAAGTCAGACCACCTATCGGGCCAGCCTATCGGCCGATAGGTGCGTCCGACAGGTGTTACGAGCCCTATCAAGTGAAGTCGACCGACAGACCAACTATCGGGCCAGCCTATCGGTCGATAGGTGCGTCCGATAGGCTGCTCCGCGGGTTCTCGAGTTTTGACGGATTGTGACTCTTTTGGATAGATTTTGTTTCCTAGATTAGGGCTAATCGGGAGTTTAACTCCCATAGGCTATATACACCACCTTCTAGACCTAGTTTATCATCCTTTATCATCTTTTATCATCTATAGCACACTTTTACATTGTTTTTGCAATTTTAATTCCTTGGAGACTAGAACTTTTTGCAAAGCAGCAATTACTATTGTTTTTCTACTTTTTCGGAGATTGAAGACTGAGAGTTCATCCGGAAGGGTTGTAATCTCTCTTTTCATATTTATAATATGTATTCTCCATCTATTTCTTGTTTAATTTCAATTATGTCTAGCTAAATCCATTGATTGATTCTAGGGTTAGTAATTTTAATTGATGTTCACATGATGTCCCTTTGATTACCTTTTTACCTTTCATCCTAGGCTTGTGTTCAAGATGTGTTAAATCTCATGCTAGATTAAAGGGCCCTTAATCGATGCATGTTAGCTAATTAATTTTGCCCGGAAGGATTAATTAATTAGTGGAAATACTTGATGCACAATATGATTTGATCTTAAGACTTGAGTGGAGTAAGATAAATCATAGATAAATAAGTTGACGCTTTTTAAGTGATTTAAATTCTTTGAGCCTTGCGGGAAAAGGGTTTAAATTAACTATCTTTCTAGGTTGCCTTGATCGGAATTGTAGATCGGCTGAGTGATTATTTCTAGGATTGAATTAAAATTTGGGGAAAAGGAATCAAGTGAATGGATTGTGTGAACTCAATTAGACGATACTACCCTAGGATCAATTAGCTTTCAACTTGTGATTTTATCTTGCTAATTTGCTTTATTTGCTTGATTTAGATAATTCACTTTATTTTGATCTCTTTGCATAATATTTTGAATTCTTATCTTATTGTTCTAGATTTTTTATTTTTAGGATTAATTGTTATTTAATTTTTGATTTTTGAAGTTAGATAATTAGAAACAAACCAAATTTTCGGATTCCTAAATAGCAGTCAAATTTTGAGTAGAGTTACTTCCTTTATTTTCGACATATCAATTCCCTTGGGTTCGATACCTTGGAAATACTTCGAGGTTTTACAAATTTTAAAATTGATCGGATTTGAAAACCATACTACGCGAATTTCAGCGATCAATTTTTGGCGCCGTTGCCGGGGAGTTGATAGAAAACTTAAAGGGATAATTCGAAAAAGAAGAGATTGTTACTTTAGGTTGTATACTATTATTATTAATATTCGATCTCGTTTCCTCACATCTTGTTTTCTCTTCCTTGTAGGCGGTGCATGATCACAAGATCCCAAGGAAAGGACTTATTTCCTTTGGATCCGGAAATCGAGAAGTCTTTGAGGAGGAAGAAGCAAGAAGCGAGAACCGAGACTATGTCTATACCTATCGTTGATACCATGGCCGGCATTGTTGACCCACCACTAGAACTCGCTATACCTATCGTTGATACCATGGCCGGCATTGTTGACCCACCACTAGAACTCGCTCGTCCCGAGAAGATCCCTTTGAATGCCCATTTTCGACCGAAGCTGGACGATTATCAAGAAGGAGGTTGGGGGAAGATTGATGCCAACAACTTCCAGCTTAAGCCGTCCCTCATCGCTACGGTGAAGTCTCAAACATACGGAGGAGGAGTTAATGAAGATCCAAACGCTCATCTTGAGTCGTTTTTGGACATATGTGCCACCATCAAGCAAAACGGAGTGCCTCCGGATGTCATTAAGCTCCGCCTATTCCGGTTCTCCTTAGAAGACGATGCGCTAGATTGGTACAAGAGCCTAGATCGGAAGGAAATTGGTACTTGGAGAGAGATGACTCGGTTGTTCTTAGCACAGTTCTATCCTCCCTCGAAGGTGCAAAAACAAATCAACGATATCTTGCAATTCGAGCAATATGAGGATGAACACTTATACGAGGCATGGATCCGATTTAAGAAGCTACTTCGCAAATGCCCACAGCATGGAATTGACAAGGAGGAAATCTACATTCGGTTTTATCGGGGTTTGACGAGGAAGGCTAGAAGAGAGTTGGACTATTCCTCGAAAGGGGGATTTCTTGCTAACGATTATGAAGAGGCCAAGAATCTCATCGAGCTAGCGGTCAACAATGATTACGAGGAGGTGACCGATAGGAAGATGACGAGAAGAAAGGTCCCATCCGGTGACGAGGACGCCTACGGTGATTTGAAGGCGAAATTTGAAAGACAACAAAAAGAGCTTGAGATGCTAAGAAAGAAGACTTTGGGAGTCAATGCAGTTTTTGAAGAGCTAAACGAGCCTATTGCAATTGAGGAGGATGTAAATTACATGCAAGGAGGAAACTTCTGGCAAGGGGGAAATAGGGGGAACTATTATCCAAACAATCGAAACCACCTTAATTTCTCCTATGCCAACCCGAACAATGCTCTTCAGCCACCACCGGGATTTAACGTGAAAAACGGGGTTATTCAAGAGCCGATTGCTAAGACACCGATGGAAGAGATGTTGGAACGGTTAGAGGCGAGTCAAAAAGATTTTATTTATAAAATAGACAAAAGGTTCGGGGCTCTCGAGCATAGTGTGACATCTATTGGAAACTCAGTGATAGCCTTGACAAAGCAGATGTCGATGGTGGAGACCCAAATGGGTCAAATGGAGAACGCCCAAGCCGGAATTCATAAGTCGGGCCATTTTCCGAGCAATACCGAGACCAACCCGAAGACGCAACAATGCAACGCAATCGAGCTTCGGAGTGGGACAAGGTACAATAATCATGGGACTGAAGTTGAGGAATCTGGAAATGAGGATGTACTAGAAACGGGAGCCGAGAACGAGAAGGCAGATGAAACGCAACAGGCCTTTCTGCCAAGACTATCGGCCGATAGTCCCACCCGATACCCAGACAGAATCCCAGCAATTGAGCCTATCGACCCCCCTATCGGTCGAAAGGCTCCTTTAGGTTTGAATGTGAAGGATTTTGAGGTAAAAGCTCCATTTCCACAGCGATTGGCCAAGTCGAGATATGATGAAAAGTTTCAACGGTTTATCGACATGTTTCAAAAGGTGAATATCAACATTCCACTTCTAGACGCTTTGAGATACATGCCGGGGTACGTTAAATTCTTGAAAGACGCTGTGGCAAGCAAGAGGAAGTTGGCGAAGTTTGAAGCAATAAATTTGACAGAGGAGTGTAGCGTTATCATTCAAAACAAGCTCCCGCTCAAGCAGAAGGATCCGGGACGTTTTACTTTGACATGCATGATTGGCGACCAAACGTTCCGTAATGTGTTGTGTGATCTCGGGGCAAGCATAAATCTTATGCCTCTATCCATCTTTAAGAGGTTGAAGATTGGGGAGATGAAGCCGACTACCATTTCTCTACTCATGGCAGACCGGTCGATCTCTTATCCGAGGGGAGTTGTGGAGGATGTGTTCGTTAGAGTCCAACACTTAGTCTTCCCGGCCGATTTTGTAGTTCTTGATATGCCCGAGGACGAGAATCAACCATTGATCTTTGGGAGACCGTTTCTAGCGACGGGGAGAGCACTTATCGACGTCCAAGTGGGTGATCTTACCTTCCGGGTTAATGATCAAAATCTGAAAATTTACATCTATGACGCGATGAAGAAGCCCGAGGATGCGCCCGAGGAATGTTATGCAATTGAGTCTATTATGCCGCCCCCGACCGACTTGTTGGAGCATTGCATTTCACAATCCATTTACTCACATTCTGATGTTGAAGAAATTTCCGAGGATTTGCCAAAGTATGTTCGAATGTTGGAGGCGAACGAGTTTCGATCTAATGAGAGGGACGTATGCTATCTTGATGTCAACAAACCCGTTCAAGGGGGAGTTGTCGCTGAGGACCGATCGATCGAGGTGACGAAGTTAGAACTTAAGCCGTTGCCGGATCACTTACAATATTGCTTCTTGGGCGAGAACGAGTCCTATCCCGTGATAGTTTCTTCTTCTCTCGGACCTACTAACTTGGAGAAGCTATTACGGGTACTGCGAAAACACAAAGGGGCGATTGGATGGACGATTTCGGACATTAAGGGAATAAGACCTTCTATTTGTATGCACCGGATTTTGCTAGAAGACGATCATAAGCCGAGGGTGCAACCGCAATGAAGATTAAATCCGGCAATGCAAGAGGTTATGAGAAAAGAAGTGCTCAAATTGTTAGATGCCGGGATGATATATGCGATTTCCGATAGTGAGTGGGTGAGTCCTACTCAAGTCGTCTCTAAGAAAGGGGGTATGACCGTGATCAAGGACGAGAAAGATGAATTAATCGCGACAAGGCTAATCACGGGATGGAGAGTTTGTATCGACTACCGGCTACTTAATGCGGCGACGAGGAAGGATAATTTTCCACTTTCATTTATTGATCAAATGCTAGATCGTTTGGCCAGACACGAGTATTATTGCTTTTTGGACGGGTATTCGGGGTACAATCAAATTGCTATCGCTCCGGAAGACCAACACAAGACCGCTTTCATGTGCCCTTATGGGGTATTCGCTTACCGGAGGATGCCATTTGGCTTGTGCAACGCACCCGCTACTTTTCAAAGGTGCATGATGGCCATCTTTCACGGATTAGTCGAGAACATAATGGAGGTATTTATGGATGATTTTTCAGTTTTTGGTTCATCTTTCGACCATTGCTTGAAAAATTTATCTTTGGTACTTGCCCGGTGTGAGGAGACGAACCTTGTTCTAAATTGGGAGAAATGTCACTTCATGGTGCACGAGGGAGTAGTGCTGGGGCATAAAGTATCTTCGGAAGGATTGGAGGTTGATCGAGCGAAGGTGGTTGCTATCGAGAAATTACCGCCTCCAACCAATGTTAAATCAGTACGAAGCTTCCTAGTCCATGCGGGGTTCTATAGACGGTTCATTAAGGATTTCTCAAAAATCACGAAGCCGTTATGTTCCTTGCTTGAGAAAGACGTGAAATTTGAGTTTGATGATGATTGCTTGAGGGCGTTTGAGACATTGAAACGAGCCTTAATTTCGACGCCGGTCTTGATCACTCCGGATTGGGGTGCACCATTCGAGTTGATGTGCGACGCGAGCGATTGGGCCGTTGGGGCTGTTTTGGGTCAAAAACGGGATAAGCTTTTCCGGGTAATTTATTATGCGAGTAAGACGACGGATTCGGCCCAAATAAACTACACCACGACGGAAAAAGAGTTGCTCGCTGTGGTCTATGCATTCGACAAATTCCGACCTTACTTAGTGGGCACTCACACTATTGTTCATACCGATCACGCAGCGATTCGCTATCTATTTGCCAAGAAGGATTCGAAGCCGAGATTAGTGAGATGGATACTCCTTCTACAAGAGTTCGACATGGAGATCCGGGATAGGAAGGGTGCGAGAATGTTGTTGCCGATCACCTTTCCCGTCTCGAGAAGCCAGTTGAGGGAGAAGATTCGAGGGTCGAAATAAAGGAGAACTTTCCGGACGAGCATATCCTAGCCTTGGCCGACGATACACCATGGTACGCGGACTATGTTAATTTCCTTGCTATCAAGCATGTTCCAACGGGTCTTTCTTCTCATCAAAGAAAGAAATTATTCCATGACGTTAAATTCTACTATTGGGAAGACCCTATTCTTTATCAGAGGTGCGCGGACGGGATTATTCGCATGTGTGTTCGACAAAGCGAATGGCAAAGGATAATTGAAGAATGCCATAGTGCACCGAGTGGGGGTCATTTTGCAGCGAATCGAACGGCCATGAAGGTGTACCAATGTGGCTTCTATTGTCCTTCTATTCATAAAGATTGCCAAGCTTTTGTGAAACATTGCGATAGATGCCAACAATTGGGGAACATAGCAAAAAGAGACGAGATGCCGCAGCACGCTATTATGGAAGTAGAGTTGTTTGACGTATGGGGTATTGATTTTATGGGTCCGTTTGCAAAATCACGAGGCTATTCGTATATTTTACTTGCGGTCGACTACGTGTCGAGATGGGTTGAGGCGATGCCGACGATTACGAACGATTCGAAAGTGGTGATTAAATTTCTTAATAAGAACATTTTGACGCGTTTCGGGACTCCACGAGCTTTGTTGAGTGACGGGGGGAGCCACTTTAATAATAGGTGGTTAGGAACCCTTCTTGCAAAATATGGAGTTAAACATAAGATTACGTCCGCCTATCATCCGCAAGCTAATGGACAAGCCGAGCTCACCAATCGGGAGATCAAACAAATTTTAGAGAAGACGGTCACGAACAAGAAGGACTGGGCAAAATATCTAGATGATGCACTTTGGGCTTATCGGACCGCGTATAAGACTCCAATTGGAATGTCTCCATACCAGCTCGTCTTTGGGAAATCCTGTCATTTATCGGTGGAGCTGGAAGTTAAAGCGTATTGGGCCACTAGACGGATTAATTTCGAATTTCTTGAGGCTAGTGGATCGAGAAGAGAGAAGCTGCTGGAAATCGACGAGTGGAGAAACGAGGCTTTCGAAAATGCGAGGATTTACAAGGAAAGAGCGAAAAAGTTTCACGATGATCGCATTCGGAAGAAGGACTTCGTCCCGGGAGACGAAGTGCTCGTTTTCAATTCTCGGCTTCGTCTATTTCCGGGGAAGTTGATGTCAAAGTGGACTGGTCCATACACCGTCTTTCAAGTAAATCAAAACGGATCATGTGTCGTGATGAAAGAAGATGGGAACAAGTTTATTGTGAACGGACATCAGATGAAGCACTATTTCAAGCCGTTGCACCACGAAGAGAAGTATGTTACTTACCTCGAAGACCCTGAATGAATGAGGTATCATCTAGCTAAAGACGTTAAACGTAGCACTTGTTGGGAGGTAACCCAACGTATGTATATTAGTTCGTTTTATTCGTTTGTTTTCGATTGTTCGTTTGCGTGATTTTTGTAGTTTCTAGTTTCGTAGTAGCTTTGTTAGTTTTGTTAAGTTCTAATCCATGCACGCCGAGTTTTGGATACTTGCAGGTCTTTAATCACCATATCCAAGCGAAAACGGGACCAAGTATGCGAAATAGAAAAAGTTGAAAAAATTTTTAAACGAACAACCTATCGGGCGAGCCTATCGGCCGATAGGCCCGGCCGATAGGCTGAGGAAAACTGAAAAAATTAAATGTTACAAGCAGTGGTCGATAGGCAGACCCTATCGACCGATAGGTCCCACCCGATAGTCAGGTACGTAAGTTTCTGGAGTGCCTATCGGTCCTGCCTATCGGCCGATAGGCCAGGCCGATAGGACATACCCGGTCCAGTATCCGCTTCGACCCGGTTGATTAATAACCCCTTTTAAACACCTTAACCACCCGTTTTTCTCACACACACACACCTATCGGACGATAAGAACACAAGGGCGATTTTCTCTACTGTTCTTCCTTAAAAATTCGATCAAGGTACTTAATTTTGACACTTAATCCTCTTGTTTTTCAATTCTATACATGTTTTGAAGCACTTTGACGGATTCTTTTTGGAGTTTTGTTGAATTTCGAAGTGGGGATCCACTTTTTGGGGGCTTTTGTTAGACTTTGATGTTCTGTGAATTTTATGCCCGATTGTTGATAGAATCTTGATGGAAACATGTTATCTATGCTTGATTGTTCATGGGTACTTCGAATTGGGGGATTAATTGATGAAATTGAACGAATTTTGAAAAAAACCCCAAATTGGAAGAACCCTAATTTCGAATTTGTTGAAATTGGGTAAATTTGTTGAATTGAATTGTTAATTGGGATTGGTATGAGTTGAATTGTTGATGATGATTCGAATTTTGAATGAATTAGATTGGATTGGAGAGAATTTGTCCTAATATGATCGTAGTGTGTAGTTCTGTTATTGTGGGTTGTGATTTTGATCCTTTGAATATGAAATGGGGGAGTCGAAGTTTGGGGGACGTTGTGTGATTTGTTGATCGTAGTATATGGCTGTTGGGTCTATGATTTTGATGTTTATTGGACATTATAGGGCTCTTAGTTGATATTGTGGGATTATTGGATTATGTCGACACTCGTTGAATGTTTGCATTATGAGTTGCTTATTGGATATTGATTGGATGGTTGTTTTGTAGGAACTTTGAAATGGCTGGAAATCAAAGCAAGAAGTCGAAGCCGTGTAAGGCCGGAAAGTCTAAGGCAACCACAGAGAAGGAAAGGGAGCTCTCGGCCGACAAACCCGCCATTTACGCCACAGTGATCAGGTACTCCGTTAACAAAGCCACTCCTTTCTCTTTTCAAACTTATTCCTCCTTTGGGATGCGAAATAAGTTTGGGGGGGGAGAAGTGCGGCTTTGTTAATTTCGGCACGTGTGAGTACCTTGTATGCCTTGTATCACTATTTGCTTGTGTTGGTGCCCGTTTTTTTTATTTGTGCTTCTCATATTGGTGTTGAGTGGATTTGGCTTTTGTTGCTTAGTTTTTAGATTTTTATGTTCATTTTCGTTTGGTGTGTTTGCTAGTTTCTATTTTTTAGGTCGTAGTAGTTTTTTTTGCTTTCGTGTTTGCTTTTATTTGCTTTTCGTTGTTTGCTTTGATGCCTTGCTTGGGTAAATAGTTTTTTTTTTAGATTTTGGTCTACTTTGCGTAAAAAAATTTTAGATAGCCTTGCTTGTCTTAGTTTTTCTTTATTCGTGAATTTTTCGTGCTTCTATTTGTGTGATACTGATGTTACGAAACTGTTTTTCTCTCTGAAGAAACGGTCGAGTTTTAGTCAAGTTGTAGTCAGTTATTTCTGTTCTGCTTAGTATTCATTTAGGTCCAAAATTTTTCGTGATTGTAGAGGTCTTGGCAGATAAGAGACGATACATACTTGTTTTAAAATCACTGTCAATACGTTTGGTTACATTTTCCGGATAGTGAGTTGTACTGTTTCATTAGTCGTGTTGGCATTTAGATTGAATGTAGAGTCGGTCAGTTTTTCCCAAAAGTCGAGATAATGTTGTTCTATGAAGGGAAGTCTAGTAACCGGGGGCATTCGCGTGACCCGTTGTTTACTCTCGCGTAAAGCGACGACCCTGATTAGACTAGTGATTTAGATATTTCACATGTGCCAATTATAGGGAGCCTAGTAACCGGGGGTATTCGCGTGACCCGCTGTTTACTCTCGCGTAAAACGGCAACCTTGATTCGGACATGCGGAAACTATATATTCGAGTTGTTTCTCCGCTGTAGACGGGAACTTAGTAACTAGAAGCATCCATGTGCCCCATGAGTGTCTTTTACGTCAAACGGTTTCCTAATACATGAGAATGGAAGTTCCACCCTAGGATTACCCCGATGAAACATCCCGAGATCCTAACCTAGTGGTCAACTCGAATCAAATTCTTGAACATATATATAAGGGAATACTGTCCGAGGTTTATTTGTTATGAAACTCGTGAAAATTGTGCCATTAGACTATGGAACGGGACGAACTAGCTTGTTTATTTTAACCTTTCATATTGACGGTCGATTTGACTCACGTTTTGTTAATCTTTGAGCTGGATTTTCTTCATGAACGAGTGATTAGGACTGGACTTGATTACTTTGCGGAATCATTATTCTGAGTGCAGCTCGCTTTTACGACACTCGGATTATTTAGAGAGAATTACAGGATAGTATTGATTAGGTTGAACACTATGAGTTGCACGATGATTCACGACATTCTTTTATTGAATTGAATTCTTTTTTTGCTTGAGGACAAGCAAAGTCTTAAGTTTGGGGGGGGGGTTTGATAGGTGGTAATCTTACCACATTTTTCTAGGATTTTATAATAGGTTTTTATCTCGTTTCGTGATTAATGTGCTCGTATTTGGCTTAATTATGATTAGTCGAGCCATATTACGCGTTTGGGTTGGTTTTAGTGTGTTTGCAGGTTTTTAGAGCCAAAAGGACCCAAAACGAGACAAAGGACCGAGAGTCAAGTCAAACGGACGGAAGAAACGGATTTTTGCAAAAGTCAGACCACCTATCGGGCCAGCCTATCGGCCGATAGGTGCGTCCGACAGGTGTTCCGAGCCCTATCAAGTGAAGTCGACCGACAGACCAACTATCGGGCCAGCCTATCGGCCGATAGGTGCGTCCGATAGGCTGCTCCGCGGGTTCTCGAGTTTTGACGGATTGTGACTCTTTTGGATAGATTTTGTTTCCTAGATTAGGGCTAATCAGGAGTTTAACTCCCATAGGCTATATACACCTCCTTCTAGACCTAGTTTATCATCCTTTATCATCTTTTATCATCTTTAGCACACTTTTACATTGTTTTTGCAATTTTAATTCCTTGGAGACTAGAACTTTTTGCAAAGCAGCAATTACTATTGTTTTTCTACTTTTTCGGAGATTGAAGACTGAGAGTTCATCCGGAAGGGTTGTAATCTCTCTTTTCATATTTATAATATGTATTCTCCATCTATTTCTTGTTTAATTTCAATTATGTCTAGCTAAATCCATTGATTGATTCTAGGGTTAGTAATTTTAATTGATGTTCACATGATGTCCCTTTGATTACCTTTTTACCTTTCATCCTAGGCTTGTGTTCAAGATGTGTTAAATCTCATGCTAGATTAAAGGGCCCTTAATCGATGCATGTTAGCTAATTAATTTTGCCCGGAAGGATTAATTAATTAGTGGAAATACTTGATGCACAATATGATTTGATCTTAAGACTTGAGTGGAGTAAGATAAATCATAGATAAATAAGTTGACGCTTTTTAAGTGATTTAAATTCTTTGAGCCTTGCGGGAAAAGGGTTTAAATTAACTATATTTCTAGGTTGCCTTGATCGGAATTTTAGATCGGCTGAGTGATTATTTCTAGGATTGAATTAAAATTTGGGGAAAAGGAATCAAGTGAATGGATTGTGTGAACTCAATTAGACGATACTACCCTAGGATCAATTAGCTTTCAACTTGTGATTTTATCTTGCTAATTTGCTTTATTTGCTTGATTTAGATAATTCACTTTATTTTGATCTCTTTGCATAATATTTTGAATTCTTATCTTATTGTTCTAGATTTTTTATTTTTAGGATTAATTGTTATTTAATTTTTGATTTTTGAAGTTAGATAATTAGAAACAAACCAAATTTTCGGATTCCTAAATAGCAGTCAAATTTTGAGTAGAGTTACTTCCTTTATTTTCGACATATCAATTCCCTTGGGTTCGATACCTTGGAAATACTTCGAGGTTTTACAAATTTTAAAATTGATCGGATTTGAAAACCATACTACGCGAATTTCAGCGATCATGAAGCCTACTAAGAGATCATGGAAGAGAATAGAATGCAAGGTAGTGCTGAAGGAGCGAGGGATAACCGTATCGACCGACTGACGGATCTTGTGGAAAGGGTTATAGAATGGGATGTTAGATGTGAAGCCGAGGCTCGTCGTTCTCCACCTCCTCGAAATGATGCCATTGATCTGGTTAGTGAGAGATTCCAGAAACTAAAACCTCCCACATTTGAAGGTGGGCTCGATACGAGCGTCTCTGAGAATTGGCTCCGAACTATGGAAGAATGTTCAGCTACGGCAGAATCCCTGATGAGGCCAAGGTTTCATCTGCGGTATTTTACCTCCGTAATGATGCTAGTTACTGGTGGGACACCATGATGGGTATATATGATGTTCGTAGACTGACATGGGAGGAATTTAAAGAGCTTTTCGAGGCGAAATACCTTACAAAAGCTGCACGAGCTGTAAAACGGAAGGAATTTTCAAACTTGAAGCAAGGTGACATGTCAGTTGATGAATATGTCAGAAAATTTGAGGAGCTTTCAAGGTATGCGCCACATATGGTAAGCACGGATGAGCTAAAGGTCGAGCAATTCATCGAGGGTCTGAAACCAGAGATATATAGAGATGTGCAAGTCGGGGAAACCGGAGGCTCAAAATATGTGGCAGTGGTTCAGCGAGCTCTAAATGCATAAATGGCTCAAAGGAAAATCATGGAGGAACGAAAGGAAAAAGAGGCTAAAGAAAAACAGAATCAGCCGAATTATCAGCAGGGCCAAGGCAAGTGGCAGCACTCAAACAAGGGTAACAAGAGGCAAGGCCAGTTCTACAAAGGTAATGGCCAGAAACGGTTTAAGGACAACAACGGAGGACAACCATCCACTGGAGGTAAACAAAAACCAAAATGTGCAAAATGTGGAAGATATCACTTTGGCGTCTGCATGGAAGGACCCGGAGCCTGCTACAAATGTGGAAAGATGGGTCGTTTTGCGAAGGAGTGTACCTCTAATGACTCCGAGCCGAAGAAAGTACAATGAAGAGTATTTGCAATCACCCAGGCAGAGGCTGATGCCAACCCTGCAGTCGTCTCAGGTAACATACTAATTTGTGGTATTCCTGCATATGCATTGTTAGATCCAGGAGCAACACATTCATTTGCATCGACCAAGTATGTGAGAAGGTTGGGCAAACCACTGGAAGAGTTTGGTGGCCAGTTTAATGTGTCTACCCCTTCAGGAGAACTCTTGACCTCGGACAAAGTTCTCCGATCCTGAAGTGTAGTAATCAATAACCGGGAACTGGATGCTGATCTCATTGTGCTCAACATGTCGGATTATGAAGTAATTCTAGGGATGGATTGGTTATCCAAGCATCATGCTACCATGGATTGTAAAAAGAAGATTGTTACATTCCAACCACCAAATGAAGAGGAGTTTGTGTTTGTTGGGAGTAGCAGCAAATTGAGAACAAGAATAATTTCAGCAATGATGGCACAAAAATTACTTAGAAATGGACGTGTCGGTTATTTAGCCAGTGTGGTGGACAAACAGAAGGAGCAGATCCACAAACCCGAAGATGTACCTGTGGTACATGAATTTTTAGAAGTATTCCCAGAGGATTTACCAGGGCTACCTCCAGACAGAGAAATTGAATTCAACATTGAGCTGGTTCCAGGAGTGGCCCCAATATCGAAAACACCATACAGAATGGCTCCTATAGAATTGAAAGAATTAAAAATTCAGTTGCAGGAATTGCTTGATAAAGGATTCATACGACCCAGTTTTTCACCATGGGGAGCCCCAGTACTCTTCGTCAAGAAGAAGGATGGTACCATGAGACTCTGTATCGATTATAGAGAATTGAATAGGGTGACCATCAAGAACAAATATCCTTTACAAAGGATTGATGATTTATTCGACCAGCTTGAGGGAGCTGCAATGTTTTCAAAGATTGATTTAAGGTCGGGTTACCATCAATTGAAGATCAAAGAAGATGACATACCAAAGACGGCATTTCGAACCAGGTATGGACACTATGAATTTCTGGTGATGCCTTTTGGTCTAACCAATGCCCCTGCTGCTTTCATGGATTTAATGAATCGAGTCTTTAGGGAGTACTTGGATAAGTTTGTCATTGTCTTTATTGATGACATCCTTATCTACTCTCGATCATTGGATCAGCACAAAGAACATCTAAGAATAGTGTTGGGTATCCTAAAGGATAAACGGCTATATGCTAAGTTTAAGAAATGCGAATTCTGGAGGGAACAAGTGGCATTCCTTGGGCATGTAGTGTCGAAGGAAGGAATTTCAGTTAACCCAGGGAAAGTGGAAGCCGTGAGTAAGTGACCCAGACCGAAGAATGTTCATGAGGTACGCAGTTTCTTGGGGTTAGCAGGTTATTATAGACGATTCGTTGAAGGATTCTCCTAGATAGCCTCACCGCTTACTCAATTGACGAGAAAGAACGTTAAGTTTTAGTGGTCTGACGCATGTGAAAAGAGCTTTGAAGAACTGAAATAGAGGTTAACATTTGCACCGATCCTTTCGATTCCAACAACTGCGGGAAGATTTGTTATTTATAGTGATGCGTCAAGGTCAGGATTGGGAGCTGTGCTTATGCAAGATGGAAGAGTAATTGCTTATGCTTCACGGAAACTGAAGGATTACGAGAAAAACTATCCAACTCATGATCTTGAATTGGCAGCCGTAGTATTTGCCTCGAAAATGTGGCGACATTACCTTTATGGAGAAAGATGTGAAATCTACACGGATCATAAGAGCTTGAAGTATTATTTCACACAGAAGGAACTTAATATGCGGCAAAGGAGATGGCTAGAATTGGTTAAGGATTATGATTGCACAATAAACTATCATCCAGGTAAGGCAAATGTTGTTGCAGATGCTTTAAGTAGAAAGTCTAATGCTAGCATATCGGTATTAATAGGGACTCAGAAATCATTATTACGAGAGTTGGAGAAGTGGGGATTGTAGATTGTGCAAGAAGGGCATGTCAGAAAACTATTTTCAATGACTCTGCAACTACCATACTTGAGACCATTAAACAGGATCAACTTACAGATCCCTATATGTCTCATTTGAAGGAAGAAGTTGAGACAGGCAAATCCAAGGATTTCGGAATTACACTAGATGGAGTTATCAACTTCAAGGGGAGGCTATGTGTACCGGACAATAGTAATCTGAAGAAGGAGATACTGTCAGAAGCTCACAACGCTCCATATACAGTACATCCTGGAACCACCAAGATGTACAAGGACCTAAAGATGTACTATTGGTGGCCTGGGATGAAGAACGATGTGGTTAAATTTGTGGCTCAGTGCCTAACTTGTCAACAAGTAAAGGCAGAACATCAAAGACCCGCATGGACATTACAATCACTGGATGTTCCTAAATGGAAATGGGAAGACATCACTATGGGCTTTGTAGTTGGACTTCCAAGAACCAGAGAAGGTCACGATGCCATATGGGTTATAATTGATCGCCTTACAAAATCAGCTCACTTTCTTCCAGTACATACTACGTATTCCATGGATAAGTTGGCGGATCTATACGTTAGAGGAATTATAAGATTACATGGCGTGCCTTTATCAATTGTATCAGACAGAGATCCTCGTTTTACTTCATCATTCTGGAAGAGCTTACACAAAGCTCTGGGAACAAAGTTGGCGTTCAGTACAACGTTTCACCCACAGACTGATGGTCAGTCGGAGAGAACTATCCAGACTCTGGAGGACATGTTAAGAGCGTGCGTACTGGATTTCCAAGGGTCGTGGAATACCTACCTGCCTTTGATAGAGTTTGCGTATAACAATAGCTTCCACTCGACTATTGGCATGGCGCCTTACGAAGCTCTTTATGGCAGAAAGTGCAGATCACCGATTCATTGGGATGAGATGGGTGAGAGGAAGTTTCTTGGACCAGAATTGGTGCAGAAAACCAAAGAAGCCATTGAGAAAATTAGAAAAAGAATGCTAACAGCTCAGAGTCGGCAGAAGAGCTACGCGGACAACCGACGACGAATGCTTGAGTTTGATGTCGGGGATAAAGTGTTTCTCAAGGTGGCACCAATGAAGGGCGTCATGAGATTCAAAAAGAAAGGGAAATTAAATCCAAGATACATAGGCCCATTTGAGGTACTGGAAAGAATTGGAGAAGTGGCATACAGGTTAGCACTTCCGCCATCACTAACAAATGTTCACGATGTCTTTCACGTTTCAATGTTGAAGAGGTATGTCTCGGATCCATCACATATATTGAGCTATGAGCAATTGCCGTTAAGTGAGGACTTGAATTATGAAGAGACACCAGTCAAGATCCTGGATAGTAAGCAAATAGAATTGAGGAACAAAAAGATATCATTTGTTAAGGTGTTGTGGAAGAATCACTCAGTTGAAGAAGCCACGTGGGAAAAGGAAGATGAAATGAGGCATAAATATCCGTCTCTATTCGGTAAGTAAATTTCGAGGACGAAATTTCTATAAGGAGGGAAGATTGTGATGCCCAAAGACTCACACACAAGGTCTAGTCAATAATAACATATTAATCTTAAAACATGCTAGACTTCATGCTTAATCGTATAAAAATGTGACAGTGTGACATGAAACTGTTATTATTTGAATAATATGATTCATGCATTACTTGTTATTAAGTATTATTTGGAATTTCATGATTCACCTTATTTGATAGTTAAGTTAACGGCATTGAAGTGGCTAAGCATTGAACATAACCCCAAGTTCAAGTGGTAAGCCTATAAGCAGTAAGTAATATCAGTGACGTGTCTATCGGTTTGTCTCGGGGCTATAGTCGGCGGGTATGCTGAGTCAATTTGGATTGATGATTCAAGTAAATAACCCTTTCTTATTCTGATAATACATGTCAAACATCTTGATACTGGTGAATACCATCAATGATGAAATTGAGGGCCTCAGTGATAACCTTTGTTAAGTCATTCGATGTGTAAGTACCTTATTCGTCCCAAATGCGGTCGGGTAGAATGGAATTTGTCCTTTAGTTCATTATCCAATAATGTCATATTTGTAAGTGAGTACTCGGACTCTTATTTCTATGGTTTAGTTATATAAAATTTCATAAAGATAATAACAAACTCAGTTTCTACCACTTTCGAAGGTATTCGCAAAAGTAGCTGAGTTTAAACAATAAAAATACATATTAAACTTTATCAAAAACCTTGGACCATACATCCATACCGTAAACATGATCAATACCTACTAAGAACCGGTTTAAAACATCCAAGAACCGGATTATAACAACTTAAGCCGGTCCATTCTTCTAAACCTGACTTCTGGAGGCCATTGAGGGGCATTTTAGAACTTTCACCCTTATAAACCGACTCTTTCACTTAGATAAGGGAGGAAACGGATTCTAAACTCTTCTAGACACTCTGAACTCGATCCATAAGCTCCACACTTCGAAAATACATCAAAAAATTGAGGAGAAATCACAAAAAAACATCAACACCTCAATTCAGTTCACAATCAAGGTGAGTCATCTTTGTTTTACTCTTCTTCTTGCTCTATTTCTTGTATGATATGAAGTTGTGAGAGCTGTTTTAGGTGCTTATATACGTTCTAATGGTGTTTAGAACTTTTACATGGCCTAAACTTGTGTTTAAGGTGGATTTATAGGGTTTAAAACTCACTAAGACAACAAAAGAATCAATTCTGCCACCTTTTGAAAATATGTGTGGATAGTATTGAATTCGTGTGATTCAGGGGCAGAGGTTGCTATGTACATGTTCTTAAGTATATTAGGTATACTATATCAGAAATTCATGCAAATCCGACATATAATTAAGTGGATATACGCGGGACAAATTCAGTGATTTCAAGATCTTGATAAATTCCCCTAAACCATTGTTTTGTTGTAGAATCCTAGAATTGTGGCCTATAAGAGTTTATTTAACAATATGAACAGAAAGTAATAGGCTTCATAATGAGTTAGGAGTGCAAAAAGGATAGAGTATTATGCTCGTATATAACGAAATGCACACATAAAATTTGTAGAATACTAATTATGTGAAATTGGTAAAACCCTTCGGATACGCAGTGAGTTAAACCTTGTCTATACTATATAGATTCTTTAAAGGCACTCCTTGAAACAGGATTTGAAGACATATCATCACAACCAACTATTATTGGTATAAAAGCAAAGGTATCACCTGAACAAGGTAAGTAGTAACTGATTGCAAAACTGTATCACAAGAGCATTTGTCTGAAATATGTGCTAATGATTGATGTTTTGGATATTGCTTATACCTTGTGTATATGTGGATAACATATTGCTCTATTCTTATTGTGTGACATGTACCATAGAGCATTTATACATGTGGTATTATCACGATGCATATGATCATAGCATAGCATTGGTGGTTGTCGCATGCATTGATCATAGTACAGGCGTTCTAAAGGTGATCAGAACAAACTGTTTTGGTTATGTGCATCGCGGGCTACTGGTAAGGGGCTATTTTGTGGCGGAGTCTGGGGCACGTCATAGGGATCCATGTGTTATGATTGGACACTTTGTGTGATGTTTTGCGGTGGAGTCTGGGACACACCATGGTGACTCATGTATATGATTGGGCACCTTATAGCCATGATCCTGGTGGAGTCTGGGACACGCCAGGATGACCCATGTGTTATGATTGGGCAGTTTTTTCTGGCTATGGTTGGACATGCACACTTTTGGCCCAGGCCAGGAACTCGAGGTGTACATAGCAGCGCGCTATAAAAGAGTTTTTGAAAGTTAAAGGAAAATGAAATTGCATTCCACAAACTCATTCATAAATGCGTTCATGCATTGTGTGTCACTACTTACTGAGCTTTCGCTCATTTAGTTGAATTCTTGTGATACAGGTAATAATTCGGGGTATCAGGCATAGGTTGACATATGGGACGCTTCTCTACACCAACGAGCCGTTGTATATGAACATCAGACCTGTGGAGTGTTCTCTGTGTGTGTTAAGTCTAAGTTTGCTTATAAACCTATACAGCCGATGTTTTCTTTTGGTTGTAATATAATAGTCGGCTGATGTGTAAAAGTGACTTTTGGTGTGTAAAAAGAGTTTCCTCTTAAAGGTTTTAAGTTTTCCGCTGTGGTGTAAAATATAATAAGGATATTTTTAATATCCGGTATCTGATAGTCAACTTCAAGGGGGTGTGACAATATTGATTGGACCAATAGTTAGATCAATTGTTATGCCATTAATTTTAATGTGATTGTTGCATTATTATTTAAATGGTAATGTAGTTCGTGGACCTAGTTTTTGAATCATTTTTCGATTGGGTTGTAAAGGCCGTTTTGAGCCTATTTATTTTACTAGAAATATTTGTATCTAGGATGCAATTTTTCAATATAAAATTTATATGTAATGACGAAGACCGGAGGAAGATCCATTCGAGAGGACGAAGATTCAAGACTCGAGACATGTAATTAGATTACGATGTTTTTGGTTCTAGGAACGGTCCATGAACTACATATTGGTAGCAACTAGGTTATGTATATTTATTCAGTTGGTATAAATGTCGACAAACGCGCTTAAATGAATTAATTATTAGGAGTATGCCCTCGAATGCCACTCAGAGGATGTTGAGTGAGGGCATTGTACATGTAATTATGTAAATCATTAATATAATGCAATAGATGTTTCTTTATTTACTGGAAGTTACTGACATTCCTAACTCGTAAATATACTTATAGAAACTAGTCCGTGTATTTGAGAGCAAAACGTTCCACTCCTTATTGGATAAGGGGGTCGGCACTGGAAAGGTTTATAGCTCAAATACTTAATCGTTCGCAAGTCGATGAACATTGACTGGGCGTTAAGTTTATGTGAAGACTTGTATAACGTGTTCTTTGACATGGAGAGTGCCTGTCGAACACTAATGGTTAGTGGGAGCACACGTTATAGGTATGCTAATTGGATTAGTATACTCGAACCGACTCACCCTCGATTCGTCACACGGATTTCACACCGGGACAGTCAATGACGGAATCGAAAGGTTGTGATAGGTATTCGTGAACCTTCGACTTGAAGATTTAGTAGGGATGTGCTTGTGACGTCAAGGTTTTCACTACAGTTCGACCCTATAAATCGGGAGGTGGGGGTCAACCTCGACGTGCATCTTGACGGGCAAGTAGCAGGTCCTACTGAATACCAAGATAGAATTATTTCCCCCGTTAGTGAGCGGGTTATATGTCCTATGCGGTTATTGGCAGATGAGATCATAAGTCTTTGGCCGAAGCATTGGAGCTAGTTGTATTGGATACACGAGAGCTCAATGATCTCGATTTGCATTAACGCATGCATAGCGTCAAGTACAGATAGAGTTCGACTGACCGTGACCCTATAACTTGATTGGGACATTGGAAAGAATGGTTTATACGTATACTGGTATTCACGACAGAATGGTTCTTGAATGATCCCAATCATTCGTTCTCAGTTGGGGTACAGTGTAGGCCGCCAGGCTGGCTAGGTGGTGCTACTACTCTTTGGTTCCTCCCATTGCTGACAGAGACGGACCTACTGAGTCGCGCAATAGTATTGACGATGGAATGAATTGAGCTTATTCTCTCATTATGAATATTAGATATTGGATATCTAATTTATTGGGACACTGGATGTTTAAATTGATTTATTGGATAAATTAATTTACGGCCTAATGAATTAAATAAATTACTGGGTGATTAAATTTAATTTATAGATATAATTATTTCTTGGAGAAATTAATTATATTGTTTTGTATTTGATATTATTAACTAATTGGATTAATTAATAGATATAAATACATCGGAATGTAATCGGAGTTTATTTGTTTGGACTCACGGGAGTCCGAAACGGACTGAACTCGCCCGACTCCTTCTAGATGCCCCCCCCCCCCCCCCACCAACTCCCTCTTGGTCTTTGGTCATCATTTTAATAATGAAAATCAAGATATGAGGAGAGAAGATATCAAAGTGATATCTCATGTTGGTGATTTGATTTGAATAAAAGATGGAAGACCGTCTCATTTGCCAACACACTTTGAGACTTACGTGAGTTGAGAGAAAAAGAGAGAGAAAATATTTTTCCAAGTCTTCATTTTTATTCATTGTTCTTGAAAAGTTTTCTTAGAGAAAATATCAAGAGATAAAATTGAGAGATATAGATTATACACTTAGAGTGCTATAATCAAAGCTTCATCACTTGATTCTAGCCGTAACCTTAGAGGTTAATCGGGTGATCGTTGTTCCGTTCGTTTCTCCAGCGCGTGACAAATAGAGACGCGGTATTTCGCCGTTGTATCATCCAAGAGTTTGGAGCGGATTGGATTCGTGGAGAACAACTAAAGCTTGGGGAATAGCTCAAGAGAAGGAATCCATTTAATCAACGGACTACAAGGGTGAGTTTCTAATATCTCTTATGATTTCGTTTATATATTCGTATATACGTAGCTCGATCGATCCTCGAAGGGATTCGGATAGAATTAATTTTCGTTTTACCGCTTCCGCTGGGCCTTCGATTTAGGCACCGAATCCCAAGTGGTATCGTAGCGTAGGTCTTGCGATCGTATATACGATATTGGCATTTGGAATGCTCGATTAGATGGTGAATAATTTGGAATCATTTTAGTCATAATCGTGGTATATGTTTTTCGGTTCGTTATAGTTGTATTTTTCGTAAGTTTATGTCTAAATATAAATCTTCATTTTCTAGGAAATATGATTTATATTGAAGATATGAATGTTGAAAAATATCGATATTGGATATCCGGTCGAAAAACTAGCCCCAAAATGTTGGGCCAGTCGGGAGAGGTCCGGACGAAGGGGGCCGCGGCCCAGGGCTCGGGGGCCGCGGCCCAGGGCTGCTGGGCAGCCCACCTTATGTTTCTATATTGTGGTCCACGGCCCAGGGCTCAAGGGGCCGCAGCCCAGGGCTGCTGGGCAGCCTACTGCTGCCCAATGTTGTTTTCGGGCGCGGTTAAGCCCATTTCGGACCCGTTTCGAGCTTGTTTTTTTCGTGTATTCCTAAAAGTGATTTCCCACAATTTAAATTGGATTCAATATGATTAAAAGGATTTATGGTATTTCATTTTATAAGGGATAATTGATTTATTGGAATACTTGTGATCGACCGAATTATTTGAACGTTTTTCATATTACCGATTGTGTGGATCGATTCGAATTGTTGATTGGATCAATGTATCTCTACGCTTTCCGTTTATATAATATTTATTGGATGAATGCTTTTGAATGGGGATGTGGTTCATGTACTTAGTTTTTGAATTGTTCGTTTTATTCGATTGGGTTGTAAAGGCCGTTTTGAGCCTATTTATTTTACTAAAAATATTTGTATCTAGGATGCAATTTTCAATGTAAAATTTATATGTAATGATGAAGACTGGAGGAAGATTCGTTTTTAGAAGACGAAGATTCAAGACGAAGACTTGTAATTAGATTACGGAGTTTTTGTTTTCTATGAACGGTCCATGAACCACATGTTGGTAGCAACTAGGTTGTGAATGGTTGCTTCAAATTGTATGAATGCCACAAATGAGCTTAAAAGAATTAATGTGCAAAGTGTAACATTAATCGCGAAAATTCTCCCACGACAAATTATTAAGTTTATAAGGTTTCATGGTTTTCCTTCCCTCCATCGAGCTTTCGGGAAATTGAAATCCAAACCGGTTGTGCTATGCTTCCGAGTTATCGGGGTAGTCGTTCGGGGAGAACGGATAAATTACCGGGAGTGCATTGGATGCCTGTTGGAGAAAATTTTGTCCCTAGAAACCTGATAGGTTGTCGGATAAGATTCAATTGTGAAACTGATCTGCGTCGATGGTATAAACTTAACTTGTTCATGAACCATAGAAACCGTATAGGTTGAGGGGAGTGAACAAGGGGAAAAAGAAGATCGAATCATCCATTAGATGGGTTGGTGTTGGACACCACTTTATGAAAATTAATAGACTAGAAACACATTCGATTTGCCCTCTATTAAGATTTATAAAGAACTCGATTACCACTATGAAGTAGAGCGACGATACTTCCGGATTTCACATGGGAGTGTGTTATTCCGATAAAAATAGTGGGAGCTCGGTAACAAGAATAGAAAAGACCTTAATTCTATACACCGAACATAATATAACAAAGTCACTAATTAATCTGTTATACTTAATGCAGACATAACTCTCAATATGACAATGAACCCACTCGCAATTCTACTCGAAAAGAACACCCTAATTGGACCTAACTTTGTGAACTGGCTCCGTAATCTGATGATTGTCCTCAGTATAGAGGCACTGGGATACGTCTTGGAGACGGACATCCCAGTGCCTCCTGTGCGGACCAGAGCCAATCAGGAAGAGATTGAAAACCACGAAAAGTGAGTTAAGGATGACGTAAAAGTCCGTTCTTACATGATGGCTTCTATGTCTAATGAGCTTCAGAGAGCTCATGAGAAAATGACTTCTGCTAGGCAGATTCTATCTCACTTAACCGAACTTTATGGTGAGCACAGCAGAACTGCTATATATGAGATATCCAAGCAACTGTTTGGTGCAAGGATGAAGGAAGGTGAGAAGGTTGGGGACTTCTCTCCAAACCCACCTTATCCTAAGGTCTCTCCCTCACAGTCACAGTCACAGTTTGTTATGAACTTCAATTGCAATGAGATTGCATGTAACTTAGCTGGGCTAATGAACATACTGGTGATCGCTCAATCTCAGATGAAGACTCCGCGGATGAAGGAGTCTGCTCTTGTGATTTCTTCTGGACCTCGGAGGTCTAAGAGTAAGAAGAAAAAGACCAAGAAGCAGACTGGACCACATGTTAATGACCTTAAGGGTAAGGGCAAGGCCCCAACGGTTCCAAAGAGCAAGAAGAAAGGCGCTTGTCTCAAGTGCGGTGAGCTGGGCCACTTGGCTAGAGAGTGTCCGATTCTTCATGGCACTTTATGTACAGAACTTTTAGTTTTGGAAACAAATTGTTCTGCTACTGTATTTTCTACTTCCTAGATACTGGGTTCTGGTGTTAGTTCACATATTTGTACCGTGAATTAGGATCTGGAACAAAGTAGGAAGCTTGGAGCTGGAGAAGTTATGATCACAATCGGAAGCGGGCATAGTGTCGAGGCGACCGACATAGGGTCACTTCTTTTGGGTTTAGAATCCGGCTTTGTTTTGACTTTAGAAGATGTACTTGTTTTTCCCAAGGGGCACAAAAACATTGTATCCATTCCGGTCATGGACATAAAAGGCTTTTCATTTTTCATTGGTGATGGTTCCTGCAAAATTTATTTCAGAAATAAACTAGTGGGTACTGCTACATTGTTAAATGGATTGTATCATCTATATCTCAGCAACAAAGTAGTTGTGAATACTATGACTAGAAAACGTGGTAGGGATGAAACCAATCAAGTTTTTAAATGGCATCTTAGACTTGGTCATGCTGGTCAGACCAAGGTTTACAAGATGGAAAAAGATGGACTTATAGGTCCATTGGGATCGGATCCCTTTCCTACTTGTGAATCTTGCCTTAAAGGCAAAATGACTATGTCCCCCTTCACAGGGACTTTTGAAAGAGCCGCTGATAAACTGGGATTAATCCATACCGACGTATGTGGTGCTTTCGAAGCAGCACGTGACGGATATCAATATTTCATTACGTTTACAGATGATCATACTAGGTATTGTTATGTATACTTAATGAAACATAAATCCGAGGCCTTTGAGAAATTCCAGGAATTCAAGGCCCTAGTCGAGAAACAAACTGGTAATCATATCAAAACACTTCGGTCGGACTGAGGTGGCGAGTATATGAGTATGGAGTTTGACGAGTTCCTTAAGGAACATAGAATAGTATCACAACTAACACCTCCAGGTACTCCTCAGTTAAATGGTGTGTCAGAAAGAAGGAACCAGACCTTGTTGAATATGGTCCATTCCATGCTCGGCTATACTGACTTACCTATTTACCTATGGGGGTATGCACTCCTGACTGCCACTTACATCTTGAAGAGATGTCCTTCCAAATCGATTCCTAAAACTCCACATGAGATGTGGGAGGGCAGGGTACCAAATCTTTGTAATACCCGTACTTTTATTGACTGTTTGACCTTGTCGTTTTTCCTATTTCGTTGCTCTGTAAACTCTTGGTGATGTTGTCGATATTGTTATATAGCTTTGTATCTTATTTGGATCACAATCGTGTTGTTTAGACCTTGCAGAAGTGTTATGGGTCAGAGAAATAGCGCACGCTAGGCCTAGGCTAACGCACGCTAATTCTGCTTGAGTAGCGCACACTATCTTTGAGCCGTAGCGCGCGCTAAGGGACCAGTCAGGTCAGAACCAGTAACTCATACTACTTTCTGGACGGGTAGTTAATGCGCGCTAGGAGTTCGTTAACGCACGCTATTCGTGATCAGTAGCACGCACTAACATCTGTCCGTAGCGCACGCTAACGGGCTGGTTGGCAGAGGCAGTGAGGTTGTCAGGTTTTCTGGACTATCAAGTAACGTACGCTAGTCTTCGGATAGCGCACGCTATAAGAGCTGTGTAGCGCACGCTAAGCCATAGTGGTAGCGCACGCTAAGACTCGAGCAGGGCAGAGGACAGTAGGTTTTGGACACCAGTTTCTGGACACCATTTTTTGGCTAGCGCACGCTAAGATAAGGCGATCAGCGCACGCTAATGGGGCCGGCAGAAGCCACTGGACTACCCGGTGACCTCGCTAGCGCACGCTAATAAAGGAGGCGTAGCGTGCGCTAGACTGGGCGGGTATATATTGGACAGTTGACTTCCATTTCATCATTTTTCATCCTGTTCACTTATTTTCGACGGGAGAAGCTCGGGAGAGGCGATTTTGGGAGATTGGAAGTGATTCTTCTTCAAACAACAACATATTTAGTTGGAGAACAAGGATTTCACAACATCTAATCCATCTTAACGTCCAAATCAAGGTAAAAATCCTTAGAACCCTATTTTTTGGAAATTTTAGGGTTTTTCCTAGATTCGTCCGATTTATCCGTTTTGAAGCTTGAGGACCTTGAGATTATGATGTATCTACTCCTTATACATGCTTTTCCTACAATTTTACGGATTGAATTCTGCCATTTTCGGACTTGTGAGAGTTTGGGTGATTTTCCAAACTCTAATTGTTTACCCTTGTATTTTCGTGAATCGTAAACGGGTTTTGGCAGTTTCTTCGTGAATTATGAGTAAGGATTATTGATTATCATGTCCCATACGAATCTTTTAGGTGCTGGAAGCGCGTTCTTGGACCTACCGAACTCATACTCTTTTCCGTTCAATTTCTCGATGTCTCAAAGGCAAGTATATATTTATGATTGTACGTTCTCGACTTTGAAAGTAAGATATATGAATGGAATGTTTATTTATATCCACTCTGGGGCGGGCCGACAGGTCCCCTGAGGGTTTCGTAGCCTTTGGTGCGATTCCATAGATAATTTGGGTTAACCACTCTGGGGCGGGCCGACGGGTCCCTTGAGGGTTCCGTAGCCTTTGGTGCGGTTCCATGGTTGATCATGTATGCATTGTTGTGAAGCTATGAGATTTAGTTATTCCGGAATACTAGTCTTGAATCGATGAATTGACGGTTACCTTTACTTTATTGTCGAGGAGTATTGTGTTTCATACTTGCTATACTTGCACTAGCTATTCGACGGATAACCCCTTTATGGGGGAAATACTTTTTATGTATTTCAGGTTCCAGAAGAGCGGATAGGCAGGTATCGGGTCGGCACGAAGATGATGGGCAAGCGTGATACTGTGTTTTATCTCCGGTTATGTTTTATGTTCCTCCATTCAGTGTTGTTGTACTGGAACGGTTATTGAATACTCGAGTATTATTTGTTTTCAGTCTTCCTTGATGTCCCGGACTGTGTTGCTGAGGTCTTGATTTTGTACTGTGATGTATTTGGATACATTGGACATATTTTGAATACCCTTTGTATCGTCTTTCATTTCATTGTATTTGGACCTTCTCGGTTAAGTTTTATAGTTCCGCGTATGATTAGCCTTGTGGGTCCCACGGTGGGGTTCACGGCACTGTAATATACCCTGAATAACTTGGGGGTGTTACAGAATATGGTATCGGAGCTTAGGTCTATGGATACCTAGGCTGTTGGTCTTTTGGGTCGATTGAGTCGTCATTTGTCCACAGTATCACTACTCTGCCATCATCACAATGCGACCGGTACTTGTAAGACCTCTTACTCTTCTGGTGTTTCCTTATTCGTTTTGCTTCAATTATTGGTATTCTTGAGAATCGGTCACTTTGATGACGTGCGATTGAATTGTACTTACGTGCCTTGTGTGTTCTTCAGTATGTCAGCTGGTAGGGGCCGTGGCCTTGGATGTGGATGAGTGTTGGGATTCGGTGCCTAAACGAAGGCCCAGCGGAAGCGGTAAAATGAAGATTAATTCGATCCGAATCCCTACGAGGATCGATCGAGCTACGTATATACGAATATATAAACGAAAAACAAGAGTTGTAAGAAACTCACCCTTGAAGTCCGTTGATTAAATGGTATCCTTCTCTTGAGCTAGTCCCCAAACTTTACTTGAATTCTTTATGATCCGAAGCACTCCAAGCACTTGAACGATCCAACATCGAAAGCACCGCGTCTCTACTTTCCACACGCCGGAGAAACGACTGGAACAACGATCACTCAATTAACCTCTAAGGTTACGGCTAGAATTAAGTGATGAAGCTTTGTATGTTAAGATTATTACACTCTAAGTGTTTTAATCTTACTCTCTCTTTATGTTTTGATATTTTCTCTAAGAAAAACTCTCAAGAAATGAGATAAAGAAGAAGACTTTGAGAAAGAACTTTTCTCTCTTTTGAACTCACTCAACTCTCACGTATGAATGTGCTAAGAATCAAAGTGAGAATCAAGATTAGTCTTCCTCCCTTTCTTTATACACTCCCACCCCAAACCTACAACTCATCCACATGAGATTACCCCACAAGTCACTTGTCTTCCATTTAAAAATGGAAACAAAAGACAAGATGAAAGGTGGTGGAAATGGGGGGGGCATCTAGAAGGGTAGGAAAGAGTTTGGTCCGTTTCGGACTCCCGTGAGTCTAAACAGATAAACTCCGATTCCGTTCTGATGTATTTATATCAACTTATTAATTCAATTAATTAATCATATCAAATACATACTAATATAATTAATTTCTCCAAGAAATAATTATATTTATGAATTAAATTAATCACCCAGTAATTTATTTAATTTATTAGGCCGTCAATTAATTTATCCAATAAATTAATTTAGACATCCAATGTCCCAAATTAGATATCCAATATCTAATATTCATAATGAGAGAATGTGCTCGATTCATTCCGTCATCAATCCTATTGCGTGACTCGGTAGGTCCGTCTCTGTCAGCAATGGGAGGAACTAAATAGTAGTAGCTCCACCTAGCCAGTCTGGCGGCCTACACTGTACCCCAACTGAGAACAAATGATTGGGATCATTCAAGAACCATTCTGTCGTGAATACCAATATACGTATAAAACCTTCTTTCAAATGTCCCGATCAAGATATAGGGTCACGGTCAGTCAAACCCTATCTGTACTTGATGCTATGTATGCGTTAATGCAAATCGAGTTCATTGAGCTCTCCAATACAACTAGCTCCAATGCTTTGGCCAAAGACTTATGTTCTCATCTGCCAATAACCGCATAGGACATATAACCCGTTCACTAACGGGAGAAAGAATTCTATCTTAGTATTCACTAGGACCTGCTACTTGCCCGTAAAGATGCACGTCGAGGTTGACGCCCACCTCCCAGTTTATAGGGTCGAACTACTCTAATGAAAATCTTGACGTCACAAGCACATCCCTACTAAATCCTCAAGTCGAAGGTTCACGAATACCTATCACAACCTTTCGATTCCGTCATTGACTATCCCGGAGTGAAATCCGTGTGACGAATCGAGGGTGAGTCGGTTCGAGTATACTAATCCAATTAGCATACCTATAACGTGTGCTCCCACTAACTATTAGTGTTCGACAGGCACACTCCATGTCAAAGAACACGTCATACAAGTCTTCACATAAACTTAACGCCCAGTGAAGTTTCATCGACTTGTGAACAATTAAGTATTTGAGCTATAAACCTTTCAAGTGCCGACCCCCTTATCCAATAAGGAGTGGAACGTTTTGCACTCAAATACATGGACGCGTTTTGGAGGCTGATGAGAGTTATAAATAAGGGTTTAAGGTCATAATTGAGGGTATTATCATTGGATTATCATTGGAGGATCATCGGAGGATCGACCATCATCAAGAGAAGAAGCATAAACACCAAGCAGCAAGAGCGGAAGCTAGAGAACGGAGGAATCCGAGTTCTTCATCTGCGTTTGATGTCAATGCTTTCATCAATTATTTCTGTATTTTTATTCTTTAGCATGTCAGGCTAAAACCCTGTTCTAGGATTTTGATGAAACCAAGGTTTTGACGAATTTGCTTTTTATTATCTATATAATTCCCTTTTCTGTTGAGTTCTCTGAATTGTTTTTAATGCTTTCAATTGTGTGGCCTATAATTGAATTGTTTTAATTACGCAACTCGAATCGGGAGAGGAGAGTTGGTGAGGAAATATTGGTGAAAACTGTTTTATCTTGTGAGATAGGAATATACTCATAGGAACTACGTGGCCTTTTGAAGATTCTGTGCCTTTTGCCTATTGTCGAATTAATTCACCTAGGGATAGAGTGTGTTATTCGCCTTTAGAAAAATCTACTGACCTCGGGAGAGGCTGTAGAGTACTTGAGCAACCTCCGCCTTCAATAAAACGGGAAATCATTAACTTCAGATAATCGAGAGTAAATTCGGATAAACCGAGGTGGATTCACAATCCTAGATTTATTCCTTAATTGATTTTCTTCCTTTGAATAATTGATTCTATTATTCCTTTGTTTTTAGTAATTTTCCTTAATTACTTGCAGCTAAAATTTCGACAGTTCAAATAAAATTAGAATATATATAAATCGATATTTAGTAATTCAGTCCTTGTGGGAACGATATCTTACTCATCATTTTATTACTTGTCTACGATAACGTGCACTTGCATTAAATGAAATCCGCAACAAGTTTTTGGCGCCGTTGCCGGGGATTGATTATTCTACTAATATCGATTTCAGTATTTCTAGTCTTAGTTTGAACATTTTTTTTATTTTATTATTTTTGTGTAATTTTATTTATTTGTTTTTCCTTGCAGGAATTTCCGGTTAGTGCATAAGAAAATTTGATAACGAAGGCCTACTACCTTTGGATACCGAACTCGAGCGCACTCTTCGGAGAAGAAAGAAGGAGAAATGAGAGCTACCGACAATAGTCACCATGGCCGATAATACCAAAAATCACGGAGGAGATAATCTTGTGCAACAAGCTCAACCGGCATTAGCACTCCGCCATTATGCTATGCCGCAAATAAATGCAAACTTTTCGGGGATCCGGCGTCCACCCATCCAAGCCAACAATTTCGAAATCAAGCCGGCTATTATTCAGATGGTGCAAGCAAGCCAGTTTTGTGGATTGCCGAACGATGACCCCAACGCACACATTGCCTCTTTTCTCGAGATTTGTGACACCTTTAAGAACAACGGTGTCACCGATGATGCTATTCGTCTACGGCTTTTCCCTTTCTCTTTGAGGGACAAAGCCAAATTTTGGTTAAATTCTTTACCGCCGGGCTCTATCACGACTTGGGCGGAATTAGCGCAAGCCTTCCTGGCTAAGTTCTTCCCACCATCAAAGACGACGAGACTGAGGAACGAGGTCACTACTTTTGGGCAATTTGATATGGAGTCACTTCACGAGGCTTGGGAGCGATACAAGGATTTGCTGAGGAGATGCCCACACCACGGCCTACCGGACTGGCTACAAATTCAGACGTTCTATAAAGGATTGAGTGCTTCTACACGCACTCTTGTTGATGCAGCCGCTGGAGGCGCCTTAATGGGAGAAACGATGGCGGAAGCTCATGCTCTATTGGAAGCGATGGCTGCAAATGCTTATCAGTGGCCTTCTGAACGAGTAATTCCGAAGCGAGTTATGGAAATCTCCAATAACAATCCGATCTCTACATTATCAGCTCAAGTCGCCGCATTAACTCAGCAACTTCAAGCCTTTTCACATGCTCCTTCCCCCGTTACCATTAAATCGTGCAATTGGTGTAATGGATCTCATCCTAGCGCAGAGTGCCAAGTTGGAAACCCTTTCGAGCAACCTCCGATGGAACAAGCTCAGTTCTTGGGGAACGGGAACCGGCAAAATAATCCGTACTCCAACACTTATAATCCGGGATGGCGTAATCATCCTAACTTTTCATGGAAGAACAGACAAAATTTAAACCAACCTCCGTTTGCTCAGCACCAACAACAACCTCCTCCCGCTCCAAAAATTTCTCTAGAGGAAGCAATGACGAAATTGGCAGCAAACACGAGTCAGTTCATGGCCCACACGGAGGCGACCTTGCAAAACCATTACGCTTCTATTCGCAACTTGGAGGTCCAATTGGGCCAAATTGCTAATGTATTAACATCTCGCCCGGAGGGTACCTTTCCAAGTACGACTGAAACGAATCCCAGGGAGAGTATTAATGCCATCAGTTTGAGAAGCGGGAAAGAAGTGTGTAACCAGCCCGAGAGGAACAAGAAGAGAAGTGAGGATGAGGAGAAGAAAAACTCGGTGAATGAGGAATCACAAAATTCGAGACCCTCAATACTGTTTCCTGACAATCCAAAGGCATATGTGCCACCCGTCCCGTTTCCACAGCATTTGAAAAAGCAGAAATTGGACAAGCAATTTTCCAAGTTTCTTGACGTCTTCAAGAAACTACATATAAATATTCCATTTGCTGATGTGTTGGAATAAATGTCGAGCTATGTCAAGTTCTTGAAAGAGATCTTATCTAACAAATGGAAGCTCGAGGAATATGAGACAGTGGCATTGACGGAGGAGTGCAGCGCTATTCTACAGAAAAAGCTTCCGCCAAAATTGAAGGATCCAGGAAGCTTCAATATACCGTGCGCCATAGGAAACCTCTCTTTTGATAGGGCATTGTGCGATCTCGGTGCTAGCATTAATCTGATGCCCCTTTCTATATTTAAGAAGCTAGGCATTGGGGAAGTAAAGCCGACGACAATCTCGCTGCAATTAGCGGATCGATCTATCAAGTACCCGAGGGGGGTAATAGAAGACGTTTTAGTCAAGGTAGATAAGTTCATTTTTCCAGATGATTTCATTGTGCTCGATATGGAGGAGGATCAAGACATCCCAATTATTTTGGGAAGACCATTCTTAGCTACCGGCTGAACTCTCATAGACGTGGAAAAAGGGAAACTCACTCTGCGGGTTCAAGATGAGCAAGTCACTTTCCAAGTGTTTAAATCCTTTCCGTGTCCAAGTAGTGTTGTGAAGAGTTCACAAATTCAAAGTGTAGATACCTTTGCGAAGGACGCACACCGGGAGAGTTGTCGGTCTAAGTGTTCAGAATCCGTTTCAGATGCTCCGACGTCTGAGAAAAATGTAGAAGATCTTAGGCATTTGGACATGTCGTCTTCATCAACTGTTTATACACCAATGAAAAATTCTAATGCTGTCATAAGTTCGTTCGAGAAAAAGGAGAATAAGCCGGAAGTAAAACGGATGCCAAGTCATGTGAAAAATGGGTGTTTCAGAAAGTTGTTTTTATTAAAATCTTTTCGCAAAGAACATTGGTTGTCCAAACCGAAAATCGGATTGTTAAAGACCAATGGTCAAAAATTTAAAACACACTTTAACGGTTCGATGGACGGGGCGGAGTTATGGTGTTTGCGAAAAGCGAACTGATTTTCAAAAAGTCTGGCTGGAGACTATAAACTTAGCGCTTCTCGAGAGGCAACCCGAGTATTAGTTGTAGATTTTTTGTGTTTCAGTATTTTCTTGCATTTTTAGATCTTTATTTTTTCGTCATTTTAGCTTGGATATGCTTATCTCTCATGCTCTTGATGTTTTCTGTTGAAAATTTTGTGCAGAAATCACCCCAGGGAAGTATTCATGTCTGAGCCGCGGCACAAGGATAGCGAGCCGCGGCACACACAAGTGAAGAAAAAAGGGCCAGACCAAACTGTACTCTGTGCCGCGGAACGACCTTACTGAGCCACGGCACACCAGATCCCTGAGCCGCGGCACGTTGCTGCCGAGCCGCGGCACGCCAATTGCCAAAAATCTGCCCAGGAAGTTGTACTCTATGCCGCGGCACAGACCAAATGAGCCGCAACACACTAACAATACGAGTTGCGGCACCCATATACTGAGCTGCGGCACAAGGCGATGGAACAAAGAAGCCTGAACAAATTGTACTCTGGGCCGCGGCTCACTTAAGCTGTGCCGCGGCCCCTGTTCGGAATTGCAAAGGCCCAGGTACCTTCTTATACACGATCGACCGGCACACCAGGTAATAATTTTTCCTTTCTTTGCACAAGCGATCGGCCGAAAACTTCTTCGCATCTTCTTCTTCCTCTTGCATACTACAATCCAACTCAGGTAATCCTCAATCCCTTAATCCTTATTCATACATGATTTGAGAAGTAAGGTATGGTTATAATTATATTGTTAGTTTTTCTTTTTAAAAGTTCTATCAAAGGTTGAGTTGGTAATATGAAGTTTTTTTTTATTGATTATTGATGTTATCTGTCGATTATGAATGATTTTCTTATGTTATATGTCGTTTGTCATGACGATCGATTTGTGTTGTTGTTTTTGGGGATTGAATGAAGCTATGGTCATGTTTGTTCCTCAATTAAAATTATGCACACAAGGTGTTTGATCAAATGCATAAATGAAAAAAAAATTTAAAGCCAACGTTTTGAAACTATGTGAAACGAATTCGTTTCTGGATTTACAGTGAACCCCAACCCTTACGTCATTTTTAAACGTGAAATGCTCAATTTTAATTTTCCTTCACAACGGTGCAAGCTCGTTCAATTCCTGATTCACGTTTTGCATATCCTTAGCCGAGTAGTGTTGTTCTCCTTATTGCTTAAGTAAGTAAACTCCGGTGTTTATCTTTTCAGGACTCGCTATGGCCAGAAAGAGAAAGGTCAGCACAAGGGCCAGGACTCAATCGTCCCCCACACGAGGGGAAACTTTACAGAGCCGAGCCGAGTTGGAGGCGCACCAATTCTCCAACCCGGAGATTCATAAAATCTTCAATGAAAAGATTCATCCTCGACCTTTGATTCCGGAGCGGGGATTCACTCCAGCCCCCCAGGACGGGGAGCTTCTGACGATGATCGATGAGATGGGGTGGGCCCGTTTCGCTGCGCCTCCCGAGCCGACGGTGATCTCCATGTACATGAATTTTATGCTAGTGCTATGCTGAAGCATATCCGAGTAGGGCAGATGATATCGCAGTCAGATACTCTGACGCAGGTCGTTGTCCGAGGCATTACGGTGGATTTTTCAGTAGCCGCCATCCGGAGATTATTCGAGCTGCCTATGGTGGATGAGATGGCTTATACGCGAGCTATGAGTGGCCTCACGAGGGAGGCCCTGCTTGAGACACTTACACAGCCCGGCTCCGTCTGGGAGATGCGCGCCCCGGGTTCCTTGGCCTTCTACTTTAAGAGCTTGCGCCTCAGTCGGCTTGGGCGAGCCTAGTTGTACTTCACCTGCGCACGTATTGATCCTACCTCACAGATCCGCTCTGTTTTACTCTCTCGTGCCCGTACATTATATTCTATCACTTCCGGGGTCAGATTCGATGTGGCCCCTCTTCTGGTCCGATCTATCTTCCAGTGTATTCAGGGAGGGGCCAAGACGGGGCTGAAGCACCCCTCTCTTATATGCGCTCTATGCCGCCAGTCGAGCATGACTTGGTCGGATGATGAGCCGATGCTAGCCCCTGAGGGTCCGATTGATCATCGCATCATTTCGCACTTCGACCAGTGGGGTGGAGCGCCGGCACACGCTCGGGGGCGAGGATTTCTTCTAGATGAGGCACACGAGCAGTCCCCGGAGCCTCTTCTTCTGATGCATGGGGAGGCAGAGTCTAGCCCGCCGCACGACAGAGAGCACTTGCAGGCGATGTTCGACGGCCTGAGAGAGGAGATGAGGAGAGAGAGAGAGAGAGCATCCTCGCAGCCATCCGAGATGAGATGAGAGAGCAGGCCCGACGGGCCAACCAATGTGAGACGAGGCGCTTGGCAGCGAGGGACGATTACCACCAGGATTACCTTGCTGCATGGACGAGCCACATTATGCACCCGGACGGGCCTTTCATCCCACCAGTTCGGCCAGCCACGCCACCCTCCTCGCCGGACGACGCCGGCACCAGTTCGTGAGCAGACAGTAGGGGCGTATTTGACCTATTCTTTTATTGCATATTACATTTTGTGTATATTGAGGTCAATGTACGTCCTAAGTTTGGGGGGTGTTTACTTTTTATTGCTGTACTTATTCGTTGCACTTTTCATTACTTTTCATTATTTTTGTTGCTAGCCTTACTTGCCGTGTTTTTAATTGCATTCGTGAATTTTTCGTGCTTCTTTTTGTGTAAAAATGATGTTACGATACTGATTTCTCGGGGAAGAAATGGTTAAGTTTTAATCGAGTTGTAGTCAGCGATATCTGTTCTGTTGAGTATTCATTTAGGTCCGAAATTTTTTCGTTTTTGTAGAAATCTTAGCAGATAAGAAAGGAGACATGCGTATTTTCAAATCGCCGTCTATACGTTTGGTTTTACTTTTCGGTTATCTAGTCGTCCAGTAATATAAGTCTTGTGGGCACTTAAATTGAGTTTAGAATCGGACAGTTTTTCCCAAAAAGTCGAGATATTATTTGTTCTATGATGGGAAGTCTAGTAACCGGGGGTATTCACGTGACACATTATTTACTCTCTCGTAAAACGACAACCCTGATTAGACTAGTGGTTTAGAGATTTCGCATGTGTCGATTATGGGGAGCCTAGTAACCAGGGGTATTCGCGTGACCCGTTGTTTACTCTCGCGTAAAACAGCAACCTTGAATCGGACATACGGGAATAGCTATTGGAGTTGTTTCTCCGCTGTGGAGGGGAACTTAGTAACTAGAAGCATCCATGTGCCCCATGAGTGTCTTTTACGTCAAACGGTTCCCCAATACATGAGAATGGAATTGCACCCTAGGATTATCCCGATGAAACATCCCGAGATCCGAACCTAGTGGTCAACTCGAATCATCTTATTGAGCATATATAAGGGAATACTGTCCGAGGGTAATTTTTGATGATGAAACTCTTGAAATTTTTGCCACTCGACTGTGGGACTGGGCGAGTTGGCTTGTTTATTTAAACCATTCATATTGGCGGTCGATTAAATTCACGTTTGTTAATCTTTGAGCTTGATTTTCTTCATGAACGGTTGATTAGGACTGAAATTGGTTACCTTGTGGAATCAGTGTCCTGGACGTGACTCACTATTACGATACTTGTATTATTCTTTGAGATTTTTAGGGTAGTATTGATTAAGTTGAGCACTATGGATTTGCACGATTATTCACGATATTTTTTGCTTGAAATTGATTCTTTTTGCTTGAGGACAGGCAAAGGCTCAAGTTTGGGGGTATTTGTTAGGCGTATTTTTATACGCTTATTTATCATTATTCTTTATCCATTTTATGTCCAAACCTGCATAAATGAGCCTTTAAAGCACTATTCTTTTATGTTTGGCAGGAAATTGGAGTCCGGAATCTCAAACGATGAAAAATGGGCGAAAATGGCGATTTTTGGCCTGGGGCCGCGGCACGAACCAAGTGAGCCGCGGCACACGAAAGCAACCAGCAAGCACCGAGCGCACTGTACTGTGAGCCGCGGCACAAGGATGCTGAGCCGCGGCCCATGAGGAAAATAGACGCCTAGGCATGGGGCGCTGAACATGGTGAGCCGCGGCACATATTAAGTGAGTCGCGGCCCACGGGGCGGTTTTGATAGAAATTGCTGTGTTTCTGGGCCGTTTTGGAGGCTGTTCTCGACCTAATCACACGGACGCATTTTGGAGGCTGATGAGAGTTATAAATAAGGGTTTAAGGTCATAATTGAGGGGATTATCATTGGAGGATCATCGAAGGATCGACCATCATCAAGAGAAGAAGCAAAAACACCAAGCAGCAAGAGCGGAAGCTAGAGAACGGAGGAATCCGAGTTCTTCATCTGCGTTTGATATCAATGATTTCTTCAATTATTTCTGTATTTTTATTCTTTAGCATGTCAGGCTAAAACCCTGTTCTAGGATTTTGATGAAACTAAGGTTTTGACGAATTTGCTTTTGATTATCTATATAATTCCCTTTTCTGTTGAGTTCTCCGAATTGTTTTTAATGCTTTCAATTGTGTGGCCTATAATTGAATTGTTTTAATTACGCAACTCGAATCGGAAGAGGAGAGTTGGTGAGGAAATATTGGTGAGAACTGTTTTATCTTGTGAGATAGGAATATACTCATAGGAACTACGTGGCCTTTTGAAGATTCTGTGCCTTTTGCCTATTGTCAAATTAATTCACCTAGGGATAAAGTGTGTTATTCGCCTTTAGAAAAATCTACTGACCTCGGGAGAGGCTGTAGAGTACTTTAGCAACCTCCACCTTCAATAAAATGGGAAATCATTAACTTCAGATAATCGAGAGTAAATTCGGATAAACCGAGGTGGATTCACAATCCTAGATTTATTCCTTAATTGATTTTCTTCCTTTGAATAATTGATTATATTATTCCTTTGTTTTTAGTAATTTTCCTTAATTACTTGCAACTAAAATTTCGACAGTTCAAATAAAATTAGAATACATATAAATCGATATTTAGTAATTCAGTCCTCGTGGGAACGATATCTTACTCATCATTTTATTACTTGTCTACGATAACGTGCACTTGCATCAAACGAAATCCGCAACAGCTACCCACGGCCGAAGCATATGGTATATTACTCATTTCCTTTCGTTGTTCCTCACTTTGAGGACACATCTTCAAGGAGAGTTTTATTCTATGTCGCATCGGTAGGAACCCTCTTTTAGAATCATCCATCTTAAATCGCTTTAAGATCTTATCTATATAGAGGGCTTGGGAAAGACCTATTATTCTCTTCGCTCTATCCCGGTAGAGCCGAATACAAAGAATATAGGTTGGTTCTCCCAAGTCTTTCATGGAGAAATTACTCGAAAGCCAAGCTTTCACAAAACTGAGCATTCCTACATCATTTTCTATTAGTAGAATGTCATCTACATATAGTACTAAGAATGCGATCCTGCTCCCACTAACCCTCTTGTATACACAAGGTTCCTCTTCATTTTGCACGAAGTCAAACTCTTTGACCGCCTCGTCAAAACGAAGGTTCCAACTACGCGACGCTTGCTTCAGTCCATAAATGGAACCCTGAAGCTTGCAAACTTTCTGAATATCGACTTCGGACACAAAGACTTTAGGTTGCTCCATATAGATTTCCTCCTCTAGGAATCCATTAAGGAAAGCCATATTTACGTCCATTTGCCATATCTCATAATCGTGGTAGGCAGCTATAGCAAGCATCATGCGAATAGACTTGATCAATGCTACGGGCGAGAAGGTATCGTGGTAATCGATCCCTTATTTCTGGGTATAACCCTTTGCCACAAGCCTAGCCTTATAGGCGTCAACCTTGCCATCACCATCAGTCTTTCTCTTGTAGATCCACTTGTTCCCAATAGGCACTATGCCCTTGGGGCGGTCTACTAGAGTCCAGACCTGATTGACATGCATCGAGTCTATCTCAGCTTCCATAGCTTCACGCCATTTCGCGGAGTCTACATCCACCATCGCTTGGTCATAGGTCGTTGGATCGGTCTCTTGGCTATCACTTGGAACCTCATGGAGACCCAGTGTAATACCCGTAATTTTGATTTCCGGTAATTTCTTTTTTTCGGCGAAAGTCCATTTTGCCGATTCGCTCATGACCATTTCGTCATTCCGAGAATGATTAATTCTGCACTTTTTGTCATCCGAGTTCGTTTCAGTGTCATTTTGTTGAGTTCGGTGCTTTTTGGCGACTTTTCCGCACTTGAGTTTGATTCTTGCGAATCTCGTTCGAAACTTCTGTTTCGAGTTTCCCGTAAGTACGTGTAACTTTGTTAGACGTGTTTTGAACTTCGGTTTGGTTATTCGATCACGTATCGTGATTTTCGGGCGTTTTGGGCCATTTTGTAATTTACCCAAAGTTGTGGGTATCCGCATTCGTAATTGTTGTCTTGACCCTTTTTCTCGGTCGCCCGCGATTAACTGTTGCATGATATTTCGTTTCAGATCAATGATGTTGTCCGCGAGTGTTTCGTCCTGTTCGTTCCGTGCGTTTTCGGAATTCGAGTCGTCGAGTCATGGCGGCTAGGCACGGGCCGGCCACGTGCGGCAGGGACCGGCCAGGTGCGCACGAGTGTGGCGCACGAACTGCGCGCACGATCCGGTGCTCGTGCGGCCCTGACTGCACACGCACGAGCGAGTGCTCGTGCCCAGTGCTCGTGTGTCCCGGTAGGTTGCCGGCAGTGGGCGCGCACGACCCAGTGCATGACCGGCCGCTCGTGCGTGCCTGCTCGTGCGTCGCTAGGCAGTATATATATGGTCGGGCAGGCTAATTCTTCACTGTTTTTCACTTCGTTTCTTTTCCTTCTGCGGATGGGAGCTTGGAGAGGTCGAAGCCATGTTGTTGAACAACAAATCCATGAAGTTCTTGAGTTCATATCATTGATTGATCATCCTATATCATCCTTTGATCCAGCGAATCAAGGTAATCTCTTCTTAGAACCCTAGTTTCTTGAATTTTGGGGTTTTTGGTTTTTTGTCCGATTCGTTCCGTATTGTTGATTAATCCATGATGGGTATGATTAATTTTAGTATTATTCATGTGTTTAACAACATCTAATCCTTGTTCTTCGTCGAATCAAGGTATTTTGGCTTGAACCCTTGGTTTTGAAGATTTTGGGGATTTTCCTTTTGATTTCAATTCCAATCCGTTTTTGTTCAATTAATTATTGTATAAACGTTGTTTTGAACATGTTCTACGGATTGGATACTCGTATCTTTGATTCGTTCGGCCCGAGGGGTGATTTCTTTGTTCTTGGAGGGTCTCGAACATTTAATGTTCGATTAAATGCTCGAATGAGTTCCTTTCGATAGTTTGTTGAGATTTCCATTGTTTTGGCCTCGAGGATTCCGATGTTGAATCACGTGGGTGATTGATGATTTGTGTGGTGTTTTCCCGTAGTAATTTCGGTGCTATCGCGTTCTTGATAGTGTTCGGGAGTTCGAGGCTATTCGACCGCATTTCCATCCATCGTCTTGTTACGATCGTGGTTCCTAGGCAAGTACCTTGTTCATACGCTTCTCGTTTTGTGAATATGATGATTGGTGGTCGTCTTGGTGTGTTTGTTTGGTTATTTGCAAATGAATTTTCAAAAGATTTGTTTTGGCCTCGTTGAAGGCTCTCTTTCAAAATGCGTGTGTGTTTTGTGAACGGTGTTTTATGGGAATTGATTATGATTTGATTATTTTGAACGTTGAAGGCTTTGATGATACCCCTGTTTTTTAAATTTATGGAATCGTGTATTCCGTATTTAATCTTGTTATTGTGTTTTGAAGAGTTTGATAATGGTGTCGGATTAGTGGCCATCTCTAGTGAGTATTCTTAATGAACTTACATTCTTAGGATATTAGTACTGCATGAGTAATGTGTGTGTGTGTATGCTCACTACGGGTTAGATCCGACGGGGTCTCGGTAGGGGTCCACAGAGACGTGGATCGACGAGCTTGCTTTTAACCACTACGAGTTAGATCCGACGGGGTCTAGGTAGGGGTCTACAGAGACGTGGATCGACGGTTAATTGTGGTGCATTTTACAAATGTGATTTGGATTATTGGCGTTTCCGGAAACGAGTATTTTGAACGGCTTTCATGATTGCATGCATTGACTAAGTGTGTAAGAGGTAAGTTGTTCGTTTGGCCTACTTGGCTAGGATGGCACAAGAGTATTTTGTTGTATGTGTTAAATCCTTTAATTGTGGAGTTTTGATGTTGGAAAACGAACCTTGTTATCGTTCTCGTGTACTGTGAGTGGATGAGATTTGGGGCTAAAATCCCAACAGTTTGGTAAAGGTCATTTTACGGAAAGTAAACCTTTGGGGCGGTGACCCCTTTCGTCTTTAGGGTTTTGAAAAGTAGGATTTGATAATCCTAAATTGTTTTCTATTAAAACTCCCGATGGCATTTTAAATCATTTTATAAATTGTTTCCCTTGATGTGTGATCTTGAAATTTTGGTAAGTTTTGAATCGAACTCTTGCCTCAGGAAGTATTCATCTTGTTGTATTTGAAATTTTGGTAAGTTTTGTCCGTTGCTGATCATTTTCGAATCGATTTGCTCGTTTTACAAGTTCTCTTGTGGAGGCTTTGTGCTTATACGCGTTCTACTTGTTCACTAGCCAGTGCGGGAGGGTCCTTAGAGGCCTCGAATGGGGTCAGTGGTTTTGTTTTGAATCCTAGGTGGTCTGAGACTGTGGTATTTTACAGTTTATTTTCCGTTAAAAGACATGTATTGTCTTGACTTTAAACGTTTTGATGCGTGTACTAGGAGGTGTTTTAGCGTACATCGATATGTGTGAGTTTTGGGCATTCTGGCCTATTGGATTTTTGAAAACCTTGAGTATCTTAGAAAATAAATCTCGAAACGTACTTTTAAAATAAATTATTTTCTCGTGGTACATCCAAGGTACCACAACATGTTTCCAAATTCTTCTACCTCGAGGACCAAAATGTTTTGAGATATTTTCATCGTTTTAGAAACACTTTTACTTAGACCCGAGGGTCGAATATTCTGAAAGTTTTTCACTAAGAGAAAGTGTCCTCATTTTTATCAAATGTGAAATGGCTCTCCAAAGTCTCGATGACGATGTTTGTACTACTTCTTTTTATATGTGATACTCGAGATCAACTAGTGTTTTCAAATTATTTTCGAAAGTGGTTTTCGTTTTTAAAACCTACCGTTTCTATTTGCGGTCCAGGAATGTATATGTGACGTTAGCATTATTGTTAGGATGTTGGCCCTATCAGTTGTAGTCGAATTGGCAGTGTAAGCGTTGAGTCGTTTTCCACACATTTGTTGTGTTAGCCCTCTTTGAGATGTGGGATGTTGGTATTGAATGTTGTCGCCTCGTGGTGGTTTCTGCATTATCGCGCATGTGCGAGCTGTTAGAGCTTGGTTTGGTATGACCTTGTGCATCGGTGATTATTCCGTTATGTGTCAGTTGTTTAATGTATTGTTACCTTGCTTCTGTTTTTGTGAATTTCGTGGACGAGGTCGAAGGTAATACCCGTACTATTTTGACTTCTGTATTTTCTCTTTCTCAATTCTTTCGAATCGCTCGTGTCCGTTGATACTTTCTAAACTTGTTCTGTATTTCGGTTTCATCGTTCGAACTAGCTGTAATCTTGTTTTGGGTCGATCTGGTTATCGCTGTGACTTTTCCGAGTTCCGTTCGATTCTTGTGAACCTTGTTCGGAAGTAACATCCTTTGGTTCTATTAGTTCTCTTATTCGAAGTGGATCGGATTTTGAACTTCTGTATTTTCGACTCTGTCGACTTGTTTATGTTCGTTGACATTTTCTGAGCTTGTCTTGTCCCTTGTTTTTGTTGATCGAACAAGTGTGGTGTTGTTTCAGAATAATTCATTTGTCGTTGTGACTTTTCAATTGCCATTCCCTTTCCTGTGGATCTTATGTGAATGCACATCTTGTTCTTTTCACCGGATCATATATTATCTCGAATCGAGACGTGAACCTGGGAGTTGTTGTTTGAATTTTATTGTTCTTCGTGATTCGAACATGATTGTTCGATTTTTGTTGTCTCGATCGTTTGATTGTTCGGTTTTTGTTTATCTCGTTTCGTGATTGTTGAACGTTCAGGCTCCTTCGTAATTCCCTTAAGTTTGGGAAATTAGTCTCGTTTTCAATCTTTCAACCCTTGGGCGGTGGAATTCCCTATTTGTTCAGCGATTGGCTCGCGTTTTGATTGATGTACTGTTGGGTTGGTCAATCATATTGATTTTCGTTCGTTGTGTTTTGTGATTATTCGGATAATCGACTCCATTGTATTATCTATTTGATGACGCTTATCACTTGTTGATTTTATTATGTCTCTACCGGTGGCGTTGTGTTAGCCGTCGTGGAGCGTGTTTTCACGCCGTATATCCCTTGCGTTGCTTGTAATGTTTCGCCGATGGGCGTAAGTTACGCATTTCTTGTGTATCTCGTTGAGTTTCCTGACGGGATATTGCTTCTCCCTACTTGTTTTAAGTTTCGGGACGAAACTTCTTTTAAGGAGGGTAGTGTGTAATACCCGTAATTTCGATTTCCGGTAATTTCTTTCTTTTCCGGCGAAAGTCCATTTTGCTGACTCGCTCATGACCATTTCGTCATTACGAGAATGATTAATTCTGCACTTTTTGTCATCCGAGTTCGTTTCGGTGTCATTTTGTTGAGTTCCGTGATTTTTGGCGACTTTATTGCAGTTGAGTTCGATTCTTGCGAATCTCATTCGAAACTTCTGTTTCGAGTTTCCCGTAAGTCCGTGTAACTTTGTTAGACGTGTTGTGAACTTCGGTTTGGTTATTCGATCACGTATCGTGATTTTCGGGCGTTTTGGGCCATTTTGTAATTTACCGAAAGTTGTGGGTATCCGCATTCGTAATTGTTGTCTTGACCCTTTTTTCTCTGTCGCGCGGGATTAATTGTTGCATGATATTTCATTTTGGATCGATGATGTTGTCCGCAAGCGTTTCGTCATGTTCGTTCCGTGCGTTTTTGGAATTCGAGTCGTCGAGTCATGGTGGCTAGGCACGGGCCGGCCACGTGCGGCAGGGACCGGTCAGGTGCGCATGAGTGTGGCGCACGAGCTGCGCGCACGATCTGGTGCTCGTGCGGCCCTGAATGCACACGCACGAGCGAGTGCTCGTGCCCAGTGCTCGTGTGTCGGCAGTTGCGGCGGTGGCGCGCACGACCAGACGCCGCGGCCGGCCGCTCGTGCGTGCCTGCTCGTGCGTCGTTGGGCAGTATATATATGGTCGGGCAGGCTACTTCTTCACCATTTTTCACTTTGTTTCTTTTCCTTCCGCGGCTGGGAGCTTGGAGAGGTCGAAGCCATGTTGTTGAACAACAAATCCATGAAGTTCTTGAGTTCATATCATTGATTAATCATCCTATATCATCCTTTGATCCAGCAAATCAAGGTAATCTCTTCTTAGAACCCTGGTTTCTTGAATTTTGGGGGTTTTGGGTTTTTGTCCGATTCGTTCCGTATTTTTGATTAATCCATGATGGGTATGATTAATCTTAGTACTATTCATGTGTTTAACAACATCTAATCCTTGTTCTTCGTCGAATCAAGGTATTTTGGCTTGAACCCTTGTTTTTGAAGATTTTGGGGATTTTCCTTTTGATTTCAATTCCAATCCGTTTTTGTTCAATTAATTGTTGTATAAACATTGTTTTGAACATGTTCTATGGATTGGATACTCATATCTTTGATTTGTTCGACCCAAGGGGTGATTTCTTTGTTCTTGGAGGGTCTCGAACATTTAATCTTCGATTAAATGCTCGAATGAGTTCCTTTCGATAGTTTGTTGAGATTTCCGTTGTTTTGGCCTTGATTCTCGTCGTCACCATGTGTTATTGTTCCTTCCAGAGGTTTATAGGTGCTCGAGGATTCCGATGTTGAATCTCGTGGGTGATTGATGATTCGTGTGGTGTTTTCCCGTAGTAATTTCGGTGCTATCGCATTCTTGATAGTGTTCGGGTGTTCGAGGCTATTCGACCGCATTTCCATCCGTCGTCTTGTTAAGATCGTGGTTCCTAGGCAAGTACCTTGTTTATACGCTTCTCGTTTTGTGAACATGATGATCGGTGGTCGTCTTGGTGTGTTTGTTTGGTTATTTGCAAATGAATTTTCAAAAGATTTGTTTTGGCCTCGTTGAAGGCTCTCTTTCAAAATGCGTGTGTGTTTTGTGAACGGTGTATTTTGGAAATTGATTATGATTTGATTATTTTGAACGTTGAAGGCTTTGATGATACCCCTGTTCTTTAAAGTTATGGAATCGTGTATTCCGTATTTAATCTTGTTATTGTGTTTTGAAGAGTTTGATAATGGTGTCGGATTAGTGGCCATCTCTAGTGAGTATTCTTAATGAACTTACATTCTTAGCATATTAGTATTGCATGAGTAACGTGTGTGTGTGTGTATGCTCACTACGGGTTAGATCCGACGGGGTCTCGGTAGGGGTCCACAGAGACGTGGATCTGACGGGGTCTCGGTAAGTCTCTTTTAGATGTAGAAACCAGGTATAGTCAGCTGGAAAAACTAGCATTGGCACTTGTTCACGCTGCAAGAAAGTTGAGACCATACTTCCAGTGCCACCCAATAGTGGTGCTTACTACCTTTCCGCTAAAAAGCACAAACCAAAGCTATCTGGAAGACTAGCCAAATGGTAAGTGGAATTGAGCGAATATGACATCACTTACAGGCTGCGGACCTTGCTAAAATCTCAAATATTAGCCGACTTCCTTGTATATCAAAATGGCACCATTCGAGGCACGTTATGGTAGGCGATGTAGGTCGCCATTATGTTGGGACGACGCTTCAGAACTAATTGTAATGGAACCGGATAAGTTGATGGAGACTAAGGAGAAGATTTATATTATCCGGTACCGATTGCTGACTGCCCATAGCCGTCATAAATCTTATGTTGATACTCGTCGTCGACCCTTGGAGTTCGAAGTGGGGGATCATGTCTTACTCAAGGTGTCGCCGACCAGAGGGGTTTTCTGCTTCGGGAAAAAGGAAAACTTAGTCCGAGGTATATCGGACCTTTCGAGATCTTGTACCGGGTTGGAGATTTAGCATATCGCTTGGCGTTGCCTCTAGTTTTGAGTCACGTCCATAGTATTTTTCATGTGTCTCAGTTGAGAAAGTACGTGCCGGATCCGAGTCACGTTATCGACTATAGTGAGATTGATGTAGCCGAGGATATTACCTTTCCGGAGAGACCCGTGAAGATCCTTGAGCGTCGCGAGAAACAACTTCGCCATAAGACCATTCCACTGGTTAAAGTGCAATGGTTGAGACATAGAGTCGAGGAGGCGACTTGGGAAATAGAATAGAAGATACGGTCGGAGTACCCCGAACTTTTTATTTCTTAAGTTTCGGGACGAAACTTCTTTTTAGAGGGGGAGAATGTAATACCCGTACTTTTATTGACTATTTGACCTTGCCGTTTTTCCTATTTCGTCGCTCTGTAAACTCTTGGTGATGTTGTCGATATTGTTATAGAACTTCATATCTTGTTTGGATCACAATCGTGTTGTTTAGACCTTGCGGAAGTGTTCTGGGTCATAGAAATAGCACACGCTAGGACTAGGCTAACGCACGCTAATTCTGCTTGAGTAGCGCATGCTAGCTTTAAGCCGTAGCGCGCGCTAAGGGACCAGTCAGGTCAGAACCAGTAACTCATACTGCTTTCTGGACTGGCAGTTAACGTGCGCTAGGAGTTCGTTAACGCACGCTATTCATGATCAGTAGCGCGTGCTAACATCTGTCTGTAGTACACGCTAACGGGCTAGTTGGCAGAGGCAGTGGGGTTGTCAGGTTTTCTGGACTATCAAGTAATGTACGCTAGTCTTCGGATAGCGCACGCTATAAGTGCTGCGTAGCACACGCTAAGCCATAGTGGTAGCGCACGCTAAGACTCGAGCAGGGCAGAGGACAGTATGTTCTGGACTCCAGTTTCTGGACACCGTTTTTTGGCTAGCGCACGCTAAGATAAGGCGATTAGCGCACGCTAACGGGGCCGGCAGAAGCCACTGGACTACCCGGTGACCTCGCTAGCGCACGCTAATAAAGGAGGCGTAGCGTGCGCTAGACTGGGCGGGTATATATTGGACAGTTGACTTCCATTTCGTCATTTTTCATCCTGTTCACTTATTTTCGATGGGAGAAGCTCGGGATAGGTGATTTTGGGCGATTGGAAGCGATTCTTCTTCAAACAACAACATATTTGGTTGGAGAACAAGGATTTCATAACATCTAATCCATCCTAACGTCCAAATCAAGCTAAAAATCCTTAGAACCCTATTTTTTGGGAATTTTGGGGTTTTCCTAGTTTCGTCCGATTTATCCGTTTTAAAGCTTGAGGACCTTGAGATTATGATGTATCTACTCCTTATACATGCTTTTCCTACGATTTTACGGATTGGATTGTGCCGTTTTCGGACTTGTGAGAGTTTGGGTGATTTTCCAAACTCTAATTGTTTACCCTTGTATTTTCGTGAATCGTAAATGGGTTTCGGGAGTTTCTTCGTGAATTATGAGTAAGGATTATTGATTATCATGCCCCTTACGAATCGTTTAGGTGCCGGAAGCACGTTCTTGGACCTACCGAACTCGGTACTCTTTTCCGTTCAATTTCTCGATGTCTCAAAGGCAAGTATATATTTATGATTGTACGTTCTCGAATTTGAAAGTAAGATATATGAATGACATGTTTATTTATATCCACTATGGGGCGGGTCGATAGGTCCCCTGAGGGTTTCGTATCCTTTGGTGCGATTCCATGGATAATTTGGGTTAACCACTCTGGGGCGGGCCGACGGGTCCCCTGAGGGTTCCGTAGCCTTTGGTGCGGTTCCATGGTTGATCATGTATGCATTGTTGTGATGCTATGAGATTTAGTTATTTCGGAATACTAGTCTTTAATCGATCAATTGATGGTTACCTTTACTTTATTGTCGAGGAGTATTGTGTTTCATACTTTCTATACTTGCACTAGCTATTCGACGGCTAACCCCTTTATGGGGGAAATACTTTTTATGTATTTCAGGTTCCAGGAGAGCGGATAGGCAGGTATCGGGTCGGCACGAAGATGATGGGCAAGCGTGATACTGTGTTTTATCTCCAGTTATGTTTTATGTTCCTCCATTTAGTGTTGTTGTACTGGAACGATTATTGAATACTCGAGTATTATTTGTTTTCAGTCTTCCTTGATGTCCCGGCCTGTGTTGCCGAGGTCTTGATTTTGTACTGTGATGTATTTGGATACATTGGACATGGTTTGAATACCCTTTGTATCGTCTTTCATTTCATTGTATTTGGACCTTCTCGGTCATGTTTTACAGTTTTGCGTATGATTAGCCTTGTGGGTCCCACGGTGGGGTTCACAGCGCTGTAATATACCCTGAATAACTTGGGGGTGTTACAGTCTTAATCACATTAGGATTTGGGGATGTCCCCCTATGTTAAGAAGACTAAGGTGGATAAGTTAGAAGCTAGGTCTGCGAAGGGACGTTTCATTGGATTCCCATCTGGGACGATGGGATATCTGTTCTACATGCCCGAAGATCGAAATATCGTTGTTGCTTTACAAGCACACTTCGTGGAAAATGAGTTCATTCAGGAAGGCAAAACAGGTAGAAGTATTTCTTTAGAAGAATACAGTGAAACTCCTCGGGAGACACCTGTGCAAGAAACTGTAACCGAACCTTCTGAAACACAAGTACAACCACCTCGTAGGTCTAGTAGGATGTCTCATTTACCTGAGAGGTATGGGCTTCTGCACTTGGAGGAGCTGGGTCTCCATGATGTTCCAAGTGATAGCCAAGAGACCGAACCAACAACCTATGACCAAGTGATGGTGGATGTAGACTCCGCGAAATGGCGTGAAGCTATGGAAGCTGAGATAGACTCGATGCATGTCAATCAGGTCTGGACTCTAGTAGACCGCCCCAAGGGCATAGTGCCTATTGGGAAAAAGTGTATATACAAGAGAAAGACTGATGGTGATGTCAAGGTTGACGCCTATAAGGCCAGGCTTGTGGCAAAGGGTTATACCCAGAAGGAAGGGATCGATTACCATGATACCTTCTCGCCCGTAGTCATGATCAAGTCTATTCGCATGATGCTTGCTATAGCTGCCTACCACGATTATGAGATATGGCAAATAGACGTAAAGACGTCTTTCCTTAATGGATTCCTCGAGGAGGAAATCTATATGGAGCAGCCTAAAGGCTTTGTGTCTGAAGTCGATATTCAGAAAGTGTGCAAGCTTCAGCGTTCCATTTATGGACTGAAGCAAGCGTCGCGTAGTTGGAACTTTCATTTTGACGAGGCGGTCAAAGAGTTTGACTTCGTGCAAAATGAAGAGGAACCTTGTGTATACAAGAGGCTTCGTGGGAGCAAGATCGCATTCTTAGTACTATATGTGGATGACATTCTACTAATAGAAAATGATGTGGGAATGCTCAGTTCTGTGAAAGCTTGGCTTTCGAGTAATTTCTCCATAATAGACTTGGGAGAAGCAACCTATATTCTTGGAATTCGACTCTACCGGGATAGAGCGAAGAGAACAATAGGTCTTTCGCAAGCCCTATATATAGATAAAATCATAAAGCAATTTAAGATGGATGATTCTAAAAGAAAGTTACAACCGATGCGACATGGAATAAAACTCTCCTTGAAAATGTGTCCTCAAAGTGAGGAACAACGAAAGGAAATGAGTAATATACCATATGCTTCGGCCGTGGGTAGCCTTATGTATGCTATGTTGTGTACGAGACCTAACATTGTGCATGCTGTAAGCGTGGTGAGTAGGTTTCAGGCAAACCCAGGTAGGGAACATTGGACTGCCGTAAAGAATGTTCTCAAGTACTTAAGAAGGACTAGAGATATGGTTCTGATGTATGGCGGTGGAGAATTGGATGTGGTGGGATTCACTGATTCGGACTTCCAGGGACAGAAGGACGACTCAATGTCTACTTCTGGCTACATATTTACTCTTAATGGAGGAGCAGTATCTTGGCGTAGCGCCAAGCAAAGCGCGACTGCTGATTCCACCTGTCAGGCTGAGTATCAAGCAGCCTCGGAGGCTTCCAAGGAAAGGTTCTGGATTAAGAAGTTTTTGGGAGAACTTCAAGTGATACCATGTGCTGAGCTGCCTGTTCTGCTGTACTGCGACAACGACGGAGATACAGCGCAGGCTAAGGAGCCGAGGTTTCACAACAGCACCAAACATATTGAGAGGAAGTATCAGCTCGTAAGAGAATTTGTTCGCAAGGGATATATTGTGCTGCACAGAGTAGACTCAGCTGACAACGTCGCTGATCCACTGACCAAGCCACTTTCTCAGACTAGATTGGTGCGTCATCTGGAGAACATGGGTATTAGATACCATAGTGTGTGGCATCAAGTGCAAGTGGGAGATTGTTAGGTGTATGACCTCGAATGCCACTCAGAGGATGTTGAGTGAGGGCATTGTACTTGTAATTATGTAAATCATTAATATAAGGCAGTGGATGTTTCTTTATTTACTGGAAGTTACTGGCATTTCTAACTCGTAAATATACTTATAGAAACTAGTCCGTGTATTTGAGAGCAAAACGTTCCACTCCTTATTGGATAAGAGGGTCGGCACTGGAAAGGTTTATAGCTCAAATACTTAATCATTCGCAAGTCGATGAAACTTGACTGGGCGTTAAGTTTATGTGAAGACTTGTATGATGTGTTCTTTGACATGGAGAGTGCCTGTCGAACACTAATGGTTAGTGGGAGCACATTTTATAGGTATGCTAATTGGATTAGTATACTCGAACCGACTCACCCTCGATTCGTCACACGGATTTCACTACGGGACAGTCAATGACGGAATCGAAAGGTTGTGATAGGTATTCGTGAACCTTCGACTTGAGGATTTAGTAGGGATGTGCTTGTGACGTCAAGATTTTCATTAGAGTAGTTCGACCCTATAAACCGGGAGGTGGGGGTCAACCTCTACGTGCATCTTGACGGGCAAGAAGCAGGTCCTACTGAATACCAAGATAGAATTCTTTCTCCCGTTAGTGAGCGGGTTATATGTCCTATGCGGTTATTGGCAGATGAGATCATAAGTCTTTGGCCAAAGCGTTCGAGCTAGTTGTATTGGATACACCAGAGCTCAATGATCTCGATTTGCATTAACGCATGCATAGCGTCAAGTACAGATAAAGTTTGACTGACTGTGACCCTATAACTTGATCGGGACATTTGAAAGAAGGGTTTATACGTATACTGGTATTCACGACAGAATGGTTCTTGAATGATCCCAATCATTCGTTCTCAGTTGGGGTACAGTGTAGGCCGTCAGGCTGGCCAGGTGGTGCTACTACTCTTTGGTTCCTTCCATTGCTGACTGAGACGGACCTACCAAGTTGCGCAATAGGATTGACGATGGAATGAATTGGGCTTATTCTCTCATTATGAATATTAGATATTGGATATCTAATTTATTGGGACATTGGATGTTTAAATTGATTTATTGGATAAATTAATTTACCGCCTAATGAATTAAATAAATTACTGGGTGATTAAATTTAATTCATAGATATAATTATTTCTTGGAGAAATTAATTATATTGTTTTGTATTTGATATTATTAATTAATTGGATTAATTAATTGATATAAATACATCGGAACGGAATTGGAGTTTATCTGTTTGGACTCACGGGAGTCCGAAACGGACTGAACTCGCCCGGCTCCTTCTAGGTGGCCGCCCCCCTCACCAACTCCCTCTTGGTCTTTGGTCATCATTTTAATAATGAAAATCAAGATATGAGGGGACAAGATATCAAAGTGATATCTCATGTTGGTGATTTGATTTGAATAAAAGGTGGAAGACCATCTCATTTGCCAACACGAGACTTATGTGAGTTGAGAGCAAAAGAGAGAGAAAATATTTTTCCAAGTCTTCATTTTCATTCATTGTTCTTGAAAGGTTTTCTTAGAGAAAATATCAAGATATAAAATTGAGAGACGCGGTAATTCTAGCCGTAACCTTAGAGGTTAATCGGGTGATCGTCGTTCTGTTCGTTTCTCCAGCACATGACAAGTATCGGCGTTGGATCATCTAAGAGCTTGGAGCGTATTGGATTCGTGGAGAACAACTAAAGCTTGGGGAGTAGCTCAAGAGAAGGAATCCATTTAATCAACGGACTACAAGGGTGAGTTTCTAAAATCTCTTGTGATTTCGTTTATATATTCGTATATACGTAGCTCGATCGATCCTCGAAGGGATTCAGATCGAATTAATTTTCGTTTTACCGCTTTCACTGGGCCTTTGATTTAGGCACCGAATCCCAACATTAATGTGCAAAGTGTAACATTAATCGCGAAAATTCTCCCACGAGAAAATATTAAGTTTAAAAGGTTTCGAGGTTTTCCTTCCCTCCAACGAGCTTTTAAAAAATTGAAATCCAAACTGGATGTGCTATGCTTCTGAGTTATCGCGGTAGTCGTTCGGAGAGGGTCGATAAATATCGGGAGTCCATTTGATGCCTTCAGTTGGAGAAAAACTTATCCCTAGAAACCTGTTTGGTTGCCGAATAATATTCAATTATGAAACTGATTAGCGTCGATGGTATAAACTTAACTTGTTCACGAACTATAGAAACCGTATAGGTTGTGGGGAGTGAACAAGGGGGAAAATAAGATAGAATCATCCATTAGATGGGTTGGTGTTGGACACCACTTTATGAAGATTAATAGACCAGAAACCTATTCAGTTGCCATCTATTAAAATTTATAAAGAACTCGATCACCACTATGAAGTAAAGCGAACAAGTACTTCCAGATTTCACAAGGGCGTGTGTTGTTCCGATAAAAGTAGTGGGAGCTGGGTTAAAATAATAGAAAGGACCTTAATTCTAAACGCAGATCATAATTGACAAGTCACTAATCAATCTGTTGTACTTAATGCAAACAAACAAAATATCAACTCTCAAAATGACTATAAACCCGTTTACAATTCTACTTGATAATAACACCTTAAATGGGCGATTGGCTCCGCAACCTGATGATAGTCCTCAGTATGGAGGCACTGGAATATGTCATGGAGGCGGGCATTCTGGAGGCTCCAGTGCGGACCAGATCCAGTCAGGAATATGTTTAAAAACCACGAAAAGTGGGTTAAGGATGATATTAGAGTCCGTGACTATATGATGGCCTCTATGTCTAATGAGCTTCAAAGAGCTCATGAGAAAATGACTTATGTTAGGCAAATTTTATCTCACTTGACCGAGCTTTATGGTGAGCACAGTCAAAATGCTAGATATGAGATATCCAAGCAACTGTTTGGTGCCAGGATGAAGGAATGTGAGAAAGTTGGGGACCACGTCTTCAAAATGATTTCTATTTTCGAGAAATTACAGGCTCTTGAGTTTAGGATGCATGCTTCTCTACAGACCGACCTTTATCCTGCAGCCTCTTCCTGATTCCTTCTCACAGTTTGTTATGAACGCCAACTGCAATGAGATTGCTTCCAATTTAGCAGGGCTGATGAACAAACTTGTAACCGCTCAGTTTCAGATAAAGACTCCACGGATGAAGGAGTCTGCTCTTGTGATTTCTTCTGGATCTCGAAGGTCCAAGAATAAGAAGAAAAAGACCAAGAAGGAGATGGGTCCACGAAGCAAGGACTTTAAGGGTAAGGGCAAGGCCCCGATGGTTCCTAAGAGCAAGAAGGTGAAGTCAAACGAATGTCTCAATTGCGGTGAGCTGGGCCACTGGGCAAGAGACTGTCCGATCCTTCATTGCGCTTCAGGTACATAACTTTTAGTTTTGGAAATGAATTGTTCTGCTACTGTATTTTCTTCTTCTTGGATACTGGATTCAGGTGCTAGTTCTTACCTTTGTACAATGAATCAGGATCTGGAACAAAGTAGGAAACTTGGAGCTGGGGAAGTGATGATTACTGTCGGAAGCGGACATAGTGTCGAAGCAACCAATATAGGATCACTTCTTTTGGGTTTGGAATCCCGCTTTGTTTTAACTTTAGATGATGTAATTGTATTGCCCAAGGGGCATAAGAACATTGTATTCATTCCGGTCATGGAAAAGGCTTTTCATTTTTCATTGGTGATGGTTCTTGCAAAATTTATTTTCGTAATAAATTAGTAGGCACTGCCACATTGTTAAATGGACTATATCATCTTAACATAAGTAACAAAGTCGTTGTGAACACTATGACTAGAAAGCATGATAGGGATGATACTAATCAAGTTTTGAAATGGCATCTTAGACTTGGTCATATTGGTCATACCAAGGTTTAGAAAATGGAAAAGGGTGGACTTATGGGTCCATTGGGATCGGTTCCCTTTCCAACTTGTGAATCTTGCCTTAAAGGCAAAATGACTAAGTCCCCCTTCATAGGGACTTTTGAAAGAGCCACTGATAAACTTGGATTAGTCCATACCAACGTGTGTGGTGCTTTGGAAGCAGCACATGATGGATATGAGTATTTCATCACGTTCACGGATGATCATAGTAGGTATGGTTATGTGTACTTAATGAAACACAAATCCAAGGCTTTTGAGAAATTTCAGTAATTTAAGGCCCTACTCAAAAAATAAACTGGTAATCATATCAAATCCCTTCGATCGGACCGAGGTGGCGAGTATATGAGTTTAGATTTTGACGAGTTCCTCAAGGAGCACGAGAAAATGTCACAACTCACACCTCCAGGAACACCTCAGTTAAATGGTGTGTCGGAAAGAAGGAACCAAACATTGTCGGACATGATTCGTTCCATGCTTAGCTACACCGACTTACCGATTTACTTGTGGGGTTATACGCTCTTGAATGCTGCTTATATCTTGAACAAATATCCTTTCAAGTCCATTCCTAAAACTCTGCATGAGATGTGGGAGGGTAGGAAACCATGTCTTAATCATATTAAGATTTGGGGATGTCCCGCCTATGTCAAGAACACTAAGGTGGAGAAGTTGGAAGCAAGGTCCGTGAAGTGGATGTTTCATTGGATTACCATCTGGGACGATTGGTTATCTATTCTACATGCCCGAAGATCGAAAGATCGTCATTGCTTTGAAAGCACACTTCCTAGAAAATGAGTTCAATTCAGGAAGGTGGGACAGGTAGAAACATTTCTATGGAAGAATACAATGAAACTCCTCAGGAGACACCTGTACAAGAAGTTGGAACCGAACCTTCTGAAACACAAGTACAAACACCTCGTAGGTCTAGTAGGGTGTCTCAATTACCTGAGAGGTATGGTTTTATGGACTTGGAGGAACTGGGTCTCCATGAGGTTCCAGGTGATAACCAAGAGACCGACCCGCACCTAGCAATGGTGGATGTAGACTCCGTGAAATGGACTGTAGCAGGCTTCACGTAGTGGGGACCTTTGTTTTGATGAGGAAGTCAAAAAGTTTGACTTCGTGCAAAATGAAGAGGAACCTTGCGTATACAAGAGGGTTAGTGGGAGCAAGATCGCATTCTTAGTACTATATGTAGATGACATTCTACTAATAGGAAATTATATGGAAATGCTCAGTTCTGTGAAAGCTTGGCTTTCGAGTAGGTTCTCCATGAAAGACTTGGGAGAAGAAACCTATATTTCTGGGATTCGACTCTACTGGGATAGAGCGAAGAGAATGATAGGTCTTTCCCAGGCCCTCTATATAAGTAAAATCTTAAAGCGATTTAAGATGAATTATTCAAAAAGAGGGTTCCTACCGATGCGACATGGAATAAAACTCACCTCAAAGATGTGTCCCCATAGTGAGGAACACCGAAAGGAAATGAGTAATATACCATATGCTTCGGCAGTGGGTAGCATTGCGTATGCCTTATTATGTACGAGACCCGACATTACGCATGCTGGGAGTGTGGTAAGTAGGTTTCAGGCAAACCCATGTAGGGAACATTGGACCGCTATAAAGAACATTCTCAAGTACTTTAGAAGGACTAGAGATATGGTTCTTAATGGTGGTGGATAACTGAATATGACGGGCTTTACTGATTCTAACTTCCAAGGACAGAAAGACAACTCTGTATCTACTTCTGGCGACATTTTACTCTTAATAGATGAGCAGTGTCTTGGCATAGTGCCAAGCTTAGCGCAACTTCTGATTCCACCTGTTAGGCTGAGTATCAAGCGGCCTCGTAGGCCTACAAAGGAAGGGTTTTGGATTAGGAAGTTACTGGGTGAACTTCAAGTGACACCATGTGCTGCGCTGCCTGTTTTCATTTTTATACTATAACAATAGAGTGTTAGCACAGGCCTAGGATCCAAGGAATATGCCCTCGAATGCAAGTGGGATATTGTTAGGAATATGCCCTCGAATGCTACTCAGAGTATATTAGAGTGAGGGCATTGTACTTGTTATTATGTAAATTATTATCAGAAGGCAATTGTATGTTTCTTTATTTACTGGTAGTCACTGGCATTCCTGACTCGTAAATATATATATATATATATATAAACTAATCCATGTCATTAAGAGCAAAATATTCCACTCCTTATTGGATAAGGTTTATGGCTCAAATACTTAATCGCTCGCAAGTCGATGAAACCTGACTGGGCGTTGCGTTTATGCGAAGACTTGTATGACGTGTTCTTTGACTTGGAGATTTCCTGTCGATCACTAATGGTTAGTGAGAGCACACATTATAGGTATGCTAATGAGATTAGTGTACTCGAACCGAATTACCCTCGATTCGTCACAAGGATTTCACTCCAGGACAGTCAATGACGGAATCGAAAGGTTGTGATAGGTATTCATGAACCTTCGACTTGAGGATTTAGTAGGGATGCACTTATGATGTTAAGATTTTCATTAGAGTTGTTCGACCTAGAAAACCGGAAGGTGGGGGTCAACCTCAACGTGAATCTTTACGGGCAAGTATCAGGTTCTACTAAATACCAAGATAGGATTATTTCTCCTGTTAGTGAACGGGTATATGTCCTATGCAGTTATTGGCAGATGAGATCATAAGTCTTTGGCCAAAGCATTGGAGCTAGTTTTATTAGATACACAAGAGCTCGATAATCTCGATTTGCATTAACTCATGCATAGCGTCAAGTACAGATAGGGTTTGACTGACAGTGACCCTATAATTTGATCGGGACATTTGAAAGAAGGGTTTATATGTATATTGGTATTCACGACAGAAAGGTTTTGGAATGATCCCCATCATTCGTTCTTAGTTAGGGTACACTGTAGGCCGCCAGGATGGCTAGGTGGTGCTACTACTCTTTTGTTCCTCCATTGCTAACTGAGACGGACCTACCTAGTAGCGCAATAGGATAGACGACGGAATGAATCGAGCTTATTCTCTCTTAATGAATATTAGATATTGGATATCTAATTTATTGGACATTAGATGTCTAATTAATTTCGGGACATTGGATGTCTAAATTAATTTCTTGGATAAATTAATTTACGGTCTAATGAATTAAATAAATTACTCGGTAATTAATTTGATTCACATATATAATTATTTCTTGGAGAAATTAATTATATTATTTTGTATTTGTTATAATTAATTAAGTGTACTAGTTAATTGATATAAATACATCAGAACAAAATGGAGTTTATCTGTTTGGACACTCAGTAGTCCGAAACGAACCAGACTCTCCTAATTCCCTCTAAAGTCCGCCCCCGACATGATTTATAACCTTTTGTCTTGATTCATTTATTTAATGAAAGGTAGACCAAGACATGTGAGGTGGGCATGTGTTGGTTTAATAATGATCATGTGGGAAGACTTGAAAATAAAATGAAGACAAAATAAAAGGTAGACTTCTACCTCCTTGATGGGTTGAGCCGTGAGGAATATGGAGAAAGAGAAGTCTCCATTTTTCTTCTTCATTTTTCATCTTCAAAATGGAGAGAGAAGAATTTTCTAAAAACACTTTAGGTGTTTAAGAAAATCAAGAGAGAAATTTAATTAATACACTTGGAGTGTATCAATTTAATTGTTATAGCTCCAATCACCTTGTTCTTACCGTATCCATGGAGGATAACGAGGTGTGTGTTGTTCCGATTGTTTTTCCGGCACGTGGCAAATAGAGACGTGGTATTTTCGGTGTTGGATTTTCCAAGAGCTTTGACGAATCAGATTTGTGGTGGAGATTATCAAAAGCTTGTTGTGGATTGGATTCGTAAGGGACATCATCTTCTCAACGATTAAATCAACGGACTACAAGGGTGTGATATCGTATCTTCCTCTATGTTTGTTTATATTCGTATATACGTAGCTTGAATCGATCCTCTTGAGGGATTCGTATTGCACTTAGTGTTTTCTCTTCCGTTGCGCCTTCGTTTTTGGTGTGCGAATCCCAACAATGAATATGTACCACAAGTGAATAAGATATCCCAACCATAACATCATCACTCATATTCCAGAATATAGTTTAACCATCATCACAAAACTACCTCCCGAGCTATAGTGGCCCTGTACCTCCCGCGAGATACACACCACAGGAGTCCTCGTCAGGCCCTCTCTGGTTGTACAGCCCAACCAAGTGATTCGTAGAAATTGCAGTCTAATAAATCCCAGGGGACCCTCACTAGTTTTACTTGGCTCACACATACTCAGTGACCACATGTCACACTTTTTGAAATTACCACTTTTTACTGAAATCACATTTTTCACATATTCATTCACACGAAGTACATCAAACGTAATCAAAGTACTTGACTCAATTAGAACAATGCAAGGAATGGTGAACGGAAGGTCCTGCGATCTGAACTTTTTTCAACGATTAGATCCTAGCACAACACAACACTATATCAAACACAGTACGACGGGAACGGAAGGATTTATCCTAAGTTCTACTCTTAGAGACAATCAATCAAACACTACGGAGACAACATAGATCATACTCCAACTACGGAAGAAAACTGGAAACTTAATCCGTAGAATTCAACAAAAACAAGGGATTATGATTACAACATTATAATCCAGCATAAATCAAAGCTAAATCTGGACTTTAAAGGATGAAACCTCAACAAAACCCTAAAATATGAAGAACTAGGGTTTCGAATGATTTACCTTTATCTGGACGACAAAAGATGTTAAGAGGTCGTTAACTCTATACTAGGACTCAATGACGTGGATCGATGGTGATATCTGGCCAAAAATTGCGCTTCCATATGTCCAAGGTCGCCCAACCGCCGGAGAAGAAAAGAGGAGAGAGAAAATGATGAGAACTGAACTATGCTGTAATATTTATACTTGGACGTGATTAGCGCGTGCTATGGCAAGTGTAGCGTGTGCTATCGGGCCATAAGGTGGTCCACCGCCTTTGAAATGCGGTGTAGAACTTTCTGCAGTTGCCTCGTTAGCGTGTGTTACCCATAAGGGTTAGCGCGCGCTACCTGTTAGTTTCCAGAGTCCAGAAACTTTCTGCCCAATTCCAGAATGTTTTGTCCACCCTCATTAGCTTGTGTTAAGAGGACATTAGCGTGCGCTACAAATGCATGATTGGCGCCCACTAGCAACACAGTCTAGCGTGCGCTAACTGCTACTTCTCAGCATCACCCTTGTGAAGTCCGGTCAGAATGAATACATCTTGATAGGCACAAAACTCGAAAACTACTAACAACCGACATATCAGTTCCAACTCCAATATACACATGATTCCAGATACCAAACAATATAGTATTGAAATTTCTCAAACCAACTCCCAATGGATTAGTACGACCAAAAATAAAAATACACTAATAATAAAGTACGCGGATATTACACCCTTACCCCCTAAAAAGAAGTTTCATCCTCGAAACTTGTAACGGAAAGAATGGTGTTGAGATATATTCGGGTTATAGATCACATCTATAAATAATTTTATTCTTAAGTCGTAAATATTACACTAGTACATATTTATAAGAAAATATCAATACATTCTTAGTACACTTATCGACGACAAGGTATCGATATCCTTGTCCGTGGGGCCCAATAACATGCCTTGTTAGGCATACTTTATGGATTAATGATGACAAAGTCGTATTCGACCTCTTCCTCTGGGTCCTCTTTGGGATATTCCTCGGGATCCTCTTTGGCCTTTGCGACTTCTTGCCCCACTACCGGAATTGGGGCCGCTGGGAGGACATCAAGGATCCCTTATGCGTTGGCTCGTATGATTGTCCTCTCATGTTGGATCTCATCCTGGAGGGCCTCTCTCGACTACGTGTATTGTGCCTCCCTCTCTCGGAGAGTGTGCCGTACTGCAGTCAACTGAGCTTCTAGCTACACAGCATGCTCGCGTTCCCGAGAGCTGCCTCTTGTGCATTCTGCCTTGCGTTCTGATGAAATTGTTCTAATGCCTCCAGATAGCTGATATGCTCTAGGCAACGGGTATTTTTGGTAGGATTCAACCTATAAGATCACTCAATTGTTTCCCTTCCGCTAACATCTTAAGTTTGCTGAGGGAAATACCTCTCAGGGTCTTATATACACGTCAAACTGGATTTAAATCGGTGGTCCTAGCGGCGCTGCAGTTGTTTCTTTGCAGCTGCTATTATGGCGGCACCATCATTCAATGTCAATTATCCCTCATCGCCATAATAATAATAACCATAATAATAATAATAGTAACAAAAATGTTGGCGATAGACTCGCAAAGATACCTCATAAGGACCGAATTTATCAATGGTGTGAATATGACCAGATATTAGTAAGGCCAAAAGATACAATCACAACTCTTGGTATTCGCATTCAATGCCAACCACATGATGATAATTTCTTAGATATTGATCGTCTAGACTAGTTAACCGAGAGAAATTATAATAAATTAAAAGAAGAGGGATTAGTGGGGAAAATAGAATTATTACATCCCACCCCCTTTTTGGAATAAGTTTCGTCCAAAAACTTAGGACATGAAACAATCAAGGTAAGACATTCCCTAGATAACACATATTATCTATTGCCAACAACGTACACAAGCTCCATATCATACAGAGCCGCTACGGTCCAATTCAATACGCCAGAATGTTTACGAAGTGCAACGATCATGAATCACTATGGTTGATAAATTCGAATAGTACAACAATCAAAATACGAGTCTAACGTTGAACAAGTATGGGATTCCGATAGCCTCAAAGGTTTGGAGACCACATACGAGGACAATTACTCAAATATTAAGGAGATTACGAAGCGGCCTAGATGCTCAATAATTCAGATATGAGATCAAACACCAACAATCGGACAACAATGATCGAACAATAATTATCGAACAACAACGATCGAATAACAATTATCGAACAACTCCGAAGTGCATGCCTCAACTCAAGACATTGAATGAACTTGTAAGAATTACAAGACGTTCACTTCGCATAGGACTCACGAGATTCGAACCGGACTTGGAACACTCATAACAGTAAATGGAATAATTTGAAATAATATCACAACTCGTTTGAACAGCAAAAACCAAAGAACAGAACAAATTCAGAAAGTATCAACGAATATAAGCCAGTCGATATAATTGAAAAATACAGAAGTCAAAAATTCGGGTATTAAGGTCTATTTTAATCAAAGAAGCTTGTCCCCGAAATTTAAAACAATGAAAACAAGGTGATAACATAAAAAACAACTTCATAAGGTTGAATGGCCAAATTCTAAGCATTCTGACGAATGTAGAATGACTACTAACATCAGGATAATTCTCGGCATCAGCGCGGTTCGGTTAACGACACCAGTCGAAATCAAAATCAAGTACTACGCACAAATGGAAATGAGTCGTTCGGGTGGGATCATGAGTTACCAATGGAAATATGGTTCAATATACATCGATAATGGGATTATACAATGAGTTCTTGAAATCAGAAAATGGCAGAAACCATAATCATGACAAGTCTAGACATCTGGACAATCATCGTAGCACCATAGAACTGGCAAGTTCTGCAGTGCACCAACAGAGGGGTTCAAGGCGGTAAATTGTACAAGCGCAAGAATCCCGATTATTATACTCTTCTCCCCTTCAAAGGGAGTTTTGTCCTCGAAACGTAGAACCACCAAGTTAGAGATGGAAAGCAAGAAGATAGAGAGAATCAAAACCACAATTGTCGGGAACATCAACGATTAGGACATATTATGAAAGCATCACTTGCCAACATCTGGGATACGGAATGCCCCTTGATCAGTTGCTTTGTTCACCGATAGTTTACGGACATTTGATCGGACGTTAATTGTTTACGGTTCCTCAGAATTCTTAAAATCATCAACCGAGTTGAACACATCGGAATTATGGATATATAATAGCATCAATCAATTCGTCATAATCGGGTTGGAAATGAGATCAAGAACAAAATCTACCAAATAGTCAACTCAATAAAAATCAAGGAGTTACCTCGATCAAACGAAGAACAATAGATTAGATGATGTTATATCCAAAACACCTTTGAATGAAACCAAATCATCAAAATCATATCCCTAGTTTCCCTCGACTCATACCCGTGGAGAGAAGAGGAAATGAGGTGGAAATCATGAAACATGACTGTCGTCTGGTTTATATACCGGACAGATTAGCGTGGGCTAACTACAGGCATTATCATGCACTAAAGAGACCTCCATCCCCCAATCCAGTAGCTTCTGGGCTGCTCTCAAACTACCAGTTAGTGTGCGCTACCCTCCCTGTAGCGTGCGCTAACTGCTGCACCTTAGCGCGCGCTATATAATTGCATAGCATGCACTGCCGAACTCTCAGTCGAATGCAGTAGCTTCTGCATATCGCATTAGCGTGCACTATCCACAAGTTAGCGTGCCCTAATTCTGCACAATAGCATGAGCCATACCTATATCGAACCAGAATTCACCACCACAATAATACCCCCCACCGCGACGACAAACACGTAACGATCTGAATCGCAATCAAACGCGTGTCCAAACATGACACACGATCCCAAAACTATACAATTGTGATGCCAGCACTTTATGAAAACAATCCATTTGAAAATAAGAGGGCGAGCTATGTTTCGTCAAAACTTGTAAATACTTCAGTTTTGTTGGAAGAGCAGGTTTTGTTTTGCACGTCAATTTTGAAATCATTTTTGAATAATGCACAAAATAATTTATATTTTAAAAATTTCGAAGGCGACTATAACTCGAAATATTTCAAGAATTTTACTTGGGACTTAAGTAAAAATTAAGATCCTCCCTCTTCTACTAAATATTTAATCAAAAAAGATTTTCCACCGAATACGTGACCGTCTGATATGACGATATCAAATCGTAGGTTTTCACAATTTGTGAAGAGTTCAAAACACCACTTTAAAAATGTTCCTGCAGCCGATAAAATTGATACTTTAAAATTCATTATTAATTGAATATAGGAACCAATAATATACCCAACTTTCAAAAATACACTACATAACCATTTTCACCCAGCACCGTACATGCATTGTGTATACTAAAACCATAATACCACAATCAAATTCTAGCCCCTAAACCAACGTTGATCGAATTAACACAACACAATCACCACACAACTAAGAGAGGACTTACGATCGAGAGACTTACCATCTCCATATGCCAGCATGCACAAGTTCCTCAAACGTACAAGGGGAGGAAAAATAATAGACACAGTTCGAAGGAGTACAAACAGGTTACTCCTGTTTCCCGTAAGTCTCTAATAAGATTAGAAATCAATGGACACAACTCCGATTGAATACAGCTCACAAGAAGGACTCAAAGTTTAATACGTTGAGAAAAGAGACTAAAACAATTTGGAAAAATAAATTAGGGTTCGGAGAGACTTACAACGCAGGTCGCACGGGATGTCAGCAACACAGTGATATCATAAAAATCGACCGACTTAACTTTGACAGACCCATAACACCAACAACCTGTAATACCCAAGATTTTCGTTTCCGACTACTTTGAGTTATTGGACGGTAGTGCCGGTTATTTTTGTTGCGTTGATATTTTTTGGAATTTTCCCTATGTTGTGTATGGTATGACGTACCGTGTTCTGTTGAGTTTCCGGAACTGTCCTGCATGCTTGTGTAGTAGGCATAGCGCATGCTAAATATTGTAGCTAGCACGCGCTAATACTTGGTGGTAGCGCATGCTCATATTCGTGATTAGCGCACGCTACCTGGATATGCTGAGACAGTCCAGTAGTTACTGCACTCGACTGGGAGTTCGGTAGCACATGCTATCCAGTTAGCACACGCTAAGGGATGGTAGCGCACGCTAACTAGTAGTTCTTGGACAGTTCAGAAGCCACTGGACTGGTATTGGGACTCATTAACGCACGCTAGTACTTAGTGATTAGCGTATGCTAACTGTGCTGTTGGGCAGAACATTGATTAGATAGCACACGCTAATCTGGGGTGCTTAGCGCACGCTAAGCTGTCCAGTATATAAACTGGACAGCAGATTACTTTTCTCATTTCTCACTTATTTCTCTCCTCTCCGCGGATGTGAGTCAAGGACGACTAGGATTCGTGGTCTGGGCCGATTTTGTTCTATTCCAAGGTGTTTTGGAGCATCCTAGGTGATTATACCATCATCCAATCCATTGTTCTTTGTCGGATCGAGGTATTTTTTTTTATTTCCCTAGAGTTGACTTTTTGGAGATTTATTTTTGATTTCGTATTCAATCCGATTTTGGTGAATCGATTGGTGTTAAATGATGTTGTTAAACATGTTCTATTGATTTTATATCCATATCTCTGATTCGTTTGGCCCGATTGATGATATTAGTGTTCTTCAGGAACCGTGAACATTTAATGTTCGATTAAATGTTCATATGAGTTTTCCTTCGTTGGTTTGAGGAGATTTCTATTGTTATTGGTCTTACTCCTTGTTGGGTTCGTGATTTCTTTGTTTCTTGCAGAAGTTGTAGGTGTTCGAGGTTCTGGTTGAGCCGTGTTTGTCAGAATTGTCGGTATCGATTGTCGAGGCAAGTATCTTGCCCATACCTTTCGTATTTTGTAGATGTGATAATTGGTAATAGACTATGTGTGTTATTTGAGTAGTCTTGACAAATGTTCAAAAAGGATTGATAAAATCTCTTTAATGACTTTCTTTAAAAAATGCTCAAGTACTTTATGAACGAGTGAGTTCTACGGATATGTGCGTTATGGATGTGAAATATATATTGCCTTCGTATTATGTGATTATAAAAGCCCTTTTCCCTTGTCAAGGGTTGTATGTTCGAATGTGTATTCATTTGATGAGTGCGAATTGTTGTGTTTGTAATGGTTATCGACCCCTTGGTAAAAGGTGGTATTATTCGGTATTGTTCGAGAGGTATATCTCCTCATAGTATGTGATCATTTGAAAGTGATGTTCTACTGGGTAGGGTTCGTTGAGACCTCCGGGATCCGTCCTTGTTATTACGGGTCGAGTTTTCCATAGGGTTATTCAAACCTGGTATGTCTCTAGGAGACTCTGAGGTTCGTGCTTGCTAGCACGACGCCAGGATAACTTATGGGCGTATATTTGGATATGTTGCATACTCGTCATGGGTTATCCAATCGCGAGGCTGTTACGTAATTCGGTGAACGCAAGTGCAGTTGTCATAAGCAAGTAATAAAGTGATAAGTAAGATATCGTTCCCACGAGGACTGACTTACTAATTACCAATTTATGTGTATTCTAATTTTATCTAAACGATCGAATTTGGTGGTGCAAGGAATATTAAAGAAAATTAATAAAATGATAAACTAAGAACAATTAATAAACTCTATTATTAGAAGAAAGAAGATCAAATAGGAGAATAATCTAGGATTGAGAATCCGCCTCGATTTTTCCGAATTACTCTTGAATTATATAAATTAAGTGATTTCCCAATTTACTGAAGGCGAAGATTTCTAAGATACTCTAATGCCTCTCCCGAGGTCAATAGAATTTTCTAAGGCGATTAAATCACTCTATTCCTAGGTGAATTAATTCGACAATAGGCAAAAAGTACGAAATCTTCAGACAGGCCACGCACATTCCTATGAGTATATTCCTATCTCACAAGATAAAACATTTCTCACCAATTTTTCCTACTAACTCTCCTCTCCCGATTCGAGTTGCGTAATCAAAACAATTCCATCATAGGCCACATAATTGAACGCATTAAAGACAATTGGGAAAACTCAATAAGAAAGGGAGATATATATTAATAGTGCAAAATCAAAAGTTAATTCGTCAAAACCTCAGTTTCATCACAATCCTAGAATAGGGTTCTAGCCTGACATGCTAGAAAATAATAATACACAAAGAATTTAAGAAAGCATAATAGAAATCAAACACAGTTGAAGAACTTGAATTCCTCCATTCTCTGGCTTCTGCTCTCTGCTCCTCGGTGTTTTCTCCTTCTCTATCTGATGATCTTATCTTCTGACCTTCAATGCCTATTATAATTTTTCATCAGCCTCAAAAACGCGTCCGGAATTTAGGTCAGAAACTGGCTTCCAAACCGCCGAAATCGCGAGCTGCGAGTAGGGAACCAGCGCGGCGGTCCGCGGCCCGGCATTAGTGTGCCGCGGACCCTGTCTTCATGCGGCCAGGCCTGGGCAAATTTTCTCCTTACGGTCCGCGGCTCAGAACTTGCGTGTCGCGGCTCCCGGTACAGTTTGTACCGGGACCTTCTGGGCGCCTCCTGTGCCGCGGCCCCTTGTCCGTGTGCCGCGGTCCCTGACCAAAAATTGTCATTTAGGCCCGTTTTTTTTCGTTTAAGCTCCCGGACTCAAATTTCCTTCAAAACATATACAGATAGTGCATTAAAAGCTCATTTACGCCGATTTAAACTAAAAATGGGTATAAAATTATGATGATTAAGCGCATAAAAATACAACTAACAAATACCCCCAAACTTAAGCCTTTGCTTGTCCTTAAGCAAAAATTAATTTCAAATGAGATGACAAGTATCGTGGGTAAACGTGTAATATCCATAGTGTTCACCTGATTAATACTACCCTGAAAATCTCAAAGAAAAATACACGTATCATTTTAGTGAGTCACATCACGGATAAGGATTCCACAAAGCAATCATTTTTAGTACTGATATATCGGTCATGAAGAAAATCAAAGCTCAAAGATTAACAAGCGTGAATTTAGCCGACCGCCAATATGAAGGGTTATATTAAACAATCTAACTCGCCCAATCCACAGTCTCGTGGCAAAAATGCAAGAGTTTCATCGTAAATAATAATCCTCGGACAGCATTCCCTTATGTATAATCATTATAATTATTCGAGTTAACCACTAGGTTCCGACTCTCGGTATGTTCCATGAAATGACCCTAGGGTGGAAATCCATTCTCATGTATTGGGGAACTGTTTGACGTAAAAGACACTCATGGGGCTCGTGAGTGCTTCTAGTTACTAAGTCTCATTCTACAGCGGAGAAAAAACTCGAATGGCTATTCCCGCATGTCCGATTCAAAGTTGCTGTTTTACGCAAATGTAAATGACGGGTCACGTGAATAAATCTGGTTACTTGGCTTCTTTTCATCATCATGTGATTTTTCTGAACCATTAGTCTATTTAGGGTTGTCATTTTACGCGAGAGTAAACAACGGGTTATGTGAATACCCCCGGTTACTAGACTTCCCATCATAGACCAAGTATAATTTCTCAAATTTTTGGGAAAGACTGTCCGACTCTAAACTCAAATTAAATGCCAAGAAGACTCACGTTACTGGATGACTAGCTACGTGAAAAGTGTAACCAAACATATAGACAGCAGTTCGTAAACACGTATGTCTCATTTCTTATATGCTAGGATTTCTACAATGACGCAAAAATTCAGACCTAAATGAATACTCAAAAGGAAACAAATATCGCAGACTGTAAGCTCGACCAAAACTCAACTGTTTCTTCAAAAATAAATCAGTATCATGTTATCAGTTTTACACAAGGCTGCACGAAAAATCCACGAATGCAAATAAAGTCAAGACAAGCAAGGCTAGAGTCAATAACAACGAAAAAGTAAATAACAACTAATAGTGACCCCCCCCAAACTTAAGACGTACATTGACCTCAATGGACACAGATAGTAATATGCAATATGAGAAAAGGTCAAGTACTCCCCTAATATCAGCTCAGGAACTGGTTCCGGCCTCATCTGGCGAGGAGGGTGGTGTAGATGGCCTGACTGGTGGAATGAAGGGTCCGTCCGGATGGAGTATATGACTCGTCCACTCAGCTAGATAGTCCTGGTGATAAGCCTCTCTCGCTTTTAGGCGCCTCTCCTCACGTCGATTGGCCCGGCGTACCTGCTCGCGCATCTCCTCCCGAACATCTGCGAGGAGGCTGTCTCTCTCAGCCCGTATCTCCTTTCGAATAGCTGCTAGATGGCTGTCTCTCTCTCTCTATCTCCGAATCTCCTCCCTCAGGCTATCAAACATCGCCTGAAGGTGCTCTCTCGCTGGCAGTGGAGTGGACTCAGTCCGATCCTCAGCATTTGTCGTCGGCTCATGTGTCAGGAGTAGTGGCTCGGGAGAGTGCTCGTGTGGATCATCGATCAGAAATACTCGCCCCCGCTCATGTGCCCTCGCTCCACCCCACTGGTCGAAATAGGAGATAATACGGTGGTCGGTCGGACCCTGGGGTGCAATCGATGGCTCATCGTCGGACCACGTCACGCCCGACTGGCGGCATAGAGCACAAATCAGCGAGGGGTGTTTTAATCCCATCTTCGCCCCTCCCTGGATGCACTGAAATATAGAACGGGACAAACTTGGGGCCACATCAAACCGGAGTCCCGTCGTGATAGCATACAATAATTGGGCATGAGGGAGTACGACCGAGCGGATCTGTGATGTAGGGTCGACTCGTGCACAGAGGAAGTAGAGCCAAACTCGCCTGAGCCGACTGAGGCGAGAACTCTTGAAATAGAAAGATGTGGAACCCGGGACGCACGTCTCCCAGAAGGAACCGGGCTGAGCAAGTGCCTCCAGTAGAGCCTCCCTCGTGAGGCTACTCATAATCCGTGTGTACTCTGATTCGTCCACCTCTAGTAGCTCGTACAGCCTTTGAATCGCGGCCACCGAAAGTTCACTGTTTGGCCTCGGACGACGACCTCAGTTTGTGTATCTGGTCGCCCCATCACTTGTCCCACCTAGATTTGTCGCAATAGAGCACTGGCGTAGAACTCCTGGACTATAGAAATCACCGCCGGCTCGGGTGGCGCAGTGAATCGAGTCCATCCCATCTCGTTGATCATAGCCAATATCTCACCGTCCTGGGGGGCGGGAGTGAATCCCCGCTCCAGAATTATTGGACGAGGACGGATTCTCTCGTTGAATATTCTATGGATATCAGGATCAGAGAATTGGTGGGATTCCATATCTGTTCGTTTTTGTGAAGTCTCCCCTCTTGTGGGAGATGATCGCGTCCTAGACCTCGTACTCAACTTCATTTTCCTAGCCATGAGGAAGTTCCTGAAAAATAAATGCCGGAAATTAAACAACTTTAAAGATAACTACACCACTCTCGACTTAAAACGTGCGGAAAATGAATATAGAGTCGAATGAACTCGCACTATCATATGAGGGAAATGAGGCCGAGATTTCAATCTCAAACATGATGTAAGGGTTGGGGGCACAATTTAATCCGATAATTGAATTCGTTGCATACAATTTGAAGATGTTCGGCTCAAAAAATTTCATTGGGGCATTTTATCAAACACCTTGCATGCGTTGGTTTAAATGAAGAAAAAAACAATAACATACTCAAATCAATCCTCAAAAACAATAATTGAATCAAAAATCACAGCAATCCACGACACCATAACAAAACACCATCAATCAATCAAGAATCTTAGCATATTCCGATATAAATTTGGATAGGAATTTAGGAACTAAACACAAGTTCATAAACGAATGAAGAACATTACCCTAATTCTCAATCCATGTTGCAATGAAGTTTTAGGGATAAGAATTACCTTGTGTTGGATTGAAGAAGGAAAGAAGAAGAAGAGACTTGAAGGATGTTATCCTTGCGCCGCGCGAAGAATAAGGAGTGTAAGATTACCTTGTGTCTCGGCCGACTGAGTTTATAAGGCAGCCTTGGCCGTTTAAAATTCGCAGCAGGGGCCGCGGCACGTTCAAGTGTAACACCCCCAAAACCTATTGGGTTATTACTGTGTCGTGGACCCCACGCCAGGAGATCCACCAGGCGAACCTGACTAAAATACATTAAATTAAACAACAAGGGAAAATCATAGTCCGTACCATGATATCCGACACAATATTCCGATAAGGAATTTCAACGACAATGATGGGCCTACATGGCCAAAATGAAAATACAACCACACCCACGAGCCTTGCTCGGGTAATACATAATGACAATGACTAACAAACTGTAGTAAACTCCAACTGACTGACCAACATGAACAACTCGGACTAGTATCGCTCGAATTCCTCGTCGCCATCATCATGCCCCTGTGTCTCAACTCTCTCCTCGCAAGCACCTAAAACATGAAAACATGTTCCGCCCCCACAGGGTCAGTCATCCAGATAATGAATATCAAATACACGTATAACATGATATGCATCCAAAGGCAGAATGAAATGGTACAATGATAATAATGATACGAGATGCTCACGAACCAAGGTAAGAACCGAGCATTCATGAAACACTATGCCCACGGCATACTATTAATACCTGTTTGACAGGTTAGAACATAAATGCCCAATGGCGAATCATAATTATAGAGTACCACAATGAATTACACGACATGAACCAAACCAGAACTGAATTAATTATGAATCACAATGCCCGAAGGCTCCAATGAAATTACCAAGACAATCACAAAGGCCTGAAAGCCACTCAGCCGAAACTATCAAATATCACAATCACATGAAGCCAAAACAGCCCGAAGGTGTATCGATTAGGGCCGAAACCACGGCACGAAGCCGTATCACCATTAGGGCCGAAGCCACGGCACGAAGCCGTATCACAATTAGGGCCGAAGCCACGGCACGAAGCCGTATCAACATTAGGGCCTAAGCCACGGCACGAAGCCGTATCACCATTAGGGCCAAAGCCACGGCACGAAGTCGTATCACAATTAGGCCATCTAAAGGCCGTGACCTACTGAATTGTAGGTGTTGGAAACCCAACCGTGAAGGTTCAAGTCCCAAACTTACCCATAATGAGCACTAGCCGAGACTAGCCTCCAAAATATAATTAAATCACAAACGGCAACGATCCAAAGATTACCGAATTCACGAGAGTGATAGTGTGCTGCCTTGAGTTGGCCAACACGATAATGATGACTCACGGATGGGCACCGTCCCCGGCGGCCCCAATTCAATACATCGATTACCTTAGAATGGTCAATTGATAACAACGACACAACAGATGGGAACTATCCTCGACAACCCCAATTCAATACCTCGATTGCCTTAGAATGGCCAACCGATAACAATGATGCAGCGGATGATTCAATACCTCGATTGCCTTAGAACGGCTAATCGATGACAATGATATAAGGAATGACTGAGTACCTCGATTGCCTTAGAACGGCCAATCGATAACAAGGATACAATGAATGGTTGAACTCCTCGATTGCCCTAGAACGGCCAATCGATAATAATGATACAATGAATGCCTCGGCGCCTTTAATCGGCTACCAACGACGAAGATGAGAACGAATACAACAATGCCTTCAATCGGCCAATACAACATGAATGACAGGACGTCAACATTAATAACAATGATTACAACAACGTCTTAGATCGACATCAATATTAACAACAACAACCGATACATCGATACCGCGAACCGGTGATCGATAATAACATTAACAACGAATATATCAATGCCTTACCGGCCATTAATGAATGATAATAAACATTTGGCATAATTGCCGAAGAGTATCGTATCGAACGATCCCCTAATATCAATGAATTTATGAAGAGACTAAGTCTCGGAATGATACAACATAACCATACACATATATGATAACATTAATCTCATTGACAAGTACAAGTATAAAACTTGCCTCAACCGAAGGCGACGAAATCCTTCCACGAACAACTAACGGCGTCCTCCGATAAACACAAGTACTCGAACAACCTTGAATGAAATACAATTCATTCAATAACACAATATCAATCGAAATCAACATAACGACGGAAAGAAACTCTTTGAGACATTTAATCGAACACTAAATGTTCAAAGTTCCTCAAGAACCTAAGAATCATCAATCGGGTTGAACGAATCGAAAATATGGATATACAATCCATAGAACACGATTAATAATGTTTACTAACATCCACCGATTCATCAAATTCGGATGGACAATGAAAATCAAAAAAAAAATCTCGAAAAATCAAATTCTAGGAGATTTCAAGAAATTACCTCGATCCGACGAAGAACAAAAATTAGATGTTGATATGATCACCTAGAGCCTCCTCAAAACATGATTGAATGGAGTAGAATCGATCATAACCCCAAACCCTAGTCGGATCGTCCGACTGCCGCGAGAAGAAGAAGAGAAAGGGTGAAATGAAATGAAAAACCCGACTGACCCCCCCTAATATACTCCAGTGATGCACGACCAAAACGCACGACCAAATGTACGTGTGTTTGGTCGTGCGCCCGACCACTGCCCAGCCACTGATCTCACGCACGAGCACCTGCTCGTGTGACATGCTTGTGTGTCCCTAATGATCGCCAAAGTGCACTGCCCAATTATGATGCCACGCACGAGCAGCGCGCACGAGCAGCTGCTCGTGTGTCATGCTCTTGCGTCCCTGTTGAGTGCCAAAATGACAAGGGAACACAAAATGCCAGGACACGCATGTCTACATACGACCTGCACGACTTACACGATAATAAGTCACGTCCAATCGGTGAAACAATCATGGAACTCCCAACACAAAGCGACCAATCATGATGATGATAAAAATATTCTCATATCGATCCCCGAACAGAGATGAGTGATGAATAAAAACTGATACACGACTCCAAGATACGCCGAAAGATGAACACGAAATGGATGAATACGAATGACAAATGATTATTACTGAGTGAAAAAAAATTTGAGTGGCAATTACTGAATGATAATTAATGAATTCACAACTGGGTATTACATCAAGTGAGTCGCGGCCCGTAGTATAGTTGGTTCTGGGCGCTGGGTATCTCGGCGTGTGCCGCGGCTCCAGGGGTTAGTGTGCCGCGGCTCAGAGAGTGCATGCCGCGGCACAGAGTACAGTCTCCTGGGCACATATTTTGGGTCTCGGCGTGCCGCGGCTCAGCTTCAACGTGTTGCGGCTCTTTAGCTTAGTGTGCCGCGGCTCAGCCTCTTCGTGCCGCGACACATAGTACAGAAAGTTTTCCTCGATTTTGGACTTGAGCCTGCCGCGCCCCTCCATGTATGTGCCGCGGCCCCTTGCCTGGACTGCTCCTGCACAAAAAAAAATTTGAGCGAAAACACATAGAACATGAGAGAGAAACATATCAAAGCAAAAATGACGAAAAATTAGACTCTTATAATGAATGAAAACAACGAAAATTAACATCTACAACTAATACTCGGGTTGCCTCCCGAGAAGCGCTAAGTTTATAGTCTTCAGACGGACCTTTTTAAGATTAATTTGCTTTTCACAAACGCCATTTGGGCTCCGCCCCGTCCATCGAACCGTTAATATGTGTTTTAAAATTTTGACCATCAGTCTTTAACAGTTCGATTTTCGGTTTGGACATCCAATGTCCTTTGCGAAAAGATTTGAATAATAGTAATTTTCCAAAACACCCGAATTTCACATGACTTGGCAACCGTTTCACTTCCGGCTTGGTTTTCTTTTTCACGAACAAATTTATGACAGCCTGAGAATTTTTAGATGGTGAGTGAACGGATGATGAAGAAGACATATCCAAATGCCTCAGATATGCGACTCGTTCTACATTTTTCTCAGATGTCGGAACAACTACAACAGATTCTGAACATTTTGACTGGCAGCTTTCCCGGTGTGTGTCTTTTGCCAAAATGTCTAAGCTTTCGAATTAAGAATCCTTCTCGACATTGCTTGGACACGGGAGAGATCGAAACACTTGGAATGTGACTTGCTCATATTGAACCCGTAAAGTGAGTTTCCCTTTCTCAACATCAATGAGAGTTCGGTTGGTGGCTAAAAATGGTCTTCCCAAGATAATTGGGATGTCATGGTCCTCCTCCATATCAAGCACAATGAAATCATACGGAAAGATGAATTTATCGACCTTAACCAAAATGTCTTCTATTACTCCCCTCGGATACTTGATAGATCTGTCAGCTAATTGCAAAAAGATTGTTGTCGGATTGGATTCCCCAATACCTAGCTTCTTAAAAATGGAAAGGGGCATAAGATTAACACTGGCGCCGAGATCACATAACGCTCTATCAGACAGGTTTCCTATAGTGCACAGTATATTGAAGCTTCCTGGATCCTTCAATTTTGGCGGGAGTTTTTTCTGCAAGATGGCGCTGCACTCTTCCGTTAATGCCACTGTCTCATACTCTTCGAGCTTCCTTTTGTTCGATAAGATCTCCTTCATGAACCTCACATAGCTCGGCATTTGTTCCAAGGCGCCAGAAAATGGAATGTTGATATGTAGTTTCTTGAAGATGTCAAGAAACTTGGAGAATTGCTTGTCCAATTTTTGCTTTTGCAATCACTGCGGAAACGGGACGGGTGGCACATAGGACATCGGATTGTCAGGAAACAGTTTCGAGCTTTTAGAAATTTGTGATTCTTCAGATGCTGAATTTTTCTTCTCCTCATCTTCACCTCTCTTTTTGTTCCTCCCGGGCTGCTCACACACTTCCCTCCAGCTTCTCAAGCCAATGGCATTAATACTCTCTCTGGGGTTCGTCTCAGTTATGCTTGGCAAAGTACCCTCAGGTTGGGCTGTTAACACATTCGCTATTTGACCCAATTGGACTTCCAAATTGTGAATAGAGGCGGAATGGTTTTGCAAGGTTGTTTCCGTATGGGTCATGAACTGACTTGTATTTGCTGCTAATTTCGCCATTGCCTCCTCTAGAGAGATTTTTGGAGTGGGAGGAGGTTGCTGTTGGTGTTGAGCAAACTGAGGTTAGTTTAAGTTTTGTCCATTTTTCCATGAAAAGTTAGGGTGATTTCTCCACCCCGGATTATATGTGTTGGAATACGGATTGTTCTGCCGATTTTCGTTCCCCACAAACTAAGCTTGTTCCATCGGAGATTGCTCGAAAGGATTTCCAACTTGGCATTCCGCAGTAGGATGAGACCCGTTGCACCAATTACATGATTTCGTGGTAACGGTAGAAGGAGCGCGTGATAAAGCTTGAAGTTGTTGAGTCAAGGCAGCAACTTGGGCCGATAGCGTAGATATTGGATCATTATCGGAAATTTCCATAACTCGTTTCGGATTCAGATGCTCTGAAGGCCACTGATACGCATTTGCTGCCATATCTTCCAATAGAGAATGAGCTTCAGCCATCGTCTTGCCCATTAAAGCTCCTCCAGCGGCTGCATCAACAAGAGTGCTTGTAGAAGCACTTAGTCTATTATAGAAGGTCTGAATTTGTAGCCAATCCGGTAGACCATGGTGTGGGCATCTCCTTAGTAAATCCTTGTATCGCTCCCACGCTTCATGAAGCGATTCCATCTCAATTTGCCCGAACGTAGTTATTTCATTCCGAAGTCTCGCTGTCTTTGCCGGCGGAGAGAACTTAGCCAAAAAGGCTTGTGCTAACTCCGCCCAAGTCGTGATAGAGCCCGGTGGAAGTGAATTCAACCAAAACTTGGCTTTATCCCTCAAAGAAAATGGGAAAAGCCGTAGACGAATGGCGTCATCAGAAACTCCATTGTTCTTGAACGTATCGCATATCTCGAGAAAGGACGCAATATGAGCATTAGGGTCGTCATTCGCTAATCCGCAGAATTGGCTTGCTTGTACCATCTGGATTATGGCCGGCTTTATCTCAAAATTGTTTGCTTGGACAGTTGGGCACCGAATCCCCGAAAAATTTGCGTTGATTTGAGGCAATGCATAATCCCGGAGTGCCAATGCTGGTTGAGCTTGCTGAATAGGGTTGTCCACTCCGCGATTTTCTGTATTATCGGCCATGGTATCTTTTGTTGACAGCTCACGCCTTTCCTTCTTATTTTTCCGCAAAGTGCGCTCGAGTTCAGTATCCAAAGGTAATAGGCCTTCGTTACCTAATTTTCTCATGCACTAAACGAAACTCCTGAAAGGAAAACAAATAATAAAAAAATTACACAAAAAATAAAATAATGTTCAAATTAAGACTAGAAATACTGAAATTGGTATTAGTAAAACAATCAGTCCCCGGCAACGGTGCCAAAAACTTGTTTCGTAATTCGGTGAACGCAAGTGCATGTTGTCGTAAGCAAGTAATAAAGTGATAAGTAAGATATCGTTCCCACGAGGACTGACTTACTAATTACCAATTTATGTGTATTCTAATTTTATCTGAACGATCGAATTTGGTGGTGCAAGGAATATTAAACAAAATTAATAAAATGATAAACTAAGAACAATTAATAAACTCGATTATTAGAAGAAAGAAGATCAAATAGGAGAATAATCTAGGATTGAGAATCCGCCTCGATTTTTCCGAATTACTCTTGAATTATATAAATTAAGTGATTTCCCAATTTACTGAAGGCGAAGATTTCTAAGATACTCTAATGCCTCTCCCAATACTACGAATTATTAACTCGATATATCCCTATTCGAATTAAATAATTAATAGCTAAAACAGTTCAAGAATTCCCACAATAAATAGGCTTCACAATTCACATGAGTATATCCCTATCCCACGAAAATTATGATTCGTCTCACAAGAACTATGCCTAAATTTCATCTCCCGAATCCATAAAGACATTCAAAACAATTTAACTTTTGTCCAGACAATTAAAAAGCATTAGGAACAGTAAGAAGAATCCAATTCAATAGAATAACGAGTAAATCGAAATAATAATAAATAATCAAACCGTCATGAAATCGGCTACAGTCACAATCCTACTCGAATAGATCTAGAAACTAAGATGCGTAAAAACTAAGAAAAAACGTAGGGATCCGTGGTCTTGTCGTCACCCACAAATCTCCTCCTTTCTGCTCCGCTGGTATCTTCCTATCGATCTCCCCCTCGATCCTCCTCTTTTCTTCAACCCTTCAATGCTTATTTATAGTCGTCATCAGCCTCCAAAACGCGTCCGTGTGATTAGGTCGAGAACAGGCTCTAAAACGGCCCAAAACCGCACAGAACACACCAAAACTGCCCCGTGGGCCGCGGCTCACGGTGCTCAGCGCCTATGTCTGGGCGCGACACTTTCCTTCTGGGCCGCGGCTCACTTAGGCTGTGCCGCGGCTCAAAATACAGTTTGCTCGGGACTTTCAGACCATCTTCGTGTGCCGCGGCTCACTTGGTTTGTGCCGCGGCTCATGACCAAAAACTGCTGTTTTCGCCCGTTTTTCATCGTTTCGGCTTCCGGACTCCGATTTCCTGCAAAACATATAAGAATAGTGCATTAAAAGCTCATTTATGCTGATTTAGGCTCAAGATGGATATAAAATAATGATATAAAAGCGCATAAAAATACGCCTAACAAGTACCCCCAAACTTGAGCCTTTGCTTGTCCTCAAGCAAAAATTATCAATCTTAAATAAAATGGATCGTGAATAATCATGCAAGTCCATAGTGCTCAACTTAATCAATACTACCCTGAAAATCTCAAAGAATAGTACAAGTATCGTAATAGCGAGTCACATCCAGGACACTGATTCCACTAAGTAACCAATTTCAGTCCTAATCAATCGTTCATGAAGAAAATCAAGCTCAAAGATTAACAAGCGTGAATTTAACCGACCGTCAATATGAAGGGTTAGATTAAACAAGCTAAATCGCCCAGTCCCACATTCTAATGGCAAAATTCAAGAGTTTCATTATCAAAATTACTCCTAGGACAGCATTCCCTTATGTATGATCAGTAATATGATTCGAGTTAACCACTAGGTTCGGATCTCGGAATGTTTCATTGGGATAATCCTAGGGTGGATTTCCATTCTCATGTATTGGGGAACCGTTTGACGTGAAAGACACTCATGGGGCACATGGATGCTTCTAGTTACTAAGTCCCCCTCTACAGCGGAGAAACAACTCGAATAGCTATTCCCGCATGTCAAGGTTGATGTTTTACGCGAGAGTAGACAACGGGTCACATGAATACCCCCGGTTACTAGGCTTCCCATCATCGGTAATGCGATATTTCTAAATTATTAATCTATTCAGGGTTGTCGTTTTACGCGAGAGTAAACAACGGGTCACATGAATACCCCCGGTTACTAGACTTCCCATCATAGAACAAATAGTATCTCGACTTTTTCTTGGAAAAAACTGTCCGACTCTAAACTCAAATTAAGTGCCAACACGACTCATGTTACTGGATGACTAGCTAACCGAAAAGTATAACCAAACGTATAGGCGACGATTTGAAAACATGTATGTCTCCTTTCTTATCTGCTAAGATTTCCACAAAAACGATAAAATTTCGGACCTAAATGAGTACTAAACAGAAACAGAAATTGCTGACTGCAACTCGACCAAAAGTCAACTGTTTCTTCCAAGAGACATCAGTATCGTAACATCAGTTTTACACATGGAAGCATGAACAATTCACGAAAAATTCACGTTTTTAACCATCAACAGCATGCAAGGACAATAAAGCAATCGTAATTTATACCCAAGAAAAATTAAGAAAATTATCGCATGCTTCAATTCATTCCACTACACATAACATCATCAATAATAAAACTCATGTAAAAATAAAAGAGATAAGGAAAAGTGAAACTTATTCCAAATGTCTTCTTGAAAGCCAGCAAATGTCTGAGTGGAAACGTCGGTCAATCTATACTTCAAATAACGCTCTGCATCACGAGGGACCCCCAAACTTAGTTTCTAGTCATGAGATAACAATAGATATTAAATCAAAAAAAGACTAGAATATAAAGAATAATAACTCATTTGGGGTTAAAATATTAGAGAGATAAGGGCCAACAAGAATACGAATCCAAAAGAAATAACAAAACAAAGAAAAAAATTAATAACTAAAAATTAAATAAAAACAACTAACTAGAAAGCAAGTAAAAATGATGGGTTGCCTCCCACCAAGCGCTCTATTTTACGTCTTGAGCACGACGTGGCAAAAAGAGTTTAACGTGGCTTCTTTCTAGGGAGATTGCCAAATGCCCCCTTCTTGCAATCTATAAGCCTCTTATTCCATAGGGGAAGCTTTGGTTCATGCCCGGTTGCCACAAATAATGAGTAAGAATAATTATGAGGACAACCAAAAAATGATGAAAGAATATAATAATGATAAGGCATGAAAAAATAAGCAGAGTTCGAATGGGTAAATAATAAAGACTTATCATGAACAACCTCATTAGAACTCAAGGAATCAGCCTCGACAAAATCAGAAGTAATGGGGTCAATCTCTCCCATTATGGATTTAGGAAAGATTATGCGCGGCACCGTTAATAAAATTTTTGGCACAAAAGTGCTCACCTTATTAGTCGAAGTTTGATGACAATTTAATGAAATTTCTTTGGAAACATCGTCAATGGTAACTTCTTCTACAGGCTCATCACACTTTATGTAATTATCGGGTGCTGGGATATCGATCCTAAAACTTAGCATGTCTTTATTCTCAACCTCCCCCTCAACTTTACTACTAAATATATGAGCTGGAAAATAACCATAGTGAATCTCAAGACCTCGACTTGCACATTCTCGCTCAAAAAGGGTACTATTTGGATTTTTGAGAACGTCTACACATTGTTCAAGCATGGTCTTTTGTTTTGGGGGAGGGGGCTGACTGACCCTATTTGGCAAAGTATTAAGAACATCGAAATTTATGAAATTCCAAGGGCCACGATACTCAAAGGAAAACATAATGGAGAAAATAAAAATATAGATACGAACAAGAAAAACTTCAAATTAAAATTAGAGTCGCTTGGTATTGATATTAGCGAAAAATCAGTCCCCGGCAACGGCGCCAAAAACTTGTTGTGGGAAAATCCCTCACAATATGCCGCAATTGCACGGTGTCAACAAGTAATAAAGTGATAAGTAAAGTATCGTTCTCTCGAGGACTGATTTCACTAAGTACCAAAATATAGTCGACTCACAATTTTATTTGAAAAACAATTATATGGAATTTATACCTAAACTAATTGCAGAAAATAATAGTGCTAATAATAATAATAATACTAATAAGGGCGTAGGATTATGATTTTCACCTCAAACAATTAAGAATGATATTTATTCAATTCAATTCATTTTTATTCAATTGATTGTAAGCCAGGAATTCCTAAATTATTCTAAAGCCTTTCCCAAGGTCGATAGAAAATACTACGAATTATTAACTCGATATATCCCTATTCGAATTAAATAATTAATAGCTAAAACAGTTCAAGAATTCCCACAATAAATAGGCTTCACAATTCACATGAGTATATCCCTATCCCACGAAAATTATGATTCGTCTCACAAGAACTATGCCTAAATTTCATCTCCCGAATCCATAAAGACATTCAAAACAATTTAACTGTTGTCCAGACAATTAAAAAGCATTAGGAACAGTAAGAAGAATCCAATTCAATAGAATAACGAGTAAATCGAAATAATAATAAATAATCAAACCGTCATGAAATCGGCTACAGTCACAATCCTACTCGAATAGATCTAGAAACTAAGATGCGGAAAAACTAAGAAAAAACGTAGGGATCCGTGGTCTTGTCGTCACCCACAAATCTCCTCCTTTCTGCTCCGCTGGTATCTTCCTATCGATCTCCCCCTCGATCCTCCTCTTTTCTTCAGCCCTTTAATACTTATTTATAGTCGTCATCAGCCTCCAAAACGCGTCCGTGTGATTAGGTCGAGAATAGGCTCTAAAACGGCCCAAAACCGCGCAGAACACACCAAAACCGCCCCATGGGCCGCGGCTCACTTAAAGTGTGCCGTGGCTCACGGTGCTCAGCGCCTATGCCTGGGCGCGACATTTTCCTTCTGGGCCGCGGCTCACTTAGGCTGTGCCGCGGCTCAGAGTACAGTTTGCTCGGGACTTTCAGGCCATCTTCGTGTGCCGCGGCTCACTTGGTTTGTGCCGCGGATCATGACCAAAAGCTATTTTTTTTGATTTTTCATCGTTTCGGCTTCTGGACTCCGATTTCCTGCAAAACATATAAGAATAGTGCATTAAAAGCTCATTTATGCTGATTTAGGCTCAAGATGGATATAAAATAATGATATAAAAGCGCATAAAAATACGCCTAACAACTCTAATGCCTCTCCCGAGGTCAATAGAATTTTCTAAGGCGATTAAATCACTCTATTCCTAGGTGAATTAATTCGACAATAGGCAAAAACTACGAAATCTTCAGACAGGCCACGTACATTCCTATGAGTATATTCCTATCTCACAAGATAAAACGTTTCTCACCAATTTTTCCTACTAAGTCTCCTCTCCCAATTCGAGTTGCGTAATCAAAACAATTCAATCATAGGCCACATAATTGAACGCATTAAAGACAATTGGGAAAACTCAATAAGAAAGGGAGATATATATTAATAGTGCAAAATCAAAAGTTAATTCATCAAAACCTCGGTTTCATCACAATCCTAGAATAGGGTTCTAGCCTGACATGCTAGAAAATAATAATACACAAAGAATTAAAGAAAGCATAATAGAAATCAAACACAGTTGAAGAACTTGAATTCCTCCGTTCTCTGGCTTATGCACGCTGCTCCTCGGTGTTTTCTCCCTCTGTCTGTGATGATCTTATCTTCTGCCCTTCAATGCCTATTTATAATTTTTCATCAGCCTCAAAAACGCGTCCGGAATTTAGGTCAGAAACGGGCTTCCAAACCGCTGAAATCGCGAGTTGCGAGTAGGGAACCAGCGCGGCAGGCCGCGGCCCGGCATTAGTGTGCCGCGGCCCCTATCTTCATGCGGCCAGGCCTGGGCGAATTTTCTCCTTATGGGCCGTGGCTCAGAGCTTGCGTGTCGCGGCCCCCGGTACAGTTTGTACCGGGTCTTTCTGGGCGCCTCCTGTGCCGCGGCCCCTTGTCCGTGTACCGCGGTCCCTGACCAAAAATTGTCGCTTTGGCCCGTTTTTCTTCGTTTAAGCTCCCGGACTCGAATTTCCTTCAAAACATATACAGATAATGCATTAAAAGCTCATTTACACCGATTTAAACTAAAAATGCGCATAAAAATACAACTAACAGAGGCTCCATGGTTCGTGCTTGCTAGCATGATGCCAGGATAACTATGAGTGTATGTTATATGTTCGTTGTGGATTTTTAATGATTGAGTTGTTTGTTCGACGGTTGTCATGATGATGTGTGTTAACCACTCAGGGATGGGACTTCGATTCCTCTTAAGGATCATAGTTTATAGTGCGAATCTATGGTTAATCATGATGTGTGGATATTTGGTTGCTTACCATTGGTTTATTCACTCGGGTATGTGCGAGGAACCTCCGAGGTTCATGCTTGTTAGCATAGGACGAGAATAGCCTTTGGGCGTATGATTGGTATGGATGTTTGGGTGGTGGACCCCGTAATTTATTATCGGATTATTATTTGGGAAAATAGACCTTTGGGTTGTGACCCTAAAGAGGAATTTTGTGAAGATGAGGGTTCTTTAATCCTAAATGTATTTTCTGAAAACTCTCGAGATCTTTAAAACACTTTACAAGTTGTTTACTTGTTTTATTACTGCCTTTCAAGGCTTTGGACTATTTCTTTCGAAGGAAACATCTCGGGTAGACTTTCGATGTGTTTTGACTTGGTGATTATTTAAATTACTATATTCTTGGAATATGATGTGTGTGGCTCGTAATTGCACTTTATAATTGTACTAGCAAAATAGTGGAATTTTGCTAACCCCCGAGTAATCGGGGGGTGGATGTCTGTATTGCATTAAGGTACGTGCAGACTCTTGGGGAGAAAAACCATGGGATCGGTACGAAGGATGATGGAAGATAAATGACACTAATCACCTGAGGGCCAGTATTGAGTATTCGACATGGTCGAATGGTATTATTCTTTCCGTTGTTTTGTTCTCCCGTCTTATGGGAGTGTTGTTGTATTTCGACCCCTGCGCGGGTATGAGTTTCTTGACAGAGTTGTATATGATGTTTATGCTGTATGTATTGATGAAAGACCAAATCGGTCTACTATTTCATTTGTTTAGCCATGTTGGCATTACATATGATGTCTTGTGTTGGTATCCAGCCTAGTAGATCCTCTTAAAAGGGTCTCCAGTGTTGTAATATTCCCAAATGGGTTGGGGGTGTTACAGAACATGGTATCATAGCTTAGGTTGTGGAAACCTAGGCTGTCGGGTCAAGTCGAGCATTGTTGAGTCTTGTCTTGTCGGATTTTGTCTGACTAAATCATGTCGCGATGCGTCGTCTGAGTTGTCGGCCGTGATTAGTATCGTGATTCAGCCATCATCTTCGTGCGATCTGTGGATGTAAGTCTCCTATTTTATGTGTATTATCTATGTTTCATGACTCTGTTTACATGCGTGTCATGAAGATGGAATTCGTATTTGATACTGGTGGTATATTACGTGTGTAATGAACTAGATGTATCGATGGGTTTGACACCAGGTGGTATAGTATGATGTGAAAACTTAAAACATTAATGTGCTTCGATAAGTGTATTGGTATTAGAGTTGATTGATAACGCATACAGATGGTTTCGACATATGTTCGAATTAATGTTCATCAGGTATGCCGTAAACTTGGAGAGGTGGTTTGGCATATGTTCAAACTAGTGTTCCCGAGTTGTGTTTGTTGAATTAATGATTTAGATTGCCGTATTGCCATGTGTTTGAGATGTCAATTGTGATTGACTAATTGTTGTTGTTTACAACGAATGTGTTCCTGTTAGCAATAATATCTGCTGCGTGCGTATTTGAAAATGATTTCCTAAAATTTCTTAGACCTGATTGTATTGTGGAAAATCAGCTTTCGAAAATGCTTTGACGATGTGGTCAAATGGCGGTGTATTATAGATTTTGAAAAGTGATATGAATTTAGGCAAGCCAGCCTTGTATATTTAAATAAAACCTTTCGAAGTCATTTGAGAACTGTGTTTTGAAGTGTCTTGAGATATTTTGAGAAAATATTTCCGTCGTTAATCCCTTATCGTGTTTGAATGGGTTTTGATTTTTACTTATCAGTTTATTTTACAATAACTCGAATATGCTATTTAAATAAATCTTTCACACTATCAAAAATTTTATATTCTAAATCAAAAATATGATTTTTATTTTCCCAAATAAATAGCGAAAGAAGAAAAATCTTACTTGATTTAAACTCTGAATTCTAAATTGGAAAATTATTTAAATTGAGTCGGCTAGCACACGGTAATCGCAATTTTTAGTATGCGTTCTAAATGGATTTATCGCTTAAGGCGATATGCTAGAGTTGGAACAAAAGCGAATGCTTGTGAGACCGAAATATTTGATTTATTGTCATGTTATCATTCTCATTGGAGAACTATAGTTGTATGCCTAAATGTTATGATGGCATGGTTTGGTTTGCTCATGGGTTCTATGATGTTATCCCGACGTGATTGTGGATCTGTGGGAATGAATAGTACGGGCATGAGTGTTTTCCCACCCGGGGATGGTTCGGTGAAACCTCTGGGGGTCGGTGCCAGAAGAGCATGACTACTGGATACACCTTTTGCTGTTAATTATGATGATGTTGTTTCCGAAGAAATTGATATTTTGGAAAATTGGTTTGTAATTGTTCTCAAAGAGAGATGGTTAAAACTTATGATTCATGAATTTGGTAAAACAGCCTAAGGTGTCATAAGTACTTCCAAATTTTATTTCGAAAAAACATATGAATTCATAAACTTTCTAATGGTATTATTCAAATGGATACCTCGTGAAGTTTTAAAAGAATGTTAAAAATGATTTGGCTACCATGTGTAGTATATTATGACCGTGATTGTAACAATAATGGTAGTTAATTTTCTGTTGATACGGTTATGTGAACCGTTAATTACGACCGTAAGTTTCGTTTGTTGCAATTGTAAATTTTCGTAATCGTGTAATTATCCGTTGTGGATATTTTTACAGTCTTACTATTTGTTGCCTTATGTTGATATGTTGTGCCGAGATTGGCGCTTGGTATATTATTTTGCGATGTTGTGCTTCATCGTGTTGAGTCGGTATTTGCTCAGTATGCCAAGGGGTAGGGGTCGCAGTCGTGGCCGCAGTACAGATGGTTGTGGAGATCAGATGCGGAACCAAGAGAATATTGCCGGGAATGACATTGGCATGGATGTTGCTACTCTATTGCAACAAGTAGCGACACAGATGACTCATTTGACCCAGGCGGTTCAACGTAACACAAATGTCACCCAGAATGTCGACGCAAACCAATGGCTACGAGAAGTGGTTCGTATGAATCCCCCTTGTTTCGTGGGTGCCGCAGATGCATTAGGCTGGGATGGTTGGATTTCCAGTTGGGAAAAATATTCAAGGCAGTTGATTGTCCCGAAGAATGGAAAGTGCCTATCGCTCAATACCTTCTTGATAGAGATGCCGCAAACTGGTGGGAGGATGTTAAGCCTCGTGATCGTGTTGTCACGTGGGCGGAATTCCATGAATTAATGGAAGCCGAGTTTTGTCCGCTACCAATCCAAGAGCAGAGAATTCGTAATTTTTATTTGGCAAAACCGCAAGATGTACCGGTGTCTCAAGCTATTGTCGATTATAGCAAACAACTCAGCTATGTGCGAGATCAGGTGAGGACTGAAGAATAGAAGATCCGTCACTTTGACATGCGGATGAAGCCGGAGATTCGCGGTATATGGAGGGATTTACTTGCACTACGTTGAGAGAGTATCAGAATTGAGCTTTAACCTATGAACTAGCCTCATCATCGACTGAGCATATGCCAGAGTCGAAGAAGCAGAGGACGTTTGATGATATTCCTATCACTTCATGAGTTGGAGTTTCTAAACTACAACACCGTAGTCTTTCTTCCGTGAAGCTCCATCACTCGACGAGTGGAACCGAGAGTTCCAAGTCATCGGCGTGACTCCTGGTAAGGCCATGAGGTGTTTCAACTGTAATGTGTCGGGTCATGTTCGTGCACATTGTCCTTCCCTACCAGTATTATGTTACATGTGCAGACTTGAGGGGCACATAATCCAGTTTTGCGAGATGGTTGCCGAGTCTTCCGAGATGCGGGCATCATCACCGATATCAGGATCGATTTGGAGGTATCCTTGAGAGATAATGTTTGTCCGTTACTGATATGTTGTTGCCTTATTTTGTGTTTTAAGTTTCGGTACAAAACTTCTTTTAAGGAGGGTAGAATGTAATACCCAAGATTTTCGTTTTCGGCTACTTTGAATTATTGGATGGTAGTGCCGGTTATTTTTGTTGCGTTGATGATTTTTTGGAATTTTCCCTATGTTGTGTACGGTATGATGTACCGTGTTGGGTTGAGTTTCCAAAACTGTCCTGCATGCCTGTGTAGTAGGCATAGCGCACAGTAAGTATTGTAGTTAGCGCGCGCTAATACTTGGTGGTAGCGCACGCTCATATTCGTGATTAGCGCACACTACCTAGATCGGCTGATATAGTCCAGTAGTTACTGCACTCGACAAGGAGTTCGGTAGCGCACGCTATGCAGATTTATAGCACGCACTAGGGTGCAGCAGTTAACGCACACTACAGGATGGTAGCGCACGCTAACTGATAGTTCTTGGACAGTCCAGAAGCGACTGGACTGGTATTGGGACTCGTTAGCGCACACTAGTACTTAGCGATTAGCGCAAGCTAACTGTGCTGTTGGGCAGAACATTGATTCGATAGCGCACGCTAATTGGGGTGCTTTTCTCATTTCTCATTTCTTTCTCTCCTCTCCGCGAATGTGAGTCAAGGGCGACTAGGGTTCGTGGTCTGGGCCGATTTTGTTCCATTCCAAGGTGCTTTGGAGCATCCTAGGTGATTATAACATCATATAATCCATTGTTCTTCATTGGATCGAGGTATTTTTCTTGATTTCCCTAGAGTTGACTTTTTGGAGATTTCTTCTTGATTTCGTATTCAATCCGATTTTGGTGAATCGATTGGTGTTAAATGATGTTGTTAAACATGTTCTATGTATTGTATATCCATACCTCCAATTCATTCAGCCCGATTGATGATTTTAGTGTTCTTGAGAAACCGTGAACATTTAATGTTCGATTAAATGTTCATATGAGTTTTCCTTTGTTGGTTTGAGGCAATTTCTGTTGCGATTGGTCTTACTCCTTGTTTGGTTCATGATTTCATTGTTTCTTGCGGAAGTTGTAGGTGTTCGAGGTTCCGATCAAGCCGTGTTCGTCGGAATTATCGTTATCGATTGTCGAGGCAAGTATCTTGCCCATACCTTTCATATTTTGTAGACGTGATAATTGGTAATGGACTATGTGTGTTATTTGAGTAGTGTTGACGAATGTTCAAAAAGGATTGATAAAATCCCTTTAATGACTTTCTTTCCAAATCGCTCAAGTGCTTTACGAACGAGTGAGTTCTACGGATATGTGCGTTATGGATGCGAATTGATATATATTGCCTTCGTATTATGTGATTATGAAAGCCTTTTTCCCTTATCAAGGGTTATATGTTCGAATGTGTATTCGTTTGATGAGTGCGAATTGTTGTGTTTGTAATGGTTATCGACCCCTTGGTAAAAGGTGGTATTATTCGGTATTGTTCAAGAGGTATATCTCCTCCTAGTATGTGATCATTTGTATGCGATGTTCTACCGGGTAGGGTTCGTTGAGACCTCCGGGATCCGTCCTTGTTAGTACGGGTCGAGTTTTACCATATGGTTATTCAAGCTGGGTATGTCTCGAGGAGACTCCGAGGTTCGTGCTTGTTAGCACGATGCCAGATAACTTATGGGCATATATTTGGATATGTTGCATACTCGTCATGGGTTATCCAAAATGGGTACGTGGTCGCGAGGCTCCGAGGTTCGTGCTTGCTAGCACGATGCCAGGATAACTATGAGTGTATGTTATATGTCCGTTGTGGATTTCTAATGCTTGAGTTGTTTGTTCGACGGTTGTCATGATGATGTGTGTTAACCACTCAGGGATAGGACTTCGAGTCCTCTGAGGGATCATAGCTTATAGTGCAAATCGACGGTTAATCATGAGGTATGGATATTATGGTTGCTTACCAATGGTTTATTCACTCGGGTATACGCGAGAAAGCTCCGAGATTCATGCTTGTTAGCATGGGACGAGAATAGCCTTTTGGCGTATGATTTGTATGGATGTTTGGGTCGTGGACTCCGTAATTTATTGTCGGATTATTATTTGGGAAAACAAACCTTTGGGTTGTGACCCTAAAGAGTAATTTGTGAAGATGAGGATTCTTAAATCCTAAATGTATTTTCTGAAAACTCTCGAGATATTTAAAATGCTTTACAAGTTGTTTACTTGTTTTATTACTACCTTTCAAGGCTTTAGACTATTTCTATCAAAGGAAACATCTCGGGTATACTTTCGCTGTGTTTTGACTCCGTGATTATTTAAATTACTATATTCTTGGAATATGATGTGTATGGCTCGTAATTGCACTTTATACTAGTACTAGCAAATAGTGGAATTTTGCTAACCCCCGAGTAATCGGGAGGTGGATGTTTGTATTGCATTCAGGTGCGTGCAGACTCTTGGGGAGAAAAACCACGTGATCGGTACGAAGGATTATGGAAGATAAATGATACTAATCACCTGAGGGCCAGTATTGAGTATTCGACATGGTCGAATGGTATTATTCTTTCCACTATTTTGTTCTCCCGTCTTATGGGAGTGTTGTTGTATTTCGACCCCTGCGTGGGTATGAGTTTGCTGACAGAGTTGTATATGATGTTTACATTGTATGTATTGATGAAAGACCAAATCGGTATAGTGTTTTATTTGTTTAGCCATGTTGGCATTAGATATGATGTCTTGTGTTGGTATCCATCCTAGTAGATCCTCTTAAAAGGATCTGCGACACTGTAATATTCCCAAACGGGTTGGGGGTGTTACACAACCTAAGTATCCATAAACCTAAGCTTTAATACCATATTATGTAACACCCCCGTGATATATAGAGATACTACAGTGCTGCAGATCCTTTCTGGAGGACCTACCAGCCTTAGATCGACAAAAATCCACATTGACAATTCAAAAACCAGACATTCATATAAATTAACGATACTCAACTTTGAACCATATACGTTACAACACTCAATTGTACATTGTCCCGTGGAACTACAACTAGTACAATAACACCACCAAAACGACTGAACCACAAACAAACCATATTACCCAACAGTACTCGCGCGAGCACAAGGCAAAACACAACTCTATTCACAATAGGACAACCATAGACTCAAAATGGTACATGATATCAGTGTTGCTCGTCATCCTCGTGCCCTTCCTGCACCGGCTCGCCACTAAGACCTGTACCTGAATACACAACAAGTATATTCACTCCCGAAAGGGTCAGCAAACAGCCGGCACAAGTACAACTATTCATGAATATGTACCACAAGTGAATAAGAGATCCAAACCATAACATCATCACTCATATTCCGGAATATAGTGTAACCATCATCACAAAACAACCTCCCGAGCTATACTGTCCGTGTACCTCACGCGAGATACACACCCCAGGAGTCCTCGTCAGGCCCTCTCTGGTTGTACAGCCCAACCAAGTGATTCGTAAAAATCGCAGCCTAACGAATCGACCCTCACTGGTTTTACTTGGCTCACACACACACTCAGTGACCACATGTCACACTTTCTAAAATTACCACTTTTCATTGAAATCACATTTTTCACATATTCATGCACACGAAATACATCAAACGTAATCAAAGTACTTGTCTCAATTAGAACAATACAGGGAACGGTGAACGGAAGGTCCTGTGATCTGAACTTTCTTCAACGATTAAATCCTAGCACAACATAGTACTATATCAAACACAGTACGGCAGGAACAGAAGGATTTACCATAAGTTCTAATCTTAGGGGCAATCAATCGAACACTATGGAGACAACATGGATCATACTCAAATTACGGAAGAAAACTCGAAACATAATCCGTAGACTTCAACAAAAACAAGGGATTATGATTACAAAATTGTAACCGAGCATAAATCAAAGCTAAATTTGGACTTTAAAGGATGAAACCTCAAAAAAACTCTAAAATATGAAGAAATAGGTATTCGAATGATTTACCTCGATCCGGATACAAAAGATGTTAAGAGATCATTAACTCCATACTAGGGACTCAAAGACATGGATAGATGGTGATATCCGGCCAAAAACTGCACTTCCATATGTCCAAGGTCGCCCAACCGCCGGAGAAGAAAAGAGAAGAGAAAGAAAATGATGAGAACTGAACTATGCTGTCCTATTTATACTTGGACGTGATTAGCGCGCGTTACGGCAAGTGTAGCATGTGCTATCGGGCCATAAGGTGGTACACCCCTTTGAAAGGCAGTGCAGAACTTTCTGCACTGGCCGCGTTAGCATGCGTTACCCGTAAGGGTTAGCGCGTGCTACTTGTTAGTTTCTAGAGTCCAGAAACTTTCTCCCCAATTTCAGAATGTTCTGTCCACCCTTATTAGTGTGCATTACTAGGACATTAGCGTGCGTTACAAATGTATGATTAGCGTGTGCTAACTGCTACTTCTCAGCATCACCCTTGTGAAGTTCGGTCAGAATGAATACATCCTGATAGGCACAGAACTCGACAATTACTAACAACCGATATGCCACTTATGTAATACCTATATTTTTCATCATTTTGACCTTGTCATTCTTTTGATTTTATCGCTCTTGTAATCAAGCGTCTATCGAGATGTTGATTCTAGAGCAGATAGCGCATGCTAGGAATGAGCTAACGCACGCTATTCGTGTCGAGTAGCGCACGCTAGCTTCGCCAGTAGCACACGCTAATGGGTTGAGTCTGGCAGAGGCAGTAGCCGAATTCTGCTCTCTGGACTAGTAGTTAGTGAACGCTAGGCGTGAGCTAACGCACACTATTGGCGTCGCACATCGCCCGCTAGCGCCAGATGTAGCGCACGCTAATGACATAGGTCAGAAGCTACTGGACTACCGAGTGACCCCATTAGCGCACGCTAGACTTGTTTTTTAGCGCGTGCTAATCAGGCATAGTATATAAGAGTGGTTCAACCCCGTTCTTCGTCATTTTTCAGCTGTTTTTCTCATTTCCAACGAGAGAGCACGAGAGGGAGATCCGGAGGGCGATTTGGGGGCGATCTTTCATCAGCTATCATCATCTTGGATTGCATAACAAAGATTATACAACATCTAATTCGCTTCTACCTTCCAAATCAAGGTAAATTTCTTAGAACCCTAGTTTGGGGATTTTTTGGGGATTTTCTTATATTAATCCGATTTATCTATTTTGGAGCTTGAAATCTTGGAGAATATGCTGTATCTACCCCGTACCCACATTTCCCCTATGATTATATGGATGGTTATGTACTTTGTTCGGACTTGAGAGGGTTTGGATGATTTCCAAACCTCTAGGTGATTATCCTTGGAGTTTTGTGAATTGTAGGCGGGTTTCGGGAGTTTCTTGGTGTGATACGTATAGATTATTAATTATAGTATTCCTTATGAATCGTTTAGGTGCCTAAAGTGCATTCTTGGACCTACCGAACTTGTATTCTTTTCCTTCCGATTCTCGATGTCTCAAAGGCCAGTATATATTTATGATTGTATGTTCTCGACTTTTAAAGTAAGGTATATGAATTGTATGATTGTAAATATTCACTGTGGGATGGACCGACGGGTCCTCTGAGGGTTCCAGGGCCTTTGGTGTAGTTCCGTAAATATTTTGGGTTAACCACTCTCGGAGGGTCCGACGGGACCTCTGAGGGTTCTGTTGCCTTTGGTGCGGTTCTGTAATACCCGTACTTTTATTGACTGTTTGGCCTTGCCGTTTTTCTCATTTTGTCGCTCTGTAAACTCTTGGTGATGTTGGTGATATTGTTTTAGAGCTTCATATCTTGTTTGGATCACAATCGTGTTGTTTAGACCTTGCAGAATTATCCTGGGTCAGAGAAATAGCGCACGCTAGGCCTAGACTAACGCACGCTAATTCTGATTGAGTAGCGCACGCTAGCCTTGAGCCGTAGCACGCGCTAAGGGACCAATCAGGTCAGAACCAGTAACTCATACTGCTCTCTGGACTGGCGGTTAACGCACACTATGAGTTCGCTAGCGCAAGCTATTCGTGGTTAGTTGCATACGCTAACATCCGTCCGTAGCGCACACTAACGGGCTGGTCGGCAGAGGCAGTGAGGTTGTCAGGACTATCAGGTAACGTACGCTAGGCTTCGGCTAGCGCACACTAAATCTGTTGCATAACGCACGCTAAGCCATAGCAGTAGCGCATGCTAAGGCTTGAGCAGGGCAGAGGACAGTAGGTTCTGGACTCCAGTACTGGACGCCACTTTTTGGCTAGCGCACGTTAGAGAAAGGTGATTAGTGCACGCTAACGGGGCCGGCAGAAGCCACTGGACTACCCGGTGACCTTGCTAGCGCACGCTAATAAAGGAAGCGTAGCGTGCGCTAGACTGGGCGGATATATATTGGACAGTTGACTTCCATTTCGTCATTTTTCATCCTCTTCACTCATTTCCGATGGGAGCAGCTCGGGAGAGATGATTTTGGGCGATTGGAAGCGATTCTTAGTCAAACAACAACATATTTGGTTGGAGAACAAGGATTCCACAACATCTACTCCGTCCTAACGTCCAAATCAAGGTAAAAATCATTAGACCCCTATTTTTGGAAATTTTGGGGGTTTTCCTAGATTCGTCCGATTTATCCATTTTGAAGCTTGAGAACCTTGAGATTATGATGTATCTATTCCATATACATGCTTTTCCTACGATTTTACGGATTGGATTGTTCTATTTTCGGACTTGTGAGAGTTTGGGCGATTTTCCAACCTCTAGTTATTTATCCGTGTATTTTCATGAATCGTAGTCGGGTTTTGGGAGTTTCTTCATGAATTATGAGTATAGATTATTGATTGTCATATCCCTTACGAATTATTCAGGTGCCGGAAACCTGTTCTTGGACCTACCGAACCCATACTCTTTTCCGTCCAATTTCACGATGTCTCAAAGGCAAGTATATAATTATGATTGTACGTTCTTGACTTTGAAAGTAAGGTGTATTAATGGCATGATTATTTATATCCACTCTGGGTCGGGCTGACGGGTCCCCTGAGGGTTTCATAGCCTCTTGGTGGGATTCCACGGATGATTTGAACGAACCACTCTGGGATGGACTGATGAGTCCTCTGAGAGTTCCGTAGCTTCTGGCGCAGTTCCACGATATTCATATATGTATTGATGTGATGCTATGAGATTTAGTTATTCCGGAATACTAGTCTTGAATTGATGAATTGACGGTTACCTTTACTTTATTGTTGAGGAGTATTGTGTTTCATACTTGATATACTTTCACTAGCTATTCGACGGCTAACCCCTTATGGGGGAAATACTTTTTATGTATTTCAGGTTCCAGGAGAGCGGACAGGCAGGTATCGGGTCGGCATGAAGATGATGGGCAAGTGTGATACTGTGTCTTTCCTCTGGTTATGTTTTGTGTTTCCCCATTTAGTGTTGTTGTACTGGAATGGTTATTGAATACTCGAGTATTGTTTTCCATTTTACTTGATGTTCCGGCCTGTGTTTGTCGAGGTATTGATTTGTGTTGTCATGTCTTTGGGATACATTGGATATGTTTTGAATACCATTTGTATTGTTCTTCATCCCATTGTATGTAGACCTTCTCGGTCAAAAATTCATAGTTCCGCGTATGTTTAGCCTTGTGGGTGTAATATTCCCTGAATAACTTGGGGGTGTTACAGAATATGGTATGAGAGCTTAGGTCTATGGATACCTAGGCTGTCGGTCTTTTGGGTCGATTGAGTCGTCATTTGTCCACAGTATCACTACTCTGCCATCGTCACAGTGTGACCGGTACTTGTAAGACCTCTTACTCTTCTGGCGTTTCCTTATTCGTTTTGTTTCTATTTTGTTATTCTTGAGAATCGGTCATTTCGATGACGTGCGATTGAATTGTACTTACGTGCCTTGTGTGTTCTTCAGTATGTCAGCTGGTAGGGTCCGTGGCCGTGGGCGTGGGAGAGGTCGTGGCGCGGCCATTTCCATCAGTTCTATTGTGGGGTCGACCAACCCCAGTTTGTCGAACTCAGTGCATCCTGACACCGAGAGTCGACGACTACCGATCGCTGGGAACAGCATGACGTTGGAGTTGCGAATGTACTACAACAATTGGCCAACCAGATGACCATTTTAGCCCAAACCGTTCAGCTGAATAATCCGAATCCGAACGCAGATGCCTTGATTCAGAATGTAATCCGTATGCACCCTACACAGTTTGGCAATCCCACAGACCCGTTAGGTTGGGATGATTGGCTAGCGGAGTTGGAGAAAATTTTTGAAGCGGTTGATTGCCCCGAAGTGAGGAAAGTACCGATTGCCCAGTATTTCCTCACTAAGAAGGCTGCTACATGGTGGAAAGTCATCAAGCCGCAGGATCGTGTTGCCACGTGGGATGAATTTAAGGACCTTTTAGAGGCCGGGTTTTGTCCTTGGCCGGTGCGAGAGGGCCGAATCCGAGCCTTTTCCGAGGCTAAACCGCAGAATATTCCTGTCTCGCAAGCAATTGTAAAGTACAACCAACAATTGATCCAAGTGAAGGATCAAGTGAGAAACGAGCCTGATAAGATCCGTTATTTTGATATGCGGATGAATATGGACTTACGGCGGTACATGGCTGGATTTGCTTGCACCACACTGAAGGAATATCAGGACAGAGCTTTATCCCATGATATGTTAAGCCCCGACAGCGATACCGTTGAAGAATTGAAGAAGCAGAAGGTTGCGGGAAATTTTTCTGGCTCTAAGAGTGGTAATTTCCAAAGGTCACAGATGACACGGTCTAAAGTGTAACTATCGCAAGTGCACGATATCGTATCAAGTAGTAAGTGGACTTTTTGGGTCCGGTTTATCGATCCCACGAGGAAGTTAGGTTATATATTGAATTATACACTATTTAACTATTTGTTATATAGATTTATAAGATTGAAACACACAATTAAAGAGTTTGGTTTGACAATTGCAAAGAAAATGCAATAATAGTTCTAATATTCAAGTAAATTAAATATTACACTAATAATAGATTAATAAAAGATAAAATGAAATAGTTGGGATTACAAAGTTAGTTCATCATTAGTTATAGAATATGTATAGGATATCTTAAGATGAATTTACTTATTATGTTCTGTAGATTCAATTTTCCTTAAAAAGACGGTTTCTCTTTCGAACTATAAAACGCCCCTTATATATTGAATCAATCCACTATATTTCTATGTTGATTGGCTTCAATACATAGCATTAGGTTTAATGAAAATGACTCAAAGAATCATCTAAGGTCTAGAGGTATATTTCTATCCCCTAGAACAACTTAGAGTGAAGATCATTTGATCTAATCAAACATATTTTCTTTCGAAACATATGAAGACCATAAATATCGTCATTTATTGACCAAATAAATAAAGATTGTTAAAACAATGAAAATCACACACAATAATAAGTAATTCATAATACATCTTTATACAAACTTAAATAACATGACTAACCTTGTTTATAATCCCAACTTAAGGTAACTTAGCCCATGAAGGGTTTAATAAACATAATACAAGCTTGAGTGGTCATTATTAGTTGAAAAAGAGAAAGAATTGATCCTAACTCCCTTAGTAGATAAAGGAGAAAGAAGCAATAAACTCCCTTAACAACATATGATATACCACTATTACACAAATCACTCAAGAACACAAGTGTGTTCTTTACACAAAAAGAAAATATTACAAAAAGTTGAAAAATATAAGATGAATGATGATGGATGATGGATCTGAGGGGTCTATTTATATACCTAAAGTCATCTAATAGCTCCAAAACTCCATCATTATTACATTAGATCGGATCAATGCCAGTGATCCCCTCAATAATAGACCAAAAGTATAAAAAATTAGACAATGATCAAAAATCTGTCAAGAGTTACGGCCATAACTTTGAGGAGTTACGGCGGTAACTATGAGGACTTACGGCTGTAACATTGAGGAGTTACGGCCGTAACTGTAACACCCTAAACTAGGCGGATATTACAGTGCCGTGGACCCCCGACTGGGACCCACCAGGCGAGTGAAAATGAATGAAATACACAGGGTAAATATAGTACTGAACCACATTACATCATTAATTACTCCGATGAGGAGTTTCATTATAACACACCCAAGAAAATACCGAATACATGTATATTTTATATGGAGATAAAATACACAACACTGAACAAAACGGAGTATCCAAATGGAAATCTGCAGCGGAAAATAAATGACAACAATATGAATGACTGGAAGGATTGGGGCCCCCTACTAGTATCACTGGGACTTCTCGCCGCCAACGTTCTATTCCCGTGCTTTTGCCTTGCCATGACCTGAAAACAAAATCCCCCAACGGGCCGCCATACGTAACAACAATCCTCAAGAGTTGAATAAACACAATCATATATGCTGTATAAACCACAAGTTCGATCAAAAATCTCAAACCGTCGAACACATGCGATCAAAAGTGAATCGGTCAGATTATAACTCAAATCCTGTTGAAAACATACCCAATCAAACATGCTATATGAATCAACTAACGGTACGGCTCAAAGGGTGGCGCCACACTACGCCCGGGATGGAAATGTGTCCGTGCACAAGCCACCAACGAGTATCGATCGAATACACGTGTGGTCTTGTACCTAATCAGTCTCACGAAGTGATCTTATCGTGTGCACAGTCCAATGTGAGGCCAACAACCAACACAGGACTTAATATGTGCCCGACATGAAAATCCTACACATACCAACCGGCACGCCAGTATGACCCGGAATGTCACGAGATAACAAAAGTGACATCGAAATTAATAATGACTCACCGAGATGAAATGACAGTGAAATGAATGATAGCTCAATGAAATGATTGGAACCGTCGTTCCTTGTGACTGAAGTGATAAATTGACAATTACAAGTCTCAATACGGTTAATACATCATGAATGAACTATAATTATGAATGAACAACAACGAAAGGGATGAATGTCCTTTTAACCGAGTAAGAATTAACTTACTCAACGCCGATGAAGAATGTCCTTCCACGAACAACGTCCTAAATGAGATGTCGGTCGCTAGAACAACCTTGAATAACACAATTACCAATAATCCGGTTCAACACACGAATCAAACACGAGTATAACTAACTCAAAACGTCGATACGACTAAACCAAGTTCATTGGGGCATTATATCGAACACGTTGCGGCCAAACTTCGATTGTTTACAACCAAACCTCAATAATACCAATATAAAATCCCCAAGAAGTGCTTCAAACCAACAAAACATCTTCAATACGATCAATAATCCAATATGAATATCCAAATTCGTGATTTCAACAACAATTAATCGAAAACTCCCAAATCCAACTCAATATTCAAAGTGTTCTTGAATAACCTTTCAATAATCCGATGAATATTCATACATACTCATAATCATATGTATATCTCTTCATACAACATGATTATAATGTCCAAAACATCATATCTCAGCATAAATCGAAATCCAAGAGGTTTTAGAATATTATCTTTGAAGATCCAAACACTTTGATTCGATGAACACGCGTTAGATCGATGATCCGAGCTTCACAAGCGAATGAAAATGATGAAAAATCGAGTATTCAAGTGATTGATGATGAAAATTTCTCCCACAAACTCTCTCTCTCGGAAGTAGGATGAAGAAATGAGTTTTTCTTCTCAAAAAACGAAATTATAGTGCAGCCTGCAGTGTGTGCCGCGGCTCGGCCGAGTGTGCCGCGGCACAGGGCCAAAATCTGCCCCTAGTGCTCGGCAGTGTGCCGCGGCCCGGCCGAGTGTGCTGCGGCAGTGACTCGGAAGTGTGCCGCGGCCCTGCGGGCAGGAGCCGCGGCCCCCGGTACAGGCGGGTCGTCCAAAACTGCAACATGTGTGTGTCTTAGCTATTTCGAACATAACTCACTCGTCCGGACTCCGATTGACTCACCGTTTAAACCATTGGAAAGCTAACTTTATGCTCTATAATATTGAAAAGATTCAGAATTTTTGGAGTTTCCAAAAATTAATGGTGATTTTACAAAGTCGAACTCATACGTGGAAAAGTCGCTTAAGAACACGGAACTCAACAGATGGACACCGAGACGAACTCGGATGACAAAAAGTGTAGAATTAATCATTCTCGGAATGACGAAAAGGTAAGAATAAAGTCGATAAGATGGACTTCCGACAAAAAAAATAAAATTACTGGAAATCCAAATTGCGGATATTACATACTACCCTCCTTAAAAGAAGTTTCGTCCCGAAACTTAAAACAAGTAGGGAGAAGCAATATCCCGCTAGAAAAACCCAACGAGATACACAAGAACCGCAAATGTACCCAACAATAGCATGATTCGAACAAGAAAAAAATTTTGAAATGGCATGAACTCCAATATCAGCATCGATTAATGAAGTAATTATATAACGATCAAGATAATATTCTCATCTCGATTCTCAAGCAAGGTTGAAACAATGAACGATATCAATACACGACTCAACATTAGTCCGAACGGTGAACACGAATGAATTAGCATGAATGATGAATGATTATTAATGAGTGAAAATCCACTGAGTGACAATTACTGAATAAAAGATGAATGAATTTACAAGCGGGTATTAAATACTCCCCCCCTTAAAAATAGTTTCGTCCTCGAAACTAAGGGTGAAACAAATCGGAATAACTCTTCCGCATACTATCCTCGATTTCCCAAGTAGCCTCTTCGACTTCATGACTCGACTACTGAATTTAACCAAGGGATCGTCTTGTTCCTCAACTGTTTGATTCGCCGTACTAAGATTCGTACGGGATGCTCCTCATACGTATGGTCATCTGCGATCTCGATTTTGTTGAACTGAAGTATGTGACTCGGGTCGGCAACATACTTCCGTAGCTGAGAGACGTGAAATACATTATGAATTCGGCTCAATGCCAGAGGTAAGGCCAATCGATAAGCTAGCTCGCCTACTCGATCCAAAATCTCAAACGGTCCAATGAATCTCGGACTCAACTTTCCCTCTTTCCAAAACGGAAGACACCACGACTCGAGGATACCTTGACCAAAACATGGTCACCTGTCTCGAACTCTAATGGTCGACGACGATGATCTGCATATGATTTATGTCGACTCTGAGCGGTCAACAAATGACTCCTGATCAAAGATACCTTCTCACAGGCGGCTATAATCATATCGGTCTCGGTGCCGATTGATTATGATAAGTCATCACAACACAAAGGAGATCGACAACGACGACCGTACAAGGCCTCGTAAGGTGCCATCTTAATTGAAGCATGCCAACTATTATTCTACGTGAACTCGATCAACGGTAGTTGGGCTTCCCAAACATCTTTTCAATCGAGAACACATGCCCTCAACATGTCCTCCAAAGTCTGAATAGTCCTCTCCGATTTTCCGTCGGACTGAGAATAAAAAGCTGTACTGAGATTAAGCTGAGTTCTCATAGCACGATGAACTGATTTCCAAAAATGAGACACGAATCGTCCATCACGATCGGAAATGATACTTTTAGGTGTACCGTGCAATCTCACTATCTCTTTGCTAAACAACTGGGCAAGTCTCTCGGGACCCCATGTATCCTTAATCTCAAGGAAATGAGCTGATTTAGCTAGGCGATCCACAATTACCCAGATTGTATTCATGCCACGATGACTCGTCGGCAAACTCGTGATGAATTCCATTGAAATATCTTCCCACTTCCATTCTGGAATAGGGAGAGGTTTCAGCATACCCGCCGGTCGCTGATGTTCTATCTTGACTTGCTGACAGGTCAAACATCTCGAAACAAATTCCGCGACTTCCCGCTTCATATTACTCCACCAGTAATTTTGTTCCAAGTCTTTATACATCTTGCTAGACCCCGGATGAATGGAATAAGGGGTAGCATGAGCTTCTCTCGAAATCAAGTTTTTCAACTCGTCATTCGCCCGTACGCACAACCGATTCTTAAAACGCAAAAGTCCATCCTCATGGACCACAAACCCGGGGGCTTTCCCCTGAGTCACATCCTCTCGAATGCGTAACAAAAATGGGTCCGAACCCTGATTCTCCCTGATCGCCTCCTCAAGTGGCGATGAAATCTCCAACGTACAAAGTTACCCTTGTACTCGCTGTAACCAGACCTTGATCTCGGGTCTCAGAAATTCCTATTGAAGTTCCTTTTGAACTGTTAATCGACTTACGACTCAAGGCGTCGGCGACAACGTTTGCCTTGCCCGGGTGGTAAAGTATCTCGATATCATAATCTTTGATCAGTTCCTACCACCGTTTCTGCCGCATATTTAACTCCTTCTGAGTAAATATATACTTTAAACTCTTATGATCGGTGAATATCTGACAGGTAATGCCATAAAGATAATGACGCTAAATCTTCAATGCGAACACCACGACTGCTAGCTCCAAGTCGTGGGTCAGATAATTAACCTCGTAAGGTCTCAATTGCCGTGCAGCATAAGCAATAACTTTCCCGTTCTGCATGAGTACACATCCGAGACCCTATCCGGACGCATCACTATAAACCACAAATCCTTCCGTCCCTTGTGGTAAAGAAAGGACAGGTGCTGAAATTAACCAGCTATTGAGTTCCTCAAAACTCTGTTGACACGCGTCAGACCACGTGTATTTCTTATCCTTCCGTAAAAGGTTCGTCATGGGTTGAGCGATTTTAGAAAATCCTTCCACAAACCGCCGATAATAACCAGCTAATCTGAGGAAACTTCGGATTTCCTTAACATTCTTCGGAGGTTGCCAATCTCAGATAGCCTCCGTCTTCTGAGGGTCGACACGAACTCCGTTTGATGAAATTACATGCCCGAGAAATGTCACTTCGGACATCCAGAACTCACATTTGGGAAACTTCCCAAAAAGTTGCTCTCGTCTCAACACGTCGAGTACTTGATGAAGATGAAACTCGTGCTCCTCCCGGTCATGAGAATAAATTAAAATGTCATCAATAAATACAACCACGAACTGATCCAAAAAAAGTCGATGGAGACCCGATTCATTAACTCCATGAATACCGCAGGTGCATTATTGCATTAATTAACTCCATGAACTCATAATGGCCATAGCGTGTTTGAAACGCCGCCCTCGCGATATCCGACTCTCGAATGCGCAACTGGTGATATCCAGATTTTAAATCGATCTTGGAAAATGCTGAAGCTCCCTGAAGTTGATCTAATAGATCAACAATACGGGGTAGAGGATACTTATTCTTGATCGTCACCCTATTCAACTCCCGATAATTAATACACACACGAAACGAAACATCCTTCTTCTTGACAAACAATACTGGTGCTCCCCACGGGGACGCACTCGGTCGGATATAACCCTTCTCGGTCAAATCCTCTAATTGATTCTTCAATTCCGGCATTTCGGTCGGGGCCATCCGATACGGTGCCTTCGATAATGGGGACGTACCAGGCTCCAACTCTATCGTGAATTCCATATCCCTCGGTGGAGGTAAAACAGGTAGCTTGTCTGGGAGTACATCGTCAAACGATAACAATGATACCAAGAATGGTTGAACACCTCGATTGTCTGAGAGTGGCCAATCGACGACAACGATATGATGAATGGTTGAACACCTAGATTGCCTTAGAACGGCCAATCGATGACAATGATATAAGGAATGATTGAACAACTCTGGTTGAGCAATTTTACTGCTTTCATCATATTAATGATTCTTCCGGAACAACGGGGATCACCTCCCTGAAATACACACTCGACTCTAACGACAGAAATGATAGTGACCGTATCCTTACGAACATTGAGGATGGTATCATGACGATCCATCCCACTAATACCCAATATTACATCGTCCTTAGGTAAATCCACCACGATTAGGTCCACCAACCACTCCCGGTCATTAAGCTTAATTCGGTCAGTTCTAAACCTCATGATTTTCGAAAATTCTTCAACCGCCAGGTAGACCAATGATATAAGGCCCACAATTAATAGGACTATCCAAGTTAAGTCTATTCAAACATGATTCGGAAATGAATGAATGCGGTGTACCAGTATCAAAAAGGGTACATACAGGTTGAGCTAAAATTACGAGTATACCTGAGATCGTTCGGGCCTCCAGATCGTCGGTCCTCTTCATCTCGTGAATCCGGGACTTGCCGGCCCCCGAACTGGATGCTCCCGTCTGATAAATATGAGCTCCGCTTTTATTCGCTTCCTTCGTCTTAAACGACGCTGACAAAGCAGTCTGATTCTGAGTCGCTGATTGCTTCGGGGCATGAGATGCTACCGGAGTCGGCTTGGGGTCCCTTCGGAAAAAACGGGCCTTATGCCCAAAATCCCACAATTATTGCACGTGATAGACGGTTTCAGACACTTAGTGTCAGAATGACCGGCGCTCCACGCTTGAAACAGTGATGGCCGAATCGCCGCCGGATCGAGATCCCACACGATTATGCGCCGTAGGAGGTCGCTCAGAAACGTTAGGTTCCGCACGAGGCTTCTTGAAGGTAGACTGACCGCATTCGGACTGATTACGCTTCGTTGATTTCTTGCTGACAGATGAAGGTTATTGCTCAGCAATTTCCTTAACAGCAGGCTCACACGGGAGACTTCTCTCAATTAATTCGGCCAGAGTGGCGCAATGATGATTGAGTAATTGCATATGGATCATCATGACCTGCATAAAAGTGAGTGGATCAACCTGAACATATTTCTATCGAGCGGAGTCCTGGTTATGGTTTCCCGACAGTGAGCGATTATTCCCCGGGTTTCGGCCTGCACCGCGGCCTCTCCCCGTGCATCCCTTGATAGCTCTCTCCATACTGAAGTAGGAAGGTCGTAGGATAATCATAGAACTCGTATGAGTACCGCATTATGATTTACGTCAAGAAATGATGAAAATGAGCATATGCGTTCTAACACAGTGATTATATGAATGATTAACTGAGGTGACATGATTATCTGATGATATTCTTGAAATGATTATCTTGAACAAGTTAGCAAGATTAATGATATGATCTTCAAGATTAACAACTGAGTAATGAAATGAATTGAGTGATTAATGAGTTAACATGATCAACATGATTAAAATGAAAATGATGTTTGAGGATTGTTAACTAATGAATTATGAATGAATGATTATTGCCAGAAATTATACCATGGCGTTAGAAGTCTTACAGTTCTTTCGGTCTGATGGGCTCGGCATTTGCACAGGTCACACGTGACGCGAAAGTCCAATGATACTAGTCTGATGACGATGATTTCAAATGAGACATGACTCGGAAGGTAGTATTCAAAACCACGCTCCGATACCAACTCTATAGCACCCCAAACTAGGCAGATATTACAGTGCCGTGGACCCCCGACTGGGACCCACCAGGCGAGTGAAAATGAATGAAATACACAGGGTAAATGTAGTACCAAACCACATTAAATCATTAATTACTCCGATGAGGAGTTTCATTATAACACACCCAAGAAAATACCGAATACATGTATATTTTATATGAAAATAAAATACACAACACTGAACGAAACGGAGTATCCAAATGGAAATCTGCAGCGGAAAATAAATGACAACAATATGAATGACTGAAAGGATTGGGGCCCCCTACTAGTATCACTGGGACTTCTCGCCGCCAACGTTCTATTCCCGTGCTTTTGCCTTGCCATGACCTGAAAACAAAATCCCCCAACGGGGTCAGTTACACAGAACAACAATCCTCAAGAGTTGAATAAACACAATCATATATGCTGTATAAACCACAAGTTCGATCAAAAATCTCAAACCGTCGAACACATGCGATCAAAAGTGAATCAGTCAGATGATAACTCAAATCCTGTTGAAAACATACGCAATCAAACATGGTGTATGAATCAACTAACAGTACGGCTCAAAGGGTGGCGCCACACTACGCCCGGGATGGAAATGTGTCCGTGCACAAGCCACCAACGAGTATCGATCGAATACACGTGTGGTCTTGTACCTAATCAGTCTCACGAAATGATCTTCTCGTGTGCATAGTCCAATGTGAGGCCAACAACCAACACACGACTTAATATGTGCCCGACATAAAAATCCTACACATACCAACCGGCACGCCAGTATGACCAGGAATGCCACGAGATAACAAAAGTGACATCGAAATCAATAATGACTCACCGAGATGAAATGACAGTGAAATGAATGATAGCTCAATGAAATGATTGGAACCGTCGTTCCTTGTGACTGAAGTGATAAATTGACAATTACAAGTCTCAATACGTTTAATACATCAGGAATGAACTATAATTATGAATGAACAACAACGAAAGGAATGAATGTCCTTTTAACCGAGTAAGAATTAACTTACTCAACGCCGATGAAGAATGTCCTTCCACGAACAACATCCTAAATGAGATGTCGGTCGTTCGAACAACCTTGAACAACACAATTACCAATAATCCGGTTCAACACATGAATCAAACACGAATATAACTAACTCAAAACGTCGATACGACTAAACCAAGTTCATTGGGGCATTATATCGAACACGTTGTGGCCAAACTTCAATTGTTTACAACCAAACCTCAATAATACCAATATCAAATCCCCAAGAAGTGTTTCAAACCAACAAAACATCTTCAATACGATCAATAATCCAATATGAATATCCAAATTCGTGATTTCAACAACAATTAATCGAAAACCCCCAAATCCAACTGAATATTCAAAGTGTTCTTGAATAACCTTTCAATAATCCGATGAATATTCATACATACTCATAATCATATGTATATATCTTCATACAACATGATTATAACGTCCAAAATATCATATCTCAACACAAATCGAAATCCAAGAGGTTTGAGAATATTACCTTTGAAGATCCAAACACTTTGATTCGATGAACACGCGTTAGATCGACGATCTGAGCTTCACAACCGAATGAAAATGATGAAAAATCGAGTATTCAAGTGATTGATGATGAAAATTTCTCCCACAAACCCTTTCTCTCGGAAGTAGGATGAAGAAATGAGTTTTTCTTCTCAAAAAACGAAATTATAGTGCAGCTTGCACTGTGTGCCGCGGCCCGGCTGAGTGTGCCCCAACACAGGGCCAAAATATGCCCCCAGTGCTCGGCAGTGTGCCGCGGCAGTGACTCGGCAGTGTGCCGCGGCAGTGACTCGGCAGTGTGCCGCGGCCCTGCCGGCAGGAGCCGCGGCCCCCGGTACAGGCGGGTCGGCCAAAACTGCAACATGTGTGTGTCTTACCTTTTTCGACCATAACTCCCTCGTCCGGACTCCGATTGACTCACCGTTTGAACCATTGGAAAGCTAACTTGATGCTATATAATGTTGAAAAGATTCAGAATTTTTGTAGTTTCCAAAAATTAATGGTGATTTTACAAATTCGAACTCATACGTGGAAAAGTCGCTTAAGAACACGGAACTCAACAGAACGACACCGAGACGAACTCGAATGACAAAAAGTGTAGAATTAATCATTCTCGGAATGACGAAACGGTAACAATAGAGTCGCTAAGATGGAGTTCCGCCAAAAAAAAAATTACGGGAAATCCAAATTGCAGATATTACATACTACCCTCCTTAGAAGAAGTTTCGTCCCGAAACTTAAAACAAGTAGGGAGAAGAAATATCCCGCTAGAAAAACTCAACTAGATACACAAGAACCACAAATGTACCCAACAATAGCATGATTCGAACAAGAAGGAAATTTGAAATGGTATGAACTCCAATATCAACATCGATTAATGAAGTAATTATAACGATCAAGATAATATTCTCATCTCGATTCTCAAGCAAAGTTGAAACAATGAACGATATCAATACACGACTCAACATTAGTCCGAACGGTGAACACGAATGAATTAACATGAATGATGAATGATTATTAATGAGTGAAAATCCACTGAGTGACAATTACTGAATGAAAAATGAATGAATTTACAAGCGGGTATTACAGTAACATGGCTACGGATTTTTGCACATTAGTTGCTTTGCGAGTTACGCCCGTAACTTTTAGATGTTACGCCCGTAAGGAGTTTCAGACTTCATTTTTAGCCCAGAATTTCTGACTTTTGCGTTTTCGCCCCAAATCTTCTTCGGATGATAACTTTTGATATATAACTCTGATTTTGAATCCGGAAAGACTGCCGAACTCATCTCGGAAAGCCCTACAACATGAATACATAAAAATTCAACAAAGAGAATATTTTATAAACATGTTATTTTTTGAGTAAATCAGTAATTCAATCCGATTAAGACTAAATTTACATCTTCATCCGATAAAAAATAAAATTATTAAAAGCTAAGTAATTCTAAGCAAAAACGAGTAGACTAGCTCAATTATGGGTGAAATATATCGATACAAACCATGGATAAGTATATAAAATTGACACTTATCAACAGGCGACTAACCATTCTACCGGACAGTCGTCACGTTCTGCTAAAGGAAAGAGGGATTTTCGTTCTGCTCCGGGAACCACAAATCACACGGTAACTTGCTATAATTGTGGTCGTCCATGCCACGTTAATTTGGAATGCAATTTTCCGCCATTGAAGTGTCACACTTGCGGACAGATGGGGCATAGAGCGGCTTATTGTTCCGAACCAAATCAGACCTTGGACACTCGGGCTTCTGCCCCAGCACCACTTGACCAAGGCGTTAATCAGCGGCAATCTTTTGGTCAATCTCAGTAGAATTTCGGAAGGGGCCGAGGAAGGGGTCAGAACGCTGGAGGGGGAAACTCTAGCGTCGGTTCGGTACAACCACAGGTCTATGATATGCGTCGATCAGACGAACCCGATGCAGCGGTGGCTTCAGGTACCATTAATATTTTATCTCATCCAGTCCGTGTGCTTTTTGATACGGGTGCTACACATTCTTTTATTTCCTTGGGGTGTGTACGCCGTTTCAATATAACTTGTATGACTGCTTGTGATCCCTTCATTGTGAAACTACCTAGCGGGGATAGAATTGTGGGAAACCGGGAGATTAAAGATTTTCCAGTGATTATATCCGGTATGGAATGGTTATCGAATCTGATTTTAGTTGATATGGTAGGCGAGGACGTGATCCTCGGCGAGGATTGGCTTGATAGTCACCAAGCGATTATGAATTACCGTACTAAGGTTACCACCATGATGACTAAATACGGATCCGAGTAATCATTTTTGGGACGTAAGTTGGGCCAATCTAAGTTACTCATCAGCGCCATGAAGGCCATAAAACTTTTGAATAAAAGTTGTACGGGCTATTGGTGTTATGCCTTGAAAACGGAAGGTAACGAAGTCGATTTCTCTTCGATTCCAGTTGTTAATGAGTATCCCGATGTTTTTCCAGACGATCTCCCGGGATTGCCGCCAAATCGTGAAATAGAATTTTCTGTGGACTTAGAGCCAGATGCGGCTCCAATTTCTAAGGCACCTTATCGAATGGCACCTTCCGAGATGCAAGAATTAAAGAATCAGTTGGGAGAACTTCTGGAAAGAGGGTACATCGGACCGAGCGCTTCACCTTGGGGCGTGCCTATTCTTTTTGTGAGAAAGAACGATGGTTCACTACGTTTGTGCATTGACTACCGTGATCTGAACAAAGTAACCATCAAGAACAAGTACCCTTTGCCTCGTATAGACGATTTATTTGATCAGTTGCAGGGGGCTGCAATTTTCTCGAAAATTGATTTAAGATCAGGGTATTATTAACTCAGGGTGAGAGAGTTCGACATTCCGAAGACGGCATTTCGGACGAGATATGGGCATTATGAATTTGTAGTTATGCCTTTTGGGTTGACTAATGCACAGGCAGTATTCATGCAGTTAATGAATAAGCTTTTCATCGAGTATCTCGACAAGTGTGTAGTTGTCTTTATTGACGACATTTTGATCAATTCTCGAGATAAATAAGTACATGCCCGACACTTGCGTTTGGTACTAGATATTTTGAGAACCGAGCACCTCTATGCAAAATTCTCAAAATGTGAGTTCTGGTTGGAAGAAGTTATGTTTCTCGGCCATGTGATTTCATCCGAAGGGGTTCGTGTAGACCCGCAGAAGATTGAGGCAGTGCTAGATTGGGCACCGCCTAAAAATGTTAAGGAAGTTCGTACCTTTTTGGGCCTTGTTGGGTATTACTGTCGGTTTGTTGAGGGGTTCTCGAAACTCGCTCGGCCGCTTATGAAATTACTCCAGAAGACCGAAAAGTTTGTTTGGTCAGATGAGAGACAACAGAGCTTCGATGAGCTGAAGAGACGTTTGACTTCAGCACCGATCTTAAATTTACCACATGGTAGTGAGGGCTTTGCAGTTTATAGTGACGCTTCGGGTCAAGGTCTGGGCTGTGTACTTATGCAGCATGATAAGACGATAGCTTTCGCGTCAAGACAATTAAAGCCTTATGAGATGAATTACCCTACTCACGATTTGGAGTTAGCCGCAATTGTCTTCGCACTCAAGATTTGGCGGCATTATTTGTATGGTTCTACGTGTCAGATTTATACCGATCACAAGAGCCTGAAGTATATTTTTAGTCAGAAGGAGCTGAATATGAGACAGAGACGTTGGTTAGAGTTGATAAAGGATTACGATTTGGAAATTCTTTACCACCCCGGAAAAGCCAATGTCGTCGCGGATGCTTTGAGCCGCAAATCGGCATCTCTTCAAATGCTCGAGGTTCTTACATCTCGCATTTAAAATTCGTCAGGATTTAATTGAGCAAGGGATAGAAGTTTGGCTTCAACGAGTACAGGGATAGTTGTGTACTCTCGAAATTACTTCGTCCTTGGTTGACGACATCAAAGGGAAGTAGTGGAGTGACCCGATGATTTCTCAACTGAAGGAAGATGTAATTAAAGGAAAAGCTCCTGGATTTATGGTTCACGAGGATAGTATTATGAGATTTCAGGGTAGGCTTTGTGTTCCGAATGATCTAGAGTTGAGGCAGACAATTCTCCGAGAAGCCCATGCTACGCCTTACTCAATCCACCACGGGACGAGTAAGATGTATAAGGACTTGAAATGAAATTTTTGGTGGAACAACATGAAGAAGGATGTCACAGAATTTGTACTGTGGTGCCTGACGTGTTAACAAGTCAAGATCGAACATCAACGACCAGCGGGGCTGTTGAAACCGCTTCCCATTCCTGAGTGGAAGTGGGAAGACATCTCCATGGATTTCATCACTGGCATGCCGAGAACTCGGGCCGGAATGAATATGATTTGGGTAATTGTCGATCGGTTGACCAAGTCTGCACACTTCTTGGGTATTAAGGATACTTGGGGACCGGATAGATTGGCTCGAACTTTTATAGCTGAGATCGTAAGATTGCACGGTGCCCCCAAGACCATTGATTCTGACCGAGACGGTCGCTTCGTATCGCATTTTTGGTAGGCCGTTCATCAGGCTTTGGGTACTGAGTTGAGGTTGAGCACTTCCTTTCATCCTCAGTCGGACGGTCAGACAGAGAGGACGATTCAGACGTTGGAAGATATGTTGAGAGCTTGTGCCTTATACTGGAGTAATGATTGGGAACTTCACTTACCGTTGATCGAGTTTGCCTATAATAATAGTTGGCATGCGTCGATCAAAATGGCACCCTTCGAGGCACTTTATGGTAGGCGATGTAGGTCGCTATTATGTTGAGACGAGGCTTCAGAACTAATTGGGACGGAACCGTATATGTAGATGGAAACTAAGGAAAAGATTTCTATTATCCGGGACCGATTGCTGACTGCCCAGAGTCGTTAGAAATCTTATGCTGATACTCGTCGTCGACCCCTGGAGTTCGAAGTGGGAGATCATGTCTTACTCAAGGTGTCGCCGACCAGAGGAGTTTTCCACTTCGGGAAAAAGGGGAAACTTAGTCCGAGGTATATCGGACATTTCGAGATTTTGGACAGAGTTGGAGATTTAGCTTATCGCTTGGCGTTGCCTCCACCTTTGAGTTATGTCCATAGTGTTTTTCATGTGTCTCAGTTGAGAAAGTACGTACCGGATCCGAGCCACATTATCGACTACAGTGAGATTGACGTAGCCGAGGATATTACCTTTCCAGAGAGACCCGTGAAGATCCTTGAGCGTCGCAAGAAACAACTTCGGCATAAGACCATTCCACTAGTTAAAGTGCAATGGGCGAGACATGGAGTCGAAGAGGCGACTTGGGAAACGGAAGAGAAGATACGGTCGGAGTACCCCGAACTCTTTATTTCTTAAGTTTCGGGACGAAACTTCTTTTTAGAGGGGGAGAATGTAATACCCGTACTTTTATTGACTGTTTGGCCATGCCATTTTTCTTAATTCGTCGCTCTGTAAACTCTTGGTGATGTTGTCGATATTGTTTTAGAGCTTCATATCTTGTTTGGATCACAATAGTGTTGTTTAGACCTTGCGGAATTGTCCTGGGTCAGAGAAATAGTGCACGCTAGGCCTAGACTAACGCACGCTAATTCTGCTTGAGTAGCGCATGCTAGCCTTGAGCCATAGCGCGCGCTAAGGGACCAGTCAGGTCAGAACCAGTAACTCATATTGCTCTCTGGACTGGCGGTTAACACACGCTAGGAGTTCGCTAGCGCACGCTATTCGTGGTTAGTGGCATACGCTAACATCCATCCGTAGCGCACGCTAACGGGCTGGTCGGCAGACGCAGTGAGGTTGTCAGGTTTTCTGGACTATCAGGTAACGTACGCTAGGCTTCGGCTAGTGCACGCTAAATCTGTTGCATAACGCACGCGCACGCTAAGGCTTGAGCAGGACAGAGGACAGTAGGTTCTGGACTCCAGTACTGGACGCCACTTTTTGGTTGGCGCACGCTAGAGAAAGGCGATTAGCGCACGCTAACGGGGCCGGCAGAAGCCACTGGACTACCAGTGACCTCGCTAGCGCACTCTAATGAAGGAAGCGTAGCGTGCACTATACTGGGCCGATATATATTGGACAGTTGACTTCCATTTCGTCATTTTTCATCCTCTTCACTCATTTCCGACAGGAGCAGCTCGGGAGAGACGTTTTTGGGCGATTGGAAGTGATTATTTGTCAAACAACAACATATTTGGTTGGAGAACAAGGATTCCACAACATCTAATCCGTCCTAACGTCCAAATCAAGGTAAAAATCCTTAGAACCCTATTTTTGGGAATTTTGGGGTTTTTCCTAGATTCGTCCGATTTATCCATTTTGGAGCTTGAGAACCTTGAGATTATGATGTATCTATTCCATATACATGCTTTTCCTACAATTTTACGGATTGGATTGTGCCATTTTCGGACTTGTGAGAGTTTGGGCGATTTTCCAACCTCTAGTTGTTTATCCGTGTATTTTCGTGAATCGTAGTCGGGTTTCGGGAGTTTCTTCGTGAATTATGAGTATAGATTATTGATTGTCATATCCCTTACGAATGGTTTAGGTGCCGGAAGTGCGTTCTTGGATCTACCGAACCCATACTCTTTTCCGTCCAATTTCACGATGTCTCAAAGGCAAGTATATAATTATGATTGTACGTTCTCGACTTTGAAAGTGAGGTGTATTAATGGCATGATTATTTATATCCACTATGGGGCGGGCCGACGGGTCCCTTGAAGGTTTCGTAGTTTCTTGGTGCGATTCCACATATGATACGAACGAACCACTCTGGGATAGACCGACGAGTCCTCTGAGGGTTCCGTAGCCTCTGGCGCGGTTCAACGGTATTCATATATATATTGATGTGATGCTATGAGAGTTAGTTATTCCGGAATACTAGTCTTGAATTGGTGAATTGACGGTTACCTTTACTTTATTGTTGAGGAGTATTGTGTTTCATACTTGATATACTTGCACTAGCTATTCGACGGCTAACCCCTTATGGGGAAATACTTTTTATGTATTTTAGGTTCCAGGAGAGCGGACAGGCAGGTATCAGGTCGGCATGAAGATGTGGGCAAGTGTGATACTGTGTCTTTCCTCTGGTTATGTTTTGTGTTTCCCCATTCAGTGTTGTTGTACTGGAATGGTTATTGAATACTCGAGTATTGTTTTCCATTTTACTTGATGTTCCGGCCTGTGTTTGCCGAGGTATTGATTTGTGTTGTGATGTCTTTGGGATACATTGGATATGTTTTGAATACCCTTTGTATTGTTCTTCATCCCATTGTATGTAGACCTTCTCGGTCAAAAATTCATAGTTCCGTGTATGTTTAGCCTTGTGGGTCCCATGGTGGGGTTCACGGCGCTGTAATATTCCCTGAATAACTTGGGGGTGTTACAGGTTCCACGGTTAATCACGTATGTATTGAAATGAAGTGTTTGAGATTTAGTTATTCTGGAATACTAGTCTTGATTTTATGAAATGATGATTACATTTACATTATTGTCGAGAAGTATTGTGTTTCATATTCGATATACTTGTACTAGCTATTCGACGGCTAACCCCTTTTTGGGGGAAATACCTTTCATGTATTTCAGGATCCTGGAGAGCGGATAGGCATGTACCGGGTCGGCATGAAGATGATGGGAAAGTGTGATGCTGGGTCTTATCATTGGATATACTTTGTACTTCATCCATTCAGTGATGTTGTACTTGAAATGGTTATGGGTACGAGTACTGTTTCTGGCTTTCTTGATGTTTTGGCCTGTGTTGCCTTGGGATTGATTCTTGATGTATTGTATTCAGTCTTATTGGATACTGTCTTGAGTGCCAATTTTATTGACCTCCACTGGATTATGGTTGGACCTTATCGGTTAAAATTCATGGTTCCGCGTGTGAATAGCCTTGTGGGTCCCACGACACAGTGCTGTAATATACCCTGAATAACTTGGGGGTGTTACAGAATATGGTATCGGAGCTTAGGTTTATGGATACCTAGGCTATCGGTCTTTTGGGTCGATTGAGTCATCGTTTGTCTACAGTATCACCACTTTGCCATCCTCACAGTGCGACCGGTACTTGTAAGTCCTCTTACTCTTATTGTGTTTTTTTAATCACTTCGCTTTTAGTTTGGTATTCCTGGGGATCGGCCACTTCGAGGACGTGCGATTTGGATTATACCTACGTACGTGTATGTCCTTCAGAATGTCTACTGACAGGGGACAGAGACGAGGTTGTGGTCGCAGACGCAGACTCTTCTTTGAGATATTGTCAAATTGATAATTGCGATATTGGTGTGTGTTGTATTGTGTTGAGACTTTGTATGGGAGTCGTATGCTAGTATCACGGGAGGTTATCAGCTTCACGCACCTGTAAGTATGCTGTTTTGGTTATTCGCTTGTGGCGACGATTGATTGCTCTTGTGATGAGTTTGGAAATTTTGAGTTGATCTGTTATTGGTGACAAGATTGCAAGTTTCGAGGATGAAACATATTTTAAGGGGGGTAGTATGCAATATTCGGATCTTCGGTATAAATTTTCAGTATAATTTTTTTGCGTTATTTTATCTGACATATACTGGATAGCATGGTGTTTATACAGTATGGATAAAATAATTTGAGAACTTATACAATTGTATTTGAATAATTGTCGTACTTGGTCGACAATTGCATTTGAGGATATCGTGTATCAAGTTGTTTTAATTTTGATATAGGGTATATCATATGAGAATGTTATTGGAACGAGTATAGGTATTCAGTATTCGTATAAACGTATTCAGTATGTTGAGACGACGGAGAGGAACAGTTGGGATTGGCCAAGTATAGACTGATTCGCGCATGCGAATATTCAAGTATAGCGTATGCTATTGTGCAAGCTTAGCGCACGCTAAAGGATAGACTAGAGCGCGCAAGTCCATGTCAGAAGTAATCCGAGTGGTAGGTAGGATTTTCGACAACTTTCGGTTTTCGTGCATCAACGGCATTTAGCGCACGCTGAACATAAGGTTAGCCCACGCTAAATGTAGATCGGTCAATGGAATCCCGGCAATCGCAGGTGTTTTCAGCATGTGGGACATAGGCATCTTCAGTGTTTTCGTGTTGTATTGCATATTGATGAATGAATAAGTGAAGTTCTATGAGGAATGTAGTATATAGTTGGTGTTGATGAGATTTTGGATATACTTGGTCGATGGTATACATTTGGAAGGGATCCGGATCGAGGTACGTTTCAATAGTAATTGTACATGGAGATAGCGTACAATAATAAGTCTTTCACTATAGAAAGTCAACGACCATGTAACATACGTCATGGCATAGGACTTACATACGTAAGACATGGCACGAAATGGGGGCATCAGCCTCTGGACTGCGATAGCGCATGCTAACAAAGTTAGTTAGCGCACGTTACGGCTGGTAGCGCACGCCATCTAGTGGAGTAACGCACGTTAATCATGTGAAGTGTAAATAAGTGTAGTTGGGCATTGATACTCATTTTTGGCCTTTTCTTTCCTTCACCCGATAGAGAGTATTCTTGGAGGTTTTGAGATTACAAAACACTTTAGTATCATGGAGTTGATCGTTTGTAACAGCATTAAGCTTGGAAATGGATTCAACCTTGAGAATCAACCCATTTCCTCGAAAAAGTAATTAACATTCACTTGGATTTCGTTTTGGATTGAATATTGGTGTTCTTGAGTTGATGATTATCATATGAACAAGTTGATAAGTACGATTGCGAGATGGATTGCCGAATTTTGTTGACCTTATTGTTGATATATGGATATTGATATGATCCTTGTGGTATGAATTGCGTTGTTCGTCTTCTGGAGATATGTTGGTTAATCCTTCTCCTCATTTTCAGATGTTAATTATGATTGTTGATGTCAAGAGACAAGTTATGTGAGTAGGTGATATGATTTTCTTATGGTCTTGATGATATACAAATGTTGATTATAAATTTGATGAGAGTATTATCTTTCTTTGAGTATTGCATTCCTACGAGTTGAATGATCGGATGATTGGATTAATTGATAATCTTAATATATAGTATTGGTGTGAGGTTGATAAATATGAACCAGGGTAAAATATATCATGTTGAATTTACGGTTGAATTCAGAATAGGGTATGTTGTGTAATCCTCGTTATCGGGATAAGTTGATATGATTATTCATGATAATAACTGGTAATTTGTTTTTTATGAATTTACGAATATGTACAAGAAGGAACCTTGTTAATTCGTATTTAAAGTTGAAGTTGGAGTCGAGTATGTTAAGACACTTGGTTAAATTGATTGGTGATATGATTATCAGATTGTGTAATCATATTATGGTAATGGGTTAGTGATTGTTTAACTTGAGTTGTTCGGATTTGAGCTTAATCGAGTTATTGTAGAACCTTTGGGTTTGCTGATCGGTTATATTGATTGTTAATTATGATTATCGAGTTGCAGTTTGTATTGTAGATATGAGTTCGTAATTGTTGAGTTGGACTATTTGGTTTTATCTATGATCGAGGTATTGTTGAGCCATTGAGTTGATTGGTTGATTATTGTTGATTATTATCGAATGTGTGTTAATCGATTGTTGCAATAGGTTGCGATAATTGATCGTTGATTATGACCGTTGTGTTGCGGTTGAGGTTGAAGAGTTCGTAGATTGCTTTTGGTTGGGGCTCAGGAGCTCGTAGACGAAGTCAATGGAATTGGTATCAGCTTCATTGTATCGATATCAAGGCAAGTTTATACTTGTTCAGTTTATAATAGTTAATGAATGGTTTCGCTTTCATTTCATATATAATTCATATACCAATATTATTATAAATGTAAATTGTCGGGATGATAGTTTGTATATTGTGCCATAGTTTGGATTAAATCATAATGTATATGATTTAATTGTGTTTGAATGAAGACGGAGATGTAAATTAGCCTTGGCCTGTGATATGGAATGTCGGATATTGAAGATAGTTTGTCATATCGACATTGGTGTCAGGATGGTGGCTTATTGATATCAATGGGCGGTACCTCATTCGAGATTATTCGAATAACTGTGTATTCGTGGAGGGATGTTGTTTGTGGAAAAGGATATTATCTCCGGCATTGAGGTAATTTAAGTATTGTTCCGTTATGAGGATAATTATTCTGGTAAATTGTTGTATATGTTGTATGTTGATGTTCCGTACGATGGGATTCCTGTTGATTGTTTCGTTGAGGGATGCTGATCCCAGGACAATTTGTATTGAGATCGTTGATCATGTCGATCATTCATTGGGGATGATGATCCTAGGATTATTGTTTGGATATTGATTGGTCGTGTCGAGTTTTCATTGTCAGTTGTCATTGTTCACTTTAGTGAGTCTTTTGATCCTTATCGGGTATGTGATTCTTTGAGTTTCGTTGTCATGTTGCATCGTGACATATCTTGAGTCATATCTGCGTGCCGATTGGTTATTGTGTAGGATTTTTAGCTGGGCACACTATGGTCGTGCGTGATGTTTCCGCATTGGACCGTGCACACGAGATGTCACTTCGTGAGGCTAATTAGGTACATGTCCCACGTATATCCTGGATTCCGTATACGGGGTGGACATGTGCACGGACACATTTTCGGATCGGGCGTACTGTGACGTCCATTTTTTAACCACAAGGATGGGTCGTTCATCCTCCATTTATGGTTGGGTATGTTCGACGGGTTGCAACTGGTTGTTCATAAGCCCGAGGGCTATGTCCGACAGTCGGGGTTATATTCTTTGAGATCCATTATTATTGATCGTTTGGAGTTTATCATGTTGATGGTATTCTCAGTCGTTGTTGATCCTTTGTTGATCGTGTTGGAGTTTATCACGTCGATGATATTCTCGATAGATTTATTGGTTGATCATTGTTATTGATCATATGAGCATTCGGACAGTACATCGATGATTCGGGACTTGTTATCATTTTGTTGTGGTAGTTGATCTACAGATATATTGTGTGATATTGGGTTTAATCCAGATTGAGATTTGACGGTGCAATCCGACGGACAGGATTTGGCACAGATAGTTCATTCCACACTTATGAGTTATGATGATGTTTTGAGGATTCTTGGTATTGTTTGAATACAGTACAGATGGTTGTAGTTGAGTTCATTTCGTCATTTGAGAATGCCCTTCAACATATCAAATCTTATGCCGATACTCGTCGTCGACTGTTGGAATTCGAAGTAGGAGACCATGTTCTACTCAAGGTATCGCCGACCAAATGAGTTTTTCGCTTCGGAAAAAGGGAGAAACTTAGTCCGAGGTATATCGGGCCGTTTGAAATTTTGGACAGGGTTGGAGATTTAGCTTATCGTTTGGCGCTGCCTCCAGCTTTGAGTCATGTCCATAGCGTTTTTCAGGTTTCTTAGTTGAGGAAGTACATGCCGGATCCAAGTAATATTATCGACTATAATGAGATTGACGTAGCCGGGGATGTTACCTTTCCGGAGAGACCGGTGAAGATCCTTGAACGTCGTGAGAAGCAGCTTCGGCGCAAAACCATTCCGTTGGTTAAGGTGCAATGGTCAATACATGGAGTTGAGGAAGCGACTTGGGAGACGGAGGAGAAGATGCGATCGGGATACCCCGAACTTTTTATTTCTTAAGTTTCGGGACGAAACTTCTTTTTAGATGGGGGGAATGTAATACCTGTATTTTTCATGATATTGACCTTGTCGTCTTTTCGCTTTTATCGCTCTTGTAAGCGCCTATCGAGATGTTGTTGATTCTAGAGTTTCATATCCTCCGGAACATGTTCGTATCGAATGGACTTTACAGTGATGATATTAGATGGAGCAGATAGCGCACGCTAGGCATGAGCTAACGCATGTTATTCATGTCAAGTAGCGCGCGCTAATGGGTTAAGTCTGGCAGAGGCAATAGCCGAATTCTGCTCTCTGGACTAGCAGTTAGCGCACGCTATCGGCGCTGCATAGCGCGCGCTAGCGCCAGATGTAGCGCACGCTAACGACGCAGGTCAGAAGCTACTGGAATACCAGGTGACCCCATTAGCGTACGCTAGCCTTGTGTTTTAGCGTACGCTAATCAGGCGTAGTATATAAGAGGGGGTCAACCCCGTTGTTTGTTATTTTTCATCCCTTTTACTCATTTCTGATGAGAGAGCACACGAGGGCGATCCGGAGGGTGATTTGGGGGCGATCTTTCATCATCTATCATCATCTTGGGTTGAATAACAAAGATTATACAACATCTAATCCGCTTGTACCTTCCAAATCAAGGTAAATTCCTTAGAACCCTAGTTTGGGGAATTTTTGGGGATTTTCTTAGATTCGTCCGATTTATCCATTTTGGAGCTTGAAATCTTAGAATTATACTATATCTACCCCGTACCCACGTTTCCCCTACGATTATATGGATGGTAATGTACTTTGTTCGGACTTGAGAGGGTTTGGATGATTTCCAAACCTCTAGGTGATTATCCTTGGAGTTTTTTTAATCGTATGCGGGTTTTCGGAAGTTTCTTCGTGTGATTTGAGTATGGATTATTAATTATCGTATTCCTTACGAATCGTTTAGGTTCCAGAAATGCGTTCTTGGACCTACCGAACTTGTATTCTTTTCCTTCCGATTCTCGATGTCTCAAAGGCTAGTATATGTTTATGATTGTACGTTCTCGACTTTGAAAGTAAGGTATATGAATTGTATGATTGTATATATTCACTATGGGACGGACCGACAGGTCTTATGAGGGTTCCGTTGCCTTTGGTGCGGTTCCACGAATATTTTGGCTTAACCACTCTGGGAGGGTCCGACGGGGCCTCTGAGGGTTCCGTTTCCTTTGGTGCGGTTCCACGGTTAATCACGTATGTATTAAATGAAGTGTTTGCTATCTAGTTGTTCCGGAATACTGGTCTTGAGTTGATGAAATGATGATTACATTTACTTTATTGTCGAGAAGTATTGTGTTCCATATTCGATATATTTGTACTAGCTATTCGACGGCTAACCCCTTTTGGGGGGAAATACCTTTCATGTATTTCAGGATCCAGGAGAGCGGATAGGAATGTAATGGGTCGGCATGAAGATGATGGGCAAGTGTGATGTTGTGTCTTGTCATTGGTTATACTTTGTATTTCATCCATTCAGTGATGTTGTGCTTGAAATGGTTATGAGTACTTGACTGTTTCTGGATTTCTTGATGTTTTGGCTTGTGTTGCCTTGGGATTGATTCTTGAAATATTGTATTCGGTCTTATTGGATATTGTCTTGAGTGACAATTTTGTTGTCCTCCATTGGAATATGCTTGGACCTTATCGGTCAAAGTTCATGGTTCCGCGTGTGAATAGTCTTGTGGGTCCCACGGCGGGGCTCACGACGTTGTAATATATCCTGAATAACTTAGGGGTGTTAAAAGTTCCAACTCTAATATACACACGATTCCAGATACCAAACAATATAATATGGAAATTTCTGAAACCAACTCCCAACGGAATATGACCAAAAATAAAAATACATTAATAATAAAGTACGCAGATATTACACCTATAAGGTCAACTACCCAACCCACGACTTGGAGCAAGTAGTCGTGGTGGTTTCTTTGAATATTTGGCGCCACTACTTGTATGGAGTCACCTGTAAGATTTTTACTGATCACAAGAGTGAAATATATTTTTACTCAGAAGGAGTTGAACATGAGGCAGAGGAGGTGGCTAGAGCTGATTAAAGATTATGACAATGAGATCATTTACCATCCGCGGAAGGCAAATATGGTTGCAGATGCCATGAGTTGCAAGACAGTGCAGGAGCAAATGCTTGCCTGTGTCATGCCCCCAACATCGGGAAGGACGAGGGCGCGACGTACCAGTCGATCAATCAAATAAAGTGTAGCAATAAATAGCGGAAGCTAAATAACGATTGAATAAAATTTTCAGTCAACGATCTGTAATTTTAGTTGTCATTCGCACTATGTTTGATTGTTAGATGTTGTATGGAGAATTGCATTTTTGACTATGTCCTTGGTATTTAACGCATGCTACCTTTACAGTTTAGCGTACTTAAGTGTGTTCTTTTACATACGTAAAATGTCATCGCTTACGTACGTAATATAGGGAATCAGATCGCATCTTGACTTTCGGCGTGTAGGGCCATGCATGACAAGGATATTTGGCTTGATCGAGACAGCCAAGTCAACTGGCATTACGTACATAATGGTTATGTTGTAACGTACGTAATGCAAGTGAGCTTACATATGTCCTTTTTGGCAACGTACGTAAGGGTGTGTGGGTGTTGAGGCAGTAGCTTCTGGAGGATCGTTACGTACGTAACACTCATGTGTTAGCGTACGTAGTGTTTCGAACGTACATTAACCTTGTCGGTAGCATATGTTATATAAAATGTAGATTATAAAAGACATGTCTTGTCTTAATTTTTTGCACGAACCAAACTCGAGTATCCTCCCTAGAAATCGTTCCTCTGCCTTCCTAAGTCGTTTTTACCCCCCTTCCATATTGTTTTGGAGCTTCGTAAATTGGACTGAAGATTAGTGATTGGAGGATTGGAGAGTGTTCTTGAAGTCTTTGGAGTTGTTCTTCATTTTCAAGAGGTTGGTTGTCTAACTTGTGTTAATTTCGTAATGATAATGAGACTAGTGATGATTATTTCATATGATGTTAAACTAATTAAGTATAACATGTTGATTATGAAGACTATGGACAATTAGTGAAGAACATGATGATATTATTATCTACTAGTTCTTAAATTGATGAAATGTTGAAAGATAACTTGGTTATTATTATTATTATTGATTCTTAGGAAGATTAAGAACCTGATTATTATAAGTTATAATTAAGCATGATCTTAATGCTTAGACATTTCTTGATGATAGAACCATGTTTTGGGAAGGTTTAGCGAATTCAATGAAAGATGATAATGAGTTATGAGATAACCCATATGATTTTGATATAGTCAAGATAAACTTGATGAATAGATGAAAGTATGATTGTCTAGAACATCATGATCGAATATAGATATTGTTCTTAAGAGGATTATAACTATATAAGATGACATTAACATAACGAGATGAATAATATTAGTTGTTCTTGATAAATTCTTATTCAATGTAATAACAAGAATATTAAAGAATATCTTAAGTATGGTAATTTAATCATAGGAATTATTTGAGGGTATTAAAGTTCATTAAGTGGGACTTTATGCCCATTGGGATAGTTTGGACTATTCGGGTAAAATTACGGGTGTCATTTCCTACGAATCAAATATCGATATTGTATGAATGTGTTGTTGAATAAGTTACATTCATTCAAGGTTACTTGTTCGAGTGAGTGTTGTTAGTCCGGAAAACCGTCTGTTCGTTCATTTAAAGAAGGACTATTTTTGTCTACGGAACTGAGGAAAGTTATCTTTCATTGTTATAATGGTGATTGAATTCTTGTGAACGCTGTAAGTTTCGTGTATACGTAATGCTTTATGAATCTATGATTCATAGTTTTTCTTGATCGTGTTACCATTTCGTTGTGGGATTATATTCCAAAGTTCACCACCTTTATATCGTTGGTCTCGTTGATCATTATTGTCACTTCAGTGAGTTTCTTGATTCTTGGTTGGGATGTGTGATTTACTTTTGTTGTCATGTTTATCGTGACATATCTGGAGTCATATTTGCATGCCGACTGTTTATGTGTAGGAGTTTTAGCCAGGCACATATGGTCATGCGTTGATGTTTTCGTATTGCCTGTGCACACGAGATGTAGTTCGTGAGGCTAATTAGGCACATTGTCCCACGTATATCCTGGATTCCGTATACAGGGTGGACATGTGAACGGACACATTTCTGGATCGGGCGTACCGTGATGTCCTGAGCCATATTGATTGGTCGTTCATATTCTATGTATGATTGGGTATGTCCGACGGTATGTTCAATACGCTGAGGGGTATGTTCAATAGTCGGGTTGTTTCCTAGAGATCTAGTATATGTTAATTGTATAATGCCTTGAGAATTATTATCATATATATCTGACCCTGTGGTTTGGGCAAAATACTTATGCTGTATTTTAGGTCGAGGCAAGGCCAAGGCACAGGAAGAGCACGGTGACGGTGAAGGGTTTGAAGGATACTAGTTCGGGGGTGGGGGAATGGGGCAAGTCGTTTATTGTTTGATTATGCTTAAAACCGTATAATATCACTTTTCCATTTTATATAAACACTTTCAGGTTGTATTATTATTTTGAGTGTATTCTATCTTCACACGTTTTATACTGGTATTGCATCCTATATATTATGAGGCTATTAGCCGTACGATGTGTAAACTCATAATCGGGGTATTGATTATTATCTTGTGGTTCGGTACCACAAATTATGATATGATTAATTTATGTTTTGGTCGCCTAGTGGGTCCCAGTATGTTGTCCACGGTACTGTAATAGCCGTCATATTTGGGGTGTTATAGTCAAGTATTAGTGTCACGGTAAAGTCAAACCATATCATAACTTGACTGTATGCACTGTGTTAATGCAAACCGAGATCACTAATCTTTTTTGTATCAAATACAACTAGCTCGAACTGCTTTGGCCATAGACTTATGATCTCATTTGCCATTAACCACAAAGGATATTTACCTACTCACTAACAGGAGAAAGAATCCTATCTTGGTATTCAGTAGAGATTGCTACTTGAGCCCACCAACCGGCGATTGGATCGAACTACTATAATGACTAAATTAATGTCAAAAGCACATATCCAATTGAAATCTCAAGTCAAAGGTCCACGTTCCTATCACAACCTTTCAATTCAATCATTGACAATCCCTGAGTGATATCCATGTGACCGAATCGAGGTGAGTCGTGTTCGAGTATACTAATCCATTAACATACCTATAACGTGTGCTCCCACTAATCCTTAGTGAAGATAGGCATTATACATGTTAGAGTGCATGTTATACTAGCCTTGTCCAAACTTACTGCCCGATTAAGTTTTATCGACTTGCGAACTAATTAAGCATTCGAGCCTTAAACACTTCCAGCTCCTATCTCCTTATCTCTATAAGGAGTGTAATATTTAATCAAAAATGCAAGGACTATTGTTTTATTCACCAAATCAGAATGCCTGTGATATACCATAATATAGAAATAATAAATGCCATATTTAATATTCATAACTATAATACAATGCTCTCACTCTCTCATCCTCTAAGTGGCATTCGAGGGCATATTCCTAACAATCTCCCACTTGCACTCAATGCCACAAACTATGGTGTCTAATACCCATACTCTCCAGATGTCACTCAAAGACCATCTGAGATAGTGACTTGGTCAATGGATTAGCAATGTTATTTATTGTGTCTACTCTCTGCATTATAACATCCCCTTTCTGAATCATTTCTCTAACAAAATGATATTTTCTCTCAATATGTTTGGTGTTGTGGTGAGCCCTAGGCTCCTTAGACTGTGTGTAACACCCCCAGAACTATCCGGGAATATTACAGCACCGTGGGCCCCGAGATGGAACCCACAAGGCTAAAAGATATTTTCGCAAACATTTACAAATGCCCAAGAGGCTAACGATGGTACTATCTTTTAAAAACATTTAAAGATTTAATAAAATCCGTTTATCCAAAACCGTCGTAAAAATACCAATTGAAACCACAAGGCCCGAAATGCCAAAACTCAACAGTTTATAAATATTACACTGTGCAACAGCCCCGTCGTTGTCGCAAAACAGCGTCACAGACTTCTCTGCATCAGCAACCACTTGAAGTTCCTCAGTGAACTTTTTAAGTCAAAAAGCTTCTTTAGCGGCCTCCGTGGCTCCCTTATATTCGGCTTGACATGTAGAGATTGCAGCCGCGCTTTGCTTGACACTTATCCAAGATACTTCTCCACCATCCAGAGTAAAGATATATTCTGAAGTGGACATCTTCGCATCCATGTCCTCCGAAAAATTTGAATCTGTATAACCCTCCGCTTTTAGTTCTCCACCACCGTACGTAAAAAATGTCTTTAGTCCCCTTCAGGTACTTAAGAATGTCCTTCACAGTAGTCCAATGTTCCTGCCCTGGATTTGACTAAAACCGACTTACGACGCTCACAGCATAGGCAATGTTCGGTCTGGTGCAAATCATAGCGTACATAAGGCTACCCACCACCGAAGCATCGGGTACCTTATTGATTTCCTTTCTGTCTTGTTCACTTTCAGGACACATATCTAAGGAAAGTTTTATGCCATGTCGCATAGGTAGGAACCCTCTTCTAGAATCTTCCATCCTAAATCGCTTCAGGATCTTTTCTATATGGAGGGCTTGGGAAAGAGTGCTCGTACCACTTAGCCAGTCCCGTGGCCTACACTGTAACCCAATTGAGAATGAATGATGGGGGTCATTTCAAAACCTTTATGTTATGAATATCGTATACGTATAAACCCTACAATCATATGTCCTGATCAAGTATTAGGGTCACGACAATGTCAAACCCTATTGTAACTTGACTCTATACATTTGCTAGTGCAAACCGAGATCACCGAGCTCTCGCGTATCGAATATAACTAGCTCTAAATTCTTTGGGCAAAGACTTATGATCACATTTGCCGCTAACCGCATAGGACATTTACTTGATCATTTACAGGAGAAATAATTCATTCTTGGTATTCAGTAGAGAATGCTACTTTCTACTAAGTTGCACTTCGAGGTTGACTTCACCAACTGGTAATTGGATCGAACTACTCTAGTGACGAACATAATCTCACAAGCACACGTTTTACAAGTCTTGTATAAACTTAATGCCTAGCTAAGTTTTATCAATTTGAGAACCAGTTAAGCATTCGAGCCCTAAACACTTCCAGTGCCTATCTCCTTATTTTCATAAAGAGTGGAATGTTTGCTCTCAAATTCAAGGACTATTCTTCTATATACCAAATCATGATGCCAATGATATATAATAATATAGTAATAATAAATGCCTTACTCAATTTGATGTTCATAATAACAATACAATGCTCTCGCTCTCTCTCTCTGAGTGGCATTCGAGGGTATATTCCTAACAATCTCCCAGTTGCACTCAGTGCCACAAACTATAGTATCTAATACCCATATTCTCCAGATGTCCCTCTAAGACGATCTGAGATAGTGTCTTGGTCACTGGATCAGCAATGTTATTTGCTGTGTCTACTCTTTGCAGTGTAACATTTCTCTTCTGAACCATTTCTCTAACAAAATGATATTTTCTCCCAATATGTTTGGTGTTGCAAAACAGTGCCTCGGGTGAGGTGAGTCGTTGTCGCAAAATAGCGCCTCGGATGAGGTGAGTCAGGGACCATTTAAAGTTCCTCAGTAAACTTCTTAATCTAAAGTGCTTCTTTAGCCGTCGGGGGGGCTGCCTGACATTCGGCTTGTCATGTGGAAAATATAGTCGTACTTTGCTTGGGACTTCTCTAGGATACTTCTCCACCATTCAGAGTAAAGATATACACTGATCTGGACATCTTCACATCCATGTCTCTCGAAAAATCCAAGTCCGTATAAGTCTCCACTTTAAATTCTCCACTGCCGTATGTAAGAACCAAGTCTTTAGTCCTCTTCAGGTACTTAAGAATGTTCTTTACAGCAGTCCAATGTTCCTGCCCTGGATTCAACTGAAACCGACTTACTACGCTCACGACATAGGCAATATTCGGTTTGGTGCAAATCATAATGTACATCAGGCTACCCATTGCCAAAGCATAGGGTACCGTACTCATTTCCTTTCTGTCGTCCCCACTCTGGGGACACATATATAAGGAGAGTTTTATACCATGTCGCATAGGCAGGAACCCTGTTTTAGAATCTTCCACCCTAAATTGCTTTATGATCTTTTCTATATAGAGGGCTTGGGAGAGGCCTAATATTCTTTTCGTTCAATCCAGTATAGACGAACGCCTAGAATATTGGTATCTTCTCCCTCTTCTTTTATTGAGGTCTCTTTCGAAAGCCAAGCTTTCACAGAACTGAGCATTCCTACGTCATTTACTATAAGTAGAATGTCATCCAGATATAGTATTAAGAATGAAATTTGGATACCACCAACCTTCTTGTAAATACAGGGCTCCTCTTTGTTTTGGACAAATCAAACTCTTTGACTGTCTCATCAAAACGAAGATTCCAACTTCACGAAGCTTGCTTCAGTCCATAAATGGCACACTGAATCCCTTATGTTGTTCCATATAGATATCTACCTCATGTAATCCATTTAGGAATGCTGTTTTCACATCTACTTGCTATATTTCATAATCTATGTGGGCTTCTACGGCAAGCATCCTGTGAATATAGTTAATCATGGCTACAGGCGAGAAGGTCTCGGAATAATCGATTCCCTCTCTTTGGGAATAACCCTTTGCCACAAGCCTGGCCTTATAGGTAGCAACCTCGCCATCTCCATCCGTCTTTCTTGTAGATCTATTTGTTTCCAATAGGTACTACGCCCTTAGGACGATATACTAAAGCCCAGACCTAATTAGCATGCATAGAGTGTATCTCAGCTTCCATATCCTCTCGCCACTTCGTGGAGTCTACATCTACCATCGCTTGGTCATATGTAGAGGGATCATTCTCTTGGCTACTTTCTGTCATCTCATGAGGACCTAGTTCCTCTTGATGTATATAGCCGTACCACTTAGGTACATGAGAAGCTCTACTAGGCCTACGAGGTTGTGTTTGTATTTTAGAAGGTTCTGTTCCAGTATCTTGTACGGGTGTCTCATTTGGTATTTCTTTAATTTCTTCAAAAGAAATATTTCTACCTGCGCCTCCTTCCTGAATGAACTTATCTTCAAGGAAGTGTGCTTGTAGAGCAACAATGATCCTATGATCTTCGTGCATGTAGAATAGATATCCCATGGAATCCCCTGGATATCCTATGAAATGACCCTTCACAGACCTAGCTTCCAACTTCTCTACTGCTATGTGGGTTATAGTAGACAAACTCACAAAATCAGCTCACTTTTTGCCTATTCCAATCACTTATGGGTCTGAGAAGTTAGCACAGTTTTATATCCATGAAATTGAGCATTTACACGGAGTGTCGATATAAATCACATCAGATAAAGATCCAAAATCTACCTCTAGATTTTGGACGAGGCTGTAGAAGGAATTGGATACACACTTGAACTTTAGAACTACTTTTCACCCGCAGACCGATGGACAGTCGAAAAGGACAATTCAGACACTAGAAGACATGTTGCGAACTGTTGTGTTGGATCAACGTGGAAACTGGGAGTATGCCCGTTAATCGAATTTGCTTACAACGACAATCATCAAGCAATGATAGGTATGACGCCTTATCAAGCCTTATACGGCAGAAAATGCAGATCATCACTTTATTGGGATGAAATGGGTGAGAGAAATATTCTAGGTCCAGACACAGTCAGCGAGATGATCGGGACTATCCACAAGATAAGGTAGAGAATACAAGAGGCCCAGACTAGATAGAAGTCATACGCTCACACCGAACTGAATTGTATTTCGAAAGTGGGGATAAGGTTTTCCTCAATGTTTCCTCTTCTAAGGGAATAATCAGGTTTGGCGTTAAAGGCAAGCTTAGGCCACGTTTTATAGGGCGATACAAGATTCTCGAGAGGATCGGCCAAGTTACTTATAGGTTGGCTTTGCCACCGAGTTTTGGGAATGTTTACAATGTTTTCCATGTTTCTCAGTTGAGGAAGTATGTATTTGATCTCAAGCATGTGATTCATCAGAGAGACATAGTTCTTAGTCACATATGAGTTATGAAGAGAGGCCTGAAGCTATTTTAGACCAGAAGGTTAAAGAACTGAGGAATAAGTCGATTCCTTTGGTAAAACTATTATGTCACCACGGTCAGGAAGAAGCTACGTGGGAACTACAAAGCATGATGAGGGAGAAATACCAGGAACTCTTTGATGAGGTATGTAAATTTCGTAACAAAGTTTCTTGTTAGAGGGGTAGGATGTAATGCCGATTTTTTATATGCATGATTTATTATTACCTTACGTGCGACATTAGGGCTTTTTTATTCTTAAGTAATGAAATTTTGACTAATTGGATAAGCTTAGATCTATTTACACATTTTTAATTCAGAAATTAGATATTCGATTATCTGGTTGGGATTCTCTTCCGAGTTTATTTTTTATTTCGATAGACAGAATCATGATTCTGTCGCCTTCTACAGACACTATTTTATGTTGCGAGTATGATTTTCAAAAATTACTTATTGAGTTTTCGGGTATATTATATGTTGAGTTGTTTTCTCGGATAATTCGCACTCCGTACATCGCGAAACTTCTCTCTAAATTAAAGCTGTAAGTTCGATACGATAATTTAAGCATAAGACATACATATAATAGCCGAGTAAGTTTATCTGCGGGAGAGCGAAAAGTAAAATATTCTTCGATCGCTTTATTAAACGTCTAGGGTTAACCTAGTATAAAAAGGACATTACCTTTCTCCTCTTCACTTCATCTTCTTCCCTTCTTCTCTCACTTTGGCTGCCCCCTCCCCCATTGAAAGAGCTTCCATTGGAGCTCCACTAACAAGCTCTATTTGTGTGCCAAAGTTGAATCCAAGTTCATATTCAAGTAAATTAGCTTCTCCTTTTCATTTCCATCCAAGTAGAAATCGATTATAGTTAACCTTAAAAATTGAAAGTTTATGAAGGAACTTAGGTTTGATGTTCTAATATTTTGTATGTTGTTTCTAAGTTGATTCTAAGGTACTTGGAAGTGTTTAAAACAAGTTTTAGTCATGCTTTGATTTTGTCATTTGGACCGAAAATATTAGGGTTTATAGCTAGAGCGTGTGTTGTTTTTCTTATGATTTTCTTACACAAAATATTTCTACTTGATGAGATGATGCTATGATGAATTTGTGGGATTTAATAAAATGTTTGGTATTTAGAAAGAAAGGAAGAATCATGCTTAGTTCTTGATATGTTGGTGTATGTTCAAAGTGAGTTGATATTTGTGATGATGTGTGAAAAGAATACATGATATATTTTTATTAGATTTTTGTAAAATGTTTTATAAATTCATTTGAAAACAAAGACATGATGATAGATTTATGAATTTGAATATGTATTAAATATTGAAGTTGATATAGTTAAAGAGCATGTTATGTATTGAGGATTTTTAAATCATGTTTAGGTCATTTTCATGTTTGGATCAAAACTTTAATTATCAACATGAGTACGGAGGTCAACCTTAAGGGTTTTCAAGAGTTTACCTTCGATTCGGACGAACTTGAGGGGAGAACGATGGTAATCACGGATAGAGCTTCCCAAAATGATGCACAAGGAGTTTACCGACCAAAATTCTAGAAACTTGCCGAAGAATCGCGGAGGAGGGTGAAAAATGGTGAAAATGGTGAAAATGGCCGAGTGACCTGCTGCCTCGGCCTTATATGGCCGATCACTTACGGCCGTAACCGGAACCCCTTACGGCCGTAACCGGACTTCGTAAAAGTTCTGCCCAGCGTGTGCCGATCACTTACGGCCGTAGCCGATCACACCTTACGGTCGTAATCGTCCTTCATCCGGATGCTGCCTAGCGCCCTTATGGCCGTAGCCGATCACACCTTATGGTCGTAACCGGACCTCGTCCAAATGGTGCCCAGCCCGTGCCTTCCGATCACTTACGGCCGTAGCCGACACCTTACGGCCATAATTCGGCCAGGTGAGTCTCTGCCCCAAAACGTGCGGCCGTGACTCGGCCGTGGCCAATTCTGATAGCTCGGTTCAAACGTTCGACATTTCGATTACACCAATACACTAGCTATGATTCAAAACAATAACGGGCATATTACAAAACACGAAATCCAATAGATTACACGAAGCAAATAACTGGCACCAAACGGCAATTAATTTGAGGCGACCAAAAATGAAAAATCTTGGGTATTACAGATGCGAGATCGAACAACAATTCCGAAGTTCACAAGGCGACCAAAATTGTTAAACAAACCTGTAGGAATGGTAAAATAACAATTCCGAACAAGACTCGCAAGAATCAGACCCGTATGCGGAAAAGTCGCAACAATATGCCGATTAACCGGAATAATATCAAAACTCGCTCGAATATCAAAAGGTGCAGAACAAAACATGTCCAAAATATGTAAATGAACGCAAGCGAGCCGCTAGAATCGAAAAAATACATGAATGAAAAATGCGGTTATTACATTCTACCCCACTAAAAATAAGTTTCGTCCTGAAACTTAAAAATAACAAGGTAGAACACCAACTAAGAAAAAGGTTCGCACAACGAATATCAATCCTCACACAGGACAAAACCCACAATACAACACGCAATAGCATCACTAGGCCCCACCGGTCCCTCCACGGGCAGGAGTGGGTCTCCGGTTCCCGAACATATCAACGACGGTCTCGCAGTGCACCGCTTGGTGTCCCAAATGACCACAATTGAACAGTTAATCTGCGGTGAGCGACAATTCTGTCGAGTATGGCCCACACGGCTACAGTTGAAGCACATCTTCACACCGATCACCTTACTCACCTCCGGAGTAAGATTCTTGGACTGACCAAACGAACGAGGAGTGCTCCCAGAAGGACAATGCAAAGCAGCAGACTCACGGGACTCACTTCTCTGACCTCTGGAAAAGTTACCCAAGGTCTGCTGCCCCTTACTTGCTGGACCCGCCTCCATCATAGGAATGGCCCTCTCAGTGGTCACGTTTGATCTAAATACTTCATCATAGTACTGCAGTCGATGCCCCTCGTGTCCACAATTATAGCAAGCTACCGGTGGCTTCTTACAATTCACGCGTTCATGACCCGGAACATTACAGTGAAGCATCTAGGCAAGTTACCCACAGTCAAAGATACCGCCCTGGATCTCCTAGATTTTCTAGCTGGCCTAAAAGGTTCCACAATCAATTGATACGGGGGTTGAGGTCTGTGGACCCCCGTTCCCTTACTTCCCGACGAATCCCATGAGTTCATCTTCTCTATTGCCACGAAAATCGGATTCGTCAATGATAGAGTCATTACGAATGTTGGATTACTACCAACACTGACCTTCTCTCCGGCTACTTGCCTCTGGTCACGTGCCTCACCATGCTTCTGACTATGTCCACCACTACAACCTCGACCTCGTCTTCTCGGCATACTGAACACATAACCCTGGAACATAACATCACAAATGATACCCATAACACCGATTCAGCGCAACATACCGACATAAGGCAATGATAACATCACACAATATTCACCCACGAAAGTTACACAAGTACAATAATTACAATTGCAAGAAATGGAACTTACAGTCGTAACTGATGGACCACATGTCCATATCAATAGAAAATTTACGTTCAATGCCGATACAAAAACAGACACAGCCATCACAAATCACACGTCAAAGTAGTAAATCATTAATAACATTTTTTCAAAAAGTCCCCGAGACATTTATTTAAATAATAACATTTTAAAATCTGAGCTCATGAAATTTTTTCGAGATAAGAATGGAAAATGCTTTTGGCATCTCAGACTGTTTTACCAAAACTATAAGGAATAGATCGAAATTGTTTCTTTCTGAAATCATTTGCAAATCCATGATCCGGAATATTAAAATCCATTAAAACGTCATCGTGATCATGTTGGAATAATATTACACGGGCTACAACACAAACCGAAACCACGCAACACAATAGTTGGGTGCAAAATTAGTGTGCGCTAATAATGACAATAGCGTGCGCCGATTGTCTCTTCTCAGAAAATTACTCCATATCCGTGTTTAAAGTTCAAGTCGAGTAAGATTCTCCATCTCTCACTATATATAAATTTTTTTGAAAATGAAAATCACATTTTGGTTTAAAATATAAAAAAAAGTTACGATGTGAAAGATGTTAAAATCGTATACTCGAGCTATTTGAAATTAACAACAATAGTCACGAAAATTTTCTAGTTTAACTCAGATTGCGAGATACTCATAAGTCATTTAAAAATATACGTGCAGCAGATATAGCTAACGATGAACGTACATGAGGTAGCAAGAAACAATCAATCAACTCTCTTTTTTGAAATATACGGCCGGCTTGTCCAAAATTTCAGAAAATTTACAAAATCCATTGTAACCGCCGTTTAACCGTACTAGTGAAATGTTTGAGAAGATCTGATTTTCACAACATACTCAAGTCTATGAAAATTTCAGAAACATTTTCAAATACACGCGCAGCCAACACATTTATCAATAAGAACACGTTTGTAGCAATTAGCAACGATGTCAAAACATATTCGGTTCCCAAACACGTGCCCATCTAGCATTCAAATCCTCATACTAATCGAGACCACTCATGACTATAATCTCAGATTCAAACATACGTCGAAACCATCCGTTTGTGTTTCCGACAATCTCCGTCGTTAGTACGCCTCCTGAAACACATCAATGTCCAGAGACTTCCACAACACGTTGTACCAATCAAAACTCAATCTACCAGTACATCCCAATTGCCACACACATAATATCCCGCAAGTATCAAATACGGTTCCTATTTGCCTCATACTAGCAAACAAAATTATACGACACAAAATATAAAATATAATATGTGTGTGTGTGTATATATATATATATATTTATATAAGGGGAGACTTATATTCAGAGGTCGCACGAAGATGACGATCGTCCACGATCCTAATCTCAACGAACAACACGAACGACATGATATGACAACGCACAAGTCGACTTGTTAACTGACAACTCGGACAACGCAACAAAACAAGACTTGACAAAACACGACTCGACTCGACCCGACAGCCTAAGTTTCCACAACCTATGCTCTGAAACCATAAATGTAACACCACCTAGAAACTATCTGGGAATATTACACGCCACAGGCCCTCTTCGTGAGGATCTACCAGGCTATTGCAGAAACAAGACATCACATTACTTTCCGACATGGCTAAATAATGAACCATTAGACCGATTTGATCCTTTTACCACAAACATACAACTAAAGATTCAAATATACCTCTATTACAAAACTCATACCCGCACATGGATCAAAATACCATACAGCGGAAGACTGAAAATAACTCAACAATACAACAACATCAACTGGACTCTTAACTCTTGATTAGTATCGCGGCTCGTCTTCTTACATGCCGTCCCTGTGGTTGCTCCAACGAACTAGGCACACCTGAAATGCATGATACGCATTTCCCCCATTTAAGGGGTTAGCATTGGAATGGCTAGTACAAGTATTCAAGCTATACAAGTTATACCATACAAATATCAGTTATAATAAACGACGACAAACTATGAAAGAAGTTCCCAATAGGTTTTACAAATTTTAAAATATAACACAAGTCCTTGAAAATAATAAGTCAACTCGGGGTTTTAGAAGATGACGGAAAATCTTTTGGAACTACAAGTCCAAGTTCATAAAATCTCTTTCATGTAGCAATTATTTTTATAAATAGGAAACCTTCTGGACCCCACGTCCTTAGTCACGAAATCATATCAAGACCATTGAGCCTTGGCCCAAAGTCATTTCCACAAAAAACAATCTTTACACAACCGTCGGGATCTCAACCCATAATTTCATCAAATCACAGTACACAAAAACAATAACAAGTTCGCTTTCCAACACCAAAACCTCACAGTCAAGGAGCTAAACACTTACGACACATATCCTAGTGCCATTCTAGCCAAGTACCAAGACCCTATATATAATATAACTCAACATTGAGAATAAACGTTGTGATATTCCGGACATATCACAATTACTGAAAACATCAACATCAACATCTCAAAAACCACACTTGGTAACCCTGGTCGTGCCCCTTAGCATCGACCCCCAGAGGCCCCGTCAAACTGTCCCCAGGTGGGAAACCACTTCCTGGCCGCGCCCCGTAGCATCAACCCCCATAGGTCCTGCCGAACCGGCCCCAGATGGAAGAACAACTCATGCACACTGGCGTTCACAACTTTCACAAATTCTGGCGTTGAATACAATATACATAGTTATGGCACTTGTTAGAATGACCTCATACCGAAACCACTTCACCACAACCTAGCAATCCTAGACGCATTACTACACATCAACAATTATAATCAACCAACTCAGCTCCTTTCCACAATTACGGACTATCACCATCTGACTACGAATGACGACTTACATAAATTAATCCACCCGTCATGATGATCCTCAAGACGTAGAGACACACGTCTAAATGTACTATCTAATCAATATCACGCCTCTATTTCCAAGCCTCTACGACAAGTAGTAAATCGACGCTAACTTAACACAATAACTTAACACCATAACTTAGCACCTACGGCAATTCATATAATGCACAACCGACAAAATGAACAACCATTACAAAGTCATTTAATAACTTTAATTCACACGATATAAACCGTATAGACAAGAACACTTACCTCGATGATCGATAGCGGAATTCAGATAAACAAGGCTCCACCAACTAGCTCCGAACACCTATATACTCTTTGGAAAACCAACAACAATGCAATTACTACGGGAATAACGAATAAAAACAACGGAAATCACACCTAAGAATTGAAGGAACTCATTGAGACATTTAATCGGACATCAAAAGCTCAAGACTTTCTTGGAACACAAAAAATCGTGGTGGGCTAAAACGAATTCTAGATATGGATATACAATCCATAGAACATGATTAATAACACCCAATAACACTACCGAAACCACCAACATGGTTTGAAAATCGAAATCAACAAGAAGATCTCGGAGGTCAACCCTAAGGGTTTTCAAGAGTTTACCTTCGATCCAGACGAACTTGAGGGGAGGATGATGCTAATCACGGATAGAGCTTCCCAAAATGATTCACAAGGAGTTTACCGACCAAAATTCTGGAAACTTGCCGAAGAATGGCGGAGGAGGGTGAAAAATGGTGAAAATAGCCGAGTGACCGGCTGCCTCGGCCTTATATGGCCGATCACTTACGGCCGTAACCGGAACCCCTTACGGCCGTAACCGGCACCCCTTATGGCCGTAACCGGCCTTCGTGAAAGTTCTGCCCAGCGTGTGCCGATCACTTACGGCCGTAGCCGATCACACTTTCCGGCCATAACCGGCCTTCGTCCGGATGCTGCCTAGCACCCTTACGGTCGTAGCCGGTCACACCTTACGGCCGTAACCGGCCCTCGTCCAAATGCTACCCTACCCGTGCCTGCTGATCACTTACGGCCGTAGCCGACACCTTACGGCCGTAACTCGGCCAGGCGAGTCTCTGCGCCAAAACGTGCGGCCGTGACTCGGTCGTGGCCAATTCCTATAGCCCGGTTCAATCGTTCGACATTTCGGTTACACCAATACACTATCTATGATTCAAAACAATAACGGGCATATTACAAAACACGAAATCCAATAGATTACATGAAGCAAATAACCGGCACCAAACGACAATTAATTCGAGGCAACAAAAAATGAAAAATCTTGGGTATTGCAGATACGAGATCGAACAATAATTCCGAAGTTCACAACGCGACCACAATTGTTAAACGAACCTGTAGGAATGGCAAAATAACAATTTCGAGCAAGACTCGCAAGAATCGGACCCGAATGCGGAAAAGTCGCAACAATATGCCAATTAACCGGAAACAATATCAAAACTCGCTCGAATATCAAAAGGTGCAGAACAAAACATGTCCAAAATGTGTAGATGAACGCAAACGAGCCGCTAGAATCGAAAAAAATACAGGAATGAAAAATGTTGTTATTACAGAAAGTACCGAGAAAGTTAACAAGACTGTATAATTACATCGCATGCAACCATAAAATCGAAGAACAAAAAAAAAGAAAGGAAAAAAAAGAGAAGAAGAAAAATGAAATTGGCAAAAGCAATGGAGAAAAGAAGCGTAAAAGCCTCACCATATACCCCATGCAAATATTTCAAGATGAGATTTCCTGTGGAGAAATCAAACCGCAAAAGTAATTGATAATCAAATGCAGGGAAGTTGATTCATAACCCTTGACACCTGACCATTACCATTCTGTTCTATCTCGAAGACACGGCTTTGACTATCGGAAGTTGATTCTCTTGCATCAAGTGTGACACCCTCTGTCTGTTCGGTAGCATTCTTCCTCTTCTTGTTGATTATCCTCTTCCGCTTGTGTTCCTCCATAATTCGAGAAGGTTAAAATGTAATTATTTAAACGCCCAATTGCGCCCAAACTTGAATCAAGCTCGATTCGATGCTATGTTGTAAAGAAACCCGTCTTAACAACATAAATGCCTAGGCTTTATTGTCTTAGAAAGCTAAACCAGATTACTGGGGCACAAACTCAAGAAACAAAACCAATGTAAAAAAAAGGAATGGACATCCAAATAGCAGTGTAAATACAGGAAATTTGACTTCTCAAAAAAAAATCTAATCACTGAATTGAGCATGTAATCTTACAACAGAAACAAAACCCCAATTTTAAAGAAGTGTACCGATAACATAACTCCATTGAACTGGGATTGCTCCCGAACTCGCAAAGACTTTGGTTTGCTACTCCTGCAAACACAAATCGGCAAGCACAAACTGAACGAACAAGAAAGAAAGAAAGAAAGAACGAAGAGAAGAAGACCACGCAAAGAAGAGAAACAAAGTTGGAAATATGGAATGTAAACACACAAGACACAGAAACGCACTCGAATGTGAACACACACACAAGACACAGAACACACAAACAAACTCGAATGTAAACATAATCTGAGCAGAGAAGGACAAAAACAATGAAATATTGATTAAATCAGCACAGCCCCAAAAATAATACATTACCTCGAAAGAAAATGCACCTAAATGCAGGGAAAGAGTGTTTCAAAAAATAAAGAAAAATCTTGAAACAAAAAAGCAACGAAAAAGATCATTGAAAACAATTATAGCAGGTTCACAGGTATCAAATTCGGGGCAAGATGTAACGAATATGGCCAAACAAATAAAAGAGATTCAAGAAAAGTAGATTTGGTTTGACCATACTAAATATATTCAGAGGCACTGGCAAAAGAAAAGGAACCTCTCTAAATAAGCCAATAAGTGAAGGGGCCGCTACTGACATTGAATATGTACGTGTTTTCTTATATAAGGCCAGATCTCGGAGCAATCCTTCATTCATTATCTAGTTGATGGAAAGAAAATTATAATTCAGAAAGAATTGCACCATGTATTATAATTCTAATTAATATAAAGAGGTCATTACCAAAGGCATTCGCAAACAAATTTCCCTTGTTGTATTCAGTCCAACAGTGATGGACTGTCGGAGAGAAGTGATCAGACATAGACGTGCTGCCGGGCCGAAACCGCTGGTTTCGGGCCTCGAACCGGCGGTCTTCGGTCCCCAAAACACAGGACCGAGCCCGGACCGTAAACTAGCCCGACCGCCGTCTGCTAGAAACCCACGGCCAGGTCGGCTAAAACCGAGGTCCTGCCAGCCGCCCATTTTTTTTTAACTTTTATTATTATTTTTTTTATTTTATTCTTGTATATTTATTACTTTTATGAATAGAAAATGATAATTCTTAATGTTTTGATTTTTTTTAAATATTTAAAAACTCATTAAATTGTTGAAAAATGAATAAGGAAAATTATAACAAATAAGTTTGCATTAAGAATGAGGAAAATTACAAATGAATAAAGACAAAATAATTTTGCAAATGAATAAGGACAATAATTTTGCATTAAGAATGAGGAAAATTACAACAAATAAGTTAAGCACAATTTAAGGAGTTTTACACTTGAATTCTTGAAATGAAAAAATAATAATAATAATAAAGAACTTGAGCTCTCTACTCCACATCCGATCGATCCATCTCGGTGAAGGCTTCATCTTCGCTCTCATTTGCATCGTCCCATTCCGGTTCTTGAGCTCTAAGGTCGGCCCTACACCAATCATCGAGCAACATGGTAGCTTCAATGTTCGCCGGCTTCATCCTTGATCTTCTTTGATCTAGCATAAGTCCTCCGATGCTAAAGACTAGTTCTACGGAAACGGTAGATGCCGGGACGGCAAATAACTCCTTTGTGTTGGGTACCAAATCGGATATTTGCGCCGTTTTATGCGGAAGCAAAAATAAATTGCGGAAAATAAAGGACACGAGGATTTATAGAGGTTCGGCTATTAACGAAGCCTACGTCCTCTCTCGATGTATCTTTTGCCTTAGGCTTAAGATCAAAACCTCTACGCCTCTCTTCTATCGGTCGAGGGATTACCGTTACAAGCTCGTCTTCTATCGGTCCGAGTAAAACCGTTTTTCCTTTTCTATTGGATAAGGAATCAACCACTCTAGCTTTCTATCGGTACTAGATAAACCTCACTAAGATATCGATTGTGATTCTAACAATGCCGGATCCTTGATCCTAATAACACCGAATCAAATCGTATCTTTTCTTTTTATCGCTCGTATATGATCTTGTGTATAACACTCAATCACTCTTAATTAAGCTCAAGAACAACAACTATAATGTTTACAATGATATAACACTTATGTATGCTTTGCTCAATGTTGTTGTTTGGAATAATACCAACTTCTTGGTATTTATAGCCTTCTTCCTCCTTACTAGCCGTTGCTGCCAGTTGACTAGCTAGCGTGCGCTAGCCTTCCTTCTTAGCGTGCGCTATCGCACATTTTTGCTCTAGCGTACGTAAAGGCTTTCGTGTAGCGTGCGTTAATCACTTTCTATTTCAGTCCAGTAGCTACTGCCCTTAACAGTTAGCGTGCGCTACCACTTCCTTTGTAGCGTGCGCTAATCCAATATATCCGTTGCATGGATTGTCAAAGTGACCGTTTGATATGCTGACTTTGACCTGCTTTTCCCAACGTTCGGATTGACCAGATTCAAACATCTTAGCGTGCGCAAATCATCCTTTGTGGCGTGCGCTAATAATAGAGTGTAGCGTGCGCTAATAATAGAGTGTAGCGTGCGCTATCCATCTGCTGACTTCACTGCAGCTTACTTCGATACTAGGCTGGAATGCAGCTGACTCCTCGTTAGCGTGCGCTAACATATGTCCCTTAGCGTGCGCTAATGCAGTCCAGATTGCAATTTTTGCGTCTTCGCTTTCATGCTTTGTTCGCCTCGATGTTGTTTTGTAGTTTAGCAACTTTAATCATCAAAACACAAATTAAATAATGTGTGGAATAAATATTCCAACAATCTCCCCCTTTTTGATGATTACAAAACAACCCTTGAATTGGATAATCTGTAAAAAATAATATATATATTTCTACGAATCAAAGTTTTCGGCTTTGATCGTTTCGTTAGTTTCTCCAATCCTTTTCTTTTTCTTCTTTTTCGACTTCTTCATTTTTCAACTCCGCTGCTTTCTCGCTTTTTCAATTTTTTCCAACTCCCCTATTTGTATGCTTTTCTTTCTTTCGACTTCTTCGATTTTTCTCATTTTTATCTCCTCTTCATCTCCTTCTCATTTTTATCATTTTTATCTCAATTCATATCTTTCTCCCCCTTTTTGTTTTCATCAAAAGTAAAAAAATATAAAAGATACCAAATGAAATATAAATATGCATGATACCAATTTATGCATTAATAAGGGTATAAACTCCCCGAAAATATTATTTCCTTCTCCCCTTTGTAAAATATCATTTGTCAAAATTTATTTTGGGGACCCAACCGATAGTTGGTTTTTCTTTTGAAACATAGACGATGTTTGAAACGCGTTTGTTCCTTTAGGAACCCAAATCTTTTTAATTTTTATCGTCCGTTTTGGGCTTTTGCAATTTGAAATGTGATGCCCGATTTTTAAACACTTTTCGCAATGGGGTATATTGAAATTAACGGATTCATTTTTCGAACGTGATTTGAATCCTAACCCCTCTTTATTTAGAGTATATTTTTGAACACATAACATTTGTTCAAATTTATCGTTGCCGCACGAGAATTTCTTTGTCAAAATTTTTAGTTCATCTTGAACTTTTAAAAGATCATTTTTTAAAATATTTTCATTTTCAAGGCATTTCGAATGATCAATTTCGACAAATTTCCCCTTTTCAAATATTTTGGAATTTTCAATTTCCAAAGTTTTATATTTAGACTTGAGGGACTTAATCTCATTTAAAGCATTTTGATAGTCCGTATGTAGTAACTCGAATGCTTCAAAAAGTTCGTCGTAGGAATTACTTACTTGGCTTTCGACGTCGCTATCGTCGAATGAACTCCGCCATGAGCGAGATTATTTTGTTCAAGAAAATCTTCATCGGGATCTTCGCCGCTCCATGTTGCGATTAGAACCTCCTTTTGCTTTACTCGGCGCTTCTTAGCAAAGTGGCCAGTTTACCACATAATCGGCAAGTGTTGTCGAATTTCTTAGGTTCGCCCGATTGAATGTACTTCTTTCTCCGGTTTAATTAGTGTTTTTAAGTTTTAATATTTTTGGCATAATATGCCATTTCTTCGTCACTTTCGCCCACCGGGTTTCTTCTTTCTTCTTCGACATTTTAGCCTTGAAGGCTATCGACCTCTCCTTCGGTTTTGGTTTGGCATTCCGAGATTTTAGAACAATCTCGTAGTTGATAAGAGAACCAACGAGCACTAAAATCGAGAGTATTTAAATCTTTGATTCCATTATTGCCGTAACTGCATGGTCCCCATTCTCGAGGTAGTGATCGGAGAATTTTCTTTACTTTCTCACTACTCGAAAGTGGTTTTCCAAAACATGCTAATCCATTAGTGATGACCGAAAATCGGTCGAGCATAATCGAGATGGATTCGTCGTCCTTCATTTGGAATAATTCATAATCGTGAAGGAGCATGTTTATCTTCGTCTCCTTGACTTGAGACGTACCTTCGTGTGTTACCTCAAGCATTTTCCATTTCTTTAGCACTATCACACGATGATATCCGGTTGTGTTCTTAGGATTTAAGGCACAATAGAGAAGTTGAGTTGCCTTACAATTATAGTGGTCGTTTTTCCAATCGGAATCGTCATATTCTTCGAAGGTTTTGAGCGTACCGTTGGAATTTGTTGGAATTTTCGGACCAAGACAAATCACCTTCCAAAGCTCGATGTCATATGCTCGGATGAATATAGACATCTTCTTCTTCCAAGTCATGAAGTTTGCGCCATCAAAAAATGGTGGTCGGTTGAGAGCAAGGCCTTCGACTGGAGCCATTTGATACGCAATTGGATCTTTTCTCCTCGGATGTTAAGTCGCAGATTGAGTACCGCTCGATACCAATTGTTGGGTACCAAATCGGATATTTGCGCCGCTTTTATGCGGAAGCGAAAATAAATTGCGGAAAATAAAGGACACGAGGATTTATAGAGGTTCGCTATTAACGAAGCCTACGTCCTCTCTCGATGTATCTTTTCCTTAGGCTTAAGATCAAAACCTCTACGCCTCTCTTCTATCGGTCGAGGGATTACTGCTTACAAGCTCGTCTTCTATCGGTCCGAGTAAAACCGTTTTTCCTTTTCTATTGGATAAGGAATCAACCACTCTAGCTTTCTATCGGTACTAGATAAACCTCACTAAGATAGCGATTGTGATTCTAACAATGCCGGATCCTTGATCCTAATAACACCGAATCAAATCGTATCTTTTCTTTTTATCGCTCGTGTATGATCTTGTGTATAACACTCAATCACTCTTAATTAAGCTCAAGAACAACAACTATAATGTTTACAATGATATAACACTTATGTATGCTTTGCTCAATGTTGTTGTTTGGAATAATACCAACTTCTTGGTATTTATAGCCTTCTTCCTCCTTACTAGCCGTTGCTGCCAGTTGACTAGCTAGCGTGCGCTAGCCTTCCTTCTTAGCGTGCGCTATCGCACATTTTTGCTCTAGCGTACGTAAAGGCTTTCGTGTAGCGTGCGTTAATCACTTTCTATTTCACCCGGTAGCTACCGCTTCTATCAGCTAGCGTGCGCTACCACTTCCTTTGTAGCGTGCGCTAATCCAATATATCCGTTGCATGGATTGTCAAAGTGACCGCTTTGATATGCCGACTTTGACCGCTTTTCCCAACGCTCGGATTGACGCATTCAAACATCTTAGCGTGCGCAAATCATCCTTTGTGGCGTGCGCTAATAATAGAGTGTAGCGTGCGCTAATAATAGAGTGTAGCGTGCGCTATCCATCTGCTGACTTCACTGCAGCTTACTTCGATACTAGGCTGGAATGCAGCTGACTCCTCGTTAGCGTGCGCTAACATATGTCCCTTAGCGTGCGCTAATGCAGTCCAGATTGCAATTTTTGCGTCTTCGTCTGCTTCGCCGTTTTGCTTCGCCTCGATGTTGTTTTGTAGTTTAGCAACTTTAATCATCAAAACACAAATTAAATAATGTGTGGAATAAATATTCCAACACTTTGCAATGATGGAGAGTATTGGGTACTCCTCTCTCTTCGATCACCACTTCAACACATCGATCGACGGACCACTATCTTCAACACCAAATACAAAACGAGTTTGCAAGAACATATCTAATTCACTATTACCTTGCCCCATTGGAAGTTCATTGCTTCTATTTTGCATCATTCCATGCATTTGTTGAACTAAATGATCACTTTCATTCATCTCAAAAGGAAAATCACATGAAGGCATCATAGAAAAAGGCATTGTAGAAGAAGGAAACTCACTACCATGTTTTAATCTATATTCTTGAAAAATAGATCTCAAACTCTTATCAAGATCTATCTTGATTTGTGGCACGGAAGGAAGATCAATGAAGACCCCTTCACCATCAATTACAACATCACTCAAGTCCATTTGAGCAAAAGCATCATAATAAATACCAAGCATTTGACAAATACCATCATACTTCCATTTAGGATCTAAGCACTTAGCAAGTAAGAAAACCATAGGAATCTCCCTAAAATACTTGAGCCATTTTTGAACCATAAAATAAATCACACCTTGCATGTTTGGCCTACTAAAACAACTCTTAAAAGGCAAGGCAATATACATGCAATGTTCCAACACTTTAAGGAAAGTACAATAATAAACACCCGATGTTTATCAAGTGAAAGTAACCAACCATGTTTTTCGCTGCAAACACTTTTTATGATTTTGCTTTCTAAGTCACGTCGTTTGTAATATGCTATGAAGCCTTTCCTAAACTTCAAGGCTATTATTATTATTATTATTATTATTATTATTATGTATTCTTACCTTGAATTCTAAGTCATTCCTACAGGAGTAATTCCCCTTCATGATGCCTTAGTAGGTTATTCGTGGTAATCTACCCCTATTCCTTACGAAACGTATGTTTCCCCCTTTCTTCCCCGCTTCTTAATTCCTACCCCGAATCACACCCTGGTTGTGCCGTCCTTTGGGATATGCTGCCGTGACATACCCTGCTCACTTACAGGAGAAAGAATCCTATCTTGGTATTCAGTAGGGACTGCTACTTGCCCACTCTTCGAGGTTGACCCCACCAACAGTGATTGGATCGAACTACTCCAGTGACGAACTTAATGTCACAAGCACAACTCCTACTGAATACTCAGGTCAAAGGTTCATGTATACCTATCACAACTTTTCGATTCAATCGTTGACTATCCTAGAGTGAAATCCATGTGACTGAATCGAGGTGAGTTGGGTCCGTGTATACTAATCCCATTAGCATACCGATAATGTGTGCTGCTACGAACCCTTAGTGAAGACAGACACTCTCCATGTCAAAGTACACGTTATACAAGTCTTGTCTAAACTTAATGCTCAGCAGTTTTATCGACTTGCGAACCAGTTGAGCATTCGAGCCCTAAACACTTCCAGTGCCTATCTCCTTATCTTCATAAGGAGTGGAATGTTTGCTCTCAAATGCAAGGACTACTATTCTATATACCAAATCACTATGCCAATGATATAGAATAATATAGTATTAAGAAATGCCTTATTCAATTTGATGTTCATAATTACAATACAATGTTCTGACTCTCTCATCCCCTGAGTGGCATTCGAGCGCATATTCCTAACACATCTCACCCTTATATATTGATTTCCATAATCCTACCATCTTTTATCCTCGAACAAATATATATATATATATATATATATATATATATATATATATATAACTAGTTTTGTACCCCGTGCATCGCGGGGATCCCTGCGTTAGGCCTGTCTCGTTGTACTATTACCCATAGGTGTTGTTTTACGTTTGTTATTTCCACTATTGTTTTATATTATTAAAAAAAATATTTAAGAAGTATTTTTTTTATATGCTATATTTTTTTTAGTAAATACTACTATTGTTAAAATGAGCCAGATTTTATAAACTCAATATTTGACGAAAAAAGAGCTGATGTTATATTACATGTATTCGACTATAGCTACCTGTTTTTTTGAAAAAGGTCAATAAAGACACATTTTATTATTGAATATAAATTTATATTTAGAGTTTATTTAGTAATCCAAATAGTTACTAAATATATATTGTATTATATTTACTCTGTCCCACTTGAGGTTTTACGTTTATATATATTATTGTTTATTAATATGGCAAAACAATGTTCTACTTTTTAATCCGTGTCGTACATTTTTTAGTAAGTTTACATATATTATTATTTATATTTAAAGTAAAACCTTTTTGTATTGGTCATCTAATATTTTCAATATTATTTATTTTCGTTTTTACACTTTATTCAATCTATATGGTTTGTTTGAGACCTTTTTTGTAGTTAATAACTTAGATTCAATTATATAACATATATTTTAGAATTTTGGTTTCCTATTTTTTTCTACGAAAGAAAATTAGGGTGAAGTTTTGAAACCATCAAAATTATAAACCTATAAATTATATGAAATATATTATGGGATGGTGATATATCGAGCTAATTGTTAATTTTTTTGAAAGAGTTTATAAATATCATAGATTTTCAAAATATGTGAAGTATAGTCATGTCACATTAAACCAAACATATACAGAAATATCTCACATCATATCGCCGTAATACCATTTATATACAGCAAATTTCACCTGACAGCGATGTGCTTGTGGAAATTGCAGTGGAGTACAATCCCAAACAATTTACATAATAATAACAATAATAATACTAATAATAATAATAATAATTGAACAAAGAGAAGATTAATTTGAATCTCGGAAAATTATTATTTTGTATAATTACATAACAATGCACATTTTTTATCATTAATTTATATATTTACGAATTAATGATAAAGAATTTGAGCGAAAATTCTCAAGACAAATGCTATTCAAGAAAATCATTTTTTGTTATACTGAATGATTAATATACTAACCCATTTAAACTCACTATTTTCACATTCCACACATTAACCTTTGATCATTCATTTCCAGGTAATTGACAAATAAATGTTATCAAGACAAAAGTTCATGTGTTTGTTCCAAACAATATTGAAAAATAACAATCTCTTCGGCAAAATGCATTGTTATGTAATTATACAAATTAATGATAAAAAATGTACACTGGACGATATGTTTTACTCAATAAGTTGCATGCAAGTAAAAGCAAAACAAAACAGACGAACCAACAGAACACAAAGATCAAAAATAAAAGAACGCACATATTTAATCTGCATATTGATAGGTCATGGAAATAAGCAGTTGAAAACATCGATTAGGAGAATATTAAGCATATGACAGCAAATATATGAAGCAATAAGGGGGATAAATGAAAGAAAGAAACCTTGAGAATGCAGAGAAATGCGACATACAACCTCTGGGATGCAGAGAAATATAAGAGGCAACTGTTTAACTGCGGAAAATAAAAAATATAATTCAGTTAGCCCAATCATATTCGTTTTTACCTAGTGAGAACCTGCAATGAACCACAAAGATATCACAGAAAATATTTTCCCTTTTTTTCATGATCAGAATGTGTAAATAAATGAAAGTAGGTTAGATATTCATTCTCTATTAGCCTCAAAAACTTACGAGAAAAAATTATACAGTCATTCACAACAAGAAGCAAACACTAAAAATGAAACAATTAAAGAAAATAACCAGAATACACCATGAATCTCAAATGTTAATATTAAATCAGACTAAAACCAAAATATATAATCCTGTGTACAACCATGCAGCTGAACAACAATAAATAAATCTAAATATATATAATAAACTTCCACAAAATCAAAAAACATCCATCTCAAATCACATGAGTGTTCGGGAATGCATTCCAGATTTCATTCAATTCTACACGTGAACTGACCAGGATACAATCTCTTTCTGAAACACTAAAAAATACAATTTTAGCAATAACCGAGTACAAAACATGACATAAATAATACAAACAATCAACTAACAAACACTACATATTTAAGCCTAGAAGGAACCGACACGGATAAACATATGAGAATATTATAAGAAATGACCGACAGACCTAAAAAAAGAAACAACATTTGTACATCAGAAAACATAAACAAAAGAAACATAAGAAGTAATTACTTTACAAATACTTTTTAGTACACAATCAGGTTTGCAAAAGCAATAGATATTGAAGAGGATCTCGCGTTCACTCTGCATGTATGTGCACCAAAAATTGAATTAGACGTGCAATAAAAACAGGCATTAGTAAAGGCTACATGCACCAACATTGAAAGCGATAGTAAGCAAACTCAATGTAAGCTGTAGTAGGCGCACCTCCAAAAACTCCATGTAAACAAATCACTAAAGAATCTCACCCGAGCTACTAACTATCACACAAGCCAATCAATAAAAGAACAGTCCTGAAACCTACAAAAATAACAAGAACAAATTGGCACTAAAAAATTTCAGCCGAAACAGTGGGTGGTGCACAGGCAAAATTTCTGGCGTAAAATTTAGAGCCCATGATATATACACAGCTAACAATCTGTCAACGCTACAATGAATTGAAGGCACGAAATAAAAGGCAACCAGCCTAGCAAGCCAGCTCAGTGCGAGAAAGAATGAGCAATATAAAATAGTTGGCGTAAATAAAGCAGAAAGAGGCGAGTCAAGGTCGCTGTGAAAGACAAGTATGCATTTTTGTAAATAGAACGAACCCTGGCAGAACAGTTATTTACTAATATAAAGCAAGCATGAATTGCCAGAGTCCAAGGAAATGCCAAATACAAAAAATGAATGAAGCCTGTTAATTTTGAGAGCAAATAATATATCCCCGCTGATGAGTACAAGCGATCAAACAAACAACAATACGATTTATTTCATCTAATAACAATAGTGTGAAAATCAGGCTCTCGAAAGCAAATCAGTGAAGTTCGAATCGAATAACAACAGTGTGAAAATCATGCTCTAGAAAGCACAAAGTGTGCAGGTAAATGTAAAGCCTTACAAGAGAATATTGCATCTAGGTAGAGCACGCCCTAGTAGATGCAGATGCCAAAAATCCATAAAAGCAAACCAGTAAAGAACCTCACCTGGTCCACCAGCTATCCCACAAGCAAACCGATGAAAGAACAATCCTGAAACCTATGAAAACTAGGAAGAACAAAGCGTAAAAAAAAAATGTCAGCAAAACAGTGAGCGTGGCGCACGTATATTTCCCGACACAAAAAACAGAGCCAATGATGTAGACACAATTAACAATCTGCAAACGCACAAGTGAACATAATAAACCCAAAAAATTGTTATACATAGCGTCCATACGATGAACTGAAGGCACGATTTAGAAGACAACATGCCTAGCACATAGGTTAGCATGATAAGGTCTGCATCAATGAAAGGGATAAAATAAGAAAGACAGAGGAGGATGCCACAATATTGTTCCTGTAAATGCTCCCGTGCTGGAAAGGACTGGAAGTTCAAAAGAGATGGAAATCGATTACCTCAAAGACACGTAAGTTTAAAACAAAAAGTCTACATTAAGTAATTTTGCAAGATGACACGCCTCTTAAACTATTAGTTATAAGAAATAGCTATGACCACCAGGTCCACAGATAAGGAAAGGCAATATTTGAGTGTAACTTACATGTGACAAAAGGTCAAAGTTCTTTATGTAATCTGCTGCAGATTGTTTCAGAAGCTGCACCAAAGAAGATGCAATCACTTCAAGAAACTGGAAATTAAGAGCTCGTAAAGGAAAATGAAGACTTTCCAGTGCAATCATATTATAGCTCCCATATCGAGGAAACAGACGATATACTGATATAGATACAGGACTGGTATGAGCCTAAATATTTTGGCTAAATAGCCAAAAAAACGTTTCTATCCAATATAGTTTACTTAGTATTGACCCATCCTTGAACAAGAAATAACAAAGATGCTGACAGACAAGTTCTCACAGAGTGTTAGTATAAGGTTTTTCACTCGTGTTAAAAAAGAAATAAGTCCTCTCAGTTTAAGATATATATTCTTCGGCTCAAAAAATCACGAACACACACACACACACACAAACACACACTTCAGTATGACTTTGTCCCCCAAAAGGGAATATATATTCGAAACTACTGTTGCAAGCATGCTTTTGCTTTGTTAAACTTGCATAGGACAAATACTCCATGTAGGATATCAAATAGAAAGAGAATCATCATGAACCAAAAAAAGTCATCAGCAATAAGATAACAATACAAAAACAATAGTTAAAATTGCAGAGGTTAGAAACAATAGCAAGAGAAACAACAAAATAAGAAAACCTCTTTGCTATTGGTCCTCTTGGAAGATTCTAACAATTGAAGAACAAATGCTCTTTCATACCTCTCAGCTTCGTCATCACATGCTACCTGCAAATGGTTACAATTGTAAATCAAAGCTACTGCCATAGTTGTCAATGGCGAATAGTGATCTGTAGTGATCACAAGTCCGCTTAGCCATATAGTGATAGCAGCCGCTATCTTAAAATATAGTAACAAATTTGTAAGCAAGTGGTATATGTGAGTATATGGTAAGTACTTCAACAATTGCAATGCATATACATGTAAAAAAAAGTACAGCGATAACAAAATAGATTGATTAAAAAAGACGAGTAGGGTAACAGGAGGGAAAACCATAGAAATGAAAAGAATATTGAAAAGTGTAAAGAAATGCGAAGGGGGGTTATTAGGGCAGGGCCTTTTTTAGTAAGTTTTTTTCTTAAAAAAAAAGAAAAAAAATTAAACTTAGTGGCATCTATCGCTAAGCGGGATTAGAGCAAAAACCGTTTCATAGCCGCTACATTAAGAGACCTAGCATGTTGGGGTGAATAGCGACAGGCAGCCGCTTCGTATCGCTACTCACTATAGCGACCTTAGCGGCCGCAATTGACTACTATGGCTATCAATGATCAATACAAGTTAATCTCATCATTTAACTAATAGAAGCAACAGTTTAAGAACCCAAGCTGGCAAAGTGCAGAAGAAAATGCTTAAAAGAACATCACAAAATGAGAATAAGAAAAAGAGCCTATGTACCACAAAATCATTAACTATTTTTCGTACCAGCTAAACATAAAATAGTATTCATATTGTCATATTGACACACAAAACTTACATCAACAAGCTTATAAATGAAAGGGTTTGACGAAGGTTGCTTTGACGCGTATCCCTGATAGATAATTGCAAAAGCAATCAACCGCTGAGTAGGACTTAGAAGTTTATCCTGTCGGAACATAATTGAGAAAATTTAGGTTAAACTCCACAATGTGCCATTTGCATGTGAACAAGCAATACATACACAAATTTCCACTTACATGCAAAAGCTTAAATTTAAAAATCAAATGTAAAACAAAGAAGAACCATATCAGCAACAGTTAAAACTGCAAAATTGAGGTGCAAATAATATTACTATTATTACCGTCAAAAAATATAATAGTAGCCGACCAACAAAGCTCCTACAAACAACAATAATAACATACAAAATATTGGCGACGCACGTCAGCTCATAGCAAGAAAGCTGTCAATAACACTTATTTAATTAGCTGCAAATGCAGCCACAAAATAGTCCCCGAAATCAGCAAACCTGAAAGACCAATACCACACAAGGATATACAAGCATTTTTTTCAAAACATTTAAGTTGCGTAATCATAAAAATAGTAAAAACACATCCTAAACCCCGCAATACACACACAACAGCACATAGACATCAATATCATCATTTTTCATTTTCAAACAAACACAACTAATGGAATAATCCTTTCAATATTTCAGCAACACATCCACAAAGCACATAACCGCGGAAGAAGTCTGAAAATACAGTGACCCCCGAAGGAAGAAAAAACCCGACCCCCAGAAAATACAGATCCTCGGAAGAAAAAGAAAGAAGCAATCGACCCCCAGAAGAAATCAGTGACCCCCGGAGAAAGAAGAAAAACCAAAAGAAAGAGAAACCCAAAAAAAAAAAAAAAAAAAAAACCCCCAAAATTAAGCCCCAGCAAACTTTAAACATCATCAAAATCAGACAACGAAAAAGAGGAGAGAAAAGTCACCAGCCGCAGAATATTCAGAAGCGCGAGGGAAGAAGAAATCGTTGAGATGGGAAGATAAACCTGACCGAGAAATCTGAAACAAAATGAACGAAACAAAGGAAGAGAAACAAAATCAGAAAACAAAAAAGAGAAAGCAAAAAAATTTACCTACCACAGAATACCCACAGGCGCGAAAGCTACCGTGTGTCTTCCCTCAATCTGTAGTTTCCTCCCTGCAACTCGAATGGTGGGAAATGTAAGGCGGAGAGGGAGAGAGAGTATAGTACTTCCATTGTAAATATTTACAAGACTTCTGTTATGAATCCCCCAAGAAAGTGTAACGCCCCCATAAACTATCTGGGAATATTACACGTCGCAGGCCCTCTCCGTGAGGATCTACCAGGCTATTAGAGAAACAAGACATCACATTACTTGCCGACATGGCTAAATAATGAACCATTAGACCTCTATTACAAAACATACAACTGAAGATTCAAATATACCTCTATTACAAAACTCATACTCGCACAGGGATCAAAATACCGTACAACGGAAGACTTAAAATAACTCAACAATACAACAACATCAACTGTACTCTTAACTCTTGATTAGTATCACGGCTCGTCTTCTTCCATGCCGTCCCTATGGTTGCTCCAACGAACTAAGCACACCTGAAATGCATGATACGCATTTCCCCGTTTAAGGGGTTAGCATTGGAATGGCTAGTACAAGTATTCAAGCTATACAAGTATACCTTGCAAATATCAGTTATAATAAACAACGACAAATGATGAAAGAAGTTCCCGAGAGGTTTTACAAATTTTAAAATATAACACAAGTCCTTGAAAATAATATGTCAAGTCAGGGTTTTAGAAGATGACGGAAAATCTTTTGGAACTACAAGTCCAAGTTCATAAAATCTCTTTCATGTACCAATTATTTTTATAAATAGGAAACCTTCTGGCCCTCACGTCCTTAGTCACGAAATCATATCAAGACCATTGAGCCTCGGCCCAAAGTCATTCCACAAAAACAATCTTTACACAACCGTTGGGATCTCAACCCACAATTTCATCAAATCACAGTACACGAAAACAATAACAAGTTCGCTTTCCAACACCAAAACCTCACAGTCAAGGAGCTAAACACTTACGACACATATCCTAGTGACATTCTGGCCAAGTACCAAGAAACGTTGTGATATTCCGGACATATCACAATTACTGAAAACTTCACGAAAACCACACTTGGTAACACTGGCCGTGCCCCTTAGCATCGACTCCAGAGGCCCCGTCGGACCGTCCCTAGGTGGAAAACCACTTCCTGGCCACGCCCCTTAGCATCGACCCCCAGAGGTCCCGTCGAACTGTCCCCAGGTGGAAGAACAACTCACGCACACTGGCGTTCACAACTTTCACAAATTCCGGCATTGAATACAATATACATAGTTATGGCACTTGCTAGAATAACCTCATACCGACACGACTTCACCACAACCTAGCAATCCTAGACGCATTACTACACATCAACAATTATAATCAACCAACTCAACTCCTTTCCACAATTACGCACTGTCACCATCTAACTACGAATGACGACTTAGAGACGCACGTCTAAATGTACTATCTAATCAATATCACGCCTCTACGACAAGTAGTAAACCGACGCTAACTTAACACAATAACTTAACACCATAACTTAGCACCTACGGCAATTCATATAATGCACAACCGACAAAATGAACAACCATTACAAAGTCATTTAATAACTTTAATTCACACGATATAAACCGTATAGACAAGAACACTTGCCTCGATGATCGATAGCGGAATTCCGACAAACAAGGCTCCACCAACTAGCTCCGAACACCTATATACTTCGTGGAAAACCAACAACAACGCAATTACTACGGGAATAATGAACAAAAACAACAGAAATCACACCTAAGAATTGAAGGAACTCATTGAGACATTTAATCGGACATCAAAAGCTCAAGACTTTCTTGGAACACAAAAATCGTGGTTGGGCTAAAACAAATTCGAGATATAGATATACAATCCAAAGAACGTGATTACAACACCCAATAACACTACCCAAACCACCAGCATGTTTTGAAAATCGAAATCAAGAAGAAGATCTCGGAGGTCAACCCTAAGGGTTTTCAAGAGTTTACCTTCGATCCGGACGAACTTGAGGGGAGAATGATGGTAATCACGGATAGAGCTTCCCAAAATGATGCACAAGGAGTTTACCGACCAAAATTCTAGAAACTTGCCGAAGAATCGCGGAGGAGGGTGAAAAATGGTGAAAAATTGTGAAAATGGCTGAGTGACCTGCTGCCTCGGCCTTATATGGCCGATCACTTACGGCCGTAACCGGCGCCCCTTACGGCCGTAACCGGACTTCGTGAAAGTTCTGCCCAGCATGTGCCGATCACTTACGGCCGTAGCCGATCACACCTTACGGCCGTAATCGTCCTTCATCCGGATGCTGCCTAGCGCCCTTATGGCCGTAGCCGATCACACCTTACGGTCGTAACCGGACCTCGTCCAAATGGTGCCCAGCCCGTGCCTTCCGATCACTTACGGCTGTAGCCGACACCTTACGGCCATAACTCGGCCACGTGAGTCTCTGCCCCAAAACGTGCGGCCGTGACTCGGCCGTGGCCAATTCTGATAGCTCGGTTCAAACGTTCAACATTTCGGTTACACCAATACACTATCTATGATTCAAAACAATAATGGGCATATTACAAAACACGAAATCCAATAGATTACACGAAGCAAATAACCGGCACCAAACGGCAATTAATTTGAGGCGACCAAAAATGAAAAATCTTGGGTATTACAGATGCGAGATCGAACAACAATTCCGAAGTTCACAAGGCGACCACAATTGTTAAACGAACCTGTAGGAATGGTAAAATAAAAATTCCGAGCAAGACTCGCAAGAATCAGACCCGTATGCGGAAAAGTCGCAACAATATGCCGATTAACCGGAAATAATATCAAAACTCGCTCGAATATCAAAAGGTGCAGAACAAAACATGTCCAAAATATGTAAATGAACGCAAGCGATCCGCTAGAATCGAAAAAATACAGGAATGAAAAATGCGGTTATTACATTCTACCCCACTAAAAATAAGTTTCGTCCTCCAACTTAAAAATAACAAGGTAGAACACCAACTAAGAAAAAGGTTCGCACAACGAATATCAATCCTCACACAGGACAAAACCTACAATACAACACGCAATAGCATCACTGGGCCCCACCGGTCCCTCCACGGGCAGGAGTGGGTCTCCGGTTCCCGAACATATCAACGACGGTCTCGCAGTGCACCGCTTGGTGTCCCAAATGACCACAATTGAACAGTTAACCTTCGGTGAGCGACAATTCTGTCGAGTATGGCCCACACGGCTACAGTTGAAGCACATCTTCACACCGCTCACCTTACTCACCTCCGGAGTAAGATTCTTGGACTGACCAAATGAACGAGGAGTGCTCCCAGAAGGACAATGCAAAGCAGCAGGCTCATGGGACTCACTTCTCTGACCTCTGGAAAAGTTACCCAAGGTCTGCTGCCCCTTACTTGCTGGACCCGCCTCCATCATAGGAATGGCCCTCTCAGTGGTCACGTTTGATCTAAATACTTCATCACAGTACTGTAGTCGATGCCTCTCGTGTCCACAATTATAGCAAGCTACCGACGGCTTCTTACAATTCACGCGTTCATGACACGGAACATTACAGTGAATCATCTAGGCAAGTTACCCACAGTCAAAGATACCGCCCTGGATCTCCTAGATTTTCTAGCTGGCCTAGAAGGTTCCACAATCAATCGATACGGGGGTTGAGGTCTTTGGACCCCCGTTCCCTTACTTCCCGACGAATCCCATGAGTTCATCTTCTCTATTGCCACGGACATCGGATTCGTCAATGATAGAGTCATTACGAATGTTGGATTACTACCAACACTCCGGCTACTTGCCTCTGATCACGTGCCTCACCATGCTTCTGACTATGTTCACCACTACAACCTCGACCTAGTCTTCTCGGCATACTGAACACATAACCCTGGAACATAACATCACAAATGATACCCATAACACCGATTCAGCGCAACATACCGACATAAGGCAATGATAACATCACACAATATTCACCCACGAAAGTTACACGAGTACAATAATTACAATTGTAAGAAATGGAACTTACAGTCGTAACTGATGGACCACATGTCCATATCAATATAAAATTTACGTTCAATGCCGATACAAAAACAGACACAGCCATCACAAATCACACGTCATAGTAGTAAATCATTAATAACATTCTTTTTCAAAAAGTCCCCGAGACATTTATTTAAATAATAACATTTTAAAATCTGAGCTCATGAAATTTTTCCGAGATAAGATTGGAAAACGCTTTTGGCATCTCGGACTGTTTTACCAAAACTATAAGGAATAGATCGAAATTATTTCTTTCTGAAATCATTTGCAAATCCATGATCCGGAATATTAAAATCCATTAAAACGTCATCGTGATCATGTTGAAATAATATTACACGGGCTACAACACAAACCGAAACCACGCAACACAACAGTTGGGTACAAAATTAGTGTGCGCTAATAATGACATTAGCGTGCGCCGATTGTCTCTTCTCAGAAAATTACTCCACATCCGAGTTTAAAGTTTAAGTCGAGTAAGATTCTCCATCTCTCACTATATATAAATTTTTTTGAAATGAAAATCACATTTTGGTTTAAAATATAAAAAAAAAAGTTACGATGTGAAAGATGTTAAAATCGTATACTCGAGCTATTTGAAATTAACAACAATAGTCACGAAAATTTTCTAGTTTAACTCAGATTGCGAGATACTCATAAGTCATTTAAAAATATACGTGCAGCAGATATAGCTAACGATGAACGTACAGTGAGGTAGCAAGAAACAATCAATCAACTCTCTTTTTTGAAATATACGTCCGGCTTGTCCAAAATTTCAGAAAATTTACAAAATCCATTGTAACCGCCGTTTAACCGTACTAGTGAAATGTTTGAGAAGATCTGATTTTCACAACATACTCAAGTCTATGAAATTTTCAGAAACGTTTTCAAATACACGCGCAGCCAACACATTTATCAATAAGAACACGTTTGTAGCAATTAGCGACGATGTCAAAACATATTCGGTTCCCAAACACGTGCCCATCTAGCATTCAAATCCTCATACTAATCGAGACCACTCATGACTATAATCTCAGATTCAAACATACGTCGAAACCATCCGTTTGTGTTTCCGACAATCTCCGTCGTCAGTACGCCTCCTGAAACACATCAATGTCCAGAGACTTCCACAACACGTTGTACCAATCAAAACTCAATCTACCAGTACATCCCAATTGCCACACACATAATATCCCGCAAGTATCAAATACGGTTCCTATTTGCCTCATACTAGCAAACAAAATTATACGACACAAAATATAAAATATAATATATATGTGTGTGTGTGTATATATATATATATATATATATATATTTATATAAGGGGAGATTTATATTCACAGATCGCACGAAGATGACGATCGTTCACGATACTAATCTCAACGAACAACACGAACGACATGATATGACAACGCACAAGTCGACTTGTTAACTGACAACTCGGACAACGCAACAAAACAAGACTCGACAAAACACGACTCGACTCGACCCGACAGCCTAGGTTTCCACAACCTATGCTCTGAAACCATAAATGTAACACCACCCAGAAACTATCTGGGAATATTACACGCCACAGGCCCTCTTCGTGAGGATCTACCAGGCTATTACAGAAACAAGACATCACATTACTTTCCGACATGGCTAAATAATGAACCATTAGACCGATTTGATCCTTTTACCACAAACATACAACTAAAGATTCAAATATACCTCTATTACAAAACTCATACCCGCACATGGATCAAAATACCATACAGCGGAAGACTGAAAATAACTCAACAATACAACAACATCAACTGGACTCTTAACTCTTGATTAGTATCGCGGTTCGTCTTCTTCCATGCCGCCCCTGTGGTTGCTCCAACGAACTAGGCACACCTGAAATGCATGATACGCATTTCCCCCATTTAAGGGGTTAGCATTGGAATGGCTAGTACAAGTATTCAAGCTATACAAGTTATACCATACAAATATCAGTTATAATAAACAACGACAAACTATGAAAGAAGTTCCCAAGAGGTTTTACAAATTTTAAAATATAACACAAGTCCTTGAAAATAATAAGTCAACTGGGGGTTTTAGAAGATGACGAAAAATCTTTTGGAACTACAAGTCCAAGTTCATAAAATCTCTTTCATGTAGCAATTATTTTTATAAATAGGAAACCTTCTGGACCTCACGTCCTTAGTCACGAAATCATATCAAGACCATTGAGCCTCGGCCCAAAGTCATTTTCACAAAAAACAATCTTTACACAACCGTCGGGATCTCAACCCATAATTTCATCAAATCACAGTATACAAAAACAATAACAAGTTCGCTTTCCAACACCAAAACTTCACAGTCAAGGAGCTAAACACTTACGACACATATCCTAGTGCCATTCTAGCCAAGTACCAAGACCCTATATATAATGTAACTCAACATTGAGAATAAACGTTGTGATATTCCGGACATATCACAATTACTGAAAACATCAACATCAACATCTCAAAAACCACACTTGGTAACCCTGGTCGTGCCCCTTAGCATCGACCCCCAGAGGCCCCGTCAAACTGTCCCCAGGTGGGAAACCACTTCCTGGCCGCGCCCCGTAGCATCGACCCCCATAGGTCCCGCCGAACCGTCCCCAAATGGAAGAACAACTCATGCACAGTGGCGTTCACAACTTTCATAAATTCTGGCGCTGAATACAGTATACATAGTTATGGCACTTGTTAGAATGACCTCATACCGACACCACTTCACCACAACCTAGCAATCCTAGACGCATTACTACACATCAACAATTATAATCAACCAACTCAACTCCTTTCCACAATTACGGACTATCACCATCTAACTACGAATGACGACTTACACAAATTAATCCACCCGTCACGATGATCCTCAAGACGTAGTGACACACGTCTAAATGTACTATCTAATCAATATCACGCCTCTATTTCCAAGCCTCTACGACAAGTAGTAAATCGACGCTAACTTAACACAATAACTTAACACCATAACTTAGCACCTACGGCAATTCATATAATGCACAACCGACAAAATGAACAACCATTACAAAGTCATTTAATAACTTTAATTCACACGATATAAACCGTATAGACAAGAACACTTACCTCGATGATCGATAGTGGAATTCAGATAAACAAGGCTCCACCAGCTAGCTCCGAACACCTATATACTCTTTGGAAAACCAACAACAATGCAATTACTACGGGAATAACGAATAAAAACAACGGAAATCACACCTAAGAATTGAGGGAACTCATTGAGACATTTAATCGGACATCAAAAGCTCAAGACTTTCTTGGAACATAAAAAATCGTGGTGGGCTAAAACGAATTCTAGATATGGATATACAATCCATAGAACATGATTAATAACACCCAATAACACTACCGAAACCACCAACATGGTTTGAAAATCGAAATCAACAAGAAGATCTCGGAGGTCAACCCTAAGGGTTTTCAAGAGTTTACCTTCGATCCAGACGAACTTGAGGGGAGGAGGATGCTAATCACGGATAGAGCTTCCCAAAATGATTCACAAGGAGTTTACCGACCAAAATTCTGGAAACTTGCCGAAGAATGGCGGAGGAGGGTGAAAATGGTGAAAAATGGTGAAAATAGCCGAGTGACCTGCTGCCTCGGCCTTATATGGCCGATCACTTACGGCCGTAACCGGCACCCCTTATGTCCGTAACCGGCCTTCGTGAAAGTTCTGCCCAGCGTGTGCCGATCACTTACGGCCGTAGCCGATCACACTTTCCGGCCGTAACCGGCCTTCGTCCGGATGCTGCCTAGCGCCCTTACGGTTGTAGCCGGTCACACCTTACGGCCGTAATCGGCCCTCGTCCAAATGCTGCCCAGCCCATGCCTGTCGATCACTTACGGCCGTAGCCGACACCTTACGGCCGTAACTTGGCCAGGCGAGTCTCTGCGCCAAAACGTGCGGCCGTGACTCGGCCGTGGCCAATTCCTATAGCCCGGTTCAATCGTTAAACATTTCGGTTACACCAATACACTATCTATGATTCAAAACAATAACGGGCATATTACAAAACACGAAATCCAATAGATTACATGAAGCAAATAACCAGCACCAAACGATAATTAATTCGTGGCGACCAAAAATGAAAAATCTTGGGTATTGCAGATACGAGATCGAACAACAATTCCGAAGTTCACAACGCGACCATAATTGTTAAACGAACCTGTAGGAATGGAAAAATAACAATTTCGAGCAAGACTCGCAAGAATCGGACCCGAATGTGGAAAAGTCGCAACAATATACCAATTAACCGGAAACAATATCAAAACTCGCTCGAATATCAAAAGGTGCAGAACAAAACATGTCCAAAATGTGTAGATGAACGCAAACGAGCCGCTAGAATCGAAAAAAATACAGGAATGAAAAATGTTGTTATTACAGAAAGTACCGAAAAAGTTAACAAGACTTTATAATTACATCGCATGCAACCATAAAATCGAAGAACAAAAAAAAAAAGAAAGGAAAAAAAAGAGAAGAAGAAAAATGAAATTGGCAAAAGCAATGGAGAAAAGAAGCGTAAAAGCCTCACCATATACCCCATGCAAATATTTCAAGATGAGATTTCCTGTGGAGAAATCAAACCGCAAAAGTAATTGATAATCAAACTAATACCTCCTTTTGTGCATTTTCAGCATTTTTCTTGAGCAGCTGCTTGATTTTCTCCTCGAGAAAACTCTATAAAGCACATGATAAACTGCCTACTTTATAACAAATATAGTCACAAACAACAAGCATGCGTGCATAAAGACATAGAGTAAAAAACATATCCACGTACAATGAGCAGTGAAAAAACATATCCACGTATAATGAGCAGTGATAAGATAATGATAGAGAGAAGAAGAAAAGGTTAAAATACTTGGATTTTAAAAAACATAAAGAGTAAGTATATGCCACCTCTTTCTGAATATGGGCATCCTTCTCAGCCTCAAGTTCTTTAATCCTCTGTTGAAAACCGGCCTATATAAACCTTCAAATTAGTAGTTTACCTAATAAATTTATGAAACAAGAAATGATATGATAAACTATGAATCAGAGCACTCTATAGATCAACCTGGTCCCTACCTCTGTGTCCAGCCAATAATGTTTCTCAGCTAAGCCTGTCTGTAAACGAATAGGAAAGTCATACAACAATTTGAGAAAAACAAAAATGTGAAAAGGATGTGATAAAATCAATATTTTCTCAAATACCTACACATGCACAGATATGCAAGGAAAATAAAATAAACTTACTCCTTCTGTTGTTAGCATGATTTCCACCCCTATCAACATCTATATGCTCTCCAACATCATGTGACGAATCCATAACCCTTGACACCTGACCATTACCATTCTGTTCTATCTCCAAGACACGGCTTTGACTATCGGAAGTTGATTCTCTTGCATCAAGTGTGACACCTTCTGTCTGTTCGGTAGCATTCTTCCTCTTCTTGTTGATTTTCCTCTTCCGCTTGTGTTCCTCCATAATTCGAGAAGGTTAAAATGTAATTATTTAAACGCCCAATTGCGCCCAAACTTGAATCAAGCTCAGTTCAGTCTGCTATGTTGTAAAGAAACCCGTCTTAACAACATAAATGCCTAGGCTTTATTGTCTTAGAAAGCTAAACCAGATTACTGGGGCACAAACTCAAGAAACAAAACCAATGTAAAAAAAAGGAATGGACATCCAAATAGCAGTGTAAATACAGGAAATTTGACTTCTCAAAAAAAAAATCTAATCACCTGAATTGAGCATGTAATCTTACAACAGGAAACAAAACCCCAATTTTAAAGAAGTGTACCGATAACATAACTCCATTGGAACTGGGATTGCTCCTGAACCTGCAAAAGACTTTGGTTTGCTACTCCTGCAAACACAAATCGGCAAGCACAAACTGAGCGAACAAGAAAGAAAGAAAGAAAGAACGAAGAGAAGAAGACCACGCAAAGAAGAGAAACAAAGTTGGAAATATGGAATGTAAACACACAAGACACAGAAACGCACTCGAATGTGAACACACACACAAGACACATAACACACAAACGAACTCGAATGTAAACATAATCTGAGCAGAGAAGGACAAAAACAATGAAATATTGATTAAATCAGCGCAGCCCCAAAAAAAATACATTACCTCGAAAGAAAATGCACCTAAATGCAGGGAAAGAGTGTTTCAAAAAATAAAGAAAAATCTTGAAACAAAAAAGCAACGAAAAAGATCATTGAAAACAATTATAGTAGGTTCACAGGTATCAAACTCGGGGCAAGATGTAACGAATATGGCCAAACAAATAAAAGAGATTCAAGAAAAGTAGATTTGGTTTGACGATACTAAATAAATTCAGAGGCACTGGCAAAAGAAAAGGAACCTCTCTAAATAAGCCAATAAGTGAAGTGGACGCTACTGACACTGAATATGTACGTGTTTTCTTATATAAGGCCAGATCTCGAAGCAATCCTTCATTCATTATCTAGTTGATGGAAAGAAAATTATAATTCAGAAAGAATTGCACCATGTATTGTAATTCTAATTAATATAAAGAGGTCATTACCAAAGGCATTCGCGAACAAATTTCCCTTGTTGTATTCGGTCCAACAGTGATGGCCTGTCGGAGAGAAGTGATCAGACATAGACGTGCTGCCGGGCCGAAACCGCCGGTTTCGGGCCTCGAACCGGCAGTCCTCGGTCCCCAAAACACAGGACCGAGCCCGGACCGTAAACTAGCCCGACCGCCCGTGCCGGGCTAGAAACCCGCCGGTCCAGGGCCGGGCTAAAACCATGGTCCCGGCCGGACCGCCAGCTTTTTTAACTTTTATTATTATTTTTTTTATTTTATTCTTGTATATTTATTACTTTTATGAATAGAAAATGATAATTCTTAATGTTTTGATTTTTTTTTAAATATTTAAAAACTTATTAAATTATTGAAAAATGAATAAGGAAAATTATAACAAATAAGTTTGCATTAAGAATGAGGAAAATTACAAATGAATAAGGACACAATAATTTTGCAAATGAATAAGGACACAATAATTTTGCATTAAGAATGAGGAAAATTACAACAAATAAGTTAAGCAAAATTTAAGGAATTTTACACTTGAATTCTTGAAATGAAAAAAATAATAATAATAATAAAGGACTTGAGCTCTCTACTCCACATCCGATCGATCCATCTCCGTGAAGGCTTCATCTTCGCTCTCATTTGCATCGTCCCATTCCGGTTCTTGAGCTCTAAGGTCGGCCCTACACCAATCATCGAGCAACATGGTAGCTTCAATGTTCGCCGGCTTCATCCTTGATCTTCTTTGATATAGCATAAGTTCTCCGATGCTAAAGGCTTGTTCTACGGAAACGGTGGATGCCGGGACGGCAAATAACTCCTTTGCAATGATGGAGTGTATTGGGTACTCCTCTCTCTTCGACCACCACTTCAACACATCGATCGACGGACCACTATCTTCAACACCAAATACAAAACGAGTTTGCAAGAACATATATAATTCACTATTACCTTGCCCCATTGGAAGTTCATTGCTTCTATTTTGCATCATTCCATGCATTTGTTGAACTAAAGGATCACTTTCATTCATCTCAAAAGGAAAATCACATGAAGACATCATAGAAGAAGGCATTGTAGAAGAAGGAAACTCACTACCATGTTTTAATCTATATTCTTGAAAAATAGATCTCAAACTCCTGTCAAGATTTATCTTGATTTGTGGCACGGAAGGAGGATCAAAGAAGACCCCTTTACCATCAATTACAACATCACTCAAGTCCATTTGAGCAAAAGCATCATAATAAATACCAAGCATTTGACAAACACCATCATATTTCCATTTAGGATCAAAGCACTTAGCAAGTAAGTAAACCATAGGAATCTCCCCAAAATACTTGAGCCATTTTTGAACCATAAAATAAATCACACCTTGCATGTTTGGCCTAATAAAACAACTCTTAAAAGACAAGGCAATATACATGCAATGTTTCAACAGTTTAACGGAAGTACAATAATAAACACCCGATAATTGTTTAGTAGCATTATGAAAAACTTTTAACAAACGATACAAATCCATACATGAATCCCAATGACTCTCATTAAGAACTAATTGCATGTTTGAGAACTCTTTCCTAAAAAAATCGCATAAATAACTCTTATACTCTAGTGTACTATTAATCATCTCATAAGTAGAGTTCCAACGATGAGATACATCTAATTTGAAACAAGTATAAACAATACCCTTTGCACGACAATATTTTTGCCATTTTTTCCCCAAAGTTTTTGATTTGTGCAAATACTTAACGGCATTTTTAATAGGAACAAGGGAATCTTGAAAAATACTAAGCGCATCTTGAACACATATATTTAAAATATGACAAATGCATCTAGAATGAAAATATTTTCCTTCAAATGATGGTGCACATGCTTCAACAAGTTCCGGAATACTAGCAGTTTTCGCCGATGCATTATCAAAACCAACGGAAAATACCTTGTTAACCAAACAATACTCATTCAAAACCGTAATAATAATTAAAGCAATATTTTGAGCCGTGCGAGGCTCTTCAAACTCCCTAAAGGCAATCAAACGTTTTTGCATAATCCATTTTGCATCAATCCAATGACAAGTAATTCCTATGTAACTATTTTTATTATAAGTATCGGTCCAAACATCGGCACAAATAGAAACTTTTTGAGACAAACGAACTAAATATTTCATTAAATCTTGTTTTTTGTCAAAGCATTGTCTCCTAATTCTCTTAAGCATTTGAGTTCTAGATACCTTGCTAACATTGAGCCCCAAACCATCTTTATAAGAAGCTTCATACGTTATTCTATCCGCATAATTAAAAGGTTGTTTTTCCATGGCACAATATCTAGCACAAGCATCTTCATATCGATTTTTTTCAAATTTAAATAAAGCGGAAGAAGACATACCCGTCGCCGAAGTTGAACTAGTAGTACATCGAATTTGCGTTTGAGTAGTAGATATTCCGTACTCGAACGGATGAAACCCCTCCATGTGCCTTTGTAGTGTTCCGTAGCCTCCCTTCTCGATCCATTTGTAGTGCTTTGTGTAATAGTTGCAATAAGAAATGAATCTCTTTCGACCATCGGATAAAGGAGGTTCTCCTTCGTTGATAGGAGCCAATTTTCTTTTAAAATGTTTAACGAAGATTTCGGACTTGAGAGGCTTAGGCTTACTTGTTGGCGGAGGAGGAGGTTGGTTTTGTTCGTCTTCTTCGTGCTCTTCGTCCTCTTCATGTTCATCATCATTTGTTGAGTCACGAAATTCGTATCCCGTGCTCTCCATCGTATGAACCATCTCTTCAAATTGGGCATCTTCTTCGGCTTGAATTCGTTCGGCGACTTGTTTAGAAATTTCCTCCGCCAAATCGGCCCTTCTAGGCCTTTGAAGTTGAAAATTTCCTCCTCCACTTCGTTGGCCAAGTTCAATGGCCTTGCCCTTGCCCTTGTTATTGTTGTTGTTGTTCTTTGAGGTAGACATGGAGATAGTAGAATAGAGAGTATAGTAGAGAGAGTAGAGATTGAATTTTTAGAGAGAATTAGAGTGTGATTATTGGTGAATTTTGAGTTAGGAAGATGTAGTATTTATAGTGGGGATGGGTAGGGAAAAGGGGGGATTAATGGGGAAGTTTGGGGGGTGGAAGGTGGCTGCCAACGGCTATTTTGTGGAAGGAGCCGTTGGCATGGCGGGTTAGCGTGATCATTTGGGCTGCGCCTTTTTCTCGATTTTCGTTAGGCCGTCGGTCCGGCCCGGCCCGGCGGGCCGATGCAAACCGACGGGCCTTTTAGGACCGGCGGGCCCTAACCGCCGGTCCTCGGTCCCAATTCCCCCGACCCTAGCCCAGTCCTAGCTTTTCGGTCCCGGTCTAGTTCGGGCCTGTTGACCGGCGGTCCCGGGCTAAAACCATTGACTTAGGGCCGGTTCCGGGCCAAAACCGGCGGGCCTGAAAGCCCAGGTACGTCTAATCAGACATACAAAGCACACAAGAGGGAAAAAGAAATAATAAAAGGGAAAAAATAGCACTTTTGATGTATCACCTCTGGCCGTGCACGATCATGTAAGAACATGTTCACTATACATGTGAGAAGTGGGTCGAAAAAATCAGGATAAACCTGCTCATAAACAAGTACAAATGTTGAAAATCGGTGGCTTTTCTTGAAAAAATATTTCTTTCAAAAGAATTGAACATCTACTGAAGCCTAATCAAATTCAACTGACCATATCATGGCAGGCTTGTACTGCAGCAGTAAGAACTTCGGCGACACCAGAGTGACGCTGCGAAACTAATGAAGTCATAATTTGATTATCAAGACAAAAGGACGTTCATTGGAAGGGTCAGGTAACATACCACAATTTGATCTGTATCGAGCAATTATTATCAACATCATTTTCTAAAAAAACTCCCTGAAATGAGAATGTTACGTTGGTCGTGTGGTCGCACAATGTTGGATAGAATCTCGAACGGGATTTTCAGGAACACGCTAAAAGTGGCGCCCATTTCTGCGAAAGTTAGGGAAGGGAGATTGAGATGGTTTGGCCACGTCCGCAGGAGGCATGCATCTGCTCCGGTGAGGAGGGTCGAGAGTTTATTGGTTGTCGGGGAGACGAGGAGAGGCAGATCGGGGAGGACGTGGGAGGAGCAGCTGAGATTAGATTTGAAGGCCCTTAACCTTTCCGAGACCATGACTGTTGATAGGTGCGCTTGGAGGCGCCAGATCAGAGTTGTGGATTTTTTTGTAGGGAACGGTGTTGTAGTTGAGAGCCTCAGGGTTGGGTTGTCTTGGTTAACTCTGACCTAGAGCATTTCATTTTTCTTTTTACTTTTGTTGTATATTTTATCCTGTTGCCTTTTGCATGTGGTATATTTTTGACAGGGAACTGTGCGCTGAGTCTACCTCTCTTCTGTTGGAGCAGCGTGCATCGAGAGTGCAGTTGCCAAAGTCCACTTAGGTAAATCTCATGTGAATTAAGTCATGGGCTCAGGTATGGTTTTGAGCTTTCTCGCATCATATGCTTCTTTGTATATATCACTCAATACTTTGTTGTGCACTAAGATGGGGGTCTTCATGGAAACAGTCTCCCTACCATAAAAAGTAGGGGCATGGTCTGCGTACATTTTACCCTCCCCAGACCCTGCTCTGAGCGGGATACACTGGGTTTTGTTTGGTTTATTTTCTAAAATAACATTAAATAATCTTCAAAAGTAATGAGAATTGCAATTTCCCATCTATAAAAGGAAAATATCAAAAGTTATTTACCCTAATGCGTTCAACCTTCACCTAATTTTGAAGACGGGAGAGTAGCTCCACAGCAAATCCCTGTGAAGAATGAAATCTTATGTGACCCTAATAAGTTTCTTAAAGAAGACAAGCAAGTTTTTAATAATAAAAAATAGAAAAACCTGTGGATCTTTCAGATGATTTAGTGGTCTATAATTTGATATGTTTTTCTTGCATGTCAATTGTTGGCGTTTTTTCACGCTACGGATGGCACGCTGCAGTTTTGCTTTCTTTCTCTTCTTGCGAGCATATGTGCCCTCTTGGTGAGCCTGAAAGGAATCTTATTTTTAAACATATATGCACAAACCTATGAGGTATGTGGGAAATGTAAAAGCATCCAAGTAAAACTCTTGAAATATCATTCACCGTGATGCAAATTGACCTTATAGGTATCCTTTCTGTAACACCCCCAAACCACTCGGGAATATTACAGCGCCGCAGACCCTCTCCGTGAGGATCTACCAGGCTAAATACAAAACAATGCATCACTTCACATGCCGACATGGCTACATAAAGGACCATTAGACCGATATGGTCTTATATCACAACACACAGAACAATACATACAAGATCCTTGCCCAGAACACATACCCACGCAGGGGCTAGAATACAATATCACTTCCATAATTCGATAAAATAATACATCGGAGGAATAATCAACACGACTCTACCAAATACTCTATAATTGGTCTTCACGTGATTAGTATCTTCGTTTCCCATCATCCTTCGTATCGATCCTGTGATTCGCTCCCGACTACTGCAAGTACACGGGCCTTGTCAGACATCCACCCCCCGAATACTCGGGGGTTAGCAAAACTCCACTGTTTTGCTAGTGCAAGTATAAAACAAAAGTTCAAGCCATACACAACATGCTTCAAGAATGTAAAATCTTGAATATATTTCCCGAGATAAATCACTTAATCAAAACAGTTTGATTTATAAAAGGTAGGATAAGAACCATGTGTCTCATACAAAATATTTTACGGTCTCGGGAGTTTGAAAACATTTGGAAATAAGGAATTCTCAAGTCTTTCGAAAACACTTGGGGACACGGCCCAAAATCATCTTTCCAAAATACGATTTCGATAATAAAACGCGGTTCCACAACTCAATTCACAACACACGGGGTCCAAGACCCGAATCATAAGCCACAGGGTCCACGACCCGAATCACATATCACATGTTCCTAAGGATTATTCGCGTCCCGTGCTAACAATCCACGAACCTCAGATGCTCCCGTAGAACATACCTGAGTGAATAACCCAACAGGAAGCCATACCAAAATCACATGTCCTCGTGGCGGCAACCACAGAACCATTCCAAATCACAACCATAAGTTATCCCGGCATCGGGCTAACAAGCCACGAACCTCGGAGTCCCCGCAAGACATACCCGATGATAACCCCACAAGTTATCTCGGCATCGGGATAGCAAGCCCCGAACCTCGGAGTCCCCGCAAGACATACCCGAATTGGATAACCCTATGGTCACGCCCGACCCATACTAGCAAGTATGGATCCCGGAGATTCAACAATCCTACCCGGAGGCACATCACTTTCAGCAATCACATCACAATGAGCATAACATCAAGCCAAGCAACACTTAAACATCACAACCTCCTTTCAAAGGAGTAACAACTAATATCCCACGTAATACAATCTTAACGAACAAGTACACATAACATTACGTAATCCCCGGCAAAGGATTACGGTCTAATAAACTCATTCAAAGTGATCATATCATCTTTTCAACATACAAATCCAACACACATATTCCGAGAACACATATATTCACGAAGTACATAAATTATCGTTGAAAGACAACATTTATCGAGAATATACCGATCCCTTTTTACGTTCATTAAACATTGGGTTTCGCACGAATTCCTTTACCATTAATTACGCATACGAAACATGAAATGTATGGACAAGATACTTGCCTCGATATCATGAGCGACGAAACGACGAACGGGCACGATCGGGAAACCTTCGAACCTCCAAAAACGATCAAGACTTCGACAGCCCACGAATACTACGAAAATAGCATCACCACAATTCAATAACACTAATCGAAATCCGAAACGATCCTAAAAACGACAAGGATCTAAGTATTCTCAAAGAAATCAAGAATCGTTGATCCGGGCGATAAAAATCGATGAACGGTTAACAAAATCTGAAGATTACGGTCAAGACAAACAAGAACAAATAACCGATCGGATGAGATCGGTCAAGAATCACAAATCGAGCAAAAACCCCAATTTTAAGAAAATAGGGTTCTAACAAGAGATTACCTTGATTTGGACCAAGAAGACGATTAGATGTTGTTAAACATCTACAAATCCGCTCAAAGATGAAGCTAGAAGAAAAGATCGGTCCTACTCGCCTCTGGATCTCACTCCCGTCGGAAGGGATGAAGAAAAGTGGGAAATGACGACTTAATGCCGCCGTCCGGATTTATATCGACAACTATTAGCGTGCGCTAATCACCCTTCATTAGCGTGCGCTAACGGGTCAACGCTCCAGAGAAACGCGTATAACATAGTTAGCGTGCGCTAGCCAACAGCCGTAGCGCGCGCTAACGGGTCACAAAACCGATCCGGTAGCCTGGACAGAACTGCACCTACCGAGTAGCGTGCGCTAGAAAGAAGAGGGAGCGTGCGCTAAGCAGTCGATAGTGTGCGCTAGCTATCGGCCTTAGCGTGCGCTAACAAAGCTCGATCCCGATCCGGTAGCTCTTGGATCGCCTCTGTCGATTAGCGTGCGCTACACATTGATGGCGTGCGCTAAACACCACGCAGTAGCGTGCGCTATGCTTCAAGCATTAGCGTGCGCTACACCACAAAATCTCAAAAACTCACAAAGCGATCCGAAATGCCTCCAAAAACATGTCCCAACAAGTCACAACCAAACATGGCACGAAATTCCTACGATGAGGACCATGACAATCCGATAAAACCCAGAAAACCCAACGAATCCGGAATAAAGATCTCGGGTATTACATTCTACCCCTCTTAAAAGAAGTTTCGTCCTCGAAACTTGAAACATAAAACGAACGACGCAAAACAAACTCAGATAACACACGTTATCCGTTGCCGAAATAACAAAACACGACGAACGAAAATCAATACGGTTGAATAATTCAACAGTACATCAACCAAAACACGAGCTATACGCTGGACCAATACGAAATTCCACAGCCCAAGGGTTGGTAGATCGAACACAAAACAAATTTCCTGAACTTAAGGAAATTACGAAGGAGTCCTAACGCTCAACAATTACGAAACGAGATCAACAAAAACTGAACCATCAAACGATTGAGTTACAACGATCGAGACAACAACAGTCGATCAATCATGTTCGAATCACGACGAACATACTCAAACAACAACCCCAAAGTTCACATCTCGACTAGAGATAATATACGGTCCGGTGAAGGCAACAAGATGTGCATTCACATAAGATCCACAGGAAAGGGAATAGCAATTTGGAGTCATAACGACAAACGGCTTATTCTGAAACAATACCATAACTCGTTCGATCAATAAAAGCACAAGATAGGACAAGATCAGAAAATATCAACGAATATAAACGATTCGACAGAGTCGAGAGTACAGAGTTCAAAATCCGTCCCACTTCAAATAAAAGAAGTCAATCTCTGAATTTCGAAACAACAACGCAAGGGAAATAATTCAACATGCAACTGATAGACCACGCCCCTCCGGGACTACTCGGAGTCGATCCTAATATCAAAGTTCAAGTCCCTGCCTCGGAATGCTCGGTAACCATCTCGCAAAACTGAACCCGGTGTCCCTCGAGTCCGCACCTGTAACACGTTACTGGTGGGGTAGGACAATGTGCACGAACATGTCCCGCCACATTACAGTTAAAACATCTCCTGGCTTTACCAGGAGTCAGAACAGACGACTTGGAACTCTCAGTTCCACGCATCGAGCGATGGAGCTTCACAGTGGAAAGGCTACGACATTGAAAACTAGAAACACCAACTCCTATACCGTCCACACGGTCATCAGACTTCTTCTGCTTCTTCGACTCGGACACACGCTCCGATGATAACGAAGCTAGTTCACGGGCTAATGCTCGATCTTGATAGTCCCTCAACGAAGTGCAATTGAATCCCGACATATATACGCGAATATCCGGCTTCATCCGTCTGTCAAAGTGAAGGATCCTCTCTTCCTCGGTTCTCACCCGATCTCGCACATAACTGAGTTGTTTGCTATAATCAATGATAGCTTGCGACACCGATATATCTTGCGGTTCTGCCAAGTAGAATTCGCGAATCCTCTGCTCTCTAATCGGTTTCGGACAGAACTCAGCTTCCTAAGTGCTTGGAACTCCGCCCACGTGACATCACGATCACGAGGTTTAACAGCTTCCCACCAATTAGCGGCATCTTTGTCGAGAAGGTACTGAGCGATAGGTACCTTCCGATCTTCAGGACATCCGACAGCCTCGAAAATCTTTCGCAACTGGAAAATCCAATCATCCCAGCCCAACGCATCTGCAGCACCGGCGAATCGAGGGGGATTCATACGAACTACCTCGCGAATCCATTGATTTACACCAACGTTCTGACTCGCGTCAATGCTACGTTGAACCACCTGGGTCAACTGAGTCATCTGAGTCGCTACTTGTTGCAATATAGTAGCCACACCCAAACTAAAATCATTCCCAGCGGCATTCTCTCGATTCCGCATCTGATCCCCGTGGCCATCAGCGCCACGGTTACGACCACGACCTCTGCCCCTCGGCATACTAACAAACAATAACCTAAGGTAAAGAAAGATCATAACACATAGCAAGATATTTAAGTCTCTGTCTTTAATCCAACATCATTAAATCATATACATATTACCATTTAATTCCAGCTAGAGCACAATATACAAACTATTATACCAACAATCTTCATTTATAATGCCGTTGTTATGCGATTTATAAATGCAATGAAATTGAAGTCATCCATTATATAAAAATCATTTCCCGTACGGTTTCCGCGCCGGAACTCACCAAGTTGAAAACCATTTTCGAAAACGTTCCAAAATGCCAGAAAGGCCGATGACGGTAATACTTTCCAAATACTCCCCAAAAGTCATTTTCCAAATACCAAGTACCGTCACCAAATACCGTTTGAAATTACAAGGCGTAGACGCGAAAACTCAATAGTTTCAAAATATATGTTAAATCGCCCGACAAAAGAGTTGGGAAAAAGGGTCAACGAAATAATTCAAATTTACAAACCCGAAAGGTCATTTTGAAACGCACACTATTTGGTAAAAGTACCCAAAAAGTCACTTTGGACTTTACACACGCAGCGGATAAGAACGCAGTTCAAGTTACACATAACCACACACAACAATTGTTATTCATGAACATATACCAAATAATGCCGAAAGTCGAAGGTTACAAATAAACAACAACATACGAATCCAAACGCCAACAATTTACATTCTCACTACATATCGTTTAGTCGAAAAGTTGAAGGCGAAAGTCACGTCTCAAGTAATCTATTGATAGACCTCGTTTAAGCATTTAAAAATCAAATTTTGAAAATTTTCAATGCAAGATGAAAATATAATATATGTATAGTTTGAATTCTCAAAATCTTTGGTCTCGAGGTCATCATACGAAAATCAAATCATTTTTCCTTCTCGAAGGATATTTTTAAATAGAATTTACGTGACTTCCCCAAAACATTTGAAATTGATAATACCACATTGATAAACTTTTATTGAGTAATCAATCCAAAACATCACCCCTGCAAAAACAACGATTTCACACAAGGATGTATACATATATACATGCATACCGGTACTACTCTTTGTTCCAACACAATACGAGAATCAAACAAGTATGGAGTAAGTATTCACGAGGCATAATTAAACTCCACATAATAACACAGAATCACACAAACTCGTATAATACGAGACACAACAAGGTAGGGAGACTTACATCCACAGATCGCACGAAGATGATGGTTGCACCTCGATACTAATCACGACCGACAACTCAGACGACGCGTCGCGACACCACTCAGTCAGACCAAATCTGACAAGACAAGACCCGACAACACACAACTCAACCCGACAGCCTAGGTTTCCTCAACCTAAGCTCCGATACCATATTCTGTAACACCCCCAAACCACTCGGGAATATTACAGCGCCGCAGACCCTCTCCGCGAGGATCTACCAGGCTAAATACAAAACAATGCATCACTTCACATGCCGACATGGCTACATAAAGGACCATTAGACCGATATGGTCTTATATCACAACACACAGAACAATACATACAAGATCCTTGCCCAGAACACATACCCACGCAGGGGCTAGAATACAATATCACTTCCATAATTCGATAAAATAACACATCGGAGGAATAATCAACACGACTCTACCAAATACTCTATAATTGGTCTTCACGTGATTAGTATCTTCGTTTCCCATCATCCTTCGTATCGATCCTGTGATTCGCTCCCGACTACACTGCAAGTACCGGACGTCTGAGACATCCACCCCCCGAATACTCGGGGGTTAGCAAAACTCCACTGTTTTGCTAGTGCAAGTATAAAACAAAAGTTCAAGCCATACACAACATGCTTCAAGAATGTAAAATCTTGAATATATTTCCCGAGATAAATCACTTAATCAAAACAGTTTGATTTATAAAAGGTAGGATAAGAACCATGTGTCTCATACAAAATATTTTACGGTCTCGGGAGTTTGAAAACATTTGGAAATAAGGAATTCTCAAGTCTTTCGAAAACACTTGGGGACACGGCCCAAAATCATCTTTCCAAAATACGATTTCGATAATAAAACGCGGTTCCACAACTCAATTCACAACACACGGGGTCCAAGACCCGAATCATAAGCCACAGGGTCCACGACCCGAATCACATATCACATGTTCCTAAGGATTATTCGCGTCCCGTGCTAACAAGCCACGAACCTCAGATGCTCCCGTAGAACATACCTGAGTGAATAACCCAACAGGAAGCCATACCAAAAATCACATGTCCTCGTGGCAACAACCACAGAACCATTCCAAATCACAACCATAAGTTATCCCGGCATCGGGCTAACAAGCCACGAACCTCGGAGTCCCCGCAAGACATACCCGATGATAACCCCACAAGTTATCTCGGCATCGGGATAGCAAGCCCCGAACATCGGAGTCCCCGCAAGACATACCCGAATTGGATAACCCTATGGTCACGCCCGACCCATACTAGCAAGTATGGATCCCGGAGATTCAACAATCCTACCCGGAGGCACATCACTTTCAGCAATCACATCACAATGAGCATAACATCAAGCCAAGCAACACTTAAACATCACAACCTCCTTTCAAAGGAGTAACAACTAATATCCCACGTAATACAATCTTAACGAACAAGTACACATAACATTACGTAATCCCCGGCAAAGGATTACGGTCTAATAAACTCATTCAAAGTGATCATATCATCTTTTCAACATACAAATCCAACACACATATTCCGAGAACACATATATTCACGAAGTACATAAATTATCGTTGAAAGACAACATTTATCGAGAATATACCGATCCCTTTTTACGTTCATTAAACATTGGGTTTCGCACGAATTCCTTTACCATTAATTACGCATACGAAACATGAAATGTATGGACAAGATACTTGCCTCGATATCATGAGCGGCGAAGCAGCGAGCGGCACGATCGGGAAACCTTCGAACCTCCAAAAACGATCAAGACTTCGACAGCCCACGAATACTACGAAAATAGCATCACCACAATTCAATAACACTAATCGAAATCCGAAACGATCCTAAAAACGACAAGGATCTAAGTATTCTCAAAGAAATCAAGAATCGTTGATCCGGGCGATAAAAATCGATGAACGGTTAACAAAATCTGAAGATTACGGTCAAGACAAACAAGAACAAATAACCGATCGGATGAGATCGGTCAAGAATCACAAATCCAAGCAAAAACCCCAATTTTAAGAAAATAGGGTTCTAACAAGAGATTACCTTGATTTGGACCAAGAAGACGATTAGATGTTGTTAAACATCTACAAATCCGCTCAAAGATGAAGCTAGAAGAAAAAGATCGGTCCTACTCGCCTCTGGATCTCACTCCCGTCGGAAGGGATGAAGAAAAGTGGGAAATGACGACTTAATGCTGCTGTCCAGTATTTATACTGGACAACTATTAGCGTGCGCTAATCACCCTTCATTAGCGTGCGCTAACGGGGTCAACGCTCCAGAGAAACCGCGTATAACATAGTTAGCGTGCGCTAGCCAACAGCCGTAGCGCGCGCTAACGGGTCACAAAAACCGATCCGGTAGCCCTCGGGCGTAAGCGCACCTACCGTGTAGCGTGCTCTAGAAAGTTGAGGGAGCGTGCTCTAAGCAGTCGATAACGTGCGCTAGCTATCGGCCTTAGCGTGCGCTAACAAAGATCCGATCGATCCGGTAGCTACCGGATCGCTCTGTCGATTAGCGTGCGCTACACATTCAGTAGCGTGCGCTAAACACCACGCAGTAGCGTGCGCTATGCTTCAAGCATTAGCGTGCGCTACACCACAAAATCTCAAAAACTCACAAAGCGATCCGAAATGCCTCCAAAAACATGTCCCAACAAGTCACAACCAAACATGGCACGAAATTCCTACGATGAGGACCATGACAATCCGATAAAACCCAGAAAACCCAACGAATCCGGAATAAAGATCTCGGGTATTACACTTTCCATTCATTGTTACATGAGATTTAAGTGTTTACTGATCACTGTTCGATTCATCAGTATCATCCTCCTCTATCTTCTTCTAATCGAGCAGAAATGAGAGACTTGAAGAAATCACAATCCTGACACATTCCAATAAAATCGTAATTTCTTAAACAACAAGATTAGAGACAGCATAGAAAACAACAAGAGAGTAATGAGTATGTCGGTGATGGATGCACACATGCACAGTAGATTGCATTCCCTGTATTTTCGTCAAACCACACCTTTCTCCTGTGAAGCTCCCATATAGTGATAAGTGCTCTCTTGGCTTTTTTCTCATCCTCTTGCTACAAAAACAAAAGGAACTTACAAATTGAGCAACATAGAAACTGGCATCTAGAAAGAAAATGGATTAACACACACATATAGCATCCGAAACAAGACATTCTGAAGCGCACAGTTCTTAACTTCATTCTTATGCTTCACATTCATTCGCTTTATGCTATGGATGACATGATTGTATGACATGGTTCTCAAAGCCTTATCGCCATAAATCTGCAACTCCATAAACAAAGCTAGAGTGTCTGCATCAATATCCACCATCTACAACACCACATACATTACTATCAAACCAACCACACAATCAAAACCAGTTGATAATAAAGTTCGACAAGAAATAAATAAATAAGGTCGATACCTTTCTGTTCATAATAGGAATGAGAGATTGCACAACAATCAATCTGAGCAAATGCAATAAAAATATAGAACAAGAAAGAGCCAAAAAAATTGAAAAAATACCCCCCGCAACACACACAGAGAATACAAGAAAAAAATATCCCCCTGAAACAAACCGAAGCAAAAAAAGAGAAAGAAACAGCGGAGAAGACAACGCGAACACCAAAAAAAAACCCTAATTTGAAACAACAAGACCTCTGCGAAAGCTGGAGCGAGCGAGCAGAGAACGAAGAAATAAACACAAAGAAGATGAAAGAAGGTGTTGTCAATTAAAGGAAGAAGGGGCGGCGAAGAGGAAAGGCGAGGCAGATAGCTTACAACGTAAGAAGGTGAAGAAGAGAGGAGAACGAGCACCCGGGCGACAAAAAGAGGGCTGTTATATTATACGCTACAATTAAAGTACTCGCCCTGTTTGCTAATACATGAGAAAACTGACAAAAACATATACATGCGAGAATTGGACTTCAAACCTTTCTCTCTACCTTAACACTATACTATTATCAATCAACACTAAAAAGTACGAGTAGATGAAGAGAACTCCCAGAAACCCCCCGGAGACGTTTTAATGGGACTATAACCACAACATCACAAAGAACGTGAATCAAACATTCGGCATCACATGTCATCACAAGATACAAAAATGGTATCAATAATAAAACTACCAAAAATGTAAAAAATTGAAACAACGACGGCAACCCAACGAATAAATGAAAAATGACAAAGTGTTTACATAAACATGCTACTACGAATCCAAGCATTATCGTCCCGTGTAGTAACAAAAATGACAACATTGCAAACATAATATTGCACGAGAAACTGTGTGCTGGGTTAAACAGAAGCAGCACCTATAACAAAAGATACATAGAGTTCCAAACATCCCTTATAGGGTGATGAAACGTCCGATAATGATAAGAAGTCTACTTCTCTATAATAGCTAAAGAGGATGAGGATGACAACAATGATGAGGTAATATCCATGTCCTCGAGTAGTGCAAACCATTATACAAAAATGTCATCCACGTTTGTGAAAATGATGAATAAGTTTAAAACCATTCAAATAACATATGAGACTTTTAAAAAAGGAAAACCTACATGATGCGACCTCCACACGACGTGCCGTGGTAACCGCTATCGCTAGTATAATTTTAGTTCCCAATATCGTTCTAATATTAAGCAAATGATTGTTTTACTTCAAGTCCTCTACGTGACGCGCCGTAGCAAACCGGAAGGTGCGATTCAAACATGCAACGAGGTTTCTAACGCCTCGATAAGTGAATTGAAATCATGATTTATATTTTGGAGACACACTCAACAAAATAAGAAGAAAGTTTGTTAACACAAACACTCACAATTTTGATAAATTTCGAGGTGTCCTTACAAATGAAAATGAGGGCTATTTATAGCCAAAATTCCTACAACTATTACAATATAAAATTATAAAATAAAGACTAAAAAACTATAAATTCAACATTCAAAGCTCCTAAAATCTGATTCATGACAAATCAACCCATAAGTTAAGGAGTCAACACATTTTTAGGGGACAAAAATCAAGGACCAAGACTTAAGTTTTGAAAATAAGAAATCAAAGTTAAAGAAAAATATGCTGTTATCGTTTTAGTGGAATAACAGATCCTAGACTTCGGATTTTGATCTTGATGTCTTTTATATAATTGTAGTACTACCTATTAGCTTTCCAAATCCACCAGAATCGTCTCAATCGGATATCAGACATGAAAGTTATGATAAAAATACGAATATGTATCGTATCTGAAATTTCCGACGCCTGCTTTCAATTGTATCGCATCTTCAGTTAGGCTTATTGCTTGGAATGATGACATCAACACTTTTAATCTAACATGTGACGACTTCAATAACACAAATAAATATGTTATTATTTTTATTATCACCGGTCTGATTAAAATGATTTTGCACGAGCATTGTTAATGAATTCTTTATCGCATTTGCTCGTGATCTTGTTATTGGTCCCACATGAATGTATAGTTCTTCTTCTGACTGACTGACTGCTTTTTGATTCACATCATTCCCTCCGTCCTCAAAAGGATTCGTCCTCGAATCTGAAAATTCAAAAGGGCTTAAGTCAGCAACATTGAAGGTAGCAGAAACATTATATTTATCAGGTAGATCCACTTTGTAGGCATTATCATTGACGCGTTCTAAAATTTGAAATGGTCCGTCTCCCCTTGGCATCAATTTAGACTTCCTTTGTGCGGGAAACCTCTCCTTCCTTAATTGAATCCAAACCCTGTCACCTGGTTCAAAGAATACTTGCTTCCGTCCCTTATTCTTTATTCGGACATTATGTTCGTTGCGTTTTTTAATTTGTTCTCGAACTTTTGCGTGCAGTTATTTGATCATTTCAGCCTTTTTCTTGCCATCGATACTCCCCATGTCATCTATAGGAATAGGCAACAGGTCTAAACGAGTTATCGGATTAAACCCATATACAATTTCAAATGGAGAAAATGTAGTGGTAGAATGAACAGTTCTGTTGTAAGCAAATTCAATGAACGGTAAAGATGTTTCCCAATTTTTCAAGTTCTTGTTAACAACAGTTCGTAACAATTGACCAAGTGTTCGGTTAATTACCTCAGTTTGGCCATCAGTTTGGGGATGATAAGTTGTCGAATAAAGTAATTTTATTCCCAATTTCGCCCACAAAACTTTCCAAAAATGGCTAAGAAATTTAGTATCCCGATCGGACACTATACTTTTTGGCATTCCATGTAAACGGACAATTTCTTTGAAAAATAAATTTGCAATATGAGTGGCATCGTCAGTTTTGTGACATGCAATGAAATGTGCCATTTTGCTAAATCTATCAACAACGACAAATATCGAATCACATCCAGATTTTACCTTTGGTAACCCCAACACAAAGTCCATAGAAAGATCAACCCAAGGCTCGTTAGGAACTGGGAGTGGCATGTACAAACCATGTGGTAAAACTCGTGATTTTTCCCTTCGACAAATAATGCATGAATTGACAATTTTATAAACATCATGTTTCATTTTAGGCCAAAAGAAGTGTTCATGCAATATTTCAAAAGTTTTGGCAATTCCGAAATGTCCCATTAATCCCCCACTATGTGCTTCCCTTACTAACAACTCCCGTGTCGAACAAAAAGGAATGCAAAGTTTATTTTCACGGAATAAAAATCCATCATCCCGATAAAATTTATCCACACTTTTTGTCTCGCAAGCAACATATGTTTCCCTAAAATCTTTATCTCCCACGTAAGATCCTTTCAAGAGCTCAAATCCCAACAATTTACAAGAAAGCGTATTAAGTAATACATACCTTCTCGACAATGCATCAGCAACGATGTTCTCCTTACCTTGTTTATACTTGATGATGTAAGGAAACGATTCAATCTCCTCTAACCATTTGGCATGTCTTTTACTCAACTTATTTTTTCCCTTGAGATGCTTCAATGATTCATGATCCGTGTGAATCACGAACTCCTTAGGCCATAAGTAGTGTTGCCACGTACGTAAAGCTCTAACCAAAGCATACAATTCTTTATCATATGTAGGATAGTTCAACATCGCTCCTCCAAGTTTTTCGCTAAAGTAAGCAATCGGCCTCTTTCCCTGCATTAATCTCGCTCCAATTCCTACTCTGAAGCATCACACTCAACTTCAAAAGTGTTAGAAAAATGCAGTAATGCTAACACAAAGGCCGCATAATTTATCCTTTAATGTGTTAAAGGCATTTTCTTGATCATCACACCAATTAAATTTAGCATGTTTCTTTACAAGTTCATTTAACGGGCAACAATCGTGCTAAAATCTTTAACAAAGCGTCGATAAAAACTCGCTAAACCGTGAAAACTTCTTACCTCGGTTGCATTAGTCGATCTAGGCCATTCACGTATGGCCCTTATCTTTCTTCATCAACTTTTATGCCGTCAATACTAACGACATACCCAAGGAATATAACCTCACTCATGCAAAAAGTACATTTCTTAAGACTAGCATATAATTGTTCCTTTTTCAAGGTAATTAAAACCAATCTTAAATGTTCAACGTGTTCGTCTGTACTCTTGCTATAAATAAGAATATCATCAAAGTAAACGACAACAAATTTTCCAATATAAGCACGCAAAACATGATTCATTAGCCGCATAAAAGTGCTCGGTGCATTTGTAAGACCAAAAGGCATTACCAACCATTCATATAATCCGTATTTAGTTTTAAAGGCCATTTTCCATTCATCCCCTTCTTTCATACGAATTTGGTGATAACCTTTCATTAAATCAATTTTACTAAACACACGCGAACCATGTAATTCGTCCAACATATCATCTAACCTTGGAATTGGATGTCGATACTTTACCGTGATATTGTTCACCGCTCGGCAATCGGTGCACATTCTCCAAGTCCCGTCTTTCTTTTGGTACGACAATTATCGGAACGGCACAAGGACTCAAACTTTCTCGGATATACCCAATACTTAATAACTCCTCGACTTGCCGCTGAATCTCCTTAGTTTCTTCAGGATTATTTCGGTATGCTGGTCGGTTTGGAATGACGGCTCCTGGCACAAAGTCGATTTGGTGCTCGATCCCTCTTTTTGGTGGCAAACCGGGTGGTAGCTCTTCCGGAAAAACATCATTGAAGTCCTGCAATAGAATTTTTATAGTACTCGGAACATTCCGGTTTTTATCATCATCAAGAGTGCAAATTCGTTTGGTAAGAAGTAAGTATGCGGGTTGCCCCTCCTCAACTTCTTTAACGACTTCCTTTGCACTTATAAATAAACATTTTTTTAATTTTTCATTTTTTTCTTTTTCTTTTTCTCTTCATTTTTCTTTTTCCTTTTCTTTTTCTTTTTCCTTTTCTTTCTTCTTTTTGGTTTTCTTTTTTTTTTTTTGCTTTTTTTTTTGGCTTTTTTTTTGCCTTTCTTTTTTCTTTTCTTTTTTGCCCTTTTTCTCTCTCTTTTTTTTTGACACACACACAAATTAGTCTCTCACAAGGTGATTATATAGGCTAGTATTGTGACAAGTATTTAATTTTACAGGGGCGATAATCCGCACTCCAACTTTATATTTATTTTATATTTCACTGTGGTGGTAGAACCGACCTTCGTGATAGATATGTATATGTATATATATATATATATATTCACTGTGGTGGTAGAACCGACCTTCGTGATAGATATGTATATGTATATATATTCACTGTGGTGGTAGAACCGACCTTCGTGATAGATATGTATATGTATATATATTCACTGTGGTGGTAGAACCGACCTTTGTGATAAATAGGTATATTTATATATATAGGTATTTTTTTTGTATACTTTTTTTTTGTATACTTTTTTTTTGTATACTTTTTTTTGTATTAAGAAGACGGAAGGTTTAGAAGATAGAAAGAAAGAATAGGATGGTAAGATAAGAAGATTATGAAAATGAAGAAAAATAGATACCACTTAGTAATGGAAAAAACCGAGCTCTGAAGCCAACTGATGCGACCCCCACACGACGTGCCGTGGTAACCGCTATCGCTAGTATGATTTTAGTTCCCAAGATCGTTCCAATATTAAGCAAATGATTGTTTTACTTCAAGCCCTCTACGTGACGCGCCGTAACAAACCGGAAGGTGCGATTCAAACACGTCACGAGGTTTCTAACGCCTCGATAAGTGAATTGAAATCACGATTTATATTTTGGAGACACACTCAACAAAATAAGAAGTTTGTTAACACAAACACTCACAATTTTGATAAATTTCGAGGTGTCCTTACAAATGAAAATGAGGGCTATTTATAGCCAAAATTCCTACAACTATTACAATATAAAATTATAAAATAAAGACTAAAAAATTATAAATTCAATATTCAAAGCTCCTAAAATCTGATCCATGACAAATCAACCCATAAGTTAAGGAGTCAACACATTTTTAGGGGACAAAAATCATGGACCAAGACTTAAGTTTTGAAAATAAGAAATCAAAGTTAAAGAAAAATATGCTGTTGTCGTTTTAGTGGAATAACAGATCTTAGACTTCGGATTTTGATCTTGATGTCTGTTAGATAATTGTAATACTGCCTCTTATCTTTCCAAATCCACCAGAATCGTCTCAATCGGATATCGGACGTGAAAGTTATGATAAAAATACGAATATGTATCGTATCTGAAATTTCCAACGTCTGCTTTCAATTGTATCGCATCTTCAGTTAGGCTTATTGCTTGGAATGATGACATCAACAATTTTAATCTAACATGTGACGGCTTCAATAACACAAATAAATATGTTATTATATTTATGATCACCGGTCTGATTAAAATGATTTTGCACGAGCATTGTTAATGAATTCTTTATCGCATTTGCTCGTGATCTTGTTATTGGTCCCACAGGAATGTATAGTTCTTCTTCTGACTGACTGCTTCTTGATTAACATCACTACAACTCACAATTTCAAATGCTGAGCTAAGAGATGAAAGTGACTTACTAAAACAACTCTCGAAAACAATATTCTGATTTCGAAGAAAGCAAGGTCAAGTCAAAAAACTCATGGGGATCTATCAAAATTTTACCAATAAAATGAATAAATGAAGTCACATGAACAGAACAATTCAAGTGATAATGTTTTCAGCATACAGACAAATCATACAACTTGAAAAACATGGAGAGAAGCTCGAGGTCATCTTGAAATCTTTTGGAAAATCTTCTAAAAGGGTGGAAGATATACTAAGTGCTAGCCAAAGAATTAATAATAAATGAGGCTTGGATATTTCTTGTTTTCTACATCAAGTGGACAATCAAGTACGATATTTTTCAAAGGTACTGAACTTATAACAAGCACACATCCTCGATGAATGCTGAAGGTTATACCTGTACGAAGGACAAGGGAAAACATGTTGTTGTAACATCGAATAGTTTACTAAGACTGCTATACCCGCATCAAAGATAATACACCAACATCGTATTGAACATCCAAGTAGACCACCATGAGTACTGCCAAAGAAGCATGATGTAGATCAACATCAAAGATATGATGCTCCATACAACATAACATATCACCATAGCTACAATGTATCATATCGATGAGGAAAACAAAGGCATCCTGCTCCTCCCACAAACATACTGTAACACCCCCAAGTTATTCAGGGTATATTACAGCACCGTGAGACCCGCCGTGGGACCCACAAGGCTAAACATACGCGGAACTATAAACTTGACCGATAAGGTCTACATACAATAGAAAGAAAGACGATACAAATGGTATTCGAAACCATAAACAATGAAACCATATACATCACTGCACAAATCAATACCTCGGCAACACAGCCGAACATCAAGGAAGCGAAATACAATACTCGAGTATTTAAAAATCCATTCCAAGACAACAACACCGAATGGAGGAAACCAAAAGAGATAACCGGAGACAAGACACAAGATCACACTTGCCCATCATCTTCATGCCGACTGGTACCCGCCGTCCGCTCTCCCGAACTCGAAATACATGAAACGTATTTCCCATAAAGGGGTTAGCCGTCGAATAGCTAGTGCAAGTATAACAATATGAAACATAATACTTCGACAATAAAGTAAATGTAATCCGTCAATTCATCAATATCCGTCAATTCATCAATTTAAGACTAGTATTAGGAATAACTAAAATCTCATAAGACGTATGTGAATGCCGTAGAAACGGTTCGTTCACCTCATACGCCGTTACGTATGTGAATGCCGTCAAAACGGTTCGCTCACCTCATACGCCGATACATGTAGGAATGCCGCCAAAGCGGTTCGCTCATTACATGCCAATTAATATATCTATGAATGCCGTAAAACGGTTCGCTCGTGATATGCCATCAATATTTCTTACTTTCAAAGTCGAGAACGTATAATCATAAATGTATACTTGCCTTAATAAATGTTACGAAGATCCGAAGAACACGGTTCGACCAGGAAGCTTGAACCACGAAGAAGACAACGAGCGGAAGGGTTTCACTCGAGTTCTTCACAATAATTCGACCCTAACAACATAAATTCAATAAATCATCGATCATACGAGGAAGAATAATCGCGACGCCCGAAAACCCTCTATGACATTTTACTGGACACCTTCAAGGCGTCGGTCAAGAACTCGACCAAAACAACAAATCGATACGATCCAACCATGGGATAACAAGGGAAATGATACAATACATCTAAATAATCATCAATCCATCACAATCCTAAGTTAAATCGGATTAAACGGACGAAATCGAACAAAATACCCAAAATCCCCAAAATTAGATTTACGGAAAATCAATTGATTCGCTAGATCAAAGGATGTTATAGGATGGATGATTGATGATATGAGCTCCAAGACTCCATGGATATGTTGTTAAACAACATGGCTTCAATCTTAGAACACGCCCAGCTGCGGAAGAGGAGAAGAAGAAGGTGAAAAATGGCAAGAAAAACGTCTGCAGGGCCTTTTATAGGGGTTGGTATCTGCCGGACACGGCCGTGCCGATCGGCACGGCCGTGTCGCATACCTGGCCGACAGGGACTCGACCGTGTCCCCGCTTGACACGGCCGCGCGCGCGGAGGGCCTTCCGGCGATGACCCGTCCGACGGCTTCGGCATGACTCGGCCGTGCACGACACGGTCGGGCGTCCGGGCGACGATTCTCGCTTATCCGGAAGGGTTCGGCACGGGCCGTGTCGGGCGGCGACACGTCGGGTCTGAGGCGAGACTCCGGCATTTCCGGACGAGTACGGCACGGGCCGTGTCGGACGACACGGCCGGGTTCGGCCGGCAGTGATCGGCCAATAACGAGCGGGTGAGCTAAAACGACCATAACTCTCTCGTCCGGACTCCGATTGACTCACCGTTTGAACCATTGGAAAGCTAACTCTATGCTCTATAATATTGCAAAGATTTAGAATTCTTGGAGCTTCCAAGAATTTATGGTGATTTAACAAAGTCGAACTCATACGTGGAAAAGTCGCTAAAGAACACGGAATTCAACAGAACGATACCGAAACGAACTCGGATGACAAAAAGTGTAGAATTAAACATTCTCAGGATGACGAAACGGTCCCAAGCAAGTCGTCAAAATAGACTTCCGCCAAAAATAGAAAATTTCCGGGGAACAAAAATTACGGGTATTACATTCTACCCTCCTTAAAAGAAGTTTCGTCCCGAAACTTAAAACAGGTAGGGGGAAGAAATATTTCGCCAGGAAAACTCAACGAGATGCACAAGAACCGAAACATACGCCCAAAAGGAGAATCATCAATATAGAACATAACAATACATTACCCGAAGGTAAACCAAACCAATGCCGAAAAAGATACGAATTCACAATGCCCGAAGGCTCCAACGGAAATACTGATACATCACAATGGCCTGAAAGCCGAACAGCCCAAAGCTGTAAATCATCACAATACAGATCTCAAAGAAGCAAACCTGACTGTCGGACATACCCCTCGGCGTATGAACAACCAGTCGCAAATCGTCGGACATATCCAATACAACATGGACTACGAACGATCAATCAATAAAGCTCAAGAGGGACATCACAGTACGCCCGATCCGGAAATGTGTTCGTGCACATGTCCACCCCGTATACGGAATCCAGAATATACGTGTGACAATGTACCTAATTAGCCTCAAGAACTACGTCTCGTGTGCACAGTCCAATGCGGAAATATCCACGCATGACCATCGGGTGCCCGGCTAAAAATCTTACACATAACCAATCGGCACGCAGACATGATTCCAGATATGCCACGATACAACATGACAACGAAACTCAAGGGATAAAACATCCAATACGGATCATACGACTCACCAAGTGAACGATGACACACGAATAATGAAAGATCGACACGACCAACGATATTCAAAACAACCATCCCGGGATCGAAATTCTAAGGACCGATTAACACGAACAACGATCACAACACAACAATTCGGAAAATCCTCAATCCTCAACGATCACAAAATTACCGAGTTCACAAGAATAATAATGTGCTGCCTTGAATCGGTCAACACGACAATAATAATTCAACGGATGGGAATTATCATTGATAATCCCAATTCAATACTTCGATTACCGTAGAATGGCCAATCGATAACAATGATACAACGGATGAGAGTATCTTCGACAATGGATGGGAATTATCTTCGATAATCCCAATTCAATACCTCGATTACCCTAGAATGGTCAATCGATAATCAATGATACGATAGAATAGATGTCCCGGTGTCTTAAACCGACCACCGAAACGGAGATGACAAAAGGATATATCAAATGTCCCCAATCAGTTAACGCAACATCATAGCAACAGATCCAATTCGATGACAAAGATTCAACGATGTCTCAGAACGACATTAATCGCGAATAATAATAATCGATACATCGATACCGCGAACCGGCTATCGATAGCAACTTTACCAACAAGTATCGTAATGCCTTGAACCGGCCATTTACAAACAACAGTAACATTTGGCATAATTTGCCGACGGCGTCGTGTCAACCAATACATTGACATCAATACAATCATAAAGAGGCCAAGTCCCAAAATGATACACACAATCGTACGCCTACACGATAACATTAGTCTCATTGATTAGTACGAGTATAAAACTTGTCTCGACCAAGTTAATCGACGAACCCTTCAACCTTAACCGCAACACAACAGTCATAATTCACGATCAAACATCATACCTTATTGTAAAACGAAGGATTGATAATCAACCGGTTCGATGACGACCAATATCAATACCACCAAACCACGAACTCAATCGTTTTACCATATCTCGACTAATCACAGTCTGAACAATCCAACTCAGACACTTACAAATCATGTCCACAATACGAGTCGAAATATGATGATCATATCAGCAACCAATTCGGACCAATAATAAGGGTCTAAATGTTCCAAACTCAATTCTTAAATACGAATTGACAAGGTTCCCTTCTCGTAAATCCATCGTTAAAATTTACTTATAACCGTCGTCAATTCGAATCATCCGATTGGTTCAAAACAATAGATAATCATATTAAAAAAGGTTATCAAACAATCCAATCATTCGATTTGAATATTTGCTCCATACGTATGGGCTTCCAAATTCAGAGATGAATAATAGTATCATCAAACTCATAATCACATTCGTATTCCTATACGAATATTATTTCCAACACATAGTTTAGCTCTAGATATGAATATTCCATATTCATTTTCAAAACATCAACACTTCTAAAAAAAATTTTCATCACCTCGTATAATTCAAGAGTTCTTCAAGAACATGAAATATCCGAAATCACGTTCCGAACAACATCTCCGAGGTATATATCTCCATGTTACCATTTTCTTCATCATGTCATTCATACAATCTCAAGAATCGCAACAAAACCCTTATCACCATATGAAGAAGATCTCAATGATCATATCAACATCCGAAATCTCTTATTACAATTCCAACAAATCTCGTATAACATTATCACATGATACCATAATTGTAACACCCCAGATCCTCCTGGGAATATTACACGCCGTAAACCCTTCTCACAAGGATTTACCAGGCTAAGCACAATTTTCCACGTCATTCCAAAAATGCCAAAAAGACCGATGACGGTAATATTTTTCAAATACTAAAAAAAAAATCATTTTCCAAATACCGTCAAAACGATCAAGGTTAAAATGCCAAAAACTCAGTTTAGGGAATCGGTTTTACAAAATAAAATTTCAGTTGGCAAAATACCAAAATCCATTTCAAAAATACTCACGCAGCGGATAAAAGTACAGTCCAATTTATGCATTTTCATTAAAATAAGACGAACATCAAAATACACGATTCCCAACATACTCCCTCCCAAGTAGTAATCCAAAAAGAAAAAAAAAATGAGCCACTATCAAAGGGATATGAGGATTACCTTGTATGGACGAACCACGAAGAAAGAATAATTGAACTCCATTCCAAGAATCATTAAATCATCATAGTCATCATATGGCCTCAAGAACATCAATATCTCTATGATTCCATAATCATAATCAACATATTCAAAGCATATCATTATCTTCCTTCAACATAAACCTCATAGAATATGGATAACACAAGGAATCACTTCAAGAATCAACAATAGTTCCATAACTAAGCTCTAATTCCATGATTCCAAGCTCACAATCATGTTAAAAGTGCTTAGAACACTCTTAAAAGTGAAGAGGGACGAGTTTTGGAGAGAAATATCTCAAAGGATCGTGAGAGAAATGAAAGGCAACACTTCAATATATAAATTGCACTCTCATTACGTGCGTAGGTGTCCTTTCTTAACGTCGTAACAACTTTAACGTCGTAATCCAAAATCCATAACGACGTAACCATCTCACTGTCTCATTCCGTGCGATCCATTACGTATGTAACCCATACCATATAACGTCGTAATATACCAATTGACTTGCTACAAGATAATGGTTGTGTTACGACGTAACACGTCCCGTATAACGTCGTAACACGACGTTGACTCACCACAACATCCTCCGCCGAATGTTGCCGAAACAGATCCCACCGCCTCACAGACTCGGTTATGTCCGATGCCTCGTTACGTACGTAATACCTTAGCCTTGACGTACGTAACCATGCCAATCTTACGTACGTAATCTCACCTTATTAACGTACGTAATAATTCCATACTTAGCCAATTTCAACAATTCCTGTCCAAAGTCATGACATACCAAATACGAGCATACGGCAAAATCAATACATATACTCAATTCAATAACAATTTCAAACGTTCACAACGTCCTCGAGCATAATTAACCATCCACGATATCCAATATATAAACAAAAAAAAAATATATCCGAAAAATCGGGGTATTACACTCTACCCCCCTTAAAAATAAGTTTCGTCCTCGAAACTTGCAATCACTCGCACAAACATTTTAAAGGAAAATCCAAAATCACCAAGATAACCAAGAATTTTCGAATAATCCGAACAACATACTTACAGGTCTGTGAAGACGAAGATCTCCCGTGATACTAGCATGCGACTCCTAAACAAAGTCTCAACATAATACGTTACACACCAATATCGCAATTAGCAATTTAACAAAATCTCAAGGAAGGGTTCACGTCCGTGATCACAGCCACGATTTTTCCTACTTTCAGCCAACATTCTGAAGGGCACACACGTGCGTAAGTATAATCCGAATCGCACATTCTCGAAGTGACCAATTCCCAAGAATACCAAGCTATAAACGAAACGATTAAGAAAAAATACGAGAAGAGTGAGAGGACTTACAAGTACCGGTCGCACTGTGATGATGGCAGAGTAGTGATACTGTGGGCAAATGCCGACTCAATCGACCTAAAAAGACCGACTGACTAGGTATCCATAAACCTAAGCTCGTATACCATATTCGTAACACCCCCAAGTTATTCGGGGGTATATTACATCGACGTGAGCCCCGCCTTGTTACACACAAGTCTAATCTTACGCGGAACTATAAACTTGACCGTTAAGCTCTACATACAATAGAAAGAAAGACGATACAAATGGTATTCGAAACCATAAACAATGAAACCATATACATCACCGCACAATCAATACCTCGGCAACACAGCCGAACATCAAGGAAATCAAATACAATACTCGAGTATTTAAAAATCCATTCCAAGACAACAACACCGAATGGAGGAAACCAAAAGAGATAACCGAGACAAGACATGATCACACTTGCCCATCATCTTCATGCCGACTGTACCCGCTGTCCGCTCTCTCGGAACTCAAATACATGAAACGTATTTCCCCATAAAGGGGTTAGCCGTCGAATAGCTAGTGCAAGTATAACAATATGAAACATAATACTTCGACAATAAAGTAAATGTAATCCGTCAATTCATCAATATCCGTCAATTCATCAATTTAAGACTAGTATTCCTAATAACTAAAATCTCATAAGACGTATGTGAATGCCGTAGAAACGGTTCGCTCACCTCATACGCCGCTACGTATGTGAATGCCAAAACGGTTCGCTCACCTCATACGCCGATACATGTAGGAATGCCAAAACGGTTCGCTCATTACATGCCAATTAATATATCTATGAATGCCGTAAAACGGTTCGCTCATGATATGCCATCAATATTTCTTACTTTCAAAGTCGAGAACGCAATCATAAATGTATACTTGCCTTAATAAACGTTATCAAGATCCCGAAGAACACGGTTCGACCGGAAGCTTGAACCACGAAGAAGACAACGAGCGGAAGGGTTTCACTCGAGTTCTTCACAATAATTCGACCCTAACAACATAAATTCAATAAATCATCGATCATACGAGGAAGAATAATCGCAGTAACGCCCAAAACCCTCTATGACATTTTACCGGACACCTTCAAGGCGTCGGTCAAGAACTCGACCAAAACAACAAATCGATACGATCAAAAAATGGGATAACAAGGGAAATGATACAATAAATCTAAATAATCATCAATCCATCACAATCCTTAGTTAAATCGGATTAAACGGACGAAATCGAACAAAATACCCAAAATCCCCAAAATTAGATTTGGAAAATCGACTGATTCGCTCGATCAAAGGATGTTATATGATTGATTATTGATTATATGAGATCAAACACTCAATGGATTTGTTGTTAAACAACATGGCTTCAATCTTAGAACACGCCCAGCTGCGGAAGAGGAGAAGAAGAAGGTGAAAAATGGCAAGAAAACGTCTGCAGGCCTTTTATAGGGCCGATCGTTCCCGCCGACACGGCCGATCGGCACGGCCGTGTCGCATACCTGGCCGACAGGACTCGACCGTGTCCCCGCTTGACACGGTCGCGGCGCGAGGGCCTTCCGACAGCTGACCCGTCCGACAATGACTTCGGCATGACTCGACCGCGCTGCACGACACGGCCGGCGTGGCCGGGCGATTCTCGCTTATCCGGCGGTTCGCAGACGGCCGTGTCGACGACACGGCCGTCGGGTCCCGAGGCGAGACTCCGCATTTCCAGACGAGTATGGCACGGCCGCGGTCGACGACACGGGGTTCGGCCCGGGCAGTGATCGGCCAATAACGAGCGGGTGAGCTAAAACGACCATAACTCTCTCGTCCGGACTCCGATTGACTCACCGTTTGAACCATTGGAAAGCTAACTCGATGCTCTATAATATTGCAAAGATTTAGAATTCTTGGAGCTTCCAAGAATTTATGGTGATTTAACAAAGTCGAACTCATACGTAGAAAAGTCGCTAAAGAACACGGAATTCAACAGAACGATACCGAAACGAACTCGGATGACAAAAAGTGTAGAATTAATCATTCTCAGGATGACGAAACGGTCCCAAGCAAGTTGTCAAAATAGACTTCCGCCAAAAATAGAAAATTTCCGGGGAACAAAAATTACGGGTATTACACATACAGCTGTAGAGACAAGAATCAAAAAATGCTCTACCTCGCAACTAAGGTAACAACACAGACGATGTAACACCCCGAGATATTCGGAATAATTACAGCGCCGTAAACCCTTTAAATAAGGATTTACAAGGCTAATTAAAAAGAAAAGTAAATACAAGACATCAATACTGCGAAAGTTTAAGTTTATGAAAACGTATAACTGGTTCAACGGGTAATTAATACAACCATATCGAATTAATATCAAAAGGACACGCGTACTCGAGTACAGAAACCAAACCAAGACCACAAATCTCCAATAACAATAAACATCACTGAACCCCTTCGTCGTCACGTCAGATCGCTGCTTTCCCTGCTCCTCGCTACCTGAACATCAAAACAAATGTCCACCCCCGAAGGGGTTAGCAAAACGATGCTAGTACAAGTATCATATTTAAACAATTCGAATATGCATCAACAATACACGACAAGATACATCACACGGACTTCCGCTACCGGAATCCGACAATGCGAATCTACAAGATTCCATTACACAGCCTGGGTATTCCAATGATCCAGCGCCCTCAGCATAGATCCCAAGATGATCCCGTCGGACCAACACGAGGTGGAAATAACCCGTCCAATGATCCAGCGCCCTCAGCCTAGATCCCAAGATGATCCCGTCGGACCAACACGAGGTGGACATCCGATCCAGCGCCCTCAGCATAGATCGTACACGTATACAAACACAACTCATGCATACACATATGCCAAATCATTATGTTCATCAACATGAACATATAAACGAATATCATGACAAATCAACGAAGTAAATATCATGTTCAACAATATGCATAATTATACGCATACTCCAAAAATACCGATATTAACATATTACGATACTTGCCTCGAAGATGGCAAGAACGATATACTTCAATGCTCTCGACGCACTCGAAGGCCGCCCCCTCCGATCAACGTAACCAGCTCGAACCTTAACAAAAGGAATGATATAAAAATCATCTCGAGTCGAACAATGGCCTAACAATTCGGCCTACGGCCGAAAAGCTCAAACTAAACAATCTGCCTGGATTGCTTAGCGCGCGCTACGTACTCTACGTAACGTGCTCTAAGCTGGACTATTAGCGTACGCTATCGTATAAGACTAGCGTGCGCTAGCCACGAATCGGCATTTCATTGTCTCATAACGTACGCTACGTACGTTTTGTGCGAAAACCGAACCTCGATAGCGCACGTTAACTCACACATGTTAGCGTGCGCTAATCTTGCATGGCAGAATACTGCAAACCGAAAACTGGGTTGAATGATGAAGAACTCATGAATCCTATGGTGATATTACAAGTTATCCTCGGGCATATCATGATAATAAGGTTTCTGGAAGATTTATGATTATGAAATACCAATATACGAATAGTTATCTCGATGTCACAATTCCTCTACGATCTTCAAGAAATAATCTAAGTTCCATCGTCTTACGTTCCAAAACACATGATTCCAACGTATACAACGTATCAACTGAGTAATATCCGATTACTTGATCACAAATCGATTTAAACATGCTTAGGTGTCCTTATAATAAGATGGTTCAAAGGTTCATTCGACATCTAGTACCGATACGTCAAAAGTATCCTTCTAACATGTGATGAACGAAATACTTGCTATCCAAACATGATTCAAATCTTCCTTACGAACATACTAATCATTGGTGAAGAATCACCTACCTCGAAGTAGTGAAGAACACGGATGAAATGAAGCAATCCAACACCGAAGGCTTGAACACCAATCTCCAATGATCTTCAATCTCGAACTAGGAGGTTGAGGAGGTTGATACAGAGTGTTTAGGACGAAAGTAGTTATGTTCTAAGTGTCAAAGTTCGGTTTGTGGAAGGAGAAGGAACTGAAATCACGAATAGGATGCTGGCCTATTTATAATAAATGGCTATTAGCGCGCGCTAGACCCTGTTCGTAGCGTGCGCTAACGGCTCACAGTCTAAACTGTACTCGGCACTTAGCGTGCGCTACGCATCGACTTGTAGCGTGCGCTAAGGCGTTGACTCGGCTTTTCCCGAAAGCCGTCCAGGTACATCCGACACGATCCGACAGGGGTCCCCCGGCCAGATCTCACCTACCGCACGTCTCAATCAATCTGACCACGCATAGCGTGCGCTAATTACACTCGGTAGCGTGCGCTATGAAACCACGTTAGCGTACGCTACCCTCACCAGAAGGCGTGCGCTACATGCACAGAATTTCAATCTTTAAATCACATATACGAAATTATATGCTCGACAACATCGGATAATGAAATACAGAGAATAGTACTCATACAAAAGTACAATCATTACAATATCACAAGTTCCAATTACATAACAGAAATCTCGGGTATTACATCCTTCCTCCCTAAAAGGAAGTTTCGTCCCGAAACTTAGGATGAAAACAACTCCGGATATTTAGCCTTCATACCGTCCTCCGTTTCCCAAGTGGCCTCTTCGACTCCATGTCGTGACCATTGTACTTTAACCAAATGTATTGGTTTATTCCTCAATTGTTTGATCCGGCTCTCAAGTATCTTGATTGGTCTCTCTTCGAAGGTGCCATCATTAGCTATCTCGATCTCGTCGAAATCAATGACGTGACTGGGGTCCGGTACATACTTTCGCAGTTGGGATACGTGAAACACATTGTGAACATGACTCAGCGACGGCGGTAAGGCCAATCTGTATGCTAACTCTCCAACTCTCTCGAGGATCTCGAATGGTCCGATATATCTCGGACTGAGCTTGCCTCTCCTCCCAAAATGGAAAATCCCTCGTGTAGGAGACACCTTCAATAGCACATGATCCCCGACGTCGAACTCTAGAGGACGACGACGTACATCGGCATAAGACTTCTGTCGACTGCGCGTCAATAGTCTCTCTCGAATCAAAGCTATCTTCTCTTGAGTCTGAATAATCAATTCCGGTTCCGTCCCGATCAAATCCGAAGAATCATCCCAACACAGGGGTGATCGGCATCTCCTCCCGTACAAAGCTTCAAATGGTGCCATTCTAATAGAAGCATGCCAACTATTATTGTAAGTGAATTCGATCAAGGGCAAGTGAACTTCCCAATCAGTTGACCAATCCAACGCACAAGCTCTAAGCATGTCTTCTACAGTTTGAATAGTCCTTTCGGACTGACCGTCTGTTTGGGGATGATAAGCTGTGCTAAAGTTGAGCTCAGTCCCCAAAGCCTTATGGACTACCTTCCAGAAGTGCGACATGAAACGACCATCTCGATCCGAAATAATGGTCTTCGGCGTCCCATGCAATCTGACTATCTCCGCAACAAATACTCGTGCCAATCTTTCGGGTCCCCATGTATCTTTGATTCCTAGGAAATGAGCCGACTTGGTTAGTCGATCAACTACGACCCAAATCATGTTCATTCCTGCTCTAGTCCTTGGCATACTGGTGATGAAATCCATCGAAATGTCCTCCCACTTCCATTCAGGGATCTAAGCGCTTTAACATCCCGGCAGTTGCCGATGCTCAATCTTGACTGCGGCAAGTCAAACACTTCGAAACGTACTGCCACGCCCTTCTTCATATTCCCCACCGAAGTTTTGTTTAAGATCCTTATACATCTTATCACGCCGGGTGAATAGAATAGGGCGCGCTATGAGCTTCTTTCGAATAGTCCGTCTCAAGTCATCATCGTGAACGCAAAGTCGACTCAAATCTCGTAACTCCATCGTCTTGTATCACGAATCTCGGGCTTTTCCTTTCTTTACTTCATTACATAATCGAAGGATCGAGAATCGCCCAACCGCTTGGACTTGATCTTCTCGACTAGTGATGAAGTCGGTTGCATCACATAAAGTCGCCTCGATTCCCGGTGCCCATACTTCAATCCCTTCGCGGATCGGTTCTCGTTGAATGCCGGTGCAGGGCGTAAGAGCTTCCAACACTCGAATAGAAACAGTTTACGGCTCAAAGCATCGGTTTACATTTGCTTTCCCGATGATAGAGAATCTCCAAGTCGTAATCCTTGATCAATTCCACCACCTTCTACGCCTCATGTTTAATTCTTTCGATGAAAATGTATTTGAGGCTCTTATGATCTGTAAAGATCCGACAATGAGTGCCGCATGTATAATGTCGCCAAATTTTCAAGGCAAAGACCACACCGCTAGCTCCGGATCATGAGTCGGATAATTAACTTCGTACGATTTTAGTTGCCGAGAAGCATAAGCAATCACTTTATCCTTTTGCATCAACACGCAACCCAAACCCCGATTTGAAGCGTCGTATACCATAAATCCGCTTCCTTCTCGGGCGCTAATATAGGTGTCGTCGCCTTTTCTTAAGTTCACAAAACCACTGGCACTTCTCATTCTACGCGAACTTTTGAGTTTTCTCAGAATAAATGAGTGAGCGGACGAGCAATTTTGGAAAATCCCTCTACAAAGCGGCGATAATATCCGGCTAGTCCTAAGAAGCTTCGGACTTCCTTCACGTTCTTAGGAGCTTCCCATTCCAAGATTGCTTCGATTTTTTGGTCCACTGAACTCCATCTACGATATCACATGCCCAAGGAAGGTTACTTCCTTAAGCCAGAACTCGCATTTAGAAAATTTTGCATATAGCTGTTCCTTTCTCAAGATGCTCAAAACCACACGTAGATGTTCAGCATGATCCTCTGCGTCCCTCGAATATATCAAAATGTCGTCAATGAAAACGACCACAAATTTATCCAAGTACTCCAAGAATACCCGATTCATCAATTGCATGAATACCGCAGGAGCATTGGTAAGTCCAAATGGCATCACTACAAATTCATAATGCCCGTACCGGGATCTGAAAGCAGATTTCGGTATATCTGATTCCTTAATCCTCAACTAATGGTATCCTGATCACAAGTCAATCTTCGAGAATACCCTTGCCCCTTGCAGTTGATCAAACAAGTCGTCGATCCGAGGTATAGGATACTTATTCTTGATCGTCATCTTGTTAAGCTCCCTGTAATCAATACACAGTCGGAGGGATCCGTCTTTCTTCCGGACAAAGAGAACGGGCGCTCCCCAAGGGGAAACGCTCGGTTGAATATAGCCCTTCTGTAACAATTCCTCCAGTTGCTTCTTGAGTTCATACATCTCGGTTGGCGCCATGCGGTATGGTGCCCTGGAAATAGGGGTTGCTCCAGGCTCTAATTCGATGGTGAATTCCACTTCTCTTTGCGGAGGTAACCCTGGTAGCTCGTCAGGAAATATATCTGAGAACTCATTCACAACTGGAATAGACGAGCGCTCTACTCCTTCCTCTTTCCTCATGGCATAACACCAAAGTCCATGACATCCCTGTTTCAGTAATTTTACTGCTTTCATTGCTTTGATCAATTTCCCCGAGCTTCTCGGTCTCCATCCTCGGAATACGTGTTCAGATCCGTCGTCAGCAATGATGGAAATGACTCTCTCTCGCTAATTCAGCACAGCTCCATAACGGTTGAGCCAATCATCTCCGAGAATTAAATCGTCACCGCAGATGTCAACTACAATAAGATTCGATGGCCAATCTCTTCCTTCTATAGATACTGGGAAATCCCTAGCTTCTAGTGTTCCCACAATTTTCTCTCCGCTCGGTAATCCCACAACATAAGGTTCACAATTATACAAGCACGAGATGTTCAAACGTTTAACACAGTTCAAAGATATAAAAGAATGCGTAGCTCCCGAATCGAACAAGACACTAACTGGTTGCAAAAGGATCTGAATCGTACCTGATGCAACAACAGTGTTCTGGTCGTCAGATCTCCTCATTTCGTACAGGCGCGGAGGAACGGACCCAGCACTGGATGTCTCTCTCTTCCCAGCGTTCTGCTGCTGAAATCCACTTTGCTGTGTCTGGTTCACACTTACCTCCTTAGGAACTGGTGCCGGGGTGCGGGTACCAAAAGATCTAGCAGCGACTCCACAGAAGGCCGCACGGTGCCCTTCTTGCCCACAATCGTAACAAGTCACAGAAGATGCGGGGCAATCACGTCGAATATGCCCGACTCGCCCACAATTGTAGCATTTCTTTGATGCGTCCGAAACTGATGATGTTGCCCGAAACTTCTTTCCGCCTCTAGAAGGATGTGGAGGTTTCCTAGCCGAATAAAAGGAAGACTGGCCCTTGCGGGCCCCACCACTCTTGTTTTCTGCAAAGCTGCCGGTCACCTTCTGCTTCTTTGCCTCTACTGATTTCTCCATCGCCGCCTCTTTCATGTCGTAGGCCAGCGCTTTGTCTTGATACTGTCGCAACGTAGTACACTCGAATCCGGACATGTACTGCTGAATCTCCGGCTTCATCCGCATATCAAAATGAAAAATCTTTTCTACCTCCGTTCTGACCAAGTGTCGCACACAAGTCAGGTGATGATTAAAAGTTTTGATTACATCTGTCACAGATGCCTCCGAACTCTGTGGTGAGAAAAACTCTCGGATCCTCGCCTCTCTAACTGGACGAGGACAATACTGTGCTTCCATCATTTGTTTGAATTCCCTCCAACCCGCATTATGATTCTCGGGTCGAATAGCCTCCCACCAATCAAAGGCCTCCCCAGTCAGAAAATACTGGGCAATAGGAACCTTCCGGTCCTCGGGACAGTTAAGACCCGCGAATATCTTTTCCAACTCCTTGAGCCAGTGGTCCCAAGTAAGTGTCTCAGCAGATCCGTTAAATTTTGGCGGGTGCAATTTAACCACTTCCGCAAGCCATCTGTCTCCCCGGTTATCCTCGTGGTGCTGCTGTCCCATCGCTGTCTGCATGCGATCAACGACCTGGGTGAACTGATTTATTTGCGCCACCACCTGTTGAAGCACTCCTGGCATGTTAGGGTTTGCGTCATCATTCGCTGATCCTTGTTGCCCTCCAGAATGGGAATCGGTTCGACTAGCCGATATTTCTGGGGTAGTTGCGGAATCCTCATCTCTCATGTTACCACGTCCGCGTCCACGACCTCCTCTCAGCATACTGTAAACGTAATTTCTCAATATACAGAACAAAATTTTTGAAATAAAGTCCGTCAATACTCACAAAACAGTAATTAAGTAATACGGTAGTATAAGAGATTAAGAGACTTACAACCACGGTCCACATGACGACTTCGGCTGAACAGTGATGTTACAACGACCCGTAAATCAAATAACGTAAACAGACCCAATTAAAACCCGACTTCCAAGATATCCATAAATCTTAGCTCCGATACCATATTCTGTAACACCACGAGATATTCGAATAATTACAATGCCGTAAACCCTTTAAATAAGGATTTACAAGGCTAATTAAAAAGAAAAGTAAATACAAGACATCAATATCGCAAAGTTCAAGTTTATGAAAACGTATAATCGGTTCAACGGGTAATTAATACAACCATATCGAATTAATATCAAAAGGACACGCGTATCGAGTACGTAAAACCAAACCAAGACCACAAATCTCCAATAACAATAAACATCATCAACCCCTTCGCCGTCACGCCGATATCGTGGTCGCTTTCCCTGCTCCTCGCTACCCGAACATCAAAACAAATGTCCACCCCGAAGGGGTTAGCAAAACGATGCTAGTACAAGTATCATATTTAAACAATTCGAATATGCATCAACAATACACGACAAGATACATCACACGGACTTCCGCTAGGAATCCGACAATGCGAATCTACAAGATTCCATTACACAGCCTGGGTATTCCAATGATCCAGCGCCCTCAGCATAGATCCCAAGATGATCCCGTCGACCAACACGAGGTGGAAATAACCCGTCCAATGATCCAGCGCCCTCAGCCTAGATCCCAAGATGATCCCGTCGGACCAACACGAGCTGGACATCCGATCCAGCCCTCAAAGATAGATCGTACACGTATACAAACACAACTCATGCATACACATATGCCAAATCATTATGTTCATCAACATGAACATATAAACGAATATCATGACAAATCAACGAAGTAAATATCATGTTCAACAATATGCATAATCATACGCATACTCCAAAAATACCGATATTAACATATTACGATACTTGCCTCGAAGATGGCAAGAACGATATACTTCAATGCTCTCGACGCACTCGAAGGCCGCCCCCTCCGATCAATGTAACCAGCTCGAACCTTAACAAAAGGAACGATATACAAATCATCTCGAGTCGAACAATGGCCTAACAATTCGGCCTACGGCCGAAAAGCTCAAACTAAACAATGCTGGATTGCTTAGCGCGCTACGTACTCTACGTAACGCGGCGCTAAGCCGGCTGATAGCGACGCTATCGTATAAGACTAGCGTGCGCTAGCCACGAACTGGCAGTCTGACTCGGCTGTCTCATAACGTACGCTACGTACGTTTTGTGCGAAAACCGAACCTCGATAGCGCACGTTAACTCACACATGTTAGCGTGCGCTAATCTTGCATGGCGTAATCGCAAACCGAAAACTGGGTTGAATGATGAAGAACTCATGAATCCTATGGTGATATTACAAGTTATCCTCGGGCATATCATGATAATAAGGTTTCTGGAAGATTTATGATTATGAAATACCAATATACGGATAGTTATCTCGATGTCACAATTCCTCTACGATCTTCAAGAAATAATCTAAGTTCCATCGTCTTACGTTCCAAAACACATGATTCCAACGTATACAACGTATCAACTGAGTAATATCCGATTACTTGATCACAAATCGATTTAAACATGCTTAGGTGTCCTTATAATAAGATGGTTCAAAGGTTCATTCGACATCTAGTACCGATACGTCAAAAGTATCCTTCTAACATGTGATGAACGAAATACTTGCTATCCAAACATGATTCAAATCTTCCTTACGAACATACTAATCATTGGTGAAGAATCACCTACCTCGAAGTAGTGAAGAACACGGATGAAATGAAGCAATCCAACACCGAAGGCTTGAACACCAATCTCCAATGATGTATGATCTTCAATCTCGAACTAGGAGGTTGAGGAGGTTGATACGGAGTGTTTAGGACGAAAGTAGTTATGTTCTAAGTGTCAAAGTTCGGTTTGTGGAAGGAGAAGGAACTGAAATCACGAATAGGATGCTGTCCTATTTATAATAAATGGCTATTAGCGCGCGCTAGACCCTGTTCGTAGCGTGCGCTAACGGCTCACAGTCTAAACTGTACTCGGCACTTAGCGTGCGCTACGCATCGACCTGTAGCGTGCGCTAAGGCGTTGACTCGGCTTTTCCCGAAAGCCGTCCAGGTACATCCGACACGATCCGACAGGGGTCCCCCGGCCAGATCTCACCTACCGCACGTCTCAATCAATCTGACCACGCATAGCGTGCGCTAATTACACTCGGTAGCGTGCGCTATGAAACCACGTTAGCGTACGCTACCCTCAGCCTGTAGCGTGCGCTACATGCACAGAATTTCAATCTTTAAATCACATATACGAAATTATATGCTCGACAACATCGGATAATGAAATACAGAGGATAGTACTCATACAAAAGTACAATCATTACAATATCACAAGTTCCAATTACATAACAGAAATCTCGGGTATTACAGACGAGTTGCATGTGAATCAAGATTACATAATCCTAGATGCACAATGGGCAAGCTGGTCATACCAAAATGATAAGGCATCAATTATGGGGAGTCGACTGGTAACCACGAAGGGCATTCCAAAGACAAGCTCAAAATGATTGGCATATGGTTCTGCCCCCCAGATATGTATCCTATATGAACAAAAATATGTGGATAATTATCAATGCTGCAAGAAATACGTGCTTGTCACACGTAGATTCCATAACAAAGTGCCAAAAAGGTCTTACAAGACAAATGTTGGTTCTTAAAGCCACCACTAACCAAGGACCCGTACAAAATTGGGTACCTAAATCTGTCTGGTTTAAAAGGATATACATGGATATGACATCTTGTAGTTTGATAGTGAATGCTCTTGACACATGACATGGACCAAAGATATGTTATTTGACTGCATGGATGTTCGAGGATCCAAAGTATGTTGGTGACAAATCTAAAGGCCGAACTGGAGGCAAGGAATCCCTGATTATTGGGTAAACTTAAAGTTATTGACTTTGCATATGTGGATGCTGAATTACAAAAAATTGTCGGGTCAAGAATGTTAGAATGAAGCAGGTCATACTCACAAACACCCAATCTAGGAAAATGTATATTGCTGACCGGATCCCTACAAGAAGTGAGATCCCCTATTTTGTAGCTAAGGACATAGCATAACAGAGATGTATGTGGCATAAGAGGACATCACAGGCCCTGATAATGTACGTAAGCCCTGGGCAGCTAACATATGTTAGCCGCTTAACGTACGTAAGCCTTCCAAGCTTACGTACGTAATAGATTAACACAAGAATCTGCCCAAACATACATAGACTATTACATACGTTATGGTAAGAGACATTACGTACGTAATATTCCAGAAGCCTTAACGTACACAATGCCCTTCACATAGCGTACGTAAGGTACCCTGGTACCATACGGGCAGTTTGCGAGTAATGGTGTGACGAAAACACGAGATGATAAAATCACGAAACAAAAGCACACTTATAAAGAGTTTGAGACGACGAACTTAAACACTAATAGAAATTATGTTCCCGACTACCCGAAGGTTTGGAAAACAACAAACATAATTATTACATAACTTTGAGAAATTATAAAACGGCCCAAAACATCCGAAATACACAATACACGATCGAAACACCAACCAAGAGATCATAACATGCATAATAACATAAGGTGGATTTGCGGCAACCCTGAAACGGCGGTTCTGAACAATAATTACGAGAATCGATCCAAATAGCGACGGAAATGACAATAAATGCGGAATTGGGTAAAACAAGTCTGAAACAAGCTCGGATGATAAAAAGTCCAGTATTAAATATTCTCGAAATATCCATACAGTTACAAGCGAGTCACTAAAAATGAAAAAATATACATCAAAATAAAAAATACCGGAGAAAGGAAAAATGCGGATATTACAAATCAGACATATTTCTGAATCACCAATCAAGTCTTATGTTTATCTACAGTTTCGTGTCTGGATAATTCATACTATGAGTTCTAGGATCGGAGTGTTCATTGGTTCATCCAAGGAGCCTTATTCGCCAACCATATAGTGATATCATCAATAAGGCAAGTTTTACAATCACACACTCTTATATATTACTTCACACGAGTTATATGCCTATATGGATATTTTGGAATCTGCCCGTGAAAGGCATTAGTATGTTAGGAGAAATGGTAAGTTGTATGTGACATTGTTAACATATGCATATATGAATGTTGGGCTGTAATGCCTGCAGGTACATGGTATATGTAACACCCCCAAAACCGTATGGGAATATTACACGCCGTAGATCATTCCCACAAGGATCTACCAGGCTAAACATCACAAAACGACCAAGCATTAGCCCGACCGGGGCAACCAATACAATGATACGAACCATTAAGGTCAATTATAAATAACTACACGGACTGGTGAGGTCGTACGAATGACATAAATAGAAAAATACAACTCTGTACAAAGAATGCCCACGCAGGGGTAAAGATACAAAATAGCAGAAGGCGGAATACGACTCTAACGATACAACACAACTCGACTAAACTCCTAACTCTCGGCTAGTATCATAGCCCGCCACTTCTTGTGCGGATCCTGTGACTGCTCCCCGAACCCGCAAGCACCTGGACACAAAACAAACATCCACCCTCGATTACTCGGGGGTTATAAAAATTCCACTATTTTGCTAGTGCAAGTGTAATACGATACAAAATGCAACAAGTAAATAGTAACCATGAATTTAAGACGGAAATCAACTATCAAAATGTTCCCGAGAAGTTTTAGAAATTTCGAACTCAACCAAGGAAGTATTTGAAAAGAAACTCGTCATCTCGGGGATTTTTAACAACAAAACCTTTTCGAAAGCGTTAGGGCCGCAACCCGATTTTCATTTCCAAAACACACTAGTTAATATATCGTCATGGGACCATGGCCCAACTTTAAAACACTAGCCAATCAATCACTGTACATGATCATTGTTCGTACACATCATTTACCGAACTCCAGAGGCCTCGACGGACCCTACTTGGACCACACGCATTGTTCGTACACATCATGTACTGAACTCCAGAGGCCTCGACGGACCCTACCCGGACCACATATGTTGTTCGTACACATCATGTACCGAACTCCAGAGGCCTCGTCAGACCCTACCTGGACCACACGATCACTGTTCGTACACATCATGTACCGAACTCTAGAGGCCTCGTCAGACCCTACCTAGGTTACACGCATTGACACGACACAACTCATGCTGATCGACTCAACACATTACCACGAGCAACACACATTATTATCAATATGTCAAACCATTCAACAATACACTATAATACATATGTAAGTGCGTAATCAACCGACACAATTATAACAATCATCATGGTCACCCAACCATGGCCAATCACGCACGACACGAACCATAGGATTAACACAACCAACAAAATTCCAAGATGTCATCCAACTGAGGATATCATCACTACCATCAATCGTTCACAATTATAAAATCACACGAAGTATATTCACGAAGATAAACCAAATCACCACAAATCTAACACGAAGTCTCTATTCACAAGACACAAATCGTATACCAAGATACTTGCCTCGATAACCGGTACCGAACACTCCGACGAACACGGATCAACCGGGAAACCTCGAACACCTACAATCCTCCGGAAAAAACAGTGAGGATACAATTACAACGAGAATCAAGGTAAAAAACAATGGAAATCCCACCAAACTATCGAAGGGAAACTCATTGGGACATTTAATCGAACATTCAATGTTCGATAACTCCCAAGAACACTCGAATCACCATTCGGGTTAAACAACCTCGAAATATGGATATACAACCCATAGAACACGATTATTAATGCTCTATAACATCAATCGATTCATCAAATTCGGACGAACTATGAAGATCAAGAAGGAATCTCGAAAGTCAACTCTAGGAGGTTTCAAGAATTTACCTCGATTCGACGAAGAACAAGGATTTAATGACGATGTAATAGATAAGAGCCTTCCAAAATGTCTTGGAACTGAGTTGAATCGACCAAGAACCACTCTTCCCGAACCTCCCGTTCGTCAACTGCCACAAGAAGGGAAAATGGAGTGAAAATCAGGTCTGCCCATCGCTAGGGCTATATAAAGCCGCGTAGGCTACGGCCGTAACCGTCAGTGCCTTACGACCGTAACTCGACCTTTACAGCCGTAATTGGCATCTGCTTACGGACGTAACCGACAACTCCCAGGCCACTGCCCAATCACGCTCGACATATTACAGCCGTTACCAGGCAAGGCATTACGGCCGTAACCGGGCATTACGGCCATACCCGGCCACATATTATGGCCGTAATCGATCATCTCTGGGCTACTGCACAACCTACGCAGGTGCCTTACGGCTGTAATCGGTAAGGCATTGCGGCCGTAACAGGCCATGCCTTACGGCCGTAACAGGCCCTGCATTGCGGCCGTAACACGGCCAGTTCTTATGGTCGGGACTCGATCATTCCGACAATCCGGTTAGGCGTTCGACAACATCTCGGTCACACTAACGCACCGGTTATGATTCAAAACATTAACGAGCAAATTACAGAACATAACATACCACAAGCATGCATTTAATAAGAGAATTGCATGCGATACAAGTCTCACTGGACGAACAATACAACAGAATATATCATACCATTCATGACAGAAAAAAGAATCCCATATAATCATAATGAAATGAAATAACCGGCACCAGACGACAAATAATTCAGGGCAACTAGAATAAAAATCTCGGGTATTACAGTATACATGTGTATTTTATGAGCTACATGTTGATGCATTAACGTGCAAGTTATATTTGTGCTAGAGGTATCTGATGCATGACCTATGTTGAATTGGTAGATTATGTCACCGACTTCAGGGATGCCTAGGTGACAATGTGTGCTTTCGTGATATTACTATTTGATGTTTCATATGCCCACATCGGGTACTTTGTGTATTTGTGATTTGTATGTGGCCGTGATTTGTCTCAAGTTAGTTGGAAACGTAGATTATGTGTTTGGGCCTAATGTGAATAAGCCATTGCAATCTACTAAGTTCACTTGGTTTAGATACTATGTTCACTCGTATCGGGTTAACATGCCCCCGAGGAGCCATGACATTGAAACACATAGTCAGAACAATATTGAGAATGATGTTGTTCAACCATGCATGTCTGACGAGACCTACAGTGACACATGACAGTGAAACATGGGTCGTAGCATAATGATGTTGAAGTATTATGGTATATGAAGGCTAAGTGCTTTACTTGTGAATTGGATATGGGTCATGTACCCTTGATACAACTTTGATGTGAAAACCCGCATGTTTGAGTTCTAAACCCTAAATGATTTAAAAATGATTAAACATTAATTTATCAGGTCTCGGACCAAAAAATATTTCAAAATATCATTTTGTAAAATATTAAATTAAATTTTTGAAAAGCTTTGACATATGAAATTCCCGCGGTTTCAAGTCTTGTTCACAGATGGATTTAATTACTTTTGAAAAACAAAAAACCTTTTTAAACTATTTAGGATCCAGAAACATTTCTGGAATTCTTTACAAAACTAATATTTTAACTGATGCACTTGTGTACTAAATGCTGACTTTTGATGATATTTAACCACGTGTTGTGTGATGAGATGTATCGATGGTGATTAAAAGTATATCTTGTATATTCGTATTAATAGCACCTGTTGTTGATGACCAATTCAGGGGTGGATATGTTTTTATGCGTCCGGTTATAATGAGACCGATGAGCAATTACAGGATTGACATAGAGACAGAGGGCCGCAATGATACTAATTATTCCAGAGTCAAGAAGTTCATCCCCATACTGTCGAGGAGAATTTTCCACAACTATGTATGTTGACCATGTGTGGGCCATGTGAACGTCCTCGAGTATGTGATGAACTCGATCATAGAGTAACTGTCTTGATATTTCAATGACCTCATTGGACATTTGTTATGTATTCAACTTTGACAGTTGACGTATGTCCATCGTGATTGTTATTCGGCCTTTCCAGTTGACGTCGTGTTGTGTTGTACATATTTTTGCTCTGTAGGTCCTCGAGAAAAGAACTACATTAGTCATATTACAATTATCCAAGTACATTATTATATAATGATTTACATACTATAATATGCCTCGAATATCTCGAGGGGTTTATTGTATTATGCATTAATTATGGGGTAATATTGTAGTACCCTTGAATCGAGTGTTATTAACCATTTGTTGTAATAGTTAAATCAAGTATGCAACATTAAAGGGGGTATGTTGTATCAAATGTGCATACACCTAATATACATTACAATTATTCAATTAGATGATACTATTATCTTTTAAACTTTTTCAAAGACCACATGCATCTCTCTTATTTAAAGACCTTTAGGGTCATATACTCTTGAGGAGATACTAGGCATTAATTATCTTGAGAACTGCATTTATGAATGCAATATAAAAATAATGGTGCCTTTTGTGTTCGGCGTGGGACAGACAACAAATCCAAAGTGGACATTTTTGACAACAAACTACATAATCCATCCTATCCGTTTATTCAAAAATATTTCCTCATCCCTAAAATCTAACCATCCGATAGAAACTGCCTGTTGCACCTATTTAAATTCACTTTGGACTAACCTAAATTTGTTTACTGCTCAAAACAAATAGTACTAAGGTTACAACAAATGAAAACTTAGGCGAAAACTCGAAACTTCATATTCTTGCGAAATCATAACAATGACATCTGAAATAGCAATTTCTCAAACCACCTCAACTAACACCCAAAAGCAAAAGGCATCACTAATCGTTGATGGCCTCATATTCGACAGGGTCATAGTCCTTAAAAGTTTGAAATTCAAGAACCAAGTGACTATGAAATTGCCCAGAGTCATCCACAAAATCAGGGACCAAAGACTGTACGACCTTAGTAATCTCCACGTCAAATACCATGATGAAGACCTAGTTGAGGATTTTTATTCCAACACAGGGTGACATAAAATGACTGTGATGCTTCAACCTTCACTGCCCGCTCCGTTGTGTCAACTAATTCATTCTGGATACAACTTTCCCCATCAATATGTACAAGCTACCCTTAGAAGGTATGAGATTGAGGGATCTGGAGACTTATGTGGATAATTTCATTCCCTATACATATGCTATTATTACTGGGGATGCTATAGAGAAAACCCTATCTGTTGCGACATAATAACACTTTAATTTTACCTTATTTTTACTAAAAGACTTTGTTGCATAGTTATTAGAAATCGCACTGGGGAATTTGAGATGCAGACCAGTCTCGGATTATGATGGCAATAATAGTTGGGATAGGCCAAAATAAATACGGAATGGAAAATAAAATTACACAAGTCACACTCATCTGAACCCCTAAATAGGATGATAAATGACTGTATAAACAAAAATAAAGTATAAGAATCGAAATCATACCCTCGTAGACCCGACTTCTTAATTATGATTTGATGATGATGAACACGAATCCAATTCGTGAAACTTTTAGCAATCCAACACCGAAAATAACAACATCACTACTATTCAGGCATCTGATAAATGATCGGAATACATCTCTATTTTTCTTGTTCTTTAAGATCATGGCTAGAATAAAATAGAGCAAGCCTTTTCTAGATATTTATTTTACCACTCAAATTCATAAAATATCTCTCGTAAGAACACACATCAACCATAAATTTAAAGACAATTTTTTCTTCTCTTCCTCCCTTTGACGAGTTCATCTCGGTTGGTGGTTCTTTATCTTTATCATCCCGAGTCATAGTTTTCAAAATCTCCACACCTTTGTTTATTAACTCATATGGTGAACAAAGACCAAGAGTGGCAGAAAGAGAGAGGTTGGTCAAGGGCTTCTAGATGGTCCGACCAACTCGAAGGTGCTCTGGACTATCTAGTCCATTAGATAAATCTTGATCTGTCATGTTGCATTTATACTAATTAATTAATCTAATTATATTTTAATTAAACTAATTACCTAGTAATTTATTTAATTTACTTGGCCGATTTATTTTATTCAATAAACTAAATTATACATCCAGTATCCAATAATCATGAAGAGAGAATAAGCTTAACATTATCCAATAATTAAATTATACATCCAGTATTCAATACCCAATATCCAATCTCTAATAAATTAAATTATAGATTCGGTAGATTCGTCTCAATCAGTAACGGGAGGATCCAAATAGTGTGAGTAACACCTAGCTAGTTCCATGGCCTATACCATAACCCAACTAAGGACGAATGATGGATCACTCCAAAATTTTTTTTCCTTTACTAATATTGTATACGTATAAACCATTCAATCATATATCTGGATCAAGTTTTAGGGTCACGGTAAAGTCAGATCCTACTTCAACTTGACTCCATGCATGTGTTAGTGCAAATTAATATTACAGAGTTCTTGTAATACCCGGTTGTAATTCATTTATTTTCATTCAGTAATTATCAGTCTGTAATTGTCACTCAGTGTATTTTCACTCGATTATGATCATTCATCAATCATGTTCATTCACCGTGTTCACTGTTCGGAAAAACTTCGAGTGGTGTATCGTTATTGTTCATTGTTTCAACTTTCCTCATATGAGTTCGACTTTGTTAGATCACCATTAATTTTTGGTAACTCCAAAAATTCTAAATCTTTGCAATATTATAGAGCATCGAGTTAGCTTTCCAATGGTTCAAACGGTGAGTCAATCGGAGTCCGGACGAGAGAGTTATGGTCATTTTAGCTCAACCGCTCACTTTTGATTATTGGCGATCATCGCCGAACGGACTCGGCCGTGTCGTCCGACACGGCCCGTGCCGTACTCGTCCGGAAAATGCCGAAGTGTCTGCCTCAGGACCCGACCGTGTCGTGCAGCACGGCAGTCGAACCGCCGGATAAGCGAGATAAATCGCCCGGCACGCCCGGCCGTGTCGTGCAGCGCGATCGAGTCATGCCAGTCATTTGTCGGACGGGTCATCGTCGGATGGCCCTCGCGCGCGGCCGTGTCAAGCGAGGACACGGTCGAGTCCTGTCGGACGGTGTCGGCCAAGCGTGCGACACGGCCGTGCCCGATCGGCACGGGCGTGTCGGCAGCGATCAACTCCTTAAATTCGTTTTTTGACATTTCACCATTTTCTCCGTTTTCATAACATTAAACCTAGAGAGAAAGATTGAGGGAAGGTTTTTCCTTCACAAATCATTTGTGTGTTTTATTTTCTTCATCTCCTTTCGATCGTGAAGCTTGGATAATCAATTTAACGCGTGTTCTTCGGATTAAAGTACTTGGATCTTCAAAGGTAATATTCTTCAACACCTTGGATTTCGATTCTATGTTGAGATATGATGTTTTGGACGTTATAATCATGTTATATGAAGGGACATGTATATGATTATGAGTTTATATAAGGATTCATTGGATTATTGAGGGATTATTCAAGAACACTTTGAATATCGAGTTGAAATTGGGGGTTTTCGATTAATTGTCGTTATAATCACGTTTTCGGATATTCATTTTGGATTATTGATAGTATTCATGAGGTTTTGTGGGTTTGAATCATTCATTGGAAGTTGGTTTCGGATGTAATTGAGTTTTGGTTGTACACAATTGGAGATTGTTTACAACGCGTTTGTTTTAATGCCCCAATGAGTTTCGGGTATTGTTGTATCGACTTTTGAGTTGGTTGTGATCATGCTTGATTCGTGTATTAAGAGAATTGTTGGTATTTATGTTGTTCAAGGTTGTTCGAGCGGCCGATAATTTCATTAAGGACGTTGATCGTGGAAGTACCTTCTCGCCTTCGGTTTGAGGCAAGTTTTATACTTGTACTAGTCAATGAGATTAATATCATCATATATGTGTATAAATGTGTTGTATCATTCCGAGACTTAGTCTCTTCATGAATTCATTGATATTAAGAGATCGTTCGATACGATACCTTTCGGAAATTTTGCCAAATATTATTGTTATTCCTTTTTAGATTGTCATTAAAACTGTACACGCCGATTAAAGGCATTGGCTTATTCATTTCTCACTTTCGTCCGTGCTTAGATTAAAGGTACCGAGGCATCCTTCATATCATTGTTATCGAATTGCCGTTCGCAGGCAAATCGAAATGTTCAATCATTGACTATATCATTGTATCGATTGACCGTTCTAAGGCAATCGAGTTATTCAATCATTCATCATATCGTTCATATCGATTAGCCATTATAAGGAAATCGAAGCGCTCAAGCATTCATGGAATCATCCGCTGCATCATTGTCATCGGTTAGCCGTTCTAAGGAAATCAAGGTGTTGAGTTGGGAGGCCGAGGATGGTCTTGGCCGACTCAAGACAAAGATACCATCCCTAATTGTGATACGGCTTTCATGACGTGGCTTCGGCCCTAATTGTGATACGGCTTTCATGTCGTGGCTTCGGCCCTAATTGTGATACGGCTTTCATGCCGTGGCTTCGCCCTAATTGTGATACGGCTTTCATGCCGTGGCTTCGCCCTAATTGTGATCTGACTTTCATGCGTGGCTTGCCCTAATCAATATGACTTGACTTGTTTCGACTTCATGTGATTGTGATATTTGTGATTTAATTTGAGTGGTTTTTAGGACTGGTGTTTGTCTTGTTAATTTCTTTGGTTCCTCAGTGCTTTGTTATTCATATTTAATCCTGTTATGGTTTGGTTCATTTCGTGTAATTCCTTGTTGTATTATGTGATTATGATTCGCCGTCGGGCACTTATGTTCTAACTCGAGCAATGTATTAATAGTATGCCGTGGGCATAGTATTTCACGAATGCTCGGTTCTTACTTTGATTTGTGAGCATCTCGTATTATTATCATCATTATACCGTTTCATTCGCTTTTGGATGCATATCATGTTATACATGTATTTGATGTTCATTATCTGGATGGTGACCCCGTGGGGACGGAACATGTTTTCATGTTTTAGGTGCTTGCGAGGAGAGAGTTGAGGCACGGGGGCATGACGATGGCGGCGAGGCATTCGAGCGATACTAGTCCGAGTTGTTCATTGTTGGTCGATCGGTTGGAGTGTACTCCAGTCTTGTCGATTGTTGTCGTGTTGTATTACAGAGCAGATGTTCGTGGATCTTTGTTGTATTTCATTTTGGCCATGTAGGCCACTTTTGTCGTTGAAATTCCCTATCGGAATATTGTGTTGGATATCATGGTAGGGACTATGATTTTCCCTTGTTGTTTAATTTAACGTATTTTAGTCATGTTCGCCTGGTGGATCTCCTGGCGTGGGGTCCACGGCACTGTAATAACCCAATAGGATTTGGGGGTGTTACAGTTCTCGTGTATCAAATACAACTAAATCATTTACTTTGGCCACATACTTTTGATCTTATTTACCACTAATCGCATAGGACATTAACATGTTCAAATCCTACCTTGGTATTCATTAAAGATTGCTACTTGCCCATCAAGCTGCAGTTCGAGGTTGACCCCTACCAACAGGTGATTGGATTGAACTACTCTAATAACTCACTTAATAAAAACACGCAAATACACTACTGAACCCTCGAGTTAAAGGTTCATGCATACCTATCATAACCTTACGATTCAGTCATTGATTATCCTAGAGTAAAATCCATGCGACTAAATTGAAGTAAGTTATATCCGAGTATACTAATTCAAATAGCATACCTATACACAATGCTCCCACTACTCCTGAGTGAAGATATTCACATGTCCAAGCATACATTAAACAAGTTTTTAAAACTTAATGCCTAGTTATGTTTTATCGACTTACGGATAAGTTAAGCAATTGAGTTCGAAACTCTTTCAGTGCCGGACCCCATATTAATAGTGAGATGTTTCTACTTGATTGTCTAGACATTATTTATGTTTGTTATTTGTTGTGTCTGATATCTGTAGTGTAACGTTCCCTTTCTAGACCATTTCTCTAACAATATGATATCTCAATATATATTGTGTTGTGGTTAGCCATAGACTCCTTAGCATGTGCAATAACTCCGTCGTTGTTGCAAAACAACGCCACGAGCTGATCTGAGTTAGGAACCACTTGAAGTTCCTCTGTAAAATTCTTAATCCAAAATACTTCTTTAGTAGCCTCCATGGCTGCCTGATATTTAGCATGACATGTGTAAATTGCAGTCGTGTTATGCTTGGCACTTCTCTAAGATACTCCTCCACCATTCAGAGTAAATATATAACCTGTTGTAGACATCTTCACATCCATATCTCTCGAAAAACCTGAGTCCATATAACCTTCCACCGTCATTTGTAAGAACCAAGTATTTAGTCTAATTCAGGTAATTAAGAATGTTCTTTACAGCAGTCTAATGTTCCTGTCCTGGATTTGACTGAAACCGACTAACTATGTTCACAACATAGACAATGTCTGGTCTAGTGAAAATCATAGTGTACACGAGGCTACCCACTGCTGAAGCATAGGGCATCTTACTCATTTCATTTTTGTCTTCCTCACTTTCAGGACACATTTCTAACGAAAGTTTTATGTCATATCGCATAGGTAGGAACCCACTTTTAGAATCTTCCAACCTAACTCGCTTTAGGATCTCATCTATATAGTGGGCTTGGGAAAGACCTAACAATCATTTTGCGCTATCCCGGTAGAGACAAATACCCAGAATATAGGTAGCTTCTCCCAAGTCTTTCATTGAGAACTCATTAGAAAGCCAAGCTTTCACAGAACTTAGCATTTTTACGTCGTTTCCTATAAGTAGAATGTCATCCACATATAGTATTAAGAACGCAGTGTTGCTCCCACTAACCTTCTTGTATTACATGGCTCCTATTCATTTTGGACAAAATCAAACTCTTTGACTATCTCGTTAAAACGAAGATTCCAACTTCGCGAAGCTTGCTTCAGTCCATAAATGGCACACTGAAGTTTGCATACTTTATGAATATCAATTTCAGATATGAATCCCTTAGGCTATTCTATGTAGATCTTCTCCTTGAGGAATCCATTTAGGAATATTGTTTTCACATCCATTCGCCATATTTTATAATCTAAGTGGGCTGCTATGGCAAGAAACATGCGAATAGACTTAATCATGGCTACAGGCGAGAAGGTCTCAAAGTAATCGATACCCTATCCTTAGGAATAACTTTTTGCCACAAGCCTGCCTTATAGGTAGCAACCTCGCCATCTCCATCAGTCTTTCTCTTGCAGATTCATTTATTGCCAATAGGCATTATGCCCTTAGAACAATCTACTGAAGTCCATACCTGATTAGCATGCATAGAGTCTATCTCAGCTTCCATAGCCTCGCGCCACTTCCCGAAGTCTACTTCTACCATCGCGTGGTCATATGTAGAGGGATCATTCTCTTGGATACTTTTTGTCATCTCATGAGTATCCAGTTCCTCTTAATGCAGATAGCCATACCTCTCAGGTAAATGAGAAGCTCTGCTAGACCTGAGAGGTTGTGTTGTATTTCAGAAGGTTATGTTCCAATATCTTTTACAAGTGTCTCATTTGGTGTTTCTTTTATTTCATCTAAAGAAATATTTATACCCGTGCATCATTCCTGAACGAACTCATCATCAAGGAATTGTACTTGTAGAGCAACGACAATCCTTTGATCTTCGTGCATGTAGAATAGATATCTCATGGAATTCCCTGGATATCCTATGAAACGACCCTTCATAGACTTAGCTTCCTACTATTCAAGATATGTACAACAGTAAGGAGCGTTAAATCGCACATGTAAATTAGTAGATCAGTATAGATAAGCATGGAGCGAACCATGTCCAACAAGGTTCGGTCCTTTTTTCTAGTACACCATTTAATTGTGGAGTAGGTGGAGGAGTAAATTGTGACATTATACACTAGTAGAGAAAACATCAAAGACTTCGGTATGTCTCACTTCGGTAATGTATATTAGTGAAGTAAAAACAAACAACAACTTCGCTTTTCAATTTAGGGAAGTAAACTACACACATAGACTTCAGTAAATGGTATCAAATAGAAAGGCAGGAGATAGTTAGAAATTTTAAGTTCCAAAGACTTCGCTAAATTGTATAATTACTGAAGTAAAAAGTGTGAATTTTTTTTTGACGCAATATTTTTACAACAGTGAAGTATACTAGGCTGAACATGTCGCAAATATTCAGACCCCCAAAATTTTTCAGCCTCCAAAAAACCCTCCTCCTTCGCCCGCTCATTTCCTCCATTATTTCCTCCCAAAAAATTTTCCCGCTCTAGTAAAAAAACATATACTGCCGCTTCGCCCGCGATTAAGCTTCTTACGGAGACCGATTATTAGGGTTCTTTCATCGCCCCTTCAAGGTTTTTCAGTTTCATCGAATTATTTGGGGATATTTTCAATCTAGCTTTTATTATAGTTTTTACTCACACATTTTCTTTTGTTCTTCTCATAATCGAATGTCTGCTGGCGAAATTGCTCATAATCGGACGACTGGTGGTGACATTGTACGAATTGGCTTAGGTAAGGTCTTTCTTTGGGTTTTTATTCTTCACAGTATATGTGTGGTAGGGTTTCTGTATGTGTTTGTTTCTGTATGTATGTGAATATTGTGTTTCTGAGTTTCTTAGGTCTTTCTTTGGGGTTTTTCTTTGCAGTTGAAAAAGTTTTTCTATGGATTGATTTTGGGTTTTGTGGAATATATGTGTACTGTTTGAGTGTATTGTTTAGGGGGTTTTCTTTGGGGGTTCAAGGTATATGTTGTTTCCGCATATATGTTAATTAGGGGCCATGTTTGGGTGATGTTAATTGTGTTTTTGTATATTGTGTTTGAGTGATGTTAGTCTTAATCGGGGTCTGCGTGAGTGATGTTAATTTGTGATCATGTTTCTGTATATTGTCTTTGTTGATAGTGTTGGTGGTGATTCTGTTTGAGTTTGTTTAGTGTGTATGTTTGTGAGTATTGTGCAAGATTTGATGCAAGTTTTAGTGTGTTTGTTAATTGGCAAGATTGTTGGCAAGATTTGATGCATGAGTTGTAGAGTGCTTGATTGATATGATAAAATTTTATATTTGGTTGTCAATGCATGAGCTGAAGAGTATTGCATGATCAGATTGAAGAGAATGTACCATTGATTATCATAAATGTGTCCCTTGGAGCTAAGTGGATTATTTACTCATATTAATTTTGGTTCGATCTAACTGGTTTCAAAATTTATTTATGTAGATTTTCTTCCTTGCTGAAAGAAAGATCTCTGACTACTTTGCAAAAGACAAGATCAGTGGTAAGAGTACGTAATTTGCCGAGCTGTTGTTAGAATTCAGTAGTTAGTAATGGATAGATCTTGGATTAAATCGGATAGGAGGAGTGCAGTATATGGGGAAGGTGTCGAAAAGTTCATTAGAGATTGTTTAGAGAATTCAGAAATTGATCAGAACTTCATTCCTTGTCCGTGTTGCAAGTGCAACAATATGGAAAAAGGGTCGGTGAAGATGTTGCGAGAGCATCTTTATTTCAACAGTTTTAGTCCAATTTACACCAATTGGATTTGGCATGGGGATCAGAGCCTGAATGATGGTGAGAGTGTCAACCAAGATCCATTTGATGGTGACATGAATGAAGAAGTGGGTGATATATGTGAGGCACCCTTTGAGAAGTACTCAGAAGATCCTGAAGAGTTTGTCAAATTTGTCGAGGAAGCAGAAAAACCCTTGTATAAAGGCTATCGACAGTATACAAAGTTGAGTGCGCTTGTAAAACTCTACAATACAAAAGCAAGACATGGGATGACAGATGCACTTTTTTCAGATCTACTAGCCGATTTCAGGGATATGTTACCAGAGAACCACAACCTACCATCCTCAATGTACGAAGCTAAGAAGACTTTGAGTTGTTTGGGGTTGAAGCACGAGAAAATACACGCGTGCTCCAACGATTGTATCCTATATAGGAAACAATATGCAGATCATACCCGCTGCCCAAAATGTGATGTGTCCAGGTGGAAATTAACTAAGAACAAGAAGGAGAAGATCGGCGTCCCGGCCAAGGTTGTTTGGTATTTTCCTCCCATTCCAAGATTCAAAAGAATGTTCAAATCTTTGGAGACTTCAAAGAACCGAACCTGGCATGCTGATACTCCAAAAGTTGCTGGTCAATTACGACATCCATGCAATTCTCCCGCATGGAAGTTGGTTGACCATAAGTGGAAGGATTTTGAGGAAGAGTCAAGAAATCTTCGTCTGGTGCTCGCTACTGATGGAATTAATCCTCATAGTACTATGAGAAGTAGACACAGCTGTTGGCCTGTAATGTTATTCACGTATAACTTGCCTCCAGAGATGTGCATGAAGAGGAAATTTATCATGTTAACAATGCTTATATCCGGTCCAAAGCAGCCGGGAAATGATATAGATGTCTACATTGAGTTGTTAGTTGAGGACTTGCAGTTGTTGTGGGAGGGAGTTGATGGTGTGTTTGATGCATATAGAGACCAACTTTTCACATTGAGAGCAGTTCTGCTATGGACAATTAACGACTTCCCTGCATACGGAAATCTTAGTGGATGTGCTACACATGGATACTTCGCGTGTCCAATATGTGGAGTAAATACACATGTAAAGCACTTGACCAAGGGGAAGAAAATGTCGTTTGCTGGCCATAGACAGTTTCTTAAAGAGTCTCATCCATATCGAAGACTGACGAAGGAGTTTAATGGCATGGAAGAACTTGGAGAAGCACCCAAACCATTATCTGGAATAAAATTGTTCGAGAAACTGTCGCACATCAAGTTTCCGTTTGGTAAGAAGGTCAATGTGGGAGCTAAAAGAAAGAAAAAAAGAAGTGAGAAGATAGAGGAAGACGACGAGCAGACTGTAGAAGATGTTAAGTTCAAAAAATGCTGGAAGAAGAAGTCTATCTTTTTCGATCTTCCTTATTGGAAGCACTTGCACGTGAGGCACTGTTTGGATGTTATGCATATTGAGAAGAACGTCTTGGAGTCCTTGATGAATACTCTGATGAATATCAAAGGCAAGACTAAAGATAATGTAGAGGCAAGGCTAGACTTTGTGGAGATGGGGATCGGGCGAACTAGAACCCGAAGTTGGGGAGAAGAGAACATTTCTTCCTCTTAGCGCATGCTCGTTCACGAAAAAGAAAAGCTGCAATCGCACATCATTGATGGATATAAAAGTCTTGGAGGGCTTCTCTTCAAACATGAAAAGTATTGTTTGCCTCGATAAGTTGAAGTTGTCGGGCCTAAAATCACATGATTGTCATGTGCTAATGCAACATTTCCTGCCTATACTTATACGTGATGCTCGCCAAAGCATGTGAGATATCTTTGTTATGAAATTTTGCTTCTTCTTCAAAGATCTTTGTTCGAAAGTCGTCGACGTACTCATGCTAGATAGTGCAATCGACTTGATTGAGACCCTTTGCTGTTGGAGCAATACTTTCCACTCTCTTTCTTGATATCATGGTTCACCTTACGGTCCACCTTGTTCGAGAAGTCGGTTATGTGGACTAGTTCACTTTAGGTGGATGTATCCATTCGAAAGGTGCATGAAGGTGTATAAAGGATATGTGGCAAGTCGAAAACACCCAGAAAGGCTGCATTGTTCAACGATATCTGCGAGAAGAGGTCGAGTTTTGTTCGGAATACATGAAAGATCTCGATCTGTTGGGATACCTATTTGATTATAGACCTCAATACCACAACTCCCGGTTTCCTAGACGGACGGGCTGCAAAATTGGTGGAAGAAGTTGACTTGCATAGGGCACACAAAATTGTGTTAGAAAACTGTGAAGAAGTGTCTCCCTTCATCATGTAAGCCTAATTCAATTTTCAAAAATTACACATTCATTGTTTATAATTTTATATACATACTATATATGGTGTTGCTTTGAACTAATAATGTGATGTATATACACTTCTACAGTGAGCATAAGGCCCATTTGAAAGTGCTGAATCCAAAGAAAGCGAGAGATGACAAGTGGATACAAGATATTCACAACAAGCAGTTCACTGGGTGGTTCAAAAGTAAGGTGGCTGAGGAAATAAATAGTTGCAATGGGGGGACGACGTCAACATTAACATGGTTGGCACATGGGCCACGTGTGCGAGTCATTAAGTACAGTAGCTATGTCATAAATGGTAGTTTGTACCAAACAAAGGCCCGAGATGATGAAAGAGTTTGTCAAAACAGTGGGGTGTCTCAAGTGGCGAACACGATGCTTGTTAGCAGTGCAAAAGATAAGAACCCCTTGTTTGCAGATGTCTGCTACTATGGAGTAATCGAGGAGATATGGGAGTTAAACTATCATCAGTTTCAAGTTCCTGTTTTCAAGTGCGCATGGGTTCCAAATGATAAGGGAATAATCACAAACGACGAATGTGGATTCACCTTAGTCAATTTGAACAAACGGGGTCATAGAAAAGAAGAGTTTGTGCTAGAAAGTAAAGTTAGTCAGGTTATTTAATTGATGACCCGTTAAGAAAAGGATGCTCAGTGGTTCTACCAATTCATAAGAATAATAGTGAGGGGGAGAATGAGGAAGTGACTACCATTCCACTTTCTCGTCCTTTAGATGACTTGGCAACTCATTGTATTCCTACTCATCAACGATATGTTAGGCCGGGTAGTAAGGATGGTAGTAAGGCTGAGGGTGTTTGGGTGGTGAAAAAGAAAAAATGATGTAACAATTTGTTATGTATTGCTTAAAGTGATGAACATCAATTTATTTTATTGTCTTTTTCTTATACATGTTATGATTGTTATGTGTTCCTGTTACGTTATAATGTTTTATGTGCTTTTTCAGCTTTATTATTTATTTTATCTGAATTATGAAAAACTTATATGATGTATTTTATGGGTTATTGCAGGAAAAAAGCAGATGTCTCCTAAGAAAACAAAGAAAAGGAGTGTTCAGCAAAGCAAGAAGATGGTTAATGCTTCTGAGAAGCGGGCACCTGAACATGAGGAGGCTAAACATTCTATAGATACAGATGAAGAAGTACCTATTCACGAGCAAAAAAGAACCAAACGGGGTCCATCATCTATGTGGAAGTTGGTTAAGCTGAGGGCAAGAGGGAATAAGGTTAAGGTCCGTTATGATAGCCTTGGGCGGGCTTTGTATGAGGATAATAAGGCCTTGCAGTCATACATTGGACATGTTGCAAGATCCATGGTTCCATGCAACATAGACAACTGGAGGTTCGTTCCAAAGGATATCAAAGATAAGATATGGGAAGAGATACTGGTAAGACTAAATGTTGCAATGTTATATATGTGTTTTATATGATATCAGATATTTGTTGATGGTTTGTTCTAATATTAACAATTTTTTTGATAATTGGCAAAATGTGTTTGAATTAGCGCCACAAACTAAGAAGACAGTGTTGAGTTCCGCGAACCAGAAATGGCGTGACTGGAAGACTAAAATGACTAAGAAGTTTGTGTGGCCATTTCGCAAAAATCATGTTCTGGTGCGATCTTCTCCACCCACTGAATATCACATCTCAGCTGAAGTTTGGAAAGAGTTTGTGGATAAGAGAATGGACCCTTCGTGGAAGGTATTAAAAGTTGACATTTTCCCATGTAAATCTCTCAAATATGTACTTATTTGGGAATCATCCATATTACACACAAGGAGCAGAAGGCTCGGACTAAACAGATCAAATATCATCACAAGGCATCTCGAAAGGGTTATTGCAGTCTGGAAGCTGAGCTAGTAAGAAAATTATTTAATCACCGTATTCAGATTATAAAGCTGTTATCGTGTGACCCTTCCCCGGACTTGCCCTTTTTGTATTCAGATATTTATAAACCTTTGGGTGACATAATAGTTTTTTATCGTTAAAAAACAGAGAAAGAAGGGATTACTTGGTGAGGATGACGAAATCGATAGATCGCTGCTTTGGATCTTAGCCCGCCAAAATGACAAAGGTCATATAGCAGATGAGGAGACAGCGGCGATGATAGCAGATATTGTGAGTATTTTTAACTAATTAGGCTCTTTAATTTAAATTCAAATACTTTTGCTCTATTTGTCTTATCTTATTATCTAAACACTTTCTTTTACATGTATGGCGTGTGGATTGTTCTAGGAGGAAGTCTTGAAGAAACAAGCTAAGGGAGATTTTATTCCACAAGGATCTCATGATGCTTTAACTGAAGCGTTGGAAACAAACGAGAAATATGGAAGAGTAAGAGGCATAGGAGGGTTCGTCAAACCCCAAGTTTATTTCGGAACTGCACGAAAGACGAGAGAACCAATTTCAAAGGCCTTGGTTGAGAACGTAAAAGAGAAGACTGAAGAAGTGTCTAGTTTGAAGGCTGAAGTGGACAGATTGAAAGCTGAACTTGCTGCAGAAAAGGAAGCAAAAAGCCCGACTACTTCATCAAAGAAATCGTCAAACATGGCCAATCCAGTGCTGGACACAAACCAAGTGGGACTGGATGACTGTGATGCTCCAAAGCCAATGGTAATTCACCGTTATACCCTTTAGGATGACGATATATTTTGTTAATTTGGTAAAATGGCCTAAAAATTGATCTTAAACAGAATTTTAAGAAGGCAAAAAGCAACTTGATGGAAGACTTTCTCCGTGAAGGAATTTCTGGATTGCTGAAGGTTATTTATTTAAAATATTACACCACTACATTCCTGTATGTATGTAGGCACTTGTATACATTCTTTCTTCCTCTTGCTTTTTTAATTGTATACATTCTTGACAGAGGAAACAAATCATCGAAGCTGCTGAGATATCTGTGGGGAAAGATGGAGTGGTTGGCGGTCCAAAGGCGAAGGTTACTTATAATTTTAATTACTTAAAGACTTTCAACATTTCATTCACTTTATAGCATCTACCTGATTTTAATCAACATATTTTTGTCAATAGAAGGGTAGGAAATCCAAGGTCCTCCCAGCATAAAAAGATGTTGAAGAAGCAGCTCCAGATCCTAAGGTCATTTGACTTTCTTATAAATATTAAGTCGATATATTATTTCCTCATATGTACATCAAAGCTAATTCTTACCTTATTATTCTTTCAAGGGGAAAAAGAACAAGCTGAAAGTAAGACAACCTATTAGCAAATTAGATGAGGTCGATCCACGTGAAATAGAGGTTTTCAACTCTAGAGTTTTCATTATCCATGCCATTTTTTATTATATGATCCTATGCTTAATTCTCATCGTATGATACTGTTTAAGGGAGATCTTGCACTCTGGCCAAAGGACAAGTTGACCATATTATTGCATATGGGACAGTAGTGTCGGTTGGAGGGCCGCATGTGTTGATCCATACTGTACCAATTGGCAAAGACAACTGGAAAGTGTCTATTGACGGTGTCGTCGAGGACGGGTATGATGAGGATCTCCCTGTTCCCATTAAAAATGGTCCACTAACTATTGCGGATGCCCTTGGCGCTATCGTTGCTTGGCCAAAAGACATGGTAATTCTATCCAGTTCAGAGGTAATTCTCTCGTATAATGGGTATATAGATGTTTTGTATATTAAGAATAGATAGTTAGAATATTATGGCTTACATTAATTAAATATTGTGCAGGAGATGGTTGATTCTCCCCAGAAAGAAGAAGCTGCTCATGCACTCATCGATCTAACTAATGCTCATGAAGATCCACTTGAGTTGAATCAGGTTGGGAAGAAAATCAAGTCGGGAAAGAAGGATGTTGATGTTGTTCGATCGAAGTTACAGGAAATAGAGAGATCATTACCCATGGCTTGCAAGTTTGTATATTCTCACGCTGATAGATTCATGACCAATGATACTTCCTTGCGCATTGTACTTGATGAGGCAATGTTTGGAGGGAAAAAAATAGTCTGGCTGTCGAGAAATCAAATCTTTGACTTCATGGAAATGAAAGCAATTGGTGGTATGCATATATTGGCTTATATGGGGTAAGATCTGTATAAGATAATATAATTGCATCTTATGTTTTTTCCTCTCTTATTATGTATCTCTAGTAGACCTATGGCCTCGATACAATTGTAATCGTATGGCCTAATGCAGTAAGCTCTTCAATAACTTGAATGTGAAAAATCATCCGTATTCTTTTTGCTTCGTGGATCCTGGGTGCGTGGATCATGCTTTAGAGAAGAGTGTGCAGGAAAAACACATAATTGCTCGCTTGATGGCATCACCGAGGGACTGCATTTGCCTTATCCCATATAACAATGGGTAAATAATACTATTTCTGTTATGATAAAGCATATCATATTATCATGTGACATTATTAATGCTTCTTTACCAATTACGCAGTAACCATTGGATCCTGACTGTGGTCAATGATGACAAGAACATGGTCTACCTGATTGACCCCCTTGGCAATAGAACTCGATTAGATGGTTGGAAGAATACTGTGATCAGGTATATATATATATATATATATATATATATATATATATATATATATATATAAGTAGCAGGCTAGCAGCATATATATTGATTCTTTTCTTGAAGATTCATTAATGTTCCAAAGGTATAATTCTTCTATTTTTAAATGTAGCGCTGTGAAAACCAGCAATGCATCCAGAGGATATAATAAGGCTCCGGGTTATAAGCAAATCACTGTAAGTGTATGGAGATATCATTTTGCGAACTATATATATATTCATACAAAACCTAAGGGTCTAGTTGTAATATTTCTGGATATTTGCTGTAATTACCCTAAACCTCAGGGGTACTTTTTATTATTTTTAATCTTTTCTAAAAAGCAGCCATATAAGGAAACCCCACTTCTGACCTTCTTTCGTCAACTGGAAATAACCAGAAAAAAAAGTTATTTGGATATTATGTTCATTCCAAGTTTGCAGCATATGACATACTCGGAAGAAAAAAAATGACAATAAAATGCAACTTACACAACTTTTCGCACGAGTGAATATATATATATATATATATATATATATATATATATATATAAATTTGACATCTGATTCATGGATTTTAAATTTTATAGGGCAATCTGAAACAAGAACTATCCTCCCTTCACTGCGGATTTTGTGTCCTCCGCTACATCAAAGAGATCGTTGAAAGCGAAGATCCACAGCTTGAGAAGATGGTAATTTTCATTCTGTCATCCTTTTGTATTATATGATTTCCAGAAGATGGTAATTTCCACATTTAGTCTGTTTTGGTACTGAAATTTTTTGATGTTGATGCATCTTTTATGAATGTACTTAATCTATTTTTTTGTTTCAATGTGATTTGATCAGTATCCTGGTTCAGTCAAAGACCAATACTACACTCAGGAGCAGTATGATGAAGTCAGGAACGAGTGGAGCGAGTTCGTCTACACGTTTGTTGATGGTGCTTAGGCTCGCTTCATTGTCAGGAAGTTCTTTGTCTAGTTTTAGTTCAGTACTATATATGTATGGTCTTGGTTGCAACACTACTGGTACTCAGGTGATGATGGTGAATGTCTGTTGGTATAGTTAGATCAGAACATGTCGTTCAATTGGGTAAATATGGTGAATGTTTGGTTGATGTGCAGTCCATTATCTAGACCTATGCATGTGTCTCGTAGACATTATGGAAGTTTATTTGATGTTGGCATATTATAGTTATGCCCAATGCAAACTTGTGAATCACGCGAATCTGAATATTTGGCATTTTTGTACGACAATCCGCCGTTTATATATGAAAGTGTGGTTTATTACTATTATCAATGCTTATGATCTTGTGTTATTGAATTGGGATCTTATGATTTGAGTTTGTTGGATTTTTAATGAGGTTGATTGATGTATTTGAGGTTGTGTTGTTGAGATCTTGTGAATTGAGGTTTTTTATTGGATGGATCATTTTTTGTACAACAGGAATTCTATATTTACAAATTGAAAAGAAATATGCAATGTGGTTATTTACTTCGGATAAAAAACGAAGTCAGAGATATATAATTAGCGACACAAAATAGAATAAGCGAAGTAAAAAGGAGTGTAATGCTTCGGCTAAACAAATAAAAGTGAAGTAAATGTGGTATCTTTAACTTCGTTACCTATTAATAAGCGAAGTCGATGTAACACCCCCAAAACCATACGGGATATTACAGCGCCGTAGGTCCCGCGCCGGAACCCACCAGGCTAATAACCATTTACAAAACCATTTCAAAAACGTTTAAAAGCGCCAAAAGGCCAATGGCGGTAATATTTTAGATACTCTCAAATAATTTCAAAAACATAATTTTGAAATACCGTCATAAAATACCATTTGAAAATACAAGGCGAAGTGCCAAATCTCGACAGTTCAAAATGTACGTTAAGCCGCCACTTAAACGTACCGAAAAATAATTGGGAAAAAGCATTTGACGAAAATAACCCAAGTTCGCAAAGTGCCAAAAGGGCTATTTAAAAATACACACACGCAGCGGATAAAGATACCGAAAAGCCATTTTGAGATATACACACGCAGCGGATAAATACAGTTCAAAATACACATTTGCAGCGGAAATAAATAACCGGAAAAGAATACTCAATTCTCCGAAAACAAGCCACAGCCAGTATCACATCGGGAAGCTCATCCCCTCACGACCGCTACTAGCTTGATCTCCGAGTACCTAAAAATAAAGCCCACGACGGGGTGAGCCACAATACTCAATAATGATACCGATCACATCATCATAAATAATTACATACCAATGTAATAATACTGTAAGAATACTACCAATGTAATCTTACCGTTATAACCTTACCAATCCATAATAATCCAATCCTTACCATAATCCACATTTCGCATCCTCGAATGACGAAATGAACTTAACAACAATTATCTGTATTGAATTTCAAAAATACCAACAATCCTCAAAACATCATCATAACTCATAATCACGAAATAATTCATCCGTGCCAAATCCTGTCCATCGGATTACACAATCAAAACTCAACCTGGATAAACCAACAGTACACAACATATCTGTAGATCAACTACCATATGATAATGATAACAAATCCCGAACATCGACGTACAGTCTGAATGCTTATACGATCAACTGATAAATCAACTGAGAATATCATCGACATGATAACTCCAATACGACCAACAAAGGATCAACGATAACCGAGAGTACCATCAACATGATAACTCCGAAACGATCAACAAAGGATCAACAATAACTGAGAATACCATCAACAAGGTAAACTCCAAATGATCAACAATAATGGATCTCAAAGAAATAACTCTGACTGTCGAACATACCCCTCGGGCGTATGAACAACCAGTCACAAACCGTCGAACATACCCAACCATAAATGGAGGATGAACGACCAAACAATATGGCTCAAAGATGGAAATCATAGTACGCCCGATCCGAATATGTGTCAGTGCACATGTCCACCCCGTATACGGAATCCAGGATATACGTGGGACAATGTACCTAATTAGCCTCAACGAACTACGTCTCGTGTGCACAGCCTTTCACGGAAAATATTCACGCATGACTATATATGTGCCCGGCTAAAAATCCTACACAATATCCAATCGGAACGCAGATATGACTCCAGATATGTCACGATGCAACATGACAACGAAACTCAAAGAAACACATATCCAATAAGGATCAAAAGACTCACCGAAGTGAACAACAATAGTCTGACAATGAAAAGTTGACACGACTAATCAATAACCAAAACATCAATCCTGAGATCATCATCCCCAAATGAATGACCAAAACGTCTACGATCTCAATACAAAGGTCCTGGGATCAACATCCCTCAACGAATAACCGATACGAAACTCACTACACGAAACCTCAACATATACAACAACTCAACATACTAATTATCCACATGATTGAACAAATACTTAGATTACCTCAAAGCCGAGGACCATATCCATCAACATCCCCCAATGAGACGATCAACACAACCATTAATACCAACAATAGTCTTTCCTAACAACATTGCTATATGAATTATAAATGAAATGAAAATGAAACCATTCATCAAATATTATAAACTGAACAAGTAGAAACTTGCCTCGATACCGATACCACGAATCCGTTACCAAAATCCATTTCCTTTGTCTATGAGCTCCTCAGCCCCGACCAAAAGCAATCTACTAACTCTTCGACTTCAACATAAACACAAATTTCATAATCCACGATCAAAACATATCAACCTATTGAAGTAATCAATCAACAACAATCCGATAACAATCAATAACCGACATAGCCAAACTCAACGGTTCAACGAAACCTCGATCATATACATAAAACCAAATAATCCAACTCAACAAATACGAACTCATATCCACAATACAAGTCGCAACTCAATAATCAATATAACCGATCAATAAACCCAACGGTTCCACCATATCCCAATTAGACACAAATCCGAACAACCAAATCAATAGATCACGAATTTAAAACCATAACATAATTCATAATCCGATAATCATATCAATAATCAATTTAAACCAACAAGGGTCTAACATTACCGATTCCAAGTTCAATCTTAAATACGGATACAAGTTTCCTCCTTGTAAATTCATAATATAAACCAATTACCGGTTATCATCATCAATCCGGACAATCCGATCAATTCAACATTATAGATAACCATATTCCAAAGGTTTCAAATAATTCCATTATCCGGATTGAACACTTGTTCAATACGTATAAATTCTTAAACTCAAAAGTGAATCATAATCTTATCAAACCCGGAACCATATTCGTATTCCTATACGAATATTGTACCAAAATACATAACTTAGTTCTAAATGTGAATATTCCATATTCATATCCAAAACATCAACACTTTAAAACGTATTCATCAAATCAATGATCAATCCATCTTGATATTAATGATTTTCAATTCCAACTTCAATTCCAACCATGAATCAAACAAGACTTATTCTTGTTATACTAGTAAATTTGTAGAAACCAATTTACCGAGTATTATCGTGAATATTCACATTCCAATTATCCGAAATCCTTCCGAAATCATAACATGTATAACTTATGAATTCTTCAAGAACACGAATTATCCGAATTCACGTTCACAATCCATAAAAGAACATAATCTGATGTTTTCTAACATCTAACCAATCTTTAACCATAATTCAAGGCATATATCATCGTGTTCTTCAACATATGATCTTCTTAACATCAAAAATAGAAGCAATACTACCAAGAACATCAAGAATATTATGATTCCATAATCATAACAACATAATCAAGACATAATCCAACATATCATCATCTTCCTACGAATCATTTATCAACAACAACATCAAAAATCCGAAATTCAAGAGAGGATTATCCAACATACCTCTTAGAAGATGGAATACACAAGAAATCACTTCAATAATCATCAATAACTCCATATCCAAGCTCCAAATCCAAGTCCTCAAGCTCAAAATCGAATTAGGAGAGCCAAAATATCCCCCTCTCAATGTTTGGAGATGAAAACGAAGAGAAATGTCAAGTGAAATGAAAGACAAGGCCCCTTATAAACAATCCATTTGCTACGCACGTAACCTTCCTTGGTTAACGACGTAATACACCCTTACGACGCTATCTCGACCTTGGTAGCGTCGTAACTCGATCGAGTTAATCGACTGCTTTGCGTACTTCTTACGCACGTAACACTTTCACCATAACGCATTTAATACGACGTTGACTTGCTACAAGATAATGGTCGTGTTACGACGTAACACATCCTCGTATAACGACGTAACACGACGTTGACTCACTGCCAACATCCTCCGCCAAAGTTGCCGACACCGGCCCCACTGTCCGATTCCTCTTGTTACGACGTTATGTACACTATATAACGACGTAAGCTAACACATTTTACGACGTAAGCTCCAAGGCTTAACGACGTAATGGCTTTTATACTTAGCCAAAATCCAATCGTCTGTCCGACGCCTCGACGCATTTAAATACAAACATACGGCATCTGAATACACATACTAAATCCAAAAATATTCTCATACGGTATACGATATCCAAATCAGTTCAACTCGATACAACATATCCCGAATATATCTCACAATCAAAAACGATAATCACACCAAAGATAGTGTCGGTTCTCAATTTATTTTATCCATACCGTATAGATACCAAACTATACAAAGATATCTCGATAAAATAACGCGAAAAATTTATACTAAAAATCCGGTATTACATACTACCCTTAAAATAAGTTTCGTCTCGAAACTTGCGACCTATCACCAACAAGATAAATCCAAAACTTCCAACTCATCACAAAAACAATCGACTGTCGCCACAAGCGAACAACCAAAACGATATACTTACAGTGCGTGAAGCCGATGATCTCCGTGATACTATCACACGACTCCCCATGAAGTCCCAAAACAATCAACACACACCAATATCACACATAGCAGCTTTGAAAAGAATCTCAAAATTTTGGAAACTCCAAAATCGATTCGACTCAAAAGTCGAAAACCCTTTTTCAAAAGCCACGCTACTACCGCACTGGTAGAGCCACATAACACACACGCCCGGGTTTCACAAAACCCAATCTCGATACCATCTTCTGTAACACCCCCAAAACCATCCGGGATATTACAGCGCCGTAGGTCCCGCGCCGGAACCCACCAGGCTAATAACCATTTACAAAACCATTTCAAAAACGTTTAAAAGCGCCAAAAGGCCAATGGCGGTAATATTTTAGATACTCTCAAATATTTTCAAAAACATAATTTTGAAATACCGTCATAAAATACCATTTGAAAATACAAGGCGAAGTGCCAAATCTCGATAGTTCAAAATGTACGTTAAGCCGCCACTTAAACGTACCAAAAAATAATTGGGAAAAAGCATTTGACGAAAATAACCCATGTTCGCAAAGTGCCAAAAGGTCCATTTAAAAATACACACACGCACCGGATAAAGATACCGAAAAGCCATTTTGAGATATACACACGCAGCGGATAAATACAGTTCAAAATACACATTTGCAGCGGAAATAAATAACCGGAAAAGAATACTCAATTCTCCGAAAACAAGCCACAGCCAGTATCACATCGGGAAGCTCATCCCCTCACGACCGCTACTAGCTTGATCTCCGAGTACCTAAAAATAAAGCCCACGACGGGGTGAGCCACAATACTCAATAATGATACCGATCACATCATCATAAATAATTACATACCAATGTAATAATACTGTAAGAATACTACCAATGTAATCTTACCGTTATAACCTTACCAATCCATAATAATCCAATCCTTACCATAATCCACATTTCGCATCCTCGAATGACGAAATGAACTTAACAACAATTATCTGTATTGAATTTCAAAAATACCAACAATCCTCAAAACATCATCATAACTCATAATCACGAAATAATTCATCCGTGCCAAATCCTGTCCATCGGATTACACAATCAAAACTCAACCTGGATAAACCAACAGTACACAACATATCTGTAGATCAACTACCATATGATAATGATAACAAATCCGAACATCGACGCATACCAATGCTTATACGATCAATAACCGATCAACCGATAAATCAACCGAGAATATCATCGACATGATAACTCCAATACGACCAACAAAGGATCAACGATAACCGAGAGTACCATCAACATGATAACTCAAACGATCAACAAAGGATCAACAATAGCGAGAATACCATCAACAAGGTAAACTCCAAATGATCAACAATAATGGATCTCAAAGAAATAACTCGATTGTCGAACATACCCCTCGGGCGTATGAACAACCAGTCACAAACCGTCGAACATACCCAACCATAAATGGAGGATGAACGACCAAACAATATGGCTCAAAGATGGAAATCATAGTACGCCCGATCCGAATATGTGTCAGTGTACATGTCCACCCCGTATACGGAATCCAGGATATACGTGGGACAATGTACCTAATTAGCCTCAACGAACTACATCTCGTGTGCACAGCCTTTCACGGAAAATATTCACGCATGACTATATATGTGCCCGGCTAAAAATCCTACACAATATCCAATCGGAACGCAGATGTGACTCCAGATATGTCACGATGCAACATGACAACGAAACTCAAAGAAACACATATCCAATAAGGATCAAAAGACTCACCGAAGTGAACAACAATAGTCTGACAATGAAAAGTCGACACGACTAATCAATAACCAAAACATCAATCCTGGGATCATCATCCCCAAATGAATGACCAAAACGTCTACGATCTCAATACAAAGGTCCTGGGATCAACATCCCTCAACGAATAACCGATACGAAACTCACTACACGAAACCTCAACATATACAACAACTCAACATACTAATTATCCACATGATTGAACAAATACTTAGATTACCTCAAAGCCGAGGACCATATCCATCAACATCCCCCAATGAGACGATCAACACAACCATTAATACCAACAATAGTCTTTCCTAACAACATTGCTATATGAATTATAAATGAAATGAAAACGAAACCATTCATCAAATATTATAAACTGAACAAGTAGAAACTTGCCTCGATACCGATACCACGAATCCGTTACCAAAATCCATTGCCTTTGTCTATGAGCTCCTCAGCCCCGACCAAAAGCAATCTACTAACTCTTCGACTTCAACCGCAACACAACAGTCATAATCCACGATCAAAACATATCAACCTATTGAAGTAATCAATCAACAACAATCCGATAACAATCAATAACCGACATAGCCAAACTCAACGGTTCAACGAAACCTCGATCATATACATAAAACCAAATAATCCAACTCAACAAATACGAACTCATATCCACAATACAAGTCGCAACTCAATAATCAATATAACCGATCAATAAACCCAACGGTTCCACCATATCCCAATTAGACACAAATCCGAACAACCAAATCAATCGATCACGAATTTAAAACCATAACATAATTCATAATCCGATAATCATATCAATAATCAATTTAAACCAACAAGGGTCTAACATTACCGATTCCAAGTTCAATCTTAAATACGGATACAAGTTTCCTCCTTGTAAATTCATAATATAAACCAATTACCGGTTATCATCATCAATCCGGACAATCCGATCAATTCAACATTATAGATAACCATATTCCAAAGGTTTCAAATAATTCCATTATCCGGATTGAACACTTGTTCAATACGTATAAATTCTTAAACTCAAAAGTGAATCATAATCTTATCAAACCCGGAACCATATTCGTATTCCTATACGAATATTGTACCAAAATAACTTAGTTCTAAATGTGAATATTCCATATTCATATCCAAAACATCAACACTTTAAAACGTATTCATCAAATCAATGATCAATCCATCTTGATATTAATGATTTTCAATTCCAACTTCAATTCCAACCATGAATCAAACAAGACTTATTCTTGTTATACTAGTAAATTTGTAGAAACCAATTTACCGTGTATTATCGTGAATATTCACATTCCAATTATCCGAAATCCTTCCGAAATCATAACATGTATAACTTATGAATTCTTCAAGAACACGAATTATCCGAATTCACGTTCACAATCCATAAAATAACATAATCCGATGTTTTCTAACATCTAACCAATCTTTAACCATAATTCAAGGCATATATCATCGTGTTCTTCAACATATGATCTTCTTAACATCAAAAATCGAAGCAATACTACCAAGAACATCAAGAATATTATGATTCCATAATCATAACAACATAATCAAGACATAATCCAACATATCATCATCTTCCTACGAATCATTTATCAACAACAACATCAAAAATCCGAAATTCAAGAGAGGATTATCCAACATACCTCTTAGAAGATGGAATACACAAGAAATCACTTCAATAATCATCAGTAACTCCATATCCAAGCTCCAAATCCAAGTCCTCAAGCTCAAAATCGAATTAGGAGAGCCAAAATATCCCCCTCTCAATGTTTGGAGATGAAAAACGAAGAGAAATGCTGAAGTGAAATGAAAGACGGGCGTCCCCTTATAAAACAATCCAGCTCGTTACGTACGTAACCTTCCTTGGTTAACGTACGTAATACACCCTTACGTACGCTATCTGACCTTGGTAGCGTACGTAACTCGATCGAGTTAATCGACTGCTTTGCGTACTTTCCTACGCATCGTAACACTTTCACCATAACGCACGTAATACGACGTTGACTTGCTACAAGATAATGGTCGTGTTACGTCGTAACACATCCCGTATAACGTCGTAACACGACGTTGACTCACCACAACATCCTCCGCCGAAAGTTGCCGACACCGCCCCACTGCCCGATTCCTCTTGTTACGTACGTTATGTACACTATATAACGACGTAGCTAACACATTTTACGACGTAAGCTCCAAGGCTTAACGCACGTAATGGCTTTTATACTTAGCCAAAATCCAATCGTTTCTGTCCACGCCTCGACGCATTTAAATACAAACATACGGCATACTGAATACACATACTGAATCCAAAAATATTCTCATACGGTATACCTGATATCCAAATCAGTTCAACCTGATACAACATATCCTGAATATATCTGTCAATCAAAAACGATAATCACACCAGTATAGCTGTCTCGGTTCTCAATTTATTTTATCCATACTGTATAGATACCAAACTATACAGTATATCTCAGATAAAATAACGCGAAAAATTTATACTAAAAATCCGGGTATTACAGTCGATAACATTATTTCACTTCATCTGTATATATTTTACTGAAGCGAATAGGAAATATACACTTCAGCGATTATAAAATAAGTGAAGTGGAAGGACATTTTTTACTTCGCAAACCCCCATATTCGGGTTCTAAAAACCGAGATAGACTTCGGTTATTATGATATTAGACTTCGTCTAATAAGCGAAGTCTAAAGTATACCTTTAACTACACGAACATAGACTTCGGTAATTATAACATTTTTACTTCGGATATTATCCGAAGTCTTTGACGTTTATTCTTATAGTGTATTCCTAGTTCTTTTAAGAACTCGATACTCATATACTCGCCGCTTCGGTCCGACCAAAGTGCTTTAATATGATGACCTATTTGGTTTTCAACTAGTGCCTTAAATTTCTTACATTTATCAAAGGCTTCAAATTTATGTTTCATTAAGTACTCGAATCCACACCTAGTATAGTCATCAGTGAATGTAATGAAATACCGAAAACCGTCTCGTGCCACTTCAAAATGGACACATACGTCGGTATGGATCAATCCAAGTTTTTCAACAGCTCTTTCAAAAGTCCCTATGAAGGGTAACTTAGTCATTTTGCCTTGAAACCAAGATTCACAAGTTGGATAGGGATCCGATCCAAATGGACATGTAAGCCCACCTTTCTCCATTTTATGACCTCGGCCTGACCAGCATGACCAAGTCTAAGATGCCACTTAAGTGCTTATTTTGTTTCATCCCTACCACGTTTCCTAGTTATTGTGTTCATAGTAGTTTTATTCTTTAGATTCAAATAGTATAAACCATTTAGTAACGTAGCAGTACCAAACAATTTATTTCTAAAATAAATATGGCAGGACCATTTCCAATAAAGAAATGAAATCTCATTCTGTCCATGACCGAAATTGATACAATATTTTTGTGCCCCTTGGCCAAAACAAGTACATCTTCTAAGCTTCCTACTTCTTTACAGATCCTGATTCATTGTATATATGTGATAATTCGAACCAGTATCAAGTATCTAACAAGTAGAATAAACAATTACAGAATAATACATTACCTCGAAAGAAAATGCACCTAAATGCAGGGAAAGAGTGTTTCAAAAAATAAAGAAAAATCTTGAAACAAAAAAGCAACGAAAAAGATCATTGAAAACAATTATAGCAGGTTCACAGGTATCAAATTCGGGGCAAGATGTAACGAATATGTCTAAACAAATAAAAGAGATTCAAGAAAAGTAGATTTGGTTTGTGTTGGGAAGTAAAACGCATCTACGAGCATTAGATCTATTTAGGCATGCTAATTAATTAATTACTAAGATTAACAAGCAATTTAAATATTATTTATTATTTATTAATTAAATATGTTGATTAATTAAAATATCCTAATCTAGATCCAAGATCATAGGATATTACCTTTTGAAGCGGTTGGTTATTTCCTTCTTGATCGCCTTGTATTTCTACCTTCAGATCTTCTAGAGTATGATCCGCCTTGAACCGGACGTTGTGTGGGCAACGAGCTACCGGAACTTGCTTGGACACCTTATGGATCGGCCGAATTCACCTTGCCTCACAACTCTCGATTTTATTTTCTTCAAGTAATTCCGATATGTAGCAAGAATTAAAGTGTTATCTCAATTGTGGAATCAAAGACACAAGTCAAGATCCACAATTAAACACTTAGAAGAAAAATCGAAATTTCTTGTGTGTATGAAGCATAAAATCGGCCAAGCCCCATAAAGTCCTATTTATAGGCTCTTGGACTACTACTAGGGATCTAAAGGAGGATTATGGAAGGACTCCCAATTAATTCATCTTACCTTATTAGGACTCTTCCTAATATATGATGAATCAATTAATATCAACTTAGTCCACTAAAAAGTTGATATTGCACTTCCTACCAAAATCCCAAATTACGAAATTGGGCTCCTTATTAAATATATTATTTCCCGTGTTTAAGATATCGAATGTCCATTAATTAATTATAAGCTACTGACAGCTTTAATTAATTAATATCTTATCCAAGAGTAGTACCACTCGAACCTTATTATTATATCGGAATTAAATCCACCTACAGGGTTTAATATAATAATCATTATCGAGCTCCTCAAGGGGACATCATCAACCCGCACGAGTCGGGACACGATTTCTAGTAATAATAATAATTGTCGTATAAACAATATTATTGCCCAAGATACGAGGCTTATTGAGTCGATCATTTTGACTCTCACCTATGGTAAATCAAAGCAATAATTATTATAAATACACAATTAAATATTATATACTTAGAATTAAGAAATAATAATTATCCGAGATTTAGTTCTTCTTACAAGATGTAAGACACTATCTCACCTCGATCTGTTCAACGTATGCAAATACGCTAATGTATGCTAATAGTCAAGACCAACTATTCTCAAGCACACACTACAACCCTTTATATAATTTGTCTAATAATTATATAGGTTGTGAACTATTATATTATTTTATAAGGCACCGATAATATGATCTTCCGTGTGACACCAACACACCACATTATCTACAATATAAAATAATTAGACATTTCATTTGCATAACCATAACGTGAATTAATATGCAAAACATGTGATTAAATATAATTAATATCCTCATAGGTAGTAATAGGGAAATTAGGTAATACAAGCATAAAGTATGCTTTGCAGTGTACAATCCTAACAATCTCCCACTTATACTCAAAGCATGCTTTTAAGTATACGACTCTATTACATAGTCTCTCATTTCTCCCACTTATACTCAAAGCAATGCTGCCATACACCGTAATCCCATTCCTTCCACATGCCTTTCAAAAACTTTTGAAGGTAGGCCTTTCGTGAAAGGGTCAGCAAGATTATCTTCCGATGCAACCCTGGCTGCAACTACGTCTCCTTCCTTTACGAAGTGTCGTATGATGTGGTACTTGCGGTTGATATGTTTACTTGCCTGATGGGCTCGTGGTTCCCCCGAATTTGCGACTGCACCAGTATTATCACAATATAGTGTAATACCCTCTGGCAAATCGGGAATCACATCTAAGTCCTGCAGGAAGTACTTGAGCCACACTGCCTCCTTGGGTGCCTCAGAGGCTGCCACGTACTCGGATTCCATGGTAGAGTCCGAGATGCATTTCTGCTTCACACTCCTCCAACTAATGGCTCCACCTCCCAGGCTAAACACATAACCCGAAGTAGACTTAGACTTTTCTTTGTCCGATGAAAAATCTGAGTCAGTGTAACCCACCGGAAACAGGTCGTCTGATTGATATACAAGCATGTACTCCCTAGTCCTTCTCAGGTACTTGAGTATGTGCTTGACAAAGAATCCAGTTGTCCTCGGTCCCGGGTTCGACCGATATCTAGCACCATGCCCACGGCATGACAGATATCCGGTCTAGTGCAAAGCATAGCATACATGAGACTTCCCACAATGGATGCATAAGGGACCATCTTCATGTCATCTATCTCCTTTTGTGTCTTAGGACACATGTTCTTAGATAGTTGAATTCCATGTCCGTAAGGTAGAAAACCTTTCTTGGAATTCTCCATGCTAAACCGTCAAAGATCGTATCGATATAGATGCTCGGGATAAGCACAACATCCTCTTCTTCCGATCACGAAAGATCCCGATTCCAAGGATGTGTCCCGCTTCTCCTAGATCCTTCATATCGAATCGCCAGATAGCCATACCCGCACGTCCGACAATTCCTTCACGTTGTTTCCAATCGTAAGGATATCGTCTACATACAAGATAAGAAACACCAACACGTTTCCATCGCATTTCTTATACACACAACTCTCACTCGACATCGACGAATCCATATGACTGGACTACTTCGTCAAAACGAGTGTTCCAAGATCTAGATGCTTGCTTAAGTCCATAAATGGATTTCTTAAGTTTGCACACCAAGTGCTCTTCTCCTTTAGCAATGAATCCCTCTGCTTGGCTCATATAGATTTCCTTGTCTAGACTCTCATTCAAGAATGCAGTCTTGACATCCATCTGCCAAATCTCCAGATCCAAATGCGCAGCTATAGCTAAAAGAATCCGGATTGACTTAAGCATGGCTACCGGTGAAAAGGTTTCATCATAATCGATACCCTCTTTCTGAGTGTAACCTTTTGCAACAAGCCTTGCTTTGAAGGTTTCAACCTTCCCGTCACGTCCTTTATTTCGCTTGTAGACCCATTTACTCCCAATGGCTTGTACACCATCAGGTAGCTCTACTAGCTCCCACACTTGATTGGAATCCATAGATCCCATTTCTGATTCCATTGCTTCTTGCTAGGAGTCAGCATCTTTATCTTGGATTGCCTCCTTATAGGTCCAGGGAACCGATTCATCTTCGTCTGGGATTGAGTTCGAAGACTTTCCCACGCCTATGAATCGTTCGGGCTGACGAACAACCCTTCCACTACGACGAGGCAAATCCTGAGTTGGTGTAAAAGTTTCAGAATCGATACGTGGTGCAGTGTTAGTTGGCGCCAGACGATTGGTATAGACGGAATCTCGCCCTCGCCTCTTCCGCACTATTTCGCTCATGGGCTTGTGACTAATCATATAATCCTCTTCCAAATCGGGCATTGGTGCTAACAATGACCTTCGATCTCGGGGACTATAGAACAAGCCACCCTTCGTTCCCTTAGGGTATCCCACAAACACTCATTTCGTGCGAGATGCCAACTTATCGCCTTCCTTATTCAAAGACATGTGCCGGAGTACCTGTAACACCCCTGCATTTAACCGGAAATATTACGGCCGTGGGCCCCGAGGTGGAACCCACAAGGCTAAAAGAAATTTTCACAAACATTTTACAAATGCCCGAGAGGCCAACGACGGTACTATCTTTAAAAATTCACAAAGACTTATAAAATCCATTTATCAAACACCGTCGTAAAACTCATTTGAAATCGCAAGGCCAAACAAACGATACTCAAAAGTTTAGAAAACGATTACCAAAGTAACCTCGGTTACTGATACCAAAAGTGCGTCTCAAAATACTCACGCAATGAAAAGACCAACCAAAACAATACTATAGCAAATGAAAACAAGAACTAAACAATAAACTCAATGTACGTAACATGTCCTAGCCAAGATTCTCCGGAAGCTCATCTCTTCACGACCGCTACAAGCTCGATACTCCGAGAACCTAAAAGAAATCCCACGACGGGTCACCATAATATCCAACAATGATAACCGTCACATCACATTAATAATAACATACCAATGAGAATACAACATAAGAATACGACCAACGTAATCTTTACTTACTCAAGAAATTCTCATCGAATAACCATTATCACATTTCACATCCCGTACTCGATTAACCAATAAACTCGAACATAATATACGTATTGTACCTTAAACAATACTCAAGATCCTCAAACTATCATAACCAACTCACGATACGGAAATCTACCATTTCTGACCAATACGATCCATCGAATAATATCATCAAATCCCAAGACGATAACCGATTGTCCATCAAAGACAAATACCAAGGAAATACGGAACATACCTCGAGATATGAAGTGCCACGACAATCATATCGGTCTAATCCGAGATCGATCAATGCAATACGGACACGGTCCTAACACAAGACCTACAAATGCATACTCCTATGACCACGTCAATATGTTCAAAAACAATAACAATCATGTATACTCAATGTAAATCCATGATCTAGCGCCCGAGCATAGATCCCGTGATGATCCTACAAGATCAACATCGTGGAAAACCCGTCCAACGATCCAGCCTCAAAGATAGATCTCCGTGATGATCCTACAAGATCAAAATCGGGTGAACGACTGGCCCATCGATCCAGGCCCTCAAAGATAGATCCCCGTGATGATCCTACAAGATCAAAATCGTGGACGTTCGATCCAGCCTCAAGATAGATCCTCATAATCCCATCGGATTATTTACACAACATAAACAACACAATATGCATACACATATGCAATTCAACATGTTCATCAACATGAACAACATAACAATTTACTAGACGACTTCATGTTCAACAACATGAAAGAAAAGGTATAAGACCAAAATAAATAACACTAAACCATAATCAATATGGAATACTTGCCCCGAGTCCTTCGGGAGCAACCTCGATGTCCAATCATCACCGACGATTATCCTCAATGCTCGCGATCCAAACGCATAATGAACTATAGATACTCATATCCCGTCTTTACCAAAATGTAACCTCGGTACTCGAACATACCAATAATCGAAATAAAGCATATACATTATGATTTACCTCCCGTAATCGAAAGAACGATATGCGATCCGAATACCGGAGTTCACAATATTAATCATCGTTGTATGCATCAAGAACGAAATGAAACGAAATCATTCATTAAATATTATAACCGAGCAAGTAATAACTTGCCTCGATACCGATACCACGAAGCCGCTGCCGAACACATTGCCCTTGTCTACGAGCTCCTCACCTCGATCAAAAGCAATACAATGGACATACTCGAACACGGCCGCAATATCCGGTTATACTCACCGACCAACAATCTCAACCTATCAAGAAATCAAATAACACATATCCGATACCAATCAACAACCGACAAAACTAACTAATCGAACTCAACGGTTCAACACAACCTCGAATAAACACAATGGAACCAACCAAGTCAAACCATCACGAATTCCTAATCAAAACACAAAAATATCGCCTGTCGCCTACTTAGCGCACGTTAATCACCTAACGTAGCGTGCGCTAAGTTGCTCCCGTTAGCGCGCTAGGCAAGAAACGTAGCGCGGCGCTAATCTTTGTGCAGTGGCATGCATTTCAAGCATCGTCTAACACTTCCATCATGACAATGATCAACTCATCTCGAGATTAAGGATTTCATAACAATCATGACATATAATTTAATAGCTCTTCAAGAACACGAATTATCCAAATTCGCGTTCATGATCCATAAAATGATAAAATCCGATGTGTTCTAACATCTAAAAATCCTTATTCATCATGTTCTTCGACATACAATTCATATAACTTCAAGAATCACAGTAGCATCACCATAATCGTTACCATACGACAAAACATCAAAAATCCGAATCAAGAAGGGAATTACATCAACATATATCTTGAATTCCATCCAAAACCATACGAAACATATCAATACTCATATATTGATAACAACACTAACTTAGTACGGTAATCCAACTCGTTGTCATGCTCATCAACTTGTTTATATGATAATCATCAACTCAAGAACATCATATACAATCCAAAACGAAATCTCAAAGTGAAGAGTAATTACCTTTTTTGAAGGAAAGGATTGATTTCCAAGAATCACCAATGATTTCAAGAACAAAGCTTTACTCCATGATTTCCATCTTTAATCTTGTTAAAGAGGATCATCCCTCGGTGTTTAGGAACTCCAAATGTTCTCACAAGGTTGTCTCTATCGGGTGAAAGGAAAGAAATGGACGAAATGTTTCATGACACCCGCTTGTCCCTTTATATAGAATGCACCACTAGCGTGCGCTAAACCCTTATGTTTAGCGTGCGCTAGCCTTAGCGTGCGCTAATCGACTTTGTTAGCGTGCGCTATCGCAAATGCAGGCTACCGTCTTGCTTCAGAAACTACCTTACGCACGTAATGCCCATGCATTAACGCACGTAAATCATCATGTCTAGCGACGCAAGTCCTTACTCTTAGCGTGCGCTATCCGAAGTTGACTTACTACCGTGTTCACCTACCACTCGCCCCCACATTCCGACAAAGATTCGGCAAGGATAAGATTCCTTGTCGATCGATACATAGTTAGCGTGCGCTAAGCCTAATATTTTAGCGTGCGCTAAATACTTCAGGACAACAACCGTTGACTTACCGTAACGTGCGCGAAAGCGGTAGGGTCCACACGCAGATTCCTTACGATCATGCGCACTAGCGTACGCTAACCTATAAACGTAGCGTGCGCTAATCACGCACGATAGCGTGCGTTATGCATGAATTCCACAGGCGCTAATAAGGCTATACTTAGCCATTTTCCGCAGCTTCTTGTCCAACGTCTCGACATACCAAAATCGAACATAAGACACACCGAACACAAACACTGAATCCAATAATATCATCATATGATATACTCAATATCAAAAGAACGACAACCTGATACACAATATCCTCAAAAGTAATTGTCGACCAAATACGACAATTATACCGATACTGATATCTCAGTCCTTTATTTATTTTATCTCTACTGTACAGATTCCACGCTGTACAATATAACTCGGATAAAATAATATTAAACATCAGTAGTAGAAATTCCGGATATTACATTCTACATCCCTTAAAATAAGTTTCGTCCTCGAAACTTGCAATCCATCATAAAACGAACAAACATACCGTTCAACTCAAAATATCCCAAAACCATCACGACAATGATTAATCATCATCATTACCGAATATCCAAAAGAGCATACTTACAAATACGCAGGTTGACGATCTCCGGAGATACTAGCCAGCGATCTCACTGTACAATCTCAATACGCTTTCGATCACAATTCCCTGAGTCTCAACAAAATATATCATCTTCAGATGAAACAATCTGCCCGAATCAAATCATGTCTGCCTGATTACATAATCAAGTCTCAATTCTGATAAAACGAATAATATCCGAAGTATCTGTGAAACAACTGCTCAATACAATGGAAACGAATCCCGAAACATCGATAGACAATCTGAACGCTCAGATGATCACCAACAATGATCAACAATCAACCGAATTTATCATTGACATGATAAATTCCAATCTGACCAACCAGAGGTCAAAACACAATCGAGAATATCATCAACGTGATAAACTCCAATACGACCAACGAACGATCAACGGAAATCGAGAATACCTTCACACGGTAAACTCCAACACTATCAACACGTAACCACGTAAATGGATATACGAAAAAGCAAAATTCTCGAACGACACACCTATCACATACGGTGGATCTCAATAAACATATCCGATCGCGAACATACCCCTCGGCATATGAACAACCAATCACAAATCGACGAACATGCCCAATCATACACGGAGTGGATACGACCACTCACTATTTAAAACAACCAGTATGGGGTCACCATCCCCTAATCTTCGCTTACAAGGAAATCATTCCAGAATCACTAAGGTAAAATCGCGCTACTACCATACCAATGGAATCACATAGCACATATGTTCGGTTTCACCAAAATCCCAAGTTTCCAAAATAATATTATGTGCATGAATCTACAACACGCAACATATTTCTCTTATCCGATAACTCAACCGATCATCACCGGATAATCAAACTAACATACTAACGTTCGAATTTCTTTTCCATCGTACCATCAATATGATATGCACTATGCACTAAATGCGTATGTATATCAATCACATTTTCAAAACCAGCTTGAAATCATATATTTTTGTCACGAAGACAATTTTCGAAAGTTCTTTCAAGAGTTTGAGAACTCAAAACATAAATTTTGGTAAGACCACAAAATCAATTTTCGAAAAATTAACTTGGCTCGATGGTGCCAAGTATTCGATAACAGTTTCCTTCGAATCCACACGATTTCGAAGTTTTAAAATGAAAAGTATGCAAATGCTCGACTATATCCATACTGCTGCATACCACTTCGGCTCGTCACAATCCACTGACATTCCAACAGAAACCACACGATCGAGTTCCAAAACCTCAATATATAGACTCCGATAAAAACTCTTCTCCACATACTACTCGCAACGTCATTCCTTGATCCATCCTGGATCACCTCAAATATGATATGACAAAACATTGAAACAAATCAACAAATCAAACAAGGCAAAAGACTTCCCGAGAAATTCCATTTGAACAAGTAAAACCAAAAACCTCAAAAGGTAGGAACAAAATAAATAAACGATTGATAAAGAGTTTTACACATCTCGGGAGTTTTAGAAAACAGAAATGTCTTTTGAGACATTAGGGTCTCAGCCCGTATCTCGTTCCGCATTACAAAAAGTTTAAAAGTAGAAAACCCCTTTTGGACTTCAAGTCCCGAGTCACAAAACCATTTGAAATCGATTTGGGTCTCGCCCAAAATCATTTTTCGTAAAACATCTGTGAAATATTCATTTTGAAAAGTGTCATTTTCAAATGCTCAAAACAGATTCATATATATCATAAAATGAACTAACATGACTACATGTTCTCCTCAACAATCCATAGTCCTTCTCCGATTACACAATTCGTTCCAAAATCTAACCGACATACCGATTTCCAAAATCATAGTTTCTCAAGATCATCAATCCCGTCCCACCGTGACATCTCATACCGTAACGCATGATATCTCCGAATCTCAAACATATCAACTTAGAACGGCAATAAATCTAAAAAAAATCCAAATACTTACGGATCGTGAAGCCGACGATTCCCGTGATACTTGGCACATGTCTAGACTCAAGAAAATACTCGACACAGTATTTTCAAAACTCACGCTTTGGCACTCGGCAACTCAAGAACACAATATATCACGTAAACACCATTTGGAAAAGTTATAACAAGCCCAAGACGACATCACAATTCCGATAACGCACAAGCCCGAGTGAACAACAAAGACTCACGGCTCTAGTATTTGTCAATCGACAACTCGAATGACGCAACAAAACACGACCCAACTCGACCCAAATGCCTAGGTTTTCTCAACCTAAGCTCGATACCATATTCGTAACACCCCGCATTTAACCGGAAATATTACAGCCGTGGCCCCGAGGTGGAACCCACAAGGCTAAAAGAAATTTTCACAAACATTTTACAAATGCCCGAGAGGCCAACGACGGTACTATCTTTAAAAATTCACAAAGACTTATAAAATCCATTTATCAAACACCGTCAGAAACTCATTTGAAATCGCAAGGCCAAACAAATGATACTCAAAAGTTTAGAAAACGATTACCAAAGTAACCTCGGTTACTGATACCAAAAGTGCGTCTCAAAATACTCACGCAATGAAAAAGACCAACCAAAACAATACTCTAGCAAGGAAAACAAGAACCAAACAATAAACTCAATGTACGTAACATGTCCTAGCCAAGACCCTCCGGGAAGCTCATCTCTTCACGACCGCTACAAGCTCGATACTCCGAGAACCTAAAAGAAATCCCACGACGGGGTCAGCCATAATATCCAACAATGATAACCGTCACATCACATTAATAATAACATACCAATGAGAATACAACATAAGAATACGACCAACGTAATCTTTACTTACTCAAGAAATTCTCATCAGAATAACCATTATCACATTTCACATCCTGTACTCGATTAACCAATAAACTCGAACATAATATCTGTATTGTACCTTAAACAATACTCAAGATCCTCAAACTATCATAACCAACTCACGATACGGAAATCTACCATTTCTGACCAATACGATCCATCGAATAATATCATCAAATCCCAAGACGATAACCGATTGTCCATCAAAGACAAATACCAAGGAAATACGGAACATACCTCGAGATATGAAGTGCCACGACAATCATATCGGTCTAATCCGAGATCAGATCAATGCAATACGGACACGGTCCTAACACAAGACCTACAAATGCATACTCCTATGACCACGTCAATATGTTCAAAAACAATAACAATCATGTATACTCAATGTAAATCCATGATCTAGCGCCCTGAGCATAGATCCCGTGATGATCCTACAAGATCAACATCAGGTGGAAAACCCGTCCAACGATCCAGCCTCAAAGATAGATCTCGTGATGATCCTACAAGATCAAAATCGGGTGAATGACTGGCCCATCGATCCAGCGCCTCAAAGATAGATCCCCGTGATGATCCTACAAGATCAAAATCGTGGACGTTCGATCCAGCGCCTCAAGATAGATCCTCATAATCCCATCGGATTATTTACACAACATAAACAACACAATATGCATACACATATGCAATTCAACATGTTCATCAACATGAACAACATAACAATTTACTAGGACGACTTCATGTTCAACAACATGAAAGAAAAGGTACAAGACCAAAATAAATAACACTAAACCATAATCAATATGGAATACTTGCCCCGAGTCCTTCGGGAGCAACCTCGATGTCCAATCATCACCGACGATTATCCTCAATGCTCGGCGATCCAAACGTACAATGAACTATAGATACTCATATCCCCGTCTTTACCAAAATGTAACCTCGGTACTCGAACATACCAATAACTGAAATAAAGCATATACATTATGATATACCTCCCAGAATCGAAAGAACGATATGCGATCTGAATACCCGGAGTTCACAATATTAATCATCGCTGTATGCATCAAGAACGAAATGAAACTGAAATCATTCATTAAATATTATAACTGAGCAAGTAATAACTTGCCTCGATACCGATACCACGAAGCTACTGCCGAACACATTGCCCTTGTCTACGAGCTCCTCAGCCTCGATCAAAAGCAATACAATGGACATACTCGAACACGGCCGCAATATCCGGTTATACTCACCGACCAACAATCTCAACCTATCGAAGAAATCAAATAACACATATCCGATAACAATCAACAACTGACAAAACTAACCAATCGAACTCAACGGTTCAACACAACCTCGAATAAACACAGTCGGAACCAACCAAGTCAAACCATCACGAATTCCTAATCAAAACACAAAAATACTGCACTGTCTGCCTACTTAGCGCACGTTAATCACCTAACGTAGCGTGCGCTAAGTTGCTCCCGAAGCGCGCTAGGCAAGAACGAAGCGTGCGCTAATCTTGTGCAGTGGCATGCATTTCAAGCATCGTCTAACACTTCCATCATGACAATGATCAACTCATCTCGAGATTAAGGATTTCATAACAATCATGACATATAATTTAATAGCTCTTCAAGAACACGAATTATCCAAATTCGCGTTCATGATCCATAAAATGATAAAATCCGATGTGTTCTAACATCTAAAAATCCTTATTCATCATGTTCTTCGACATACAATTCATATAACTTCAAGAATCACAAGAGCATCACCATAATCGTTACCATACGACAAAACATCAAAAATCCGAATTGAAGAAGGGAATTACATCAACATATATCTTGAATTCCATCCAAAACCATACGAAACATATCAATACTCATATATTGATAACAACACTAACTTAGTACGGTAATCCAACTCGTTGTCATGCTCATCAACTTGTTTATATGATAATCATCAACTCAAGAACATCATATACAATCCAAAACGAAATCTCAAAGTGAAGAGTAATTACCTTTTTGAAGGAAAGGATTGATTTCCAAGAATCACCAATGATTTCAAGAACAAAGCTTTACTCCATGATTTCCATCTTTAATCTTGTTAAAGAGGATCATCCTCTGTTTAGGAACTCCAAATGTTCTCACAAGGTTGTCTCTATCGGGTGAAAGGAAAGAAATGGACGAAATGTTTCATGACACCCGTTTGTCCCTTTATATAGAATGCACCACTAGCGTGCGCTAAACCCTTATGTTTAGCGTGCGCTAGCCTTAGCGTGCGCTAATCGACTTTGTTAGCGTGCGCTATCGCGATCCCGCAGGCTACCGTCTTGCTTCAGAACTACCTTACGACGTAATGCCCATGCATTAACGCACGTAAATCATCATGTCTAGCGACGCAAGTCCTTACTCTTAGCGTGCGCTATCCGGTTGACTTACTACCGTGTTCACCTACCACTCGCCCCACATTCCGACAAAGATTCGGCAAGGATAAGATTCCTTGTTGATCGACATAGTTAGCGTGCGCTAAGCCTAATATTTTAGCGTGCGCTAAATACTTCAGACAACAACCGTTGACTTACGAGCGTGCGCCGAAAGCAAATGTCCACACGCAGATTCCTTACGATGCATGCGCACTAGCGACGCTAACCTATAAACGTAGCGTGCGCTAATCCCGCACGATAGCGTCGTTATGCATGAATTCGTCATGCGCTAATAAGGCTATACTTAGCCATTTTCCGCAGATTCTTGTCCAACGTCTCGACATACCAAAATCGAACATAAGACACACCGAACACAAACATCAATCGAATAATATCATCATATGATATACTCAATATCAAAAGTACGACAACCCGATACACAATATCTCAAATGTAATTGTCGACCAAATACGACAATTATACCGATATCGATATCTCAGTCCTTTATTTATTTTATCTCTCTGCATGCATTCCACGCTGTACAATATAACTCGGATAAAATAATATTAAACATCGATAGTAGAAATTAGGATATTACATTCTACACTTTTAAAATAAGTTTCGTCCTCGAAACTTGCAATCCATCATAAAACGAACAAACATACCGTTCAACTCAAAATATCCCAAAACCATCACGACAACGATTAATCATCATCATTACCGAATATCCAAAAGAGCACACTTACAAATACGCAGGTTGACGATCTCCGAAGATACTAGCCAGCGATCTCACTGTACAATCTCAATACGCTTTCGATCACAATTCCCTGAGTCTCAACAAAATATATCATCTTCAGATGAAACAATCTGCCCGAATCAAATCCTGTCTGCCTGATTACATAATCAAGTCTCAATTCTGATAAAACGAATAATATCCGATGTATCTGTGAAACAACTGCTCAATACAATGGAAACGAATCCCGAAACATCGATAGACAATCTGAACGCTCAGATGATCACCAACAATGATCAACAATCAACCGAATTTATCATCGACATGATAAATTCCAATCTGACCAACCAGAGGTCAAAACACAATCGAGAATATCATCAACGTGATAAACTCCAATACGACCAACGAACGATCAACGGAAATCGAGAATACCTTCACACGGTAAACTCCAACACTATCAACACGTAACCACGTAAATGGATATACGAAAAAGCAAAATTCTCAGAACGACACACCGATCACATACAGTGGATCTCAATAAACATATCCGACTGGCGAACATACCCCTCGGCATATGAACAACCAATCACAAACTGACGAACATGCCCAATCATACACGGAGTGGAAACGACCACTCACTATTTAAAACAACCAGTATGGGGTCACCATCCCCAAATCTACGCTTACAAGGAAATCATTCCAGAATCACTAAGGTAAAATCGCGCTACTACCATACCATATGTTCCGGTTTCACCAAAATCCCAAGTTTCCAAAATAATATTATGTGCATGAATCTACAACACGCAACATATTTCTCTTATCCGATAACTCAACCGATCATCACCGGATAATCAAACTAACATACTAACGTTCGAATTTCTTTTCCATCGTACCATCAATATGATATGCACTATGCACTAAATGCGTATGTATATCAATCACATTTTCAAAACCAGTTTGAAATCATATATTTTTGTCACGAAGACAATTTTCGAAAGTTCTTTCAAGAGTTTGAGAACTCAAAACATAAATTTTGGTAAGACCACAAAATCAATTTTCGAAAAATTAACTTGGCTCGATGGTGCCAAGTATTCGATAACAGTTTCCTTCGAATCCACACGATTTCGAAGTTTTAAAATGAAAAGTATGCAAATGCTCGACTATATCCATACTGCTTGCATACCACTTCGGCTCGTCACAATCCACCGACATTCCAAGAAACCACACGATCGAGTTCCAAAACCTCAATATATAGACTCGATAAAACTCTTCTCCACATACTACTCGCAACGTCATTCCTTGATCCATCCCGGATCACCTCAAATATGATATGACAAAACATTGAAACAAATCAACAAATCAAACAAGGCAAAAGACTTCCGAGAAATTCCATTTGAACAAGTAAAACCAAAAACCTCAAAAGGTAGGAACAAAATAAATAAACGATTGATAAAGAGTTTTACACATCTCGGGAGTTTTAGAAAACAAATGTCTTTTGAGACATTAGGTCTCGGCCGTATCTCGTTCCGCATTACAAAAAGTTTAAAAGTAGAAAACCCCTTTTGGACTTCAAGTCTGAGTCACAAAACCATTTGAAATCGATTTGGGTCTCGCCCAAAATCATTTTTCGTAAAACATCTGTGAAATATTCATTTTGAAAAGTGTCATTTTCAAATGCTCAAAGCAGCTTCATATATATCATAAAATGAACTAACATGACTACATGTTCTCCTCAACAATCCATAGTCCTTCTCCCGATTACACAATTCCGTCCAAAATCTAACCGACATACCGATTTCCAAAATCATAGTTTCTCAAGATCATCAATCTGTCCCACTGACATCTCATACCGTAACGCATGATATCTGCTGAATCTCAAACATATCAACTTAGAACGCAATAAATCTAAAAAAAATCCAAATACTTACAGATCGTGAAGCCGACGATTCCCGTGATACTTGGCACATGTCTAGACTCAAGAAAATACTCGACACAGTATTTTCAAAACTCACGCTTTGCGGACTCTGCAACTCAAGAACACAATATATCACGTAAACACCATTTGGAAAAGTTATAACAAGCCCAAGACGACATCACAATTCCGATAACGCACAAGCCCGAGTGAACAACAAAGACTCACGGCTCTAGTATTTGTCAATCGACAACTCGAATGACGCAACAAAAACACGACCCAACTCGACCCAAATGCCTAGGTTTTCTCAACCTAAGCTCGATACCATATTCGTAACACCCCGCATTTAACCGAATATTACAGCCGTGGCCCCGAGGTGGAACCCACAAGGCTAAAAGAAATTTTCACAAACATTTTACAAATGCCCGAGAGGCCAACGACGGTACTATCTTTAAAAATTCACAAAGACTTATAAAATCCATTTATCAAACACCGTCGTAAAACTCATTTGAAATCGCAAGGCCAAACAAATTGATACTCAAAAGTTTAGAAAACGATTACCAAAGTAACCTCGGTTACTGATACCAAAAGTGCGTCTCAAAATACTCACGCAATGGAAAAGACCAACCAAAACAATACTCTAGCAGCGGAAAACAAGAACCAAACAATAAACTCAATGTACGTAACATGTCCTAGCCAAGACCCTCAGGAAGCTCATCTCTTCACGACCGCTACAAGCTCGATACTCCGAGAACCTAAAAGAAATCCCACGACGGGTCACCATAATATCCAACAATGATAAGTCACATCACATTAATAATAACATACCAATGAGAATACAACATAAGAATACGACCAACGTAATCTTTACTTACTCAAGAAATTCTCATCGAATAACCATTATCACATTTCACATCCCGTACTCGATTAACCAATAAACTCGAACATAATATCTGTATTGTACCTTAAACAATACTCAAGATCCTCAAACTATCATAACCAACTCACGATACGGAAATCTACCATTTCTGACCAATACGATCCATCGAATAATATCATCAAATCCCAAGACGATAACCGATTGTCCATCAAAGACAAATACCAAGGAAATACGGAACATACCTCGAGATATGAAGTGCCACGACAATCATATCGGTCTAATCCGAGATCAGATCAATGCAATACGGACACGGTCCTAACACAAGACCTACAAATGCATACTCCTATGACCACGTCAATATGTTCAAAAACAATAACAATCATGTATACTCAATGTAAATCCATGATCTAGCGCCCTGAGCATAGATCCGTGATGATCCTACAAGATCAACATCGGTGGAAAACCCGTCCAACGATCCAGCGCCCTCAAGATAGATCTCCGTGATGTTCCTAAAAGATCAAAATCGGGTGAACGACTGGCCCATCGATCCGGCGCCTCGGATAGATCCCCGTGATGATCCTACAAGATCAAAATCGTGGACGTTCGATCCAGGCGCCCTCAAAGATAGATCCTCATAATCCCATCGGATTATTTACACAACATAAACAACACAATATGCATACACATATGCAATTCAACATGTTCATCAACATGAACAACATAACAATTTACTAGACGACTTCATGTTCAACAACATGAAAGAAAAGGTACAAGACCAAAATAAATAACACTAAACCATAATCAATATGGAATACTTGCCCCGAGTCCTTGGGAGCAACCTCGATGTCCAATCATCACCGACGATTATCCTCAATGCTCGCGATCCAAACGCATACAATGAACTATAGATACTCATATCCCCGTTTACCAAAATGTAACCTCGGTACTCGAACATACCAATAATCGAAATAAAGCATATACATTATGATATACCTCCTAATCGAAAGAACGATATGCGATCCGAATACCGGAGTTCACAATATTAATCATCGTTGTATGCATCAAGAACGAAATGAAATCGAAATCATTCATTAAATATTATAACCGAGCAAGTAATAACTTGCCTCGATACCGATACCACGGTTATGCCAACACATTGCCCTTGTCTACGAGCTCCTCACCTCGATCAAAAGCAATACAATGGACATACTCGAACACGGCCGCAATATCCGGTTATACTCACCACCAACAATCTCAACCTATCGAAGAAATCAAATAACACATATCCGATAACAATCAACAACGACAAAACTAACTAATCGAACTCAACGGTTCAACACAACCTCGAATAAACACAATGGAACCAACCAAGTCAAACCATCACGAATTCCTAATCAAAACACAAAAATATCGCACTGTCGCCTACTTAGCGCACGTTAATCACCTAACGTAGCGTGCGCTAAGTTGCTCCCGTTAGCGCGCTAGGCAAACGTAGCGTGCGCTAATCTTTGTGCAATGGCATGCATTTCAAGCATCGTCTAACACTTCCATCATGACAATGATCAACTCATCTCGAGATTAAGGATTTCATAACAATCATGACATATAATTTAATAGCTCTTCAAGAACACGAATTATCCAAATTCGCTCATGATCCATAAAATGATAAAATCCGATGTGTTCTAACATCTAAAAATCCTTATTCATCATGTTCTTCGACATACAATTCATATAACTTCAAGAATCACAAGAGCATCACCATAATCGTTACCATACGACAAAACATCAAAAATCCGAATTGAAGAAGGGAATTACATCAACATATATCTTGAATTCCATCCAAAACCATACGAAACATATCAATACTCATATATTGATAACAACACTAACTTAGTACGGTAATCCAACTCGTTGTCATGCTCATCAACTTGTTTATATGATAATCATCAACTCAAGAACATCATATACAATCCAAAACGAAATCTCAAAGTGAAGAGTAATTACCTTTTTGAAGGAAAGGATTGATTTCAAGAATCACCAATGATTTCAAGAACAAAGCTTTACTCCATGATTTCCATCTTTAATCTTGTTAAAGAGGATCATCCTCGTGTTTAGGAACTCCAAATGTTCTCACAAGGTTGTCTCTATCGGGTGAAAGGAAAGAAATGGACGAAATGTTTCATGACACCCGCTTGTCCCTTTATATAGAATGCACCACTAGCGTGCGCTAAACCCTTATGTTTAGCGTGCGCTAGCCTTAGCGTGCGCTAATCGACTTTGTTAGCGTGCGCTATCGCGATCGCAGGCTACCGCCTTGCTTCAGAACTACCTTACGCACGTAATGCCCATGCATTAACGTAAATCATCATGTCTAGCGACGCAAGTCCTTACTCTTAGCGTGCGCTATCCGAAGTTGACTTACTACCGTGTTCACCTACCACTCGCCCCACATTCCGACAAAGATCTGGCAAGGATAAGATTCCTTGTTGACTGATACATAGTTAGCGTGCGCTAAGCCTAATATTTTAGCGTGCGCTAAATACTTCAGGACAACAACCGTTGACTTACCAGAACGTGCGCCGAAAGCAGCCGGGTCCACACGCAGATTCCTTACGATGCATGCGCACTAGCGACGCTAACCTATAAACGTAGCGTGCGCTAATCCTGCACGATAGCGTGCGTTATGCATGAATTCCAGCGTGCGCTAATAAGGCTATACTTAGCCATTTTCCGCAGTTCTTGTCCAACGTCTCGACATACCAAAATCGAACATAAGACACACCGAACACAAACACTGAATCCAATAATATCATCATATGATATACTCAATATCAAAAGTACGACAACCTGATACACAATATCCTCAAATGTAATTGTCGACCAAATACGACAATTATACCGATACTGATATCTCAGTCCTTTATTTATTTTATCTCTCTGCATGCATTCCACGCTGTACAATATAACTCGGATAAAATAATATTAAACATTAGTAGTAGAAATTCCGGATATTACATTCTACACCCCTTAAAATAAGTTTCGTCCTCGAAACTTGCAATCCATCATAAAACGAACAAACATACCGTTCAACTCAAAATATCCCAAAACCATCACGACAACGATTAATCATCATCATTACCGAATATCCAAAAGAGCACACTTACAAATACGCAGGTTGACGATCTCCGAAGATACTAGCCAGCGATCTCACTGTACAATCTCAATACGCTTTCGATCACAATTCCCTGAGTCTCAACAAAATATATCATCTTCAGATGAAACAATCTGCCCGAATCAAATCCTGTCTGCCTGATTACATAATCAAGTCTCAATTCGATAAAACGAATAATATCCGATGTATCCGTGAAACAACCGCTCAATACAATGGAAACGAATCCTAAACATCGATAGACAATCAACGCCGATGATCACCAACAATGATCAACAATCAACCGAATTTATCATCGACATGATAAATTCCAATCGACCAACCAGAGGTCAAAACACAATCGAGAATATCATCAACGTGATAAACTCCAATACGACCAACGAACGATCAACGGAAATCGAGAATACCTTCACACGGTAAACTCCAACACTATCAACACGTAACCACGTAAATGGATATACGAAAAAGCAAAATTCTCGAACGACACACCGATCACATACGGTGGATCTCAATAAACATATCCGATGGCGAACATACCCCTCGGCATATGAACAACCAATCACAAACCGACGAACATGCCCAATCATACACGGAGTGGAAACGACCACTCACTATTTAAAACAACCAAGATGGGGTCACCATCCCCAAATCTACGCTTACAAGGAAATCATTCCGTAATCACTAAGGTAAAATCGCGCTACTACCATACCATATGTTCCGGTTTCACCAAAATCCCAAGTTTCCAAAATAATATTATGTGCATGAATCTACAACACGCAACATATTTCTCTTATCCGATAACTCAACCGATCATCACCGGATAATCAAACTAACATACTAACGTTCGAATTTCTTTTCCATCGTACCATCCATATGATATGCACTATGCACTAAATGCGTATGTATATCAATCACATTTTCAAAACCAGTTTGAAATCATATATTTTTGTCACGAAGACAATTTTCGAAAGTTCTTTCAAGAGTTTGAGAACTCAAAACATAAATTTTGGTAAGACCACAAAATCAATTTTCGAAAAATTAACTTGGCTCGATGGTGCCAAGTATTCGATAACAGTTTCCTTCGAATCCACACGATTTCGAAGTTTTAAAATGAAAAGTATGCAAATGCTCGACTATATCCATACTGCTGCATACCACTTCGTCTCGTCACAATCCACTGACATTCCAACAGAAACCACACGATCGAGTTCCAAAACCTCAATATATAGACTCCGATAAAAACTCTTCTCCACATACTACTCGCAACGTCATTCCTTGATCCATCCTGGATCACCTCAAATATGATATGACAAAACATTGAAACAAATCAACAAATCAAACACGGCAAAAGACTTCCCGAGAAATTCCATTTGAACAAGTAAAACCAAAAACCTCAAAAGGTAGGAACAAAATAAATAAACGATTGATAAAGAGTTTTACACATCTCGGGAGTTTTAGAAAACAGAAATGTCTTTTGAGACATTAGGGTCTCAGCCCGTATCTCGTTCCGCATTACAAAAAGTTTAAAAAGTAGAAAACCCCTTTTTGGACTTCAAGTCCTGAGTCACAAAACCATTTCGAAATCGATTTGGGTCTCGGCCCAAAATCATTTTTCGTAAAACATCTGTGAAATATTCATTTTGAAAAGTGTCATTTTCAAATGCTCAAAACAGTTCATATATATCATAAAATGAACTAACATGACTACATGTTCTCCTCAACAATCCATAGTCCTTCTCCCGATTACACAATTCCATTCCAAAATCTAACCGACATACTGATTTCCAAAATCATAGTTTTTCAAGATCATCAATCCTGTCCCACTCTGACATCTCATACTGTAACGCATGATATCTGCTGAATCTCAAACATATCAACTTAGAACGGCAATAAATCTAAAAAAAAAATCCAAATACTTACAGATCGTGAAGCCGACGATTCCCCGTGATACTGGCACATGTCTAGACTCAAGAAAATACTCGACACAGGTATTTTCAAAACTCACGCTTTGGACTCATCTGCAACTCAAGAACACAATATATCACGTAAACACCATTTGGAAAAGTTATAACAAGCCCGAGACGATCATCAATTCCGATAACGCACAAGCCTGAGTGAACAACAAAGACTCACGGCTCTAGTATTTGTCAATCGACAACTCGAATGACGCAACAAAAACACGACACAACTTGACCCAAATGCCTAGGTTTTCTCAACCTAAGCTCTGATACCATATTCTGTAACACCCCCAGATTTAACCGGAAATATTACAGCGCCGTGGGCCCCGAGGTGGAACCCACAAGGCTAAAAGAAATTTTCACAAACATTTTACAAATGCCCGAGAGGCCAACGACGGTACTATCTTTAAATATTCACAAAGACTTATAAAATCCATTTATCAAACACCGTCGTAAAACTCATTTGAAATCGCAAGGCCAAACAGCCGATACTCAAAAGTTTAGAAAACGATTACCAAAGTAACCTCGGTTACCAGATACCAAAAGTGCGTCTCAAAATACTCACGCAATGGAAAAGACCAACCAAAACAATACTCTAGCGGCGGAAAACAAGAACCAAACAATAAACTCAATGTACGTAACATGTCCTAGCGGTACCCTCAGGAAGCTCATCTCTTCACGACCGCTACAAGCTCGATACTCCGAGAACCTAAAAGAAATCCCACGACGGGGTCAGCCATAATATCCAACAATGATAACCGTCACATCACATTAATAATAACATACCAATGAGAATACAACATTAGAATACGACCAACGTAATCTTTACTTACTCAAGAAATTCTCATCAGAATAACCATTATCACATTTCACATCCTGTACTCGATTAACCAATAAACTCGAACATAATATCTGTATTGTACCTTAAACAATACTCAAGATCCTCAAACTATCATAACCAACTCACGATACGGAAATCTACCATTTCTGACCAATACGATCTATCGAATAATATCATCAAATCCCAAGACGATAACCGATTGTCCATCAAAGACAAATACCAAGGAAATACGGAACATACCTCGAGATATGAAGTGCCACGACAATCATATCGGTCTAATCCGAGATCAGATCAATGCAATACGGACACGGTCCTAACACAAGACCTACAAATGCATACTCCTATGACCACGTCAATATGTTCAAAAACAATAACAATCATGTATACTCAATGTAAATCCATGATCTAGCGCCCTGAGCATAGATCCCCGTGATGATCCTACAAGATCAACATCAGGTGGAAAACCTGTCCAACGATCCAGCGCCCTCAGCATAGATCTCCGTGACGATCCTACAAGATCAAAATCGGGTGAACGACCTGTCCATCGATCCAGCGCCCTCAGCATAGATCCCCGTGATGATCCTACAAGATCAAAATCAGGTGGACGTTCGATCCAGCGCCCTCAGCATAGATCCTCATAATCCCATCGGATTATTTACACAACATAAACAACACAATATGCATACACATATGCAATTCAACATGTTCATCAACATGAACAACATAACAATTTACTAGGACGACTTCATGTTCAACAACATGAAAGAAAAGGTACAAGACCAAAATAAATAACACTAAACCATAATCAATATGGAATACTTGCCCCGAGTCCTTCGGGAGCAACCTCGATGTCCAATCATCACCGACGATTATCCTCAATGCTCGGCGATCCAAGCGTCTGATGAACTATAGATACTCATATCCCCGTCTTTACCAAAATGTAACCTCGGTACTCGAACATACCAATAATCGAGATAAAGCATATACATTATGATTTACCTCCCAGAATCGAAAGAACGATATGCGATCTGAATACCCGGAGTTCACAATATTAATCATCGCTGTATGCATCAAGAACGAAATGAAACTGAAATCATTCATTAAATATTATAACTGAGCAAGTAATAACTTGCCTCGATACCGATACCACGAAGCTGCTGCCGAACACATTGCCCTTGTCTACGAGCTCCTCAGCCTCGATCAAAAGCAATACAATGGACATACTCGAACACGGCCGCAATATCCGGTTATACTCACCGACCAACAATCTCAACCTATCGAAGAAATCAAATAACACATATCCGATAACAATCAACAACTGACAAAACTAACCAATCGAACTCAACGGTTCAACACAACCTCGAATAAACACAGTCGGAACCAACCAAGTCAAACCATCACGAATTCCTAATCAAAACACAAAAATATCAAGATCTGCCTACTTAGCGCACGTTAATCACCTAACGTAGCGTGCGCTAAGTTGCTCGCGTTAGCGCTAGGCGATGGCGTAAGCGTGCGCTAATCTTTGTGCAGTGGCATGCATTTCAAGCATCGTCTAACACTTCCATCATGACAATGATCAACTCATCTCGAGATTAAGGATTTCATAACAATCATGACATATAATTTAATAGCTCTTCAAGAACACGAATTATCCAAATTCGCGTTCATGATCCATAAAATGATAAAATCCGATGTGTTCTAACATCTAAAAATCCTTATTCATCATGTTCTTCGACATACAATTCATATAACTTCAAGAATCACAGTAGCATCACCATAATCGTTACCATACGACAAAACATCAAAACTCCGAATTGAAGAAGGGAATTACATCAACATATATCTTGAATTCCATCCAAAACCATACGAAACATATCAATACTCATATATTGATAACAACACTAACTTAGTACGGTAATCCAACTCGTTGTCATGCTCATCAACTTGTTTATATGATAATCATCAACTCAAGAACATCATATACAATCCAAAACGAAATCTCAAAGTGAAGAGTAATTACCTTTTTTGAAGGAAAGGATTGATTTCCAAGAATCACCAATGATTTCAAGAACAAAGCTTTACTCCATGATTTCCATCTTTAATCTTGTTAAAGAGGATCATCCCTCAGTGTTTAGGAACTCCAAATGTTCTCACAAGGTTGTCTCTATCGGGTGAAAGGAAAGAAATGGACGAAATGTTTCATGACACCCGTTTGTCCCTTTATATAGAATGCACCACTAGCGTGCGCTAAACCCTTATGTTTAGCGTGCGCTAGCCTTAGCGTGCGCTAACTGACTTTGTTAGCGTGCGCTATCGCGATCGAGGCTCTGTCTTGCTTCGTAAACTACCTTACGTACGTAATGCCCATGCATTAACGTCGTAAATCATCATGTCTAGCGACGCAAGTCCTTACTCTTAGCGTGCGCTATCCGAAGTTGACTTACTACCGTGTTCACCTACCACTCGCCCCCACATTCCGACAGCATCTGGCAAGGATAAGATTCCTTGTTGACTGATACATAGTTAGCGTGCGCTAAGCCTAATATTTTAGCGTGCGCTAAATACTTCAGGACAACAACCGTTGACTTACCAGAACGTGCGCCAAGCGGTAGGGTCCACACGCGATTCCTTACGATGCATGCGCACTAGCGTACGCTAACCTATAAACGTAGCGTGCGCTAATCCTGCACGATAGCGTGCGTTATGCATGAATTCCAGCGTGCGCTAATAAGGCTATACTTAGCCATTTTCCGCAGTTCTTGTCCAACGTCTCGACATACCAAAAGCGAACATAAGACACACTGAACACAAACACTGAATCCAATAATATTATCATATGATATACTCAATATCAAAAGTACGACAACCTGATACACAATATCCTCAAATGTAATTGTCGACCAAATACGACAATTATACCGATACTGATATCTCAGTCCTTTATTTAATTTATCTCTACTGTACAGATTCCACGCTGTACAATATAACTCGGATAAAATAATATTAAACATCAGTAGTAGAAATTCCGGATATTACATACCCCAAATCCGAACATGTCCTAGACTGGGCTTATGCCCACTCCACAGTTCTGTGGGTGTTTTTGGAACTGATTTCGAAGGCACCAGGTTTAGAATGTACGCCGCTGTTTCTAAGGCGTATCCCCAAAACGAAATAGGTAAATCTGAATAACTCATCATTGATCTAACCATTTCCAAAAGAGTCTTATTCCTTCTTTTAGCCACACCATTTTGTTGTGGAGTTCCCGGCGCGGTGAGCTGGGATGAAATCCCCTCATTCGCCAAGAAATCCAAAAACTCTCCACTAAGGTATTCGCCACCACGATCAGATCGTAGTGACTTGATACTCTTCCCATGACGCTTCTCCGTTTCAGCCTTGAAGTCTCTGAACTTGTCAAAAGCTTCAGACTTACGTCGCATCAAAAAGATGTATCCATATCTCGAATAATCATCTATGAACGTGATGAAATATTCGAAACCTCCACTAGCCTGGATATTCATTGGACCACATACATCCGTATGAACCAATTCTAACACATCCTGTGCACGGTTTCCCTTGGTTTTAAAAACCCTTTTGGTCATCTTACCTTCCAGACAGGATTCACAAATTGGAAATGACTCAACTTGGAGATCATCCAATGGGCCATCATCTAACAAACTTTGAATCCTTCTAAGGTTTACATGTCCTAACCGTAAATGCCACAGATATGTTTGGTTTATGCTTGAAGGTTCTTTTCTCTTTTTAGGTTTAGACAAAGAGTTAAGTGATTTATGCATAGGAGTTTGTGCAGTATTAACAATATATAGTCCATCATTAAAAGTACCTCTGCAAATATATTCACCGCTTCTTTTCTTAATAATGGCATCATCATCAAAAGAAACTGAATAACCATCGCATTTTAATTTAGAAACCGAAATTAAATTCATTCTAAAATCTGGTACTAATAATACATTATTCAGAACTAATAATTTATCATTAATCTTCAACTGCACGACTCCCACTGCAACAGCCATAAGCCTGGAATAATCGCCCCAGTTGATGGTAATCTCGCCCGCACTAAGATGCTTGGTTACCTGAAAACCATGCGAGTCAAAGCAAACATGATCAGTGGAGCCTGAATCAACTATCCACGAAATGGAAGAACAAGCTGCCAAACATGTTTTGACTACTAGTGCACGAGACATACCTTTCTTAAGAGCAGGGCTGTCCGCTTTAAAATGTCCTTTCTGACCGCACTTGTAGCACTTTATCTTTGGCTTTTTGTTCGCCTCGGGGTGAGGAGCATTGCTTTTCACCTTGAGGGCTGCCACTTGCTTCTGGCCAACTTGCTTCTTCTTCTTTCCCCATTTGGGTTTGGAAGAAGTAGCACCGGTTGCCGCAAGAATCTGATGATAACCTTGTTTGAAGAGACCTTCAGCAGACTGAAGCTCTGTCAGAAGTTCCGCCAAACTATATGTCCTACGGTTCATATTGTAGTTGAGGCGAAACTGCTCAAAGCTTCTAGGTAAGCTGCCTAAGATAATATCGACCTGCGTTTCCGCATCGATAGTAGCCCCCAATATGCTCAGTTCGTTCAAATGAGACATCATTTTTAGAACATGATCCCTTACTGGAGTCCCTTTAGACATTTGGGTTGTCATCAATACCCTCATAGCATTTTGTCTAGCCACCCGGTTCTGATGACCAAACATCTCGGTGAGACTTTTCATCATTTCCGCGGCCGAACCCATCGTCTGATGCTGATGCTGCAATACATTTGTCAGTGAAGCCAAAATGTAACAGCGAGCCATCTCATCAGACTTTTTCCATTTCCGGAATTACGGCAACTCTTCGGGAGTGGCATCCGGTTCTGGTTCTAGAGGTCTCTCCTCGATTAAGACAAACGTATGCCCCTCAGCAGTCAGGACAATGTCAAGATTTCTTTTCCAATCGGCAAAGTTAGTGCCATCTAGTTTATTTTCTTTGAGAATAACAGCTAGTGGATTGAAAGACATCTAAGAATAAAAATTAAAAACATCCATCACATAATGCATAGCAAAATATATCGAAAAACCTCAAAAACACAATATATATGCTAGCAACCAACACCTCAAAAAATCCGCACATGCAAGCCACGATCGTGTGGACGTTTACACATACATTTTTCAAGTAGAGTTTTACGTCTTTAATTTTACTATCTAGTCAAATTACGTTATGACAAGTAAAATTAATAGTTGGTTCCTCTTGGCCATGTATTAATTAACATAGACTCCGATGGGGAGCTTATTAATTAATACACCTAAGTGAACACCATAATTTAACATCCTTAAAATATTATCTTTTAAATAATAGTCCTACAGATGGAGAGGTCCTATCATAAAAAGTAATATTTACCTTATGTTATCGTTTTGAAATTTAAAACTAGTGAACCTATAATTAGCACATCCGATATGGAGGAAGACTCTAATGTCAACGCGCATGCTAATTACTTCACAATTTAAATTAATTATGGAGGCCAATTTGATTTTAATTAAAATAAAAATCAATTTAATCACTTAGTTATTTTAGCCTTAAGGTTTTTAATTTTCTCGTCCTAACATGCAAGGAAACATATCACGCATACATCCATACATGCCATACATCAAAACAATAAAAACCAAAATAAAGCATGGATAATTAAATTTATCCAATTATCTTGGTCTTCTTCCTTGAGTTGAATCCGAGAAAATCTTCGACTCGATCTCTCTCACTGAATCAAGCATCTCGTCGCTTCTCCCCGGCCGGGCCATGGATTTTCAAAAATTAAAATTTTACTTTTATGCAAAATTAATTACATAAAAAAATTTAATTTTAAATCCCGACTTCCCAGCGGACGCAACGAACGGCGGCGAAAACGACCGACCAAAATCGGACGACCTGCCCGACCGGCGAACTGCCCGGACCAGTCTGCCAGCGGCTCGGCCGAAGGGCCGCCGGGCAGTGACCACTCGCCGGCACTTCGCTGCTGGTCGCGGCTCACCAGCGATCCCGGCATTCTGTTCTGCTCTATTTCTTCGTGATCCGTTTTTCCGAATTCGATTATAATTTTATACGAAATAAAATACATCGAAATTACATCAAGATTACACGAAAAATAAAACCACCTAGAACTACTCGCGGATTTTCTCACGGAAAAACCATTACATGCCTCAAAACGGCCAAACCAACAATTGCATAATTAATAAAATAAATAAATAAATGCACCATTCATATAAACCATGATAATTGGATCATATCACCTGCAAGAACACATCTAGCAAAATATTCCAACATCAAAATATATGAATATTTAAATTGCTATCAATTAATCACTAAAATTAATTAAAGTAGCAAAAGCCTAAAAATCCGGCTCCGATACCAATTGTTGGGAAGTAAAACGCATCTACGAGCATTAGATCTATTTAGGCATGCTAATTAATTAATTACTAAGATTAACAAGCAATTTAAATATTATTTATTATTTATTAATTAAATATGTTGATTAATTAAAATATCCTAATCTAGATCCAAGATCATAGGATATTACCTTTTGAAGCGGTTGGTTATTTCCTTCTTGATCGCCTTGTATTTCTACCTTCAGATCTTCTAGAGTATGATCCGCCTTGAACCGGACGTTGTGTGGGCAACGAGCTACCGGAACTTGCTTGGACACCTTATGGATCGGCCGAATTCACCTTGCCTCACAACTCTCGATTTTATTTTCTTCAAGTAATTCCGATATGTAGCAAGAATTAAAGTGTTATCTCAATTGTGGAATCAAAGACACAAGTCAAGATCCACAATTAAACACTTAGAAGAAAAATCGAAATTTCTTGCGTGTATGAAGCATAAAATCGGCCAAGCCTCATAAAGTCCTATTTATAGGCTCTTGGACTACTACTAGGGATCTAAAGGAGGATTATGGAAGGACTCCCAATTAATTCATCTTACCTTATTAGGACTCTTCCTAATATATGATGAATCAATTAATATCAACTTAGTCCACTAAAAAGTTGATATTGCACTTCCTACCAAAATCCCAAATTACGAAATTGGGCTCCTTATTAAATATATTATTTCCCGTGTTTAAGATATCGAATGTCCATTAATTAATTATAAGCTACTGACAGCTTTAATTAATTAATATCTTATCCAAGAGTAGTACCACTCGAACCTTATTATTATATCGGAATTAAATCCACCTGCAGGGTTTAATATAATAATCATTATCGAGCTCCTCAAGGGGACATCATCAACCCGCACGAGTCGGGACACGATTTCTAGTAATAATAATAATTGTCGTATAAACAATATTATTGCCCAAGATACGAGGCTTATTGAGTCGATCATTTTGACTCTCACCTATGGTAAATCAAAGCAATAATTATTATAAATACACAATTAAATATTATATACTTAGAATTAAGAAATAATAATTATCCGAGATTTAGTTCTTCTTACCAAGACAGTAAGACACTATCTCACCTCGATCTGTTCAACGTATGCAAATACGCTAATGTATGCTAATAGTCAAGACCAACTATTCTCAAGCACACACTACAACCCTTTATATAATTTGTCTAATAATTATATAGGTTGTGAACTATTATATTATTTTATAAGGCACCGATAATATGATCTTCCGTGTGACACCAACACACCACATTATCTACAATATAAAATAATTAGACATTTCATTTGCATAACCATAACGTGAATTAATATGCAAAACATGTGATTAAATATAATTAATATCCTCATAGGTAGTAATAGGGAAATTAGGTAATACAAACATAAAGTATGCTTTGCAGTATACAATCCTAACAGTTTGACCATACTAAATATTTTCAGAGGCACTGGCAAAAGAAAAGGAACTTCTCTAAATAAGCCAATAAGTGAAGGGGCCACTACTGACACTGAATATGTATGTGTTTTCTTATATAAGGCCAGATCTCGGAGCAATCCTTCATTCATTATCTAGTTGATGGAAAGAAAATTATAATTCAGAAAGAATTGCACCATGTATTATAATTCTAATTAATATAAAGAGGTCATTACCAAAGGCATTCGCGAACAAATTTCCCTTGTTGTATTCAGTCCAATAGTGATGGCCTATCGGAGAGAAGTGATCAGACATACAAGGCACACAAGAGGGTAAAAGAAATAATAAAAGGGAAAAAACAGCACTTTTGATGTATCACCTCTGGCCGTGCACGATCATGTAAGAACATGTTCACTATACATGTGAGAAGTGGGTTGACAAAATCAGGATGAACTTGCTCATAAACAAGTACAAATGTTGAAAATCGGTGGCTTTTCTTGAAAAAATATTTCTTTCAAAAGAATTGAACATCTACTGAAGCCTAATCAAATTCAACTGACCATATCATGGCAGGCTTGGACTGCGGCAGTAAGAACTTCGGTGACACCAGAGTGACGCTGCAAAACTAATGAAGTCATAATTTGATGATCAAGACAAAAGGACGTTCATTGGAAGGGTCAGGTAACATACCACAATTCGATCTGTATCGAGCAATTATTATCAACATCATTTTCTAAAAAAACATTAAATAATCTTCAAAAGTAATGAGAATTGCAATTTCCCATCTATAAAAGGAAAATATCAAAAGTTATTTACCCTAATGCGTTCAACCTTCGCCTAATTTTGAAGACGGGAGAGTAGCTCCACAGCAAATCCCTGTGAAGAATGAAATCTTATGTGACCCTAATAAGTTTCTTAAAGAAGACAAGCAAGTTTTTAATAATAAAAAATAGAAAAACCTGTGGATCTTTCAGATGATTTAGTGGTGTATAATTTGATATGTTTTTCTTGCATGTCAATTGTTGGCGTTTTTTCAGGCTACGGATGGCACGCTGCAGTTTTGATTTCTTTCTCTTCGTGCGAGCATATGTGCCCTCTTGGTGAGCCTGAAAGGAATCTTATTTTTAAACATATATGCACAAACCTATGAGGTATGTGGGAAATGTAGAAGCATCCAAGTAAAACTCTTGAAATATCATTCATCGTGATGCAAATTGACCTTATAGGTATCCTTTTCATTCATTGTTACATGAGATTTAAGTATTTACTGATCACTGTTCGATTCATCAGTATCATCCTCCTCTATCTTCTTGTAATCGAGCAGAAATGAGAGACTTGAAGAAATCACAATCCTGACACATTCCAATAAAAATCGTAATTTCTTAAACAACAAGATTAGAGACAACACAGAAAACAACAAGAGAGTAATGAGTATGTCGTGATGGATGCACACATGCACAGTAGATTGCATTCCCTGTATTTTCGTCAAACCACACCTTTCTCCTGTGAAGCTCCCGTATAGTGATAAGTGCTCTCTTGGCTTTTTTCTCATCCTCTTGCTACAAAAACAAAAGGAACTTACAAATTGAGCAACATAGAAACTGGCATCTAGAAAGAAAATGGATTAACACACACCTATAGCATCCGAAACAGGACATTCTGAAGCGCACAGTTCTTAACTTCATTCTTATGCTTCACATTCATTCGCTTTATGCTATGGATGACATGATTGTATGACATGGTTCTCAAAGCCTTATCGCCATAAATCTGCAACTCCATAAACAAAGCTAGAGTGTCTGCATAAATATCCACCATCTACAACACCACATACATTACTATCAAACCAACCACACAATCAAAACCAGTTGAAAATAAAGTTCGACAAGAAATAAATAAATAAGGTCGATACCTTTATGTTCATAATAGGAATGAGAGATTGCACAACAATCAATCTGAGCAAATGCGATAAAAATATAGAACAAGAAAGAGCCAAAAAAATCGAAAAAATACCCCCCGCAACACACACAGAGAATACAAGAAAAAAATATCCCCCTGAAACAAACCGAAGCAAAAAAAGAGAAAGAAACAGCGGAGAAGACAACGCGAAAACCAAAAAAAACCCTAATTTGAAACAACAAGACCTCTGCGAAAGATGGAGCGAGCGAGCAGAGAACGAAGAAATAAACACAAAGAAGATGAAAGAAGGTGTTATCAATTAAAGGAAGAAGGGGCGGCGAAGAGGAAAGGCGAGGCAGAGAGCTTACAACGCAAGAAGGTGAAGAAGAGAGGAGAACGAGCACCCAGGCGACAAAAAGAGGGCTGTTATATTATACGCTACAATTAAAGTACTCTCCCTGTTTGTTAATACTTGAGAAAACTGACAAAAACATATACCTGCGAGGATTGGACTTCAAACCTTTCTCTCTACCTTAACACTATACTATTATCAATCAACACTAACAAGTACGAGTAGATGAAGAGAACTCCCAGAAACCCCCCCGAGACGTTTTAATGGGACTATAACCACAACATCACAAAGAACGTGAATCAAACATTCGGCATCACATGTCATCACAAGATACAAAAATGGTATCAATAATAAAACTACCAAAAATGTAAAAAATTGAAATAACGACGGCAACCCAACGAATAAATGAAAAATGACAAAGTTTTTACATAAACATGCTACTACGAATCCAAGCATTATCGTCCCGTGTAGTAACAAAAATGACAACATTGCAAACATAATATTGCACGAGAAACTGTCTGCTGGGTTAAACAGAAGCAGCACCTATAACAAAAGATACATAGAGTTCCAAACATCCCTTATAGGGTGATGAAACATCCGATAATGATAAGAAGTCTACTTCTCTATAATAGCGAAAGAGGATGAGGATGACAACAATGATGAGGTAATATCCATGTCCTCGAGTAGTGCAAACCATTATACAAAAATGTCATCCACGTTTGTGAAAATGATGAATAAGTTTAAAACCATTCAAATAACATATGAGACTTTTAAAAAAGGAAAACCTACAGCTCACAATTTCAAATGCTGAGCTAAGAGATGAAAGTGACTTACTAAAACAACTCTCAAAAACAATATTCTGATTTCGAAGAAAGCAAGGTCCAGTCAAAAAACTCATGGGGAGCTATCAAAATTTTACCAATAAAATGAATAAATGAAGTCACATGAACAGAACAATTCAAGTGATAATGTTTTCAGCTTACAGACAAATCATACAACTTGAAAAACATGGAGAGGAGCTCGAGGTCATCTTGAAATCTTTTGGAAAATCTTCTAAAAGGGTGGAAGATATCCTAAGTGCTAGCCAAAGAATTAATAATAAATGAGGCTTGGATATTTCTTGTTTTCTACATCAAGTGGACAATCAAGTACGATATTTTTCAAAGGTAGTGAACTTATAACAAGCACACATCCTGGATGAATGCCGAAGGTTATACCTGCACGAAGGACAAGGGAAAACATGTAGCTGTAACTTCGAATAGTTTACTAAGACCTCTATACCCGCATCAAAGATAATACACCAACATCGTATTGAACATCCAAGTAGACCACCATGAGTACTGCCAAAGAAGCATGATGTAGATCAATATCAAAGATATGATGCTCCATACAACATAACACATCACCATAGCTACAATGTATCATATCGATGAGGAAATCAAAGGCATTCTGCTCCTCCCACAAACATACAGCTGTAGAGACAAGAATCAAGAAATGCTCTACCTCGCAACTAAGGCAACAACAGAGACGAGTTGCATGTGAATCAAGATTATATAATCCTAGATGCACAATGGGCAAGCTGGTCATACCAAAATGATAAGGCATCAATTATGGGGAGTCGACTGGTAACCACGAAGGGCATTCCAAAGACAAGCTCAAAATGATTGGCATATGGTTCTGCCCCCCAGATATGTATCATATATGAACAAAAAGATGTGGATAATTATCAATGCTGCAAGAAATACGTGCTTGTCACACGTAGATTCCATAACAAAGTGCCAAAAAGGTCTTACAAGACAAATGTTGGTTCTTAAAGGCACCACTAACCAAGGACCCGTACAAGTTTTGAAATGGCATCTTGGACTTGGTCATATTGGTCAAACCAAGGTGTACAAGATGGAAAAAGATGGACTTATGGGTCCATTGGGATCGGATCCCTTTCCTACATATGAATCTTGCCTCAAAGGCAAAATGACTAAGTCCCCCTTTACAGGGACTTTTGAAAGAGCCGCTGATAAATTGGGATTAATCCTTACCGACGTATGTGGTGCTTTGGAAGCAGCACGTGATGGATATCAATATTTCATTACGTTTACAGATGATCATACTAGGTATGGTTATGTATACTTAATGAAACATAAATCCGAGGCCTTTGAGAAATTCCAGGAATTCAAGGCCTTAGTCGAGAAACAAACTGGTAATCATATCAAAGCACTTCGGTCGGACCGAGGTGGCGAGTATATGAGTACGGAGTTTGACGAGTTTCTTAAGGAACATGGAATAATTTCACAACTAACACCTCCAAGTACTCCTCAGTTAAATGGTGTGTCAGAAAGAAGGAACCGGACTTTGTTAAACATGGTCCGTTCCATGCTGGGCTATACTGACTTACCGATTTACCTATGGGGGTATGCACTGCTAATTGCCGTTTACATCTTGAACAGATGTCCTTCCAAATCCGTTCCTAAAACTCCACATGAGATATGGGAGGGCAGGAAACCAAATCTTAATCACATTAGGATTTGGGGATGTCCCACCTATGTCAAGAATATTAAGGTGGACAAAATGGAAGCGAGGTCCGTGAGGAGAAGTTTCATTGGATTTCCATCTGAGGCGATGGGTTATCTATTCTACATACCTAAAGATCGAAAGATCGTTGTTGTTTTGCATGCACACTTCCTGGAAGATGAGTTCATTCAGGAAGGCGGAGCAGGTAGAAATATTTCTTTGGAAGAATACAATGAAACTAAATCTGTCTGGTTTAAAAGGATATACATGGATATGACATCTGGTAGTTTGATAGTGAATGCTCTTGACACATGACATGGACCAAAGATATGTTATTTGACTGCATGGATGTTCGAGGATCCAAAGTATGTTGGTGACAAATCTAAAGGCCGAACTGGAGGCAAGGAATCCCTGATTATTGGGTAAACTTAAAGTTATTGACTTTGCATATGTGGACGCTGAATTACAAAAAATTGTTGGGTCAAGAATGTTAGAATGAAGCAGGTCATACTCACAAACACCCAATCTAGGAAAATGTGTATTGCTGGCCGGATCCCTACAGGAAGTGAGATCCCCCATTTTGTAGCTAAGGACATAGCATAACGGAGATATATGTGGCATAAGAGGACATCACAGGCCCTGATAATGTACGTAAGCCCTGGACAGCTAACATATGTTAGCCGATTAACGTACGTAAGCCTTCCAAGCTTACGTACGTAATAGATTAGCAAAAGAATCTTCCCAAACATACATAGACTATTACATACGTTATGGTAAGAGACATTACATACGTAATATTCCAGAAGCCTTAACGTACACAATGCCCTTCACATAGCATACGTAAGGTACCCCGGTACCATACGGGCAGTTTGCGAGTAAGGGTGTGACGAAAACACGAGATGATAAAATCACGAAACAAAAGCACACTTATAAAGAGTTTGAGACGACGAACTTAAACACTAATAGAAATTATGTTCCCGACTACCCGAAGGTTTGGAAAACAACAAACATAATTATTCCATAACTTTGAGAAATTATAAAACAGCCCAAAACATCCGAAATACACAATACACGATCGAAACACCAACCAAGAGATCATAACATGCATAATAACATAAGGTGGATTTGCGGCAACCCCGAAACGGCGGTTACGAACAATGATTACGAGAATCGATCCAAATAGCGACGAAAATGACAATAAATGCGGAATTGGGTAAAACAAGTCTGAAACAAGCTCGGATGATAAAAAGTCCAGTATTAAATATTCTCGAAATATCCATACGGTTACAAGCGAATCACTAAAAATGAAAAAAATACACCAAAATAAAAAATACCGGAGAAAGGAAAAATGCGGATATTACAAATCAGTTATATTTCTGAATCACCAATCAAGTCTTATGTTTATCTACAGTTTCGTGTCTGGATAATTCATACTATGAGTTCGAGGATCGGAGTGTGCATTGGTTCATCCAAGGAGCCTTATTCGCCAACCATATAGTGATATCATCAATAAGGCAAGTTTTACAATCACACACTCTTATATATTACTTCACACGAGTTATATGCCTATATGGATATTTTGGAATCTGCCCGTGAAAGGCATTAGTATGTTAGGAGAAATGGTAAGTTGTATGTGACATTGTTAACATATGCATATATGAATGTTGGGCCCTACTTGGACCACACGCATTGTTCGTACACATCATGTACTGAACTCCAGAGGCCTCGACGGACCCTACCCGGACCACATACGTTGTTCGTACACATCATGTACCGAACTCCAGAGGCTTCGTCAGACCCTACCTGGACCACACGATCACTGTTCGTACACATCATGTACCGAACTCTAGAGGCCTCGTCAGACCCTACCTGAGTTACACGCATTGACACGACACAACTCATGCTGATCGACTCAACACATTACCACGAGCAACACACATTATTATCAATATGTCAAACCATTCAACAATACACTGTAATACATATGCAAGTGCGTAATCAACCGACACAATTATAACAATCATCACGTTCACCCAACCATGGCCAATCACGCACGACAAGAACCATAGGATCAACACAACCAACAAAATTCCAAGATATCATCCAACTGAGGATATCATCACTACCATAAATCGTTCACAGTTATAAAATCACACGAAGTATATTCACGAAGATAAACCAAATCACCACAAATCTAACACGAAGTCTCTATTCACAAGACACAAATCGTATAGCAAGATACTTGCCTCGATAACCGGTACCGAACACTCCGACGAACACGGATCAACCGGGAAACCTCGAACACCTACAATCCTCCGAAAAAATAGTGGGGATACAATTACAATGAGAATCAAGGTAAAAAACAATGGAAATCCCACCAAACTATCGAAGGGAAACTCATTGGGACATTTAATCGAACATTCAATGTTCGATAACTCCCAAGAACACTCGAATCACCATTCGGGTTAAACAACCTCGAAATATGGATATACAACCCATAGAACACGATTATTAATGCTCTATAATATCAATCGATTCATCAAATTCGGACGAACAATGAAGATCAAGAAGGAATCTCGAAAGTCAACTCTAGGAGGTTTCAAGAATTTACCTCGATTCGACGAAGAACAAGGATTTAATGACGATGTAATAGATAAGAGCCTTCCAAAATGTCTTGGAACTGAGTTGGATCTACCAAGAACCACTCTTCCCGAACCTCCCGTTCGTCAACCGCCACAAGAAGGGAAAATGGAGTGAAAATTAGGTCTGCCCGTCGCTAGGGCTATATAAATCCGCGTAGGTTTACGGCCGTAACTGTCAGTGCCTTACGGCCGTAACTCAACCCTTACGACCGTAATTGGCATCTGCTTACGGACGTAACCGGCAACTCCCAGGCCACTGCCCAATCACACTCGGCATATTACAGCCGTTACCAGGCAAGGCATTACGGCCGTAACCGGGCATTACGGCCATACCCGGCCACACATTATGGCCGTAATCGATCATCTCTGGGCTACTGTGTAATATCCGCAATTTTCGATTTTTGGTAAATTTCTTTTTTCGGCCGGAGTCTATTTTGATGACTCGCTCGTGACTGTTTCTTCATTCTGAGAATGATTAATTCTACACTTTTTGACATCCGAGATCGTTTCGGTGTCGTTTTGTTGAGTTCCGTGCTTTTTAGCGACTTTTCCGCACTTGAGTTCGATTCTTGCGAATCTCGTTCGAAACTGCTGTTTCGAGTTTCCTGTAAGTTCGTTTAACTTTGTTATACGTGTTGTGAACCTCAGTTTGGTTATTCGATCACGTATCGTGATTTTCGGACGTTTTGGGCCATTTTGTAATTTACCTAAAGTTACGAGTATCCGTATCTGTAATTGTTGTCTAGACCCGTTTCTTGGTCGCATATGATTAATTATGGTATTATGTTTTCATTTCGGGTCGTTAATGTTGTCCGCGAACTTTTCGTCGTGTTCGTTCCGTACATTTTCGGAAATCGAGTCGTCGGGCCATGTCGGCTGAGCAGTTGGCCGGACGGTGGCGGGTCCTGGCCGGACGGTTTCGGGCACTGGCTAGACTGACGCGGCAGGAACCGGCATAGCATACACTACGGCTGGAAGTCTGCGCGCGCTAGCTTGGCAGGTATAGCGCACGCTAGCTTGGTCGACCAACGCACGCTATCGGACCGGACAGTGGGGTTTCTGAGGTTCTGGACTCGGGAAGGATCGGCAGGTAGCGCACGCTACGCCGAGCGTAGCGCGCGCTAGTCGGCAGGCGTAGCGCACACTGTCGGCCGGCTAGCGTACATTACTGCCGGCGGGGTCACCCGCAGGGTTCTCGGATGATCGGCTAGCGACGCTAGCGCCGCAGCCAGCGCACTATCGCGTCGCAGCAGTGATCCGGCCGGCAGATTGAGTCTTCAGTACAGGGCCTTGCGGGCACCGGCCGAGGGTTATCGGCCGAGGCTGCCCGTTAGCGCGCGCTAGTCCGGAAGGTGTAGCGCACGCTAGGCCGTGCGTGTATAAATATGACAGAGTAGCTATATTTTCACCCGTTTTTCATTTCCATCTTTTCCTCTCCGCGGCTGGAGACTTGGCGATCCAGGAGACATGTTGTCAAGCAACTAATCCACGAAGATTGGGGGTTCATATCATCGATTAATCCCTCCATAACCTCCTTTGATCCAGCGAATCAAGGTGAGATTTCCTAGAATCCTATTTTCGGAAAATTTGGGGTTTTTGCATTTTTGTCCGATTCGTTCCGTGTTGTTGATTAATTCATGATGGGTATGATTAATCTTGGTATTATTCTTGTGTTTAACATCATTTAATCCATTGTTCTTCGTCGAATCGAAGTATATTTCTTGATTTCCTTCGAATCGACTTTTTGCGGGATTTGTTCTCGATCTCGTTTTTCATCCGTTTTTGATGGATCGATTATGGTTAAATGATGTTGTTAAACATATTCTATGGATTGTATATCCATATTTCAACTTGGAATTCCATTTTCGTGTTTTGTCGGGACGAATCGTGTTCTTGGCCGTTTTGGGGAAAACACTTGAACATTCGTCGTTCGTTCTTTGAATTCAACGGCTTTGAGTCATTCTATGGAATTCATTTTCATTGTTGTTATTGTCCTCCGTAGTTTATTATCGTGAGTTGGCGATCGGTGGAGTCGGCGGGTTCGTAGTCGGTTCGTGTCAACCTATTTCGGTCGATTCTCCGCGTTGTTCTTATTCGAGGCAAGTACCTTGTCCATACTATTCTTGTTTTATGGATATGATAATTAGTGATCGTCTAAATGTGGTTGTTTGGTCGTTTGAATTGAACTTTCAAAAGATTCGGTTTAGTCTTGTTAAAGGCTTGCTTTCAAAACGCGTGTGTTTTGTGAATGGTGTGGTTTGTGAATAACTATATGAATTCTATGGATATGTTTGGTGTTGATGTTGCACTTGGTATTGCGTGTGGACGTATATTATTTCATTTTGGTGCGTTGTGGATTGACGTGGTGTTTCGCTAAGTGTTTGATGCCTCTGGGCGAATTGTTTGAATATCCTTGATGTGATATGTTATTTGTGTGAATGTGTGGATATGGTTGAAGGTCTACGGTGACACATGGCACGTGATCATGTGGTCAGGATGCAACAAGTGATTTATCCAACCGTGAGAGCCTGAGATAATCTACGGTGGCACATGGCATGCGATCATGTGGCCAGGAAGCAACAAGCCATTGATCCAACCGTGAGATGTGTGTGATTTGTTTCGCTAGCCAGCTCGGAAGGGTCCTTCGAGGCCTCGTGTGGGATGTCTGTGGTGGAGTCCCGGTCCTAGGCGATGCGCGTGCGTGATTATGTTTCGTTGATTTTATGTCCGTTGAGGACATGTGATGTTGGGCTCTGACCCTGTAAATTGTTGGTGGTTTCCTATTTGCGAAAACAAAACATTTGGGCTGTGACCCTATTGATTTTTGGAAAGAGAAGGATTTTATAATTCTAAATTGTTTTCTATTAAAACTCTCGATGGCATTTTAAACTGTTTTATAAATTGTTTCCCTTTATTTGTGATCTTTCGGTTTTGGAATGTTTACCCAAACTCTTGCCTCGGGAAGTACTTTTCTTTACATTTGGATCTTTGAGGATTCCTAGTTTTTGTTATTCGTGGAATTTGAATTGTATGGCTCGTATTTACACTTTGTTCTTGCACTAGCAAAACAGTGGAGTTTTGCTAACCCCCGAGTATTCGGGGGGTGAATGTCTATTTTTGCATTCAGGTTTTGGAGCATAGCACAGGGTCGGCACGAAGGATGATGAAAGATGAACGATACTAATCACACGAGGATCCGTTGATGTCGTATTGGTCTAGTTGTATTTTTTTTTCCGCTGCAGTATCTTTTCCCCTGCTGTACGGGAGTTTATTGTATTTTGACCCCTGCGAGGGTATGTGTTTGGATTTGAGTTGTATGTTATTATTGAAAGACCAAATCGGTCTACTGAGTCATTTTAGCCTTAAAGGCGATGTTTAGATGTTTGATTTTAGTTATCAACCTGGTAGATCCTCGAGGAGAGGGTCTACGGCGTGTAATATCCCTGAGTGGATTGGGGGTGTTACATAAATGGTATCGGAGCTTAGGTTGTGGAAACCTAGCCGGGTCATGGTGTCTGTTGAATTTTGTCTCGTCGGATTTTATCTCGATCGAGTCATGTCGCGACGCTGCCCGAGTTTGTTGGTCGTGATTAGTATCGTGGGCGATCATCATCTTCGGCGACTGTGGATGAAAGTCTCCTTCTTTGTGTTGTGCCTCATGTGACACGAGCTATTTTTATGATTATTTGATTAATGACGGAATCCTCTTATGGATTTTGATTTCTTGATATGTGGTTATTTGACTCTCATATTTCGCTCATATGAGGAGTAGTGTTGCCGGATTGTGTATCTTGACTGTAATTTTTTTCCACGCGTGAGTTCTTTCAAATGGCTTTCGCCTTTTTCCAACCGAGTTTGATTTCAAAACCGATTCCTTTAACCGAGTTTTTGGCGTTATGGCCTTGATCGCTTTGGCAAAATTCCGTGACGGTACTTAGTATTTTGTAATTGTCTTTTGTGAGTTTTTGAAATATTAGCGTCATCGGCGTTTTTGGCGTTTTGTAAATGGTTTTATCCCGTGGGTTCCGCACGGACCCACGGCGCTAGAATGTTCCGTGTAATTACCTGAAATTTTTGGGCATTTTAGCCCATTGAATTATCCTTGAAAACCTTGAGTATCTTAGAAAATTAAATTTCGAGACGTACTTTTAAAATGAATTATTTTCTCGTGGTACATCCAAGGTGCCACAATATATTTCAAATTATTCTACCTCGAGGACCAAAATGTTTTGAGATATTTTCAATGTTTTAGAAACATTTTTACTTAGACCCAAAGGTCGAATATTCTGAAAGTTTTTCACTAAAAGGAAAGTGTCCTCATTTTTGTTCAAACGCAAGACGATTTTCAAAGTCTCGATAATGGTGTTTGTACTACTTTTTGAAAGGTGATACTGAAGATCAACTAGTGTTTCCAGAATCTTTCTTTTTCAAAGGTGGTTTTCGTTTTTAAAACCTATCATTCCTGTTTGCAGTCCAAGAATGTATGTATGATATTCACATTATCGTTAGAATGTTAGCTCCCGAGTATGATGGAATTGGTGGCATGAATGTTGAGTCGTTTGCCACTCATTTGTTGTGATTAGCCCTCTGTGAGAGGTGAGGTGTTGGTATTGAATATTGTCGCTTTGTGATGATTTGTGTGTTATCGCACTTGTGCGAGCTTTTGGAACTGGAGTTTGTATGATTGTGTGCATACGTGATTGTTTCATGATGTTTTGTAATTGTGCACTAGTCATCGTTCGAGTTGTTGATGTCGCCGAACGATGCCGTCGTTGCTGTGATATTCATGTGTGTGTTGCCTTACGATGGTAATCGTTGTATGTGTTATGTGCTATGATTTTCTGTTGTGCTGAGTGGTTACTTATTCAGTATGCCGAGGGGCCGAGGTTGTGGCGATCGGACGCGTGGTCGAGATCATGCTACCGGTGATGATATCGGTATCGGTGTCGCTACTATTTTACAGCAGGTAGCCACACAGATGACTCAGTTGACTCAGGCAGTTCAGCGTGTTACCGATGTGACACAACACACTGGTGCAAATCAGTGGCTTCGAGAAGTGGTTCGTATGAATCCCCCTCGTTTCGCTGGTGCTGCAGATGCTTTAGGATGGGATGGTTGGATTTTCCAGTTGGAAAAGATTTTCGAGATAGTTGATTGTCCATAAGAACGTAACGTCCCGGTAGCACAGTATCTTTTCGACAAAGATGCCGCTAGCTGGTGGGAGGCAGTTAAGCCTCATGATCGTGTTGTCACATGGGCAGAGTTCCAGAGATTCATGAGAGATGAGTTTTGTCCGGAGCCGATCAGAAATCAGAAGATTAATGAATTCTTTTCGGCGAAGCCGCAGGATGTACCGCTGTCTCAAGCTATTATTGATTTTAGCAAACAGCTCGGCTATGTGCAGAATCAAGTAAGGATAGAGGAGGACAAGATTTGTCATTTTAGTAGGAGGATGAAGCCGGAGATTCGTCAGTACATGGCAGGTCTCGCTTGCACTTCCTTGAGAGATTATCAGAATAGGGCATTAGCCTATGAGCTATCCAGATTATCGACCGAAAGTATGTGTGACTCGAAGAAACAGAAAACCGCTGGGAACTTTTCAGGAAATCAGATGAGTGGGCCCCTTGAGGTTGAGACTTCGTTTCGTCATCCCAAGATGGTTTCTAGATCGCGTGATTAGAGGAGTAGTACCCCTGCAGTGAGTAATGTGAGCAACTCGAAGATATGTTATAACTGTAGTCGAGCAGGCCATACTGCGAAGAATTGTCGTTCACCGTTAGTCAGCTGTTTCGAGTGTGGCCAGGTGGGTCACCGAGCCGTACATTGCGAGACGGTAGATGAGAGATTTGGGGATCGAGGTTGCATCTCTGCTCCGAAAGGACACGGAGATGCCTAGTGTGGTTTTGAAGATTTCGGTGTAGTCTGAATTGTTTATGATTGCCCTTTTGGATCGTTTGTGTTTACTTTCCGTTTTCTCGACTGTGCGTGTTTCCTTGTAATAGGTACTTGGTGTTTTGTGAATGTTCGGATAATTGACTTGATAATATTATCTGTTTGATGACGCTTGTCACTTGTTGGTTTTATTATGTTTTTACCGGTGGCGTTGTGTTGGTCGTCGTGGAGCGCGTTTTCACGCCGTATATTCCTTTGCGTTGCTTGTAACGTTTCACCGATGGATGAAAGTTATGCATTTCTTGTGTATCTCGTTGAGTTTTCTTGGCGGTATGTTGCTCCTCCCTACTTATTTTAAGTTTTGGGACGAAACTTCTTTTAAGGAGAGTAGAATGTAATATCCGCAATTTTCGATTTTTGGTAAATTTGTTTTTTCGGCCAGAGTCTGTTTTGAAGAATCGCTCGTGACCGTTTCGTCATTCTGAGAATGATTAATTCTACACTTTTTGACATCCGAGATCGTTTCGGTGTCGTTTTGTTGAGTTCCGTGCTTTTTAGCGACTTTTCCGCACTTGAGTTCGATTCTTGCGAATCTCGCTCAAATCATTGCTTGAAGTTTCGTAAGTTCGCTTAACTTTGTTATACGTGTTGTGAACTTCTTTGGTTATTCGATCACGTATCGTGATTTTCGGGTGTTTTGTGCCATTTTGTAATTTACCCAAAGTTACGTATCCGTATTCTGTAATTGTTGTCTCGACCGCTTCTTGGTCGCATATGATTAATTATGGTATTATGTTTTCATTTCGGTCGTTGATGTTGTCCGCGAACTTTTCGCCGTGTTCGCTCCGTGACGCTGGAAATCGAGTCGTCGGGCCATGTCTACCGAGCACCGCCGACGGTGGCGGGTCTGGCCGGACGGCATGGCATCGGCCGGCCGACGCGGTAGAACCGGCGTAGCATACGCTACGGCCGGAAGTCTGCGCGCGCTAGCTCGGCAGGTATAGCGCACACTAGCTTGGTCGACCAACGCACGCTATCGGACCGGACAGTGGGGTTTCTGGGGTTCTGGACTCAGGAAGGATCGGCAGGTAGCGCACGCTACGCCGAGCATAACGCGCGCTAGTCGGCAGGCGTAGCGCACGCTGTCGGCCGGCTAGCGTACGTTACCTGGCCGGGCAGTTCAGTCCAGAGGGTTCTGGACAGATCGGCTAGCGCACGCTAGCGTCCGCGCAGCGCGCGCTATCGCGGTCGGGCCGGCAGGATCCGGCCGGCAGATTGAGTCTTCAGTACAGGGCCTTGTGGGCACCGGCCGAGGGTTATCGGCCGAGGCTGCCCGTTAACGCGCGCTAGTCCGGAAGGTGTAGCGCACGCTAGGCCGTGCCTGTATAAATATGACAGAGTAGCTATATTTTCACCCGTTTTTCATTTCCATCTTTTCCTCTCCGCGGATGGAGACTTGGCGATCCAGGAGACATGTTGTTAAGCAACTAATTCACGAATACTGGGAGTTCATGTCATCGATTAATCCCTCCATAACCTCCTTTGATCCAGCGAATCAAGGTGAGATTTCCTAGAACCCTATTTTGGGAAAATTTGGGGTTTTTGCATTTTTGTCCGATTCGTTCTGTGTTGTTGATTAATTCATGATGGGTATGATTAATCTTGGTATTATTCTTGTGTTTAACATCATTTAATCCATTGTTCTTCGTCGAATCAAAGTATATTTCTTGATTTCCTTCGAATCGACTTTTTGGGGGATTTGTTCTCGATCTCGTTTTTCATCTGTTTTTGATGGATCGATTATGTTTAAATGATGTTGTTAAACATATTCTATAGATTGTATATCCATATTTCAACTTGGAATTCCATTTTCGTGTTTTGTCGGGACGAATCGTGTTCTTGGCCGTTTTGGGGAAAACACTTGAACATTCGTCGTTCATTCTTTGAATTCAACGGCTTTGAGTCATTCTATGGAATTCATTTTCATTGTTGTTATTGTCCTCCGTAGTTTATTATCGCGAGTTGGCAATCGGTGGAGTCGGCGGGTTCGTAGTCGGTTCGTGTCAACCTATTTCGGTCGATTCTCCGCGTTGTTCTTATTCGAGGCAAGTACCTTGTCCATACTATTCTTGTTTTATGGATATGATAATTAGTGATCGTCTAAATGTGGTTGTTTGGTCGTTTGAATTGAACTTTCAAAAGATTCGGTTTAGTCTTGTTAAAGGCTTGCTTTCAAAACGCGTGTGTTTTGTGAATGGTGTGGTTTGTGAATAACTATATGAATTCTATGGATATGTTTGGTGTTGATGTTGCACTTGGTATTGCGTGTGGACGTATATTATTTCATTTCGGTGCGTTGTGGATTGACGTGGTGTTTTGCTAAGTGTTTGATGCCTCTGGGCGAATTGTTTGAATATCCTTGATGTGATATGTTATTTGTGTGAATGTGTGGATATGGTTGAAGGTCTACGGTGACACATGGCACGTGATCATGTGGTCAGGATGCAACAAGTGATTGATCCAACCGTGAGAGCCTGAGATAATCTACGGTGGCACATGGCATGCGATCATGTGGCCAGGAAGCAACAAGCGATTGATCCAACCGTGAGATGTGTGTGATTTGTTTCGCTAGCCAGCTCGGAAGGGTCCTTCGAGGCCTCGTGTGGGATATCTGTGGTGGCGTCCCGGTCCTAGGCGATGCGCGTGCGTGATTATGTTTAGTTGATTTTATGTCCGTTGAGGACACGTGATGTTGGGCTCTGACCCTGTAAATTCTTGGTGGTTTCCTATTTGCGAAAACAAAACATTTGGGTGTGACCCTATTGATTTTTGGAAAGAGAAGGATTTTATAATCCTAAATTGTTTTCTATTAAAACTCTCGATGGCATTTTAAACTGTTTTATAAATTGTTTCCCTTTATTTGTGATCTTTCGGTTTTGGAAATGTTTACCCAAACTCTTGCCTCAGGAAGTACTTTTATTTACGTTTGGATCTTTGAGGATTCCTGGTTATTGTTATTCGTGGAATGTGAATTGTATGGCTCGTATTTGCACTTTGTTCTTGCACTAGCAAAACAGTGGAGTTTTGCTAACCCCGAGTATTCGGGGGGTGGATGTCTATTTTTGCATTCAGGTTTTGGAGCATAGCACAGGGTCGGCACGAAGGATGATGAAAGATGAACGATACTAATCACACGAGGATCCGTTGATGTCGTATTGGTCTAGTTGTAATTTCTTTTCCACTGTAGTATTTTCCCCCCGTTGTACGGGAGTTTATTGTATTTTGACCCCTGCGAGGGTATGTGTTTGGATTTGAGTTGTATATTATTATTGAAAGACCAAATCGGTCTACTGAGTCATTTTAGCCTTAAAGGTGATGTTTAGATGTTTGATTTTAGTTATCAGCCTGGTAGATCCTCGAGGAGAGGGTCTACGACTTGTAATATCCCTGAGTGGATTGGGGGTGTTACATACTGCACAACCTACGCGGGTGCTTTACGGCCGTAATCGGTAAGGCATTGCGGCCGTAACAGGCCATGCCTTACGGCCGTAACAGGCCCTGCATTGCGGCCGTAACACGGCCAGTTCTTATGGTCGGGACTTGATCGTTCCGACAGTCCGGTTAGGCGTTCGACAACGTCTCAGTCACACTAACGCACCGGTTATGATTCAAAACATTAACGAGCAAATTACGGAAAATAACATACCACAAGCATGCATTTAATAAGAGAATTGCATGCGATACAAGTCTCACTCGACGAACAATACAACAGAATATATCATACCGTTCATGACAGAAAAAAGAATCCCATATAATCATAACGAAACGAAATAACCGGCACCAGATGACAAATAATTCAGGGCAACTGGAATAAAAATCTCGGGTATTACAATATACATGTGTATTTTATGAGCTACATGTTGATGCATTAACGTGCAAGAGGTATCTGATACATGACCTATGTTGAATTGGTAGATTATGTCGCCGACTTCAGGGATGCCTAGGTGACAATGTGTGCTTTCGTGATATTACTGATTGATGTTTCATATGCCCACATCGGGTACTTTGTGTATTTGTGATTTGTATGTGGCCGTGATTTGTCTCAAGTTAGTTAGAAACGTAGATTATGTGTTTGGGCCTAATGTGAATAAGCCATTGCAATCTACTAAGTTCACTTGGTTTAGCTACTATGTTCACTCGTATCGGGTTGACATGCCCCCGAGGAGCCATGACATTGAAACACAGAGTCAGAACAATATTGAGAATGATGTTGTTTAACCATGCATGTCTGACGAGACCTACAGTGACACATGACAGTGGAACATGGGTCGTAGCATAATGATGTTGAAGTACTATGGTATATGAAGGCTAAGTGCTTTACTTGTGAATTGGATATGGGTCATGTACCCTTGATACAACTTTGATGTGAAAACCCGCGTGTTTGAGTTCTAAACCCTAAATGATTTAAAAATGTTTAAACATTAATTTATCAGGTCTCGGACCAAAAAATATTTCAAAATATCATTTTGTAAAATATTAAATTAAATTTTTGAAAAGCTTTGACATATGAAATTCCCGCGGTTTCAAGTCTTGTTCACAGATGGATTTAATTACTTTTGAAAAACAAAAAACCTTTTTAAACTATTTAGGATCGAGAAACATTTCTGGAATTCTTTACAAAACTAATATTTTAACTGATGTACTTGTGTACTAAATGCTGACTTTTGACGATATTTAACCACGTGTTGTGTGATGAGATGTATCGATGGTGATTAAAAGTATATCTTGTATATTCGTATTAATAGCACCTGTTGTTGATGACCAATTCAGGGGTGGATATGTTTTTATTCGTCCGGTTATAATGAGACCGATGAGCAATTACAGGATTGACATAGAGACAGAGGGCCGCAATGATACTAATTATTCCGGAGTCAAGAAGTTCATCCCCATACTGTCGAGGAGAATTTTCCACAACTATGTATGTTGACCATGTGTGGGCCATGTTAACGTCCTCGAGTATGTGATGAACTCGATCATAGAGTAACTGTCTTGATATTTCAATGACCGCATTGGACATTTGTTATGTATTCAACTTTGACAGTTGACGTATGTCCATCGTGATTGTTATTCGGCCTTTCCAGTTGACGTCGTGTTGTGTTGTACATATTTTTGCTCTGTAGGTCCTCGAGAAAAGAACTACATTAGTCGTATTACAATTATCCAAGTACATTCTTATATAATGATTTACATGCTCTAATATGCCTCAAATATCTCGAGGGGTTTATTGTATTATGCATTAATTATGGGGTAATGTCGTAGTACCCTTGAATCGAGTGTTATTAACCATTTGTTGTAAGAGTTAAATCAAGTATGCAACATTAAAGGGGGTATGTTGTATCAAATGTGCATACATCTAATATACATTACAATTATTCAATTAGATGATACTATTATCTTTTAAACTTTTTCAAAGACCACATGTATCTCTCTTATTTAAAGACCTTTAGGGTCATATACTCTTGAGGAGATACTAGGCATTAATTATCTTGAGAACTGCATTTATGAATGCAATATAAAAATAATGGTGCCTTTTGTGTCCGGCGTGGGACAGACAACAAATCCAAAGTGGACATTTTTGACAACAAACTACATAATCCATCCTATCCGTTTACTCAAAAATATTTCCTCATCCCTAAAATCTAACCATCCGATAGAAACTGCCTGTTGCACCTATTTAAATTCACTTTGGACTAACCTAAATTTGTTTACTGCTTAAAACAAATAGTACTAAGTGTTGGCCACTAAGTATACTGGATACAGTTTGGGAAATAGTTTAAACAACAAACTGTACGGATTTTAAATCTGAGTGCGTAGCGGAAGTCTTAGATACAGTAGGTTGCTGTGGATACAACAACTAAATATATAGTGTATACTTAATTAATCACAGTAATTAAAACAAGAATAATCAAGGTAAATAACACAAGAATTAAAGTGGTTCGAGGTAAACCCTCTACGTCCACCGGTCCTCCGCATGGAGTAAAAGAGTATTATAATTACTACGTACACAACTACGTAATTATAACAACACACAATCAATATATCATTCACACAGATTGATATAAAGATCTTAGCTTCAACCGTTCACACAGATTGGTTTTGAGCTAATGCTTTGACTTGCTTCTTCACACACAGCCTCGCAGCCTTCGTCTTCTTCAATGCAAATCCTTCACACACAGTTCCGGAGAAGCACAAATTGCTCACCACACTGTAATGTTTGTTCAAAGTATAGAACAGATGGTGAACAACAACTTTGACTTTAAGAGCTTTCAGCTGATGAAGTGTTGTTCAGAATGCTGAGCACTGTATATCTCTTTTGATCTGAGTTGCAGTAAGCTTTGGAGATATGTTTTGCTCTGATAATAATTTAGATAGCTTGGGTCACTGATCTTCAGCATCTTGATGTGATATATATAGTCTCTGAAATATATATCCATTGAGATGTATCCGTTTGAGTGAGATTTCGTTCCAACGGGATTATAACACGATCCGGATTTAGCGGGATTTGAAGATCTGTTGATCGATGATTTAAATACTTTATCCTTGAGTATTTAAATACTTCTTTATTCAACGGGACTTGACTTCCGGAGATTCCTTCTTTGTCTGTTGTGAGTCAGATGGAAGATAACTGTATTGGAGATTCGAGACAGTTTCCATACTTGGTCTTTTATAAGACTACTTGCTGTACTGAAGGGCTTCACTATATGCTGATTCGAGGCAGGTCTTCGATACAGGATAATGCCTCAATACTTCGATACAGTTTCCTTTACTGTATGCAGATTGGCATATATGTCAAAACTTCTTATCAAATACCTTTCGATACAGGGATTGGATGTCCTGGCTTTTTCGATACAGGGTTCTTGTTTTCCCAACAATTTCCCCCTTTTTGACAATTTGCCAAGACTTACTTTCTTAACTTTTCAAGTCTTCTTGATGATGCCAAAACCTTCTTCATGAAGTGATCTTCTTTGATGTCTTCTGGCAGATTTCTTGGTCTTTCGTCAAAAGGTCTGTCTTAGTCTAAATGATGAACTCGCAAAGTAGTTCGATCTGATTGAGGATTTTTACAACTTAAGCTTATGATTGGCGCGCAGGCACAATCTTACAAAGTATTTTAAGTTTACAACTGAAATCATGAACTGTTCGTAGACTAGTTCGTACAGCTTTATTTTCAATCAAGTTCGTATACCTGAGATTGTTATCGAACAGTTTAAGTAATCATACATCAACACAGTAGATTACGAGTTGTAATCATTCAAGACAAACAAACACTTTTATTGATATTCAAAATAAATTGAGTACAAGGTTTGTCAAGCTTCAAGAGAAAAATTACAAATCAAGAATAATATACAGAGATTTCAGCTCCTATCTGTAGTCCGCATGCCTCCATGGCTTTCTCCCTGGATCATTCTCGGTACCACGCCACCAGTTCTGTAGGGAATCGTTGCCTCGATCCTGGTATATAGCTCTTCCTTCAGAGGATCGATCGAAGGCAAGAATCCAGTCATCTGGATGGGTGATCCGATCTCCTCTTCTGTGTTTGGATTTCATCTCGATCTGGAGAGGGAGTTTTCCATCTTCTAGCATCTTCGTAAATTTGTCTGCGGCCTCCGCTAACGTTTTATAGGTCTTGAAGATGGCGGATTCCCTGATGAGTTTGACAAAGTATCTCATCAGTTCGTTTTTCCTCCATTGCTTCACTTCATCGGCAGTAGTATGGCGGTTGGTCGGCAGACGAATCTCAGAAGGTCTCTAGATTAGATTTTGCCACGGAACATTTGGATCATGAAATTCAGGTCGGGAGCCTGAAATCTTAAAACTTTGGGAGTGAGGGGCTAGCTTGTTTAACTCGAAAGTGATGCTGTCTTGAGCGGCCTCGAATTCCCTTTCTTGCTGTATCCTGATTCTCCTAGCAGCTTCTCTTGCCTCTTCCCCCTTTTTGGCTTCATCAAGACGTTCTAGGATCAATAATGCAGCATCCTGTTTCGTCTCGATGTTAGTCATTCTCTCTACGAGGGCGGAAAGCGTCTGCGACATATCCTCGATACATTTGTCGTGGGCGCGCAATTGAGAGCTGTTTTCAATCATGGCACATGCGGTCTTGGCTTCAGCTATTCGTGTTTTGGTTGCTTCTTCCTTCAAGAGTTGCTCCTGCTTGTCTTCCATAATTTTCAGAGCTTGTTTGAAAACTTCTGGCAGAAGAACGAATGCCTCGACAACACGAGATACTTCATGTTATAGAGTGGTCATCTCCTCCACAGCAGAAGTATGCATCCAATTTAATGCTTTCTCAACAGAAGACAGAGCATTCACTGCATCCTGGATGAATACAGTTTGAAGACCAAGTGCGCACAGGCGCTCTTTCCTAGCGGCAGAAATCGGAGAATCTGGTTGAGCAAAGTCTTGAGTCGCTCAACCTCCTTACGCTCACGGTTGGTCGTGAAGTAAGTTGGACATCCTCGTGTTCGATACCGTCCCTGATTCCACGGTTGAAGGGGCGGGAGCATCTTGTTCTGTTCCGGCTGTGGGGTTGAGTGGCTTCCTGTTGCGAAGTTTCTTCAGTAGACATGGATACAGGAGGGACTGAATCCTCCTGTTGTCTTTCAGGTACAACTTCTTCGGTGGCAACAGGTTCAGGTGCCTGTTCCAAAATTGCTTCAACTTCCTCGACTTGAGGGATTGATTCCTCTTCGTCGGGAATTAACTCTTGCTGTGGCGAAGGGGGATTGCTTCGAGTCGATGGCCCTTCATCACCTTTGGGTGGAGAGGCGTCTCTAGCTTGAGCCTCTTCACGACTCATCCTCAGACCAGCTTGAAAAGCATCGTCGTCGTTGTCTGAGTCATTGTCATCGTCTTTTGGATTTGCGGGAGTGTCCTCTGACTTGTCCTTTCCTTTCCTTCTAGCGTAAGATTTCTGTGACAGATGGCTTTCAATCAGCTCATTGCAGAAGGCATTGTCCCATCGGATCAGGGCTTCAATTTCCATTGAGTCCGTCACTTCTGAGACGAATATTTCTTCATGGCTCCAATCGCTCCAGTTGTACAATGTTTCATACGGAGCTAGCCTGTAGCCTTTCCATGTTAGAAATCTTTCGTAAGCATGTTCAATTTGTACAGAAAGAAGGGTTTTATGAATGATGGAGTCAGGGGAGGGACTACGTACAACGTCTGGAGACGCTGTAGCGAGGGATTCCTGTACAGGTATGGGATCTTGTATGGAAATGGGACTCCTTACAGGGGATGGTGCCCTGAAGGAAGATGGATCCTGTACGGGTGTGGGATCCCGCAGAGGAGAAGTAGTTATTGACTCCAAATGGGCAGCCGACTCGCTAAAGTCTTGTTCGTTGGAAGATGTCTCATTATCCGTCCTAGCCGCCAAAGGCTCAGGATCTACTGTCGATACAGTAGGGGACACCTCTTCCACAGAGGTTGGGCCCTGGGGTTGTTTTTCAGTGGGTTGAGCCACGGGAGAAACTTCTTCGGAGGGCTTGGCGGATTTGACTTTAGAAAGCCTCCCAAGTCTCTTCTTGGGCTTCTCACCAGCAGTGGGTTTCTTGCTGTGAGATCTCTTTCTCTTCTTTGAAGATTCCACTTCCTGGAACTTCAAGGACTCATCTCGTGGATTTGCGGAAACTGGCATACTTCCAGTTTTTGGATGGTTGCAGACCATAGTGGTTTGATTATATGCAGTAGGCTTGACGCCTCCTAGGTATATCCTGGGGTTATTCTTCTTAGCATCAGCGGATTGCGACAGTCCGCATTTCGTCAGGATATGGTTTAACATCAAACCAAAAGATCTCTTCTGGGAGGCAGGCTTGCACACCTCCTCTTGCAGGCGCTTCAGGATTATCTGGCACCAATTGACCTTTTCACAGGTCAGAATAGCCACCATCATCCTGAACCTCAGGTTTGTACACATTTCGAACGCACCGGTTCGATTCTCAATTATCCTGCAGCAAAAATCATGAAGATATACATATGGGAGACAAAAATTTTTCTTGTCACATATAGTCTGAACCATGTCAACAACTTTGGAGCCTGTGAACAGTCTATAAAATTTAGTGATTATCTCTTGAGACCCAAATGTCTCAAGTTGATCCATAGTCAGGCCATCAGCGGGTAGCCTGTAGATGTTCTGGAGCAGATCGTTATCGATACAGATCTCAATTCCTTGGATTGTAGCGGTGATGTCGGCAACATGACCTCCTTGGGCCAATGACAGAAAGCGTACGGCGGCGTTGAGGTAAAATTCCTCAACCAGATGAGCATCGTACTTATCAGCGGTCTGACTTCCAAGGCGATAGAGGCCTTGTTGACGAAGCCGAGTTATGATGTACTCCTTGGGTTCTGCATCGTTGGTTTCAGACAGAATGCGCTCAATGATAACAGATCTTGAAAAGATCCGGCCATTAATGATGTTAGCAGTTTTCTTCAGAGCAGGAAAAGAAGTTTGTCCAGCCATTTGATGATTTCTTAAGAAAAAGTGCAAGAAAATAACCGAAATATGCAGTAAAATGCAGAAAAGTATGTAGGCTGTTTTTGCTTTAGAACTCTTGAATTTGCAGAAAGACTAAAGAGTCTCTATGGGAAAATTAAGTCCTCTTATAGTTGGGCGGCGAAATAGGGTTTTGCATAGTACGAATGGTCAGATTTTAAGGGATGGGAACCGGTTTTTGAAATCAACGGTTAAGATGGACTGAGTGTAACTGGTACGCTAATCCATTAAAATGTTTAAAAAATGAGCGGGTCCCACTTCTGACATTTGTGTCACCCTAAATGCCTAAACCGGCGGTTTTAAAACAATAAACAATTTAAAACATCGCGGCTTTTGAGATTCAGTTGTCCAGATGTCGTGTAAGGCATTTAATGTACATGACGTTTGACATAAAAATAGGGCACGTGGACAAAAATCATTTTAAAAAGAAATAATATTATATTATATATATACTGAATCGAAATCCTATTGTTTGTGCTGTTTCCGCGTCGATACAGTGTTCCCCCTTAAAAAGGTACATATAGGTTTTAAATTCCATACAACAACTTAAGGATTAATGCTGTATTCATGGGTCCTACAATATTCCCCCTCAATTATTTCACACGTCAGCTGTAGGAGTCATATGTCCTTGCTCGCTACAGTGCTGTATTGATGATTCTGAGTGTACAAATAATTAACGTTGGATACTGTATTCTTGGGTCTTACAGCGTTCCCCCTCAATTTGTTGAGTAAAAACAGTAAATCACTTACAGGGAGTCTGGCTGTAGCATTCCTAATTCTTGTCTGAGCATGTTGAATCTTGCTGTGTCGAGTGGCTTGGTGAAGATGTCGGCCAACTGAACGTCTGTATGAACTTTTTCAAGGCGAACATCCTTGTTCTCGACGTGATTCCTTATAAAGTGATGCTTCATGTTGATATGCTTAGTGCGCGAGTGCAGGACAGGATTGTGCGTGATTGCAATTGCACTCGTGCTATCACACATGATTGGAGTCTCTCTGGCATCGATTCCATAATATGACAATTGTTGCTGCATCCAAAGGATCTGCATACAAAGAACTACCAACAAAGATAGTACTGATTCAGCCGTGGAAAGAGAATTAGCCAATTGCTTCTTACTGAACCAAGAAACGAGTCTAGGTCCAAGAAAGTGACAAGTTCCACTTGTACTCTTCCTATCTAGCTTGCAGCCTCCGAGATCCGAGTCGCTGTATCCAACTAAATCGAATGCGCCTTCCTTAGGATACCATAGTCCTGCATCGACTGTTCCTTTAATATACTTTAGGATTCGTTTAGCTGTATTGAAGTGTGATTCTTTAGGTGCAACTTGATATCTTGCACACACTCCAACAGCAAACTGGATATCGGGCCTGCTAGCCGTTAGGTACAGGAGCGAACCAATGAGCTTCCTGTAGAGTGATTGGTCAAACGGCTTTCCGGCTTCATCAGCACTAATTTGCACGGAAGTGCTCATGGGGGTTGGCGAGGATTTGGAAGTGTTCATTCCAAATTTGTTGAGAAGCTCCTTGCTGTATTTTTCTTGGTTGATGAAAATACCTGTAGGCAATTGCTTTAACTGCAAACCTAGAAAATAACTAAGTTCCCCCATCATACTCATTTCAAATTTACTTTGCATGAGATGAGAGAACCTTTGACATAAAGCAAGGTTAGTTGAACCAAAAATAATATCATCCACATAGATTTGCACCATAAGAAGGTCATCACCTTCCTGTATCTTGAACAAGGTCTTGTCCACAGCACCTTTCTCAAATCCGTTATTGGTTAGATACTGGGACAGGGTTTCGTACCAGGCTCTAGGGGCTTGCTTAAGTCCGTACAACGCTTTCCTTAGCCTGTAAACTAGATCGATACCGTCTGTGTTGGCAAACCCTGGTGGTTGTTCAACATAAACTTCTTCTGCAAGGTCTCCATTCAGGAAAGCACTTTTGACGTCCATTTGGTATACGATAAAACTCTTATGGGTGGCAAAGGCTAGAAATATCCTGATGGCTTCTACTCTCGCTACAGGGGCTAAGGTTTCATCATGGTCTATGCCTTCTTCCTGACTATAGCCTTGTGCGACTAGTCTGGATTTATTCCTTATGATAAGTCCATTTCGATCCTTTTTGTTTCGAAATACCCATTTGGTTCCTATAACCGATTGATGTGTAGGTCTGGGTATAAGATACCATACATTGTTTCTTTCAAAACCGTTAAGCTCTTCTTCCATAGATGTTATCCAATGAGAATTATTAAGAGCGTCTATGGTCGAAATAGGTTCGGACTGGGCTAAGAATACAACGATAGTCCACATATTGAGTCTTCTAAGCTCGGATTGAGATTTCCATTCAGGAAACTGTGATATCTCAGCATCAGATTCTTCTTGTGCACAAAGTACATTTCCTTGTGTACTCTGTATTCTCATACGAGTAGAAACACCAGCATTTATGTTTCCAATGATCAGCTCTTGCGGGTGATCTCTCAACCATCTTCGGTCGGGTTCTAATTCAGGATCCCGTACTGTATCGAAAGATTCTGTGGATACAGCTTCAGCTTGTACAGCGTCGGCTTCATCCACATCGATTCTTACAGCTGCGGGGTTGATTTCTAAATCAACGACAGGTTCTATGGGAGTTGGAGGATCTAAGATAGATAGATGGTGAATGTTCTGAGTGATATTATCTACTCCTGTAGGGTCATGGTGTGGTTCGTCAAACACTACATGAACTGATTCCTCAATCGTCAGCTTCCTTTTGTTAAAGATTCTGAAAGCTTTGCCGACGGAGGAGTATCCTACGAATATTCCTTCATCTGTTTTCTCTTGTTAGGTTCTAAGTTGGTCTTTCCCATTATTCAATACATAACACCCGCATCCAAAATGTGGAAATACGAAACTACGGAGTTTTGTTGTTCCATACCTCATATCTCGCTTTGTTGTGGTGCTTGTTGACGATACAAAGGTTTTGAGTGTTGCATCTCCGTATTGGTTGCTTCACCCGTAAACGCCTGCAATTTGCTTGCGGCAATCATTGTCCTTGTTGCTTCTTTCTGGCCCTATTCTTTCGCTCGGCAACACCATTTTGTTGAGGTGTACGGCAGTGAGTATTCGATCGTATTCCATTCTCCGAATAGTATTGCTCTATAAAGCGATTAGTAAATTCTGCATCATCTGTCCGGAACGAATGCACACGATACTCAATGCCTTTTCATTTTGCAACTTTCTCAGAGCTCTGGGCACTTTGATGTTGTTTCCTTCTTCTTGCTAAGAAAGATCGTCCCAAGCATACCCGGAATAATCATCAACAACAACCATGCAGTATTTCTTACCTCCCAAACTTACTGGGTCTACAGGACCGTAGAGATCCATGTGTAGCATTTCCAACACTCTTTGGGTTGAAAGGTAGGATTTTCTCTTCAGGGTTGACTTGATTTGCTTGCCTTTCTGACATGGTCCGCAGACGCTGTCCTTCTTGAATGACACATTTGGCAAACCTCTAACCATTCCCTGTCTTGAGAGCTTGTTGATTGTCTTGAAGTTGACGTGAGACATCCTCTTGTGCCACAACCAGCTAAGATCTGCAGTGCCTTTGGCAACAAAGCATGGAATTGAGGAGCTCATAGGCTTCCAGTCAGCAATATACATATTACCTGATCTGCTTCCTGTAAGCACAACTTCCTTGGTTTGGATGTTTTTGACTCTACAACGATCTATATAGAACTTCACCGAGAACTGTTTATCACAGGACTGGCTAATACTAAGTAGATTATACTGTAAGCCTTCAACATATGCAACATCGGTGACTTTGAATTTCCCGACAAGTAGGTTTCCTTTCCCTCTTGTTCTTCCTTTAGATTTATCACCGAAACGAACTTTTGGACCACGACCTTCTACAAAATCTGATAGCTTGCTCCTATCTCCGGTCATGTGTCGAGAGCATCCACTATCAAAGTACCAGGTATCCTCCTCTAGAATGTCCTGTAACAAAGAAATTAAGTAGATTTAGGTCCCCTTTGATTTTTGGGTCCATGATTGTTAGTTCCTCTAGGTACCCAAGTTTTCCGGCAAAGAATTGGTTTCTTGTAGGGCATACTCAAGATGTTGTTGCGATATCTACGGGGAGCATATCCGTAGTTGTTATAACCATGATAATTATTATGCATGAAAAGTTCAGGGTTATTATTATTAATCCAGTACGAGTGCCGTCTTGGAGGTGGAGCCATTTTCTTAGGCCTAACAGCTTGCCTTCTGGGTCTCCAGTTGGATTCCCAATGCTGTTGTTGATACTAAACCGACATCTGCTGTCTCGAGGGATAACGGGGCTCCTGTATCCAATACCTAGGCGTGCTGTACTGATAGTACTGCCGTGCGGGCCTTTGGTGGTTGGATACAGCCTTCCTTCTGAACGGCTGTTGGCGCTGTTGATATACTATGGGAGCATGCTGTTGAGTGCGCCTCACAAGTTGGAACGGCTTATGATTCCGCTGTCTGGAATAGGATTGCGGGGGCGGAATAGCAGCCTTCGGTTTTCTCGGTACAGCAGGTTCCTTCACGGGACTAGGGGTTTCTTCCGATTCTGGAATGTGTTCCACACTCTTGACGAACACTGTACTAGTTTTCCCTTTGTTTGAACATGAGCTGTATCCTAATCCACTTTTGTCATGAGCATTTTGCCCAAAGGCTCTAATTTCTTCCATTCTTTTGGACGATTTCTAACGATTTCAGTGGTCTCAAGTTCGCTTTCGCCGAGAGTTGTGATTTTGGCTTGATGTAGAACCAAATCATTTGTCTTGCTCTCGTTGTGAGTTTTAGCCACACTTAGTTCATGAGCAAGTTGATGATTGCTCTCTATGAGTTTTTCAAAATCGACTTTGCTGGTTTTACAATCAAGAGACATATTTTCATAATTTATTTTCAGCAAGTCATTTTCATCTTTCAGCTCTAAATTAGTTAATCAAGTCGTATATTCTCAGTTTTCAGTGTCTCATGGGCCTTTTGAATGTTTTTAAATTCATTCATCATGTTTTCAAAAGTATGAGATGCATTTGACAGAATAGCTGAGGTTGAACTTACCTCATCGTCGCTGTCTTCACCTCCTGGAATGTTCTTGGCCATAAAGCACATATATGCTTTATCATCGAACTCATCGTCAGATGAATCACTTTCTGTGACCACCTGAAGACATTCTGCTGATTTGGATGGTGTGGGGGAGGCTTCTGATTCTCCAATCAGGGCCTTGAGCTTGTCTTTCCAAGCACGTCTTCTTTCATCTCTCTCTTGTTGCTCGGCCTCCGACAACCTTTGGACTTTGGGACGAGGACATTTATTTGCATAATGCCCTGGTTTCCTGCAATTATAGCACAGGCTAGCATCACCAGATGATGTTTCGGTACTTACCTTGTGGACAGGTTTGGGCCTGTAGGGAGTCTTTCCAGACTGTTTGATGAACTTTTTGAATTTGTGCATGAGAAGCGCCATTTCATCTTGAGATGTGATGTCGTCACATCACAAGGCATTCTTGTGACTAGGCTTCGACGAGCTGGGCATGCTGTGTCGACGATTCGATACAGCGGCTAGAGCTGTGACCTTTGAAGGAGATTCTTCAGCTTTCTCTCTTCTGTCAATATCATACTCAAAAGCTTTGAGGTCAGAGAAGAGATCAAAAGTAGATATTTCATTAAGATTGCAAGATACACGCATATCCGTGGTCTTAATGTCCCATCGGGCTGGGAGAGATCTGAAAATTTTTAAATTCTTCTCCTTTTGGGTATAAATTTTGCCCAACGCTTCAAGTTCACCGACAATACCAGTGAATCTGAGGTCAAGTTCCTCAAGTGTCTCAGTTGGTTTCATTTCGAAAGATTCAAATTGCCGAGCCGCTTTGAAATCTTGTTTTCTTTTGAGAGCCTGGCCTTCCTCACAAATCAACTTAAGTTTATCCTGCATTTCTTTCGCTTTGCAGCCTTCTTACCTTGAGAACGTGCCTTTGTCAAGAGTGACAAATAACGCGTTCTTAGCTATGTTGTCAAGGTTTGCTCGCTTTCTTTCATCTGTGGTCCATTGCTCGCGATCCTTCTCGAGCATCTCAGCATGGGCTTGGCCTTCAATCCTTGCGGCCGTGTTTACCTTCATGATCTTGATAGGACCATCCTGTATAACAAAAATCATCTCTTCGTGCATTGCTGCAAGATGAGCCTCCATTCTAATTCTCCAGTCATCAAATTCGTTAATAGAGAACATAGGAACTTTGTTAATCATAGAAGTATCCATGTGATAATACAGAAATGAAAGAGACTGTTTTGAAAATAAGTGATTTTGGATCTGATTCGGTTAAAAATACGACTGATTCTTTTTAGAATCAACCTCTCCGACACCACTTGTTGGCCACTAAGTATATTGGATACAGTTTGGGAAATAGTTTAAACAACAAACTGTACGGATTTTAAATCTGAGTGCGTAGCGGAAGTCTTAGATACAGTAGGTTGCTATGGATACAGCAACTAAATGTATAGTGTATACTTAATTAATCACAGTAATTAAAACAGTGACAACTGAAGGTAAATATCACAGTAATTAAAGTGGTTCGAGGTAAACCCCTCTACGTCCACTGGTCCTCCACACAGGAGTAAAAAGTTTATTATAATTACTACGTACACAACTACGTAATTATAACAACACAATCAATATATCGTTTACACAGATTGATATAAAGATCTTAGCTTCAACCATTCACACATATTGGTTTTGAGCTAATGCTTTGACTTGCTTCTTCACACACAGTTCTGAAGCTTCGTCTTCTTCAATGCAAATCCTTCACACACGCCCGGAGAAGCATGATTGCTCACCCACACAGGTAATGCTTTGTTCAAAGTATAGAACAGATGGTGAACAACAACTTTGAATTTAAGAGCTTTCAGCTGATGAAGTGTTGTTCAGAATGATGAGCACTGTATATCTCTTTTGATCTGAGTTGCAGTATGCTTTGGAGATATGTTTTGCTCTGATAATAATTTCGATAGCTTGGGTCACTGATCTTCAGCATCTTGATGTGATATATATAGTCTCTGAAATATATATCCGTTGAGATGTATCCGTTTGAGTGAGATTTCGTTCCAACGGGATTATAACACGATCCGGATTTAGCGGGATTTGAAGATATGTTGACTGACAGTATTTAAATACTTTATCCTTGAGTATTTAAATACTTCTTTATTCAACGGGACTTGACTTCTGGAGATTCCTTCTTTGTCCTGTTATGAGCTATATGGAAGATAACTGTATTGGAGATTCGAGACAGTTTCCATACTTGGTCTTTTATAAGACTACTTGCTGTACTGAAGGGCTTCACTATATGCTGATTCGAGGCAGGTCTTCGATACAGGATAATGCCTCAATACTTCGATACAGTTTCCTTTACTGTATGCGGATTGGCATATATGTCAAAACCTCTTATCAAATACCTTTCGATACGGGGATTGGATATCCTGGCTGTTTCGATACAGGGTTCTTGTTTTCCCAACACTAAGGTTATAACAAATGAAAACTTAGGCGAAAATTCTAAACTTCATATTCTTAGCGAAATCATAACAATGACATCTGAAATAGCAATTTCTCAAACCACCTCAACTAACACCCAAAAGCAAAAGGCATCACTAATCGTTGATGGCCGCATATTCGACAGGGTCATAGTCCTTAAAAGTTTGAAATTCAAGAACCAAGTGACTATGAAACTGCCCAGAGTCATCCACAAAATCAGGGACCAAAGACTGTACGACCTTAGTAATCTCCACGTTAAATACCATGATGAAGACCTGGTTGAGGATTTTTATTCCAACACAGGGTGACATAAAATGACTGTGATGCTTCAACCTTCACTGCCCGCTCCGTTGTGTCAACTAAATCATTCTGGATACAACTTTCCCCATCAATATGTACAAGCTACCCTTAGAAGGTATGAGATTGAGGGATCTGGATACTTATGTGGATAATTTCATTCCCTATACATATGCTATTATTACTGGGGATGCTATAGAGAAAACCCTATCTGTTGCGACATAATAACACTTTAATTTTACCTTATTTTTACTAAAAGACTTTGTTGCATAGTTATTAGAAATTGCACTGGGGAATTTGAGATGTAGACCAGTCTCGGATTATGATGGCAATAATAGATGGGATAGGCCAAAATAAATACGGAATAGAAAATAAAATTACACAAGTCACACTCATCTGAACCCCTAAAGAGGATGATAAATGACTGTATAAACAAAAATAAAGTATAAGAATCGAAATCATACCCTCGTAGACCCGACTTCTTAATTATGATTTGATGATGATGAACACGAATCCAATTCGTGAAACTTTTAGCAATCCAACACCGAAAATAACAACATCACTACTATTTAGGCATCTGATAAATGATCGGAATACATCTCTATTTTTCTTGTTCTTTAAGATCATGGCTAGAATAAAATAGAGCAAGCCATTTCTAGATATTTATTTTACCACTGAAATTGATAAAATATCTCTCGTAAGAACACACATCAACCATAAATTTAAAGACAATTTTTTCTTCTCTTCCTCCCTTTGACGAGTTCATCTGGGTTGGTGGTTCTTTTATCTTTATCATCCCGAGTCATAGTTTTCAAAATCTCCACACCTTTGTTTATTAACTCACATGGTGAACAAAGACCAAGAGTGGCAGAAAGAGAGAGGTTGGTCAAGGGCTTCTAGATGGTCCGACCAACTCGAAGGTGCTCTGGACTATCTAGTCCATTAGATAAATCTTGATCTGTCATGTTGCATTTATACTAATTAATTAATCTAATTATATTTGAATTAAACTAATTACCTAGTAATTTATTGAATTTACTTGGCCGATTTATTTTATTCAATAAATTAAATTATACATCCAGTATCCAATAATCATGAAGAGAGAATAAGCTTAACATTATCCAATAATTAAATTATACATCCAGTATTCAATACCCAATATACAATCTCTAATAAATTAAATTATAGATTCGGTAGATTCGTCTCAATCAGTAACGGGAGGATCCAAATAGTGTGAGTAACACCTAGCTAGTTCCATGGCCCATACCATAACCCAACTAAGGACGAATGATGGATCACTCCAAAACTTTTTTTCCTTTACGAATATTGTATACGTATAAACTATTCAATCATATATCTGGATCAAGTTTTAGGGTCACGGTAAAGTCAGATCCTACTTCAACTTGACTCCATGCATGTGTTAGTACAAATTAATATTACAGAGTTCTCGTGTATCAAATACAACTAAATCATTTACTTCGGCCAGATACTTTTGATCTTATTATCACTAATCGCATAGGACATTAAAATGTTCAAATCCTACCTTGGTATTCATTAAAGACTGCTACTTGCCCATCAAGCTGCAGTTCGAGGTTGACCCCTACCAACAGGTGATTGGATTGAACTACTCTAATAACTCACTTAATAAAAACACGCAAATACACTACTGAACCCTCGAGTTAAAGGTTCATGCATACCTATCATAACCTTACGATTCAGTCATTGATTATCCTAGTGTAAAATCCATGTGACTAAATTGAAGTAAGTTATATCCGAGTATACTAATTCAAATAGCATACCTATACACAATGCTCCCACTACTCCTGAGTGAAGATATCCACATGTCCAAGCATACATTAAACAAGTTTTTAAAACTTAATGCCTAGTTATGTTTTATCGACTTACGGATAAGTTAAGCAATTGAGTTCGAAACTCTTCCAGTGCCGGACCCCATATAAAGAGTGAGATGTTTCTACTTGGTTGTCTAGACATTATTTATGTTTGTTATTTGTTGTGTCTGATATCTGTAGTGTAACGTTCCCTTTCTGGACCATTTCTCTAACAATATGATATCTCAATATGTATTGTGTTGTGGTTAGCCATAGACTCCTTAGCATGTGCAATAGCTCCGTCGTTGTTGCAAAATAGCGCCACGAGCTGATCTGAGTCAGGAACCACTTGAAGTTCCTCTGTAAAATTCTTAATCCAAAATACTTCTTTAGTAGCCTCCATGGCTGCCTGATATTTAGCATGACATGTGGAAATTGCAGTCGTGTTATGCTTGGCACTTCTCTAAGATACTCCTCCACCATTCAGAGTAAATATATACCCTGTTGTAGACATCTTCACATCCATATCTCTCGAAAAACCTGAGTCCATATAACCTTCCACCGTCATTTGTAAGAACCAAGTATTTAGTCTAATTCAGGTACTTAAGAATGTTCTTTACAGCAGTCTAATGTTCCTGTCCTGGATTTGACTGAAACCGACTAACTATGTTCACAACATAGACAATGTCTGGTCTAGTGAAAATCATAGTGTACATGAGGCTACCCACTGCCGAAGCATAGGGCATCTTACTCATTTCCTTTTTGTCTTCCTCACCTTCAGGACACATTTCTAATGAAAGTTTTATGCCATATCGCATAGGTAGGAACCCACTTTTAGAATCTTCCAACCTAACTCGCTTCAGGATCTCATCTATATAGTGGGCTTTGGAAAGACCTAACAATCATTTTGCGCTATCCTGGTAGAGACAAATGCCCAGATTATAGGTAGCTTCTCCCAAGTCTTTCATTGAGAACTCATTAGAAAGCCAAGCTTTCACAAAACTTATCATTTTTACGTCGTTTCCTATAAGTAGAATGTCATCCACATATAGTATTAAGAACGCAGTGTTGCTCCCACTAACCTTCTTGTATTACATGGCTCCTATTCATTTTGGACAAAATAAAACTCTTTGAATCTCGTTAAAACGAAGATTCCAACTTCGCGAAGCTTGCTTCCGTCCATAAATGGCACACTGAAGTTTGCATACTTTATGAATATCGATTTTAGATATGAATCCCTTAGGATATTCTATGTAGATCTCCTCCTTGAGGAATCCATTTAGGAATGTTGTTTTCACATCCATTCGCCATATTTTATAATCTAAGTGGGCTGCTATGGCAAGCAACATGCGAATAGACTTAATCATGGCTACAAGCGAGAAGGTCTCAAAGTAATCGATACCCTATCCTTAGGAATAACTTTTTGCCACAAGCCTGCCTTATAGGTAGCAACCTCGCCATCTCAATCAGTCTTTCTCTTGCAGATTCATTTATTGCCAATAGGCATTATGCCCTTAGAAAAATCTACTGAAGTCCATACCTGATTAGCATGCATAGAGTCTATCTCAGCTTCCATAGCCTCGCGCCACTTCCCGGAGTCTACGTCTACCATCGCGTGGTCATATGTAGAGGGATCATTCTTTTGGATACTTTTTGTCATCTCATGAGTATCCAGTTCCTCTTAATGCAGATAGCCATACCTCTCAGGTAAATGAGAAGCTCTGCTAGACTTGAGAGGTTGTGTTGTATTTCAGAAGGTTATGTTCCAATATCTTTTACAAGTGTCTCATTTGGTGTTTCTTTTATTTCATCTAAAGAAATATTTCTACTCGTGCATCATTCCTGAACGAACTCATCATCAAGGAAGTGTACTTGTAGAGCAATGACAATCCTTTGATCTTCGTGCATGTAGAATAGATATCTCATGGAATCCCCTGGATATCCTATGAAATGACCCTTCATAGACCTAGCTTCCTATTATTCAAGATATGTACAAAAATAAGGAGTGTTAAATCGCACATGTAAATTAGTAGATCAGTATAGATAAGGATGGAGCGAACCATGTCCAACAAGGTTCGGTCCTTTTTTCTAGTACACCATTTAATTGTGGAGTAGCTGGAGGAGTAAATTGTGACATTATTCCTAGTTATTTTAAGAACTCGATACTCATATACTCGCCGCTTCGGTCCGACCAAAGTGCTTTAATATGATGACCTATTTGGTTTTCAACTAGTGCCTTAAATTTCTTACATTTATCAAAGGCTTCGAATTTATGTTTCATTAAGTACTCGAATCCACACCTAGTATAGTCATTAGTGAATGTAATGAAATACTGAAAACTGTCTCGTGCCACTTCAAAATGGACACATACGTCGGTATGGATCAATCCAAGTTTTTCAACAGCTCTTTCAAAAGTCCCTATGAAGGGTAACTTAGTCATTTTGCCTTGAAACCAAGATTCACAAGTTGGATAGGGATCCGATCCAAATGGACATGTAAGCCCATCTTTCTCCATTTTATGAACCTCGGCCTGACCAGCATGACCAAGTCTAAGATGCCACTTAAGTGCTTATTTTGTTTCATCCCTACCACGTTTCCTAGTTATAGTGTTCATAGTAGTTTTATTCTTTAGATTCAAATAGTATAAACCATTTAGTAACATAGCAGTACCAACCAATTTATTTCTAAAATAAATATGGCAGGACCATTTCCAATAAAGAAATGAAATCTCATTCTGTCCATGGCCGAAATTGATACAATATTTTTGTGCCCCTTGGCCAAAACAAGTACATCTTCCAAGCTTCCTACTTCTTTACAGATCCTGATTCATTGTATATATGTGATAATTCGAACCAGTATCAAGTATCTAAGAAGTAGAAGAAACAATTACAGAATAATTCATTTCAAAAACTAGTAGTTCCGTACCTGAAGGTGCATTGTGGTCAAGTTCTGGAAAGTGCCTCCGACAGTGGCCTTGCTTACCACAATTGAGGCAAGCATATATCTCTTGGCCACCTTAATCTTTGGAAACATTGGGGCCTTGCCCTTATCTTTCTATAACCCACCTTTGGACTTGAACTTTTTCTTGCCCTTATTCTTATTGTTCTTGTACATCCAAGGCTCAGAAGAAATTACAAGAGCAGCTTCCTTTGGCCTAGCCTTCATATAAGACTCTGTTGTATTCAGCTTGTTCATTAGCCCAACTAAGTTGCAAGCAATTTCATTGCCGTTGAAATTCATTACAAACTGAGAGAAGGAATCAGGAAGTGATTGTAGGATAAGGTTGGTCTGGAGAGAAGCATGCACCTGAAATCAAGAGCCTCCAATCTCTCTATCATAGATATCATTTTCAGGAGGTGATCCCCAACTTACTCACCTTCCCTCATCCTGTAACACCCCCAGAGCCATCCAGGAATTTTACAGTGTCGTGGGCCCCGAGATGGAACCCACAAGGCTGAAGGAAATTTTCGCAAACATTTACAAACACCCAAGAGGCTAACGACTGTACTATCTTTTAAAAACATTCGAAGACTTAATAAAATCCTATTATCAATACCATCGTAAAAATCTCATTTGAAACCACAAGGCCCGAAATGCCAAGACTCGACAGTTTAAAAACATACATTAAGCTATCGCTTACACGTACCGTCAAAATAGTTTAGAAGACAATTTCCAAAGTAAATTAAGTTACCAGATACCAAAAAGGCCATTTGAAAAATACTCACGCAGCGGAAAAATACAAACAATTGAAATACTCTAGCAGTGGAATACAACAACTGATCAGAAACTCAATACACAAATACATGCCATATCCAGTATCCTCCGGAAAGCTCATCTCTCCACGACCGCTACAAGCTTGATATTCCAAGAACCTAAAAAAAAGCCCACGACGGAGTCAGCCATAATATCCAACAATGATAACCATCACATCACATCAATAATTACATACCAATGAAATTACTAAGTAAGAATACGACCAATGTAATCTTACCGCCATAACTTTACTTACTCGAATAATCCTTATCAAAATAACTTTTATCATATTGTACATCTCATAATCTCGATTAATCAATAAACTCAAACAAAACATCTGTATTGTTCCTCAAACAATACTCAAGATTCTCAAAACATCATCATAACTCGCAATACGGAAATATACTAACTCTGACCAATTCGATCCATCGGAATAACATCATCAAATCCCAATACGATAATCGATTGTCCATCAAAAGACAAATACCAAAGGAAATACGGAACATACCTCAAGATATGAAAATCCACGACGAAATCTGTCAGTCTAATCCAAGATCAGATCAATAGAACATACGGACATGGTCCTAACACAAGACCTACAAATGCATACTCATATGACAACGTCAATATGCTCACATCAATAACAACAGTGTATACTTATGGCAAACCCATAATATACATATGCACAACAACACATAGGTAATCTGATGATCCAACGTTCACTGCCTAGATCCCACGATGATCCAGTCAGACCAACCCGTGGTGGAAAAACCTATCCGATGATCCCGCACATGCTAGCATAGATCCCCTGATGATACCGTCGGACCAACATGAGGTGGACATATGACAACAATGCACAACTGCACAAAACAACAATACACAATGCACGACAACAACAGTGCACAAATGCATGACAACAACGATACATGAATGTATCACGACATGATCGACATAAATGATAAAAATGATTAGAGTACTTGCCCTGAGTCCTTCGAGAGCGATCTCAATGTCTAAACCATCACGAACCATTATCACATTATCCTCAATACTCGACGGTCCAAAATATCACCGATTGCAGATAATTCATATCTTCATCTTTATCACAATGTATCCTCGATATACAAATATACCAATAACAAAAATAAATCATATACATTATGATTTAAATTTCCCAAAACTCGAATACAATTTATAATCCCAAATCTCCTGTGATTACGATTATAAACATTGCTTATACGAATTATAAACGAATGAAATAGAAACCATTCATTAAATATTATAAACTGAGCAAGTAATAACTTGCCTCGATACCGATGAAGCCGTTACCAATCCCATTGCCTTCGTCTACGAACTCCTCTGCCCCAACCAAAGCAATCTACGAACATTCTCGAATACGACCGCAACGCATGGTTCTAATCACCGATCAATAATCTCAACCTATTACAATAATCGATAAACAACAAGTTTGATAACAATCAACAATCGATATAACCAATCCACAAACCCAACTGCTCAACAATATCTCGGTTAACCACAAGTCTGATTCAACCAACTTAAGCGATCACGAATTCATAACCGAAACATGATATACTACCCTGCCTGTTGACTTAGCACACGTTAATCACTTAACGTAGCGTGCGCTAAGTCATTCCTGTTAGCGTGCGCTACGCCAATGACATGCAGTTGCATGCATTTCAGATACCGATCAACATATGGAGATTATCAAGGACACTAAGTTATTCTAAACCATGTTTTTAGCTATCAAAACAACAAAATCCCATATCCTTTAACATATAAATAACCATCCAACTCATAATCCAATTCATATATTCACATATCATCTTCTTTTTCAAATATCAACATCATGAACACCAAGAACCCTAACAAGACTTCCCTAATCTAACATTGCAGAGATTAATCATCAACAATGACATCAACATCCGCAAAGGATAAGAAGAATTAACCAACTTATCTCAAGAAAATGAACTACACAATTCAAACTACACGAATCATATTAATATCATTATACTCCAGTAATCCATCTCATAATCATGCTTGTCAACTTGTTTATGTAATAATCATCAACTTCAGAACATCAACATTCAATCCAAAACGAAATTCAAAGATGAAGAGTAGTTACCTTTTTGAAAGAATGGATTGAATCCCATGTTGGAATCCGTTTCCAATTGATTCCCATCTTAATATTGTTATGGATGATTAACTCCACTATAATCTAGTATTTGGAACTTCAAACATCTCTCTAAGAACTCTCTTTATCGGTTGCAAGGGGAGAATGGACGAAATGAAGAATAATGGCCAACTGCACATATATATACTAACTATTACTAGCGTGCGCTAACTGTCTTTGTTAGCGTGCGCTATAGCAGTCCAGATGCTACTGTCTTACTGCATACAATGATTCACGTACGCAATGCCCATGCCATAGTGTACGTAAACTCCTCTATTTAGCGTACACTAGTGTCTGATCATAGCGTGCGCTACTCATAGTTGACTCGTTTGTCTGTATGCTCTGAAGACGGGTCCACACGCCGACATCTCTTACTAGGATAAGATTCCCTTTGGACTGATCTGATGTTAGCGTGCGCTAACGATATTCATTAGCGTGTGCTAACCCTTCACAACAAACATCCGTTGACATCGTCGGCACATGCGCCGAAAGTGACCGGGTCCACACATAGATTCCTTCTGACCTAGTCTGTACTAGCATGCGCTATCCTTTACCATTAGCGTGCACTAAACCTGCACGATAGCGTGCGCTAGGAATGTATATTAGCGTGCGCTAATAATGCTACACTTAGCCATTTTCAGCTATTCTTGTCCAACGTCTCAACATACAGAATACGAACATACGACATATTGTATACGTATACTCAACATATTATATCTTCAAATGCAATTGTCGACCAAATACGACAATTATACCAATACTGACATCTCAGTCCTTAATTTATTTTATCCATACTGTACAGATTCCACGCTGTACAATATAACTCGGATAAAATAATATTAAACAACAGTAGAAGAAATTCCGGATATTACATACTACACCACTTAAAATAAGTTTCGTCCTCGAAACTTGCAATCCGTCATAGAAAACAAACAAACCGTTCAACCAAAATATTCCGAAACCATCACAACAACGATCAATCATCATCATTAACGAATAACCAAAACAGTACACTTACAAATACGCAAAGTCCACGATCCCCTGAGATACTAGCAAGTGACTTCACTGTAAAGCCTCAATACGCTTACAATCACATTCCATGACTCAACAAAAATATATCATCTTCGGATGGAATAATCTATCCGTGTCAAATCCTGTCTTCCTGATTACACAATCAAGTCCAAATCCTGATACAAATCAATAATACACGATACATCTGTGAAACAACTGTCTAACACAATGACACAAATCCTGAAACATAGACAAAAAATCCGAACCTCAGATGATCATCAGCAATGATCAACCACTAAATTAACCGAGAATATCATCGACATGATAAACTCTAATACGACCAATCCAAAGGTCAAAACACAATCGAGAATATCATCAACATGATAAGCTCCAATATGACCAACCATAGGTCAAAACACAATCGAGAATATCATCAACATGATAAACTCTAATATTACAAACTAGCATCAATGAAAATCAAGAATACCTTCACACGGTAAGTTCCAACACGATCAACACCAAACCACAGAAACTGATATACGAACGAATAAAGTTCTCAAAACGACACACCAATCACATACAGTGGATCTCAATAAATATACCTGACTAGTGAACATACTCCTCAGCATACGAACAACCAATCACAACTGACGAACATATCCAATCATACATAGAGTGGGAATGACCACTCAATATCCAAAACAACCAGCATGGGGTCACCATCCCCAAATCCACACTTACAAAGAAATCATTCAAAAATCACTATGGTAAAATCACGCTACTACCATAACAATGGAATCACATAGCACATATATCCCGGTTTTACAAAATCCAAAGTTCCAAAATTACATCATGTACATGAATCTACAACACGCAACATATTTCTCTTATCTGATCAATCAACCGATCATCCCTGTAAAACCAAACTACCATACTAAAGTTCGAATCTCTATTCATCGTCCCATACTGATGTCTTATCCAGTCCATGAGTCACACTCATAACTTCACCAAGATATGCATTATGCACTAAATGCGTATGTATATCAATCATATTTTGAAAACCAGTTTGAAATCCTATAGTCTCATCAAGAAGACAAATTTTCGAAAGTTCTTTCAAAAATTTCAAAGCTCAAACATACATTTTCGTAAGACCACGAAATTAATTTTCGAAAAGTTAAACTGACTCGTTATTGCCAAGTGTTCGTTAACAGTTTCCTTCGAATCCACACGATTTCGAAGTTTTAAAATGAAAACTATGCAAATGATTGACCACATCCATACTCCTGTATACCAATTCGGTTCGTTACTAATATCCACTGGTATTCCATCGAAAAACCACACGATAGAGTTCCAAAATCTCAATATATAAACTCCGACCAAAACTCCTCTTCCATATATGACTTGCAACGTCAACCATTATCCCATCTTGGATAACCTCAACTATGCTATGACAAAACATTGAATAATCAACAAATCAAACACAGCGAAAGACTACCCGGGAAGTCTCATTTGAAATAAGTAATCAAGATCGCGAAAGGCAGTAGGAAAATAGATAAATGATTGGTCAAGCGTTTTACAAATCTCGGGAGTTTTAGAAAACATGAAAAAGCCCTTTTGAAACATAGGGTCTCAGCCCGTATCTCGTTCCGCATTACAAGAAGTTTAAAAAGTAGAAAACCCTTTCCGGACCCCAGGTCTTGAGTTATAAAACTATTTCAAAATCGATTGGGTCTCAGCCCAAAAATCATTTTCGGTAAAACATCCGTAAAATATTCATTTTGAAAAGTATTATTTTCAAATGCTCAAAAACAGTTCATATATCACAAAATAAACTAACATGACTACATATTCTTCTCAACAATCCACAGTTCTTCTCCCGAATACACAATTCCGTTTCCAAAATTTAACCGACATATTGATTTCCAAAATCCTAGCTTCTCAAGATCATCAATCCTGTCCCAACTCTGTTACCTTATACTGTAACGCATAATATTCTGCTGAATCTCAAAGCATATCAACTTAGAACGGCAATAAATCTCAATGCAATTCAAAAATCTAAATACTTACAGATCGTGAAGTCAACGATTCCCCGAGATACTGGCACATGTCTCAACTCTAGAAAATACTCGACATAGATATTTTCAAAACACACATTTTGCAAACTCAGTTCAACTCGAGAATACAATACAGCTCTATCCGAAGAAACACGTTAATATCATTTGAAAAAATTTTACAACAACCCCAGTACCACAGTGGTAAATCACATAACGCATAAGCCCGAGTGAACAACAAAAACCTAGAGCTCAAACACTTGTCAACCGACAACTCGAATGACACGACAAAAGTACGACCCAACTCGACCCGACTGCCTAGGTTTTCTCAACCTAAACTCTGATACCATATTCTGTAACACCCCCAGAGCCATCCAGGAATATTACAGTGTCGTGGGCCCCGAGATGGAACCCACAAGGCTGAAGGAAATTTTCGCAAACATTTACAAACACCCAAGATGCTAACGACGGTACTATCTATTAAAAACATTCGAAGACTTAATAAAATCCGATTATCAAAACCGTCGTAAAAATCTCATTTGAAACCACAAGGACCGAAATGGCAAGACTCAGCAGTTTAAAAACATACATTAAGATATCGCTTACACGTACCGTCAAAATAGTTTGGAAGACGATTTCCAAAGTAACTTAAGTTACCAGATACCAAAAAGGCCATTTGGAAAATACTCACGCAGCGGAAAAAGACAAACACTTGAAATACTTTAACAGCGGAATACAACAACCAATCAGAAACTCAATACACAAATACATGCCCTAGCCAGTATCCTCTGGAAAGCTCATCTCTCCACGACCTCTCCAAGCTTGATATTCCAAGAACCTAAAAAGAAAGCCCACGACGGGGTCAGCCATAATATCCAATAATGATAACCATCACATCACATCAATAATTACATACCAATGAAATGACTAAGTAAGAATACGACCAATGTAATCTTACCGCCATAACTTTACTTACTCGAATAATCCTCATCAAAATAACCATTATCAGATTGTACATCTCGTAATCTCGATTAATTAATAAACTCAAACAAAACATTTATATTTTTCCTCAAACAATACTCAAGATTCTCAAAACATCATCATAATTCGCAATACGGAAATATACCAACTCTGACCAATTTTATCCATCGGAATAACATCATCAAATCCCAACACGATAATCGATTGTCCATCAAAAGACAAATACCAAAGGAAATACGGAACATACCTCAAGATATGAAAATCCACAACGAAATCAGTCAGTCTAATCCAAGATCAGATCAATAGAACATACGAACATGGTCCTAACACAAGACCTACAAATGCATACTCATATGACAACGTCAATATGCTCACATCAATAACAACAGTGTATACTTATGGCAAACACATAATATACATATACACAACAACAACACATAGGTAATCCGATGATCCAGCGTTCACTGCCTAGATCCCACGATGATCCCATCAGACCAACCCGTGGTGGAAAAACCTGTCCGATGATCCAGCACACGCTAGCATAGATCCCCCGATGATCCCGTTGGACCAACACGAGGTGGACAAATGACAACAATGCACAACTGCACAAAACAATAGTACACAATGAACGACAACAACAATGCATAAATGCATGACAACAACGATACACGAATGTATCACGACATGATCGACACAAATGATAAAAATGATTAGAGTACTTGCCCCGAGTCCTTCGAGAGCGATCTCAATGTCTAAACCATCACGAACCATTATCCTTAATACTCGACGGTCCAAAATATCACGGATTGCAGATAATTCATATCTTCGTCTTTATCACAATGTATTCTCGATATACAAGTATACCAATAACAAAAGTAAATTATATACATTATAATTTAAATTCCCAAAACTCGAATACAATTTATAATCCCAAATCTCCTGTGATTACGATTATAAACATTGCTTATACGAATTATAAACGAATGAAACGGAAACCATTCATTAAATATTATAAACTGAGCAAGTAATAACTTGCCTCGATACCAATGAAGCCGTTACCAATCCCATTGCCTTCGTCTGCGAACTCCTTTTCCCCGACCAAAGCAATCTACAAACATTCTCGAATACGACCGCAATTCATGGTTCTAATCACCGATCAATAATCTCAACCTATTATAATAATCGATAAACAACAAGTTCGATAATAATCAACAATCGATATAACCAATCCACAGACCCAACTGCTCAACAATATCTCAGTTAACCACAAGTCTGATCAAACCAACTTAAAAGATCACGAATTCATAACCAAAACAGGATATACTACCCTGCCTGTTGACTTAGCACACGTTAATCACTTAACGTAGCGTGCGCTAAGTCGTTCCTGTTAGCGTGCGCTAGATAGTAACACTAGCGAGCGCTAATGACATGCAGTTGCATGCATTTCAGATACCGATCAGCATATGGCGATTATCAAGGACACAAAGTTATTCTAAACCATGTTCTTAGCTATCAAAACAACGAAATCCGATATCCTTTAACATATAAGTAATCATCCAACTCTTAATCCAATTCATATATTCGCATATCATCTTCTTTTTCAAATATCAACATCATGAACACCAAGAACCCTAACAACACTTCCCTAATCTAACATTGCAGAGATTAATCATCAACAATGACATCAACATCCACAAAGGATAAGAAGAATTAACCAACTTATCTCAAGAAAATGAACTACACAATTCAAACTACACGAATCATATTAATATCATCATACTCCGGTAATCCATCTCCTAATCATGCTTGTCAACTTGTTTATGTAATAATCATCAACTCCAGAACATCAACATTCAATCCAAAACAAAATCCAAAGAGGAAGAGTAGTTACCTTTTTGAAAGAATGGATTGAATCCCATGATGGAATCCGTTTCCAATCGATTCCCAGCTTAATATTGTTATGGATGATTAAATCCACTATAATCTTGTATTTGGAACTTCAAACATCTCTCTAAGAACTCTCTTTATCGGTTGCAATGGGAGAATGGACGAAATGAAGAATAATGACCAACTGCACATATATATACTGACTATTACTAGCGTACGCTAACTGTCTTTGTTAGCGTGCGCTATAGCAGTCCAGAGGCTACTGCCTTACTGCATACAATGATTTACGTACGCAATGCCCATGCAATAGTATACATAATCTCCTCTATTTAGCGTACACTAGTGTCCGATCATAGCGTGCGCTACTCATAGTTGACTCGTTTGTGTGTATGCTCTGAAGACGGGTCCACGCGCCGACAGCTCTGACTAGGATAAGATTCCCTTTGGACTGATCTGATGTTAGCGTGCGCTAACGATATTCATTAGCGTGCGCTAACCCTTCACAACAAACATCCGTTGACCTCGTCGGCACATGCGCCGAAAGTGACCGGGTCCACACATAGATTCCTTCTGATCTGGTCTGTACTAGCGTGCGCTATCCTTTACCATTAGCATGCGCTAAACCTGCACGATAGCGTGCGTTAGGAATGTATATTAGCGTGCGCTAATAATGCTACACTTAGCCATTTTCAGCTATTCTTGTCCAACGTCTCAACATACAGAATACGAAGATACGGCATATTGTATACGTATACTCGACATATTATATCTTCAAATGCAATTGTCGACCAAATACGACAATTATACCAATACTGATATCTCAGTCCTTAATTTATTTTTTCCATACTGTACAGATTCCACGCTGTACAATATAACTCGGATAAAATAATATTAAACAACAGTAGAATAAATTCCGGATATTACATACTACACCACTTAAAATAAGTTTCGTCCTCGAAACTTGCAATCCGTCATAGAAAACAAACAAACCGTTCAACCAAAATATTCCGAAACCATCACAACAACGATCAATCATCATCATTAACGAATAACCAAAACAGTACACTTACAAATGCGCAAAGTCCACGATCTCTTGAGATACTAGCAAGTGACTTCACTGTAAAGCCTCAATAAGCTTACAATCACATTCCATGAGTCTCAACAAAAATATACCATTTTCGGATGGAATAATCTATCCGTGTCAAATCCTGTCTACCTGATTACACAATCAAGTCCAAATCCTGATACAAATCAATAATACACGATATATCTGTGAAACAACTGTCTAACACAATGACACAAATCCTGAAACATCGACACAAAATCCGAACCTCAGATGATCATCATCAATGATCATCCACTAAATTAACCGAGAATATCATCGACATGATAAACTCTAATATGACCAATCCAAAGGTCAAAACACAACCGAGAATATCATCAACATGATAAGCTCCAATATGACCAACCAGAGGTCAAAACACAATTGAGAATATCATCAGCATGATAAACTCTAATATTACCAACGAGCATCAACGAAAATCAAGAATACCTTCACACGGTATGTTCCAACACGATCAACACCAAACCACAGAAACTAATATACGAACGAATAAAGTTCTCAAAACGACACACCAATCACATACAGTGGATCTCAATAATTATACCTGACTAGTGAACATACTCCTCAGCATACGAACAACCAATCACAACTAACGAACATATCCAATCATACATAGAGTGGGAACGACCACTCAATATCCAAAACAACCAGCATGGGGTCACCATCCCCAAATCCACACTTACAAAGAAATCATTCAAAAATCACTATGGTAAAATCGCGCTACTACCATACCAATGGAATCACATAGCACATATATCCCGGTTTCACAAAATCCAAAGTTCCAAAATTACATCATGTACATGAATCTACAACACGCAACATATTTCTCTTATCTGATCAATCAACCGATCATCCCTGTAAAAACAAACTACCATACTGAAGTTCGAATCTCTATTCATCGTCCCATACTGATGTCTTATCCAGTCCGTGAGTCACACTCATAACTTCACCATGATATGCATTATGCACTAAATGCGTATGTATATCAATCATATTTTCAAAACCAGTTTGAAATCCTATAGTCTCATCAAGAAGACAAATTTTCGAAAGTTCTTTCAAAAATTTCAAAGCTCAAACATACATTTTCGTAGGACCACGAAATTAATTTTCGAAAAGTTAAACTGACTCGTTAATGCCAAGTGTTCGTTAACAGTTTCCTTCGAATCCACACGATTTCGAAGTTTTAAAATGAAAACTATGCAAATGATTGACCACATCCATACTCCTGTATACCAATTCGGTTCGTTACCAATATCCACTAGTATTCCATCGGAAAACCACACGATAGAGTTCCAAAATCTCAATATATAAACTCCGACCAAAACTCCTATTCCATATATGACTCGCAATGTCAACCATTATCCCATCTTGGATCACCTCAACTATGCTATGACAAAACATTGAATAATCAACAAATCAAACACAGTGAAAGACTACCCGACAAGTCTCATTTGAAATAAGTAAATCAAGATCGCGAAAGGCAGTAGGAAAATAGATAAATGATTGGTCAAGCGTTTTACAAATCTCGGGAGTTTTAGAAAACATGAAAAAGCCCTTTTGAAACATTAGGGTCTCAGCCCGTATCTCGTTCCGCATTACAAGAAGTTTAAAAAGTAGAAAACCCTTTCCGGACCCCAGGTCCTGAGTTATAAAACTATTTCAAAATCGATTGGGTCTCAGCTCAAAAATCATTTTCAGTAAAACATCCGTAAAATATTCATTTTGAAAAGTATTATTTTCAAATGCTCAAAAACAGTTCATATATCACAAAATAAACTAACATGACTACACGTTCTTCTCAACAATCCACAGTTCTTCTCCCGAATACACAATTCCGTTTCCAAAATTTAACCGACATATTGATTTCCAAAATCCTAGCTTCTCAAGATCATCAATCATGTCCCAACTCTGTTACCTTATACTGTAACGCATAATATTCTGCTGAATCTCAAAGCATATCAACTTAGAACGGCAATAAATCTCAATGCAATTCAAAAATCTAAATACTTATAGATCGTGAAGTCGACGATTCCCCGTGATACTGGCACATGTCTCAACTCTAGAAAATACTCGACACAGACATTTTCAAAACACACATTTTGCAAACTCAGTTCAACTCGAGAATACAATACAGCTCTATCCGAAGAAACACGTTAATATCATTTGAAAAAAATTTACAACAACCCCAGTACCACACTGGTAAATCACATAACGCATAAGCCCGAGTGAAAAACAAAAACCCAGAGATCAAACACTTATCAACCGACAACTCGAATGACACGACAAAAGTACGACCCAACTCGACCCGATTGCCTAGGTTTTCTCAACCTAAACTCTGATACCATATTCTGTAACACCCCCAGAGCCATCTAGGAATATTACAGCGCCGTGGGCCCCGAGATGGAACCCACAAGGCTGAAGGAAATTTTCGCAAACATTTACAAACACACAAGAGGCTAACGACGGTACTATCTATTAAAAACATTCGAAGACTTAATAAAATCCGATTATCAAAACCGTCGTAAAAATCTCATTTGAAACCACAAGGCCCGAAATGCCAAGACTCAACAGTTTAAAAACATACATTAAGCTATCGCTTACACGTACCGTCAAAATAGTTTGGAAGACGATTTCCAAAGTAACTTAAGTTACAAGATACCAAAAAGGCCATTTGGAAAATACTCACGCAGCGGAAAAAGACAAACAATTGAAATACTTTAGCAGCGGAATACAACAACTGATCAGAAACTCAATACACAAATACATGCCCTAGCCAGTATCCTCTGGAAAGCTCATCTCTCCACGACCTCTACAAGCTTGATATTCCAAGAAACTAAAAAGAAATCCCACGACGGGGTAAGCCATAATATCCAATAATGATAACCATCACATCACATCGATAATTCCATACCAATGAAATGACTAAGTAAGAATACGACCAATGTAATCTTAACGCCATAACTTTACTTACTCGAATAATCCTCATCAAAATAACCATTATCAGATTGTACATCTCGTAATCTCGATTAATTAATAAACTCAAACAAAACATCTGTATTGTTCCTCAAACAATACTCAAGATTCTCAAAACATCATCATAACTCGCAATACGGAAATATACCAACTCTGACGAATTTGATCCATCGGAATAACATCATCAAACCCCAACACGATAATCGATTGTCCATCAAAAGACAAATACCAAAGGAAATAGGGAACATACGAACATGGTCCTAACACAAGACCTACAAATGCATACTCATATGACAAAGTCAATATGCTCACATCGATAACAACAGTGTATACTTATGGCAAACACATAATATATATATATACACAACAACAACACATAGGTAATCCGATGATCCAGCGTTCACTGCCTAGATCCCACGATGATCCCATCAGACCAACCCGTGGTGGAAAAACCTTTCCGATGATCCAGCGCACGCTAGCATAGATCCCCCGATGATCCCGTTGGACCAACACGAGGTGGACAAATGACAACAATGCACAACTGCACAAAACAACAGTACAGAATGAATGACAACAATAATGCATAAATGCATGACAACAATGATACACGAATGTATCACGACATGATCGACACAAATGATAAAAATGATTAGAGTACTTGGCCCGAGTCCTTCGAGAGCGATCTCAATGTCTAAACCATCACGAACCATTATCCTCAATACTCGACGGTCCAAAATATCACGGATTGCAGATAATTCATATCTTCGTCTTTATCACAATGTATCCTCGATATACAAGTATACCAATAACAAAAGTAAATCATATACATTATAATTTAAATTCCCAAAACTCGAATACAATTTATAATCCCAAATCTCCTGTGATTACGATTATAAACATTGCTTATATGAATTATAAACGAATGAAACGGAAACCATTCATTAAATATTATAAATTGAGCAAGTAATAACTTGCCTCGATACCAATGAAGCCGTTACCAATCCCATTGCCTTCGTCTACGAACTCCTCTGCCCCGACCAAAGCAATCTACGAACATTCTCGAATATGACCACAATGCATGGTTCTAATCACCGATCAATAATCTCAACCTATTACAATAATCGATAAACAACAAGTTCGATAATAATCAACAATCGATATAACCAATCCACAAACCCAACTGCTCAACAATATCTCGGTTAACCACAAGTCTGATCAAACCAACTTAAACGATCACGAATTCATAACCAAAACAGGATATACTACCCTGCCTGTTGACTTAGCGCACGTTAATCACTTAACATAGCGTGCGCTAAGTCGTTCCCGTTAGCGTGCGCTAGACAGTAACACTAGCGTGCGCTAATGACATGCAGTTGCATGCATGTCAGATACCGATCAACATATGGCGAATCAAGGACACTAAGTGATTCTAAAACATGTTCTTAGCTATCAAAACAACGAAATCCGATATCCTTTAACATATAGGTAATCATCCAACTCTTAATCCAATTCATATATTCACATATCATCTTCTTCTTCAAATATCAACATCATGAATATCAAGAACCCTAACAACACTTCCCTAATCTTAAATTACAGAGATTAATCATCAACAATGACATCAACATCCACAAAGTAGAAGAAGGATTAACCAACTTATCTCAAGAAAACGAACTACACAATTCAAACTACACGAATCATATTAATATCATCATACTCCAGTAATCCATCTCATAATCATGCTTGTCAACTTGTTTATGTAATAATCATCAACTCCAGCACTTCAACATTCAATCCAAAACGAAATCCAAAGATGAAGTGTAGTTACCTTTTTTAAGGAATGGATTGAATCCCAAGTTCGAATCCGTTTCCAATCGATTCCCAGCTTAATATTATTATGGATGATTAACTCCACTATAATCCAGTATTTGGAACTTCAAACATCTCTCTAAGAACTCACTCTATCGATTGCAATGCGATAATGGACGAAATGAAGAATAATGGCCAACTGCACATATATATAATTACTGACTATTATTAGCGTGCGCTAACTGTCTTTGTTAGCGTGCGCTATAGCAGTCCAGAGGCTACTGCCTTACTGCATACAATGATTTACATACGCAATGCCCATGCAATAGCGTACGTAGTCTCCTCTATTTAGCGTACGCTAGTGTCCGATCATAGCGTACGCTACTCATAGTTGACTCGTTTGTCTGTATGCTCTGAATACGGGTCCACACGCCGACAGCTCTGACTAGGATAAGATTCCCTTTGGACCGATCTGATGTTAGCGTGCGCTAACCCTTAACAACAAACATCCGTTGACCTCGTCGGCACATGCGCCGAAAGTGACCGGGTCCACACATAGATTCCTTCTGATCTGGTCTGTACTAGCGTGCGCTATCCTTTACCATTAGGGTGCGCTAAACCTGCACGATAGCGTGCGCTAGGCATGTATATTAGCGTGCGCTAATAATGCTACACTTAGCCATTTTAAGCTATTCTTGTCCAACGTCTCAACATACAGAATACGAACATACGACATACTGAATACGTATACTCAACATATTATATCCTCAAATGCAATTGTTGACCAAATACGACAATTATACCAATAATGACATCTCAATCCTTAATTTATTTTATCCATACTGTACAGATTCCATGCTGTACAATATAACTCAGATAAAATAATATTAAACAACAGTAGTAGAAATTCTGGATATTACACATCCGAGCACCAAATAACTGTTTCGATATCTCATACCGAGCATTTCAACTGTGCTCCCCATATAGCTCAGTAAGATATGCCAGAATCACCCTTGAAGAGGGCATGTTCTCATGGCCCCTCTGAAGCTCATTGTTCTTTGAGTCCATCATGAATCCTCGGATCCTGATATTATTTTTAAGCCATTCTCATGGGCATCAACATCTTCCTGACTAGCCCTGGTCCTTGCAGGAGCGGGTGGGAGCCCACATCCAATACATAACCCAGTGTCTCCATACTGAGGACTACCCTCGGATTGCGGAGCCAGTCCATAAAGTTGGGTCTAGTAAGAGTGTTCTTTTTAAGTAACATCGTGAGTGGGTTCATTGTCATTTTGAGAGAGTGTTGTTAACCACAGAGAATAATTTTATATTCATTAGTTACTATTTAATTATGATCTGAGTAAAGAATTTAAGGACTTTCTTTATTTAAAACTCGTCTCCCACTATTTTTATCAGAATTACACACTCCGTTGTAAGATCCGAAAGTCATGGTTAACTTTATAGTGGTGATTAAGTGCTTTACAAAGTTTAATAGAGGGCAACCATTCAGTTTATATTCTATCATTTTTTATAAAGTGGTGTCTAATGTAACACCCCCAAGTTATTCAGGGTATATTACAGCGCCGTGAGCCCCGCCGTGGGACCCACAAGGCTAAACATACGCGGAACTATGAAACTTGACCGAGAAGGTCTACATACAATGGAATGAAGGACAATACAAATGGTATTAAAAACCATAACCAATGAAACCATATACATCACCACACAAATCAATACCTCGGCAACACAGGCCGGAACATCAAGGAAACTGAAAATACAATACTCGAGTATTTAAAATCCATTCCAGTACAACAACACTGAATGGAGGAATCCACAAAGATAACTGGAGACAAGACACAGTATCACACTTGCCCATCATCTTCATGCCGACCCGATACCTGCCTGTCCGATCTCCTGGAACCTGAAATACATAAAAAAGTATTTCCCCCATAAAGGGGTTAGCCGTCGAATAGCTAGTGCAAGTATATCAAGTATGAAATATAATACTCCTCGACAATAAAGTAAATGTAATCCGTCAATTCATCAATTCAAGACTAGTATTCCGGAATAACTAAAATCTCATGACGTATGTGAATGCCGTAGAAACGGTTCGTTCATATCATACGCTGTTACATGTAGGAATGCCGTCAAAACGGTTCGTTCATTACATGCCAACAATACATGTATGAATGCCGTAAAAACGGTTCGTTCATAATATGCCATCAATATATCTATGAATGCCGTAAAAACAGTTCGTTCATATCATACCATCAATACCTCTTACTTTCAAAGTCGAGAACGTACAATCATAAATGTATACTTGCCTTTCAGACATCGAGAAATCGAACGGAGGAAGGGTATGAGTTCGGTAGGTCCAAGAACGCGCTTCCGGCACCTAAATGATTCGCAAGGAATACGACAATTAATTATCTATACTCAAATCATACGAAGAGACTCCCGAAACTCGTCTACGATTCAAGAAAATACACGGGTGAACAAGTAAAGGTTGGGAAATCGCCCAAACTCCCACAAGTCCGAAAACGGCACAATCCAACCCGTAAAATCGTAAGAAAAACACGCATACGGCATAGATATATCATAATCTCAAGGTTCTCAAGTTTCAAATCGGATAAATCGGACGAATCTACGAAAACCCCCAAAATCCAACACAAAATTCAAAGTGTTCTTGAATAATCTTTCAATAATCCGATGAATACTCAAACATGTCCATAATCATGCGTATATCACTTCATACCCCATGATTTTAACATCCAAAACATCATTACCCAATACAAAATCAAAATCCAAGATGTTGAAGAAATTACCTCTTGAAGATCCAAGCACTATGATTTGAAGAGTACGCGATAGATCGATGATCCGAGCTTCACAATCGAAAAGAGATGAAGAGAAATCACACACTAAAGTGATAGGTGAAGAAACTTCTCCCTCTCAAGCCTCCTCTCTCGTGCCCAAGTGAAGAAATGGGGAAAAATGAGGTGATCCGCTCAAGAAAACGCAGATATAGGGTTGACTGTCATGTGTGCCGCGGCTCAGTCGAAGTGTGCCGCGGCACAGGCCCAAAATTTGCTCCCAGGGCTCGGCAGTGCGCCGCGGCTCATCCGAAGTGTGCCGCGGCACGAGTCTGGCATTTTGGCCGAATCTGGAAAATGAGAGTGACTTAGCTATTTCGACCATAACTCCTAAATGCGGACTCCGATTGACTCACCGTTTGAACCATTGGAAAGCTAACTCGATACTTTATAATATTGCAAAGATTCAGAATTTTTGGAGTTTCCAAAAATTAATGGTGATTTAACAAAGTCGAACTCATACGTGAAAAAGTCGCTAAAGAACACGGAATTCAACAGAACTATACCGAAACGAACTCGGATGACAAAAAGTGTAGAATTAATCATTCTCAGGATGACGAAACGGTCCCAAGAAAGTCGTCAAAATGGACTTTCGCCAACAAAGAAAAATTACCGGAAATCGAATTCGCGGATATTACATTCTACCCTCCTTACAAGAAGTTTCGTCCCGAAACTTAAAACAACTAGGGAGAAGCAATATCCCGCCAGGAAAACTCAACGAGATACACTAGAAACGCGTAACTTACGCCCAACGGTGAAACGTTACAAGCAACACACCAATACATTACCCGAAGGTAATCCAAGCCAACGCTGAAGTAAATACGATTCACAATTTCTGAAGGCTCCAACAGAAATACCAATATATCGCAATGGCTTGAAAGCCCCTCAACCGAAGCTGTATATCACGATGGCCTGAAAGCCGAACAGTCCAAAGCTGTAAATCATCACAATACAGATCTCAAAGAAGCAAACCTGACTGTCGGACATACCCCTCGGCGTATGAACAACCAATCGCAAATCGTCGGACATATCCAATACAACATGGACTACGAACGACCAAACAATAAGGCACAAGAGGGAACATCACAGTACGCCCGATCCGGAAATGTGTCTGTGCACATGTCCACCCCGTATACAGAATCCAGAATATACGTGTGACAATGTACCTAACTAGCCTCACGAACTTCGTCTCGTGTGCACGGTCCAATGCGGAAACATCCACGCATGACCATCGTGTGCCCGGCTAAAAATCCTACACATAACCAATCGGCACGCAGATATGATTCCAGATATGCCACGATACAACATGACTGCGAAACTCAAAGGATAACATATCCAATACGAATCACGCGACTCACCAAGTGAACGATGACGCACGAATAATGAAAGATCGACACGACCAACAATATCCAACATAACCATCCTGGGATCAAAATCCCTAAGGACCGATTAACACGAGCAATAATCAGAACACAACAATTCGGAAAATCCTCAACCCTCAACGATCACAAAACTACCGAGTTCACAAGAATAATAGTGTGCTGCCTTGAGTCGGCCAACACGACAATAATAATTCAACGGATGGGAACTATCCTCGACAGTCCCAATTCAATACTTCGATTACCGTAGAATGGCCAATCGATAACAACGATTCAACGGATGAGAATATTTTTGACAACGGATGGGAATTATCTTTGATAATCCCAATTCAATATATCGATTACCTTTAGAGCGGACGATCGATAACAATTATACAACGGATGTCTCGGCACCTTTAATCGGTTACCGATAACGAAGATGATAATCGAATACGTCAATGCCTTCAATCGGCCAAAACGACATCAATAGAAAAACACTGATATCAATAACGACGATTCACAAAAAATATATTGATGGAACATCAATCAATAATAACAATCGATACGTCGATACCGCGAACCGGCTATCGACAAATATTACCAACAAGTATCGCAATGCCCTAAATCGGCCATTTACGAACAACAATAATATTTGGCATAATTTGTCGACGGGTGTCGTATCAAACAATCCCCTAATATCAATACAATCATAAAGAGGCCGAGTCTCGAAATGATACACACATTCGTACACCTACATAATAACATTAATCTCATTGATTAGTACAAGTATAAAACTTGCCTCGATATCAATACAACAAACTGTTACCAATTCAGTTGATTTCGTCTTACGAGTTCCTCAGTCCCGACCAAGGTAATCTACGAATTCTTAAACCTCAACCGCAACACAACAGTCATAATCCATGATCACATATCATATCTTATTGTAAAACGAAGGATTAATACTCAACAGGTTCGATGACGACCAATATCAACACCACCAAACCACAAACTCAACCGTTTCACCATATCTCGACTAATCACAGTCTGAACAATCCAACTCAGACACTTACAAATCCTGTCCACAATACGAGTCGAAATATGATGATCATATCAGCAACCAATTCGGACCAATAATAAGGGTCTAAATGTTCTAAACTCAATTCTTAAATACGAATTGACAAGGTTCCCTTCTCGTAAATCCATCGTTAAAATTTACTTATGACCGTCATCAATTCGAATCATCCGACTGGTTCAAAACAATAGAGAATCATATTAAAAAGGTTATCAAACAATCCAATCATTCGATTTGAATATTTGCTCCATACGTATGGGCTTCCAAATTCAGAGATGAATAATAGTCTCATCAAACTCATAATCACATTCGTATTCCTATACGAATATTATTTCCAACACATAGTTTAGCTCTAGATATGAATATTCCATATTCATTTTCAAAACATCAACACTTCTTAAAAATTTTCATCACCTCGTATAATTCAAGAGTTCTTCAAGAACATGAAATACCCGAAATCACGTTCAGAACAACATATCCGAGGTATATATCTCCATGTTACCATTTTCTTCATCATGTCAGTCATACAACCTCAAGAATCGCAACAAAACCCTTATCATCATATGAAGAAGATCTCAATAATCATATCAACATCCAAAATCTCTTATTACAATTCCAATAAATCTCGTATAACATTATCACATGATACCATAATTGTAACACCCCCAGATCCTCCTGGGAATATTACACGCCGTAAACCCTCCTCACAAGGATTCACCAGGCTAAGCACAATTTTCCACGTCATTTCAAAAATGCCAAAAAGACTGATGACGGTAATATTTTTCAAATATATAAAAAAAAATTATTTTCCAAATACCGTCATAAAAATACCGTCAAAACGATCAAGGCCAAAATGCCAAAAACTCAGTTTAGGGAATCGGTTTTACAAAATAAAAATTCAGTTGGTAAAATACCAAAAGCCATTTCAAAATACTCACGCAGCGGATAAAAGTACAGTCCAATTTATGCATTTTCATTGAAATAAGACGAACATCAAAATACACGATTCCCAACATACTCCCTCCCAAGTAGTAATCCTTAAGAAAGAAAAAAAATGACCACTATCAAAGGGATACGAGGACTACCATGTATTGACGAACCACGAAGAAGAATAATTTGAACTCCATTCCAAGAATCATCGAAAACTTCAAGAACAATACTTAAATCCGAGCTCTCCATCTTAATCTTGTTTGAGAGAATCATCTCTCAATGTTTAGGAACTTCAAGTACTTCCCAAGGTTCTCTCTATTGACTGAAGGAAGGAGAATGGACAAAATGCCTCTCAGCACTCGTCTATCCTCTCTATAAAACACATCACTAGCGCGCGCTAGACCTTATATTTAGCGTGCGCTATCCCTCCTTGATAGCGTGCGCTATCGGGCAGTCCAGAAGCTACTACATTGCTTCGAAATTCATCTAACGTACGTAATGCCCATGCATTAGCGTATGCTAACAGGCGTTGACTTGATACAGTGAAATGCTCAGTAGCGTGCGCTATTCTTCGACCTTAACGCGCGCTAATCGTCATTGACTTGCTACAGTATTGTGCCCCCACATGCCGAAAGCATCCGCGATTATCGGGATTCCTTTGACCGATATGGAATTAGCGTGCGCTAATCATACGGTTTTAGCGTATGCTAGCTCTACACAACAAGCACTCGTTGACCTTATCTGGACACGCGTCGAACATGGCCGGGTCCACCCGCCGAAAGCTAAGATTCCATTATTGGCGATCTGGTGTTAGCGTGCGCTAACCAACATGCGTTAGCGTGCGCTAACTGAATATAAAAATCAACCTGGGCCTACCTGTCGGCCACCTTCCGAAACTAACCCAGCAAGTCATTACGTATGTTAGGGGTCCTCCTTAGCGTACGTAACCGAATCTCTTAGCGTGCGCTAAGTATGCACCGTAGCGTACGCTAAGTATATGTCTTAGTGCGCGCTAGGCATACCTTGTAGCGTGCGCTAACGTAGCTGTACTTAGCCATTTTCCGCTATTCTCTACCAACATCTCGACATACCAAACGATCATACGGCACAATGAATACATATACGCATTCAGCAACATTGTCATACGTTCACATCATCCTCAAGCACAATTATCCATCAACGACATCCAACAAATAAACGAAAAAAAAATATATCCAAAAAATCAGGGTATTACACTCTACCCCCCTTAAAAATAAGTTTCGTCCTCGAAACTTGCAATCACTCGCACAAACAACATTTCAACGGAAATTTAAATTCACCAAGAATTATCGAATAATCCGAACAACATACTTACAAGTTTGCGAAGTCGAAGATCTCCCGTGATACAAGCATGCGACTCCTAAACAAAGTCTCAACATAATACCGATACACACCATTATCGCAATTAGCAACTTAACGAAATCTCAAGGAAGAGTTCACGTCCGTGACCACGGCCACGATTCTTCCTACTTTCAGCCAACATTCTGAAGGGCACATACGTGCGTAAGTATAATCCAAATCGCACATTCTCGAAGTGACCAATTCCCAAGAATACCAAGCTATAAACGAAACGATTAAGAAAATACAAGAAGAGTGAGAGGACTTACAAGTACCGGTCGCACTGTGATGATGGCAGAGTAGTGATACTGTGGGCAAATGACGACTCAATCAACCCAAAAGACCGACAACCTTGGTATCCATAAACCTAAGCTCTGATACCATATTCTGTAACACCCCCAAGTAATTCAGGGTATATTACAGCGCCGTGAGCCCTGCCGTGGGACCCACAAGGCTAAACATACGCGGAACTATGAAACTTGACCGAGAAGGTCTACATACAATGGAATGAAGGACAATACAAATGGTATTAAAAACCATAACCAATGAAACCATATACATCACCACACAAATCAATACCTCGGCAACACAGGCCGGAACATCAAGGAAACTGAAAATACAATACTCGAGTATTTAAAATCCATTCCAGTACAACAACACTGAATGGAGGAATCCACAAGGATAACCGGAGACAAGACACAGTATCACACTTGCCCATCATCTTCATGCCGACCCGATACCTGCCTGTCCGATCTCCTGGAACCTGAAATACATAAAAAAAGTATTTCCCCCATAAAGGGGTTAACCGTCGAATAGCTAGTGCAAGTATATCAAGTATGAAATACAATACTCCTCGACAATAAAGTAAATGTAATCCGTCAATTTATCAATTCAAGACTAGTATTCCGGAATAACTAAAATCTCATGACGTATGTGAATGCCGTAGAAACGGTTCGTTCATATCATACGCCATTACATGTAGGAATGCCGTCAAAACGGTTCGTTCATTACATGCCAACAATACATATATGAATGCCGTAAAAACGGTTCGTTCATAATATGACATCAATATATCTATGAATGCCGTAAAAACGGTTCGTTCATATCATACCATCAATACCTCTTACTTTCAAAGTCGAGAACGTACAATCATAAATGTATACTTGCCTTTGAGACATCGAGAAATCGAACGGAGGAAGGGTATGAGTTCGGTAGGTCCAAGAACGCGCTTCCGGCACCTAAACGATTCGCAAGGAATACGACAATTAATTATCTATACTCAAATCACACGAAGAGACTCCCGAAACTCGTCTACGATTCAAGAAAATACACGGGTGAACAACTAAAGGTTGGGAAATCGCCCAAACTCCCACAAGTCTGAAAACGGCACAATCCAACCCGTAAAATCGTAAGAAAAACACGCACACGGCATAGATATATCATAATCTCAAGGTTCTCAAGCTTCAAATCGGATATATCGGATGAATCTACGAAAACCCCCAAAATCCAACACAAAATTCAAAGTGTTCTTGAATAATCTTTCAATAATCCGATGAATACTCAAACATGTCCATAATCATGCGTATATCACTTCATACACCATGATTTTAACATCCAAAACATCATTACCCAATACAAAATCGAAATCCAAGATGTTGAAGAAATTACCTCTTGAAGATCCAAACACTATGATTCGAAGAGTACGCGATAGATCGATGATCCGAGCTTCACAATCGAAAAGAGATGAAGAGAAATCACACACTCAAGTGATAGGTGAAGAAACTTCTCCCTCTCAAGCCTCCTCTCTCGTGCCCAAGTGAAGAAATGGGAAAAAATGAGGTGATCCGCTCAAGAAAACGCAGATATAGGGTTGACTGTCATGTGTGCCGCGGCTCAATCGAAGTGTGCCACGGCACAGGCCCAAAATTTGCTCCCAGGGCTCGGCAGTGTGCCGCGGCACAGGGTACAGACGGTTTTGGCCGAATCTGGAAAATGAGAGTGACTTAGCTATTTCGACCATAACTCCCTCGTCTGGACTCCGATTGACTCACAGTTTGAACCATTGGTAAGCTAACTCGATACTTTATAATATTGCAAAGATTCAGAATTTTTGGAGTTTCCAAAAATTAATGGTGATTTAACAAATTCGAACTCATACGTGAAAAAGTCGCTAAAGAACACGGAATTCAACAGAACGATACCGAAACGAACTCGGATGACAAAAAGTGTAGAATTAATCATTCTCAGGATGACGAAACGGTCCCAAGCAAGTCGTCAAAATGGACTTTCGCCAACAAAGAAAAATTACCGGAAATCGAATTCGCGGATATTACATCTAACACCAACCCATATAATGGATGAGTCGATCTTCTTTTGTCCGTAATTCACTTGCCCTCAACCCATATGGTATATATGGCTCGCTGAACTATCTATGGTTAAAAGATCAACTCCTATCAGTCTGACAATTGAATCTCACCCGGCAACCCATATGGCTTCTAGGGGTTCGATTTGTCACACCGAAGGAATGTAATGCAGTCTGGGAATTTATGGATCCTCCCCATAATACTATCCCGACATACTCGGAACAATAGTATTTCAGTTTAGATTTCAATTTTCCATGACTTTGATGGAGGGTAGGAACCCTCGTAACCTTTATAACTAAGTGTTTGTAAGTGGGAGTATTACGCGATTATATTTTGCACTTCGCACATTAATATGTTTATAAGCGTGGCTTGCCGGTTTGTTTGTTTGTTTGTTATACAATATGAAAACATCCACAACCTAGTATCTACCAACATGTAGTCCATAGACCGTTCCTAAGTACCGAGTCATCATCGACTCGATAACGTTATAAGTAATCAAATTACATGTCTTGATTTTTCGTCGTCATGGCGGTTCGTCCTAGGTCTTCATCATAGCTGATTATTACATCAATAAAAATTACATCCTATACAAATTTAATAATAAAAATAGATTGCCTCAAAACGGAATTTACAACCCCGTCGAATAAAGATTCAAAACTAAGTCCATGAACTAGATCACCATTCTTGTAATAATGCAATAAATGCATTAAATTAATGGCATAAATACTAAATATTATATATTGATCTAATCAATATAAAGTAATCTAATTAATAGAATTAATCCAATTAATTCACAAAATCGAGAATTTTAACTTGTTCTAGACGGAAATAAATATTCCATTAAATTAATTCTCTTAAAAATAAAAATACCACATATATATATTTTAGTCAAATTAAATCTAGTTAGTTTGTGGGAAATTAATTTACCAAACATGAAATACAAAAAATGGAGTCGGAAACACAAAGCCCAGACCAAGCTGCGGCCGTGAAGCTGCACAGCCTGGCCGAGAGGCCCAGTGCTCCGACCGCCGCCTGAGCGCAGCGACTCTGTCGGCCTGCCGTGACCTCCCAGCTTCGAGCCGCGGGTCCGCCATTTTTCCGGCTCTTTTTTTATCCCGAATCCAAAAATAATATTTTTATATTTTTAAACTACACGTGTAAATCAATTTTTCAAAAAGAAAAATTGATTTATATTGTAACATAAAATCATGAAAAATAAATTTTTAGATGAACACTTAAACATTAACAATCAAAACAATTATGATTCTAAATCATAAAAATATACAACCAAGCACTCCAAATGCAAATATCATTTATACAATCGCATAGACCTCGCTCTGATACAACTGTTGGGATTCGGTGATAAAAACAACGTGCACAGTGGAAATATAAATCTGAACCTCTTAGATGATCGAGCAAGCACCATATATACGAATACAAATTGAAGAAGATAAAATTATAGATATCATACCCCCGTAGTACTTTAATAATCTCTTCTTGATCACGAACACGAACACGAATCCAATTTGCACGAGCTTGTGGAAAAATCCAACACTGAAAGTACCGAGTATCTCTACATCACCACGCATCGAATATCAATGGAAAATTTGATAAGAATTCGTTCTTCAAGAACAAAACTAAGAATTGCTTTAAGAATTTTTCTCTCTTATTTTTCTTCTAATTTTTTTCTCTCTAAGAGATGAACATAACAAGAAAAATTCTCCCTCTTATTGAAGCTCACGGCCGAAACATGTCCCTATGGTGTGGGAAATGTTGTTATTTATACACCACAAATAAGATATTTGATGAGATAATATCTTATCACTTTCTCCACATGCATAAAAGAAACCACCACTCACCACACCACGAAAATACAAGGGAGGAAAGGAGGGAGCATAAGAGGGGGTGGCCCACCTAGTGGTTGTTGAGAGAACGAGCCGAGCCACTCGGTTCGTGTACTGGACATTCGCGTGTCTAGTCCGTAATGTACACTTTGTTTAACCTCAAATATATTTATACTTAACTAATTAATCCAATTAATTATATCAAATATGATATTATAATTATATATTTCCAAGAAATATTTTACTTATGAATTATATTAATCATCCAGTAATTAATCAATGCATGAGATCGCATCCAATAAATCAAATTAGATATCTGATATTCAATATTAATGAAGAGATATAAATTCATATTTATCTGTCAACGATCCTTGTGCATGACTCCATAGGTCCGTCTCAATCAGCAATGGGAGGAACCAAGGAGTATGGTAGCGGCCCGCAACGTAACCCAACCAAGAACGAATGATTGGATCATTTCAAAATCATTATTTCGCGAATACCGTATACGTATAAACCCTTCAATCATATGTCCTGATCAAGTTTTAAGGACACGGCAATGTCAAACCCTATTGTAACTTGACTCTTTGCACATGTTAATGCAAACCGAGATCATCAATCTATCGTGTATACAACCAGCTCTAAATGCTTTCGTTAAAGAATTATGACCTCATTTGCCACTAAGCGCATATGATATTTATCTGCTGACTTACAGGATAAATAATCTTATCTTGGTATTTAGTAGAGACTGGTACTTGCCCACTAAGTTGCACTTCGAGGTTGACCCCACCAACCGATGATTGGATCGAACTACTCTAATGACTAACTTAATGTCAGAGTAAACAACAATGTCGAATCAGGCCGGCCCCTTACAAGCACCTTTCTTACTGAACCGTGAAGTTAAAGGTTCACATATACCTATCACAACCTTTGGGTGCAGTCATTGACATTCCCAGAGTGAGATCCATGTGACCGAATCGAAGTGAGTCGAGTATGAGTATACTGATCCCATTAGCATACCTATAACGTGTGCTCCCACAAACCCTTACTGAAGACATGCCCTCAACATGTCAAACCACAAGTTATAGAAGTCTTGTCTAAACTTAATGCCCAGTTAAGTTTTATCGACTTGGGAATTAGTTAAGCATTCGAGCCATAAATACTTCCAGTACCTATCTCATTATCTTCATAAAGCGTGGAATGTTTTCTCTCAAATGCAAGGACTATAATTTTATATACCATGTCACGATGCCAATGATATACAATAACATATCAATAATAAATGCCTTGTTCAATTTGATGTTCACAATTACAATACAATACTCCTGTATACCAATTCGGTTCGTTACCAATATCCACTGGTATTCCATCGGAAAACCACACGATAGAGTTCCAAAATCTCAATATATAAACTCCGACCAAAACTCCTCTTCCATATATGACTCGCAACGTCAACCATTATCCCATCTTGGATCACCTCAACTATGCTATGACAAAACATTGAATAATTAACAAATCAAACACAGCGAAAGACTACCCGAGAAGTCTCATTTGAAATAAGTAAATCAAGATCGCGAAAGGCAGTAGGAAAATAGATAAATGATTGGTCAAGCGTTTTACAAATCTCGGGAGTTTTAGAAAACATGAAAAAGCCCTTTTGAAACATTAGGGTTTCAGCCCGTATCTCGTTCCGCATTACAAGAAGTTTAAAAAGTAGAAAACCCTTTCCGGACCCCAGGTCCTGAGTTATAAAACTATTTCAAAATCGATTGGGTCTCAGCCCAAAAATCATTTTCGGTAAAACATCCGTAAAATATTCATTTTGAAAAGTATTATTTTCAAATGCTCAAAAACAGTTCATATATCACAAAATAAACTAACATGACTACATGTTCTTCTCAACAATCCATAGTTCTTCTCCCGAATACACAATTCCATTTCCAAAATTTAACCGACATATTGATTTCCAAAATCCTAGCTTCTCAAGATCATCAATCCTGTCCCAACTCTGTTACCTTATACTGTAACGCATAATATTCTGCTAAATCTCAAAGCATATCAACTTAGAACGGCAATAAATCTCAATGCAATTCAAAAATCTAAATACTTACAGATCGTGAAGTCGACGATTCCCCGTGATACTGGCACATGTCTCAACTCTAGAAAATACTCGACACAGAAATTTTTAAAACACACATTTTGCAAACTCAGTTCAACTCGAGAATACAATACAGCTCTATCCGAAGAAACACGTTAATATCATTTGAAAAAAATTTACAACAACCCCAATACCACACTGGTAAATCACATAACGCATAAGCCCGAGTGAAAAACAAAAACCCAGAGCTCAAACACTTGTCAACCGACAACTCGAATGACACGACAAAAGTACGACCCAACTTGTAACACCCCAAAACCGACAGGGAATATTACAGCGCCGTGGGCCCCATATTAGAACCCACAAGGCTAAAATCATTTTTGCAAACGTTTAAAAATGTCAAAAAGCCCTTTGAAAGTACACACACACGCAGCGGATAAAAACATAGTTAATTACATTTGTAGAGGAATTAGAAAACCAGAAAAGAATACATAATCCCAACAATCACGCCATAGCCAGTATCACCGGAAAGCTCATCCCTTCACGACTGCTACTAGCTCGAACTCCGAGTACCTAAAAGATAAAGCCCACGATGGGGTCAACCATAATACTCAACAATGATAACGATCACATCACAAAAACAATTACATATCAATGTAATCTACAGAGTAAGAACATTCCCCATGTATTTTACCGAAGTAACCTTACCAACCTGTCGCAACCATAATAATCAATTCTTACCATATCCCACGCCTCGTGTCCTTAAGTAATGAACGAATTCAAATGTAATCACCTGTACTGTATCCGAAACACTACCAAGATTTCCAAACATAAACATATCTCGAGTATAGAATAATCTGGCCAAGTTCAATTCTGCTGGCTGGGTCGCACAATTGGATCCCAATACTGATAGAAACTGACATCACACGATACATCTGCAAATAAACTGTCCCGAAACAATGGCGAGTCCCGGATATCAATACAAAGCATGAAGGCTCACACAGTCAATAATGATAAACAATCGATGCATCACCACGGAAATATCAATGACATGATATTTCCACACAAGATCGACAAAGGATCAACCATGGACAAGAATACCATGATCTGGTAACTCCAACAAGATCAACGAAGAATCAATAACCGAGAATACCGATGAGACGGTAATGATCAACGAAGAATCAATAACCGAGAATACCGACGACACGGCAAATCCCAACGAGATCAATAAAAGGTTGACAACCGAGAATACCGACGACATAGTAAACTCCAGCAACATCAATAAGGGTCAACAACCGAGAATACTGACGACACAGTAAACTCTCATAAGATCAATACGGACCAACAATCGGGAATACCAATGATACGGTAAACTTCAACAAGAGCAATAAGGAATCGACAATCGAGAATACCGACGGTATGGCAAACTCCCAAATGGAATCAATAAGGATCAATAACGAACGAGGCTACCAATGATAGGGGAAACTCCAAACGAGATTAATAAAGGATCGATGACAAAAAAGTTGACCATCGATAAGGTAACTCCAAACGAGATCAGAAAAGGATCAACGGGGACAAATATAAGAGAGAATAAAATCGTCAACCATATAAAAATCATATATACGGGATTTCAAAGACAACCCGAATATCGAATAGATCCAATTATACATGGACTGTGAACGACCAATCAATAAGACTCAAGATGGGCGTCACGATACGCTCGATCCAGACATGTGTCCGTGTACAAGCCAACCACTGGTATTGATCGTGTAAATGCCGGTCTCGTACCTAATCGGCCTCACGAAGCACGCCTCGTGTGCACGGTTCAATATGAGGTCGAAACCAACACATGCTACACGTGCCCGTCCGAAAATCCTACACATGAACGATCGTAACGTATCGACTCGGATATGCCACGATACAACATGACAACAAATCTCAAAGAATTGCGTATCCATCAAGGATCAGAAGACTTCCCAAAAGAGCAACAGTAACTCGATTATGAAAGACCGACACGACCACAATGTCGTATTTTCATCAGACAACAGTCCACATCATGCTCAACAATGCATATAATATTAACACATAAACTCCAAGGTAGCAGCCAAGGGTCACGGAAGCATCTCACAGAAATACCCCGGAACATAGGTGCCATTTAGGTCTTATCCCCTAACACAGTTCATGCAATCACAAAATACCCCAAGGTCGCAACCAAGGGTCACGAAAGTATCCACACAGGAATACCCCGGAACATAGGTGCCATATAGGTCTTATCCCCTAACACATCGGACCAACATATCACAGCTCAAAGGAAGAGCACATTACAAAACGTAACAATGATGGTGCACACTCACCACATGAAATATCAACACACACATGCAATAATGCAACATGATGATTATCATAATCTAACAATATTAATTTACCTCAAGCTGGAGACGCTAACCTTTCCACGACCAACCGCCCTGAACGAATACACGGTTTATCCGACAATCCAAAATGAAGTACAGTCCATAACTAATACCAAACCACCATCCCGAGTTCAACATCGACACGATAACTAACCTTGATATCCAACTTCTCATGCAATAGACCAAATTATAATTCAAGTTCCCATTTCCACTAGACATCCTTAAAATCATATACATTATGATTCATCTCGGTCCAATCATAATATACGTACAATCATTCCGACAACCCATATTTCACGATACCATTGCTCTATGAATCATAAATGAATGAAAACGAAATCATTTATTAACATTATGAACTGAGAAAGCATAACTTGCCTCGATACCGATACGATGAAGTTGTTACTAGTCCCGTCGTCTTCATCTAGAAGCTCCGCAACCCCGACTCACCGCAGCACAACGGTTAATATCAACGATCATCTAACGCAACCTAATACAATAATCAATCAACGATACGTTCGATAACAATCAACAACCGGTATAATCAACCAATCAAACTCAACGGTATCTCGATCGTACGAAATCAAACCACATCAACTCTTATCAATACGAATACAAGCCGAACTTCGATAATCGATAGTTCTATCAACGTCTACAACATTCTTGGTTCCGACTTCAATCTTAAATTCGGATTAACATAGCTCATTCTTGCGAATTCATAGGAATACAATTACGGCTATCATCATGAATAATCATATACCAAAATTAACCATAATTCTTCCAATTTACGGACATATAGCATTCAAGAATTCTTCAAGAACATGAACAAATCCATAATCACGTTTGAAGCTAACAAAACGACGTAATTCAATGTGTTCTAACATCTAACCATAATCTAATCCATACTCCAAGGCATGTATCATCATATTCTCCAATATACGATCCTCCTAACATCAAGAATCGAAGCAATACTACCAAGATCACAAAGAACAACATGGTTCTATAATCATAGTCAACATATTCAAGACAAAAACCAACATATCATCATCTTCCTTCAACATATAGTTCATATATCCTCAAGAATCGTAACAACAATACTATAATCGTCTTCATACGACGAAGAACATCAACACTAACATCAAAATCCGAATTCAAGGAGTAGAGTTCATCGACATACCTTTTGAAGATGAATAACATAATCAAACACTTCCAAAACTCTAAGAACTCCAAGTTTCAAGCTTCCGATCATCCTTATCAAAGTATTAACAAGGGTATGAGGGTCTGAAATGGGTTTGAGAGTGAAGAGGGATGATTTGGGGAGGAGGAAATGTGTTTTCTTACGTGAGGAAATGAAAGTCCCGTTCTTATTTTATAAACTGTGCATCTCGTTACGTACGTTAAGTCCCAAAGTTAACGTATGTAAGACCTTTAACGTACGCTATATGTCTTATATAGCGTACGTAATCGTCATCCAGGGTAATCTGTACTATTTTGCACCTAGCGTTACGTACGTAATACCATCACCGTAGCATACGTAATGTAGCGGTTGACTTGCTACAGTATCAACCCATATTACGTACGTAATATGCCATGCATAGCGTACGTAATGCCGGGGTTGACTCGCCTGTCCACATCCTGCGCCGAAAGCAGCCGACACCGGGCCCACCTGCCGACCACAGCTCGGACCCGCTGATTCCATTCTTAACGTATGTAATGTACGTAGCTTAACGTACGTTAAGATTACTTAGCTACGTACATAATCTCCAACATATAACGTACATAATGGCTTTCATACTTAGCCATTTTGCTCCTGTCTGTAATCTCAATATACTGAATATGTACATGCGACATACTGAATACATATGCTCGTTCCGATATCGTTCTCATACAATACTTCTGATGCACGATACCTCGAATACAACTGTCGACCAAGTACGACAATTGTACAAATACTCATACAGTATATCCGACATCGAAAAACACACCAAGCATGTAATATCCTAGAATCAAAATAACCTCGATAGACATACTGGCACGGCTGTCACGGTTTCCAAAATTATCCACTCATATCGTGTCGGTCCCACTCTGTACAATACATCCCAGATAAAATAATGCGAAAAATTCATAGTGAAATTCTAGGATATTACATATACACCCACTTAAATAAGTTTCGTCCTCGAAACTCAACACCTGCCATAATCAGTATCTCAATCCCGAAATATCTCAAAATCACGACACCATACTCAATAATCATCATCAAAACTGAAATAACTGAAAGAACATACTTACAGGTCCGTGAAGTCGATGATCTTTCGTGATACCAGCATACGACTCCCATACAAAGTCTCAACAAACTAACAACGCACCGGCATCGTAAATGCAGCAATTTGAAAATATTTCAAAAATTTTGAAACCTCCAAAATTGGTTTGACACAAAAGTCAGAAAATCATTTTCAAAAGTCACGCTACTACCGCACCGGTAGAGCCACATAACACACACGCCCGGGTTTTACGAAACCCAAGCTCCGATACCATTTTCTGTAACACCCCAAAACCGACCGGGAATATTACAGCGTCGTGGGCCCCATATTGGAACCCACAAGGCTAAAATCATTTTCGCAAACGTTTAAAAATGTCAAAAAGCCCTTTGAAAGTACACACACACGCAGCGGATAAAAACACAGTTAATTACATTTGTAGCGGAATTAGAAAACTAGAAAAGAATACATAATCCCAACAATCACGCCATAGCCAGATTCACCGGAAAGCTCATCCCTTCTCAACCGCTACTAGCTCGAACTCCGAGTACCTAAAAGATAAAGCCCACGATGGGGTCAGCCATAATACTCAACAATGATAACGATCACATCACAAAAACAATTACATATCAATGTAATCTACAGAGTAAGAACATTCCCCATGTATTTTACCGAAGTAACCTTACCAACCTGTCGCAACCATAACAATCAATTCTTACCATATTTCACGCCTCGTGTCCTTAAGTAATGAACGAATTCAAATGTAATCACGTGTACTGTATCCGAAACACTACCAAGATTTCCAAACATAAACATATCTCGAGTATAGAATAATCTGGCCAAGTTCAATTCTGCTGGCTGGGTCGCACAATTGGATCCCAATACTGATAGAAACTAACATCACACGATACATCTGCAAATCAACTGTCCTGAAACAATGGCGAGTCCCGGATATCAATACAAAGCATGCATGCTCACACATTCAATAATGATAAACAATCGATGCATCACCATAGAAATATCAATGACATGATATTTCCGCACAAGATCGACAAAGGATCAACCATGGACGAGAATACCATGATCTGGTAACTCCAACAAGATCAACGAAGAATCAATAACCGAGAATACCGATGAGACGGTAATGATCAACAAAGAATCAATAACCGATAATACCGACGACACGGCAAATCCCAACGAGATCAATAAAAGGTTGACAACCGAGAATACCGACGACATAGTAAACTCCAGCAAGATCAATAAGGGTCAACAACCGAGAATACTGACGACACAGTAAACTCTCATAAGAACAATACGGACCAACAATCGGGAATACCAACGATACGGTAAACTTCAACAAGAGCAATAAGGAATCGACAACCGAGAATACCGACGGTATGGAAAACTCCCAAACGGAATCAATAAGGATCAATAACGAACGAGGCTACCAATGATAGGGGAAACTCCAAACGAGATTAATAAAGGACCGATAACAAAAAAGTTGACCATCGATAAGGTAACTCCAAACGAGATCAGAAAAGGATCAATGGGGACAAATACACGAGAGAATAAAATCGTCAACCATATAAAAATCATATATACGGGATTTCAAAGACAACCCGAATATCGAATAGATCCAATTATACATGGACTGTGAACGACCAATCAATAAGACTCAAGATGGACGTCACGATACGCCGATCCACATGTGTCCGTACAAGCCAACCATCGGTATTGATCGGTACCCGTCGGTCTCGTACCTAATCGCCTCACGGCACGCCTCGTGCACGGTTCAATATGAGGTCGAAACCAACACATGCTACACGTGCCCGTCTCGAAAATCCTACACATGAACGATCAGAACGTATCTGACTCCGGATATGCCACGATACAACATGACAACAAATCTCAAAGAATTGCGTATCCATTAAGGATCAGAAAGACTTCCCAAAAGAGCAACAGTAACTCGATTATGAAAGACCGACACGACCACAATGTCGTATTTTCATCAGACAACAGTCCACATCATGCTCAACAATGCATATAATATTAACACATAAACCCCAAAGCAGCAGCCAAGGGTCACAGAAGCATCTCATATGAATACCCCGGAACATAGGTGCCATTTAGGTCTTATCCCCTAACACAGTTCATGCAATCACAAAATACCCCAAGGTCGCAACCAAGGGTCACGAAAGTATCCACACAGGAATACCCCGGAACATAGGTGCCATATAGGTCTTATCCCCTAACACATCGGCCCAACGTATCACAGCTCAAAGGAAGAGCACATTACAAAACGTAACAACGATGGTGCACACTCACCACATGAAATATCAACACACACATGCAATAATGCAACATGATGATTATCATAATCTAACAATATTAATTTACCTCAAGCTGGAGACGCTAACCTTTCCACGACCAACCGCCCTGAAGGAATACACGGTTTATCCGACAATCTAAAATGAAGTACAGTCCATAACTAATACCAAACCACCATCCCGAGTTCAACATCGACACGATAACTAACCTTGATATCCAACTTCTCATGCAATAGACCAAATTATAATTCAAGTTCCCATTTCCACTAGACATCCTTAAAATCATATACATTATGATTCATCTCGGTCCAATCATAATATACGTACAATCATTCCGACAACCCATATTCCACGATACCATTGCTATATGAATCATAAATGAATGAAAACGAAATCATTTATTAACATTATGAACTGAGCAAGCATAACTTGCCTCGATACCGATACGATGAAGTTGTTACTAGTCCCGTCGTCTTCATCTACAAGCTCCGCAGCCCCGACTCACCGCAGCACAACGGTTAATATCAACGATCATCTAACGCAACCTAATACAATAATCAATCAACGATACGTTTGATAACAATCAACAACCGGTATAATCAACCAATCAAACTCAACGGTACCTCGATCGTACGAAATCAAACCACATCAACTCTTATCAATACGAATACAAGCTGAACTTCGATAATCGATAGTTCTATCAACGTCTACAACATTCTTGGTTCCGACTTCAATCTTAAATTCGGATTAACATGGCTCATTCTTGCAAATTCATAGGAATACAATTACGGCTATCATCATGAATAATCATATACCAAAATTAACCATAATTCTTCCAATTTACGGACATATATCATTCAAGAATTCTTCAAGAACGTGAACTAATCCATAATCACATTTGAAGCCAACAAAACGATGTAATTCAATGTGTTCTAACATCTAACCATAATCTAATCCATACTCCAAGGCATGTATCATCATATTCTCCAATATACGATCCTCCTAACATCAAGAATCGAAGCAATACTACCATGATCACCAAGAACAACATGGTTCTATAATCATAGTCAACATATTCAAGACAAAACCAACATATCATCATCTTCCTTCAACATATAGTTCATATATCCTCAAGAATCGTAACAACAATACTATAATCATCTTCATACGACGAAGAGCATCAACACTAACATCAAAATCCGAATTCAAGGAGTAGAGTTCATCAACATACCTTTTGAAGATGAATAACATAATCAAACACTTCCAAAACTCCAAGAACTCCAAGTTTCAAGCTTCCGATCATCCTTATCAAAGTCTTAACAAGGGTATGAGGGTCTGAAATGGGTTTGAGAGTGAAGAGGGATGATTTGGGGAAGAGGAAATGTGTTTTCTTACGTGAGGAAATGAAAGTCCCGTTCTTATTTTATAAACTGTGCATCTCGTTACGTACGTTAAGTCCCAAAGTTAACGTATGTAAGACCTTTAACGTACGCTATATGTCCTATATAGCGTACGTAATCGTCATCCAGGGTAATCTGTACTATTTTGCACCTAGCGTTACGTACGTAATACCATCACCATAGCGTACGTAATGTAGCGGTTGACTTGCTACAGTATCAACCCATATTACGTACGTAATATGCCATGCATAGCGTACGTAATTCCGGGGTTGACTCGCCTGTCCACATCCTGCGCCGAAAGCAGCCGACACCAGGCCCACCTGCCGACCACAGCTCGGACCCGCTGATTCCATTCTTAACGTACGTAATGTACGTAGCTTAACGTACGTTAAGATTACTTAGCTACGTACGTAATCTCCAACATATAACGTACGTAATGGCTTTCATACTTAGCCATTTTGCTCCTGTCTGTCATCTCAATATACTGAATATGTACATGCGACATACTGAATACATATGCTCGTTCCGATATCGTTCTCATACAATACTTCTGATGCACGATACCTCGAATACAACTGTCGACCAAGTACGAAAATTGTACAAATACTCATACAGTATATCCGACATCGAAAAACACACCAAGCATGTAATATCCTAGAATCAAAATAACCTCGATAGACATACTGGCACGGCTGTCACGGTTTCCAAAATTATCCACTCATATCGTGTCGGTCCCACTCTGTACAATACATCCCAGATAAAATAATGCGAAAAATTCATAGTGAAATTCTAGGATATTACATATACACCCACTTAAATAAGTTTCGTCCTCGAAACTCAACACCTTCCATAATCAGTATCTCAATCCCGAAATATCTCAAAATCACGACACCATACTCAATAATCATCATCAAAACTGAAATAACTGAAAGAACATACTTACAGGTCCGTGAAGTCGATGATCTTCTGTGATACCAGCATACGACTCCCATACAAAGTCTCAACAAACTAACAACGCACCGGCATCGCAAATACAGCAATTTGAAAATATTTCAAAAATTTTGAAACCTCCAAAATTGGTTTGACACAAAAGTCAGAAAATCATTTTCAAAAGTCACGCTACTACCGCACCGGTAGAGCCACATAACACACACGCCCGGGTTTTACGAAACCCAAGCTCCGATACCATTTTCTGTAACACCCCAAAACCGACCGGGAATATTACAGCGCCGTGGGCCCCATATTGGAACCCACAAGGCTAAAATCATTTTCGCAAACGTTTAAAAATGTCAAAAAGCCCTTTGAAAGTACACACACACGCAGCGGATAAAAACAAAGTTAATTACATTTGTAGCGGAATTAGAAAACTAGAAAAGAATACATAATCCCAACAATCACGCCATAGCCAGATTCACCAGAAAGCTCATCCCTTCAAAACCGCTACTAGCTCGAACTCCGAGTACCTAAAAGATAAAGCCCACGATGGGGTCAGCCATAATACTCAACAATGATAACGATCACATCACAAAAACAATTACATATCAATGTAATCTACAGAGTAAGAACATTCCCCATGTATTTTACCGAAGTAACCTTACCAACCTGTCGGAACCATAACAATCAATTCTTACCATATTTCACGCCTCGTGTCCTTAAGTAATGAACGAATTCAAATGTAATCACCTGTACTGTATCCGAAACACTACCAAGATTTCCAAACATAAACATATCTCGAGTATAGAATAATCTGGCCAAGTTCAATTCTGCTGGCTGGGTTGCACAATTGGATCCCAATACTGATAGAAACTGACATCACACGATACATCTGCAAATCAACTGTCCCGAAACAATGGCGAGTCCCGGATATCAATACAAAGCATGCAGGCTCACGCAGTCAATAATGATAAACAATCGATGCATCACCACGGAAATATCAATGACATGATATTTCCACACAAGATCGACAAAGGATCAACCATGGACGAGAATACCATGATCTGGTAACTCCAACAAGATCAACGAAGAATCAATAACCTAGAATACCGATGAGACGGTAATGATCAACGAAGAATCAATAACCGATAATACCGACGACACGGCAAATCCCAACGAGATCAATAAAAGGTTGACAACCGAGAATACCGACGACATAGTAAACTCCAGCAAGATCAATAAGGGTCAACAACCGAGAATACTGACGACACAGTAAACTCTCATAAGATCAATACGGACCAACAATCGGGAATACCAACGATACGGTAAACTTAAACAAGAGCAATAAGGAATCGACAACCGAGAATACCGACGGTATGGCAAACTCCCAAACGGAATCAATAAGGATCAATAACGAACGAGGCTACCAATGATAGGGGAAACTCTAAACGAGATTAATAAAGGACCGATAACAAAAAAGTTGACCATCGATAAGGTAACTCCAAACGAGATCAGAAAAGGATCAATGGGGACAAATACATGAGAGAATAAAATCGTCAACCATATAAAAATCATATATACGGGATTTCAAAGACAACCCGAATATCGAATAGATCCAATTATACATGGACTGTGAACGACCAATCAATAAGACTCAAGATGGATGTCACGATACGCTCGATCCAGACATGTGTCCGTGTACAAGCCAACCACTGGTATTGATCAGGTACCAGTCTGGTCTCGTACCTAATCAGCCTCACGAAGTACGTCTCGTGTGCACAGTTCAATATGAGGTCGAAACCAACACATGCTACACGTGCCCATCCCGAAAATCCTACACATGAACGATCAGAACGTATCTGACTCCGGATATGCCACGATACAACATGACAACAAATCTCAAAGAATTGCGTATCCATCAAGGATCAGAAGACTTCCCAAAAGAGCAACAGTAACTCGATGATGAAAGACCGACACGACCACAATGTCGTATTTTCATCAGACAACAGTCCACATCATGCTCAACAATGCATATAATATTAACACATAAACCCCAAGGCAGCAGCCAAGGGTCACGGAAGCATCTCACAGGAATACCCCGGAACATAGGTGCCATTTAGGTCTTATCCCCTAACACAGTTCATGCAATCAAAAAATACCCCAAGGTCGCAACCAAGGGTCACGAAAGTATCCACACAGGAATACCCCGGAACATAGGTGCCACATAGGTCTTATCCCCTAACACATCGGCCCAACATATCACAGCTCAAAGGAAGAGCACATTACAAAACGTAACAACGATGGTGCACACTCACCACATGAAATATCAACACACACATGCAATAATGCAACATGATGATTATCATAATCTAACAATATTCATTTACCTCAAGCTGGAGACGCTAACCTTTCCATGACCAACCGCCCTGAACGAATACACGGTTTATCCGACAATCCAAAATGAAGTACAGTCCATAACTAATACCAAACCACCATCCCGAGTTCAACATCGACACGATAACTAACCTTGATATCCAACTTCTCATACAATAGACCAAATTATAATTCAAGTTCCCATTTCCACTAGACATCCTTAAAATCATATACATTATGATTCATCTCGGTCCAATCATAATATACGTACAATCATTCCGACAACCCATATTCTATGATACCATTCCTATATGAATCATAAATGAATGAAAACGAAATCATTTATTAACATTATGAACTGAGCAAGCATAACTTGCCTCGATACCGATACGATGAAGTTGTTACTAGTCCCGTCGTCTTCATCTACAAGCTCCGCAGCCCCGACTCACCGCAGCACAACGGTTAATATCAACGATCATCTAACGCAACCTAATACAATAATCAATCAACGATACATTCGATAACAATCAACAACCGGTATAATCAACCAATCAAACTCAACGGTATCTCGATCGTACGAAATCAAACCACATCAACTCTTATCAATACGAATACAAGCCGAACTTCGATAATCGATAGTTCTATCAACGTCTACAACATTCTTGGTTCCGACTTCAATCTTAAATTCGGATTAACATGGCTCATTCTTCCAAATTCATAGGAATACAATTACGGCTATCATCATGAATAATCATATACCAAAATTAACCATAATTCTTCCAATTTACGGACATATATCATTCAAGAATTCTTCAAGAACATGAACTAATCCATAATCACGTTTGAAGCCAAGAAAACGATGTAATTCAATGTGTTCTAACATCTAACCATAATCTAATCCATGCTCCAAGGCATGTATCATCATATTCTTCAATATACGATCCTCCTAACATCAAGAATCGAAGCAATACTACCAAGATCACCAAGAACAACATGGTTCTATAATCATAGTCAACATATTCAAGACAGAAACCAACATATCATCATCTTCCTTCAACATATAGTTCATATATCCTCAAGAATCGTAACAACAATACTATAATCATCTTCATACGACGAAGAACATCAACACTAACATCAAAATCCGAATTCAAGGAGTAGAGTTCATCAACATACCTTTTGAAGATGAATAACATAATCAAACACTTCCAAAACACCAAGAACTCCAAGTTTCAAGCTTCCGATCATCCTTATCAAAGTCTTAACAAGGGTATGAGGGTCTGAAATGGGTTTGAGAGTGAAGAGGGACGATTTGGGGAGGAGGAAATGTGTTTTCTTACGTGAGGAAATGAAAGTCCCGTTCTTATTTTATAAACTGTGCATCTTGTTACGTACGTTAAGTCCCAAAGTTAACGTATGTAAGGCCTTTAACGTACGCTATATGTCCTATATAGCGTACGTAATCGTCATCCAGGGTAATCTGAACTATTTTGCACCTTGCGTTACGTACGTAATACCATCACCGTAGCGTACGTAATGTAGCGGTTGACTTGCTACAGTATCAACCCATATTACGTACGTAATATGCCATGCATAGCGTACGTAATGCCGGGGTTGACTCGCCTGTCCACATCCTGCGCCGAAAGCATCCGACACCGGGCCCACCTGCCGACCACAGCTCGGACCCGCTGATTCCATTCTTAACGTACGTAATGTACGCAGCTTAACGTACGTTAAGATTACTTAGCTACGTACGTAATCTCCAACATATAACGTACGTAATGGCTTTCATACTTAGCCATTTTGCTCCTGTCTGTCATCTCAATATACTGAATATGTACATGCGACATACTGAATACATATGCTCGTTCCGATATCGTTCTCATACAATACTTCTGATGCACGATACCTCGAATACAACTGTCGACCAAGTACGACAATTGTACAAATACTCATACAGTATATCCGACATCGAAAAACACACCAAGCATGTAATATCCTGGAATCAAAATTACCTCGATAGACATACTGGCACGGCTGTCACGGTTTCCAAAATTATCCACTCATATCGTGTCGGTCCCACTCTGTACAGTACATCCCAGATAAAATAATGCGAAAAATTCATAGTGAAATTCTAGGATATTACACAACTCGACCCGACTGCCTAGGTTTTCTCAACCTAAACTCTGATACCATATTCTGTAACACCTCCAGAGCCATCCAGGAATATTACAGCGCCGTGGGCCCCAACTTGTTGATACGGAGCTGGAACTGATAACTAAGGATCTGATGTGTGAAGAAAGATGGAACCCACAAGGCTGAAGGAAATTTTTGCAAATATTTACAAACACCCAAGAGGCTAACGACGGTACTATCTATTAAAAACATTCGAAGACTTAATAAAATCCAATTATCAAAACCATCGTAAAAATCTCATTTGAAACCACAAGGCCCAAAAAGCCAAGACTCAACAGTTTAAAAACATACATTAAGCTATCGCTTACACGTACCGTCAAAATAGTTTGGAAGACGATTTCCAAAGTAACTTATGTTACCAGATACCAAAAAGGCCATTTGGAAAATACTCACGCAGTGGAAAAAGACAAACAATTGAAATACTTTAGCAGCGGAATACAACAACTTATCAGAAACTCAATACACAAATACATGCCCTAGCCAGTATCCTCTGGAAAACTCATCTCTCCACGACCTCTACAAGCTTGATATTCCAAGAACCTAAAAAGAAAGCCCATGACGGGGTCAGCCATAATATCCAATAATGATAACCATCACATCACATCAATAATTCCATACCAATGAAATGACTAAGTAAGAATACGACCAATGTAATCTTACCGCCATAACCTTACTTACTCGAATAATCCTCATCAAAATAACCATTATCAGATTGTACATCTCGTAATCTCGATTAATTAATAAACTCAAACAAAACATTTGTATTGTTCCTCAAACAATACTCAAGATTCTCAAAACATCATCATAACTCGCAATACGGAAATATACCAACTCTGACCAATTTGATCCATCGGAATAACATCATCAAATCCCAACACGATAATCGATTGTTCATCAAAAGACAAATACCAAAGGAAATACGGAACATACCTCAAGATATGAAAATCTACGACGAAATCAGTCAGTCTAATCCAAGATTAGATCAATAGAACATACGAACATGGTCCTAACACAAGACCTACAAATGCATACTCATATGACAAAGTCAATATGCTCACATCGATAACAACAGTGTATACTTATGGCAAACACATAATATATATATATACACAACAACAACACATAGGTAATCCGATGATCCAACGTTCACTGCCTAGATCCCACGATGATCCCATCAGACCAACCCGTGGTGGAAAAACCTGTCCGATGATCCAGCGCACGCTAGCATAGATCCCCCGATGATCCCGTTGGACCAACATGAGGTGGACAAATGACAAAAATGCACAACTGCACAAAACAACAGTACACAATGAATGACAACAATAATGCATAAATGCATGACAACAGTGATACACGAATGTATCATGACATGATCGACACAAATGATAAAAATGATTAGAGTACTTGCCCCGAGTCCTTCGAGAGCGATCTCAATGTCTAAACCATCACGAACCATTATCCTCAATACTCGACGGTCCAAAATATCACGGATTGCAGATAATTCATATCTTCGTCTTTATCACAATGTATCCTCGATATACAAGTATACCAATAACAAAAGTAAATCATATACATTATAATTAAAATTTCCAAAACTCGAATACAATTTATAATCCCAAATATCCTGTGATTACGATTATAAACATTGCTTATACGAATTATAAACGAATGAAACAGAAACCATTCATTAAATATTATAAACTGAGCAAGTAATAACTTGCCTCGATACCAATGAAGCCGTTACCAATCCCATTGCCTTCGTCTACGAACTCCTCTGCCCCGACCAAAGCAATCTACGAACATTCTCGAATATGACCGCAATGCATGGTTCTAATCACCGATCAATAATCTCAACCTATTACAATAATCGATAAACAACAAGTTCGATAATAGTCAACAATCGATATAACCAATCCACAAACCCAACTGCTCAACAATATCTCGGTTAACCACAAGTCTGATCAAACCAACTTAAACGATCACGAATTCATAACCAAAACAGGATATACTACCCTGCCTGTTGACTTAGCGCACGTTAATCACTTAAAATAGCGTGCGCTAAGTCGTTCCCATTAGCGTGCGCTAGACAGTAACACTAGCGTGTGCTAATGACATGCAGTTGCATGCATTTCAGATACCGATCAACATATGGCGATTATCAAGGACACTAAGTGATTCTAAAACATGTTCTTAGCTATCAAAACAACGAAATCCGATATCCTTTAACATATAGGTAATCATCCAACTCTTAATCCAATTCATATATTCACATATCATCTTCTTCTTCAAATATCAACATCATGAATATCAAGAACCCTAACAACACTTCCCTAATCTTAAATTACAGAGATTAATCATCAACAATGACATCAACATCCACAAAGTAGAAGAAGGATTAACCAACTTATCTCAAGAAAACGAACTACACAATTCAAACTACACGAATCATATTAATATCATCATACTCCAGTAATCCATCTCATAATCATGCTTGTCAACTTGTTTATGTAATAATCATCAACTCCAGAACATCAACATTCAATCCAAAACGAAATCCAAAGATGAAGTGTAGTTACCTTTTTGAAGGAATGGATTGAATCCCAAGTTCGAATCCGTTTCCAATCGATTCCCAGCTTAATATTATTATGGATGATTAACTCCACTATAATCCAGTATTTGGAACTTCAAACATTCTCTAAGAACTCACTCTATCGATTGCAATGCGAGAATGGACGAAATGAAGAATAATGGCCAACTGCACATATATATATATATATATATATATATATATATATATATATTGACCATTATTAGCGTGCGCTAACTGTCTTTGTTAGCGTGCGCTATAGCAGTCCAGAGGCTACGGCCTTACCGCATACAATGATTTACATACGCAATGCCCATGCAATAGCATACGTAGTCTCCTCTATTTAGCGTACGCTAGTGTCCGATCATAGCGTACGCTACTCATAGTTGACTCGTTTGTCTGTATGCTCTGAAGACGGGTCCACACGCCGACAGCTCTGACTAGGATAAGATTCCCTTTGGACCTATCTGATGTTAGCGTGCGCTAACCCTTCACAACAAACATCCGTTGACCTCGTCGGCACATGCGCCGAAAGTGACCGGGTCCACACATAGATTCCTTCTGATCTGGTCTGTACTAGCGTGCGCTATCCTTTACCAATAGGGTGTGCTAAACCTGCACGATAGCATGCGCTAGGCATGTATATTAGCGTGCGCTAATAATGCTACACTTAGCCATTTTCAGCTATTCTTGTCCAACGTCTCAACATACAGAATACGAACATACGTCATACTGAATACGTATACTCAACATATTATATCCTCAAATGCAATTGTTGACCAAATACGACAATTATACCAATACTGACATCTCAATCCTTAATTTATTTTATCCATACTGTACAGATTCCATGCTGTACAATATAACTCAGATACAATAATATTAAACAACAGTAGTAGAAATTCTAGATATTACACATCCGAGCACCAAATAACTATTTCGATATCTCATACCGAGCATTTCAACTATGCTCCCCATATAGCTCAGTAAGATGTGCCAGAATCACCCTTGAAGAGGGCATGTTCTCATGGGCCCTCTGAAGCTCATTGTTCTTTGAGTCCATCATGAATCCTCGGATCCTGATATTATTTTTAAGCCATTCTCATGGGCATCAACATCTTCCTAACTAGCCCTGGTCCTTGCAGGAGCGGGTGGGAGCCCACATCCAATACATAACCCAGTGTCTCCATACTAAGGACTACCCTCAGATTGCGGAGCCAGTCCATAAAGTTGGGTCTAGTAAGAGTGTTCTTTTTAAGTAAAATCGTGAGTGGGTTCATTGTCATTTTGAGAGAGTGTTGTTAACCACAGAGAATAATTTTATATTCATTAGTTACTATTTAATTATGATCTGAGTAAAGAATTTAAGGACTTTATTTATTTAAAACTCGTCTCCCACTATTTTTATCGGAATTACACACTCCGTTGTAAGATCCGAAAGTCATGGTTAACTTTATAGTGGTGATTAAGTGCTTTACAAAGTTTAATAGAGGGCAACCATTCAGTTTATATTCTATCATTTTTTATAAAGTGGTGTCTAACACCAACCCATATAATGAATGATTCGATCTTCTTTTGTCCGTAATTCACTTGCCCTCAACCCATATGGTATATATGGCTCGCTGAACTATCTAAGGTTAAAAGATCAACTCCTATCAGTCTGACAATTGAATCTCACCCGGCAACCCATATGGCTTCTAGGGGTTCGATTTGTCACACCGAAGGAATGTAATGCAGTCTGAGAATTTATCGACCTTCCCCATAATACTATCCCGATATACTCGGAAGAATAGTATTTCAGTTTAGATTTCAATTTTACATGACTTTGATGGAGGGTAGGAAACCCCGTAACCTTTATAACTAAGTGTTTGTAAGTGGGAGTATTACGCGATTATATTTTGCACTTCGCACATTAATATGTTTATAAGCGTGGCTTGCCGGTTTGTTTGTTTGTTTGTTATACAATATGAAAACATCCACAACCTAGTATATACCAACATGTAGTCCATAGACCGTTCCTAAGTACCGAGTCATCATCGACTCGATAACGTCATAAGTAATCAAATTACATGTCTTGATTTTTCGTCGTCATGGCGGTTCGTCCTAGGTCTTCATCATAGCTGATTATTACATTAATAAAAATTACATCCTATACAAATTTAATAATAAAAATAGATTGCCTCAAAACGGCATTTACAACCCCGTCGAATAAAGATTCAAAACTAAGTCCATGAACTAGATCACCATTCTTGTAATAATGCAATAAATACATTAAATTAATGGCATAAATACTAAATATTATATATTGATCTAATCAATATTATATATTGATCTAATCAATATAAAGTAATCTAATTAATAGAATTAATCCAATTAATTCACAAAATCGAGAATTTTAACTTGTTCTGGACGAAAATAAATATTCCATTAAATTAATTCTCTTAAAAATAAAAATACCACATATATATATATATATATATTTTAGTCAAATTAAATCTAGTTAGTTTGTGGGAAATTAATTTACCAAACATGAAATACAAAAAATGGAGTCGGAAACACAAAGCCTGACCAAGCTGTAGCCGGCAGAGTGCTCAGCCTGGCCGAGAGGCCAGTGCTCCGGCCATCGCCTCGCGAGCGCAGTGCCATTGTCGGCCTCGCTGACCTCACTTGAGCCGCAGGTCCGGCCATTTTTCCGGCTCTTTTTTTATCCCGAATCCAAAAATAATATTTTTGTATTTTTAAACTACACATGTAAATCAATTTTTCAAAAAGAAAAATTGATTTATATTGTAACATAAAATCATGAAAAATAAATTTTTAGATGAACACTTAAACATTAACAATCAAAACAATTATGATTCTAAATCATAAAAATATACAACCAAGCACTCCAAATGCAAATATCATTTATACAATCGCATAGACCTCGCTCTGATACAACTGTTGGGATTCGGTGATAAAAACAACGTGCACAGTGGAAATATAAATCTGAACCTCTTAGATGATCGAGCGAGCACCATATATACGAATATAAATTGAAGAAGATAAAATTATAGAAATAATACCCTCGTAGTACTTTAATAATCTCTTCTTGATCACGAACACGAACACGAATCCATTTTGCACGAGCTTGTGGAAAAATCCAACACTGAAAGTGCCGAGTATCTCTACATCACCACGCGTCGAATATCAATGGAAAATTTGATAAGAATTCGTTCTTCAAGAACAAAACTAAGAATTTCTATAAGAATTTTTCTCTCTTCTTTTTCTTCTAATTTTTTTATTTCTAAGAGATGAACATAACAAGAGAAATTCTCCCTCTTATTGAAGCTCACGGCCGAAACATGTCCCTATGGTGTGGGAAATGTTGTTATTTATACACCACAAATAAGATATTTGATGAGATAATATCTTATCACTTTCTCCACATGCATAAAAGAAACCACCACTCACCACACCACGAAAATACAAGGGAGGAAAGGAGGGAGCATAAAAGGGGGTGGCCCACCTAGTGGTTGTTGAGAGAACGAGCCGAGCCACTCGGTTCGTGTACTGGACATTCGCGTGTCTAGTCCGTAATGTACACTTTGTTTAACCTCAAATATATTTATACTTAACTAATTAATCCAATTAATTATATCAAATATGATATTATAATTATATATTTCCAAGAAATATTTTACTTATGAATTATATTAATCATCCAGTAATTAATCAATGCATGAGATCGCATCCAATAAATCAAATTAGATATCTGATATTCAATATTAATGAAGAGATATAAATTCATATTTATCTGTCAACGATCCTTGTGCATGACTCCATAGGTCCGTCTCAATCAGCAATGGGAGGAACCAAGGAGTATGGTAGCGGCCCGCAACGTAACCCAACTAAGAACGAATGATTGGATCATTTCAAAACCATTATTTCGCGAATACCGTATACGTATAAACCCTTCAATCATATGTCCCGATCAAGTTTTAAGGACACGGCAATGTCAAACCCTATTGTAACTTGACTCTTTGCACTTGTTAATGCAAACCGAGATCATCAATCTATCGTGTATACAACCAGCTCTAAATGCTTTCGTTAAAGAATTATGACCTCATTTGCCACTAAGCGCATATGACATTTATCTGCTCACTTACAGGATAAATAATCTTATCTTGGTATTTAGTAGAGACTGGTACTTGCCCACTAAGTTGCACTTCGAGGTTGACCCCACCAACTGATGATTGGATCGAACTACTCTAATGACTAACTTAATGTCAGAGTAAACAACAATGTCGAATCAGGCCGGCCCCTTACAAGCACATTTCTTACTGAACCGTGAAGTTAAAGGTTCACATATACCTATCACAACCTTTGGGTGCAGTCATTGACATTCCCAGAGTGAGATCCATGTGACCGAATCGAAGTGAGTCGATTATGAGTATACTGATCCCATTAGCATTCTAACACCCCCAATATATTTGGGAATATTACAGCGCCGTAAATCCTTTACATAAGGATTTACAAGGCTGAAGAATTGAACAAGTATAAAAAGGTACTGAAGAATGGAAATAACGGAATTTCAGTACATTAGTTCTGACCAAAATACAGAAATAGTACAATTGTCCAACAGAACTCAATATTACATCACCAAATTCAAATCATCACAAACGACTGCGTACTCGAGTACTTATTGAAATAACGAATAAACAACAGATAAATAAACCCGGTCGGGACATCACTCTGCACCCTCGTCGTCATCTGCTCCGGTGGTTGTTTCCCCTCTCCGGATCCCGAACACAAACAAAATGTTCACCCCGAAGGGGTTAGCACAACGATGCTAGTACAAGTACCATAGCATATTATTCATATCTCACGGTGAATAACAATGATAACGTAAACGACAAAATACCAACGAGTCTTCTCTACGAGAATCTCAAACATAACATATACAATCGATAATCACAACATGATATCAATACATACACATGGTAATTCCATCGATCCAGCTTCACCGCCTAGAACCCACGATGATCCCGCGGACCAACCCGTGGTGGAAAACCCGTCCGATGATCCAGTAGACGCTAGCATAGATCCCGATGATCCCGGACCAACACGAGGTGGACACACAATAACGACATACATGCACGACAATATGTATAACAACAATACATAAAACAATTAAGGTACTTGCCTCGATTTGAAGACAATAACAATACTTCCACGAAAATGAACACTCGAAGGTCGTCCTCCTCAATCAATCACGAACGAGACCAAACCTTAACAAAAGAAATGATATAGGATTTATCTCACGTCGTATGAATGTTAAACAATTCGATTAACGGTCAAAAGTTCATAAACCGCACCGCCGAATAGCTTAGCGCACGCTAAGTACTCGTAGCGTGCGTTAAATGCATCAATAGCGCACGCAAACAACAGAGCCTAGCGACGCTAACGATGCATGGTCGATTACCTCACCGACCGGCCGCTGACTTCGCTGATGGTCTAGCGACGTTACGTACCAAACGTAGCGCACGCTAACAATCGCCGATAGCGCACGTTACATCGCATATCATAGCGCGGCGCTATTCGCATGGCGCCATCACGAGCAAGAACTGTTCTTGCCATGTTTGAAACAACGAAAGCTTGCGTGATAATTCATGTTACTACCATGAATACTATGTCTACACCCTCATGAATGATTATACGGATAAAGACAACTTCGGATTCAAGGATATGCATGCCAATATAAAACCATATTCCTTTCCGACTTCAAATCTTCATACGATAATACGAAAAACTAAATGGTTGATATCAACACCTCTATATCAGTCCATATTATCCTACTGAAGTTGATAAACGTCCTATATATACTAGATAAATCCTTCCATGATCAAACCTTTAGATTTATCTAACAATAAGGATGTTAACGTCTAGTCCAAGATTACTATGAAATCATCTATTAGATTCGGTTAACCATTGATAGAAGCTTCTCTTCACATATTCAGTGTACTAAGATTCGAATCATGATGATTATAATCAAGGTATTCGGCTTATACAACTCACTATTCCAAACATGATATACTTGGATAATTCATCTATGAAAATCCATATCTTGTTAACATGATCATCCAAATCGTTAGAATCCAACTCTAAGTGCGGAGATATATTGAACATACCTTAAAATGATGAAATCACTGAACCGTAAGGTAGAATCCAACTCCGGTTGGTTGTATGCCCTTCCAAGGTGCTATTCCACTTCCATGAACATTCCACGTGGTAACCAATGTATAAATATCAACAATATGTGTTCTTAAGTGTATAAGAGTATTTCTACAACTCTCTGAACTCTCAAGATTGAGGAAAGTGCGAAAGAAATGCAAGCCAACACGGTTGATGTCCCATTTATAATTTCTGCATTATTGATAAGTTAGCGCACGCTACTAAGCATCCCTTAGCGTGCGCTAATAATGGTTGACTTCAGATTTTGTCCGGGTGCGTCAGCGGGAATCTTATCCGGACCCATGTCCCGCTGGCGCACGAGCCAGCTGCCCCGCTCAATAATTGAGTCCTTAGCGCACGTTACTCATACCTGCATAGCGTGCGCTAATAATGGCCCGATAGCGCGCGTTAAGATACATTCTTAGCGTGCGCTATCACAAGGTTGTTTGAGCAATTATACATGTTTCTATACTTATGCATAATGACATTAATGCACTAAATATCACACTCCAATAATCAAAATCATCAATCCGAAATAATACATGGTTGAATACAGATGAAATACACTGTAATAAATCCGGATATTACATACTCTCCTACTAAAAAGGAGTTTCGTCCCGAAACTCAAGACGAAAATAACTCGGGATATCTAGACTTCATATCAGCTTCTGTTTCCCAAGTGGCTTCTTCCGTTCCATGACATGACCACTGAACTTTGACCAAAACGATTGACTTGTTCCTCAGTTGCTTAACTCGACTCTCGAGTATCTTGACTGGTCTTTCTTCAAACGTCCCATCCTGTTCGACTTCGATCTCGCCGAAATCGATGATATGACTGGGATCTGGTATATATCTCCGCAACTGGGATACGTGGAACACGTTATGAACATGGCACAATGACGGCGGTAATGCTAATCTGTAGGCCAACTCCCCAACTCTCTCGAGGATCTCAAATGGTCCGATATATCTCGGACTCAGCTTACCTTTCCTACCGAAACGAAAGATTCCCCGGTAGGAGAAACCTTCAAAAGTACGTGATCTCCCAGATCGAACTCCAATGGGCGGCGGCAGACGTCCGCATAGGATTTCTCGCGACTGGCGCCAATGCCTTTCACGAATCAAGGCTATCTTTTCTCGAGTCCGCTCGATCAACTCGTTCTGTTCGATCAAGTCCGATGAATCGTCCCAACATAAGGGCGATCTGCATCTCCTTCCGTATAATGCCTCAAACGGTGCCATCTTAATGGAAGCATGCCAACTATTGTTGTAAGTAAATTCAATCAATGGTAGATGAACTTCCCAATCGTTTGACCAATCTAAGGCATGTGCCCTTAGCATATCTTCCACCGTTTGTATAGTTCTCTCATTGTCCATCGATTGCGGGTGATAAGTCAGATCAAGTTCAATTCGGTCCCCAAGGCCTTATGAACGCCTTCCAAAAGTGAGACACAAAACGGCCATCTCGATCGAAACAATGGTCTTCGGCGTACCATGCAATCGAACTATCTCGAAATAAAGACTCGTGCCAACCTCTCTCGGTCCCCACGTATCCTTAATGCCTAGAAAATGAGCCGATTTGGTTAAACGATCAACTATCACCCAAATCATGTTCATTCTGTCCCGGTTTTCGGCATATTAGTGATAAAGTCCATTGATATATCCTCCCACTTCCATTCGTGGATCGGGAGCGGCTTCAACATTCCAAAGCAGCCGTTGATGCTCGATCTTAACTCCGACAAGTCAAGCATTTGAAACATAGTCCGCTACGTCTTTCTTCATGTTGCCCCACGAAATTCCGCTTCAAGTCCTTATACATTTTACTGGTGCCCGGGTGGATGGAATAGGGCGAACTATGAGCCTCCTTCATAATCGTCTGTTTGAACATCAACATCGGGAACGCAGAGTCGGTCTGAAATCTCAAAACTCCATCGTCATGAATTATGAATCCGGGGCCTTTCCTTTGATCACTTCGTCATGCAACCGAATCATCGAGGGTCATCTCGCTGTCTAGATTTGATTTCTTCGGTTAATGACGAAGTTATCTCCATCACGCATGATTGTCCCCTGGACTCTGTAACCACACTTCAATCCCTTCACGAATCATTTCTCATGAAGGCTAAGTTGGGAGGTCGGTGTCTTGATCTCGAATAGAGACAGGCATGCGGCTAAGTGCATCGGCCACTACATTCGCTTTGCCTGGATGATATAAAAGCTCCAAGACATAGACCTAAAGCAGTACCAACCATCTGCTTTGCCGCATATTCAACTCTTTACATCGAATATGTACTTGAGACTCTTATGATCCGTAAAGATCTGACAGTGAGTCCCGTACAGATAATGCCTCCAAATCTTCAAGGCAAAAACCACTGCTGCTAGTTCCAAATCATGTGTCGGGTAATTCACTTCATAAGGTTTCAGTTGTCGCGATGCATAAGCGATCACCTTATCATTCTGCATCAACACGCACCCAAGTCCTTGGTTCGAAGCATCACTGTAAACTATGAATCCCTCAGTTCCCTGTGGAAGTGATAGAATCGGTGCCGTCGTCAATCTCTTCTTCAATTCATCAAAGCTAATCTGACACAATTCATTCCACTCAAACTTTTGAGTTTTCTGAAGGAGTCGAGTAAGTGGGCGGGAGATTTTAGAAAACCCTTCCACGAATCGACGATAGTATCCAGCAAGTCCTAAGAAGCTTCGGACCTCTTTCACGTTCTTTGGAGGCTTCCAATCCAATATTGCCTCGATCTTCTGAGGATCCACTCGGACTCCCCTAGCTGACACCACATGGCCGAGGAACATTACTTCTTTTAGCCAAAATTCACACTTAGATAGTTTGGCGTACAATTGATCGTTCTCAAAAGCTCCAATACAATCCGCAAATGCCGCGCATGTTCTTAGGACTCTTAGAATACACTAGAATGTCATCAATAAATACGACCACAAATTTGTCCAAAATTCCATGAACACACGGTTCATCAATTGCATAAATCCGCAGTGCGTTAGTGAGACCAAACGGCATCACTACAAACTCATAATGTCCGTAGCGAGTTCAACGCTGATTTCGAACATCGGACTCCTTAATCCTCGGTGATGGTATCGATCTCGATCAATTTTAGAAAATACCGTTGCCCTTGCAACCGGTCAAATAGATCATCAATCCGTGGCAACGGATACTTGTTCTTAATCGTCATCTTGTTCGGCTCTCGATAGTCAATACACAATGGAGCGATCCATCCTTCTTTCGGACAAAAGAATCGGCGCTCCCTGTGGTGAAACGCTTGGTGAATATAGCCCTTGTCCAAGAACTCCTCCACCGCTTCTTGATTCGTACATCTCAAGAGAGGTGCCATACGATACGGCGCCTTAGAAATTGGTGTCGCCTGTGTTCCAGTTCAATAGTAAATTCCACATCCCTTCGTGGAGGTAGTCCAGTAATTCGTCAGAAACACATCTGGAAATTCGTTCACAACAGGAATGGATGAAAGTTCCACAATTTCTTCTTCTTTCTTCATTGCGTAGCACAGTGCGATCTGACCTTGTTTCAACAATTTGTGACTTTCATCGCCTTGATCAACTTTCCCGAGCTTCCCGGTTTCCATCCCTCAAACAGAATCTCGGAACCATCGTCGGCGACGGTGAGATATTCCTCCTTCGGTAATTTACAATTGCTCTGCACCGATTAAGCCAATCGTCTCCGAGTATCGTGTCATCTCCTTGCATTTCTATCATGATCGATTTGAGAGCCACTCTGCCTCCAAATGATACAGGAAATTTCTAGTTTCTAAATTTCCGACAATCCTCTCTCCACTCGGTAAACCAACAACATAAGGTTCACAAGCATGAAAACCGGAAATATTCAAACGATTTACACAAGACAAAGATATGAAAGAATGTGTAGCTCTGTATCGAATAAAACGCTAATCGGCCGGGAAAGGATGCGGAAGACTGCGATGCGATAGCGGATCACGATCGTCTATCCTCCTCATCTCGTACAGACGTGGTGGAGCAGATCCGGAACTCGATGTTCCCTTTCGGTCCCATTGTCCTCTGCCTCGCCCGCGGCCAAAATTCCGAGGCATCCGAACACTTTGCTGCGTCGTGGAATCTTGGTCTCCTTCGATCGGGCTTTGTGGTGTACGGGCTCTAAAAGACTTTGCAGCCTCTTCACAAAACACCGCCCGATGTCCTCTCGCCCACAATCAAAACAAATCACGGCAGAAGGGGGCAATTCCGGCCGATAGTGCCCTGCCTGGGCGCAGTTAAAGCATTTCTGGTAACATCGGTAAAGTTGATGTCGCCCAAGTTCTTTCCGCTCCTAGCCGGGTGCGGAGGTTTCTGAAAGAGTGAAAGGATGACTGGGCCTTACGGGCCCCACTGCTTCTTGTGCTCGTAAAAGTACCGAGACTTTCTGTTTCTTGGTTTCGCAAATTTCTCCATGGCCGCTTCCTTGATCTCATATGCCAACGCCTTATCCCGGTATTGGCGGAGTGTGGTACATTCAAATCCGGACATGTACCTCGAACTTCTGGTTTCATTCTCATATCGAAATGGATCATCATTTACGCATCCTGCTCACCGGATGTCGAACAAATGCCACCGTTGGTTAAACGTCTTGATCGCACGGGATACCGCACATCGGAAGGCTGAGCGGAGAAAAACTCCCGAACTTTGGCTTCCCTCACGGGACGAGGCAATCTTGAGCTTCCATCATCATTCTAAACTCTGTCCAATCGGCGTCATGGTCTACAGCCGGATGGCTTCCCACCATTCTGACGCTTCCCTATCGTAAAATATTGAGCGATAGAGGCTTTCGGTCATCCGGCGGTTGATTCCGCAAAGATTTTCTCCAGCTCCTTTAACCAATGATCCCAGGTGGGAGTCTCAGAAATACCGTCGAATTTGGGTGGTTGCATCTTTGCCACTTCTTGCAGCCACCGGTCACCTCGATTTCCCATATCTGGGATCCCTTGCTGTCTCTCTCCCTGCTGTAGTCCCACCGCCACTTGCATTCGGTCCACGACCTGGGCGAACTGAGTCATCTGGTTCACCACTTGACGAAGGATCTCTGGTACAGCAGGATCCGGTTCATTATTAATAGATTCTTTGCGGCTCGCGAGCTATGACTGGCCTGGTTAGAAGGCGACGCCTCCCTTTCGGCATTTCTTCGTCCGCGTCCACGACCGCGACCACGTCCACGTCCGCCTCTCAACATACTGTAAGCATAAATACTCAATATACAGAAAACAACATCGTTCTAATATCCGAGTATAAAGAAATACGATATGCAAGGAACGAGATAGAGTTTAGGAACTTACAACCACTGTTCGCATGAAGACGTATGCAGTGCAGTGATGTCATTCACGGCCGGTTACCCCAAAAGACATAAATGACCCCTATTTTAACCCAACGGCCAAGATATCCATAATCTTAGCTCCGATACCATATTCTGTAACACCCCAATATATTTGGGAATATTATAGTGCCGTAAATCCTTTACATAAGGATTTACAAGGTGAAGAATTGAACAAGTATAAAAAGGTCTCGATTTAATGGAAATAAGGGAATTTCAGTACATTTGTTCTGACCAAAAGACTGAAATAGTATAATTGTCGAACAGACGTCAATATTACATCACCAAATTCAAATCATCACAAACGTCTGCGTACTCGTGTACTTATTGAAATAACGAATAAACAATGAGATAAATAAACCGGTCGACATCACTCTGCACCCTCGTCGTCATCTTGTTCCGGTGGTTGTTTCCCACTCTCCGGATCCCGAACACAAACAAAATGTTCACCCCGAAGGGGTTAGCACAACGATGCTAGTACAAGTACCATAGCATATTATTCATATCTCACGGTGAATAACAATGATAACGTAAACGACAAAATACCAACGAGTCTTCTCCTACGAGAATCTCAAACATAACATATACAATGATAATCACAACATGATATCAATACATACACATGGTAATTCCATCGATCCAGCGTTCACCGCCTAGAACCCACGATGATCCCGCCGACCAACCCGTGGTGGAAAACCCGTCCGATGATCCAGTAGACGCTAGCATAGATCCCCGATGATCCGTCGGACCAACACGAGGTGGACACACAATAACGACATACATGCACGACAATATGTATAACAACAATACATAAAACAATTAAGGTACTTGCCTCGATTTGAAGACAATAACAATACTTCCACGAAAATGAACACTCGAAGGTCGTCCTCCTCAATCAATCACGTAACGAGACCAAACCTTAACAAAAGAAATGATATAGGATTTATCTCACGTCGTATGAATGTTAAACAATTCGATTAACGGTCAAAAGTTCATAAACTGCAATCTGCCCGAATAGCTTAGCGCACGCTAAGTACTCACGTAGCGTGCGTTACGTCTGTCCAATAGCGCACGCAAACAACAGAGCCTAGGGCACGCTAACGATGCATGGTCAGTACCTCACTGACCAGCCAGTTGACTCGCCTGATGGTATAGCGTACGTTACGTACCAAACGTAGCGCACGCTAACAACTGCTCGATAGCGCACGTTACACTGCATATCATAGCGTGCGCTATTCGCATGGCGCCATCGCCGAGCAAGAATCGTTTCTTGCCATGTTTGAAACAACGAAAGCTTGCGTGATAATTCATGTTACTACCATGAATACTATGTCTACACCCTCATGAATGATTATACGGATAAAGACAACTTCGGATTCAAGGATATGCATGCCAATATAAAACCATATTCCTTTCCGACTTCAAATCTTCATACGATAATACGAAAAACTAAATGGTTGATAACAACACCTCTATATCGATCCATATTATCCTATCAAGTTGATAAACGTCCTATATATACTAGATAAATCCTTCCATGATCAAACCTTTAGATTTATCTAACAATAAGGATGTTAACGTCTAGTCCAAGATTACTATGAAATCATCTATTAGATTCGGTTAACCATTGATAGAAGCTTCTCTTCACATATTCAGTGTACTAAGATTCGAATCATGATGATTATAATCAAGGTATTCCAGGCTTATACAACTCACTATTCCAAACATGATATACTTGGATAATTCATCTATGAAAATCCATATCTTGTTAACATGATCATCCAAATCGTTAGAATCTAACTCTAAGTCTGGAGATATATTGAACATACCTTAAAATGACGAAATCACTGAACCGTAAGGTAGAATCCAACTCCGGTTGGTTGTATGCCCTTCCAAGGTGCTATTCCACTTCCATGAACATTCCACGTGGTAACCAATGTATAAATATCAACAATATGTGTTCTTAAGTGTATAAGAGTATTTCTACAACTCTCGAACTCTCAAGATTGAGGAAAGTGCGAAAGAAATGCAAGCCAACACGGTTGATGTCCCATTTATAATTTCGCATTATTGATAAGTTAGCGCACGCTACTAAGCATCCCTTAGCGTGCGCTAATAATGGTTGACTTCAGATTTTGTCCGGGTGCGTCAGCGGGAATCTTATCCGGACCCATGTCCCGCTGGCGCACGAGCCAGCTGCCCCGCTCAATAATTGAGTCCTTAGCGCACGTTACTCATACCTGCATAGCGTGCGCTAATAATGGCCCGATAGCGCGCGTTAAGATACATTCTTAGCGTGCGCTATCACAAGGTTGTTTGAGCAATTATACATGTTTCTATACTTATGCATAATGACATTAATGCACTAAATATCACACTCCAATAATCAAAATCATCAATCCGAAATAATACATGGTTGAATACAGATGAAATACACTGTAATAAATCCGGATATTACAAGCATACCTATAACGTGTGCTCCCACTAACCCTTACTGAAGACATGCACTCAACATGTCAAAGCACAAGTTATAGAAGTCTTTTCTAAACTTAATGCCCAGTTAAGTTTTGTCGATTGGGAATTAGTTAAGCATTCGAGCCATAAATACTTCCAGTACCTATCTCATTATATTCATAAAGCGTGGAATGTTTTCTCTCAAATGCAAGGACTATTATTTTATATACCATGTCACGATGCCAATGATATACAATAATATATCAATAATAAATGCCTTGTTCAATTTGATGTTCACAATTACAATACAATACTCTCACTCATCCTCCGAATGACATTCGAGGGCATATTTCTAACACTATGTTGCTGATTGGAAACCTACTAGTGCTGTAATCCCTTATTTTGTTGGCCAATGTACTGCAGATCATAGTTGGTTATGGCAAAAAGGATGCCTCATATCAAATTCAAGACCATCAACAAATTGGCCCGACAGGGAATGGTCTGTGGCTTGCCAGATATCTCATTTCATAAGAACAGTGTCTGTGGACCCTGTCAGAAAGGCAAGAAAGTCAAGACATCTCTGAAGATCGAATCATATCTCCCAACCAACATGGTCTTTAATGTACTTCGTATGGATCTATATGGTCCTGTACAACCTGTCATCTTGGGAGGCAAGAAATAGTCTTTTGTTATTGTTGATGACTTTCCCAGGTACTCCTGGACCATATTCTTGAAAAAGAAGAAGGAGACAACCACAAAAGTTTCGGAATACCTAAAGAAACTATAAAATGAGAAAAGGCTGAGCATTGTATTGATCCGGTCTGGCAGAGGCACAGAACTCACAAATCCTTTCATAGAGCAATACTTTGCGTACAATGGCATACAACACCAATATCCAGCAATCCAACCCCACTCCAGAATGGTGTTGCCGAGCGAAAGAATAGAATGCTGAAGGAAGCAATAAGAACGATGATTTATACAAGCAAGTTGCCTCAGTGATTCTGGGGAGAGCAACAAATACTGCGTGTTATACAAAAAATGTTGTATCATCAATAATCACTACAACAAACCCAAAAACGAGGTATGGAACAATAAAACTCATATGGTTGCATATATTCATACTTTTGGTTGTAGGTATTATGTTCTTAACAATGGCAAGGATCAGCTCAAGACCTTCAATGAAAAGTCTGATGAGGGAATATTCATCGGGTACGTATATGTCAGCAAGGCATTTGGGATGTCCAACAAGAGGAAACTGATAATAAATGAGTCAGTCCATGTTATTTTTGATGAACCTCATTGTAATCCTACAAGAGTGGATGATCTAACCTAAGCATTCCACACCTTACTCTTGAGGAAATCCCATATCCTCAAGAAGAACCTATTACCACACTAGAAATAAATTCCACAGATGTAAGAAGAGATGATGTAGTAGAAGCTGACGCTGTGGAAGCTGAAGCTAAACCTACAGACCAACAGGACACAGCTAGGAATGTGGAATTAGAACGGATAGGAGGTGGTTAAGATATCACATTCAGGTGTTTCAAACAGAATAAGAGTACACAATACACAAGGGAATGTACTATGTGCACAGGAGGAAACAGATTCAGGACCTGACAAGTCCCAATTCCCTATATGGAAGTCTAAAGCTGAATTTCATATACTTATCTATATTCTTAGTAAAATACGAACCTATCTCGGCTAATGAAGATCTCAAAAAATCTCATTGGATTACATCGATGGAGAAAGATCTAGATGGTTTCGAAAGGAACAATGTTTGGTACTAGTTCCTAGACCAACCCATCAAGCTGTAATTGGAAACAAATGGGTATTTCAGTATAAAGAGAGCAAAAATGGTCTAGCCACAATAAACAAGTCCAGAATAGTTGCACAGGGTGTTGTTGCCCAAAATATTTATCAAAAGATTAAATACTGCTGGAATGAACGGACAACAAACAACAATTTGCGGGAGCACTTCCGAGAGAATATGAATAAACACAAGATTTGCCGGGTTTGTTAGGCCCGGGCTTGAATGCTCTCGCGAGATGTTATTAATACAAATATTCGTGGATACAAGTATTAATGTGAGAATCTAAGTATAATGAGTGTAAAAAGACTCTGTTAATCCAGCTCTTGAGCGAAGCTCGGTGTTCTTCGTCCCTGCCTATCGTCTTCTGAATGAGAGAGGCCGAGAGAAGAGAGAACCAAAAGATAGCTATTGCCAAGAGTAGGAGAAAACCAAGTGCTTGTGTATTGTGTGCTGAAATCGCGATAACGCTAGCTTCAAATCCAAGTGCAGGCTGCCTTGTATTTATAGGGGCAGTGGTGCCTTGTCCTCTTGCGGGCGATCGCCTTCCGGCCATTATAATAATGGGGCGATCGTCTGCCGACCAATATTATAATGGGGCGATCATCCTTAAGTCACACGGGCTGTCAGCCTAAAGTCCAAGGCAGCTGCTGGCAGCCAGCTGTGCGGTCCAATGAGGAGCCAGCACGCGTCCGGAGTCACTGTCACATGCGGTCCTACTGACACCTTTCGGCGGGCCTGTCGGCTGGTGGACGGATGCTGACAGGCTGTGGTCAACGATCCATGATATGCGGATCTTGTCTCGGCTCTGCACGTGGATTCTGTCCTGAGGCTCGGCCTTTGCCGACTGGATGACCATCGGCTTCGAGCGGCATGAGGCGGTCGTCTCTAGCTGGTCACCAAAGGTCGGCATCGGCCAGTCGCTGAGGGTCGGCATCGGTCGGTCACCAAGGGTCGGTCACCAGGCGCCGAGAGATGATCGTCCGCTAGTCGGTCGTCAGGAGTCGATCGCCAAGTACCGAGAGACGATCATCTTAGATGTCGATCGCTCGGCACCAGGACTTGTCCTGGGACATTCGGTTGGCCGATTTATCTTGTCTGTCGGGCTAAGGCTAGGCCGTATGGTCGCTGGTCGGCAGTTCTGCCTCGGCTGCTCGGCAATGGCTAGGTCGCCCGATGTCCGAGGCGATCGCCGGTCGGAGAGTATAATTCTCGACACAACAATTGCCCCCCAGCTTGCTCCGATGTTGAAGACATGGGGCGAGGTGGTTCTTGCTGGCGATCGTGTAAGATGAGGACGGGCAACCTGTTGAGCTGACTTTAGATTCGGACTTGGGCTATCATAGTTGATTGGCTAGCTATCTTTCGGTCTTGCACATGCAAAAAACAACATTGGCCGATCCCCCTCAGAAACTTGATGGTTTCGTTTGTTTGAGGAATCGTGCACAGTCGCGGAGTTCGATGGACCGACTCCATGACCGTGTCTTGGTGCGCGAAGACATTGAGTGTCTTGTGACTCATTTTATTGTGAGGGTCCTCTGTTAGGCTGCGCCTCGCCTCGTATTTAAACGAAGGGCGTGCGGTCTCGGTCTAGAGGAGTCCTTGTGCGGGGCAGCGTCGGATGATTCAACTCCACACCCGCGGCTTGTCTAGCTCTGCTTCCACCTCATCCCACCATGGAGATGGCGAACCTTGACGGTGTACGTTGAGATGGGGGTTATGGCACGTCGCATTGTCCGGGTTCACCATGTTAGATGATGATCCTTTGAGGGCGGGCGATCGTGTCCACTGATTAATTTTGGAGGGCCCTCAGACTACGCCGGCCTCGTATTTAAATGAAGGGCGGGCGATCTTGGCCCAAATGGACCTTGCATGGCCGAAGCAGCCGGTTCCATCGACTACTAGGACCATGGCTTTATGATGTGTGGTGGAGGCGATCTGATGCCTTAGTCCATCATGTTAAATGGTGAACTGTCGATGGCGATCGTGTCCTCCGGGTTTGGTGATGTAGCTTGATAATGGCGATCGGGCTGGAAGACTGGAGATCGTCGCTCGGGTGCCGATCCGCTACTCCTAGGCTAAGAAGAAGCCTTTGCCTGGCTAGAAAGTCTGCGGCCTTAGCTCGGAAAATCGCGTAGGTCGCAGGTTGGTCCTTCGTGAGATGCCTGAACATCGGCGAAAGACCATGAAATCCCCCTAGGACTGCGTAGAGGGCGACCTCATCGCTTACGGGTTCGCCGTTGAGGATGATCACGTCTACTCGGTCGATGTAGTCCGAGTCGGACTCTTCTTCTCCCTGCCTGATTTGCATCATGCGAAGGGGACCTTCTGGCTGGGCGACTTTGGTGGCAAAGTACGCTGTAAAGATGTTCGCCAGTTCGTTAAAGGAGCTAATGGACCGAGGTGGAAATGAGGTGTACCACCTATAGGCGAGGCCGTCCAGTGTCATGGGGAACATTCGGCACCTGGTCGCGTCAGATGCCCCACACCCGGTCATGTAGATGTTGAACTTGCTCAGGTGCATTTCGGGGTCTGATCTCCCCTCGTACAAAGGTGTTTGCGGAGGAGCGATCTTGTGCTGCACGGGGGCGAGCTCGATGTTGACTGCGAGTGGCTCGCTCGGCTCGGCGATCGTCTTCTTGGCGCCTGCCCCGGCTTCCAGGAGCGCCTTCATCTCGTCGAGCTGACATTGCATCGTGGCCATCGTCGTGGCTCGGTCGCTTGCGGATCGGCTTTGGGAGCGGGAGCCGAGGCGATCGTGTACCGATCTCCGGACTCCGCTGCTGCCGACCTCGGGTATTTGGCGAGGGGGAGCCAGACGGCTGGGCTGCCTTCTGGGAGTTGGGTAGGCCGAGCTCCTGGTGACGGACTCAAACTCCGTCGTCTCGTAGCTGGGGCCGGATCGCCTGGGGCCGCCAGATGGAGTCACCGCCTGTGCGATCAAAACAGAGGTGCCCCGGCTGGCGAGCGCCTCTCCTTGCGGATGAGAGCCTCCTGGCGATCGCTCGGCCAGTAACGCCTTGAGCTTCCCCTTGGACTTCCGGCAGACGGCCGAGTCGGTGATAGCGGGAGGCGCGTCGAGAGCACTCCGTCGCTCCTGTAGGACGGCCATGGCCTCATCGATCTGTTCCTTGGTTCGGAGTGATCGAGCGAGAGGCTTGGGCCGCCCGTCAGGGGCGGGATCGAGCGTCTCGGACCGCGGCGGCTACCCTCCGCCATCGGCTGTGGCTCGGACTGAGACGGAACGAGGCATCTGGCGGGTTGGCCGGCGGCTTTCTTCGACGCGGAGGCGGAAGACATGATTTCTGAAAGATTTCTTTGAAGCGCAGTGAGTGTCACTTCAAGTATATGCCCCGAGAACAGTGAGTGTTCTTCGGGACGGTAGGAATAAAATTGAGGGTTAGATTGCCCTTCCTCTAGCGCCAATTGTTGTTGCCCAAAATATTTATCCAAAGATTAAATACTGCTGGAATGGACGGACAACAAACAAAATTTACGGGAGCACTTCCGAGAGAATATGAATAAACACAAGATTTGCCGGGTTTGTTAGGCCCGGGCTTGAATGCTCTCGCGAGATGTTATTAATACAAATATTCGTGGATACAAGTATTAATGTGAGAATCTAAGTACAATGAGTGTAAAAAGACTCTGTTAATCCATCTCTTGAGCGAAGCTCGGTGTTCTTCGTCCCTGCCGATCGTCTTCTGAATGAGAGAGGCCGAGAGAAGAGAGAACCAAAAGATAGCTGTTGCCAAGAGTAGGAGAAAGCCAAGTGCTTGTGTATTGTGTGCTGAAATCGCGATAACGCTAGCTTCAAATCCAAGTGCAGGCTGCCTTGTATTTATAGGGGCAGTGGTGCCTTGTCCTCTTGCGGGTGATCGCCTTCCGGCCATTATAATAATGGGGCGATCGTCTGCCGGCCAATATTATAATGGGGCGATCGTCCTTAAGTCACACGGGCTGTCGGCCTAAAGTCCAAGGCAGCTGCTGGAAGCCAGCTGTGCGGTCCAATGAGGAGCCAGCACACGTCCGGAGTCACTGTCACATGCGGTCCTACTGACACCTTTCGGCGGGCCTGTCGGCTAGTGGACGGATGCTGACAGGCTGTGGTCAACGATCCGTGATATGCGGATCTTGTCTCGGCTCTGCACGTGGATTATGTCCTGAGGCTCGACCTTTGCCGACTGTATGACCATCGGCTTCGAGAGGCATGAGGCGGTCGTCTCTAGCTGGTCACCAAAGGTCGGCATCGGCTAGTCGCTGAGGGTCGGCATCGGTCGGTCACCAAGGGTCGGTCGCCAGGCGCTGAGAGATGATCATCTGCTAGTCGGTCGTCAGGAGTCGATCGCCAAGTACCGAGAGACGATCGTCTTAGATGTCGATCGCTCGGCACCGGGACTTGTCCTGGGACCTTCGGTTGGCCGATTTATCTTGTCTGTCGGGCTAAGGCTAGGCCGCCTGGTCGCTGGTCGGCAGTTCTGCCTCGGCTGCTCGGCAATGGCTAGGTCGCCCGATCTCCGAGGCGATCGCCGGTCGGAGAGTATAATTCTCGACACAACACAGGGCTACAGAAAATAAGGCATAGACTATGATGAAACATTTGTCCCTGTAGCCAGATTAGAAGCTATCAGGATATTCTTAGCGTTTGAAGCTCACAAGAACTTTATTGTATATCAAATGGACGTTAAAAATGCATTCCTAAATGGTGACCTACATGAACAAGTGTATGTCGAACAACCTCAAGTGTTCCCCAACACAGAGGAAGGTGGTCTAGGTTACAGGCTAAGGAAAGCACTGTATGGGCTTAATCAAGCACCTAGAGTCTGGCACGAGACCCTATCGCTATATATTATCAACAACGGATTTGAGAAAGGTGTTGTTGGAAAGACACTCTTCAAAATCCAGTAAGGTGTTGACCTTCTTATGGTTCAAAAATATGTATATGACATCATTTTTGGTTCTACTAACCTAGGTCAGTGTAAAAAATTCTCTCATCTCATGCAAAGTAAATTTGAAATGAGTATGATGGGAGAACTTAGCTATTTCTTAGGGTTGCAGGTCAAAAAATTACCTAAAGTTATTTCCATCAACCAAGAGAAGCATAATGGGAGATGTTCAACAAATTCGGGATGAACACCTCAAATCCTAATCAACCCCCATCAGCAGTTCCATGCAGATAAGTGCTAATGAAGTTGGAAAACTAATGGAATAATCACTCTAGATGAAGCTTATAGGCTCACTCTTGTACCTAACAACTAGTAGGCCTGATATCCAATTACTGCAAGAGTGTGTGCTCGATATGAGGTTGCACCTAAAGAGTCATACTTCACAAAAACCAAACGAATCCTTAAGTACATCAAAGGAACAATCAATGTAGAATTATGAAATTCTAAGGTATCCTTAAGTACATCGACTCGAATCTCGGTGTCTGCAAACTGGATAGGAAGAGTACAAGTGGAACTTGTCACTTCATTGGACAAAGACTCGTGTCATGGTTCATTAAGAAGCAATTGGAAAATTCGCTTTCTATATATAAGTAGGAATATTATGCTGCTGGAAGCTGCTGTATGCAAATCCTTTTGATGCAGCAACAGCTACAGGACTACAGCATCGAGGCTAAAGAAACTCCTATCATATGTGATAGCATGAGTGCAATTGCAGTAACACATAATCCTATATTGCACTTAAGAACCAAACACATAGACATGTAATGTCATTTCATCTGAAATCATGTGGAGAACGAAGATGACTGAATCGAAAAGGTCCATACTGACATTCAGATTGCCGACATCTTCAGAAAGCCTCTCAGCACAAAGAGGTTATGTATGCTCTATCAGGAAAACCCCTGTAAGTATTTATTGTAGTACTCATCAATTCAGGGGGAATACTTCAAGACCCATGAATACAGTATCCACACTTGTTACTTATACACACAAGCTTAAAAGTCATATCCTCACTGTAGGAAAAAGAGGGTGCAATTACCTTTCTATAGCTGTAGTTTGTTATAATCGAGGGGGAACACTGGAAGACTCTTCAATATAGTATTAGTCACCAGTGGTTGTTAGAATTGAATCAGTATGTACTGATTAAGTGGGAACACTATATTTTCACGGATACACCATATATATTGTAGGATTTCAATTAATATATTAATCGTATCCAATTCCGTACACTTAATCTCATCAAATCATATTCAGTCCACATACTCTTTCTAAATGTAAAACGATTTCTAATTTAACATTTAAACGACACTTGGACTTTAAGGCCTTGAAACATGCAATTTCAAATGATCGAAATCGTCTAAACGTGTGTTAGTGGAGATGTAATGAGTCAGAGGTGGGATCGGCATTAAATTCAAAATCGATGGATAAGACATACAAGTTACGTCCTGATACATCATATACGTTGATCCAAAAACCATTCCCATCTCTTAAATCTGACTGTTCACTGTAACCTAGCCTTTCAGCACCTATAAAAGGGCCACTATGCTGACCCAAAGACTCTTTACTGCCTTTGGCAATAGTACGAGCATACAGCATAGAGCTTAAATACGAAGAGTTTTTCTGCAAATTTCTTTCTTTCTTTCTCTATATTCAAACTTCACAATGACTTCATCTCAAACATCTTCCCTATCCTTGAGAAAGAAGGAAACCATTATTGATGGAAGGATCTTCACTAGATTCGTGCTCTAGGAGCATATTCTATCCGAATCTCAGGACATGACCGGGATGAACATGGTAGTTATCCAAGTGACGCAACAGGGTTTATACAAGTTTGGGAGCCTTCACCTTGAAAACTATGACGAATCTAACATCGAAGAGTTCTACATGGATGTTGAGTTCAAGCATGAATCTCAGAAGAAAGGCGCTCCTTTAATTGCCATTGTGAGTGTTGTGGAGGAGAAAGAGATTTCTGTTGACAAGGAACTCCTTGAGAAACTGCTCAAGACTCCCTTTGACGACCTCACTTCGGCGGACTTGGAAATGTATGGAGACAGAAACATTGATGCCTTTTGGAAGATATTAATTGAAAACCCAAACGTTGAGAACCCTCACCCCTCCTACCACAAGAAAAAACTTTGCTCTTCTGTACAATAGAAATCGGACAGGAGCCTTTATGATGTGCACTAACCTCTGCTTTTGGATGCGGAAGGCTATCATGAGCTGTCAGAAGGTCAACTAGTGCTGGATCGTGCTAAAATGCCTAAAGGAAGATGATGCAAAAAATGAGGCCACCAGGAAGTCATTCGGTAAGATTTTAAACTTCATCCTCACCAACTCTGGAATCCAGCAATCATATTTGGCAAGGAAGATTCTAGTAGGGACGTTATTGGGATGATCGATGCCCCTCTATACAATAAATCAATCTTAATTGAGCACAGGCCGGACCCCAACTCCATTCCTATGATGAGTGACCTGCGCAATGTAAGTGGTCATTCTACTAAGGTCAAGGATGTAGACTCTGTGAAGAAGAAGAAACCTGCCACCAAGAAAAGAGTGGTTCCCAACATAAGATCTCCTGCAGGTGTCGAGAAAAAGAGAAAGAAGTCTATGTATCACAAGGACACTAAGAAGCTGGAAGCTGTTCCTAGAGCCCTTCAGCAGGCTACAGTGGCCTTTGTCGTTCTACCCACTGAACCCACAACTATAGTGGTTATCCCATCAGAAGATGTTCATATGGAATAAACACCAGCTGTCCCTATAGTAGTTCCATATCCATCCACGGCTATGACGGATGACCAAGTGTTTTCAAAAATCGAGGAAACTAGTGAATCGGATGCCCCTTCAGAGCCGACAGCCACCTCTCCCAATAGGGCACCCATCCCTGTTCGGAATCTCTTTCCCAATAGGCCCACCCTGTCAGGGATCCATATCCTCAATAGGCTCCCATGCCTGAAGAGGATCTAAACCAAACATTGGTTCCTGCAAAATGTTCGGAGTCCCTCCCCATCAACAGTAATAAAGCATACCATTCTTGTAGTCCAGACTGATGCCATAATTGAGCGGCATAATATTTGGAAGAGCTACAGGGTTGCTAGTTATGACACCATGTACAACTATGAGGACCGGATGAACGAAGAACTATTTTTGCATTGTAAGTGAAGAATATTGATAATGTCGAGGACCTAATTAGATGGGATGATCCTTTCTTCCATGAACTGATATTAAAATATTATGTGGAGAAATAGAAGGCCCGACTAATGTGAAAACAACCTTCTTACAAAAGCACTCGGATCCCGATCCATCATTCCAAGCCTTATTCTGGTGGTGATGTTGAAGCCATGCGGGCACGACTGCGTATGAGCCATGAAGAGGCTCGTGATAAGGAGTTCAGCAAGATACAGGCCACCCAAGGCCAAGGGACATCAAGGCAATCCTCTGAAATTCCTAAGTCCTCGATCAAGAAGAAGTTGAAGTCTTACAAGAAGAAACAGTCCCTCATGTACTCGAAATTGCCACAGTATCTGAAGTTCAACCGGAGGATTTAGTCCCTCCGAAGGAAGATGAAGAAGTCCCAGCTATCCAACAGGAGGAATAAGTCCCTCCTAAGGAGGTGGAAGATGCAGAGAGCTAACAGGAGGTTTCAGCCCCTCCTGTCCAACAGGGTGCAAACTCAGAACCGAGACATGAGGAATCAGTCCCTTCTATCTCCTAAAAAGATGCTCAGGATGAGTCGACATAGGCTCCAGCCCCAGAACAGGTGCAACATCCTATTCATCCAGGTACATCCATATTCTACCAGAGGACACTCCAACCAAACCAAAGCACAGTGTAGTCATCGTCCACGAAGGAGAATACTCTCCTACCCCACTCGCCTTTCCCAACTATCCGCGCACCAAAGAACGCAAATCTTAGATGAAAGCCCTTAGCACACAGACAGTCCCTTTGGAGGATACTGTCAAAGCCCTCTATAATGTTGGAAAAGGACTGGACTAGATGAAATCCATAGCCATCAACGAATTCACCAACATTCGATGGGCAATACCTAAAGTAATTGAAGCTTTTATGCTACTCCCTAATAAATTTTGTATTTTCGTTCACTAATTTCAATAACACCGGGCATTTTCATCAATAAATAGCAAGAGAATATAGGTGTTGTGGAAGCCACTACTGTAGCCGCCCCCGAGCACACCAGGGACAAGATCGGCGGCCATGATCAAAACATTTATGATCTTAGTACAGTGGCCGCGGTCTTGTTAGCCTGGTGAAAGATATTCAAGACCGACAGACTGAGTCCTTAGATATCATTCGAGATATTCACGTTATGATTCGGTGCCTAAAACAAAGGTGCAACAGAAGCAATTTACGAAAATAAGTTCGATCTGAATCCCTTAAGAGGATCGATCAAGCTACATATATAGGAATATAAAAAAAAATAAAAGTAAGATTCGAAATCATACCCTTGTATTCCTTTGATTAAATATTGATGTTGATGATCTCCACTACGAATCCAGGGCTTTAGAAATTTCGAGCACCGAAAGCACCATGCCTCTACTTGCCACACGCTGGAAGTCGGCCGGAAAAATTCCCTATCTATTTGTTCTCCAAGAACATGGGTAGAAAATAGATATAAGGAGCTTATTAATTTTATTTTAAACACTAAGTGATAAAATAAAATTTCTATCAATTTTTCTCTAAGAAATATGTTTAGAACACAAAATGAAATTCACTCCCTCAACCAAGTTTTGGTTCAGCCGTCCCTTTTGAGAATGGTGAAGAATGGCTTTATTGTGTGTTCAACTCTCTCAACTTGTCAAAGTCACCCCTCATCAATTTATAAAAAATCATCACATGAAATTACCCTTATTTGTTATTCTTGGCCTTCCACCATTTAAGGTGGAATCAAAGACCAATGAATAAAATTTGAGAGGGGGGCGGCCATTTAGAAGATCTGGAAGAGTTCGGTTTGTTTCGAACTCCCGCGTGTCCAATCAGATGAACTATGTTCTGTTTCGATGTAATTATATAATTAATTTTCAATTAATTAATTATTTCAAATACAACATCTTATAATCAATTTCTCCGAGAAATAATTATATATGTGAATTAAATTAATTATTCAGTAATTTATTTAATTGATACCATAAATTAATTTATCCAATAAATTAATTTATACATTCAATGTCCTAAAATTAATTAGACATCTAATATCCAATAAATTAGATATCCAATATCTAATATTTATAAAGAGAGAATAAGCTCAATTTATTCCGTCATCTATCCTAATGCGCGACTCGGTAGGTCCGTCTATGGGAAGAACCAAAGAGTGATACCACCACCTACCCAGTCCCGCAGCCTATACTATAACCTAACTAAGAACGAATGATTGAGGATCATTCCAAAACCTTTCTGTCGCGAATACCAGTATACGTATAAACCATTCTCTAAAATGTCCCCATCAAGTTATAGGGTCACGGTCAGTCAAACCCTATCTGTACTTGACGCTATGCATGAGTAAATGCAAATCAAGATCACTGAGCTCTCGTGTATCTAATACAGCTAGCTCCAATGCTTTGGCCAAAGACTTATGATCTCATCTGCCAATAACCGCATATGATATATACCTGCTCACTTACAGGAGAAAGAATCCTATCTTGGTATCTAGTAGAAACTGCTACTTGTCCATCAAGATGCACGTCGAGGTTGACCCCACCTTTTGGTTTTCTGGGTCGAACTACTTTAGTGAAAATCTTAACGTCACAAGCAAATCTCTAGTAATCCCTCAATTCAAAGGTTCAAGAATACCTATCACAACCTTTCGATTTCGTCATTGACTGTCCTGGAGTGAAATCCGTGTGATGAAGCGATGGTGAGTCGATTCAAGTATATTAATCTCATTAGCATACCTATAATGTGTGCTCCCACTAACCATTAGTGATGACAGGCACTCGCCAAGTCAAAGAATATGTCATACAAGTCTTCACATAAACTTAACGCCAATCAAGTTTCATCGAATCATCGAACGATTAAGTATTTGAGCCATAAACCTTTCCAGTACCGATCCCCTTATCCAATAAGGTGTGGAATGTTTTGCTCTCAAATACATCTAGTTTCAGTATATATATTTACGAGTCAGAAATGACAATGACTACCCAAAAATAAAGAAACATATAATTGCCTTCTGATAATATTTGACATAATAACAAGTACAATGCCCTCACTCTAACATCCTCTGAGTGGCATTCAAGGGCATACTCCTAACAATCTCCCACTTGCACTCAATTCCACACACTATGGTATCTAATACCCATGTTCGCCAGATGACACTCCAAGCTTATCTAAGAAAGTGGCTTGGTCAGTGGATCAGCGACGTTGTCTACTGAGTCTACTCTATGCAGCAAAATTGTAATAACCGTGTATTTCATTTGTGATTTTTTTGATCTACCTTGTTGTATTGTGCTTATTTGAATTTGAGGGTAGTGATGATTGTACTTGCATCAGCATTTTGATGACCCCGTTGGGTGTATATACTTGTTGTGTATTCAGGTACAGGTCCAGTGGGAGATCTAGCACAGGGTGGACATGAGTTCGGTGGGCAGCATTGATATCGTGTACTATTTTGAGTTGGTGGTCATATTGTCGTAGTCATGGTTTTGTTTTGGTTTGTACTCGCGCGGGTACAGTCGTGTGATGTTATCATGTCGTTTTTTTATTGTTAATGGTGTTGTTGTATCAGTTGTGAACTGTTGTATCAGTCGTGATCCTACAGGACGATGTGTTGGTTGGTTTTGTAACTTATGTCGTGTTAGAGACCGTTTGTTCTTTTAAATAAGTGAACGTTGTGGTTGTTAATTTTTAATGAGTTTTATGTATGTTAAGCCTGGTAGGTTCTCCAAAAAGAATCTACGGCACTGTAATATCACCATAAATCACGGGGGTGTTACAGAATATGGTATCAGAGCTTAGGTTTATGGATACCTATGCTGTCGGTGTTTTTGGGTCTGTTAAAGAGAGTCGATTGTTGTTTACGATATCATTGACATGCTACCACCCCGTGTCGCCTATGCTGGAAGCCTCCCCGGGCGATGGATGTTTCTTTCTCTCGGGAGTAATTATTTTGTCATCGTATGATTTATTGTTGTATTCATTTCCTCGTTGTACCATTTATTATTCCTCAGTATGCCGAGAGGTAGAGCTGTCCGTCAGCGCAGCCGAGGCCGTGGTAGAGTAGCGGTATCTGAATCCGAGATGTCCATTTCAGAGTCGGCATCTCATTCTGTGGCTAGATCAGACCCGATCCCTTCAGGAGGTACATGTGGCGGTTCGGAGGCCGAAGTGCCTAACGTTCTTCAACAATTCATAGCGCAAGTGCACCAGTTGGCTCAAGTGGTGTATAACATTAACAATGATAGCACCGTGGATGATCGATGGCTTCAAGAAGTCATGAAAATGAACCCTCATAGATTTGATGGTTAAGGTGATGCTAATAACTGGGATCATTGGCTGGTTGAACTGGACAAGATATTTGATGGTATCGGCTGCTCTGTGGCCAAGAGGGTCCCGATTGCTCAGTACTTAACTACTGATGATGCGTCTGACTGGTGGCGGGCGGTTAGGCCCAAGGATTGTGATGTCACTTGGAAAGAATTTAAAGAGTTAATGGAGGCGCAGTATTGTCCTGCACCGGTACGATTATCCAGAGTTAGTGATTTCTTTGGAGCTCAACATGAAGATGTTCCTATTGCGGAAGCAATCAAGAAGTACAATTAATAGTTAATATATGTTCAGGACCGAGTTAAGGATGAAGTGGATAAAATACTTCATTTCGATGCAAGAATGAAACCTGAGGTCCGAAAGTATATGGCGGGTCTTGGGTGCACTACCCTGCGAGAATACCAAGACAGAGCACTTGATTATGAGATGGTTATAGTTCCGGTCCCTACGGTTTCGAGCTCGAAGAAACCGAAATTTTCTGGTAGTTTCCAAGGCAGCGGATCGCGCAGAACTCAATCTTCTGTGCAATCTTCCGTTGGTTCCCCTCAATGCAGCAGAGGAGCGTCGAAAGTTTGCTTTAATTGTGGAGTTCCTGGTCATGTCAATTCTTATTGCTCATCACGCCCTGTTACTTGTTTTACGTGTGGAAAGCAGGGACACTGGGCATCATATTGTGAGAGAGCGAGTAGAATCCTTGCCAAGCAGTCCCTTATTACAGCAGGTACAGTCACTGGTCAGCCAAATCCGAGTGTCGGACGTGGCAGAGGCAAGACTGAGCATAAGGATACACCTACCACTGGATCAGCTCCACCCCGATTGTATGAGATGCGGCGGGCTGATGACATAGGGGTTGCTACTACGTCAGGTACTGTTTATATTCGTATGCACCCAGTAGATGTATTATTTGATTCTGGAGCTACTCATTCCTTTATACCATTGTCTTGCATGAATCGTTTGGTCCTTATTAGTCTCTCTGCATGTGAACCTTTTATTGTTGGACTGTTGAGTGGGAAAAGGATAGTTGGGGATCGAGAGATTGTCAATTGTCCTGTAACCATCGGTGGCGGAGATTGACCATCTGATTTGATTGTGATAGATATGAAGGGAGAAGATTTAATCCTGGGTTATAACTGTTTAGATCATCATGGGGCAGTAATGGATTATCGTCGAAAGATAATTTTGATCATTGATCAGGATGGTACGAAATATGTTTTTGAAGGGCAGAAACCCAGTACTTCTGGGAAGATTATTCGAGCCATGAAGGCTATGAAATTGTTGAACCAAGGCTGTACCGGTTATTGGTGTTACGCAATGAAGACAGAAGCTGTCGGAGTTCAGTTATCCTTTATTCTAGTCATGAATGAATTTCCACATGTATTTACGGATTATTTGCCGGGATTGCCGCCAGAGCGCGAGGTGGAGTTCGTTATCGAACTAGAGCCTAATGCGGCGCCAATATCCAAAGCACCATACAGAGTGGCCCCGTCGGAAATGCAAGAGTTGAAGAAACAATTGGGTGAACTGTTGGACAAAGGTTATATTTGGCCTAGTGCATCTCCATGGGGTGCACCAGTATTGTTTGTACGGAATAAAGATGGATCTTTACGGTTATGCATTGACTAACGTGAGTTGAACAAACTAACTATCAAGAACAAGTACCCGTTGCCAAGAATCGATAATCTATTTGATCAATTACAAGGGTCTATGATTTTCTCCAAGATTGATTTGAGATCGGGATATTATCGGCTGCAAATTCAGGATTCGGATATCCCAAAAATGGTGTTTCGAACAAGATATGGGCATTACGAGTTTTTAGTTATGCCTTTCGATTTGAAGAATGCTCCGACGGCATTTATGCAACTTATGAACAAATCATTTATCGAATATCTCGATAAATTTGTGGTGGTGTTTATTGACGATATCTTAATCTATTCCAAGAGCTAGACGGAGCATGCCGAACACTTGAGGATTGTGTTTGATATTTTGAGGGCTGATAAGCTTTATTCTAAATTCTCCAAGTGCGAGTTCTGGCTTAGAAAAGTTTCTTTTATTGGACACATTATATCAGCCTCTGGTATTCGGGTAGATCCTCAGAAAGTTGAGGTGGTCTTAGATTGGGATCCCCCGAGGAATGTTAAGGAAGTTCGGAGTTTCCTGGGATTAGCTGGTTATTATCGTCGATTTGTCGATGAATTTTCGAAAACCGCTCGACCATTCACTCGGCTTTTGCAGAAAACTCAGAAGTTTGAGTGGAGTGATGAGTGTCATAAGATCTTTGACGAGTTGAAAAATCGGTTGACTACGTCACCGATTTTAGCCTTACTGCAAGGAATGAAAGGTTTCGTTTTTTATAGTGATGCTTCTAAACAAGGATTGGGATGTGTGTTGATGCAAAACGAGAGAGTAGTGGCTTATGTGTCTCGACAATTAAAGCCATACGAGTTGAATTATCCCACCCATGACCTGGAGTTAGCCGCTGTGGTATTTGTGTTAAATATTTGGAGGCATTATTTATATGGTTCTTCCTGTCGAGTGTATACGGATCATAAGAGTTTGAAGTATATATTCACGTAGAAGGAGCTTAATATGCGCCAGCGGCAATGGTTGGAGTTTCTTAAAGATTATGATCTTGACATTCTTTACCATCCAGGTAAAGCGAATGTCGTTGCCGATGCATTAAGCCGCAAGTCAGTCGTGTTGTAGAAATTAGAATTACTTACCATTCAACCGAAGCTCAGATGAGAGTTGATTGATTTGGAAATTAAAGTTTGGCCTTATAGAACTCAGGGACAATTATGTTTCCTTGAAATTACGTCCTCCGTGATGGAAGATATTAAGTCTAAACAGTTAGATGATCTCTCATTTATGCAGCTTCGGGAAGACATTGTTAAAGGAAAAGCTCCTGTATTCTTAATTGATGAAGATGGAGTTCTTCGATTTCGAGGTAGAACTTGTGTACCTAAGCGGGATGATCTCAAGCAACTGATTTTGAATGAAGCACATTCTAATCCGCACTCGATTTATCCAGGTACGAGTAAAATATATAAGGACTTGAAGAACAATTTTTGGTGGCCGAACATAAAGAAAGATGTAACGGAGTTCGTGTCGAAATACTTGACTTGTCAGCAGGTTAAAGTGGAGCATCAGAGACTTTTCGGTAAGTTGCAACCATTACCAACTCCGGAATGGAAGTGGGAATACATCACGATGGATTTTATTGTGGGACTGCCAAGGACGCGAACCAGAGTGAATATGATTTGGGTAATCGTTGATCGGTTAAACAAATCCGTACATTTTCTGGGCATTAGAGATACTTGGGGGCCGGAGAGGTTGGCTCGGTTATTCATTGCTGAGATTGTGAGACTCTATGGTATCTTAAAGAGTATTGTTTCGAATCGTGATGGCCATTTTGTGTCACATTTTTGGCAAGCAGTACATCGAGCACTCGGTACTAGGGTGAATTTCAGCACCGCTTATAGTCCTCAGATGGATGGACAGTTGGAGGGAACCATCTAGACGTTAGAAGACATGTTGAGGGCTTGTGCATTGGATTGGAAAGAAGATTGGGAGATTCATTTACCATTGATCGAATTTGCGTATAATAATAGTTGGCATAGTTCAATTGGAATGGCTCCATTTGAAGTACTATATGGAAGATGGTGTAGATCGCCACTTTTTTGGGATGAATCATACGAATTTCTTGGGGTAGAACCAGACTTGATGATTCAAACATGGGAGAAAGTCGCAGTTGTTCGACAAAGGTTGTTGACTGCCCAGAGTTGACAAAAGTCATAAGCCGACGTTCATCGATGACTGTTAGAGTTTCAGGCAGGAGATCATGTGTTGTTGAAAGTATCGCCGACTCGTGGAGTTCTTCAGTTTGGTAAGAAGGGGAAGCTTAGTCCTCGTTATATTGGCCCCTTCGAGATCCTGGACAAGGTAGGTGATGTAGCTTATCGACTAGCGCTGCCTCTGACGCTTAGTCATGTTCATAATGTGTTCCATGTTTCGCAACTACGTAAGTATGTTCCCGATCCCAGCCATGTTATTGACTATCAAGAGATTGAAGTTAATGATGATGTCACATATGAAGAACAACTGGTATCCATATTGGAGCGCCGAGTGAAGCAGTTGGGATGGAAAGTGATCCCGTTTGTAAAGGTCCAATGGTCTAAACATGGAATTGAGGAAGCCATGTGGGAGACTGAAGAGAATATGTGTGCCCGTTACCCTGAACTTTTTGAATCTTAAGTTTCGGGCCGAAACTTCTTTTTAGGGGGTATGGGTGTAATAACCGTGTATTTCATGTGTGTTGTTTTGGATTTATCTTGTTGTATTTTGGTTATTTGAATTTGAGGGTAGTGATGATTGACAATTGGAGCATTCATAGTTGATAACTGTTGAGTTTTGTGATTTTTTTTGGATTGCTTTTATTCTATCCGGACTTCGCGAATTTTATGCTGGATAGTAGTAGTTAGCGCGCGCTAGACTGCACTGATAGCGCATGCTAACCAGGTGCGAGTAGCGCACCCTAACCAGGTACGAGTAGCGCACGCTACTCTTGTGCATTATCGCGCGTTAGGCCTGCTGGGCAGTGAGCTTTCTGGGCTCTGGACTAAGGCATTAACGCACGCTAATGGAAGACTAGCGTATGCTATTATGGGTGTGTTAGCGTACGTTAAAGGTTAGTAATGCGCGCTAGGTCGGCAGGTCAGTGAGGGCAGATTGTTTCTGGACTGCGGGCGATAACAGGTAGCGCACGCTATGTTTCGGTTGTAGCGCGCGCTAGCTTCATTCAATAACGCGCACTAATATTTTTGGGTAGCGCGCGCTATCGAGGTCAGACAGTGGGTTCTGTACTGCCTGTCAAGCCCGTTAGTGCACGTTAATATTTAGCCGTAGCGTGCGCTAGTTTCCCCCCAGTATATATATATATGCTGGGCATGTTCTAATCGCCATTTTCTTCCCTTCTTTCTCCTTCTCGAGCGGCTGAGTGTTCTTGAACAAAAGAAGTGCGGATTTTGATCAGATTTCATCATCCAACAACATTTTTGAGTTCCTAACACCAAGTTATCAACATCTCATCAACTTTCACCGTCCAAATCAAGGTAACATCCGCTTGAACCCTTGTTCTTCATATTTGGGGTTTTTGTTAAGATATTCGATTCTAATCTATTTTAGCTCAGATCTGTACTAGATTATGATGTTGTAATCATAATCCTTCATTTTCTCCAAAGTTCATGGACTAACTTCCAAGTTTTCCTCCATAGTTTGGATTTGAACTATATTGTCTTTGTAGTGTTTGATTAAAGGTCCCTAAGGGCAAAAATTAGGGTGAATCCTTCCGTGTTCATAGTATGGTACTTGATTCGGTATTTTGTTGAACAAGGATCGAACCGTTGAAGAGGTTTGGACTGTACGTCTTTCCGTTCATTATTCTTGTATCGTTTCCAACCAAGACAAGTACTTTGATTTCGTTTATTGTACTTCGTTTGAATATGTAAAATGTGATTTTGAGAAAGTATGATTTGTGCCATGTATTTATTGAGTATGTGTGAGCCGAGTAAAATGAGCGAGGGTCCCCTGGGAATTCATTAGACTTCGAGTTCTACAAATCACTCAGTTGGGCTATACACCAAGTAGGGCCTGACAAGGTGTCCCTGGGGTGTGTATCTTGATCGAGTGGTACAAGGCTAGTATAGATCGGGAGTTTATTTTGTGATGATGATTGTGATACTGTATTCCAGAATATTTGTGATGGCACTGTGATTTCTGTTGAATATTCATTTGTTGTACGTATTCAGTAATCATTGTACTTGCACCAGCATTTTACTGACCCCGCTGGGGTGGATATACTTGTTGTGTATTCAGGTACAGGTCCAGTGGGAGATCTAGCACATGGTGGACACGAGTTTAGTGGGCAGCATTGATATCGTGTACTATTTTGAGTTGGTGGTCATATTGTCGAAGTCATGGTTGTGTTTTGGTTTGTACTCGCGCGGGTACTGTCGTGTGATGTTATCATGTCGTTTTTGATGGTTAATGGTGTTGTTGTATCAGTTGTGAACTGTGGTATCAGTTGTGATCCTACGGGACAATGTGTTGTTTGGTTTTGTAACCTATGTCGTGTTGGAGACAGCTTGTTCTTTTAAATAAGTGAACGTTGCGGTTTTAATTTTTAATGAGTTTTATGTATGTTAAGCCTGGTAGGTTCTCCAAATAGAATCTATGGCGCTGTAATATCAACGTAAATCACGGGGGTGTTACAATAATATATCCTTTGCGTACAAATTCTCTCATGAGATGGTACTTCCTCTCAGTGTGGTTTGTACTGTTGTGAAACCTCAGCTCCTTAGCCTGTGCTACAGCTTCATCGTTGTCACATAAAAGCATAACAGGCAGCTCAGCACATGGTATCACTTGAAGTTCGCCCAGAAACTTCTTAATCCAAATCTCTTCCTTATATGCCTCTGAGGCCACTTGATACTCAGCCTGGCAGGTGGAATCAGCAGTTGCGCTTTGCTTGGCGCTTTGCCAAGATACTGATCCTCCATTAAGAGTAAAAATATAGCCAGAAGTGGACATCAAGTCGTCTTTTTGTCCTTAGAAGTCTGAATCAGTGAAGCCCGTCACATTCAGTTCTCCAGCACAATACATAAGAACCAGATCTCTATTCCTTCTTAAGTACTTGAGAACATTCTTATGGTGGTCCAATATTCCCTACTTGGGTTTGCCTGAAACCTACTTACCACGCTCACAACATGCGCTATGTCAGGTTTCGTACACAACATGGCATACATGAGTCCATCCTCTTCCGAAGCATATGGTATATTACTCATTTCCTTTCGTTGTTCCTCACTTTGAAGACACATCTTCGAGGTGAGTTTTATTCCATTTCATATCATAGGAACCCTCTTTTAGAATCATCCATCTTAAATCGCTTTAAGATTTTATCTATATAGAGGGCTTGAGAAAGACCTATCATTCTCTTCGCTCTTTCTCTGTAGAGCCGAATCCCAAGAATATAGGTAGCTTCTCCCAAGTCTTTCATGGAGAACCTACCTGAAAGCCAAGCTTTCACAGAACTGAGCATTCCACATTGTTTCTTATTAGTAGAATGTCATCTGCATATAGTACTAAGAATCCGATCTTGCTCCCACTAACCCTTTTGTATACACAAGGTTCTTCTTTATTCTGCATGAAGTCAAACTCTTTGACAACCTCGTCAAAACAAAGGTTCCAACTCCACGAAGCCTGCTTCAGTCCATAAATGGAACGCTGAAGTTTGCACACCATATGAATATCGACCTCGGGCACAAAGCCTTTAGGCTGCTCCATGTAGATCTCCTCCTCAAGGAACCCATTAAGGAAAGCCGTCTTTACGTCCATATGCTATATCTCATAATCGTTGTAGGCAGCTATAGCAAGTATCATGCAAATAGACTTGATCATAGCTACTGGTGAGAAGGTATTGTGATAATCGATCCCTTCCTTTTGGGTATAATCCTTTGCCACAAGCTTGGCTTTATAAGTGTCAACCTTGCCATCCCCATCAGTCATTCTCTTGTAGATCCACTTGTTCCCAATAGGAATTATGCTATTGGGATGATATACTAGATTCCACACCTTATTTTCATACATTGAGTCTATCTCAGCTTCCATAGCTTCCCGCCATTTCGCGGAGTCTACATACATCATCGCTTCGTCATAGGTCATGGGTTTGGTCTCTTGGCTATCACCTGGAACCTCACGGAGACCCAGTTTCTCCAGGTGCATAAAGCCACACCTCTCAGGTAATTGAGACACCCTACTAGACTTGTGAGGTGGTTGTACTTGTGTTTCAGATAGTTTGGTTCCAAATTCTTGTGTAGGTGTATCCTAAGGAGTTTCAATGTATTATTTCAAAGAAATACTTCTACTTGCTCCACCTTCCTGAATAAACTCATCTTCCAGCAAGTGTGCTTGCAAATCAACAATGATCTTTCGATCTTTGGGCATGTAGAATAGATAATCCATCGTCCCGGATGGGAATCCAATGGAACGTCCGTTTATGGACCTCGCTTCCGATTTCTCCCCCTTAGTATTCTTGACATAAGCGGGACATCTCCAAATCCTAATATGAATAACACTTGGTTTCCTACCCCCCACATCTCATGCGGAGTCTTAGGAACGGGCTTGTAAGGACATCTATTTAAGATATAAGCAGCAGTCAGGAGCGCATAACCCCACAGGTAAATCAGCAAGTTGATTTAGCTAAGCACGGAACGAACCATGTCCAACAAGGTTCGGTTCCTTCTTTCCGACACACCATTTAACTAAGGAGTTCCTGGAGGTGTAAGTTGTGACACTATTGCGTGCTCCTTTAGGAACTCGTGAAACTCTGTACTCATATATTCGCCACCTTGGTCGGACCTAAATGCTTTTATATGATTACCAGCTTGATTTACGGCTAGGGACTTAAATTCCTGGAATTTTTCAAAGGCATAGGATTTATGTTTCATTAAATATACATAACCATACCTAGTGTGATCATCCGTATGTGTAATGAAATACTGATATCCGTCACATGTTGCTTCCAAAGCACCACATACATCAGTATGTACTAATCCAACTTTATCTGTGGCTCTTTCAAAAGTCCTTGTGAAGGGGGACTTAGTCATTTTGCCTTTAAGGCAAGATTCACAAGTTGGAAAGGGATCCGATACCAATGGACCCATAAGTCCATATTTTTCCATTTAGTAAACCTTGGTCTGACCAACATGACCAAGCCTAAGATGCCATTTCAAATTTTGATTAGTTTCATCCCTACCACGCTTCCTAGTCATAGTGTTCACAACGACTTTGTTACTTAGGTTTAGATGATACAGTCCATTTAACAATGTAAGTACTATTGCCAATGAAAAATGAAAAGCCTTTCCGATCCATGACCGGAATGGATACAATGTTCTTATGCCCCTTGGGCAACACTAGTACAACATCTAATGTTAAAACAAAGCCATATTCCAAATCCAAAAGAAGTGATCCTATATCAGTTGCTGCAACACTATGTCCGCTTTCGATGGTGATCATCACTTCCCCAGCTTCAAGCTTCCAACTTTGTTCCAGATCCTCAGTCATGGTACATATGTGAGAACTAGCACCTGAATCTAGTATCCAAGAAGTAGAATATACGGTAGCAGAACAATTCATTTCCAAAACTAAAAGTTCCATACCCGAAGCTGATGGATCAGACAGTCTCTTGCCTAGTGGCCCAGCTCATAGCATTTGAGACATGCGTCCGTCTTCATCTTCTTGCTCTTAGGAAGCATCGGGGCCTTGCCCTTACCTTTAAAGTCCTTGCTTTGTGGGCCCATCTGCTTCTTGGTCTTTTTCTTCTTATTCTTGAACCTCCGAGATCCAGAAGAAATCACAAGGGCAGACTGCTTGACCCGTGGAGTCTTCATCTGAGACTGAGCGGTTACAAGTTTGTTCATCAACTCTGCTAAATTGCAAGCAATCCCATTGCAGTTGAAGTTCATAACAAACTGTGAGAAGGAATCAGGAAGAGATTGCAGGATAAGGTCGGTCTGTAGAGAAGCATGTATCCTAAAATCAAGAGCCTCCAATATCTCGATCATAGAGATCATTTTGAGGACATGGTCCCCGACTTTCTCACCTTCCTTCATCCTGGCATCGAGAAGCTGCTTTGATATCTCATATCTACCAGTTCGACTGTGCTCACCATAAAGCTCGGTTAAGTGAGATAAAATCTGCCTAGCAGAAGTCATTTTTTCATGATCTCTCTCACGCTCATTAGACATAGAGGCCATCATATATCCACGAACACTAATGTCATCCTTAAAACACTTTTCATGGTTTTGAACATCTTCCTGACTGGCTCTAGTCCGCAGTAGAGCTGCCAGAATGTCGCCTCCAAGACGTATCCCAGCGCCTCCATACTGAGGACTATCATCAGGTTGCAGAGCTAATCCACAAAGTTAGGCCCACTTAAGGTGTTCTTTTCGAGTAATATATGAGTGGGTTCATTGTCATTTTATGAGAGTTTTCTGTTTGCATAAAGCACGCTCGATTGATTAAGGACTCGTTCAATTATGGTCTGAGTTTAGAATTAAGGGCTTGTATATTCTTTTAACCCAGCTCCCACTATTTTTATCGGAATAACACACTCCCTTGTAAAATCCGGAAGTACTCGTTCGCTTTACTTCATAGTGGTGATCGAGTTCTTTATAAATTTTAATAGAGGGCAACCGAATAGGTTTCCGATCTGTTAATCTTTATAAAGTGGCATCGAATACCAACCCATCTAATGGATGATTCTATCTTCTTTTTCCCCTTGTCCACTCCCCTCAACCTATACGGTTGCTATGGTTCGTGAACATGTTAAGTTTACACCATTGACGCTGATCAGTTTCGCAATTGAATCAGCAAGTTTATAGGGATACAATTTGCTCCAACCGAATTCATCCAATGCACTCTCGAAATTAGTCAACCCTCCCCGAATGACTACCCCGATAACTCGAAAGCATAGCACATCCGGTTCGGATTTCAATTTTCCAAAAGCTCGATGGAGGGAAGGAAAACCTTGAAACCTTTAAAACTTAATATTTTGTCGTGGGAGAATTTTTGCGATTAATGTTACACTTTGCACGTTAATTCATTTTAGCGCGTTTGTTGCATTCATACCATATGAATAAAACATTCACAACCTAGTTGCTACCAACATGCAGCTCATGGACCATTCCTATAACAAAAACATCGTAATGTAATTATATGTCTTCGGTCTTGAATCTTCGTCTTCTCAAATGGATCTACCGCCGGTCTTCGTCATAGCAAATAAATTTTACGTAGAAAATTGCAACCTATTATACAATTTTTCTAGAAAAATAAATAGGCTCCAAACGGCCTTTACAACCCAATTGAATAAAACAAATGATTCAAAACTAGGTCCATGGTTCATCCAATAAATATTAAATAAATAAATTGTATATTAAATAAGCAATTTAGTATATTGATCCAACCAATATATAAAATTAACTATTTAATAGAATTAATTCAATTAATTCACAAACATGGTAATTTAAATTCATTCGTAAGATCCGAATGATTTTAAATATTTCGCGTTAATTAATTCCTCAAAATAAAAATACCAAGTATTTTGTTTTAGCCAAATTAAATCTAATTTAAATTATCGGAAATTAATATAACGAAACAAAATATAAAAAGGAGTCGAAACAAAATGTCACGGGCAGGCCGCGGCCGGCGGCCCCTACGGGCTATGGACTAGAGGAGATCCTCTCGTCTGCTGCTTGCCTAGTGCGGGCGGCTCTTGTCGGCGTTGCACAGCGGCTTTCAAGACCCATTGCGGTCCAGCGACTACTCCGGCTCGTTTTTCATCTAGATTTAAAAAATTATATTTTTTCTAATTTTACTATTACACATATAAACCAGTTTTAATAAATAAAATTCAGATTTATGTAGTAGCATAAAATCATGAAAAAATAAATTTTCGACAAACAATTAAAAACAACGAATTAAACGGTTGCGATTCCAAATCACAAAATATTTAATCAAACATTCCAAATACCAAATATTGTATATAAGATCGCAAGACCTTGCTCCGATACCACTGTAAGGATTCGGTGCCTAAAACGAAGGCGCAGCGAAAACAATTTACGAAAATAAGTTCGATCTGAATCCCTTAAGATGATCGATCAAGCTACGTATATACGAATATAAAATAAACAGAAATAAGATTCGAAATCATACCCTTGTAGTTCTTTGATTAAATATTGATGTTGATGATCTCCACTACGAATCCGATTCGCAAAAACTTTAGAAATCCCTAGCACCGAAAGCACCGTGCCTCTACTTGCCACTCGTCGGAAGCCGACCGGATAAATACCCTATCCATTTGTTCTCCAAGAACATGGCTGGAAAATAGATGTAGGGAGCTTACTAATTTTAATTTAAACACTCGAAGTGATAAAATATTATTTCTCTCAATTTTTCTCTAAGAAATATGTTTAGAACACAAAATGAAATTCAGTCCCTCAACCAAGTTTTGGTTCGACCGTCCCTTTTGAGAATGGTGGAGAATGGCTTTATTTTGTGTTCAACTCTCTCAACTTGTCAAAGTCACCCCTCGCCAATTAATATAAAACCATCACATGAAATTACCTTTATTTGTTATTCTTGGTCTTCCACCATTTAAGGTGGAATCAAAGACAAATGAATAAAATATGAGAGAGGGGGCGCCATCTAGAAGATCCGGAAGAGTTCAGTTTGTTTCGGACTCCTGTGTATCCAATCAGATAAATTCCATTCCATTTCGATGTAATATTAATTAATTAATCTAATTAATTATATCAAATACAAAATAATATAATTAATTTCTCCGAGAAATAATTATATATGTGAATTAAATTAATTACCCAGTAATTTATTTAATTTATTAGGCCTTAAATTAATTTATCCAATAAATTAATTTAGACATCCAATGTCCCAAAATTAATTAAACATCTAATGTCCAATAAATTAGATATCCAATATCTAATATTTATAAAGAGAGAATAAGCTCGATTTATTCCGTCATCTATCCTAATGCGCAACTCGATAGGTCTGTCTCAGTTAGCGATGGGAAGAACCAAAGAGTGATAGCACCACCTAGCCAGTCCCGCGGCCTACATTGTAACCTAACTGAAAACGAATGATTGGGGATCATTCCAAAACCTTTCTGTCGTGAATACCAGTATACGTATCAACCCTTTTCTCAAATGTCCCAATTAAGTTATAGGGTCACGGTCAATCAAACCCTATTTGTACTTGACGATATGTATGAGTTAATGCAAATCGAGATCACTGAGCTTTCGTGTATCTAATACAACTAGCTCCAATGCTTTGGCCAAATACTTATGATCTCATATGCCAATAACCGCATAGGACATATACATGTTCACTTACAGGAGAAAAAAAATCCTATCTTGGTACTTAGTAGATCCTGCTACTTGTCCGTCAAGATGCACGTCGAGGTTGACCACCACCTTCTGGTTTTCTGGGTCGAACTGCTCTAGTAAAAATCTTAACGTCACAAGCACATCTCTACTAAACCCTCAAGTCGAAGGTTCACAAATACCTATCACAACCTTTAGATTCCGTCATTGACTGTCACGGAGTGAAATCCGTGTGACAAATCGAGGGTAAGTCGGTTCGAGTATTTTAATCTAATTAGCATACCTATAACGTGTGCTCCCACTAAACATTACTGTTCGACAAGCACTCTCCAAGTCAAAGAACACGTCATACAAGTCTTCACATAAACTTAATGCCCAGTCAAGTTTCATCGACTTTGCGAACGATTAAGTATTTGAGCCATAAACCTTTCGAGTGCCAATACCCTTATCCAATAAGGAGTGGAATGTTTTGCTCCCAAATACACGGACTAGTTTCCGTATATATATTTATGAGTCAGGAATGCCAATGACTACCAGTAAATAATGAAACATACAATTGCCTTCTGATAATATTTTACATAATATTAAGTACAATGCCATCACTCTAACATCCTCTGAGTGGCATTCATGGCATACTCCTAACAAAAGTCAAAAAACTTGATACTACCAAAAAGGGGGAAGAGTCCCTAGAGACTGGCGGAAGGTGGAGGATGGAGAAAGAAAAGGAGATGGAGGTTGTACTTGAGGATACTTTTGCCAAGACAATAGGCCTATTGGTTCGACCAGGCCCAAGGTAAGGTGCGAGGAATTACAGGGTAGTTGGTTCTAGACTTAATTTCTAGGACCCTAAATTCCCTTGGAACAGTACTGTCCAGAAACCTACTAAGATCCTTTTGCCTACAGACAGGAAGCTGACATCAGAAGAACATAATGCTTGGATGAAAAATGAATTGATGTGGTAGTTCTGCATACTCATCAAGGAGTCTCCACTCTTCAATCACTGCAATATGCTAGATGCTGCAGCAAATGAGTATATTCTCGCGGTTGTTGACCGAAGGAAAGATGCCTATGCAGATTATGCTAAAAGGGAGATACATGAAGGGTAATCATCCTACTCACCCAGAATACTAAATTGTTGGTAATGATCCAACTCCGAAAGGAAGAGGTCATTACCGGGAATGAGGCAAAGGCCTCCAAGTCAACTGGTGGAAAGGGACCGAGAATGATCCCTATAGAAGATCGACACCATAGCTGTAATACCCATACTTTTCTTGAACGTTTGTCTTTGACGTTATTGCACTTTTGTCACACTTGTAAACGCTTATTGAGATGTTATTGATTTTAGAGTTTCGTATCTTTCAGAACATGTTCGTCTTGATCGGGCTCCACAGCGGTGTTTCTGAGTGAAGCAGTTAGCATATGCTAAGCGTATGTTAATGCACGTTATTTGTGTTTAGTAGCACGCGCTAGCATCGCCTGCAGCGCACGCTAATGTTTTTAGTTTGGCAGAGGCAATAGCTGGGTTCTGTCCTTTGGACGAGCAGTTAGCGCATGCTAGGCATGAGCTAACGCACGCTATTCATGTTTGGTAGCATGCGCTAGTAGAGCTAGTAGCGCACGCTAATTAATCGGGTTTGGCAGTGGCAGTAGGTTGGTTTCTTCTCTCTGGATGAGCAGTTAGTGCACGCTAAGTGTGAGCTAACGCACGCTATCAGTGTTGAGTAGCGCATGCTAGTATCTCTTGTAGCGCACGCTAGCGAATTGGGCAGTGAGTTCGAACTTTAAGCATAGTAGCAGTTAGCGCATGCAAGGCTGTTGGTAGCGCATGCTATCGAAGCAGGTCAGAGGCTACTGGACTACCGGGAGACCCCGTTAGCACGCGCTATCCTCATAGATTAGCGCATGCTAATTAAACCCAGTATATAAGATGGGTCAGCCGCATTCTTTGTCATTTCTCTTCCCATTTCTTACTCTTCCGACGAGAGCACGCGAGAGAGGTGATTTTGAGAAGATTTGGGGCAACTTTTCATCACCTATCATCATCTTTGGTTGGATAACAAGGATTATACAATATCTAATCCGTTTCTTCACTCCTAATCAAGGTAAATTTCTTATAAACCTAGTTTGGGGAATTTTTGGGGATTCTTCTTAGATCCGTCCGATTAATCCGTTTAGAAGCTTGAAATCCTTGAGATTATGATATATCTACCTTGTACCCACATTTACCTTATGATTATACAAATGTTTTTGTGTATTACTTGAAGTGGAGAGGGTTTGGATGATTTTCAAACTCTATGTGAATATTTTCAGAATTTATGAATCGTACAAAGGGGGGGTTTCGGGAGTCTTCCTTGAGAATTGAGTATTGATGAATGATTATCGTATTTCCTTACGAATCGTTTAGACCCGGACGTGCGTTCTTGGACCTATCGAGCTTGAACACCATTTTCACTCAATCCTAATCTCTCAAAGGCAAGTATATATTTATGATTGTTCGTTCTCGACTTGGAAAGTCATATATATGAATTGTATGATTGTATATATATTCACTCTGGGAGATTCCAGCGGGGCCTCAGAGGGTTTCGTTTCTGTTGGTGCGGTGCCACGAATATTTTGGGTTAACCACTATGGGAGGGTCCGACGGGGCCTCAGAGGGTTCCGTTGCCGTTGGTGCGGTTCCATGGTTAATAACGTATGTATCGGAACGAGATGTTATGTGATTTAGTTATTTCGGAATACTAGTCTTGAATTTTATGAAATGAGAATTACGATTACTTTATTGTCGAGAAGTATTGTGTTTCATATTCAATATACTTGTACTAGCTATTCGAAGGATAACCCCTTTGGGGGGAAATACCTTTCATGTATTTCAGGATCCAGGAGAGGGGAAAGGCGTGTACCGGGCCAGCACGAAGATGATGGGCAAGAGTGATGTTTTGTCTTGTCTCTGTTTGTATTTTGTACTTTATCCATTCGGTATTGTTGTACTTGGAATGGTTATGAACACTCGAGTAGTGTTCCAGATGCTTTTTATTTTTTTTCCTGTGTTGCCTCGGGTTTTGATTCCTGACCTATTGTACTTCTGTCGGATTGATTATTACCTTGGTGTCATTTTTATTGTCTTTTACTGGATTATGTTTAAACCTTATCGGTCGAAATTCATGGTTTCGCGTATGTATAGCCTTGTGGGACCCACGGAGGGTCTCGTGGCGCTGTAATATACCCTGAATAACTTGGGGGTGTTACAGAATATGGTATCAGAGCTTAGGTTTATGGATACCTAGACTGTCGGTCTTTTTGGGTCGAAATGAGTTATCGTTCGAATACAGTATCACTATATTGCCACCATCTCGGTTCGACCGGTACTAGTAAGTCCTTTTACTCCTTTTGTATTTTTCCTAATCACCTCGCTTTTGATTTGGTGTTCTTGGGAATCGGTCACCTCGATGACGGGCGATTTGAATTATACGTATGTACTTTGTGTGTGTCCTTCAGAATGTCTACTGACAGGGGACGAGGACGAGGCCGTGGTCATGGACGCGGGCGTGGACGTGGTGCAGCCGCTTCCCTCAATTCCGTTGCTAGGTCATCATCTAAGTCAGTGCATCCCAATACCGAAAGTTAACATAACCAGTCGACCGGTCAAGGGAATAAAGCAGATGTTGGGGTTACGAATGCTCTTCAACAATTGCCAAATCAGATAACTGTCCTGGCCTAAGCTGTTCAACTGAAAAATCCTAATCCGACAATGGATGTTTTACTCCAGAATGTGGTCCATATGCATCCTCCACAATTCAGTAGTGCTACCGACATTCAGGGCATATTACAGCGTCGTGGACCCAACCCTTTGGAATCCACCAGGACAACGCACAAACTCGACATCACGACTGATGACAACATCATCAACATACAAACGATTTCACAATTTTAAGACATTCAAAACAATTAGACCGAACCCAACAGTAACGAATAAGATCTTTCCCAAACCGGGTCCACAAACAAATACAAGTCCAGAAGAAGAAAGTACTCGAGTACTGAAACAAATGACATGATTAATAAAATTAAAAGACAAGACGCCAAACAACAACCATTGAACAGAATCACCCTTGCCAATCATCCTCGTACAGTCCGCATGCTCGTTCGCCTCCATGACCTGTACCTGAAATACAAAAATATTTCTCCCATTTAAGGGGTTAGCAACAACAGCTAGTACAAGTACAATCCATTTGAACTACCGTTCTAGTCAGATGAAATATGCGCCAAAATCATTTTAGAAAATATTTATATTACGGAATTTTATGGTGCACGAGCACAAAATATAGTTCTCCAACAAAACATTTCAAAGGTTAACCATTGGTACGAGACTCACGGCCACCGCACCCCGCAGAGGCCCCGTCGGAGCATCCCTGGGTGGTTAACCCCAGTTCACGATACGCATACACACGGAACTTCGTATCCCCAGAGGCCCCGTTAGACCATACCTGGGTGGACATACGCATTCACATCCCCAACATACCCGGGAAGCCATAAATCAAATACTAGAATATGCATACAAATGTAGAGTCCTTGCCTTTGAGTCATCTTCGACGAGATGAAAAATAAACGACGGCTAGGAATGACCCGGAGTGACCACGACCGTTACTAAATGAAAGGTTAACACGAATCAGTCCTAAACAACATCATTAACCGAATGGAATACGCCACAACCCCGAGTACCAACCATAGCAATACACGTACGATCAACATGGGTGAGGGTTTTTGCAAAACCTCTCTGAATCGACAACTTCACGGATCAAACATCGATGGAAACGGGTTGGAATCACTCAATAATAATAATCGATAAGAAATATCACAACATCAACGAATAATTCGAGTTTGGATAGACCAATCCCGGAAAACCCCCAAAATTGATAAAGTTAGGGTTCTAAGTCAAAATACCTTGAATTCGGACGGAATAAGATGGATTAGGATGATGATACACTTCGTTTGGAGTGCGAAGTTCGATCAGCAAATGAACTGCACGATTAGCTCTCCACAAATCGCCCCAAAATGCTCCAGGAACTCAAATTGCGGACAAGGGAGGAGGAAAGAAGAAAAATGACGCGTCTGAAGTCAACCCAGGTATTAAATACCTGACAGTCGTTAACGTACATTAGCATGGGAAGTTAACGTACGTTACGATCTTAACGTACGTAACCTTACGTGCTTAACATACGTAAGGAATCGGCAGATGCTACTGCCCAAATTGTGGAATGCGATAACATACGTTATGGCTCACAATTAACGTACGTTAACAGTGCAGTTATAACGTACGTAAGGTTGCATGCATAACGCACGTTATGCATGCAGCAGTTCAGCACTGCAGAATGCAGCTCACTCCTCAAGAAGCACGAAAAGGAAAGCGATAAAAGATGGAATCCGAAGACACAAGTATGAGGTATCCGCGATGGCGAACCTAAGTGATAAAAGGAAATACCATTCCGACCACCCGAATGTTCGGAATTAGATGACAGAAGTAAGTTTCCCTCAAATTTTAGAAAATTACAAAATAGCCCGAACGTTCGAAAATTACGATACGATGTTGGATCATGAAACCGAAACTCATAACATGTATAACTCAATCACACGGGTTTATGGAAACAAAGAAATAACGAAATCAAGCAAGTTTTACGAGAATCGAACGTACATAAGACAAGATCATAACATAAAGCATATCACGTAAAAATACCTCCGAAACCCGTCCAAATGGAAAAAAATACTAAGAACAAAATAGATTCAAAACGTCGAAACGGTTACAAGCGAGTCGTTAATATAGACATGCACCCAAAAATAGAAACAACTAAAAATAAAAAGTACGGATATTACGACCTCCAAATTCAATGGCTATACGAATTATAGGATAGTATTCTTTTCTATTAATTCTAACTCTCCAAGAGAAGAATTGAAGATAAAAATATATCTCAAAAATAAAATTGAAAGAGAACTATTTTTCTCTGTCCTTTTTCTTTGCTCTTTTTTCATCTCTTCTTTCCTTTGTCTTGGTCGTAGCTTTCTCTAATCCTTTAGCAAGATCATCAATATCTAATATAAGAGTTTTCCAACTCTTAATAATGTCCCCACGCATTATTAATCAATCCCACCTCATTATTAATAATCAAAACTCATTACTAATTATACCCCACATCAATACAAGACAAGTGAAATAATTCGCATATACGATGTGAACATGGGGGGAGGAGATATTTTGAGGGTTGGCTCATTACGGACGTCGTATATATGGATAAATCTTGATTCGTTTCAATAATAATATAATTAAATAATTCAATTAATTAATTATATTAAATATAAAATTTCTCTAATAAATATTATAAATTAAATTAATTATCCAGTAATTATTTAATTCACTAGACCGATTTAATTTATCCAATAAATTAAAATATCATTTATCAAATAAATTAAATTAGACATCTAATGTCCAATATTCGTTAAGAGAGAATATCCTATATTTAATCTGTCATCTATCCTGTGCCGCGACTCCATAGGTTCATCTAAGTCGGCATTAGGAGGAACCAAAGAGTGTGAGTAACACTTAGCCAGTCACGTGGCTCGCAGTGTAACCCAATTGAGAACAAATGATGTGAATCATTTCAAAATCTTTATTTTATGAATACCGTATACACGTAATCCTTCAAAAATATATCTCGGTCCTGTATTATGGTCACATTAATGTCAAATCCTATAGTAACTTGACTCTATGCATTTGTTAATGGAAACCGAGATCACCGAGATCTTGTGATATCCGTACCTTTCTATTTTTAGCAGTTTCTATTTTTGGCGCATGTCTATTTTTATCGACTCGCTTGTAACCGTTTCGACATTTTGAACCTATTTTGTTCTTGGTGTTTTCCATTTGGACGAATTTCGGAGGTATTATTATGTAATTTCGCTTTATGTTATGTTTTGTTGCATGTATATTCGATTCTCGTAAAACTCATTCGATTTTGTTATTTCTTCGTTTCCGTGAGTCCGTATGGTTGAGTTATTCATGTTGTGAGTTTCGGTTCGATAATCCAACGTCGTATCGTTATTTTCGGACATTTGTGCCGTTTTGTAATTTCCTAAGAGTTTGAGGAAATTTACTTCCGTCGCCGAATTTCGGATATTCGGCGAGTCGGAATGGTGTTTTCTCTATATCACTTAGATTCGTCGTCTCGAATACTTCGTATTTATGTATGTGTTTTTTCCTTGTTTTGTGTTTCTACTTCATACTTTCCTGAGCAGCTGCATTCAGCAGTGTTGAACTGCTGCATGAATAATGTACGTTATTCATGCTTCCTTGTGTGCGGTATCGATGCATGTATAACGTATGTTAAACTTTAGTGTTAACTTACGTTATTGTCCTCAACGTTTTGGGCAGAAGCTTCTGCCCAGTTTCTGCCTAGCCCTTATGTACGTTAGCATATGAGTGTTACGTACGTAAGAGGCATAACGTACGTTAACCAAACCATGTTAACGTACGTAATGAGATATGAGGTATTTAAAACCTGAACAGTTCAGTCACGTCATTTTTCTTCTTCTTTCCTTGTGCGCGACTTGACTTCTTCGGAGGGTTTTGGAGTGATTCGTACAGAGCAGACGATAGAGTTCCTCTATAGATCGATTCTTGTGTTCCAAGTGAAGTGCATCATCATCTTAATCCATCCTCTTCACCTAAATCCAAGGTATTTGACTTAGAACCCTAAACTTTTCAATTTTGGGTTTTTTTCAGGATTCGTCTATTTAAACTCGAATTGTTCGTTTGTGTTGCTATATTTCTTATAAATTATTGTTATTGAGTGATTCCTAATCCGTTTTCATCGTCTTTAATCCATAGATTGTTGATTCGGGGAGGTTTTGTGAAAACCCTCACCCATATTGAACGTACACGTATTGTTAAGGTTGTAATCGGGGTTGTGGCATATTCCGTTCGATTATTGTTATCATTTAGGACTGGGTTATATTAACCTTGCGTTTAGGAGTGGCCGTGGTCACTCTGGGTCATTCCTAGCCATCGTTTACTTTCCGTCTCGTCAAAGATGTCTCAAAGGAAAGTACTTTACATTTGGTTGCGTATTCTAGTATTACAATTATGGCTTTTCGTGTATGTTGTGGATGTGAATGCGTATGTTCACCCAGGGATGGTCTGACGGGGCCTCTGGGGATACGTAGTGTCGTGTGTATGCATATCATGAATTGGGGTTAACCACCCAGCGATGGTCCGACGAGGCATCTGCGGGGTGCAGTGGCCGTGAGTTTCGTACCAACGGTTAACCTTTGAAATGTTTTGTTGGAGAACTGTGTTTTGTGCTTGTGCATCGTAAGATTCCGGAATATAAAAATGTTTTCTAAAATGATTTTGGCGCATATTTCATATGATTAGAATGGTAGTTGAAATGCATTGTAATTGCACTAGATGTTGTCGCTAACCCCTTAAATGGGGGAAATACTTTTGTATTTCAGGTACAGGTCCTGGAGGCGAACGAGCATGCGGATAGTACGAGGATGATGGGCAAGAGTGATTCTGTTCAATGGTCGTTTGTTGGGCGTGTGGTCTTTTTATTTTAACATTTATGTCATTTGTTTCAGTACTCGAGTACTTCTTCCTTTGAACTTATATTTGCTTATGAACCCGATTTGGGAAGGATTTTGTTTGTTATTGTCGGGTTAGGTCCATTTGTCTCGAATGTCTTAAAGTGTGGAATTGTTTGTATGCTGATGAAGTTTGTCATGGGTCATAGTGTTGAGTTTGTACGTTAGCCTGGTGGATTCCAAAGGGTTGGATCCACGGTGCTGTAATATGCCCTTAACGTCTTGGGGGAGTTACAGATTATAGTATCGGAGCCTAAGGTTTTATGGATACCTAGGCTGTCGGTTATTTGGGTCTAGTCGGGTGTTGTTTCTGAACAGTATCACTACTATGCCATCATCTCAGTACGCCGATGCTCATAAGTTTTCCTAACTTGACTCGTTGCGTTATACTATGTTGTTCATTCTTAGTATTGTGATGTGTTTTCTGTTTGAACTATACTCACTAGTTACTTCTCCAGAATGCCTGCTGGTAGAGAACGCGGTCGCGGACGCAGTAGGGGACGTGGCGCAGCCGGTGGGGCGGCCATGTCTGATAGATCTAGGCTGGTTCGGCAACACCTTTCTTGTCGAGCAGTGTCCACTTAGTGCCGAAGGTCGGCGGGACGATCTGCTAGCTTCGGTAATGCTAATGATAATGCCGAGGTAGCGAACATTCTGCAGCAAGTAGCGAATCAGATGGTGCTACTAACCCAGGCGGTCCTGGTTAACCAAGCTAATGCTAATCCACTTTTGCCTACTGGTTCTGGTACCGATAAGTTGCTTCAGGACGTGATCCGTATGCGCCCACCGCAGTTCGATGGTACTTCCGACCCTTCTGGTTTGGAGAGTTGGTTATTCGAGATGGAAAAAGTGTTAGAGGCAGCAAACTGCTACGAGGAGAGGAAAGTACCAATTGCTCAGTACTTCTTTGCCAAGAAGGCAGCACCGTGGTGGCAAGCAGTGAAACCGTGTGACCGGGCAGCTTTGTGGGATGAGTTCCGAGAATTAATGGAGGCCGAATATTGTCCGTGGCTGGTGAAAGAGGGAAGGATACAAGCCTTCTTTGAAGCAAAACCCCAGGATGTTCCCATGTCATAGGCGATAAAGGACTATAATCAGTAGCTACATTATGTGAGGAATCAGGTCCTAGATGAGCAAGATAAGATCCACCACTTCGACATGCGGATAAAGCCGAGGGTTCGCGACTACATGTCAGGTCTTGGGTGTAGAACTTTGAAAGACTATCAGAACAAGGCGATGGCCTATGAGATGTCTTTTTCTGCGACAGAGGTGGCAGCAGAGGGTAAGAAACAGAACACTTCCCGTCAGTTTTCGGGAGGTAAGTCTGGCGGGCATCACAAGACTCAGTCTGGTTCGCGAGCTTCCGGGAATCACTCCCAGTCATTTGGGCGAGGCAATGGTTCCAAGTCTGCTACGACTGCTCTTGTTTGTGGTCATACCCGTTTTAACTGTGGTCGTCCAGGACATATGATGAGTGAGTGTGACAAGCTGCCGCTACAGTGTCTTAATTGTAGTCGTATGGGGCATCGTGCTAAGTATTGTGGAAATACGAGTCGGGCACCAGTTACTCAGGTGTCAGCCCCGGCTACGAGAAAACCGAGCGTGAATCAGGCTCCGACAGCTAATCAGCCTCAGCAGAGTTTTGGCAGAGGTCAGGGACGTGGGCAGTCTTCTAGAGGGGGAGCTTCTAGTGCGGGGTCTGTTCCGCCCCATGTGTATGAGATGAGATGAGCTGTAGATCCTGACGCAATGGTGGATACAGGTACCGTTCACATCCTTGACCATCCTGTTTCTGTACTATTCGATTCTGGTGCTACACATTCTTTCATATCTTTGGATTATGTGCATCATCTGTATGTTGATTGTCTAGGTGCATGTGAACCGTATGTTGTTAGATTTCCTAGTGGAGATAGTATTGTGGGGAATCATGAGATTAGAGATTTTTCGGTGAGTATCGCGGGGAGGGCTTGGTCTTCTAATCTGATTGTGGTAGACATTAAGGATGAGGATTTGATCCTTAGTGAGGATTGGTTGGATCGACATGGGGCGATCATCAGTTATAGAGCGAGAACTATTTCGATGTTAGCCTCTGACGGTACTGAACACATCTTTGTGGGATGCAAACAGAGTAGTCAGAGATTCTTGATCAGCGCCATGAAAGTGGTGAAACTTCTTCAAGGAGGTTGCACTGGTTACTAGTGTTATGCTTTAAGATCGGAAGAAGGGGGAGTTGAGCTCTCGTCTATTCCAGTAGTGAGTGAGTACCAGGTTTACCGCCGGACCGTGAGGTTGAGTTCTTCATTGATTTAGAGTCTAGTGTGGCTCCAATTTCGAAAACGACGTAATGTATGGCGCCTTCCGATATGCTTGAGTTGAAGAAACAGTTGGCAGAGTTACTAGACATGGGTTACATTCGACCGATCGCTTCGCCTTGGGGCGCACCAGTCTTGTTTGTGAAGAAGAAAGATGGATCAATTCATTTATGCATCGACTACCGAGAATTGAACAAAGTGACCATCAAAAACAAGTATCCGCTTACGAGGATTGATGACTTGTTTGACCAATTGTAGGGAGCGACGGTGTTCTCGAAGATTGATTTGAGATCGGGGTATTACCAACTCCGAGTGAAGGATTCCGATATTCCGAAGACGGCCTTTCGGACGAGATACGACCATTACGAGTTTGTAGTTATGCTTTTCGGGCTAACTAATGCCCCAACCGTGTTCAAGTAGCTAATGAACAAGGTCTTTATTGAATGTCTCGATAAGTGTGTAGTCGTATTTATCGACGATATTCTCATTTACTCGAGGAGTGAGGAAGAACATGCAGGTCATCTGCATATCATGCTGGAAATCTAGAGAAGTAAGCGCCTTTATGCGAAGTTCTCAAAGTGCGAGTTTTGGTTGCGGGAGGTTATGTTATCTCGGCTGAGGGTGTTCATGTGGACCCACACAAGATAGAGGCAGTGTTGGATTGGGCGCTGCCCCAGAACGTGAAGGAGGTCCGTAGTTTTCTAGGTTTGGAGGGGTATTATCGAAGGTTTGTCGAGAGGTTCTCCAAACTCGCTCGACCACTCACTTAGTTGTCGCAAAAGTCAGAAAAGATTGTGTGGTCAGACGAGAGGCAGAAGAGTTTCGAAGAGTTGAGGAAGCGATTGACTACCACTCCCGTCTTGGCCTTACTGTGCGATAATGAGGGTTTCTCAGTTTATAGCGACGCCTCAGGCCAAGGGCTTGGATGTGTACTCATGTAGCACGGGAAGACGATTTTCTATGCTTCCCGTCAGTTGAAACCATACGAGTTGAATTACCCTACCCACGATCTTGAGTTGGATACAGTTGTGTTTGCATTGAAGATCTGAAGTCATTACTTGTACGGCTCGTCGCGTCAGATTTTCACCGATCACAAGAGCCTGAAGTATATTTTCACACAGAAAGAATTGAATATGAGACAGAGGAGGTGGCTGGAGTTAATCAAGGATTACGATCTCAAAATCCTTTATTATCCGGGCAAGGCAAATGTGGTGGAATATGCCTTGAGTTGGAAATCAATATCGCTTCGGACACTTGAGTTGCTCACGACGCAGCCAGAGCTCCAGCGAGAGTTGATTGGGTTGAGTATTGAGGTTGTGTTACCAGAGAATGTTGGGCAATTGTGCGCTCTTGAGATCTCTTTGTCACTGTTTGACAACATTAAATCGAGACAGTTAGAATATCCGATATTTATTAAACTCCATGAGAATGTGCTGAAGGGGAAAGCCCCGTGATTCGTGATTCATGAAGTTGGTATGTTGAGATTCCAAGGTCATCTGTGTGTTCAGAACGACTTGGAATTGAGGCAGGGCATTATGCGGGAGGCTCATGCATCACCTTACTCAGTCCATCCGGGCTCGAGTAAAATGTAAAAGGATTTGAGGAAGAATTTTTGGTGGAATGACATGAAGAATGAGGTATTGCAATTTGTGGCTAAGTGTTTGACTGCTAAGTGTTTGACTTGTCAGCAAGTCAAAATCGAGCATCAACGGCCAGCCGGGTTGTTGAAACCACTTCCTGTCCTGGAATGGAAGTGGGAGGACGTCTCTATAGATTTTGTCACGAATTTTCTGATGACAAAGATGGGAATGAAAATGGTGTGGGTGATCGTGGATCGACTAACTAAGTTGGCACATTTTCTGGGCATCAAGGACACTTGGGGTCCAGAAAAATTGGCTCGTATTTTTATTTCGCAGATCGTGAGACTTCATGGTACGTCGAAGACTATTATTTCGGACAGAGATGGTCGGTTTGTATCGCATTTTTGGCAGGCGGTACACAAGGCATTGGGGACACATTTGCGTTTGAGTACATCTTTCTATCTTCAGACCGATGGACAGTCCGAGCGTACCATTCAAACGTTCGAGGATATGCTGCGCGCGTGCACGTTAGACTGGAGTAGTGATTGGGAGGAACATCTGGCCCTGATCGAGTTCGCTTATAATAATAGCTAGTATGCGTCGATTAAGGACACCGTATGAGGTGATTTATGGCCGACGATGTCGATCACCGATATGTTGGAATGAGCCATCTGATTTGGTTGGCACTGAGCCGGATCTGGTGTTGGAGAAGAGGAGGAAAGTCGAGTTGATTCGAGAGAGAATGTTGGCAGCTCAGAGTCGACAAAAGTCTTATGCGGATGTTAGGCGTCGACCCTTGGAGTTTGAGGTAGGGGATCATGTCTTGTTGAGAGTGTCTCTCTCGAAGGGAGTTTTCCGTTTTAGGAAAAAGGGGAAGCTTAGTCCAAAGTATATTGGACCTTTTGAGGTATGGGAGAGAGTTGGCGAGTTAGCATACCGTTTGGCATTTCCCACGTCTTTGAGCCATGTGCATAGTGTTATTCATGTTTCCCACTTTAGGAAGTACTTTCCAGACCCGACTCATGTTATCGACTTCGGGGATGTGGAAATCGAGAAGGATGTTACGTTTGAGGAGAAGCCAGTGAGAATTTTGGAACGTCAGGATAAACAGTTAAGGCACAAAACCATCCCCTTGGTTAAGGTGCAATGGTTGAGGCATGGAGTGGAGGAAGCGATGTGGGAATTGGAGGAGGATATGCGTGCGAGATACCCCGAGCTTTTTGATTCTTAAGTTTTGGGACGAAACTTCTTTTTAGAGGGGAGAATGTGATATCCGTACCTTTTTATTTTAGTTGTTTTTATTTTTGGCGCATGTCTATTTTTATCGACTCGCTTGTAACCGTTTCGACATTTTGAACCTATTTATTCTTGGTGTTTTTCCATTTGGATGAATTTCGAAGGTGTTTTTACGTAATTTCGCTTTATGTTATGTTTTGTCGCATGTATGTTCGATTCTCGGAAAACTCGTTCGATTTCGTTGTTTATTTGTTTCCATGAGTCTGTATGGCTGAGTTATTAATGTTGTGAGTTTCGGTTTGATAATCCGACGTCGTATCGTGATTTTCGGACGTTTGGGCCGTTCTGTAATTTCCTAAGAGTTTGAGGAAATTTACTTATGTCGCCGAATTTTGGATCTTCGGCTAGTCGGAATGGTGTTTCCTTTTGGTACTTAGATTCGTCGTCGCGAATACTTCGTATTTATGATTGGGTTTTGTCCTTGTTTTGCGTTTCGACTCCATACATTCCTGAGCAGCGAACTGCATTCTGCGTTGTTGAACTGCTGCATGAATAACGTACGTTATTTATGCTTCCTTGCGTGCGCTATCGATGCATGTATAACGTACGTTAAACCTTAGTGTTAACGTACGTTATTGTCCTCAATGTTTTGGGCAGAAGATTCTGCCCAGTATTTGCCTAGCCCTTACGTACGTTAGCATATGAGTGTTACGTACGTAAGAGGCACAACGTACGTTAACCTCACCATGTTAACGTACGTAATGATTTGTCACGTGTTTAAAACCTGAACAGGTCAGTCGCGTCATCTTTCTTCTTCTTCTTTCCTTGTCCGCGACTTGAGTTCTTCGGAGGGTTTCAGAGCGATTCATACAGAGCAGTCCTTAGAGTTCTTCTATAGATTGATTCTTGTGTTCCAAGTGAAGTGCAGCATCATCTTAATCCATCCTCTTCACCTAAATCCAAGGTATTTGACTTAGAACCTTAAACTTGTCAATTTTGGGGTTTTTTCAGGATTCGTCTATTTAAACTCGAATTGTTAGTTTGTGTTGCTATATTTCCTATAAATTATTGTTATTGAGTGAATCCCAATCCGTTTAAGTCGTGTTTAATCCTTGGATTATTGATTCGGGGAGGTTTTGTGAAAACCCTCGCCCGTATTGAACGTACACATATTGTTAAGGTTGTAATCGGGGTTGTGGGCATATTCCATTCAATTATTGTTATCGTTTAAGACTAAGTTGTGTTAACCTTGTATTTAGGAGTGGTCGTGGTCACTCTGGGTCATTCCTAGCCTTCGTTTACTTTCCGTCTCGTCAAAGATGTCCCAAAGGCAAGTACTTTACATTTGGTTGCGTATTCTAGTATTTGAATTATGGCTTTTCGTGTATGTTGTGGATGTGAATGCATATGTTCACCCAGTGATGGTCTGATGGGGCCTCTGGGGATACGTAGTGCCGTGTGTATGCATATCATGAACTGGGGTTAACCACCCAGGGATGGTCCGATGGGGCCTCTGCGGGGTGCGGTGGCCGTGAGTCTCATACCAATGGTTAACCTCTGAAATGTTTGGTTGGAGAACTGTGTTTTCTGCTTGTGCACCGTGATATTCCGGAATATAAAAATGTTTTATAAAATGATTTTGGCGCATATTTATTTTGATTAGAAATGTAGTTCAAATGGATTGTATTTGAACTAGTTATTGTCGCTAACCCCATAAATGGGGCAAATACTTTTATATTTCAGGTACAGATCCTGGAGGCGAACGAGCATGGAGATAGTACGAGGATGATGGGCAAGAGTGATTCTATGTAATGGTCATTTGTTGGGCGTGTTGTCTTTTTATTTTAACATTTATGTCATTTATTTCAGTACTCGATTACTTCTTCCTTGGAACATGTATTTGCTTGTGAACCCAGTTTGGGAAGAATTTTGTTTGTTACTATTGGGTTAGGTCCATTTGTCTCGAATGTCTTAAATTGTGGAATTATTTGTATGTTGATGAAGTTTGTCATCGGTCATGATGTTGAATTTGTATGTTAGCCTGGTGGATTCCAAAGGGTTGGATCCACGACGCTGTAATATGCCCTGAACGTCTTGGGGGTGTTACAGATTATGGTATCGGAGCCTAAGGTTTTATGGATACCTAGGCTATCGGTTATTTGGGTCTATTCGGGTGTCGTTTCTGAATAGTATCACTACTATGACATCATATCAATATGCCGGTGCTCGTAAGTTTTCCTAACTTGACTCGTTGCGTTATCTTGTGTTGTTCATTCTTAGTATTGTGATGTGTTTTCTGTTTGAACTATACTCACTAGTTACTTCTTCAGAATGCCTGCTGGTAGAGAACGCAGTCGCGGACGCGACAGGGGATGTGGCACAGTCGGTGGGGCGGCCATGTCTGATAGCGCTGGGGCTAGTTCGACAACACCTTCCTTGTCGAACAGTGTCCAACCTAGTGCCGAAGGTTAGCAGGACCAGTCTGTTAGCTTCGGTAATGCTAATGATAACGCCGGGGTAGCGAACATTCTGCAGCAAGTAGCGAATCAGATGGCGCTACTAACCCAGGCGGTCCTGGTTAACCAAGCTAATGCTAATCCGGTTCCGCCTACTGGTTCTGGTACCGATAAGTTGCTTCAGGACATGATCCGTATACGTCCACCACAGTTCGATGGTACTTACGGCCCTTCTAGTTGGGAGAGTTGGTTATTCGAGATGGAAAAAGTGTTCGAGGCAGAAAATTGCTCCAAGGAGAGGAAAGTACCAATTGCTCAGTACTTCCTCGCCAAGGAGGCGGCAACGTGGTGGCAAGTAGTGAAACCGCATGACCGGGCAGCTTCGTGGGATGAGTTCCGGGAATTGATTGAGGCCGAATATTGTCCGTGGCCAGTGAAAGAGGGAAGGATTCGAGCCTTCTTTGAAGCAAAACCCCAGGATGTTCCCATCTCACTGGCGATCATGGACTACAATCAGTAGCTACATTATGTGAGGAATCATGTCCGAGATGAGCAAGATAAGATCCGCCACTTCGACATGTTGATGAATCCGAGGGTTTGCCACTACATGTTAGGTCTTGGGTGTACAACTTTGAAAGACTATCAGAATAGGGCGATGGCCTATGAGATGTCTTTTTCTGCGACAGAGGTGGAAGCAAAGGGTAAGAAACAGAAGACTTCCGGTCTGTTTTCAGGAGGTAAGTCTGGCGGGCATCAGAAGACTCAGTTTGGTTCGTGAGCTTTCGGGAATCAGTCCCCGTCATTTGGGCGAGGCAATGGTTCCAAGTCTGCTCCGACTGCTCCTATTCGTGGTCATACCTGTTTTAACTGTGGTCGTCCAGGACATATGATGAGTGAGTGTGACAAGCCGCCGCAACAGTGTCTTACTTGCAGTCATATGGGGCATCATGCTAAGTATTATGGAGATGCGAGTCGGGCACTAGTTACTCAGGTGTCAGCACCTGCTACGAGAGAAACGAGCGTGAATCAGGCTCCGACCGCTACTCAGACTCAACAGAGTTTCGGCAGAGGTCGGGGACGTGGGCAGTCTTCTAGAGGGGAGCTTCTACTGCGGGGTCTGTTTCACCCCGTGTGTATGAGATGACACAAGCTGGAGATCCTGATGCGACAGTGGCTACAGGTACCGTTCACATCCTTGACCATCCTGTTTCCATGCTATTCGATTATGGTGCTATGCATTCTTTTATCTCTTTGGATTGTGTGCGTCGTCTACATATTGATTGTCTAGTTACATGTGAACCGTTTGTTGTTAAACTGCCTAGTGGAGATAGTATTGTGGGGAATCGTGAGATTAGAGATTTTCCGGTGAGTATCGCGGGGAGGGGTTGGTCTTCTAATCTGATTGTGGTAGACATTAAGGATGAGGATTTGATCCTTAGTGAGGATTGGTTGGATCGACATGGGGCGATCATGAATTATAGAGAGAGAACCATTTCTATGTTAGCCTCTGACGGTACTGAACACACCTTTGTGGGACACAAATGAAGTAGTCAGAGATTCTTGATCAGCGCTATGAAAGTGGTGAAACTTCTTCAAGGAGGTTGCCCTAGTTACTGGTGTTATGCTTTGAGATCGAAATAAGGGGGAGTCGAGCTCTCGTCTATTCCGGTAGTGAGCGAGTATCCTGACGTCTTTACAGATGAGTTACTGGGTTTATGGCCGGACTGTGAGGTTGAGTTCATCATCGATTTAGAGTCGGGTGCGGCTCTAATTTTGAAAACTCCGTACCATATGGCGTCTGCCGAGATGCTTGAGATGAAGAAACATTTGGGAGAGTTACTACACATGAGTTACATTCGACCGAACGCTTCGCCTTGGGGCGCACCAGTCTTGTTTGTGAAGAAGAAAGATGGATCACTTCGTTTATGCATCGATTACCGAGAATTGAACAAAGTGACCATCAAAAACAAGTATCCGCTTCCGAGGATTGACAACTTGTTTGACCAATTGTAGGAAGCGACGGTGTTCTCGAAGATTGATTTGCGATCGGGGTATTACCAACTACACGTGAAGGATTCCTATATTCCGAAGACCGCCTTTAGGACGAGATACGATCATTACGAGTTTGTAGTTATGCCGTTCGGGTTAACTAACACCCCAGCCATGTTCATGCAGTTAATGAACAAGGTCTTTATCGAATATCTCGATAAGTGTATAGTCGTCTTTATCGATGATATTCTGATTACTCGAGGAGCAAGGAACAATATGCAGGTCACCTGCACATCATGCTGGAAATCTTGAGAACTCAGCGCCTTTATGCGACGTTCTCAAAGTTCGAGTTTTGGTTGTGGGAGGTTATGTTTCTCGGCCACGTGATCTCGGCCGAGGGTGTTCGTGTGGACCCACAGAAGATAGAGGCAGTGTTGGATTGGGCACTGTCCAAGAACGTGGAGGAGGTCCGTAGTTTTCTGGGTTTGGCGGGGTATTATCGAAGGTTTGTCGAGGGGTTCTCTGAACTCGCTTGACTACTCACTCAGTTGTTACAAAAGTCAGAAAAGTTTGTGTGGTCAGACGAGAGTCAGAAGAGTTTCGAAGAGTTGAAGAAGTGGTTGACTACCCCTCTCGTCTTGGCCTTACCGTGCGGTAATGAGGGTTTCTCAGTTTATAGTGACGCCTCACGCCAAGGGCTTGGATATGTACTCATGTATCACAGGAAGACGATTGCCTATGCTTCCCGTCAGTTGAAACCGTACAAGTTGAATTACCCTACACACGATCTTGAGTTGGCTGCAGTTGTGTTTGCGTTGAAGATCTGGCGTCATTACTTGTACGGCTCATCGTGTCAGATTTTCACCGATCACAAGAGCCTGAAGTATATTTTCACACAGAAGGAATTGAATATGAGACAGAGGAGGTGGCTGGAGTTAATGAAGGATTATGATCTCGAAATCCTTTATCATCCGGGCAAGGCAAATGTGGTGGCAGATGCCTTGAGTCGGAAATCAGTGTCGCTTCGGACACTTGAGTTGCTCATGGCGCAACCAGAGCTCCAGCAAGAGTTGATGGGGTTGAGTATTGAGGTTGCGTTACCAAGTAATGCTGGGTAATTGTGCGCTCTTGAGATCTCTTCATCACTGGTCGACGACATTAAATCGAGACAGTTAGAAGATTCGATGTTTATTAAACTCTGTGAGAATGTGGTGAAGGGGAAAGTCCCGGGATTCGTAATTCATGAAGATGGTGTGTTGAGATTCCAAGGTCGGTTGTGTGTTCCGAATGACTTGGAATTGAGGTAGGGCATTATGCGGGAGGCTCATGCGTCACCTTACTCAGTCCATCCGGGCTCGAGTAAAATGTATAAGGATTTGAGGAAGAATTTTTGGTGGAATGACATGAAGAATGAGGTAGTGTAGTTTGTGGCTAAGTGTTTGACTTGTCAGCAAGTCAAAATCGAGCATCAACAGCCAGTCGGGTTGTTGAAACCACTTCCCGTACCGGAATGGAAGTGGGATGACATCTCTATGGATTTTGTCACGAATTTGTCGAGGACAAAGATGGGAATGAACATGGTGTGGATGATCGTGGATTGACTAACTTAGTTGGCACATTTTCTGGGCATCAAGGACACTTGGGGTCCAAAAAAATTGGCTAGTATTTTTATTTCGCAGATCGTGAGACTTCATGGCACGCCGAAGACTATTATTTTGCAAAGAGATGGTCGGTTTGTATCGCATTTTTGGAAGGTGGTACACAAGGCATTGGGGACACATTTGCGTTTGAGTACATCTTTCCATCCTCAGACTGATGGACAGTTCGAGCGTACCATTCAGACGTTCGAGGATATGTTGCATGCGTTCGCGTTAGAGTGGGGTAGTGATTGGGAGGAACATCTGGTCCTGATCGAGTTTGCTTATAATAATAGCTGGCCTGCGTCGATTAAGATACAACAACCCCAGTACTACATTGGTAAATCACATAACACACAAGCTCAAGTGAACAACAAAAAACCCATGGCTCTAACATTAGTCAAATCGACAACTTGAATGACGCGTCAAAAACACGACCCAAGTCGACCCGACTGCCTAGGTTTTCTCAACCTAAGCTCCGATACCATATTCTGTAACACCCTCAGAGCCATCCAGGAATATTATAGCACTGTGGGCCCCGATATAGAACCCACAAGGCTAAAGGAAATTTTCGCATACATTTACAAATGCCCAAGAGGCGAACGACAGTACTATCTTTAAAAAAACATTCGAAGACTTAATAAAATCCGTTTATCAAAACCGTCGTAAAATCTCATTTGGAACCACGAGGCCCGAAATGCCAAAACTCAATAGTTTAAAAACATACGTTAAGCTATCGCTTACACGTACCAACAAAATAGTTTAGAAAACGATTGCCAAAGTAACCTAAGTTACCAGATACCAAAAGGCCATTTAAAAAATACTCATGCAGCGGAAAAGACAAACAATTAAAATACTCTAGCAGCGGAAAACAAGAACTGATCAGGGACTCAATACACAAATACATGCCCTAGCCAGTATCCTCCGGGAAGCTCATCTCTTCACGACCGCTACAAGCTTGATAATCCAAGAACCTAAAAAGAAAGCCCACGATGGGGTCAGCCATAATATCCAACAATGATAACCACATCACGTCAATAATTACATACAAATGAGATACTAAGTAAGAATACTACCAATGTAATCTTACAGCCATAACTTTACCAAACTCGAATAATCCTCATAAAAATAACTATTATCATATTGTACATCTCTTAATCTCGATTAACCAATAAACTCAAACATAACATCTATATTGTTCCTTAAACAGTACTCAAGATTATCAGAATATCATCACTAACTCATGATACGAAAAAATTCCAGCCCTGACCAATTCGATCCATCGGATAACATTATCAAATCCTAACACAACAATCGATTGTCCATCAAAAGACAAATACCAAAGGAAATACGGAACATACCTCAAGATACGAAATGCCACGACAAAATCACGTCAGTCTAATCCAAGATCAGATCAATACAACATACGAACATGGTCCTAACACAAGACCTGCAAATGCATACTCATATGACAACGTTAATATGCTCACATCAATAACAACAATGTATACTTATGGCAAACCCAAAATATACATATGCACAATAACAACACATGGGTAATCCGATGATCCAGCGTTCACTGCCTAGATTCCCACGATGATCCCGTCAGACCAACCGTGGTGGAAAAACCTGTTCGATGATCCAGCGCACGCTAGCATAGATCCCCCGATGATCCCGTCGGACCAACACGAGGTGGACATATAACAACAATGCACAAATGCATATAACAATGATACACAATGAATGACAACAACGATACACGAATGTATCACAACATACTCGACATGAAATGACAAAAACGATTAGAGTACTTGCCCCGAGTCCTTAGAAAGCAATCTCGATGTCTAAACCATCACTGATCATTATTCTAAATATTCGACGATCCAAAATGTCACGGACGGTAGATAATTCACCTCTTCGTCTATACCACAATTTATCCTCGATACCAAGTATACCAACAACAAATGTAAATCATATACATTATGATTGAATTCTCAAAACTCGAATACAACTTATAATCTCAAATCTCCAGTGATTACGATTATAAACATTGCTATACGAATTATAAACGAATGAAACGGAAACCATTAATTAAATATTATAAACTGAGCAAGTAATAACTTGCCTCGATACCGATGAAGCCGTTACCAATTCCTTGTCGTCGCCTACAAGCTTCTCGGCCCCGATCAATGCAATTCATGAACATTCTTGAACACGACCGCAAAGTAAGGTTCTAATCACCAATCAATAATCTCAACCTAATGAAGTAATCAATTAACACATATTCGATAATAATCAATTCCCGATCACATACAAAACCAAAATAATCCAACTCAACAAATACAAACGCATATCTACAATACAAACCGCAACTCGATGATCATACTTAACAATCAATACAACCGATCAATAAACCCAACGGTTCCACAATATTCCAATTAAACATAAATCCGAACAACCTGAATCAATCAATCATGAACTCATAACCATGATACGTTTCCATATTCCAATAATCATATCAACGATCAACTCATCTCGATAGCAAGGATTACATAACACACTCTATTCTGAATATACGAATTAACACGATTCATCCTTGTTTCTAATTGTAAATTTCATAGTAGGACAATACTATCGGCATAATTGGCAACCCGAACTACCCAACGAGTTCAATACCTTTGAGAATCTTGCTATAAGATTAACTATCATCTTTCCGGATTCAAGATTGTTATCATGATTCGTATTTCGTCAAGAACATACGAATTCTACCACTAAAATCAACATAGTATTGGTCTAGATCATCAATTCCGTGATTATACTTAAAAAACCATCATATATCTTATCAAATTTCCCTCTTTGATGTGATATATATACCAAGAACATCAAGAACACCATGATTCCATAATCATGATTATAACAAATGACATAATCGAAGACATATATCATTGTATCTTTCCAATATGCAATTCACATAACCTCAAGAATCTTAACAACGATACCATAATCATCTTCATACGAATTATTCATCAATAATAACATCAAAATCCGAATTCAATGTGTAGAGTTCATCAACATACCTCAAGAACATGAATAACACAATCAAACTCTTCAAGGATCATTGATATCTTCATATGCAAGCCTCTAATCCATGCTTCCAAGATCATAATCTAGTTGGAAGAGGTTTATTCTCACTAACACACTCATAGGGACGAAGTTTGGAGGAATAAATGGTTTTTCTCTTGTGAAAAAAATGAAAGAATGAGCTTCACTGCATCGCTCATTACGTACGTTATCACTCAAGATTAATGTACGTAATTCTCCATAGCGTACGCTACACGTCCAACATAGCATACATAACATCATCCCAGAACTCACTGACTTGTTTCGTTCACTCGCTTACGTACGTAATACTTCCTTCATAGCGTACGTAATACGTACGTTGACTTGCTATAGTAAATCTTCACTTAACGTACGTAATGCACTACTCGTAGCATACGTTAACAAAGAGTTGACTCGCCCATACACGTTCTTCGCCAAAAGTTGCCGACCACGGGACCCACCTGTCGACCATAGCCTGATCCTGTCTGATTCCCCTTGTTACATACGTAATGCATTGTGCATAGCGTACGTAACACTTAACATTTTAGCATACGTTATCTTATAAACTTAACGTACGTTAAGAACTCTGTACTTATCCATTTTCAGCTATTCTTGTCCAACGTCTCAACATACAGAATACGAACATACGCATACTGAATACGTATACTACTTCCAATAATATTCTCATATGATACACAATATCCTCAACTGCAATTGTCAACCAAGTACTACAAGTATACCAATACAGATGTCTCAATCCTTCATTTATTTTATCCATACTGTAAAGATTCCACGATGTGCAACATAACTCGGATAAAATAACATTAAACAACAGTAGTAGAAATTCTGGATATTACAGCTGCCAGAATGTAGGTTACGGCAGTAATCTATGGTATGTTATGGCCGTAAAGGCCAGAGTGTTACGGTTGTAATGGCCATAATGTTATGGCCGTAACCTAGTCCAGAATAAAAAGCCTGGACGTGGGTTCTCAAAGCAGTCTTGCTCCTTCTTCATTCCTCGCGCGCTCGTCACTTCTTGAGGCAATTTTGGGGCGATTTTTCATGAAAGTTCATCAATATTTTATCCTCAACATAATCATCAAGGTCTTGGTATGGATTAACAATATCAAATCATCCCTTTCCCTTTGAATCGGGGTAATCATCCTAGAACCCTATTTCGGGAATAATTGGGAGGTTTTCCTGATTTTGTAATTCTAGTCCGAGATTATTGGCTCCATTATTTTTATCTAGACTTGTTGATCATAATCCATGGTTTGAATTCCATTTTTCATGAATCGTCGGGTTAATTAGTGTTCTTGAGCATTTTGGGAAAAATATTGAACTTTAGTTGTTCGTTTATTAGTGCAGCAAATTTACGTTGGGTTAGAGAATTTATCCTCATTGTTGTTCTTATTACCCGTAGCGAGTATCGCGTGTCGGTTCTCGCTGGAGTCGGATGATTCATAGATGCTTCGGGCCGGCTTACTATGATCGGTTTCCCATGCTTGCGACTATTCAAGGTAAGTATCTTGCCCATACATTTCGTGTTTCATAGATGAAATAATTGGTAATCGACTATGCATATCTACTTGGGTGCTTAGAATGAACTTTCTAAATAATCAATATAGTTTCGAATAAAGGCTTTCTTTCAAGACACTTATGTGCTTTGGGAATAAATGAATTCTATGACTATGTTGTAATGTGGCTGTGAACTGAAATACATTGTCTTCGTATTGTGTGGTTATAAAAGCTCTCTTTCCTTGGTCTAGGGTTGTATATTGGAATGTGTATTTGTTTGCATGACTGTTGTCATGATGATGTGTGATTCTATTGGCTTACCATTAGTTTATTCACTCGGGTATGCACGAGTAAACTCCGAGGTTCATGCTTGCTAGAACGGAATGAGAATAACACTTGGGCGTATGTTTGATGTGGATGTTCGGGTCATGGACCCCGTAATTTATTGTCAGACTAGTAAGTTGGAAAAATAAATCTTTGGGTTGTGACCCTAAGAAATTTTTGAAAAGATGAGGATTCCTCGTTCCTAAATGTTTTCCTCTAAAACTACTGAGATCTTAAAAATGCTTTACTAGTTGTTTACTTGTTTTATTAAAGCCTTCCATGGTTTGTGGATTATATTATCAATCTCGATTGTGTCTGATTGTGGAGGCCATTCTAGCAAGTACTTTGATTTTATGTTTTATAGGTCCTTACATTTTAAGTCTTGCATTCTTTTGAGTGAGTGTGTATACGTTCACTCCGGAGGGTCCAACGGGGCCTCAGAGGGATCTGCGCATGGTTGGGTCCACGAACATTAGGATTAACCACTCCGGGAGGGCCCGATAGGGCCTCAGAGGGATTCCCGCATGGTTGGGTCTATGGTTAATCATGAGCATTTTTGTAACTTAGTGATATGTCCGGAATATCACAGTGTTTTGACTTTCCATAGTACTTGGGATACATTACATACTTATCGGAGGTACTTTGACTAAAATGGCAATAAGATTGTATGATATGGCGAGAGTTTGGAATAGTTTCTTGCAAAAATATCTAGAGAAGTCTTTCCCCGTGTTTGATTCGTTAATTATTCAAGATTGTTATATTCCTGAAATATGATGTGTATGGCTCGTAATTGCACTTTATACTTACACTATCAAATTTCATGTTTGCTAACCCCCGAGTAATCGGGGGGTGGATGTCTGTAATTGCATTCAGGTACATGCAGGTTCTTGGGGAGCAAACCACGGGATCGGTACGAAGAATGGTGAAAGAAAAATGATACTAATCACATGAAGACTAGTACTTGGTATTGTTGGTCGAATTGTATTTTCCTTTCCGCCGTATTGTTTTCACGTCGTATGGGAGTGTTGTTGTCTTTTGACCCATGTGCAGGATGAGTTTTGAAGTAGACATGTATATGAAGTTTAAATTGTACGTTATTGATGAAAGACCAAATCGATCTACGAATTTGTTATCAGCCATGTTGGCATTACTGTGATGTCTTATTTTGGTATCTAGCCTGATAGATCCTCATGAAGAGGGTCTGCGGTGCTGTAATATTTCCGAGTGGATTGGGGGTGTTACATTATCATGGTTATGTGAATGGTTATTTTTTGTTATTTTTTATGTAATTGTTGGTTTGACCCGGTTCGAGGCATGTAATTGTTTTTCCCGTGAGAAAATCCACGGGCAGGTCTAGGATTTTATTTTTCTTGTAATTTTGATCTAATTTGATGTATTTTATTTCCATGAAATTGTAATCGAATTTGGAAAATATAAAATCATGACGAAATAGAGCAGAACCAGGGCACCCCGACTGTTGGACAGCCGTGGCCGGGCGGAAGATGCGGGCGCTGTCGAGCAACACACGGGCATCTACCGAGCAGCGCGAAATGCCTGCTGAGGCCTGCAGGTGGGCTATTTCGGGCAGGTTCGTCGGTTTGGGTCGCCGGAGAGTTCGGATTTTAAAATTAAATATTTTTTATGTAGTTAATTTTGCATAAAAATAATAATTTAAATTTTGGAAATCCACGGCCCGACCGGGGATGAGTGACGAGATGCTTGATCCGGTGGGAGATATCGAGTTGAAGATTTTCTCGGATTCAATTCGGGGACGAAGACCATGATAACTGGATAATTTACTGTTTTGAATGTATGACATCTATGAATTATGCGTGATATATTTTCTTGTATGCTAGGATGAGAAAACTAAAAACCTTAAGGCTAAATGACTAAGTAATTAAACTGATTTATTTTTTTAAAATAAAATCAAATTGCCCTCTATAATTAATTTAAATCATGAAGTAATTAGCATGCCAGGTGACATTAGGGCCTTTCTCCATATCGCATGTGCTAATAATAAGTTCACTGGTTTTAAATTTCCAAAGATAACAAAAAGTGAATATTGTTTTTTATGATAGAACCTCTCCGTCTGTATGACTATATTAAAAAGATAGTATTTTGAGGTTGTTAAATTATGATGTTCACTTAGGTGTATTATTTAAGAAGCTCTCCATCAAAGTATATGTTAATTAATACATGGCCAAGAATCACCAACTATTAATTTTACTTGTTATAACGTAAATTGACGAGATTGTAAAATTAAAGGCATAAAACTCTACTAGAATATGTGCGTGTAAATGTTCACACGATCGTGGCTTGCATGTGCGAATTTTTCGAGGTGTTGGTTTCTAGCATATATATTGTATTTTGAAGTTTTTCAATATATTTTTCTATGCATTATATGATAAATGTTTTAATTGTATCTCAGATATCTTTCAATCCACTAGTTGAAATATTTAAGAAAACAAACTTGATGGCACTAACTTTGCTGATTGAAAAGGTAACCTTAATATTGCCCTGATTGCTGAAGAACACAAGTTTTTTCTAACTGAGGAATGTCCATTAGAACCAGATGCAGATACGACACCTGATGAGGTGAAAGAATACTGGAAATTGAAGAAATCCAATGAGATGGCGCGCTGTTACTTCTTGGCTTCTTTAAAAAATATATTGCAGCATCAGCATCAGAGTATGGACACGACCGCGGAAATGATGAAAAATCTCAGCGAGATGTTTGGTCATCAGAACCGGGCGGCTAGGAAAAATGCTATTAGGGTCTTGATGACGACCCAAATGCTTGAAGGATCCCTGATAAGGATTCATGTTCTAAAAATAATTTCTCATCTAAACGAACTTGATATCTTAGGGGCTACTATCGATGCGGAAATGAAGGTCGATATCATCCTAGGTAGCTTACCTAAAAGCTTTGAGCAGTTTCGCTTAAGCTACAACTTGAATCGTAAGGAATATACCTTGGAAGAATTGTTGACAGATCTTTAAGATGCCGAAGGACTCTTCAGAGAAGAGTATCAAGTCCTTGCGGCAACTGGTGTTTCAACTTCTAAACCCAAGTGGGGGAAGAAGAAGTAAGTGGTCTAGAAGCAAGTGGACACTCTCAAGGTAAAAGGCAAGGCTCCTCAGCCTGAGGCGAATAAAAAGATAAAGGGAAACTGCTACAAGTGCGGTCGGAAAGGATATTTTAAAGCATACTGCCCTACTCTTAAGAAAGGCCAGTCTCGTGCACTAGTAGTTGAAATATGTTTGACAGCTTGTTCTACCACTTCGTGGATAGTAGATTCAGGATCGACTGATCATGTTTGCTTTGACTCCCTTTTAAGGTAACCAAACAACTTAGTGCGGGCGATATCACCATCAACTGGGGCGATTATTCCAGACCTATGACTGTAGCAGTGGGAGTTGTGCATTTAAAGATTAATGATAAGATATTATTCCTAAATAATGTACTATGGGTACCTAAATTTAGAATGAATTTAATTTCAATTTCTAAATGTAGTTGTGATGGTTATTCAGTTTCTTTTGATGGTGATGCTATTATTAGAAGAAACGGTAAATATATTTGCAAAGGTATCTACACTTATGGACTATATGTCACTAATACTGCACAAACTCCCATGTATAAACATAAATCGCTTAACTCTTTGTCAAAATCTAAAAAGAGAAAAGAACCTTCAAGCATAATCCAGATATATCATTGGCATTTACAGTTGGGTCATGTAAACCTTAGAAGGATTCATAGATTGGTAGACGATAGACCATTGGATGACCTCCAAGTCGAGTTATTTCCAATTTATAAATCTTATCTGGAAGGTAAAATGACCAAAGGGTTTTAAAACCAAGGAAAACCGTGCTCAAATGTATTAGAATTGGTTCATACTGATGTATGTGGTCTAATGAACATCCATGCTAGGGGTGGTTTCGAATAATTCATCACGTTTATAGATGATTAGTCGAGATATGGATACATCTATTTGATGCGACGTAAGTTGAAGCCTTTGACAAGTTCAGAGATTTCAAGGCTGAAATGGAGAAGCGTCATGGGAAGAGTATCAAGTCACTACGATCTGATCATGGTGGCGAGTACCTTAGGGGAGAGTTCTTAGAATTTTTGGCAAATGAGGAGATTACGTCTCAGCTCACTACGCTGGGAACTCCACAAAAAATGGTGTTGCTGAGTGAAGGAACAGAACTCTTTCAGAAATGGTTAGATCAATGATGAGTTACTAAGATTTACATATTTCGTTCTCTGGGTACGCCTTAGAAACAACGGCGTACATACTAAACCTGGTGTCTTCGAAATCAGTTCCAAAAACACCCACAGAACTGTGGAGTAGGAAGAAGCCTAGTCTAGGACATGTTCGAATTTAGGGCACTCCAGCACATGTGCTGAATAAGGATACTGATAAGATGGTATCTCGTGTAGAGGTATGAGTGTTTGTTGGATACCTTATGGGAACAAAGGGTGGCTTGTTCTATAGTCCCCAGGATAAGAAGGTCATTGTTAGCACCAATGCCCGATTCCTGGAAGAGGATTGTGTGATTAGTCACAGGCCCATGAGCGGAATAATTTTGGATAAGTTGAGGGGAGAGACTCCATATATACTAATCGTGCAAGCACCAACTAACACTGCACCACGTATCAATTTTGGACTTTTAAACCAACTCAGGATTTTCCTCGTCGTAGTAGGAGGGTTGTACATCAACCGTAACAATTTAAAGGTGTGGCAAAGTCTTTGAACTTAGTCTTACAAGGAGGCAATCCAAGCTAAATACGTTGACTCCCGTAAAGTAGCAATAGAACTAGAAATGGGATCTATGGATCCCAATAAAGTGTGGAAGCTAGTAAAACTACCTGATGGGTACAAGCCATTGGGAGTAAATGGGTCTACAAGCGAAACAAAGAATGTGACGGAATGATTGAAACCTTCAAAGCAAGACTTTGTAGCGAAAGATTATACTCAGTAGGAGGGCATCGATTACGATGAAACCTTATTGCTACTAGCCATGCTTAAGTTAATCCGGATTATTTTAGCTATATCTGTGCATAAGCTTTTGGAGATTTGGCAATTGAATGTCAAGACTGCATTCTTGAATGGCAGTCTAGACAAGGAGATCTACATGCACCAACTAAAAAGATTTATTGCTGAAGTAGAAGATCACTTAGTGTGCAAGCTTAAGAGATCTATTTATGAACTTAAGCAAGCATCTAGATCATAGAACACTCGATTTGACGAGGTTGTCTAGTCATGTGGATTCATCCAATGTCCGGGTGAGAGTTGTGTGTATAAGATGCGATGGAAACGTGTTGGTGTTTCTCGCACTATATGTAGATGATATCCTTATGATTGGAAAGAATATGAAGGATGTCAGATGTATGGGTATGGCTGTCTTAGCAGTTTGATATGAAGGATCTGGTAGAAGCAGGACACGTCCTTGGGATCAGGATATTTTGTGATCGTAAGAAAAAGATGTTTTGCTATATCGATATAGTGCTAAAGCTGTTTAGAATGAAGAATTCCAAGAAAGGTTTTCTACCTTACAGGAATGGAATTCAAACATTTAAGGATATGTGTCCTAAGACAAAAGAAGATGGATGACATGAATTTGGTCCCTTATGCGTCAGCAGTGGGAAGCCTCATGTATGATATGCTTGCACTAGACTAGATATCTGTCATCCTGTAGGCATGGCTGGTAGATATTAGTCTAACCTTGGACTAGAACACTGGATTGTTGTTAATCATACACTCAAGTACCTGAGAAGGACTAGGGTGTACATGCTAGTATATCAATCAGATGACCTATGTCTAGTGGGTTATACTGACTCATGTTTTTCATCAGACAAGGAAAAGTCCAAGTCTACTTCAAGTTATGTGTTTACTCTGGGAGGTGGAACCATTCGTTGGAGGAGTGTGAAGTAGAAATGCATCTCGTGTTGGGTTACTGCCGCTACTAGAAGGGGGATTTAGATAGTGCGGTAAAGAATATAGAATTCTTTCGCCATTGTGGAAGAGATTAAGTGCAGAATGTAAATGACATAGCAATTTATAGAGGTTCGGCCAATATGCCTACGTCCTCTCTTCTTATCTTTTTATATAGGTTCAAGATAAACCTTTCCGTCTTGTCTTCGATTGGTCTGAGGTAAACAGTTACAATCTTGTCTTCTATCGGTCCAAGATAAACCGTTACAATCTTATCTTTATGTCGGTCCAAGATAAACTGTTTTCTTTTTCTATTGGATAAGGAATCAACCTTTATATCTCTCTATCGGTACTAGAAAAACCTCATTTGAATATAGATTATCATTCTAACAATGCCGGATCTACGATCTTAATAACACCGAATCCAATCTACAATCCTTTCTTTTCTCTTGTGTATAGTTGAGTGAATTAAACACTCGGACTCTTATCAATTAAGCTCGATTACAAGAACACTAATGTATATAATCTTATCTGATGTGTATAAACTTTGCTTGGAGTTAGGGTGAATACCATATGAAGTGGTATTTATAGGCTTCAAAGCCTAAACTAGCCGTTGGTCACTACCCTCTTCATAGTGTACGTTATGCTTCCTGTATAGCATATGTAATGCTCATTATCATACGTTGTTCATACTTGTTACGTACGTTATCTACTCTTCGATTCATTCCAGTAGTTACTATACCTTCCATAGCGTATGTTAGTGAATGTTGATTGCGTACGTTATATCAACCTTAGATAGCCATTGATATGATGACCTAATCTATGACATCACAACGGTCTTATAGTTTGAATTCTGATTCAAACTCTTGGCATACGTATGTTACACATCTAGCTTACGTTATGTGATCTTCCTTGCATGCACTTATTTTCGTATTAGCATGCGTTTATCTGGTTCGATGCAGAATGCAGTACTCACTATCTTGATACATTGCGTACATTATTTCTTATTGATAGCGTATGTTAGCTTCATTATTGTTTTACTTCTTTGCTCTTCTGTCCGTCTCGTGCGTCTTCAACTGTTGTTGATTAATTGTGGTTTTTTATTGTTTATCAACTTATCATCAGAACATTTAATATGAATGTGTGGAATAAAATGTTCCAACAATCTCCCCATTTTTGATGATGCAGGAAACAATATACAGATCAAAGTTTTTCATCTTTGTCCATTTTCTTAGTTTTCTCCTACCGATCGTACCTTCTTTTTCTTCTCCCAATATATTATTTCTATCCCATTACATCTTCTCATTCTCCCCCTTTTTGTCACTAGCAAAAAGTCCATTTAAAATGATACCAATTATTTTGTAAGGAAATGAGTAATACTCCCCCTGAATATATTAAATCCCACCGAGTTAAATACCAATTTGTTTGAATAACTAATTTTGAGTTTTGGCGATCCATTCGACTCTTGGTCATTTTTTATCTGGTAAATAGACGATATTTGATATTATGGTTCCTGTTGGAATTCATATTTTCTTTATTTTTATCGTTCGTCTTGGGCTTTTGCAATTGGTAATATGATGCCCGATTTTCAAACACTTACCATGGTGGGGTATTTTAAAATTTAAGGATTTATATGATTCATTTTTATCATTTGGTTTGAATCCTAATCCTTGTTTATTTAACGAAAAGTTTTGAACAGAAAGTACTTTTTCAAATTTCTCATTTACGAGAGAAAATTTATTTTTTAAATTTTTAAGTTCGTTTTGAACTTTTAGTAAATCATTTTTCAATTTATTCTCTTTTTCTAAACATAGAGAATGATTGTTTTCAATTAATTTTTCTTTTTCTCGAATTTTGGAGATTTCATCTTCCAATAATTTATTTTCCATTTTAAGGAATTTATTATCTTTTAACGAATTTTGAAAATCCATATGTGATTGTTCGAAAGCATTAAAAAGTTCATCTTGAGACGAGGTACTTACGTGGCTTTCATCGTCACTATCGTCAAACGATCTCCTTGCCATGAGTGCGAGATTATTTTGAATATTTTCATCTTCATCTTCTTCACCACTCTAGGTGGCTATTAGCACTTCCTTTTTAGAAGTCGGGCCACGACAGTTCTTCGCAAAGTGGCCAGATTTCCACAATTTCGACAATTATTGTCGAACCGATTTGACTTGGCTTCATCGGTATCGAGGCAAGTTATTACTGTGTATTTCATCTGTATTCAAACCATGTATTATTTCGGATTGGTGATTTTGATTATTGGAATATGATATTTCGTGCATTAATATCATTATACACAAGTATAGAAACTTGCAAAATTTCTCAAGCAACCTCGTGATAGCGCACGCTAAGAATGTATCTTAATGCGCGCTATCGGGCCATTATTAGCGCACGCTATGCAGGTAGGAGTAACGTGCGCTAAGGACTCAATTATTGAGCGGGACGGCTAACACATGCGCCAGCCGGGACATGGGTCCGGATAAGATTCCCGCTGACGCACCCGGACAAATTCTGAAGTCAACCATTATTAGCGCACTCTAAGGGATGCTTAGTAGCGTGCGCTAACTTGTCAATAATGCAGAATATTATAAATGGGACATCAACCGTGTTGGCTTGCATTTCTTTCGCACTTTCCTCAATCTTGAGAGTTCAGAGAGTTGTAGTAATACTCCTATACACTTAGAACACATATTGTTGATGTTTATACATTGGTTATCACGTGGAATGTTCATGGAAGTGGAATAGCACCTTGGAAGGGCATAAAACCAACCGGAGTTGGATTCTACCTTACGGTTCAGTGATTTCGTCATTTTAAGGTATGTTCAATCTATCTCCAGACTTAGAGTTGGATTCTAACGATTTGGATGATCATGTTAACAAGATATGGATTTTCATAGATGAATTATCCAAGTATATCATGTTTGGAATAGTGAGATGAATAAGCCTTAAATACCTTGTTTATAATCATCATGATTCGAATGTTAGTACACTGAATATGTGAAGAGAAGCTTCTATCATTGGTAAACCGAATCTAATAGATGATTTCATAGTAATCTTGGACTAGACGTTAACATCCTTATTGTTAGATAAATCTAAAGGTTTGATCATGGAAGGATTTATCCAGTATATATGGGACGTTTATCAACTTCAGTATGATAATATGGATTGATATAGAGGTGTTGATATCAACCGATAAGCTTTTCGAATTGTCGTATGAAGATTTGAAGTCGAAATGGAATATGGTTTATATGGTATGCATATCCTTGAACCCGAAGTTGTTGTTATCCATAAGATCATTCAGAATCGTATATACATGATATTCATGGAGGTAACATGTAGTATCACGGAAGATTTCATTGTTTCGATCATGGCGAGGACAGTTTACTGCTCAGCAGTAAACTGCCATGCACAGATAGCGCACGCTATGCTTTGATTATTAACGTGCGCTATCGGGCACGAGTTAGCGTACGCTACGTTTGGTACGTAACGTACGCCTTGCCAACAGACGAGTCAGTCGACTGATTAGTGTAGTACTGACCATACATAGTTAGCGTGCGCTAGGCTTTGTTGTTTACGTGCGCTATCGGGCAGACTTAACGCACGCTACACAGAGTACTTAGCGTGCGCTAAGCAGTTCGGGCAGAATGCATTTTATGAACTTTTGGCCATGAATCGAATTGTTAAACATTCATACGACGTTAGATAAATCCTATATCATTTCTTTTGTTCAGGTTTGGTCTCGTTACGTGATTGATTGAGGAGGACGACCTTCGAGTGTTCATTTTCGTGGAAGTGTTGTTATTGTCTTCAAATCGAGGCAAGTACTCTAATTAGAATTATTTATAATTATACAATTATGATGTGATTGTGTCGTGTAAATATGTTGTGAATATATGTCCACCATGTGTTGATCCGACGGGAATCATCATGGGAATCTATAGCTGTGTGCGCTGGATCGTTGGACAGGTGGTTCCACCATATGTTGGTCCGACGGGATCATCATGGGAATCTATAGCTGTGTGCGCTGGATCGTTGGAATACCATCAGTATGTTGAAACTGTTATGATATGATATGTGTTGTGGATATTCTCGTTGGAGAAACTTGTTATGATATAATTGTTGATTATATTACTGTTGTATGATTATTGTACTTGTACTAGCATCGTTGTGCTAACCCCTTCGAGGGTGAACATTTGTGTGTGTTCAAGATCTAGGAGAGCGGGAAAACAACCACTGGAGATGCATGACGACGAGGGTGCAGAGTGATGTTTCGACCGGGTTTACTGTTTGTTATTTATTGGTTATTTTCAATAAGTACTCGAGTACGTTGTCGATTTATAATGTTTGAATTTTGATGATGTAATAATAACTCTTCATGGGATATTTGTAATTTCGGTTTTGAACCAGTTGGTTGAATTCTATTTCAGCAATTTCATAAATTGGTATCTGTTATTGTCAATTCTTTTATTCAGCCTTGTAAATTCTTATGTAAAGGATTTACGGCGCTGTAATATTCCTAATATATCGGGGGTGTTACAGAATATGGTATCGGAGCTAAGATTATGGATATCTTGGCCGTTGGGTTAAAATAGGGGTCATTTATGTCTTTTGAAGTAACCGGCCGTAAATGACATCACTGCACTGCCTACGTCTTCATGCGAACGGTGGTTGTAAGTTCCTAAACTCTATCTCGTTCTTTACATGTTGTGTCTCTTTATATTTGAATATTAGAACGATGCTGTTTCCTGTGTATTAAGTACTTGTGCTTACAGTATGTTGAGAGGCGGACGTAGACGTGGTCGCGGTCGTGGACGCGGACGAAGGAATGCTGAAAGGGAGGCGTTGCCTTCTAATAAGGCTAGTCATAGCTCAGGCGAGCCGCAACAATCTATTAATAATGAACCGGAACCTGGTGTGCCAGAAATCCTTCGTCAAGTCGTGAACCAGATGACTCAGTTCGCTCAGGTCGTGGACCGAATGCAAGTGGCGGCAGGGATTCAGCAGGGAGACGGACAACAAAGGATTCCAGAAATGGGAAATCGAGGTGACCGATGGTTACAAGAAGTGGCAAAGATGCAACCACCCAAATTTGACGGCTTTTCCGAGACTCCCACTTGGGACCATTGGTTGAGGGAACTGGAGAAAATTTTTGCTGGAATTAATTGACCGGACGACAGGAGAGCTCCTATTGCCTAGTACTTTCTGATAGGGGAAGCATCCGAGTGGTGGGAAGCTATCCGACCTGCAGATCATGATGCCGATTGGACGGAATTTAAAATGATGATGGAAGCTCAGTATTGCCCTCGTCCTGTGAGGGAAGCCAAAATTCGGGAGTTTTTCTCCGCTCAACCATCAGACGAACCCGTATCCTGCATTTAATTAAGACGTTTAACTAAATAGCTAGCATTTGTTCGACATTTGGTCGTAATGTATGGAAATGATGATTCATTTTGAAATGAGGATGAAACCAGAAATCCAGAGGTACATGTCCGGTTTTGAATGTACCACTCTCCGCCAGTACCAGGATAAGGCGTTGGCGTATGAAATAAAAGAAGCAGTAATGGAGAAGTTCATGGAGTCGAAGAAACAGAAAGTCTCTGGTACTTTTACAGAGCACAAGAGCAGTGGGCCCCGCAAGGCCCAGTCTTCTTTTTCTTTTAAGAAGCCTCCGCACCCATCTAAGAGCGGAAAGAATTTCGTAACAATGTCAGCCACGACGGATACAACTAGGAAGTGCTTTAACTGTGGTCGCCCAGGCCACCTTTGGCGTGATAGTTTGCGCACTCCAGTTACATGTTTTGAGTGCGGACAGAAAGGGCACCGTGCAACGTTTTGTAAGGACGCCACTAAGTACAATGGAACCCGTTCATCACAGCCAGTTCAGAAGGAAGCCAGTGTCCAACAGACGCAGCAAAGTGTTCAGATGCCTCAGAACTTTGGCCGCGGGCGAGGCAGAGGACAATGGGACCGAAAGGGGACATCGAGTGCCGGATCTGTTCCCCCACGTTTGTATGAGATGAGAAGGACGGATGATCAGGATGTCATTGCCGCATCGTGCATCGGCCCAAATCCTTTCCCAGCCAGTTAGCGTTTTGTTCGATACAGGAGCTACACATTCTTTCATATCTTTGTCTTGTGTAAATCGTTTGAATATTTCCGGTTTTCATGCTTGTGAACCTTATGTTGTTGGTTTACCGAGTGGAGAGAGGATTGTCGGAAATTTAGAAACTAGAAATTTTCCCGTATCATTTGGAGGCAGAGAGTGGCTCTCAAATCTGACCGTGATAGAAATGCAAGGAGATGACCTGATACTCGGAGACGATTGGCTTAATCGGTATGGAGCAATTGTAGACTACCGAAGGAGGAATATTTCACTGATCGCTGATGATGGCTCCGAAGTACTATTCGAAGGATGGAAACCGGGAAGCCTGTGAAAATTGATCAAGGCAATGAAAGTCATCAAATTATTGAAACAGGTCGCACTGCAATCGGTGTTACGCAATGAAGAAAGAAGACGAAATTGTGGAACTTTCATCCATTCCTGTTGTGAACGAATTACCAGATGTATTTCCTGACGAGTTACCGGGACTACCTCCATGAAGGGATGTGGAATTTACCATTGAGCTGGAACCCGGAGCTACACCAATTTCCAAGGCGCCGTATCGTATGGCACCTACTGAGATGTACGAACTGAAGAAACAACTTGAGGAGTTACTGGATAAGGGCTATATTCAGCCAAGCGTTTCACCCTGGGGAGCGCCAGTTCTTTTTGTCCGAAAGAAGGATGGATCGCTCCGACTGTGTATTGACTATCGAGAGCTGAACAAGATGACGATTAAGAACAAGTATCCGTTGCCACGGATTGATGATTTGTTTGACCAGTTGCAAGGGGCAACAGTATTTTCTAAGATTGATCTGAGATCAGGATACCATCAGCTGAGGATTAAGGAATCTGATGTTCCGAAATCAGCGTTCAGAACTCGCTACGGGCATTATGAGTTTGTGGTGATGCCGTTTGGTCTCACTAACGCACCTGCTGTATTTATGCAATTGATGAACCGTGTGTTCATTGAATTTTTGGATAAATTTGTGGTTGTGTTTATTGATGACATCCTGGTATATTCTAAGAGTCCTGAAGAACATGCGCAGCATTTGCGGATTGTATTGGAACTTTTGAGAAACGAACAATTGTACGCCAAACTTTCTAAGTGTGAATTCTGGCTAAAGGAAGTAATGTTCCTCGGCCATGTGGTGTCATCTAGAGGAGTCCGAGTAGATCCCCAGAAGATCGAAGCAATATTGGATTGGAAGCCTCCGAGGAACGTGAAAGAGGTCCGAAGCTTTTTAGGACTTGCTGGATACTATCGTCGATTCGTGGAACGGTTTTCTAAAGTCTCCCGCCCACTTACTCGAATTCTGCAGAAAACTCAAAAGTTTGAGTGGAATGAATTATGTCAGATTAGCTTTGATGAATTGAAGAAGAGATTGACGACGGCACCGATTCTATCACTTCCGCAGGGAACTGAAGGATTCATAGTTTACAGTGATGCTTCGAACCAAGGACTTGGGTGCGTGTTGATGCAGAATGATAAGGTGATCGCTTATGCGTCTCGACAACTGAAACCTTATGAAGTGAATTACCCGACACATGATTTGGAGCTAGCAGTAGTGGTTTTTGCCTTGAAGATCTGGAGGCATTACCTGTACGGGACTCACTGTCAGATCTTTACGGATCACAAGAGTCTCAAGTACATATTTAGTCAGAAAGAGTTGAACATGCGGCAAAGAAAATGGTTGGAACTGATTAAGGACTATGACTTGGAGATTTTATATCATCCAGGCAAAGCAAATGTAGTAGCCGATGCACTTTGCCGCAAACCTATCTCTATTCAGATGCTGGAGACGCTGACATCCCAACTTAGCCTTCAACGAGAGATGATTCGTGAAGGAATTGAAGTGTGGTTACAGAGAGTCCAGGGACAACTGTGCGTGATGGAGATAACTTCGTCATTAACCGAAGAAATCAAATCTAGACAGGCAGATGATCCTCTGATGATTCGGTTGCATGATGAAATGATCAAAGGAAAGGCCCCCGGATTCATAATTCATGACGATGGAGTTTTGAGATTTCAGAACCGACTCTGCGTTCCCGATGTTGATGTTCTGAAACAGACAATTATGAAGGAAGCTCATAGTTCGCCCTATTCTATCCACCCGGGCACCAGTAAAATGTATAAGGACTTGAAGCTGAATTTCTGGTGGGGCAACATGAAGAAAGACGTAGCGGACTATGTTTCGAAATGCTTGACTTGTCAGTAGGTTAAGATCGAGCATCAACGGCCTGCCAGAATGTTGAAGCCGCTCCCGATTCCTGAATGGAAGTGGGAGGACATATCAATGGACTTTATCACTAATATGCCAAAAACCAGGACAGGAATGAACGTGATTTGGGTGATAGTTGATCGCTTAACCAAATCAGCTCATTTTCTAGGTATTAAGGATACGTGGGGACCAGAGAGGTTGGCACGAGTATTCATTTCGGAGATAGTTCGATTGCATGGTACGCCGAAGACCATTGTTTCTGATCGAGACGGTCGTTTTGTGTCTCACTTTTGGAAAGCAGTTCATAAGGCCTTGGGGACCGAATTGAACTTCAGTACAGCTTATCACCCGCAGTCTGACGGACAATCTGAGAGAACTATACAAACGGTGGAAGACATGCTAAGGGCCTGTGCCTTAGATTGGTCAAATGATTGGGAAGTTCATCTACCGTTGATTGAATTTACTTACAACAATAGTTGGCATGCTTCCATTAAGATGACACCGTTTGAGGCATTATACGGAAGGAGATGCAGATCGCCCCTATGCTGGGACGATTCATCATACTTGGTCGGAATAGAACCAGAGTTGATCGAACAGACTCGATAAAAGATAGCCTTAATTCGTGAAAGGCTGTTGACTGCCCAGAGTCGCCAGAAATCGTATGCGGACGTACGTCGTCGCCCATTGGAGTTCAGTACTGGAGATCACGTACTTTTGAAGGTTTCTCCTACTCGGGGAATCTTTCGTTTCGGAAGGAAAGGAAAGCTGAGTCCGAGATATATCAGACCATTTGAGATCCTCGAGAGAGTTGGGGAGTTGGCATACAGATTAGCATTGCCGCCGTCATTGTGCCATGTTCATAACGTGTTCCACGTATCCCAGTTACGGAGGTATATACCAGATCCCAGTCATATCATCGATTTCGGCAAGATCGAAGTCGAGCAGGATGGGACGTTTGAAGAAAGACCAGTCAAGATACTCTAAAGTCGAGTTAAGCAACTGAGGAGCAAGTCAATCGTTTTGGTCAAAGTTCAGTGGTCACGTCACGGAATGGAAGAAGTCACCTGGGAAACGGAAGCTGATATGAAGTCTAGATATCCCGAGTTGTTTTCGTCATGAGTTTCGGGACGAAACTCCTTTTTAGTAGGAGAGTATGTAATATCCGGATTTATTACAGTGTATTTCATCTGTATTCAAACCATGTATTATTTCGGATTGGTGTTTTTGATTATTGGAGTATGATATTTCGTGCATTAATATCATTATACACAAGTATAGAAACTTGCAAAATTTCTCAAGAAACCTCGTGATAAACTGTGCATCTCGTTACGTACGTTAAGTCCCAAAGTTAACGTATGTAAGACCTTTAATGTACGCTATATGTCCTATATAGCGTACGTAATCGTCATCCAGGGTAATCTGTATTATTTTGCACCTAGCGTTACGTACGTAAAACCATCACCGTAGCGTACGTAATGTAGCGGTTGACTTGCTACAGTATCAACCCATATTACGTACGTAATATGCCATGCATAGCGTACGTAATTCCGGGGTTGACTACTCGCCCACATCCCGCGCCGAAAGCACGACACTGGCCCACTCGCCACCACACTGACCCACTGATTCCATTCTTAACGTACGTAATGTACGTAGCTTAACGTACGTTAAGATTACTTAGCTACGTACGTAATCTCCAACATATAACGTACGTAATGGCTTTCATACATAGCCATTTTGCTCCTGTCTGTCATCTCAATATACTGAATATGTACATGCGACATACTGAATACATATGCTCGTTCCGATATCGTTCTCATAGAATACTTCTGATGCACGATACCTCGAATACAACTGTCGACCAAGTACGAAAATTGTACAAATACTCATACAGTATATCCGACATCGAAAAACACACCAAGCATGTAATATCCTAGAATCAAAATAACCTCGATAGACATACTGGCACGGCTGTCACGGTTTCCAAAATTATCCACTCATATCGTGTCGGTCCCACTCTGTACAATACATCCCAGATAAAATAATGCGAAAAATTCATAGTGAAATTCTAGGATATTACATATACACCCACTTAAATAAGTTTCGTCCTCGAAACTCAACACCTGCCATAATCAGTATCTCAATCCCGAAATATCTCAAAATCACGACACCATACTCAATAATCATCATCAAAACTGAAATAACTGAAAGAACATACTTACAGCTCCGTGAAGTTATTGATCTTCCGTGATACCAGCATACGACTCCCATACAAAGTCTCAACAAACTAACAACGCACCGATATCGCAAATACAGCAATTTGAAAATATTTCAAAAATTTTGAAACCTCCAAAATTGGTTTGACACAAAAGTCAGAAAATCATTTTCAAAAGTCACGCTACTACCGCACCGGTAGAGCCACATAACACACACGCCCGGGTTTTACGAAACCCAAGCTCCGATACCATTTTCTGTAACACCCCAAAACCGACCGGGAATATTACAGCGCCGTGGGCCCCATATTGGAACCCACAAGGCTAAAATCATTTTCGCAAACGTTTAAAAATGTCAAAAGGCCCTTTGAAAGTACACACACACGCAGCGGATAAAAACACAGTTAATTACATTTGTAGCGGAATTATAAAACTAGAAAAGCATACATAATCCCAACAATCACGCCATAGCCAGATTCACCGGAAAGCTCATCCCTTCAAAACCGCTACTAGCTCGAACTCCGAGTACCTAAAAGATAAAGCCCACGATGGGGTCAGCCATAATACTCAACAATGATAACGATCACATCACAAAAACAATTACATATCAATGTAATCTACAGAGTAAGAACATTCCCCATGTATTTTACCGAAGTAACCTTACCAACCTGTCGCAACCATAACAATCAATTCTTACCATATTTCATGCCTCGTGTCCTTAAGTAATGAACGAATTCAAATGTAATCACCTGTACTGTATCCGAAACACTACCAATATTTCCAAACATAAACATATCTCGAGTATAAAATAATCTGGCCAAGTTCAATTCTGTTGGCTGGGTCGCACAATTGGATCCCAATACTGATAGAAACTGACATCACACGATACATCTGCAAATCAACTGTCCCGAAACAATGGCAAGTCCCGGATATCAATACAAAGCATGCTGGCTCACACAGTCAATAATGATAAACAATCGATGCATCACCACGGAAATATCAATGACATGATATTTCCACACAAGATCGACAAAGGATCAACCATGGACGAGAATACCATGATCTGGTAACTCCAACAAGATCAACGAAGAATCAATAACCGAGAATACCGATGAGACGGTAATGATCAACGAAGAATCAATAACCGATAATACCGACGACACGGCAAATCCCAACGAGATCAATAAAAGGTTGACAACCGAGAATACCGACGACATAGTAAACTCCAGCAAGATAAATAAGGGTCAACAACCGAGAATACTGACGACATAGTAAACTCTCATAAGATCAATACGGACCAACAATCGGGAATACCAACGATACGGTAAACTTCAACAAGAGCAATAAGGAATCGACAACCGAGAATACCGACGGTATGGCAAACTCCCAAACGGAATCAATAAGGATCAAAAACGAACGAGGCTACCAATGATAGGGGAAACTCTAAACGAGATTAATAAAGCACCGATAACAAAAAAGTTGACCATCGATAAGCTAACTCCAAACGAGATCAGAAAAAGATTAATGGGGACAAATACACGAGAGAATAAAATCGTCAACCATATAAAAATCATATATACGGGATTTCAAAGACAACCCGAATATCGAATAGATCCAATTATACATGGACTGTGAACGACCAATCAATAAGACTCAAGATGGACGTCACGATACGCTCGATCCAGACATGTGTCCGTGTACAAGCCAACCACTGGTATTGATCAGGTACCAGTCTGGTCTCGTACCTAATCAGCCTCACGAAGTACGTCCCGTGTGCACGGTTCAATATGAGGTCGAAACCAACACATGCTACACGTGCCCATCCCGAAAATCCTACACATGAACGATCAGAACGTATCTGACTCCGGATATGCCACGATACAACATGACAACAAATCTCAAAGAATTGCGTATCCATCAAGGATCAGAAGACTTCCCAAAAGAGCAACAGTAACTCGATTATGAAAGACCGACACGACCACAATGTCGTATTTTCATCAGACAACAGTTCACATCATGCTCAACAATGCATATAATATTAACACATAAACCCCAAGGCAGCAGCCAAGGGTCACGGAAGCATCTCACAGGAATACCCCGGAACATAGGTGCCATTTAGGTCTTATCCCCTAACACAGTTCATGCAATCAAAAAATACCCCAAGGTCGCAACCAAGGGTCACGAAAGTATCCACACAGGAATACCCCGGAACATAGGTGCCATATAGGTCTTATCCCCTAACACATCGGCCCAACATATCACAGCTCAAAGGAAGAGCACATTACAAAACGTAACAACGATGGTGCACACTCACCACATGAAATATCAACACACACATGCAATAATGCAACATGATGATTATCATAATCTAACAATATTAATTTACCTCAAGCTGGAGACGCTAACCTTTCCACGACCAACCGCCCTGAACGAATACACGGTTTATCCGACAATTCAAAATGAAGTACACTCCATAACTAATACCAAACCACCATCCCGAGTTCAACATCGACACGATAACTAACCTTGATATCCAACTTCTCATACAATAGACCAAATTATAATTCAAGTTCCCATTTCCACTAGACATCCTTAAAATCATATACATTATGATTCATCTCGGTCCAATCATAATATACGTACAATCATTCCGACAACCCATATTCCACGATACCATTGCTATATGAATCATAAATGAATGAAAACGAAATCATTTATTAACATTATGAACTGAGCAAGCATAACTTGCCTCGATACCGATACGATGAAGTTGTTACTAGTCCCGTCGTCTTCATCTACAAGCTCACCCGACTCACCGCAAAGACAACGGTTAATATCAACGATCATCTAACGCAACCTAATACAATAATCAATCAACGATACGTTCGATAACAATCAACAACCGGTATAATCAACCAATCAAACTCAACGGTATCTCGATCGTACGAAATCAAACCACATCAACTCTTATCAATACGAATACAAGCCGAACTTCGATAATCGATAGTTCTATCAACGTCTACAACATTCTTGGTTCCGACTTCAATCTTAAATTCGGATTAACATGGCTCATTCTTGCAAATTCATAGGAATACAATTACGGCTATCATCATGAATAATCATATACCAAAATTAACCATAATTCTTCCAATTTACAGACATATATCATTCAAGAATTCTTCAAGAACATGAACTAATCCATAATCACGTTTGAAGCCAACAAAACGATGTAATTCAATGTGTTCTAACATCTAACCATAATCTAATCCATACTCCAAGGCATGTATCATCATATTCTTCAATATACGATCCTTCTAACATCAAGAATCGAAGCAATACTACCAAGATCACCAAGAACAACATGGTTCTATAATCATAGTCAACATATTCAAGACAAAAACCAACATATCATCATCTTCCTTCAACATATAGTTCATATATCCTCAAGAATCGTAACAAAAATACTATAATCATCTTCATACGACGAAGAACATCAACACTAACATCAAAATCCGAATTCAAGGAGTAGAGTTCATCAACATACCTTTTGAAGATGAATAACATAATCAAACACTTCCAAAACTCCAAGAGCTCCAAGTTTCAAGCTTCCGATCATCCTTATCAAAGTCTTAACAAGGGTATGAGGGTCTGAAATGGGTTTGAGAGTGAAGAGGGACGATTTGGGGAGGAGGAAATGTGTTTTCTTACGTGAGGAAATGAAAGTCCCGTTCTTATTTTATAAACTGTGCATCTTGTTACGTACGTTAAGTCCCAAAGTTAACGTATGTAAGGCCTTTAACGTACGCTATATGTCCTATATAGCGTACGTAATCGTCATCCAGGGTAATCTGAACTATTTTGCACCTTGCGTTACGTACGTAATACCATCACCGTATCGTACGTAATGTAGCGGTTGACTTGCTACAGTATCAACCCATATTACGTACGTAATATGCCATGCATAGCGTACGTAATGCCGGGGTTGACTCGCCTGTCCACATCCTACGCCGAAAGCATCCGACACCGGGCCCACCTGCCGACCACAGCTCGGACCCGCTGATTCCATTCTTAACGTACGTAATGTACGCAGCTTAACGTACGTTAAGATTACTTAGCTACGTACGCAATCTCCAACATATAACGTACGTAATGGCTTTCATACTTAGCCATTTTGCTCCTGTCTGTCATCTCAATATACTGAATATGTACATGCAACATACTGAATACATATGCTCGTTCCGATATCGTTCTCATACAATACTTCTGATGCACGATACCTCGAATACAACTGTCGACCAAGTACGACAATTGTACAAATACTCATACAGTATATCCGACATCGAAAAACACACCAAGCATGTAATATCCTGGAATCAAAATTACCTCGATAGACATACTGGCACGGCTGTCACGGTTTCCAAAATTATCCACTCATATCGTGTCGGTCCCACTCTGTACATTACATCCCAGATAAAATAATGCGAAAAATTCATAGTGAAATTCTAGGATATTACACAACTCGACCCGACTGCCTAGGTTTTCTCAACCTAAACTCTGATACCATATTCTGTAACACCTCCAGAGCCATCCAGGAATATTACAGCGCCGTGGGCCCCGAGATGGAACCCACAAGGCTGAAGGAAATTTTCGCAAATATTTACAAACACCCAAGAGGCTAACGACGGTACTATCTATTAAAAACATTCGAAGACTTAATAAAATACGATTATCAAAACCGTCGTAAAAATCTCATTTGAAACCACAAGGCCCAAAAAGCCAAGACTCAACAGTTTAAAAACATACATTAAGCTATCGCTTACACGTACCGTCAAAATAGTTTGGAAGACGATTTCCAAAGTAACTTAAGTTACCAGATACCAAAAAGGCCATTTGGAAAATACTCACGCAGTGGAAAAAGACAAACAATTGAAATACTTTAGCAGCGGAATACAACAACTTATCAGAAACTCAATACACAAATACATGCCCTAGCCAGTATCCTCTGGAAAACTCATCTCTCCACGACCTCTACAAGCTTGATATTCCAAGAACCTAAAAAGAAAGCCCATGACGGGGTCAGCCATAATATCCAATAATGATAACCATCACATCACATCAATAATTCCATACCAATGAAATGACTAAGTAAGAATACGACCAATGTAATCTTACCGCCATAACTTTACTTACTCGAATAATCCTCATCAAAATAACCATTATCAGATTGTACATCTCGTAATCTCGATTAATTAATAAACTAAAACAAAACATCTGTATTGTTCCTCAAACAATACTCAAGATTCTCAAAACATCATCATAACTCGCAATACGGAAATATACCAGCTCTGACCAATTTGATCCATCAGAATAACATCATCAAATCCCAACACGATAATCGATTGTCCATCAAAAGACAAATACCAAAGGAAATACGGAACATACCTCAAGATATGAAAATCTACGACGAAATCAGTCAGTCTAATCCAAGATTAGATCAATAGAACATACGAACATGGTCCTAACACAAGACCTACAAATGCATACTCATATGACAAAGTCGATATGCTCACATCGATAACAACAGTGTATACTTATGGCAAACACATAATATATATACACAACAACAACACATTGGTAATCCGATGATCCAGCGTTCACTGCCTAGATCCCACGATGATCCCATCAGACCAACCCGTGGTGGAAAAACCTGTCCGATGATCCAGCGCACGCTAGCATAGATCCCCTGATGATCCCGTTGGACCAACATGAGGTGGACAAATGACAAAAATGCACAACTGCACAAAACAACAGTACACAATGAATGACAACAATAATGGATAAATGCATGACAACAATGATACACGAATGTATCATGACATGATCGACACAAATGATAAAAATGATTAGAGTACTTGCCCCGAGTCCTTCGAGAGCGATCTCAATGTCTAAACCATCACGAACCATTATCCTCAATACTCGACGGTCCAAAATATCACGGATTGCAGATAATTCATATCTTCGTCTTTATCACAATGTATCCTCGATATACAAGTATACCAATAACAAAAGTAAATCATATACATTATAATTAAATATCCCAAAACTCGAATACAATTTATAATCCCAAATATCCTGTGATTACGATTATAAACATTGCTTATACGAATTATAAACGAATGAAACGGAAACCATTCATTAAATATTATAAACTGAGCAAGTAATAACTTGCCTCGATACCAATGAAGCCGTTACCAATCCCATTGCCTTCGTCTACGAACTCCTCTGCCCCGACCAAAGCAATCTACGAACATTCTCGAATATGACCGCAATGCATGGTTCTAATCACCGATCAATAATCTCAACCTATTACAATAATCGATAAACAACAAGTTCGATAATAGTCAACAATCGATATAACCAATCCACAAACCCAACTGCTCAACAATATCTCGGTTAACCACAAGTCTGATCAAACCAACTTAAACGATCACGAATTCATAACCAAAACAGGATATACTACCCTGCCTGTTGACTTAGCGCACGTTAATCACTTAACATAGCGTGCGCTAAGTCGTTCCCGTTAGCGTGCGCTAGACAGTAACACTAGCGTGTGCTAATGACATGCAATTGCATGCATTTCAGATACCGATCAACATATGGCGATTATCAAGGACACTAAGTGATTCTAAAACATGTTCTTAGCTATCAAAACAACGAAATCCGATATCCTTTAACATATAGGTAATCATCCAACTCTTAATCCAATTCATATATTCACATATCATCTTCTTCTTAAAATATCAACATCATGAATATCAAGAACCCTAACAACACTTCCGTAATCTTAAATTACAGAGATTAATCATCAACAATGACATCAACATCCACAAAGTAGAAGAAGGATTAACCAACTTATCTCAAGAAAACGAACTACACAATTCAAACTACACGAATCATATTAATATCATCATACTCCAGTAATCCATCTCATAATCATGCTTGTCAACTTGTTTATGTAATAATCATCAACTCCAGAACATCAACATTCAATCCAAAACGAAATCCAAAGATGAAGTGTAGTTACCTTTTTGAAGGAATGGATTGAATCCCAAGTTCGAATCCGTTTCCAATCGATTCCCAGCTTAATATTATTATGGATGATTAACTCCACTATAATCCAGTATTTGGAACTTCAAACATTTATCTAAGAACTCACTCTATCGATTGCAATGCGAGAATGGACGAAATGAAGAATAATGGCCAACTGCACATATATATATATATATATATAGACTATTATTAGCGTGCGCTAACTGTCTTTGTTAGCGTGCGCTATAGCAGTCCAGAGGCTACTGCCTTACTGCATACAATGATTTACATACGCAATGCCCATGCAATAGCGTATGTAGTCTCCTCTATTTAGCGTACGCTAGTGTCCGATCATAGCGTACGCTACTCATAGTTGACTCGTTTGTCTGTATGCTCTGAAGACGGGTCCACACGCCGACAGCTCTGACTAGGATAAGATTCCCTTTGGACCTATCTGATGTTAGCGTGCGCTAACCCTTCACAACAAACATCCGTTGACCTCGTCGGCACATGCGCCGAAAGTGACCGGGTCCACACAGATTCCTTCTGATCTGGTCTGTACTAGCGTGCGCTATACTTTACCAATAGGGTGCGCTAAACCTGCACGATAGCATGCGCTAGGCATGTATATTAACATGCGCTAATAATGCTACACTTAGCCATTTTCAGCTATTCTTGTCCAACGTCTCAACATACAGAATACGAACATACGACATACTGAATACGTATACTCAACATATTATATCCTCAAATGCAATTGTTGACCAAATACGACAATTATACCAATACTGACATCTCAATCCTTAATTTATTTTATCCATACTGTACAGATTCCATGCTGTACAATATAACTCAGATAAAATAATATTAAACAATAGTAGTAGAAATTCTGGATATTACACATCCGAGCACCAAATAACTATTTCGATATCTCATACCGAGCATTTCAACTGTGCTCCCCATATAGCTCAGTAAGATGTGCCAGAATCACCCTTGAAGAGGGCATGTTCTCATGGGCCCTCTGAAGCTCATTGTTCTTTGAGTCCATCATGAATCCTCGGATCCTGATATTATTTTTAAGCCATTCTCATGGGCATCAACATCTTCCTAACTAGCCCTGGTCCTTGCAGGAGCGGGTGGGAGCCCACATCCAATACATAACCCAGTGTCTCCATACTGAGGACTACCCTCAGATTGCGGAGCCAGTCCATAAAGTTGGGTCTAGTAAGAGTGTTCTTTTTAAGTAAAATCGTGAGTGGGTTCATTGTCATTTTGAGAGAGTGTTGTTAACCACAGAGAATAATTTTATATTCATTAGTTACTATTTAGTTATGATCTGAGTAAAGAATTTAAGGACTTTCTTTATTTAAAACTCGTCTCCCACTATTTTTATCGGAATTACACACTCCGTTGTAAGATCCGAAAGTCATGGTTAACTTTATAGTGGTGATTAAGTGCTTTACAAAGTTTAATAGAGGGCAACCATTCAGTTTATATTCTATCATTTTTTATAAAGTGGTGTCTAACACCAACCCATATAATGGATGATTCGATCTTCTTTTGTCCGTAATTCACTTGCCCTCAACCCATATGGTATATATGGCTCGCTGAACTATCTAAGGTTAAAAGATCAACTCTTATCAGTCTGACAATTGAATCTCACCCGGCAACCCATATGGCTTCTAGGGGTTCGATTTTTCACACCGAAGGAATGTAATGCAGTCTGGGAATTTATCGACCTTCCCCATAATACTATCCCGACATACTCGGAAGAATAGTATTTCAGTTTAGATTTCAATTTTACATGACTTTGATGGAGGGTAGGAAACCCCGTAACCTTTATAACTAAGTGTTTGTAAGTGGGAGTATTACGCGATTATATTTTGCACTTCGCACATTAATATGTTTATAAGCGTGGCTTGCCGGTTTGTTTGTTTGTTTGTTTGTTATACAATATGAAAACATCCACAACCTAGTATATACCAACATGTAGTCCATAGACCGTTCCTAAGTACCGAGTCATCATCGACTCGATAACGTCATAAGTAATCAAATTACATGTCTTGATTTTTCGTCGTCATGGCGGTTCGTCCTAGGTCTTCATCATAGCTGATTATTACATCAATAAAAATTACATCCTATACAAATTTAATAATAAAAATAGATTGCCTCAAAACGGCATTTACAACCCCGTCGAATAAAGATTCAAAACTAAGTCCATGAACTAGATCACCATTCTTGTAATAATGCAATAAATACATTAAATTAATGGCATAAATACTAAATATTATATATTGATCTAATCAATATAAAGTAATCTAATTAATAGAATTAATCCAATTAATTCACAAAATCGAGAATTTTAACTTGTTCTGGACGAAAATAAATATTCCATTAAATTAATTCTCTTAAAAATAAAAATACCACATATATATTTTAGTCGAATTAAATCTAGTTAGTTTGTGGGAAATTAATTTACCAAACATGAAATACAAAAAATGGAGTCGGAAACACAAAGCCCAGATCAAGCTGCGGCAGCCTCACAGAGCCGCCTCGGCCCCGCCGAGGCCTGAGCCTTCAAGCACGCCCGCCGAGCGCAGTGCACTTCGCTGGCCGCCAAGACTTCCTCTGGCAATTTCGAGCTGCCGGGTCCGGCCATTTTTCCGGCTCTTTTTTTCATCCTGAATCCAAAAATAATATTTTTATATTTTTAAACTACACGTGTAAATCAATTTTTCAAAAAGAAAAATTGATTTATATTGTAACATAAAATCATGAAAAATAAATTTTTAGATGAACACTTAAACATTAACAATCAAAACAATTATGATTCTAAATCTTAAAAATATACAACCAAGCACTCCAAATGCAAATATCATTTATACAATCTCATAGACCTCGCTCTGATACAACTGTTGGGATTCGGTGATAAAAACAACGTGCACAGTGGAAATATAAATCTGAACCTCTTAGATGATCGAGCAAGCACCATATATACGAATATAAATTGAAGAAGATAAAATTATAGAAATAATACCCTCGTAGTACTTTAATAATCTCTTCTTGATCACGAACACGAACACAAATCCAATTTGCACGAGCTTGTGGAAAAATCCAACACTGAAAGTGCCGAGTATCTCTACATCACCACGCGTCGAATATCAATGGAAAATTTGATAAGAATTCGTTCTTCAAGAACAAAACTAAGAATTGCTATAAGAATTTTTCTCTCTTCTTTTTCTTCTAATTTTTTTCTCTTTAAGAGACGAACATAACAAGAGAAATTCTCCCTCTTATTGAAGCTCACGGCCGAAACATGTCCCTATGGTGTGGGAAATGTTGTTATTTATACACCACAAATAAGATATTTGATGAGATAATATCTTATCACTTTCTCCACATGCATAAAAGAAACCACCACTCACCACACCACGAAAATACAAGGGAGGAAAGGAGGGAGCATAAGAGGGGGTGGTCCACCTAGTGGTTGTCGAGAGAACGAGCCGAGCCACTCGGTTCGTGTACTGGACATTCGCGTGTCTAGTCCGTAATGTACACTTTGTTTAACCTCAAATATATTTATACTTAACTAATTAATCCAATTAATTATATCAAATATGATATTATAATTATATATTTCCAAGAAATATTTTACTTATGAATTATATTAATCATCCAGTAATTAATCAATGCATGAGATCGCATCCAATAAATCAAATTAGATATATGATATTCAATATTAATGAAGAGATATAAATTCATATTTATCTGTCAACGATCCTTATGCATGACTCCATAGGTCCGTCTCAATCAGCAATGGGAGGAACCAAGGAGTATGGTAGCGGCCCGCAACGTAACCCAACTGAGAACGAATGATTGGATCATTTCAAAACCATTATTTCGCGAATACCGTATACGTATAAACCCTTCAATCATATGTCCCGATCAAGTTTTAAGGACACGGCAATGTCAAACCCTATTGTAACTTGACTCTTTGCACTTGTTAATGCAAACCGAGATCATCAATCTATCGTGTATACAACCAGCTCTAAATGCTTTCGTTAAAGAATTATGACCTCATTTGCCACTAAGCGCATATGACATTTATCTGCTCACTTACAGGATAAATAATCTTATCTTGGTATTTAGTAGAGACTGGTACTTGCCCACTAAGTTGCACTTCGAGGTTGACCCCACCAACCGATGATTGGATCGAACCACTCTAATGACTAACTTAATGTCAGGGTAAACAACAATGTCGAATCAGGCCGGCCCCTTAGAAGCACATTTCTTACTGAACCGTGAAGTTAAAGGTTCACATATACCTATCACAACCTTTGGGTGCAGTCATTGACATTCCCAGAGTGAGATCCATGTGACCGAATCGAAGTGAGTCAATTATGAGTATACTGATCCCATTAGCATACCTATAACGTGTGTTCCCACTAACCCTTACTGAAGACATGCACTCAACATGTCAAAGCACAAGTTATAGAAGTCTTGTCTAAACTTAATGCCCAGTTAAGTTTTGTCGACTTGGGAATTAGTTAAGCATTCGAGCCATAAATACTTCCAGTACCTATCTCATTATATTCATAAAGCGTGGAATGTTTTCTCTCAAATGCAAGGACTATTATTTTATATACCATGTCACGATGCCAATGATATACAATAATATATCAATAATAAATGCCTTGTTCAATTTGATGTTCACAATTACAATACAATACTCTCACTCATCCTCCGAATGACATTCGAGGGCATATTTCTAACACTATGTTGCTGATTGGAAACCTACTAGTGCTGTAATCCCTTATTTTGTTGGCCAATGTACTGCAGATCATAGTTGGCTATGGCAAAAAGGATGCCTCATATCAAATTCAAGACCATCAACAAATTGGCCCGACAGGGAATGGTCTGTGGCTTGCCAGATATCTCATTTCATAAGAACAGTGTCTGTGGACCCTGTCAGAAAGGCAAGAAAGTCAAGACATCTCTGAAGATCGAATCATATCTCTCAACCAACATGGTCTTTAATGTACTTCGTATGGATCTATATGGTCCTGTACAACCTGTCATCTTGGGAGGCAAGAAATAGTCTTTTGTTATTGTTGATGACTTTCCCAGGTACTCCTGGACCATATTCTTGAAAAAGAAGAAGGAGACAACCAAAAAAGTTTCGGAATACCTAAAGAAACTATAAAATGAGAAAAGGCTGAGCATTGTATTGATCCGTCTGGCAGAGGCACAAAACTCACAAATCCTTTCATAGAGCAATACTTTGCGTACAATGGCATACAACACCAATATCCAGCAATCCAACCCCACTCCAGAATGGTGTTGCCGAGCGAAAGAATAGAATGCTGAAGGAAGCAATTAGAACGATGATTTATACAAGCAAGTTGCCTCAGTGATTCTGGGGAGAGCAACAAATACTGCGTGTTATACAAAAAATGTTGTATCATCAATAATCACTACAACAAACCCAAAAACGAGGTATGGAACAATAAAACTCATATGGTTGCATATATTCATACTTTTGGTTGTAGGTATTATGTTCTTAACAATGGCAAGGATCAGCTCAAGACCTTCAATGAAAAGTCTGATGAGGGAATATTCATCGGGTACGTATATGTCAGCAAGGCATTTGGGATGTCCAACAAGAGGAAACTGATAATAAATCAGTCAGTCCATGTTATTTTTGATGAACCTCATTGTAATCCTACAAGAGTGGATGATCTAACCTAAGCAGTCCAGACCTTAACTCTTGAGGAAATCCCATATCCTCAAGAAGAACCTATTACCACACTAGAAATAAATTCCACAGATGTAAGAAGAGATGATGTAGTAGAAGCTGACGCTGTGGAAGCTGAAGCTAAACCTACAGACCAACAGGACACAGCTAGGAATGTGGAATTAGAACTGATAGGAGGTGGTTAAGATATCACATTCAGGTGTTTCAAACAGAATAAGAGTACACAATACACAAGGGAATGTACTATGTGCACAGGAGGAAACAGATTCAGGACCTGACAAGTCCCAATTCCCTATATGGAAGTCTAAAGCAGAATTTCATATACTTATCTATATTCTTAGTAAAATACGAACCTATCTCGGCTAATGAAGATCTCAAAAAATCTCATTGGATTACATCGATGGAGAAAGAGCTAGATGGTTTCGAAAGGAACAATGTTTGGTACTAGTTCCTAGACCAACCCATCAAGCTGTAATTGGAAACAAATGGGTATTTCAGTATAAAGAGAGCAAAAATGGTCTAGCCACAATAAACAAGTCCAGAATAGTTGCACAGGGTGTTGTTGCCCAAAATATTTATCCAAAGATTAAATACTGCTGGAATGAACGGACAACAAACAACAATTTGCGGGAGCACTTCCGAGAGAATATGAATAAACACAAGATTTGCCGGGTTTGTTAGGCCCGGGCTTGAATGCTCTCGCGAGATGTTATTAATACAAATATTCGTGGATACAAGTATTAATGTGAGAATCTAAGTATAATGAGTGTAAAAAGACTCTGTTAATCCAGCTCTTGAGCGAAGCTCGGTGTTCTTCGTCCCTGCCTATCGTCTTCTGAATGAGAGAGGCCGAGAGAAGAGAGAACCAAAAGATAGCTATTGCCAAGAGTAGGAGAAAGCCAAGTGCTTGTGTATTGTGTGCTGAAATCGCGATAACGCTAGCTTCAAATCCAAGTGCAGGCTGCCTTGTATTTATAGGGGCAGTGGTGCCTTGTCCTCTTGCGGGCGATCGCCTTCCGGCCATTATAATAATGGGGCGATCGTCTGCCGGCCAATATTATAATGGGGCGATCATCCTTATGTCACACGGGCTGTCAGCCTAAAGTCTAAGGCAGCTGCTGGCAGCCAGCTGTGCGGTCCAATGAGGAGCCAGCACGCGTCCGGAGTCACTGTCACATGCGGTCCTACTGACACCTTTCGGCGGGCCTGTCGGCTGGTGGACGGATGCTGACAGGCTGTGGTCAACGATCCATGATATGCGGATATTGTCTCGGCTCTGCACGTGGATTCTGTCCTGAGGCTCGGCCTTTGCCGACTGGATGACCATCGGCTTCGAGCGGCATGAGGCGGTTGTCTCTAGCTGGTCACCAAAGGTCGGCATCGGCCAGTCGCTGAGGGTCGGCATCGGTCGGTCACCAAGGGTCGGTCGCCAGGCGCCGAGAGATGATTGTCCGCTAGTCGGTCGTCAGGAGTCGATCGCCAAGTACCGAGAGACGATCATCTTAGATGTCGATCGCTCGGCACCGGGACTTGTCCTTGGACCTTCGGTTGGCCAATTTATCTTGTCTGTCGGGCTAAGGCTAGGCCGTCTGGTCGCTGGTCGGCAGTTCTACCTCGGCTGCTCGGCAATGGCTAGGTCGCCCGATCTTCGAGACGATCGCCGGTCGGAGAGTATAATTCTCGACACAACAATTGCCCCCCAGCTTGCTCCGATGTTGAAGACATGGGGCGAGGTGGTTCTTGCTGGCGATCGTGTAAGATGAGGACGGGCAACCTGTTGAGCTGACTTTAGATTCGGACTTGGGCTATCATAGTTGATTGGCTAGCTATCTTTCGGTATTGCACATGCAAAAAACAACATTGGCCGATCCCCCTCAGAAACCTGATGGTTTCGTTTGTTTGAGGAATCGTGCACAATCGCGGAGTTCGATGGACCGACTCCATGACCGTGTCTTGGTGTGCGAAGACATTGAGTGTCTTGTGACTCATTTTATTGTGAGGGTCCTCTGTTAGGCTGCGCCTCGCCTCATATTTAAACGAAGGGCGTGTGGTCTCGGTCTAGAGGAGTCCTTGTGCGGGGAAGCGTCGGATGATTCAACTCCACGCCCGCGGCTTGTCTAGCTCTGCTTCCACCTCATCCCACCATGGAGATGGCGAACCTTGACGGTGTACGTTGAGATGGGGGTTGTGGCACGTCGCATTGTCCGGGTTCACCATGTTAGATGATGATCCTTTGAGGGCGGGCGATCGTGTCCACTGATTAATTTTGGAGGGCCCTCAGACTACGCCGGCCTCGTATTTAAATGAAGGGCGGGCGATCTTGGCCCAAATGGACCTTGCATGGCCGAAGCAGCGGGTTCCATCGACTACCAGGACCATGGCTTTATGATGTGTGGTGGAGGCGATCTGATGCCTTACTCCTTCATGTTAAATGGTGAACTGTCGATGGCGATCGTGTCCTACGGGTTTGGTGATGTAGCTTGATAATGGCGATCGGGCTGGAAGACTGGAGATCGTCGCTCGGGTGCCGATCGCGCTACTCCTAGGCTAAGAAGAAGCCTTTGCCTGGCTAGAAAGTCTGCGGCCTTAGCTCGGAAAATAGCGTAGGTCGCAGGTTGGTCCTTCGTGAGATGCCTGAACATCGGCGAAAGACCATGAAATCCCCCTAGGACTGCGTAGAGGGCGACCTCATCGCTTACGGGTTCACCGTTGAGGATGATCACGTCTACTCGGTCGATGTAGTCCGAGTCGGACTCTTCTTCTTCCTGGCTGATTTGCATCATGCGAAGGGGACCTTCTGGCCGGGCGACTTTGGTGGCGAAGTACGCTGTAAAGACGTTCGCCAGTTCGTTAAAGGAGCTAATGGACCGAGGTGGCAATGAGGTGTGCCACCTATAGGCGAGGCCGTCCAGTGTCATGGGGAACATTCGGCACCTGGTCGCGTCAGATGCCCCACACCCGGTCATGTAGATGTTGAACTTGCTCAGGTGCATTTCGGGGTCTGATCTCCCCTCGTACAAAGGTGTTTGCGGAGGAGCGATCTTGTGCTGCACGGGGGCGAGCTCGATGTTGACTGCGAGTGGCTCGCTCGGCTCGGCGATCGTCTTCTTGGCGCCTGCCCCGGATTCCAGGAGCGCCTTCATGTCGTCGAGCTGACATTGCATCGTGGCCATCGCCGTGACTCGGTCGCTTGCGGATCGGCTTTAGGAGCGGGAGCCGAGGCGATCGTGTACCGATCTCCGGACTCCGCTGCTGCCGACCTCGGGTATTTGGCGAGGGGGAGCCAGACGACTGGGCTGCCTTCTGGGAGTTGGGTAGGCCGAGCTCCTGGTGACGGACTCAAACTCCGTCGTCTCGTAGCTGGGGCCGGACTGCCCCAGTCGCCAGGACGGGTCACTGCCCAGGCGATCAAAAACAGAGGTGCCTCGGCTGGCGAGCGCCTCTCCTTGCGGATGAGAGCCTCCTGGCGATCGCTCGGCCAGTAACGCCTTGAGCTTCCGCTTGGACTTCCGGCGGACGGCCGAGTGGGTGATAGCGGGAGGCGCGTCGAGAGCACTCCGTCGCCCCTGTAGGACGGCCATGGCCTCATCGATCTGTTCCTTGGTTCGGAGTGATCGAGCGAGAGGCTTGGGCCGCCCGTCAGGGGCAGGATCGAGCGTCTCGGACCGCGGCGGCTACCCTCTGCCATCGGCTGTGGCTCGGACTGAGACAGAACGAGGCATCTGGCGGGTTGGCCGGCGGCTTTCTTCGACGCGGAGGCGGAAGACATGATTTCTGAAAGATTTGTTTGAAGCGCAGTGAGTGTCACTTCAAGTATATGCCCCAAGAACAGTGAGTGTTCTTCGAGACGGTAGGAATAAAATTGAGGGTTAGATTGCCCTTCCTCTAGCGCCAATTGTTGTTGCCCAAAATATTTATCCAAAGATTAAATACTGCTGCAATGGACGGACAACAAACAAAATTTACGGGAGCACTTCCGAGAGAATATGAATAAACACAAGATTTGCCGGGTTTGTTAGGCCCGGGCTTGAATGCTCTCGCGAGATGTTATTAATACAAATATTCGTGGATACAAGTATTAATGTGAGAATCTAAGTACAATGAGTGTAAAAAGACTCTGTTAATCCATCTCTTGAGCGAAGATCGGTGTTCTTCGTCCCTGCCGATCGTCTTCTGAATGAGAGAGGCCGAGAGAAGAGAGAACCAAAAGATAGCTATTGCCAAGAGTAGGAGAAAGCCAAGTGCTTGTGTATTGTGTGCTGAAATCGCGATAACGCTAGCTTCAAATCCAAGTGCAGGCTGCCTTGTATTTATAGGGGCAGTGGTGCCTTGTCCTCTTGCGGGCGATCGCCTTCCGGCCATTATAATAATGGGGCGATCGTCTGTCGGCCAATATTATAATGGGGCGATCGTCCTTAAGTCACACGGGCTGTCGGCCTAAAGTCCAAGGCAGCTGCTGGCAGCCAGCTGTGCAGTCCAATGAGGAGCCAGCACGCGTCCGGAGTCACTGTCACATGTGGTCCTACTGACACCTTTCGGCGGGCCTGTCGGCTAGTGGACAGATGCTGACAGGCTGTGGTCAACGATCCGTTATATGCGGATCTTGTCTCGGCTCTGCACGTGGATTCTGTCTTGAGGCTCGACCTTTGTCGATTGTATGACCATCGGCTTCGAGCGGCATGAGGCGGTCGTCTCTAGCTGGTCACCAAAGGTCGGCATCGGCTAGTCGCTGAGGGTCGGCATCGGTCGGTCACCAAGGGTCGGTCGCCAGGCGCCGAGAGATGATCATCTGCTAGTCGGTCATCAGGAGTCGATCGCCAAGTACCGAGAGACGATCGTCTTAGATGTCGATCACTCGGCACCGGGACTTGTCTTGGGACCTTCGGTTGGCCGATTTATCTTGTCTGTCAGGCTAAGGCTAGGCCGCCTGGTCAGCCGGTCAGCTCGCGGGCCGCTTCGGCAATGGCTAGGTCGCCCGATATCCGAGGCGATCGCCGGTCGGAGAGTATAATTCTTGACACAACACAGGGCTACAGAAAAGAAGGCATAGACTATGATGAAACATTTGTCCCTGTAGCCAGATTAGATGCTATCAGGATATTCTTAGCGTTTGAAGCTCACAAGAACTTTATTGTATATCAAATGGACGTTAAAAATGCATTCCTAAATGGTGACCTACATGAACAAGTGTATGTCGAACAACCTCAAGTGTTCCCCAACACAGAGGAAGGTGGTCTAGGTTACAGGCTAAGGAAAGCACTGTATGGGCTTAATCAAGCACCCAGATTCTGGCATGAGACCCTATCGCTATATCTTATCAACAACGGATTTGAGAAAGGGGATGTTGGAAAGACACTCTTCAAAATCCAGTAAGGTGTTGACCTTCTTATGGTTCAAAAATATGTATATGACATCATTTTTGGTTCTACTAACCTAGGTCAGTGTAAAAAATTCTCTCATCTCATGCAAAGTAAATTTGAAATGAGTATGATGGGAGAACTTAGCTATTTCTTAGGGTTGCAGGTCAAAAAATTACCTAAAGTTATTTCCATCAACCAAGAGAAGCATAATGGGAGATGTTCAACAAATTCGGGATGAACACCTCAAATCCTAATCAACCCCCATCAGCAGTTCCATGCAGATAAGTGCTAATGAAGTTGGAAAACTAATGGAATAATCACTCTAGATGAAGCTTATAGGCTCACTCTTGTACCTAACAACTAGTAGGCCTGATATCCAATTACTGCAAGAGTGTGTGCTCGATATAAGGTTGCACCTAAAGAGTCATACTTCACAAAAACCAAACGAATCCTTAAGTACATCAAAGGAACAATCAATGTAGAATTATGAAATTCTAAGGTATCCTTAAGTACATCGACTCGAATCTCGGTGTCTGCAAACTGGATAGGAAGAGTACAAGTGGAACTTGTCACTTCATTGGCCAAAGACTCGTGTCATGGTTCATTAAGAAGCAATTGGAAAATTCGCTTTCTATATATAAGTAGGAATATTATGCTACTGGAAGCTGCTCTATGCAAATCCTTTTGATGCAGCAACAGCTACAGGACTACAGCATCGAGGCTAAAGAAACTCCTATCATATGTGATAGCATGAGTGCAATTGCAGTAACACATAATCCTATATTGCACTTAAGAACCAAACACATAGACATGTAATGTCATTTCATCTGAAATCATGTGGAGAACGAAGATGACTGAATCGAAAAGGTCCATACTGACATTCAGATTGCCGACATCTTCACAAAGCCTCTCAGCACAAAGAGGTTATGTATGCTCCATCAGGAAAACCCCTGTAAGTATTTATTGTAGTACTCATCAATTCAGGGGGAATACTTCAAGACCCATGAATACAGTATCCACACTTGTTACTTATACACACAAGCTTAAAAGCCATATCCTCACTGTAGGAAAAAGAGGGTGCAATTACCTTTCTATAGCTGTAGTTTGTTATAATCGAGGGGGAACACTGGAAGACTCTTCAATATAGTATTAGTCACCAGTTGTTGTTAGAATTGAATCAGTATGTACTGATTAAGTGGGAACACTATATTTTCACGGATACACCTTATATATTGTAGGATTTCAATTAATATATTAATCGTATCCAATTCCATACACTTAATCTCATCAAATCATATTCAGTCCACATACTCTTTCTCAATGTAAAACGATTTCTAATTTAACATTTAAACGACACTTGGACTTTAAGGCCTTGAAACATGCAATTTCAAATGATCGAAATCGTCTAAACGTGTGTTAGTGGAGCTGTAATGAGTCAGAGGTGGGATCGGCATTAAATTCAAAATCGATGGATAAGACATACAAGTTACGTCCTGATACATCATATACGTTGATCCAAAAACCATTCCCATCTCTTAAATCTGACTGTTCACTGTAACCTAGCCTTTCAGCACCTATAAAAGGGCCACTATGCTGACCCAAAGACTCTTTACTGCCTTTGGCAATAGTACGACCATACAGCATAGAGCTTAAATACGAAGAGTTTTTCTGCAAATTTCATTCTTTCTTTCTCTATATTCAAACTTCACAATGACTTCATCTCAAACATCTTCCCTATCCTTGAGAAAGAAGGAAACCATTATTGATGGAAGGATCTTCACTAGATTCGTGCTCTAGGAGCGTATTCTATCCGAATCTCAGGACATGACCGGGATGAACATGGTAGTTATCCAAGTGAAGCAACAAGGTTTATTCAAGTTTGGGAGCCTTCACCTTGAAAACTATGACGAATCTAACATCGAAGAGTTCTACATGGATGTTGAGTTCAAGCATGAATCTCAGAAGAAAGGCGCTCCTTTAATTGCCATTGTGAGTGTTGTGGAGGAGAAAGAGATTTCTGTTGACAAGGAACTCCTTGAGAAACTGCTCAAGCCTCCCTTTGACGACCTCACTTCGGCGGACTTGGAAATGTATGGAGACAGAAACATTGATGCCTTTTGGAAGATATTAATTGAAAACCCAAACGTTGAGAACCCTCACCCCTCCTACCACAAGAAAAACTTTGCTCTTCTGTACAATAGAAATCGGACAGGAGCCTTTGAGATGTGTACTAACCTCTGCTTTTGGATGCGGAAGGCTATCATGAGCTGTCAGAAGGTCAACTAGTGCTGGATCGTGCTAAAATGCCTAAAGGAAGATGATGCAAAAAATGAGGCCACCAGGAAGTCATTCGGTAAGATTTTAAACTTCATCCTCACCAACTCTGGAATCCAGCAATCATCTTTGGCAAGGAAGATTCTAGTAGGGACGTTATTGGGATGATCGATGCCCCGCTATACAATAAATCAATCTTAATTGAGCACAGGCCGGACCCCAACTCCATTCCTATGATGAGTGACCTGCGCAATGTAAGTGGTCATTCTACTAAGGTCAAGGATGTAGACTCTGTGAAGAAGAAGAAACCTGCCACCAAGAAAAGAGTGGTTCCCAACATAAGATCTCCTACAGGTGTCGAGAAAAAGAGAAAGAAGTCTAAGTATCACAAGGACACTAAGAAGCCGGAAGCTGTTCCTAGAGCCCTTCAGCAGGCTACAGTGGCCTTTGTCGTTCTACCCACTGAACCCACAACTATAGTGGTTATCCCATCAGAAGATGTTCATATGGAATAAACACCAGCTGTCCCTATAGTAGTTCCATATCCATCCACGGCTATGACGGATGACCAAGTGTTTTCAAAAATCGAGGAAACTAGTGAATTGGATGCCCCTTCAGAGCCGACAGCCACCTCTCCCAATAGGGCACCCATCCCTGTTCGGAATCTCTTTCCCAATAGGCCCACCCTGTCAGGGATCCATCTCCTCAATAGGCTCCCATGCCTGACGAGGATCTAAACCAAACATTGGTTCCTGCAAAATGTTCGGAGTCCCTCCCCATCAACAGTAATAAAGCATACCATTCTTGTAGTCCAGACTGATGCCATAATTGAGCGGCATAATATTTGGAAGAGCTACAGGGTTGCTAGTTATGACACCATGTACAACTGTGAGGACTGGAAGAACGAAGAACTATTTTTGCATTGTAAGTGAAGAATATTGATAATGTCGAGGACCTAATTAGATGGGATGATCCTTTCTTCCATGAACTGATATTAAAATATTATGTGGAGAAATAGAAGGCCCGACTAATGTGAAAACAACCTTCTTACAAAAGCACTCGGAGCCCGAGCCATCACTCCAAGCCTTATTCTGGTGGTGATGTTGAAGCCATGCGGGCACGACTGCGTATGAGCCATGAAGAGGCTCGTGATAAGGAGTTCAGCAAGATACAGGCCACCCAAGGCCAAGGGACATCAAGGCAATCCTCTGAAATGCCTAAGTCCTCGATCAAGAAGAAGTTGAAGTCTTACAAGAAGAAACAGTCCCTCTTGTACTCGAAATTGCCACAGTATCTGAAGTTCAACCGGAGGATTTAGTCCCTCCGAAGGAAGATGAAGAAGTCCCAGCTATCCAACAGGAGGAATAAGTCCCTCCTAAGGAGGTGGAAGATGCAGAGAGCTAACAGGAGGTTTCAGCCCCTCCTGTCCAATAGGGTGCAAACTCATAACCGAGACATGAGGAATCAGTCCCTTCTATCTCCTAAAAAGATGCTCAGGCTGAGTCGACATAGGCTCCAGCCCCAGAACAGGTGCAACATCCTATTCATCCAGGTACATCCATATTCTACCAGAGGACACTCCAACCAAACCAAAGCACAGTGTAGTCATCGTCCACGAAGGAGAATACTCTCCTACCCCACTCGCCTTTCCCAACTATCCGCGCACCAAAGAACGCAAATCTTAGATGAAAGCCCTTAGCACACAGACAGTCCCTTTGGAGGATACTGTCAAAGCCCTCTATAAGGTTGGAAAAGGACTGAACTAGATGAAATCCATAGCCATCAACGAATTCACCAACATTCGATGGGCAATACCTAAAGTAATTGAAGCTTTTATGCTGCTCCCTAATAAATTTTGTATTGTCGTTCACTAATTTCAATAACACCGGGCATTTTCATCAATAAAGAGCAAGAGAATATAGGTGTTGTGGAAGCCACTACTGTAGCCGCCCCCGAGCACACCAGGGACAAGATCGGCGGCCATGATCAAAACATTTATGATCTTAGTACAGTGGCCGCGGTCTTGTTAGCCTGGTGAAAGATATTCAAGACCGACAGAATGAGTCCTTAGATATCATTCGAGATATTCACGTTATGATTCGGTGCCTAAAACAAAGGTGCAACAGAAGCAATTTACGAAAATAAGTTCGATCTGAATCCCTTAAGAGGATCGATCAAGCTACATATATAGGAATATAAAAAAAAATAAAAGTAAGATTCGAAATCATACCCTTGTATTCCTTTGATTAAATATTGATGTTGATGATCTCCACTACGAATCCAGGGCTTTAGAAATTTCGAGCACCGAAAGCACCATGCCTCTACTTGCCACACGCTGGAAGTCGGCCGGAAAAATTCCCTATCTATTTGTTCTCCAAGAACATGGCTAGAAAATAGATATAAGGAGCTTATTAATTTTATTTTAAACACTAAGTGATAAAATAAAATTTCTATCAATTTTTCTCTAAGAAATATGTTTAGAACACAAAATGAAATTCACTCCCTCAACCAAGTTTTGGTTCAGCCGTCCCTTTTGAGAATGGTGAAGAATGGCTTTATTGTGTGTTCAACTCTCTCAACTTGTCAAAGTCACCCCTCATCAATTTATAAAAAATCATCACATGAAATTACCCTTATTTGTTATTCTTGGCCTTCCACCATTTAAGGTGGAATCAAAGACCAATGAATAAAATTTGAGAGGGGGGCGGCCATTTAGAAGATCTGGAAGAGTTCGGTTTATTTCGAACTCCCGCGTGTCCAATCAGATGAACTCTGTTCTGTTTTGATGTAATTATATAATTAATTTCCAATTAATTAATTATGTCAAATACAACATCTTATAATTAATTTCTCCGAGAAATAATTATATATGTGAATGAAATTTATTATTCAGTAATTTATTTAATTGATACCATAAATTAATTTATCCAATAAATTAATTTATACATTCAATGTCCTAAAATTAATTAGACATCTAATATCCAATAAATTAGATATCCAATATCTAATATTTATAAAGAGAGAATAAGCTCAATTTATTCCGTCGTCTATCCTAATGCGCGACTCGGTAGGTCCGTCTATGGGAAGAACCAAAGAGTGATACCACCACCTACCCAGTCCCGCAGCCTATACTATAACCTAACTAAGAACGAATGATTGAGGATCATTCCAAAACCTTTCTGTCACGAATACCAGTATACGTATAAACCATTCTCTAAAATGTCCCCATCAAGTTATAGGGTCACGGTCAGTCAAACCCTATCTATACTTGACGCTATGCATGAGTAAATGCAAATCAAGATCACTGAGCTCTCGTGTATCTAATACAGCTAGCTCCAATGCATTGGCCAAAGACTTATGATCTCATCTGCCAATAACCGCATATGATATATACCTGTTCACTTACAGGAGAAAGAATCCTATCTTGGTATCTAGTAGAAACTGCTACTTGTCCATCAAGACGCACGTCGAGGTTGACCCCCACCTTTTGGTTTTCTATGTCGAACTACTTTAGTGAAAATCTTAACGTCACAAGCAAATCTCTAGTAAACCCTCAATTCAAAGGTTCAAGAATACCTATCACAACCTTTCGATTTTGTCATTGACTGTCCTGGAGTGAAATCCGTGTGATGAAGCGATGGTGAGTCGATTCAAGTATATTAATCTAATTAGCATACCTATAATGTGTGCTCCCACTAACCATTAGTGATGACAGGCACTCGCCAAGTCAAAGAATACGTCATACAAGTCTTCACATAAACTTAACGCCAATCAAGTTTCATCGAATCATCGAACGATTAAGTATTTGAGCCATAAACCTTTCCAGTACCGATCCCCTTATCCAATAAGATGTGGAATGTTTTGCTCTCAAATACATCTAGTTTCAGTATATATATTTACGAGTGAGAAATGACAATGACTACCCAAAAATAAAGAAACATACAATTACCTCCTGATAATATTTTACATAATAACAAGTACAATGCCCTCACTCTAACATCCTCTGAGTGGCATTCAAGGGCATACTCCTAACAATCTCCCACTTGCACTCAATTCCACACACTATGGTATCTAATACCCATGTTCGCCAGATGACACTCCAAGCTTATCTAAGAAAGTGGCTTGGTCAGTGGATCAGCGACGTTGTCTACTGAGTCTACTCTATGCAGCAAAATTGTAATAACCGTGTATTTCATTTGTGATATTTTTGATCTATCTTGTTGTATTGTGCTTATTTGAATTTGAGGGTAGTGATGATTGTACTTGCATTGGCATTTTGATGACCCCGTTGGGTGTATATACTTGTTGTGTATTCAGGTACAGGTCCAGTGGGAGATCTAGCACAGGGTGGACACGAGTTCGGTGGGCAGCATTGATATCGTGTACTATTTTGAGTTGGTGGTCATATTGTCGAAGTCATGGTTTTGTTTTGGTTTGTACTCGCGCGGGTACAGTCGTGTGATGTTATCATGTCGTTTTTTATTGTTAATGGTTTTGTTGTATCAGTTGTGAACTGTTGTATCAGTCGTGATCCTACAGGACGATGTGTTGGTTGGTTTTGTAACTTATGTCGTGTTAGAGACAGTTTGTTCTTTTAAATAAGTGAACGTTGTGGTTGTTAATTTTTAATGAGTTTTATGTATGTTAAGCCTGGTAGGTTCTCCAAAAAGAATCTACGGCACTGTAATATCACCGTAAATCACGGGGGTGTTACAGAATATGGTATCAGAGCTTAGGTTTATGGATACCTACGCCGTCGGTGTTTTTGGGTCTGTTAAAGAGAGTCGATTGTTGTTTACGATATCATTGACATGCTACCACCCCGTGTCGCCTATGCTGGAAGCCTCCACGGGCGATGGATGTTTCTTTCTCTCGGGAGTAATTATTTTGTCATCGTATGATTTGTTGTTGTATTCATTTCCTCGTTGTACCATTTATTATTCCTCAGTATGCCGAGAGGTAGAGGTGTCCGTCAGCGCAGCCGAGGCCGTGGTAGAGTAGCGGTATCTGAATCCGAGATGTCCATTTCAGACTCGGCATCTCATTCTGTGGCTAGATCAGACCCGATCCCTTCAGGAGGTACATGTGGCGGTTCGGAGGCCGAAGTGCCTAACGTTCTTCAACAATTCATAGCGCAAGTGCACCAGTTGGCTCAAGTGGTGTATAACATTAACAATGATAGCACCGTGGATGATCGATGGCTTCAAGAAGTCATGAAAATGAACCCTCATAGATTTGATGGTTAAGGTGATGCTAATAAATGGGATCATTGGCTGGTTGAACTGGACAAGATATTTGATGGTATCGGCTACCATATGGCCAAGAGGGTCCCGATTGCTCAGTACTTAACTACTGATGATGCGTCTGACTGGTGGCGGGCGGTTAGGCCCAAGGATCGTGATGTCACTTGGAAAGAATTTAAAGAGTTAATGGAGGCGCAGTATTGTCCTGCACCGGTACGATTATCCAGAGTTAGTGATTTCTTTGGAGCTCAACATGAAGATGTTCCTATTGCGGAAGCAATCAAGAAGTACAATGAATAGTTAATATATGTTCAGGACTGAGTTAAGGATGAAGTGGATAAAATACTTCATTTCGATGCAAGAATGAAACCTGAGGTCCGAAAGTATATGGCGGGTCTTGGGTGCACTACCCTGCGAGAATACCAAGACAGAGCACTTGATTATGAGATGGTTATAGTTCCGGTCCCTACGGTTTCGAGCTCGAAGAAACCGAAATTTTCTGGTAGTTTCCAAGGCAGCGGATCGCGCAGAACTCAATCTTCTGTGCAGTCTTTCGTTGGTTCCCCTCAATGCAGCAAAGGAGCGTCGAAAGTTTGCTTTAATTGTGGAGTTCCTGGTCATGTCAATTCTTATTGCTCATCACGCCCTGTTACTTGTTTTACGTGTGGAAAGCAGGGACACCGGGCATCATATTGTGAGAGAGCGAGTAGAATCCTTGCCAAGCAGTCCCTTATTACAGCAGGTACAGTCACTGGTCATCCAAATCCGAGTGTCGGACGTGGCAGAGGCAAGACTGAGCATAAGGATACACCTACCACTGGATCAGCTCCACCCCGAATGTATGAGATGCGGCGGGCTGATGACACAGGGGTTGCTACTACGTCAGGTATTGTTTATATTCGTATGCACCCAGTAGATGTATTATTTGATTCTGGAGCTACTCATTCCTTTATACCATTGTCTTGCATGAATCGTTTGGTCCTTATTAGTCTCTCTGCATGTGAACCTTTTATTGTTGGACTGCTGAGTGGGAAAAGGATAGTTGGGGATCGAGAGATTGTCAATTGTCCTGTAACCATCGGTGGCGGAGATTGACCATCTGATTTGATTGTGATAGATATGAAGGGAGAAGATTTAATCCTGGGTTATAACTGTTTAGATCATCATAGGGCAGTAATGGATTATCGTCGAAAGATAATTTTGATCATTGATGAGGATGGTACGAAATATGTTTTTGAAGGGCAGAAACCCAGTACTTCTGGGAAGATTATTCGAGCCATGAAGGCTATGAAATTGTTGAACCAAGGCTGTACCGGTTATTGGTGTTACGCAATGAAGACAGAAGCTGTCGGAGTTCAGTTATCCTCTATTCTAGTCATGAATGAATTTCCAGATGTATTTACGGATTATTTGCCGGGATTGCCGCCAGAGCGCGAGGTGGAGTTCGTTATCGAACTAGAGCCTAATGCGGCGCCAATATCCAAAGCACCATACAGAGTGGCCCCGTCGGAAATGCAAGAGTTGAAGAAATAATTGGGTGAACTGTTGGACAAAGGTTATATTTGGCCTAGTGCATCTCCATGGGGTGCACCAGTATTGTTTGTACGGAATAAAGATGGATCTTTACGGTTATGCATTGACTAACGTGAGTTGAACAAACTAACTATCAAGAACAAGTACCCGTTGCCAAGAATCGATAATCTATTTGATCAATTACAAGGGTCTATGATTTTCTCCAAGATTGATTTGAGATCGGGATATTATCGGCTGCAAATTTAGGATTCGGATATCCCAAAAATGGTGTTTCGAACAAGATATGGGCATTACGAGTTTGTAGTGATGCCTTTCGATTTGACGAATGCTCCGACGGCATTTATGCAACTTATGAACAAATCATTTATCGAATATCTCGATAAATTTGTGGTGGTGTTTATTGACGATATCTTAATCTATTCCAAGAGCGAGACGGAGCATGCCGAACACTTGAGGATTGTGTTTGATATTTTGAGGGCTGATAAGCTTTATGCTAAATTGTCCAAGTGCGAGTTCTGGCTTAGAAAAGTTTCTTTTATTGGACACATTATATCAGCCTATGGTATTTGGGTAGATCCTCAGAAAGTTGAGGTGGTCTTAGATTGGGATCCCCCGAGGAATGTTAAGGAAGTTCGGAGTTTCCTGGGATTAGCTGGTTATTATCGTCGATTTGTCGATGAATTTTCGAAAACTGCTCGACCATTCACTCGGCTTTTGCAGAAAACTCAGAAGTTTGAGTGGAGTGATGAGTGTCATAAGATCTTTGCGGAGTTGAAAAATCGGTTGACTACGTCACCGATTTTAGCCTTACTGCAAGGAATGAAAGGTTTCGTTTTTTATAGTGATGCTTCTAAACAAGGATTGGGATGTGTGTTGATGCAAAACGAGAGAGTAGTGGCTTATGTGTCTCGACAATTAAAGCCATACGAGTTGAATTATCCCACCCATGACCTGGAGTTAGCCGCTGTGGTATTTGTGTTAAATATTTGGAGGTATTATTTATATGGTTCTTCCTGTCGAGTGTATACGGATCATAAGAGCTTGAAGTATATATTCACGTAGAAGGAGCTTAATATGCGCCAGCGGCAATGGTTGGAGTTGCTTAAAGATTATGATCTTGACATTCTTTACCATCCAGGTAAAGCGAATGTCGTTGCCGATGCATTAAGCCGCAAGTCAGTCGTGTTGCAGAAATTAGAATTACTTACCATTCAACCGAAGCTCAGATGAGAGTTGATTGATTTGGAAATTAAAGTTTGGCCTTATAGAACTCAGGGACAATTATGTTTCCTTGAAATTACGTCCTCCATGATGGAAGATATTAAGTCTAAACAGTTAGATGATCTCTCATTTATGCAGCTTCGGGAAGACGTTGTTAAAGGAAAAGCTCCTGGATTCTTAATTGATGAAGATGGAGTTCTTCGATTTCGAGGTAGAACTTGTGTACCTAAGTGGGATGATCTCAAGCAAGTGATTTTGAATGAAGCACATTCTAATCCGCACTCGATTTATCCAGGTACGAGTAAAATATATAAGGACTTGAAGAACAATTTTTGGTGGCCGAACATAAAGAAAGATGTAACGGAGTTCGTGTCGAAATACTTGACTTGTCAGCAGGTTAAAGTGGAGCATCAGGGACTTTTCGGTAAGTTGCAACCATTACCAACTCCGGAATGGAAGTGGGAATACATCACGATGGATTTTATTGTGGGACTGCCAAGGACGCGAACCAGAGTGAATATGATTTGGGTAATCGTTGATCGGTTAAACAAATCCGTACATTTTCTGGGCATTAGAGATACTTGGGGGCCAGAGAGGTTGGCTCGGTTATTCATTGCTGAGATTGTGAGACTCTATGGTATCCTAAAGAGTATTGTTTCGGATCGTGATGGCCATTTTGTGTCACATTTTTGGCAAGCAGTACATCGAGCACTCGGTACTAGGGTGAATTTCAGCACCGCTTATAGTCCTCAGATGGATGGACAGTTGGAGGGAACCATCTAGACGTTAGAAGACATGTTGAGGGCTTGTGCGTTGGATTGGAAAGAAGATTGGGAGATTCATTTACCATTGATCGAATTTGCGAATAATAATAGTTGGCATAGTTCAATTGGAATGGCTCCATTTGAAGTACTATATGGAAGATGGTGTAGATCACCACTTTTTTGGGATGAATCATACGAATTTCTTGGGGTAGAACCAGACTTGATGATTCAAACATGGGAGAAAGTCGCAGTTGTTCGACAAAGGTTGTTGACTGCCCAGAGTTGACAAAAGTCATAAGCCGACGTTCATCGATGACTGTTAGTGTTTCAGGCAAGAGATCATGTGTTGTTGAAAGTATCGCCGACTCGTGGAGTTCTTCAGTTTGGTAAGAAGGGGAAGCTTAGTCCTCGTTATATTGGCCCCTTCGAGATCCTGGACAAGGTAGGTGATGTAGCTTATCGACTAGCGCTGCCTCTGACGCTTAGTCATGTTCATAATGTGTTCCATGTTTCGCAACTACGTAAGTATGTTCCCGATCCCAGCCATGTTATTGACTATCAAGAGATTGAAGTTAATGATGATGTCACATATGAAGAACAACCGGTATCCATATTGGAGCGCCGAGTGAAGCAGTTGGGATGGAAAGTGATCCCGTTTGTAAAGGTCCAATGGTCTAAACATGGAATTGAGGAAGCCATGTGGGAGACTGAAGAGAATATGCGTGCCCGTTACCCTGAACTTTTTGAATCTTAAGTTTCGGGCCGAAACTTCTTTTTAGGGGGTAAGGGTGTAATAATCGTGTATTTCATGTGTGTTGTTTTGGATTTATCTTGTTGTATTGTGGTTATTTGAATTTGAGGGTAGTGATGATTGACAATTGGAGCATTCATAGTTGATAACTGTTGAGTTTTGTGATTTTTTTTGGATTGCTTTTATTCTATCCGGACTTCGCGAATTTTATGCTGGATAGTAGTAGCTAGTGCGCGCTAGACTGCACTGATAGCGCATGCTAACCAGGTGCGAGTAGCGCACCCTAACCAGGTACGAGTAGCGCACGCTACTCTTGTGCATTATCGCGCGTTAGGCCTGCTGGGAAATGAGCTTTCTGGGCTCTGGACTAAGGCATTAACGCACGCTAATGGAAGACTAGCGTATGCTATTATGGGTGTGTTAGCGTACGTTAAAGGTTAGTAACGCGCGCTAGGTCGGCAGGTCAGTGAGGGCAGATTGTTTCTGGACTGCGGGCGATAACAGGTAGCGCACGCTATGTTTCGGTTGTAGCGCGCGCTAGCTTCATTCAATAACGCGCACTAATATTTTTGGGTAGCGCGCGCTACCGAGGTCAGACAGTGGGTTCTGTACTGCCTGTCAAGCCCGTTAGTGCACGTTAATATTTAGCCGTAGCGTGCGCTAGTTTCCCCCCAGTATATATATATGCTGGGCATGTTCTAATCGCCATTTTCTTCCCTTCTTTCTCCTTCTCGAGTGGCTGAGTGTTCTTGAACAAAAGAAGTGCGGATTTTGATCAGATTTCATCATCCAACAACATTTTTGAGTTCCTAACACCAAGTTATCAACATCTCATCAACTTTCACCGTCCAAATCAAGGTAACATCCGCTTGAACCCTTGTTCTTCATATTTGGGGTTTTTGTTAAGATATTCGATTCTAATCTATTTTAGCTCAGATCTGTACTAGATTATGATGTTGTAATCATAATCCTTCATTTTCTCCAAAGTTCATGGATTAACTTCCAAGTTTTCCTCCATAGTTTGGATTTGAACTATATTGTCTTTGTAGTGTTTGATTAAAGGACCCTAAGGGCAAAACTTAGGGTGAATCCTTCCGTGTTCATAGTATGGTACTTGATTAAGTATTTTGTTGAACAAGGATCGAACCGTTGAAGAGGTTTGGACTGTACGTCTTTCCGTTCATTATTCTTATATCGTTTCCAACCAAGGCAAGTACTTTGATTTCGTTTATTGTACTTCGTTTGAATATGTAAAATGTGATTTTGAGAAAGTATGATTTGTGCCATATATTTATTGAGTATGTGTGAGCCGAGTAAAATGAGCGAGGGTCCCCTGGGAATTCGTTAGACTTCGAGTTCTACAGATCACTCAGTTGGGCTATACACGAAGTAGGGCCTGACAAGGTGTCCCTGGGGTGTGTATCTTGATCGAGTGGTACAAGGCTAGTATAGCTCGGGAGTTTATTTTGTGATGATGATTGTGATACTGTATTCCAGAATATTTGTGATGGCACTGTGATTTCTGTTGAATATTCATTTGTTGTACGTATTCAGTAATCATTGTACTTGCACCAGCATTTTACTGACCCCGCTGGGGTGGATATACTTGTTGTGTATTCAGGTACAGGTCCAGTGGGAGATCTAGCACATGGTGGACACGAGTTTAGTGGGCAGCATTGATATCGTGTACTATTTTGAGTTGGTGGTCATATTGTCGAAGTCATGGTTGTGTTTTGGTTTGTACTCGCGCGGGTACTGTCGTGTGATGTTATCATGTCGTTTTTGATGGTTAATGGTGTTGTTGTATCAGTTGTGAACTGTGGTATCAGTTGTGATCCTACGGGACAATGTGTTGTTTGGTTTTGTAACCTATGTCGTGTTGGAGACAGTTTGTTCTTTTAAATAAGTGAACGTTGCGGTTTTAATTTTTAATGAGTTTTATGTATGTTAAGCCTGGTAGGTTCTCCAAATAGAATCTATGGCGCTGTAATATCAACGTAAATCACGGGGGTGTTACAATAATATATCCTTTGCGTACAAATTCTCTCATGAGATGGTACTTCCTCTCAGTGTGGTTTGTACTGTTGTGAAACCTCAGCTCCTTAGCTTGTGCTACAGCTTCATCGTTGTCACATAAAAGCATAACAGGCAGCTCAGCACATGGTATCACTTGAAGTTCGCCCAGAAACTTCTTAATCCAAATCTCTTCCTTATATGCCTCTGAGGCCACTTGATACTCAGCCTGGCAGGTGGAATCAGCAGTTGCGCTTTGCTTGGCGCTTTGCCAAGATACTGATCCTCCATTAAGAGTAAAAATATAGCCAGAAGCGGACATCAAGTCGTCTTTTTGTCCTTAGAAGTCTGAATCAGTGAAGCCCGTCACATTCAGTTCTCCAGCACAATACATAAGAACCAGATCTCTATTCCTTCTTAAGTACTTGAGAACATTCTTATGGTGGTCCAATATTCCCTACTTGGGTTTGCCTGAAACCTACTTACCACGCTCACAACATGCGCTATGTCAGGTTTCGTACACAACATGGCATACATGAGGCCATCCTCTTCCGAAGCATATGGTATATTACTCATTTCCTTTCGTTGTTCCTCACTTTGAAGACACATCTTCGAGGTGAGTTTTATTCCATTTCATATCATAGGAACCCTCTTTTAGAATCATCCATCTTAAATCGCTTTAAGATTTTATCTATATAGAGGGCTTGAGAAAGACCTATCATTCTCTTCGCTCTTTCTCTGTAGAGCCGAATCCCAAGAATATAGGTAGCTTCTCCCAAGTCTTTCATGGAGAACCTACTTGAAAGCCAAGCTTTCACAGAACTGAGCATTCCACATCGTTTCTTATTAGTAGAATGTCATCTACATATAGTACTAAGAATCCGATCTTGCTCCCACTAACCCTTTTGTATACACAAGGGTCTTCTTTATTCTGCATGAAGTCAAACTCTTTGACTACCTCGTCAAAACAAAGGTTCCAACTCCACGAAGCCTGCTTCAGTCCATAAATGGAACGCTGAAGTTTGCACACCATATGAATATCGACCTCGGGCACAAAGCCTTTAGGCTGCTCCATGTAGATCTCCTCCTCAAGGAACCCATTAAGGAAAGCCGTCTTTACGTCCATATGCTATATCTCATGATCGTTGTAGGCAGCTATAGCAAGTATCATGTAAATAGACTTGATCATAGCTACTAGTGAGAAGGTATTGTGATAATCGATCCCTTCCTTTTGGGTATAATCCTTTGCCACAAGCCTGGCTTTATAAGTGTCAACCTTGCCATCCCCATCAGTCATTCTCTTGTAGATCCACTTGTTCCCAATAGGAACTATGCTTTTGGGATGATATACTAGATTCCACACCTTATTTTCATACATTGAGTCTATCTCAGCTTCCATAGCTTCCCGCCATTTCGCGGAGTCTACATACATCATCGCTTGGTCATAGGTCATGGGTTTGGTCTCTTGGCTATCACCTGGAACCTCACGGAGACCCAGTTTCTCCAGGTGCATAAAGCCACACCTCTCAGGTAATTGAGACACCCTACTAGACTTGTGAGGTGGTTGTACTTGTGTTTCAGATAGTTTGGTTCCAAATTCTTGTGTAGGTGTATCCTAAGGAGTTTCAATGTATTATTTCAAAGAAATACTTCTACTTGCTCCACCTTCCTGAATAAACTCATCTCCCAGGAAGTGTGCATGCAAATCAACAATGATCTTTCGATCTTTGGGCATGTAGAATAGATAATCCATCGTCCCGGATGGGAATCCAATGGAACGTCCGTTTATGGACCTCGCTTCCGATTTCTCCCCCTTAGTATTCTTGACATAAGCGGGACATCTCCAAATCCTAATATGAATAACACTTGGTTTCCTACCCCCCACATCTCATGCGGAGTCTTAGGAACGGGCTTGTAAGGACATTTATTTAAGATATAAGCAGTAGTTAGGAGCGCATAACCCCACAGGTAAATCAGCAAGTTGATTTAGCTAAGCACGGAACGAACCATGTCCAACAAGGTTCGGTTCCTTCTTTCCGACACACCATTTAACTAAGGAGTTCCTGGAGGTGTAAGTTGTGACACTATTGCGTGCTCCTTTAGGAACTCGTGAAACTCTGTACTCATATATTCGCCACCTTGGTCGGACCTAAGTGCTTTTATATGATTACCAGCTTGATTTACGGCTAGGGACTTAAGTTCCTGGAATTTTTCAAAGGCATAGGATTTATGTTTCATTAAATATACATAACCATACCTAGTATGATCATCCGTATGTGTAATGAAATACTGATATCCGTCACATGTTGCTTCCAAAGCACCACATACATCAGTATGTACTAATCCAACTTTATCTGCGGCTCTTTCAAAAGTCCTTGTGAAGGGGGACTTAGTCATTTTGCCTTTAAGGCAAGATTCACAAGTTGGAAAGGGATCCGATACCAATGGACCCATAAGTCCATATTTTTCCATTTAGTAAACCTTGGTCTGACCAACATGACCAAGCCTAAGATGCCATTTCAAATTTTGATTAGTTTCATCCCTACCACGCTTCCTAGTCATAGTGTTCACAACGACTTTGTTACTTAGGTTTAGATGATACAGTCCATTTAACAATGTAAGTACTATTGCCAATGAAAAATGAAAAGCCTTTCCGATCCATGACCGGAATGGATACAATGTTCTTATGCCCCTTGGGCAACACTAGTACAACATCTAATGTTAAAACAAAGCCAGATTCCAAATCCAAAAGAAGTGATCCTATATCAGTTGCTGCAACACTATGTCCGCTTTCGATGGTGATCATCACTTCCCCAGCTTCAAGCTTCCAACTTTGTTCCAGATCCTCAGTCATGGTACATATGTGAGAACTAGCACCTGAATCCAGTATCCAAGAAGTAGATTATACGGTAGCAGAACAATTCATTTCCAAAACTAAAAGTTCCATACCCGAAGCCCCATGAAGGATCAGACAGTCTCTTGCCTAGTGGCCCAGCTCATAGCATTTGAGACATGCGTCCGTCTTCATCTTCTTGCTCTTAGGAAGCATCGGGGCCTTGCCCTTACCTTTAAAGTCCTTGCTTTGTGGGCCCATCTACTTCTTGGTCTTTTTCTTCTTATTCTTGAACCTCCGAGATCCAGAAGAAATCACAAGGGCAGACTGCTTGACCCGTGGAGTCTTCATCTGAGACTGAGCGGTTACAAGTTTGTTCATCAACTCTGCTAAATTGCAAGCAATCCCATTGCAGTTGAAGATCATAACAAACTGTGAGAAGGAATCAGGAAGAGATTGCAGGATAAGGTCGGTCTGTAGAGAAGCATGTATCCTAAAATGAAGAGCCTCCAATATCTCGATCATAGAGATCATTTTGAGGACATGGTCCCCGACTTTCTCACCTTCCTTCATCCTAGCATCGAGAAGCTGCTTTGATATCTCATATCTACCAGTTCGACTGTGCTCACCATAAAGCTCGGTTAAGTGAGATAAAATCTGCCTATTGGAAGTCATTTTCTCATGATCTCTCTCACGCTCATTAGACATAGAGGCCATCATATATCCACGAACTCTAATGTCATCCTTAAAACACTTTTCGTGGTTTTGAACATCTTCCTGACTGGCTCTAGTCCGCAGTAGAGCTGCCAGAATGTCGCCTCCAAGACGTATCACAGCGCCTCCATACTGAGGACTATCATCAGGTTGCAGAGCTAATCCACAAAGTTAGGCCCACTTTAGGTGTTCTTTTCGAGTAATATATGAGTGGGTTCATTGTCATTTTATGAGAGTTTTCTGTTTGCATAAAGCACGCTCGATTGATTAAGGACTCGTTCAATTATGGTCTGAGTTTAGAATTAAGGGCTTTTATATTCTTTTAACCCAGCTCCCACTATTTTTATCGGAATAACACACAACCTTGTAAAATTCGGAAGTACTCGTTCGCTTTACTTCATAGTGGTGATCGAGTTCTTTATAAATTTTAATAGAGGGCAACCGAATAGGTTTCCGATCTGTTAATCTTTATAACGTGGCATCCAATACCAACCCATCTAATGGATGATTCTATCTTCTTTTTCCCCTTGTCCACTCCCCTCAACCTATACGGTTTATATGGTTCGTGAACATGTTAAGTTTACACCATTGACGCTGATCAGTTTCGCAATTGAATCTTACTTGGCAACCGAACAGGTTTATAGGGATACAATTTGCTCCAACCGAATTCATCCAATGCACTCTCGAAATTAGTCAACCCTCCCCGAATGACTACCCCGATAACTCGAAAGCATAGCACATCCGGTTCGGATTTCAATTTTTCGAAAGCTCGATGGAGGGAAGGAAAACCTTGAAACCTTTAAAACTTAATATTTTGTCGTGGGAGAATTTTCGCGATTAATGTTACACTTTGCACGTTAATTCATTTTAGCGCGTTTGTTGCATTCATACCATATGAATAAAACATTCACAACCTAGTTGCTACCAACATGCAGCTCATGGACCATTCCTATAACAAAAACATCGTAATGTAATTATATGTCTTCGGTCTTGAATCTTCGTCTTCTCAAATGGATCTACCGCCGGTCTTCGTCATAGCAAATAAATTTTACATAGAAAATTGCAACCTATTATACAATTTTTCTAGAAAAATAAATAGGCTCCAAACGGCCTTTACAACCCAATTGAATAAAACAAATGATTCAAAACTAGGTCCATGGTTCATCCAGTAAACACTAAATAAATAAATTGTATATTAAATAAGCAATTTAGTATATTGATCCAACCAATATATAAAATTAACTATTTAATAGAATTAATTCAATTAATTCACAAACATGGCAATTTAAATTCATTCGTAAGATCCGAATGATTTTAAATATTTCGCGTTAATTAATTCCTCAAAATAAAAATACCAAGTATTTTGTTTTAGCCAAATTAAATCTAATTTAAATTATCGGAAATTAATATAACGAAACAAAATATAAAAAGGAGTCGAAACAAAATGTCCTGGAGCCCGACCCGCGGCCCGGCAGCCCCTACCGGGCTATGGACTAGAGGAGCAGTCCTCTCGTCTGCTGCTTGCCTAGTGCAGTAGCTTCATCGGCGTTGCTGGCGGCTTTCAGCGACCCATCACGGTCCAGCGACTACTCCGGCTCGTTTTTCATCTAGATTTCAAAAATTATATTTTTCTAATTTTAATATTACACATATAAACCAGTTTTAATAAATAAAATTCAGATTTATGTAGTAACATAAAATCATGAAAAAATAAATTTTCGACAAACAATTAAAAACAACGAATTAAACGGTTGCGATTCCAAATCACAAAATATTTAATCAAACATTCCAAATACCAAATATTGTATATAAGATCGCAAGACCTTGCTCCGATACCACTGTAAGGATTCGGTGCCTAAAACGAAGGCGCAGCGAAAGCAATTTACGAAAATAAGTTCGATCTGAATCCCTTAAGATGATCGATCAAGCTACGTATATACGAATATAAAATAAACAGAAATAAGATTCGAAATCATACCCTTGTAGTTCTTTGATTAAATATTGATGTTGATGATCTCCACTACGAATCCGATTCGCAAAAACTTTAGAAATCCCTAGCACCGAAAGCACCGTGCCTCTACTTGCCACTCGTCGGAAGTCGACCGGAAAAATTCCCTATCCATTTGTTCTCCAAGAACATGGCTAGAAAATAGATGTAGGGAGCTTACTAATTTTAATTTAAACACTCGAAGTGATAAAATATTATTTCTCTGAATTTTTCTCTAAGAAATATGTTTAGAACACAAAATGAAATTCAGTCCCTCAACCAAGTTTTGGTTCGGCCGTCCCTTTTGAGAATGGTGGAGAATGGCTTTATTTTGTGTTCAACTCTCTCAACTTGTCAAAGTCACCCCTCGCCAATTAATATAAAACCATCACATGAAATTACCTTTATTTGTTATTCTTGGTCTTCCACCATTTAAGGTGGAATCAAAGACCAATGAATAAAATATGAGAGAGGGGGCGCCATCTAGAAGATCCGAAAGAGTTCAGTTCGTTTCGGACTCCTGTGTATCCAATCAGATAAATTCCATTCCATTTCGATGTAATATTAATTAATTAATCTAATTAATTATATCAAATACAAAATAATATAATTAATTTCTCCGAGAAATAATTATATATGTGAATTAAATTAATTACCCAGTAATTTATTTAATTTATTAGGCCGTAAATTAATTTATCCAATAAATTAATTTAGACATCTAATGTCCCAAAATTAATTAAACATCTAATGCCAATAAATTAGATATCCAATATCTAATATTTATAAAGAGAGAATAAGCTCGATTTATTCCATCATCTATCCTAATGCGCAACTCGATAGGTCTGTCTCAGTTAGCGATGGGAAGAACCAAAGAGTGATAGCACCACCTAGCCAGTCCCGCGGCCTACATTGTAACCTAACTGAAAACGAATGATTGGGAATCATTCCAAAACCTTTCTGTCGTGAATACCAGTATACGTATCAACCCTTTTCTCAAATGTCCCAATTAAGTTATAGGGTCACGGTCAATCAAACCCTATTTGTACTTGACGATATGTATGAGTTAATGCAAATCGAGATCACTGAGCTTTCGTGTATCTAATACAACTAGTTCCAATACTTTGGCCAAATACTTATGATCTCATATGCCAATAACCGCATAGGACATATACATGTTCACTTACAGGAGAAAAAAAATCCTATCTTGGTACTTAGTAGATCCTGCTACTTGTCCGTCAAGATGCACGTCGAGGTTGACCACCACCTTCTGGTTTTCTGGGTCGAACTACTCTAGTAAAAATCTTAACGTCACAAGCACATCTCTACTAAACCCTCAAGTCGAAGGTTCACAAATACCTATCACAGCCTTTAGATTCCGTCATTGACTGTCCCGGAGTGAAATCCGTTTGACAAATCGAGGGTAAGTCGGTTCGAGTATTTTAATCTAATTAGCATTCCTATAACGTGTGCTCCCACTAAACATTACTGTTCGACAAGCACTCTCCAAGTCAAAGAACACGTCATACAAGTTTTCACATAAACTTAACGCCCAGTCAAGTTTCATCGACTTTGCGAACGATTAAGTATTTGAGCCATAAACCTTTCGAGTGCCAATACCTTATCCAATAAGGAGTGGAATGTTTTGCTCCCAAATACACGGACTAGTTTCCGTATATATATTTATGAGTCAGGAATGCCAATGACTACCAGTAAATAATGAAACATACAATTGCCTTCTGATAATATTTTACATAATATTAAGTACAATGCCATCGCTCTAACATCCTCTGAGTGGCATTCATGGCATACTCCTAACAAAAGTCAAAAAACTTGATACTACCAAAAAGGGGGAGGAGTCCCTAGAGACTGGCGGAAGGTGGAGGATGGAGAAAGAAAAGGAGATGGAGGTTGTACTTGAGGATACTTTTGCCAAGACAATAGGCCGATTGGTTCGACCAGGCCCAAGGTAAGGTGCGAGGAATTACAGGGTAGTTGGTTCTAAACTTAATTTCTAGGACCCTAAATTCCCTTGGAACAGTACTGTCCAGAAACCTACTAAGATCCTTTTGCCTACAGACAGGCAGCTGACATCAGAAGAACATAATGCTTGGATGAAAAATGAATTGATGTGGTAGTTCTGCATACTCATCAAGGAGTCTCCACTCTTCAATCACTGCAATATGCTAGATGCTGCAGCAAATGAGTATATTCTCGCGGTTGTTGACTGAAGGAAAGATGCCTATGCAGATTATGCTAAAAGGGAGATACATGAAGGGTAATCATCCTACTCACCCAGAATACTAAATTGTTGGTAATGATCCAACTCCGAAAGGAAGAGGTCATTACCGGGAATGAGGCAAAGGCCTCCAAGTCAACTGGTGGAAAGGGACAGAGAATGATCCCTATAGAAGATCGACACCATAGCTGTAATACCCATACTTTTCTTGAACGTTTGTCTTTGACGTTATTGCACTTTTGTCACACTTGTAAACGCTTATTGAGATGTTATTGATTTTAGAGTTTTGTATCTTTCAGAACATGTTCGTCTTGATCGGGCTCCACAGCGGTGTTTCTGAGTGAAGCAGTTAGCATATGCTAAGCGTATGTTAATGCACGTTATTTGTGTTTAGTAGCACGCGCTAGCATCGCCTGCAGCGCACGCTAATGTTTTTAGTTTGGCAGAGGCAATAGCTGGGTTCTGTCCTCTGGACGAGCAGTTAGCGCATGCTAGGCGTGAGCTAACGCACATTATTCATGTTTGGTAGCACGCGCTAGTAGAGCTAGTAGCGCACGCTAATTAATCGGGTTTGGCAGTGGCAGTAGGTTGGTTTCTGCTCTCTGGATGAGCAGTTAGCGCACGCTAAGTGTGAGCTAACGCACGCTATCAGTGTTGAGTAGCGCATGCTAGTATCTCTTGTAGCGCACGCTAGCGAATTGGGCAGTGAGTTCGGACTTTATGCATAGTAGCAGTTAGCGCATGCAAGGCTGTTGGTAGCGCACGCTATCGAAGCACGTCAGAGGCTCCTGGACTACCGGGAGACCCCGTTATCACGCGCTATCCTCATAGATTAGCGCATGCTAATTAAACCCAGTATATAAGATGGGTCAGCCGCATTCTTTGTCATTTCTCTTCCCATTTCTTACTCTTCCGACGAGAGCACGCGAGAGAGGTGATTTTGAGAAGATTTGGGGCAACTTTTCATCACCCATCATCATCTTTGGTTGGATAACAAGGATTATACAATATCTAATCCGTTTCTTCACTCCTAATCAAGGTAAATTTCTTATAACCCTAGTTTGGGGAATTTTTGGGGATTCTTCTTAGATCCGTCCGATTAATCCGTTTAGAAGCTTGAAATCCTTGAGATTATGATATATCTACCTTGTACCCACATTTACCTTATGATTATACAAATGTTTTTGTGTATTACTTGAAGTGGAGAGGGTTTGGATGATTTTCAAACTCTATGTGAATATTTTCAGAATTTATGAATCGTACAAAGGGGGGGTTTCGGGAGTCTTCCTTGAGAATTGAGTATTGATGAATGATTATCGTATTTCCTTACGAATCGTTTAGGCCCGGAAGTGCGTTCTTGGACCTATCGAGCTTGAACACCATTTTCACTCAATCCTAATGTCTCAAAGGCAAGTATATATTTATGATTGTTCATTCTCGACTTGGAAAGTCATATATATGAATTGTATGATTGTATATATATTCACTCTGGGAGATTCCAGCGGGGCCTCAGAGGGTTCCGTTTCTGTTGGTGCGGTGCCACGAATATTTTGGGGTTAACCACTATGGGAGGGTCCGACGGGGACTCATAGGGTTCCGTTGCCGTTGGTGCGGTTCCATGGTTAATAACGTATGTATCGGAACGAGATATTATGTGATTTAGTTATTTCGGAATACTAGTCTTGAATTTTATGAAATGAGAATTACGTTTACTTTATTGTCGAGAAGTATTGTGTTTCATATTCAATATACTTGTACTAGCTATTCGAAGGATAACCCCTTTGGGGGGAAATACCTTTCATGTATTTCAGGATCCAGGAGAGGGGAAAGGCGTGTACCGGGCCAGCACGAAGATGATGGGCAAGAGTGATGTTTTGTCTTGTCTCTGTTTGTATTTTGTACTTTATCCATTCGGTATTGTTGTACTTGGAATGGTTATGAACACTCGAGTAGTGTTCCACATGCTTTTTATTTTTTTTCCTGTGTTGCCCCGGGTTTTGATTCCTGACCTATTGTACTTCTGTCGGATTGATTATTACCTTGGTGTCATTTTTATTGTCTTTTACTGGATTATGTTTAAACCTTATCGGTCGAAATTCATGGTTTCGCGTATGTATAGCCTTGTGGGACCCACGGAGGGTCTCGTGGCGCTGTAATATACCCTGAATAACTTGGGGGGTGTTACAGAATATGGTATCAGAGCTTAGGTTTATGGATACCTAGACTGTCGGTCTTTTTGGGTCGAAATGAGTTATCGTTCGAATACAGTATCACTATATTGCCACCATCTCGGTTCGACCGGTACTAGTAAGTCCTTTTACTCCTTTTGTATTTTTCCTAATCACCTCGCTTTTGATTTGGTGTTCTTGGGAATCGGTCACCTCGATGACGGGCGATTTGAATTAAACGTATGTACTTTGTGTGTGTCCTTCAGAATGTCTGCTGACAGGGGACGAGGACGAGGCCGTGGTCATGGACGCGGGCGAGGACGTGGTGCAGCCGCTTCCCTCAATTCCGTTGCTAGGTCATCATCTAAGTCAGTGCATCCCGATACCGAAAGTTAACATAACCAGTCGACCGGTCAAGGGAATAAAGCAGATGTTGGGGTTACGAATGCTCTTCAACAATTGCCAAATCAGATAACTGTCCTGGCCTAAGCTGTTCAACTGAAAAATCCTAATCCGACAACGGATGTTTTACTCCAGAATGTGGTCCATATGCATCCTCCACAATTCAGTAGTGCTACCGACATTCAGGGCATATTACAGCGTCGTGGACCCAACCCTTTGGAATCCACCAGGACAACGCACAAACTCGACATCACGACTGATTACAACATCATCAACATACAAACGATTTCACAATTTTAAGACATTCAAAACAATTAGACCGAACCCAACAGTAACGAATAAGATCTTTCCCAAACCGGGTCCACAAAGAAATACAAGTCCAGAAGAAGAAAGTACTCGAGTACTGAAACAAATGACATGATTAAAAAAATTAAAAGACAAGACGCCAAACAACAACCATTGGACAGAATCACCCTTGCCAATCATCCTCGTACAGTCCGCATGCTCGTTCGCCTCCATGACCTGTACCTAAAATACAAAAATATTTCTCCCATTTAAGGGGTTAGCAACAACAGCTAGTACAAGTACAATCCATTTGAACTACCGTTCTAATCAGATGAAATATGCGCCAAAATCATTTTAGAAAATATTTATATTACGGAATATTATGGTGCACGAGCACAAAACATAGTTCTCCAACAAAACATTTCAAAGGTTAACCATTGGTACGAGACTCACGGCCACCGCACCCCGCAGAGGCCCCGTCGGACCATCCCTGGGTGGTTAACCCCAGTTCACAATACGCATACACACGGAACTTCGTATCCCCAGAGGCCCCGTTAGACCATACCTGGGTGGACATACGCATTCACATCCCCAACATACCCGGGAAGCCATAAATCAAATACTAGAATATGCATACAAATGTAGAGCCCTTGCCTTTGAGTCATCTTCGACGAGATGAAAAATAAACGACGGTTAGGAATGACCCGGAGTGACCACGACCGTTACTAAATGAAAGGTTAACACGAATCAGTCCTAAACAACATCATTAACCGAATGGAATACGCCACAACCCCGAGTACCAACCATATCAATACACGTACGGTCAACATGGGTGAGGGTTTTTGCAAAACCTCTCTGAATCGACAACTTCACGGATCAAACATCGATGGAAACGGGTTGGAATCACTCAATAATAATAATCGATAAGAAATATCACAACATCAACGAATAATTCGAGTTTGGATAGACCAATCCCGGAAAACCCCCAAAATTGATAAAGTTAGGGTTCTAAGTCAAAATACCTTGAATTCGTACGGAATAAGATGGATTAGGATGATGATACACTTCGTTTGGAGTGCGAAGTTCGATCAGCCAATGAACTCCACGATTAGCTCTCCACAAATCGCCCCAAAATGCTCCAGGAACTCAAATTGCGGACAAGGGAGGAGGAAAGAAGAAAAATGACGCGTCTGAAGTCAACCCAGGTATTAAATACCTGACAGTCGTTAACGTACATTAGCATGGGAAGTTAACGTATGTTGATCTTAACGTACGTAACCTTACGTGCTTAACATACGTAAGGAATCGGCAGAAGCTACTGCCCAAATTGTGGAATGCGATAACATACGTTATGGCTCACAATTAACGTACGTTAACAGTACAGTTATAACGTACGTAAGGTTGCATGCATAACGCACGTTATGCATGCAGCAGTTCAGCACTGCAGAATGCAGCTCACTGCTCAAGAAGCACGAAAAGGAAAGCGATAAAAGATGGAATCCGAAGACACAAGTATGAGGTATCCGCGACGGCGAACCTAAGTGATAAAAGGAAACACCATTTCGACCACCCGAATGTTCGGAATTAGATGACGGAAGTAAGTTTCCCTCAAATTTTAGAAAATTACAAAATAGCCCGAACGTTCGAAAATTACGATACGATGTTGGATCATGAAACCGAAACCCATAACATGTATAACTCAATCACACGGATTTATGGAAACAAAGAAATAACGAAATCAAGCAAGTTTTACGAGAATCGAACGTACATAAGACAAGATCATAACATAAAGCATATCACGTAAAAATACCTCCGAAACCCGTCCAAATGGAAAAAATACTAAGAACAAAATAGATTCAAAACGTCGAAACGGTTACAAGCGAGTCGTTAAAATAGACATGCACCCAAAAATAGAAACAACTAAAAATAAAAAGTACGGATATTACGACCTCCAAATTCAATGGCTATACGAATTGATTATAGGATAGTATTCTTTTCTATTAATTTTAACTCTCCAAGAGAAGAATTGAAGATAAAAATATATCTCAAAAATAAAATTGAAAGAGAACTATTTTTCTCTGTCCTTTTTCTTTGCTCTTTTTTCATCTCTTCTTTCCTTTGTCTTGGTCGTAGCTTTCTCTAATCCTTTAGCAAGATCATCAATATCTAATATATGAGTTTTCCAACTCTTAATAATGTCCCCACACATTATTAATCAATCCCACCTCATTATTAATAATCAAAACTCATTACTAATTATACCCCACATCAATACAAGACAAGTGAAATAATTCGCATATACGATGTGAACATGGGGGGAGGAGATATTTTGAGGGTTGGCTCATTACGGACGTCGTATATATGGATAAATCTTGGTTCGTTTCAATAATAATATAATTAAATAATTCAATTAATTAATTATATTAAATATAAAATTTCTCTAATAAATAATATAAATTAAATTAATTATCCAGTAATTATTTAATTCACTAGGCCGATTTAATTTATCCAATAAATTAAAATATCATTTATCAAATAAATTAAATTAGACATCTAATGTCCAATATTCGTTAAGAGAGAATATCCTATATTTAATCTGTCATCTATCCTGTGCCGCGACTCCATAGGTTCATCTAAGTCGGCATTAGGAGGAACCAAAGAGTGTGAGTAACACTTAGCCAGTCACGTGGCTCGCAGTGTAACCCAATTGAGAACAAATGATGTGAATCATTTCAAAACCTTTATTTTATGAATACCATATACATGTAATCCTTCAAAAATATATCTCGGTCCTGTATTATGGTCACATTAATGTCAAATCCTATAGTAACTTGACTCTATGCATTTGTTAATGGAAACCGAGATCACCGAGATCTTGTGATATCCGTACCTTTCTATTTTTAGCAGTTTCTATTTTTGGCGCATGTCTATTTTTATCGACTCGCTTGTAACCGTTTCGACATTTTGAACCTATTTTGTTCTTGGTGTTTTCCATTTGGACGAATTTCGGAGGTATTATTATGTAATTTCGCTTTATGTTATGTTTTGTTGCATGTATATTCGATTCTCGTAAAACTCATTCGATTTTTTTGTTTCTTCGTTTCCGTGAGTCTGTATGGTTGAGTTATTCATGTTGTGAGTTTCGGTTCGATAATCCATCGTCGTATCGTTATTTTTGGACATTTGTGCCGTTTTGTAATTTCCTAAGAGTTTGAGGAAATTTACTTCCGTCGCCGAATTTCGGATATTCGGCTAGTCGGAATGGTGTTTTCTCTATATCACTTAGATTCGTCGTCTCGAATACTTCGTATTTATGTATGTGTTTTTTCCTTGTTTTGTGTTTCTACTTCATACTTTCTGGCGTTTGCATTCGTGATGTTGAGCTATTTGCATGAATAATGTACGTTATTCATGCTTCCTTGTGTGCGGTATCGATGCATGTATAACGTATGTTAAACCATAGTGTTAACTTACGTTATTGTCCTCAACGTTTTGGGCAGAAGCTTCTGCCCAGTTTCTGCCTAGCCCTTATGTACGTTAGCATATGAGTGTTACGTACGTAAGAGGCATAACGTACGTTAACCAAACCATGTTAACGTACGTAATGAGCTGTGAGGTATTTAAAACCTGAACAGTTCAGTCGCGTCATTTTTCTTCTTCTTCTTTCCTTGTGCGCGACTTGACTTCTTCGGAGGGTTTTGGAGCGATTCGTACAGAGCAGACGGTAGAGTTCCTCTATAGATCGATTCTTGTGTTCCAAGTGAAGTGCATCATCATCTTAATCCATCCTCTTCACCTAAATCCAAGGTATTTGACTTAGAACCCTAAACTTTTCAATTTTGGGGGTTTTTCAGGATTCGTCTATTTAAACTCGAATTGTTCGTTTTTGTTGCTATATTTCTTATAAATTATTGTTATTGAGTGATTCCTAATCCGTTTTCATCGTGTTTAATCCATAGATTGTTGATTCGGGGAGGTTTTGTGAAAACCCTCACCCGTATTGAACGTACACGTATTGTTAAGGTTGTAATCGGGGTTGTGGCATATTCCGTTCGATTATTGTTATCATTTAGGACTGTGTTATGTTAACCTTGCGTTTAGGAGTGGTCGTGGTCACTCTGGGTCATTCCTAGCCATCGTTTACTTTCCGTCTCGTCAAAGATGTCTCAAAGGAAAGTACTTTACATTTGGTTGCGTATTCTAGTATTACAATTATGGCTTTTCGTGTATGTTGTGGATGTGAATGCGTATGTTCACCCAGGGATGGTCTGACGGGGCCTCTGGGGATACGTAGTGTCGTGTGTATGCATATCATGAATTGGGGTTAACCACCCAGCGATGGTCCGACGAGGCATCTGCGGGGTGCAGTGGCCGTGAGTTTCGTACCAACGGTTAACCTTTGAAATGTTTTGTTGGAGAACTGTGTTTTGTGCTTGTGCATCGTAAGATTCCGGAATATAAAAATGTTTTCTAAAATGATTTTGGCGCATATTTCATATGATTAGAATGGTAGTTGAAATGCATTGTAATTGCACTAGATGTTGTCGCTAACCCCTTAAATGGGGGAAATACTTTTGTATTTAGTCACAGTCTGAGGCGAACGAGCATGCGGATAGTACGAGGATGATGGGCAAGAGTGATTCTGTTCAATGGTCGTTTGTTGGGCGTGTGGTCTTTTTATTTTAACATTTATGTCATTTGTTTCAGTACTCGAGTACTTCTTCCTTTGAACTTATATTTGCTTATGAACCCGATTTGGGAAGGATTTTGTTTGTTATTGTCGGGTTAGGTCCATTTGTCTCGAATGTCTTAAATTGTGGAATTGTTTGTATGCTGATGAAGTTTGTCATGGGTCATAGTGTTGAGTTTGTACGTTAGCCTGGTGGATTCCAAAGGGTTGGATCCACGGTGCTGTAATATGCCCTTAACGTCTTGGAGGAGTTACAGATTATAGTATCGGAGCCTAAGGTTTTATGGATACCTAGGCTGTCGGTTATTTGGGTCTAGTCGGGTGTTGTTTCTGAACAGTATCACTACTATGCCATCATCTCAGTACGCCGATGCTCATAAGTTTTCCTAACTTGACTCGTTGTGTTATACTATGTTGTTCATTCTTAGTATTGTGATGTGTTTTCTGTTTGAACTATACTCACTAGTTACTTCTCCAGAATGCCTGCTGGTAGAGAACGCGGTCGCGGACGCAGTAGGGGACGTGGCGCAGCCGGTGGGGCGGCCATGTCTGATAGATCTAGGCTGGTTCGGCAACACCTTTCTTGTCGAACAGTGTCCAGCCTAGTGCCGAAGGTCAGCGGGACCAGTCTGCTAGCTTCGGTAATGCTAATGATAATGCCGAGGTAGCGAACATTCTGCAGCAAGTAGCGAATCAGATGGTGCTACTAACCCAGGCGGTCCTGGTTAACCAAGCTAATGCTAATCCACTTTTGCCTACTGGTTCTGGTACCGATAAGTTGCTTCAGGACGTGATCCATATGCGCCCACCGCAGTTCGATGGTACTTCCGACCCTTCTGGTTTGGAGAGTTGGTTATTCGAGATGGAAAAAGTGTTAGAGGCAGCAAACTGCTACGAGGAGAGGAAAGTACCAATTGATCAGTACTTCTTTGCCAAGGAGGCAGCACCGTGGTGGCAAGCAGTGAAACCGTGTGACCGGGCATCTTTGTGGGATGAGTTCCAAGAATTAATGGAGGCCGAATATTGTCCGTGGCTGGTGAAAGAGGGAAGGATACGAGCCTTCTTTGAAGCAAAACCCCAGGATGTTCCCATGTCATAGGCGATAAAGGACTATAATCAGTAGCTACATTATGTGAGGAATCAGGTCCTAGATGAGCAAGATAAGATCCACCACTTCGACATGCGGATAAAGCCGAGGGTTCGCGACTACATGTCAGGTCTTGGGTGTAGAACTTTGAAAGACTATCAGAACAAGGCGATGGCCTATGAGATGTCTTTTTCTGCGACAGAGGTGGCAGCAGAGGGTAAGAAACAGAACACTTCCCGTCAGTTTTCGGGAGGTAAGTCTGGCGGGCATCAGAAGACTCGATGCAGTTCGCGAGCTTAGGAATCACTCCCGATCATTTGGGCGAGGCAATGGTTCCAAGTGCCTTTCTGTTGCTCTTGTTTGTGGTCATACCCGTTTTAAGCGTGGTCGTCAGGGACATATGATGAGTGAGTGTGACAAGTGCCGCTCTGATGTCTTAATTGTAGTCGTATGGGGCATCGTGCTAAGTATTGTGGAAATACGAGTCGGGCACCGATTACTCAGTGTCGGCCCGGCTACGAGAAAACCGAGCGTGAATCAGGCTCCGACAGCTAATCAGCCTCAGCAGAGTTTTGGCAGAGGTCAGGGACGTGGGCAGTCTTCTAGAGGGGGAGCTTCTAGTGCGGGGTCTGTTCCGCCCCATGTGTATGAGATGAGATGAGATGTAGATCCTGACGCAATGGTGGATACAGGTACCGTTCACATCCTTGACCATCCTGTTTCTGTACTATTCGATTCTGGTGCTACATATTCTTTCATATCTTTGGATTATGTGCATCATCTGTATGTTGATTGTCTAGGTGCATGTGAACCGTATGTTGTTAGATTTCCTAGTGGAGATAGTATTGTGGGGAATCATGAGATTAGAGATTTTCCGGTGAGTATCGCGGGGAGGGCTTGGTCTTCTAATCTGATTGTGGTAGACATTAAGGATGAGGATTTGATCCTTAGTGAGGATTGGTTGGATCGACATGGGGCGATCATCAGTTATAGAGCGAGAACTATTTCGATGTTAGCCTCTGACGGTACTGAACACATCTTTGTGGGATGCAAACAGAGTAGTCAGAGATTCTTGATCAGCGCCATGAAAGTGGTGAAACTTCTTCAAGGAGGTTGCACTGGTTACTAGTGTTATGCTTTAAGATCGGAAGAAGGGGGAGTTGAGCTCTCGTCTATTCCAGTAGTGAGTGAGTACCGGGTTTACCGCCGGACCGTGAGGTTGAGTTCATCATTGATTTAGAGTCTGGTGTGGCTCCAATTTCGAAAACGACGTAATGTATGGCGCCTTCCGATATGCTTGAGTTGAAGAAACAGTTGGCAGAGTTACTAGACATGGGTTACATTCGACCGATCGCTTCGCCTTGGGGCGCACCAGTCTTGTTTGTGAAGAAGAAAGATGGATCAATTCATTTATGCATCGACTACCGAGAATTGAACAAAGTGACCATCAAAAACAAGTATCCGCTTACGAGGATTGATGACTTGTTTGACCAATTGCAGGGAGCGACGGTGTTCTCGAAGATTGATTTGAGATCGGGGTATTACCAACTCCGAGTGAAGGATTCCGATATTCCGAAGACGGCCTTTCGGACGAGATACGACCATTACGAGTTTGTAGTTATGCTGTTCGGGCTAACTAATGCCCCAACCGTGTTCAAGTAGCTAATGAACAAGGTCTTTATCGAATGTCTCGATAAGTGTGTAGTCGTCTTTATCGACGATATTCTGATTTACTCGAGGAGTGAGGAAGAACATGCAGGTCATCTGCATATCATGCTGGAAATCTTGAGAAGTAAGCGCCTTTATGCGAAGTTCTCAAAGTGCGAGTTTTGGTTGCGGGAGGTTATGTTTCTCGACCACGTTATCTCGGCTGAGGGTGTTCATGTGGACCCACACAAGATAGAGGCAGTGTTGGATTGGGCGCTGCCCCAGAACGTGAAGGAGATCCGTAGTTTTCTAGGTTTGGAGGGGTATTATCGAAGGTTTGTCGAGAGGTTCTCCAAACTCGCTCCACCACTCACTCAGTTGTCGCAAAAGTCAGAAAAGATTGTGTGGTCAGACGAGAGGCAGAAGAGTTTCGAAGAGTTGAAGAAGCGATTGACTACCACTCCCGTCTTGGCCTTACTGTGCGATAATGAGGGTTTCTCAGTTTATAGCGACGCCTCAAGCCAAGGGCTTGGATGTGTACTCATGTAGCACGGGAAGACGATTTTCTATGCTTCCCGTCAGTTGAAACCATACGATTTGAATTACCCTACCCACGATCTTGAGTTGGATACAGTTGTGTTTGCATTGAAGATCTGAAGTCATTACTTGTACGGCTCGTCGCGTCAGATTTTCACCGATCACAAGAGCCTGAAGTATATTTTCACACAGAAATAATTGAATATGAGACAGAGGAGGTGGCTGGAGTTAATCAAGGATTACGATTTCGAAATCCTTTATTATCTGGGCAAGGCAAATGTGGTGGCATATGCCTTGAGTTGGAAATCAATATCGCTTCGGACACTTGAGTTGCTCACGACGCAGCCAGAGCTCCAGCGAGAGTTGATTGGGTTGAGTATTGAGGTTGTGTTACCAGAGAATGCTGGGCAATTGTGCGCTCTTGAGATCTCTTTGTCACTGTTTGACAACATTAAATCGAGACAGTTAGAATATCCGATATTTATTAAACTCCATGAGAATGTGCTGAAGGGGAAAGCCCCGTGATTCGTGATTCATGAAGTTGGTGTGTTGAGATTCCAAGGTCAGCTGTGTGTTCCGAACGACTTGGAATTGAGGCAGGGCATTATGCGGGAGGCTCATGCATCACCTTACTCAGTCCGTCCGGGCTCGAGTAAAATGTAAAAGGATTTGAGGAAGAATTTTTGGTGGAATGACATGAAGAATGAGGTAGTGCAATTTGTGGCTAAGTGTTTGACTTGTCAGCAAGTCAAAATCGAGCATCAACGGCCAGCCGGGTTGTTGAAACCACTTCCTGTCCTGGAATGGAAGTGGGAGGACGTCTCTATAGATTTTGTCACGAATTTTCTGATGACAAAGATGGGAATGAACATGGTGTGGGTGATCGTGGATCAACTAACTAAGTTGATACATTTTCTGGGCATCAAGGACACTTGGGGTCCAGAAAAATTGGCTCGTATTTTTATTTCGCAGATCGTGAGACTTCATGGTACGTCGAAGACTATTATTTCGGACAGAGATGGTCGGTTTGTATCGCATTTTTGGCAGGCGGTACACAAGGCATTGGGGACACATTTGCGTTTGAGTACATCTTTCTATCTTCAGACCGATGGACAGTCCGAGCGTACCATTCAGACGTTCGAGGATATGCTGCGCGCGTGCACGTTAGACTGGAGTAGTGATTGGGAGGAACATCTGGCCCTGATCGAGTTCGCTTATAATAATAGCTATTATGCGTCGATTAAGGACACCGTATGAGGTGATTTATGGCCGACGATGTCGATCACCGATATGTTGGAATGAGCCATCTGATTTGGTTGGCACTGAGCCGGATCTGGTGTTGGAGACTAGGAGGAAAGTCGAGTTGATTCGAGAGAGAATGTTGGCAGCTCAGAGTCGACAAAAGTCTTATGCGGATGTTAGGCGTCGACCCTTGGAGTTTGAGGTAGGGGATCATGTCTTGTTGATAGTGTCTCTCTCGAAGGGAGTTTTCCGTTTTGGGAAAAAGGGGAAGCTTAGTCCAAAGTATATTGGACCTTTTGAGATATTGGAGAGAGTTGGCGAGTTAGCATACCGTTTGGCATTTCCCACGTCTATGAGCCATGTGCATAGTGTTATTCATGTTTCCCACTTTAGGAAGTACTTTCCAGACCCGACTCATGTTATCGACTTCGGGGATGTGGAAATCGAGAAGGATGTTACATTTGAGGAGAAACCAGTGAGAATTTTGGAACGTCAGGATAAACAGTTAAGGCACAAAACCATCCCCTTGGTTAAGGTGCAATGGTTGAGGCATGGAGTGGAGGAAGCGATGTGGGAATTGGAGGAGGATATGCGTGCGAGATACCCCGAGCTTTTTGATTCTTAAGTTTTGGGACGAAACTTCTTTTTAGAGGGGAGAATGTGATATCCGTACCTTTTTATTTTAGCTGTTTTTATTTTTGGCGCATGTCTATTTTTATCGACTCGCTTGTAACCGTTTCGACATTTTGAACGTATTTATTCTTGGTGTTTTTCCATTTGGACGAATTTCGAAGGTGTTTTTACGTAATTTCGCTTTATGTTATGTTTTGTCGCATGTATGTTCGATTCTCGTAAAACTCGTTCGATTTCGTTGTTTATTTGTTTCCATGAGTCTATATGGCTGAGTTATTAATGTTGTGAGTTTCGGTTTGATAATCCGACGTCGTATCGTGATTTTCGGACGTTTGGGCCGTTCTGTAATTTTCTAAGAGTTTGAGGAAATTTACTTATGTCGCCGAATTTCGGATCTTCGGCTAGTCGGAATGGTGTTTCCTTTTGGTACTTAGATTCGTCGTCGCGAATACTTCGTATTTATGATTGGGTTTTGTCCTTGTTTTGCGTTTCGACTCCATACATTCCTGAGCAGCGAACTGCATTCTGCGTTGTTGAACTGCTGCATGAATAACGTACGTTATTTATGCTTCCTTGCGTGTGCTATCGATGCATGTATAACGTACGTTAAACCTTAGTGTTAACGTACGTTATTGTCCTCAGTGTTTTGGGCAGAAGATTCTGCCCAGTATTTGCCTAGCCCTTACGTACGTTAGCATATGAGTGTTACGTACGTAAGAGGCACAACGTACGTTAACCTCACCATGTTAACGTACGTAATGATTTGTCACGTGTTTAAAACACGAGCAATCGATCGCGTCATCTTTCTTCTTCTTCTTTCCTTGTCCGCGACTTGAGTTCTTCGGAGGGTTTCGGAGCGATTCATACAGAGCAGTCCGTAGAGTTCTTCTATAGATTGATTCTTGTGTTCCAAGTGAAGTGCAGCATCATCCTAATCCATCCTCTTCACCTAAATCCAAGGTATTTGACTTAGAACCTTGAACTTGTCAATTTTGGGGTTTTTTCAGGATTCGTCTATTTAAACTCGAATTGTTCGTTTGTGTTGCTATATTTCCTATAAATTATTGTTATTGAGTGATTCCCAATCCGTTTAAGTCGTGTTTAATCCTTGGATTATTGATTCGGGGAGGTTTTGTGAAAACCCTCGCCCGTATTGAACGTACACATATTGTTAAGGTTGTAATCGGGGTTGTGGGCATATTCCATTCAATTATTGTTATCGTTTAAGACTAAGTTGTGTTAACCTTGTATTTAGGAGTGGTCGTGGTCACTCTGGGTCATTCCTAGCCTTCGTTTACTTTCCGTCTCGTCAAAGATGTCCCAAAGGCAAGTACTTTACATTTGGTTGCGTATTCTAGTATTTGAATTATGGCTTTTCGTGTATGTTGTGGATGTGAATGCATATGTTCACCCAGTGATGGTCTGATGGGGCCTCTGGGGATACGTAGTGCCGTGTGTATGCATATCATGAACTGGGGTTAACCACCCAGGGATGGTCCGATGGGGCCTCTGCTGGGTGCGGTGGCCGTGAGTCTCATACCAATGGTTAACCTCTGAAATGTTTTTTTGGAGAACTGTGTTTTCTGCTTGTGCACCGTGATATTCCGGAATATAAAAATGTTTTATAAAATGATTTTGGCGCATATTTATTTTGATTAGAAATGTAGTTCAAATGGATTGTACTTGAACTAGCTATTGTCGCTAACCCCATAAATGAGGCAAATACTTTTATATTTCAGGTACAGATCCTCGAGGCGAACGAGCATGGAGATAGTACGAGGATGATGGGCAAGAGTGATTCTATTCAATGGTCATTTGTTGGGCGTGTTGTCTTTTTATTTTAACATTTATGTCATTTATTTCAGTACTCGATTACTTCTTCCTTGGAACATGTATTTGCTTGTGAACCCAGTTTGGGAAGAATTTTGTTTGTTACTATTGGGTTAGGTCCATTTGTCTCGAATGTCTTAAATTGTGGAATTATTTGTATGTTGATGAAGTTTGTCATCGGTCATGATGTTGAGTTTGTACGTTAGCCTGGTGGATTCCAAAGGGTTGGATCCACGATGCTGTAATATGCCCTCAACGTCTTGGGGGTGTTACAGATTATGGTATCGGAGCCTAAGGTTTTATGGATACCTAGGCTATCGGTTATTTGGGTCTATTCGGGTGTCGTTTCTGAATAGTATCACTACTATGACATCATATCAATATGCCAGTGCTCGTAAGTTTTCCTAACTTGACTCGTTGCGTTATCATGTGTTGTTGATTCTTAGTATTGTGATGTGTTTTCTGTTTGAACTATACTCACTAGTTACTTCTTCAGAATGCCTGCTGGTAGAGAACGCAGTCGCGGACGCGATAGGGTATGTGGCACAGTCGGTGGGGCGGCCATGTCTGATAGCACTGGGGCTAGTTCGACAACACCTTCCTTGTCGAACAGTGTCCAGCCTAGTGCCGAAGGTTAGCAGGACCAGTCTGTTAGCTTCGGTAATGCTAATGATAACGCCGGGGTAGCGAACATTCTGCAGCAAGTAGCGAATCAGATGGCGCTACTAACCCAGGCGGTCCTGGTTAACCAAGCTAATGCTAATCCGGTTCCGCCTACTGGTTCTGGTACCGATAAGTTGCTTCAGGACATGATCCGTATACGTCCACCACAGTTCGATGGTACTTACGGCCCTTCTGGTTGGGAGAGTTGGTTATTCGAGATGGAAAAAGTGTTCGAGGCAGCAAATTGCTCCAAGGAGATGAAAGTACCAATTGCTTAGTACTTCCTCGCCAAGGAGGCGGCAACGTGGTGGCAAGTAGTGAAACCGCATGACCGGGTAGCTTCGTGGGATGAGTTCCGAGAATTGATTGAAGCCGAATATTGTCCGTGGCCAGTGAAAGAGGGAAGGATTCGAGCCTTCTTTGAAGCAAAACCCCAGGATGTTCCCATCTCACTGGCGATCAAGGACTACAATCAGTAGCTACATTATGTGAGGAATCATGTCCGAGATGAGCAAGATAAGATCCGCCACTTCGACATGTTGATGAATCCGAGGGTTCGCCACTACATGTTAGGTCTTGGGTGTACAACTTCGAAAGACTATCAGAACAGGGCGATGGCCTATGAGATGTCTTTTTCTGCGACAGAGGTGGAAGTAGAGGGTAAGAAACAGAAGACTTCCGGTCTGTTTTCAGGAGGTAAGTCTGGCGGGCATCAGAAGACTCAGTTTGGTTCGTGAGCTTTCGGGAATCAGTCCCCGTCATTTGGGCGAGGCAATGGTTCCAAGTCTGCTCTGACTGCTCCTATTCGTGGTCATACCTGTTTTAACTGTGGTCGTCCAGGACATATGATGAGTGAGTGTGACAAGCCGCCGCAATAGTGTCTTACTTGCAGTCATATGGGGCATCATGCTAAGTATTATGGAGATGCGAGTCGGGCACTAGTTACTCAGGTGTCAGCACCTGCTACGAGAGAAACAAGCGTGAATCAGGCTCCGACAGCTACTCAGACTCAACAGAGTTTCGGCAGAGGTCGGGGACGTGGGCAGTCTTCTAGAGGGGAGCTTCTAGTGCGGGGTCTGTTTCACCCCGTGTGTATGAGATGACACAAGCTGGAGATCCTAATGCGACAGTGGCTACAGGTACCGTTCACATCCTTGACCATCCTGTTTCCATGCTATTCGATTATGGTGCTATGCATTCTTTTATCTCTTTGGATTGTGTGCGTCGTCTACATATTGATTGTCTAGTTACATGTGAACCGTTTGTTGTTAAACTGCCTAGTGGAGATAGTATTATGGGGAATCGTGAGATTAGAGATTTTCCGGTGAGTATCGCGGGGAGGGGTTGGTCTTCTAATCTGATTGTGGTAGACATTAAGGATGAGGATTTGATCCTTAGTGAGGATTGGTTGGATCGACATGGGGCGATCATGAATTATAGAGAGAGAACCATTTCTATGTTAGCCTGTGACGGTACTGAACACATCTTTGTGGGACGCGAATGAAGTAGTCAGAGATTCTTGATCAGCGCTATGAAAGTGGTGAAACTTCTTCAAGGAGGTTGCACTAGTTACTGATGTTATGCTTTGAGATCGAAATAAGGGGGAGTCGAGCTCTCGTCTATTCCGGTAGTGAGCGAGTATCCTGACGTCTTTACAGATGAGTTACTGGGTTTATGGCCGGACTGTGAGGTTGAGTTCATCATCGATTTAGAGTCGGGTGCGGCTCTAATTTTGAAAACTCCGTACCATATGGCGTTTGCCGAGATGCTTGAGATGAAGAAACATTTGGGAGAGTTACTACACATGAGTTACATTCGACCGAACGCTTCGCCTTGGGGCGCACCAGTCTTGTTTGTGAAGAAGAAAGATGGATCACTTCGTTTATGCATCTATTACTGAGAATTGAACAAAGTGACCATCAAAAACAAGTATCCGCTTCCGAGGATTGACAACTTGTTTGACCAATTGTAGGAAGCAACGGTGTTCTCAAAGATTGATTTGAGATCGGGGTATTACCAACTACAAGTGAAGGATTCCTATATTCCGAAGACCGCCTTTAGGATGAGATACGATCATTACGAGTTTGTAGTTATGCCGTTCGGGTTAACTAACACCCCAGCCATGTTCATGCAGTTAATGAACAAGGTCTTTATCGAATATCTTGATAAGTGTATAGTCGTCTTTATCGATGATATTCTGATTTACTCGAGGAGCAAGGAACAATATGCAGGTCATCTTCACATCATGTTGGAAATCTTGAGAACTCAGCGCCTTTATGCGAGGTTCTCAAAGTGCGAGTTTTGGTTGTGGGAGGTTATGTTTCTCGGCCACGTGATCTCGGCCGAGGGTGTTCGTGTGGACCCACAGAAGATAGAGGCAGTGTTGGATTGGGCACTGTCCAAGAACGTGGAGGAGGTCTGTAGTTTTCTGGGTTTGGCGGGGTATTATCGAAGGTTTGTCGAGGGGATCTCTGAACTCGCTCGACTACTCACTCAGTTGTTACAAAAGTCAGAAAAGTTTGTGTGGTCAGACGAGAGTCAGAAGAGTTTCGAAGAGTTGAAGAAGTGGTTGACTACCCCTCTCGTCTTGGCCTTACCGTGCGGTAATGAGGGTTTCTCAGTTTATAGCGACGCCTCACGCCAAGGGCTTGGATATGTACTCATGTATCACAGGAAGACGATTGCCTATGCTTCCCGTCAGTTGAAACCGTACAAGTTGAATTACCCTACACACGATCTTGAGTTGGCTGCAGTTGTGTTTGCGTTGAAGATCTGGCGTCATTACTTGTACGACTCATCGTGTCAGATTTTCACCGATCACAAGAGCCTGAAGTATATTTTCACACAGAAGGAATTGAATATGAGACAGAGGAGGTGGCTGGAGTTAATGAAGGATTATGATCTCGAAATCCTTTATCATCCGGGCAAGGCAAATGTGGTGGCAGATGCCTTGAGTCGGAAATCAGTGTCGCTTCGGACACTTGAGTTGCTCATGGCGCAACCAGAGCTCCAGCAAGAGTTGATGGGGTTGAGTATTGAGGTTGCGTTACCAAGTAATGCTGGGTAATTGTGCGCTCTTTAGATCTCTTCATCACTGGTCGACGACATTAAATCGAGACAGTTAGAAGATCCGATGTTTATTAAACTCTGTGAGAATGTGGTGAAGGGGAAAGCCCCGGGATTCGTGATTCATGAAGATGGTGTGTTGAGATTCCAAGGTCGGCTGTGTGTTCCGAATGACTTGGAATTGAGGTAGGGCATTATGCGGGAGGCTCATGCGTCACCTTACTCAGTCCATCCGGGCTCGAGTAAAATGTATAAGGATTTGAGGAAGAATTTTTGGTGGAATGACATGAAGAATGAGGTAGTGTAGTTTGTGGCTAAGTGTTTGACTTGTCAGCAAGTCAAAATCGAGCATCAACAGCCAGTCGGGTTGTTGAAACCACTTCCCGTACCAGAATGGAAGTGGGAGGACATCTCTATGGATTTTGTCACGAATTTGTCGAGGACAAAGATGGGAATGAACATGGTGTGGATGATCGTGGATAGACTAACTTAGTTGGCACATTTTCTGGGCATCAAGGACACTTGGGGTCCAAAAAAATTGGCTAGTATTTTTATTTCGCATATCGTGAGACTTCATGGCACGCCGAAGACTATTATTTTGCAAAGAGATAGTCGACTTGTATCGCATTTTTGGAAGGAGGTACACAAGGCATTGGGGACACATTTGCGTTTGAGTACATCTTTCCGTCCTCAGACTGATGGACAGTTCGAGCGTACCATTCTGACGTTCGAGGATATGTTGCATGCGTTCGCGTTAGAGTGGGGTAGTGATTGGGAGGAACATCTGGTCCTGATCGAGTTTGCTTATAATAATAGCTGGCATGCGTCGATTAAGATACAACAACCCCAGTACTACATTGGTAAATCACATAACACACAAGCCCAAGTGAACAACAAAAACCCATGGCTCTAACATTAGTCAAATCGACAACTTGAATGACGCGACAAAAACACGACCCAATTCGACCTGACTGCCTAGGTTTTCTCAACCTAAGCTCCGATACCATATTCTGTAACACCCTCAGAGCCATCCAGGAATATTACAGCACTGTGGGCCCCGATATGGAACCCACAAGGCTAAAGAAAATTTTCGCATACATTTACAAATGCCCAAGAGGCGAACGACAGTACTATCTTTAAAAAAACATTCGAAGACTTAATAAAATCCGTTTATCAAAACCGTCGTAAAATCTCATTTGGAACCACGAGGCCCGAAATGCCAAAACTCAATAGTTTAAAAACATACGTTAAGCTATCGCTTACACGTACCAACAAAATAGTTTAGAAAACGATTGCCAAAGTAACCTAAGTTACCAGATACCAAAAGGCCATTTAAAAAATACTCATGCAGCGGAAAAGACAAACAATTAAAATACTCTAGCAGCGGAAAACAAGAACTGATCAGGGACTCAATACACAAATACATGCCCTAGCCAGTATCCTCCGGGAAGCTCATCTCTTCACGACCGCTACAAGCTTGATAATCCAAGAACCTAAAAAGAAAGCCCACGATGGGGTCAGCCATAATATCCAACAATGATAACCACATCACGTCAATAATTACATACAAATGAGATACTAAGTAAGAATACTACCAATGTAATCTTACCGCCATAACTTTACCAAACTCGAATAATCCTCATCAAAATAACTATTATCATATTGTACATCTCTTAATTTCGATTAACCAATAAACTCAAACATAACATCTGTATTGTTCCTTAAACAGTACTCAGGATTATCAGAATATCATCACTAACTCATGATACGAAAAAATTCCAGCCCTGACCAATTCGATCCATCGGATAACATTATCAAATCCTAACACGACAATCGATTGTCCATCAAAAGACAAATACCAAAGGAAATACGGAACATACCTCAAGATACGAAATGCCACGACAAAATCACATCAGTCTAATCCAAGATCAGATCAATACAACATACGAACATGGTCCTAACACAAGATCTGCAAATGCATACTCATATGACAACGTTAATGTGCTCACATCAATAACAACAATGTATACTTATGGCAAACCCATAATATACATATGCACAATAACAACACATGGGTAATCCGATGATCCAGCGTTCACTGCCTAGATTCCCACGATGATCCCGTCAGACCAACCGTGGTGGAAAAACCTGTTCGATGATCAGGTATGCGCTAGCATAGATCCCCCGATGATCCCGTCGGACCAACACGAGGTGGACATATAACAACAATGCACAAATGCATATAACAATGATACACAATGAATGACAACAATGATACACGAATGTATCATAACATACTCGACACGAAATGACAAAAACGATTAGAGTACTTGCCCCGAGTCCTTAGAAAGCAATCTCGATGTCTAAACCATCATTGATCATTATTCTAAATATTCGACGATCCAAAATGTCACGGACGGTAGATAATTCACCTCTTCGTCTATACCACAATTTATCCTCGATACCAAGTATAACAACAACAAATGTAAATCATATACATTATGATTTAATTCTCAAAACTCGAATACAACTTATAATCTCAAATCTCCAGTGATTACGATTATAAACATTGCTATACGAATTATAAACGAATGAAACGGAAACCATTAATTAAATATTATAAACTGAGCAAGTAATAACTTGCCTCGATACCGATGAAGCCGTTACCAATTCCTTGTCGTCGCCTACATGCTTCTCGGCCCCGATCAATGCAATTCATGAACATTCTTGAACACGACCGCAAAGTAAGGTTCTAATCACCAATCAATAATCTCAACCTAATGAAGTAATCAATTAACACATATTCGATAATAATCAATTCCCGATCACATACAAAACCAAAATAATCCAACTCAACAAATACAAACGCATATCTACAATACAAACCGCAACTCGATGATCATACTTAACAATCAATACAACCGATCAATAAACCCAACGGTTCCACAATATTCCAATTAAACATAAATCCGAACAACCTGAATCAATTAATCATGAACTCATAACCATGATACGTTTCCATATTCCAATAATCATATCAACGATCAACTCATCTCGATAGCAAGGATTACATAACACACTCTATTCTGAATTCATACGAATTAACACGATTCATCCTTATTTCTAATTGTAAATTTCATAGTAGGACAATATTATCGGCATAATTGGCAACCCGAACTACCCAACGAGTTCAATACCTTTGAGAATCTTGCTATAAGATTAACTATCATCTTTCCGGATTCAAGATTGTTATCATGATTCGTATTTCATCAAGAACATACGAATTCTACCACTAAAATCAACATAGTATTGGTCTAGATCATCAATTCCGTGATTATACTTAAAAACCATCATATATCTTATCAAATTTCCCTCTTTGATGTGATATATATACCAAGAACATCAAGAACACCATGATTCCATAATCATGATTATAACAAATGACATAATCGAAGACATATATCATTGTATCTTTCCAATATGCAATTCACATAACCTCAAGAATCTTAACAACGATACCATAATCATCTTCATACGAATTATTCATCAATAATAACATCAAAATCCGAATTCAAGGTGTAGAGTTCATCAACATACCTCAAGAACATGAATAACACAATCAAACTCTTCAAGGATCATTGATATCTTCATATGCAAGCCTCTAATCCATGCTTCCAAGATCATAATCTAGTTGGAAGAGGTTTATTCTCATTAACACACTCATAGGGACGAATTTTGGAGTAAGAAATGGTTTTTCTCTTGTGAAGAAATGAAAGAATGAGCTTCACTGCATCGCTCATTATGTACGTTATCACTCAAGATTAATGTACGTAATTCTCCATAGCGTACGCTACACGTCCAACATAGCATACATAACATCATCCCAGAACTCACTGACTTGTTTCGTTCACTCGCTTACGTACGTAATACTTCCTTCATAGCGTACGTAATACGTACGTTGACTTGCTATAGTAAATCTTCACTTAACGTACGTAATGCACTACTCGTAGCATACGTTAACAAAGAGTTGACTCGCCCATACACGTTCTTCGCCAAAAGCTGCCGACCACGGGACCCACCTGTCGACCATAGCCTGATCCTGTCTGATTCCCCTTGTTACGTACGTAATGCATTGTGCATAGCGTACGTAACACTTAACATTTTAGCATACGTTATCTTATAAACTTAACGTACGTTAAGAACTCTGTACTTATCCATTTTCAGCTATTCTTGTCCAACGTCTCAACATACAGAATACGAACATACGCATACTGAATACGTATACTACTTCCAATAATATTCTCATATGATACACAATATCCTCAACTGCAATTGTCAACCAAGTACTACAAGTATACCAATACAAACGTCTCAATCCTTCATTTATTTTATCCATACTGTAAAGATTCCACGATGTGCAACATAACTCGGATAAAATAACATTAAACAACAGTAGTAGAAATTCTGGATATTACAGCTGCCAGAATGTAGGTTACGGCAGTAATCTATGGTATGTTATGGCCGTAAAGGCCAGAGTGTTACGGTTGTAATGGCCATAATGTTATGGCCGTAACCTAGTCCAGAATAAAAAGTCTGGACGTGGGTTCTCAAAGCAGTCTTGCTCCTTCTTCATTCCTCGCGCGCTGGTCACTTCTTGAGGCAATTTTGGGGCGATTTTTCATGAAAGTTCATCAATATTTTATCCTCCACATAATCATCAAGGTCTTGGTATGGATTAACAATATCAAATCGTCCCTTTCCCTTTGAATCGGGGTAATCATCCTAGAACCCTATTTCGGGAATAATTGGGAGGTTTTCCTGATTTTGTAATTCTAGTCCGAGATTATTGGCTCCATTATTTTTATCTAGACTTGTTGATCATAATCCATGGTTTGAATTCCATTTTTCATGAATCGTCGGGTTAATTAGTGTTCTTGAGCATTTTGGGAAAAATATTGAACTTTAGTTGTTCGTTTATTAGTGCAGCAAATTTACGTTGTGTTAGAGAATTTATCCTCATTGTTGTTCTTATTACCCGTAGCGAGTATCGCGTGTCGGTGCTCGCTGGAGTCGGAGGATTCATAGATGCTTCGGGCCGGCTTACTATGATCGGTTTCCCATGCTTGCGACTATTCGAGGTAAGTATCTTGCCCATACAGTTCGTGTTTCATAGATGAAATAATTGGTAATCGACTATGCATATCTACTTGGGTGCTTAGAATGAACTTTCTAAATAATCAATATAGTTTCGAATAAAGGCTTTCTTTCAAGACACTTATGTGCTTTGGGAATAAATGAATTCTATGACTATGTTGTAATGTGGCTGTGAACTGAAATACATTGTCTTCGTATTGTGTGGTTATAAAAGCTCTCTTTCCTTGGTCTAGGGTTGTATATTGGAATGTGTATTTGTTTGCATGACTGTTGTCATGATGATGTGTGATTCTATTGGCTTACCATTAGTTTATTCACTCGAGTATGCACGAGTAAACTCCGAGGTTCATGCTTGCTAGAACGGAATGAGAATAACACTTGGGCGTATGTTTGATGTGGATGTTCGGGTCATGGACCCCGTAATTTATTGTCAGACTAGTAAGTTGGAAAAATAAATCTTTGGGTTGTGACCCTAAGAAATTTTTGAAAAGATGAGGATTCCTCGTTCCTAAATGTTTTCCTCTAAAACTACTGAGATCTTAAAAATGCTTTACTAGTTGTTTACTTGTTTTATTAAAGCCTTCCATGGTTTGTGGATTATATTATCAATCTCGATTGTGTCTGATTGTGGAGGCCATTCTAGCAAGTACTTTGATTTTATGTTTTATAGGTCCTTACATTTTAAGTCTTGCATTCTTTTGAGTGAGTGTGTATACGTTCACTCCGGAGGGTCCAACAGGGCCTCAGAGGGATTTGCGCATGGTTGGGTCCACGAACATTAGGATTAACCACTCCGGGAGGGCCCGATAGGGCCTCAGAGGGATTCGCGCATGGTTGGGTCTATGGTTAATCATGAGCATTTTTGTAACTTAGTGATATGTCCGGAATATCACAATGTTTTGACTTTCCATAGTACTTGGGATACATTACATACTTATCAGAGGTACTTTGACTAAAATGGCAATAAGATTGTATGATATGGCGAGAGTTTGGAATAGTTTCTTGCAAAAATATCTAGAGAAGTCTTTCCCCGTGTTTGATTCGTTGATTATTCAAGATTGTTATATTCCTGAAATATGATGTGTATGGCTCGTAATTTCACTTTATACTTACACTATCAAATTTCATGTTTGCTAACCCCCGAGTAATCGGGGGTGGATGTCTGTAATTGCATTCAGGTACATGCAGGTTCTTGGGGAGCAAACCACGGGATCGGTACGAAGAATGGTGAAAGAAAAATGATACTAATCACATGAAGACTAGTACTTGGTATTGTTGGTCGAATTGTATTTTCCTTTCCGCCGTATTGTTTTCACGTCGTATGGGAGTGTTGTTGTCTTTTGACCCCTGTGCGGGATGAGTTTTGAAGTAGACATGTATATGAAGTTTAAATTGTACGTTATTGATGAAAGACCAAATCGATCTACGAATTTGTTATCAGCCATGTTGGCATTACTGTGATGTCTTATTTTGGTGTCTAGCCTGATAGATCCTCATGAAGAGGGTCTGTGGTGCTGTAATATTTCCGAGTGGATTGGGGGTGTTACATTATCATGGTTATGTGAATGGTTATTTTTTGTTATTTTTTATGTAATTGTTGGTTTGACCCGGTTCGAGGCATGTAATTGTTTTTCCCATGAGAAAATCCACGGGCAGGTCTAGGATTTTATTTTTCTTGTAATTTTGATCTAATTTGATGTATTTTATTTCCATGAAATTGTAATCGAATTTGGAAAATATAAAATCATGAAGAAATAGAGCAGAACCAGGGCACCCCGACTGTTGGACAGCCGTGGCCGGGCAGCAGCATGCGGGCGCTGTCGAGCAACACACGGGCATCTACCGAGCAGCGCCGAGCTGCCTGCTGAGGCCTGTAGGTGGGCTATTTCGGGCAGGTTCGTCGGTTTGGGTCGCCGGAGAGTTCGGATTTTAAAATTAAATATTTTTTATGTAGTTAATTTTGCATAAAAATAATAATTTAAATTTTGGAAATCCACGGCCCGACCGGGGATGAGTCACGAGATGCTTGATCCGGTGGGAGATATCGAGTTGAAGATTTTCTCGGATTCAATTCGGGGACGAAGACCATGATAACTGGATAATTTACTGTTTTGAATGTATGACATCTATGAATTATGCGTGATATATTTTCTTGTATGCTAGGACGAGAAAACTAAAAACCTTAAGGCTAAATGACTAAGTGATTAAACTGATTTATTTTTTTAAAATAAAATCAAATTGCCCTCTATAATTAATTTAAATCATGAAGTAATTAGCATGCCAGGTGACATTAGGGCCTTTCTCCATATCGCATGTGCTAATAATAAGTTCACTGGTTTTAAATTTACAAAGATAACAAAAAGTGAATATTGTTTTTTATGATAGAACCTCTCCGTCTGTATGACTATATTAAAAAGATAGTATTTTGAGGTTGTTAAATTATGATGTTCACTTAGGTGTATTATTTAAGAAGCTCTCCATCAAAGTATATGTTAATTAATACATGGCCAAGAATAACCAACTATTAATTTTACTTGTTATAACGTAAATTGATGAGATTGTAAAATTAAAGGCATAAAACTCTACTAGAAATATGTGCGTGTAAATGTTCACACGATCGTGGCTTGCATGTGCGAATTTTTCGAGGTGTTGGTTTCTAGCATATATATTGTATTTTGAAGTTTTTCAATATATTTTTCTATGCATTATATGATAAATGTTTTAATTGTATCTCAGATATCTTTCAATTCACTAGTTGAAATATTTAAGAAAACAAACTTGATGGCACTAACTTTGCTGATTGAAAAGGTAACCTTAATATTGCCCTGACTGCTGAAGAACACAAGTTTTTTCTAACTGAGGAATGTCCATTAAAACCAGATGCAGATACGACACCTGATGAGGTGAAAGAATACCGGAAATTGAAGAAATCCAATGAGATGGCGCGCTGTTACTTCTTGGCTTCTTTAAAAAATATATTGCAGCATCAGCATCAGAGTATGGGCACGACCGCGGAAATGATGAAAAATCTCAGCGAGATGTTTGGTCATCAGAACCGGGGGGCTAGGAAAAATGCTATTAGGGTCTTGATGACGACCCAAATGCTTGAAGGATCCCTGATAAGGATTCATGTTCTAAAAATAATTTTTCATCTAAACGAACTTGATATCTTAGGGGCTACTATCGATGCGGAAATGAAGGTTGATATCATCCTAGGTAGCTTACCTAAAAGCTTTGAGCAGTTTCGCTTAAGCTACAACTTGAATCGTAAGGAATATACCTTGGCAGAATTGTTGACAGATCTTTAAGATGCCGAAGGACTCTTCAGAGAAGAGTATCAAGTCTTTGCGGCAACTGGTGTTTCAACTTCTAAACCCAAGTGGGGGAAGAAGAAGTAAGTGGGCTAGAAGCAAGTGGACACTCTCAAGGTAAAAGGCAAGGCTCCTCAGCCTGAGCCGAATAAAAAGATAAAGGGAAAGTGCTACAAGTGCGGTCGGAAAGGATATTTTAAAGCATACTGCCCTACTCTTAAGAAAGGCCAGTCTCGTGCACTAGTAGTTGAAATATGTTTGACAGCTTGTTCTACCACTTCGTGGATAGTAGATTCAGGATCGACTGATCATGTTTGTTTTGACTCCCTTTTAAGGTAACCAAACAACTTAGTGCGGGCGAGATCACCATCAACTGGGGCGATTATTCCAGACCTATGACTGTAGCAGTGGGAGTTGTGCAATTAAAGATTAATGATAAGATATTATTCCTAAATAATGTACTATGGGTACCTAAATTTAGAATGAATTTAATTTCAATTTCTAAATGTAGTTGTGATGGTTATTCAGTTTCTTTTGATGGTGATGCTATTATTAGAAGAAACGGTAAATATATTTGCAAAGGTATCTACACTTATGGACTATATGTCACTAATAGTGCACAAACTCCCATGTATAAACATAAATCGCTTAACTCTTTGTCAAAATCTAAAAAGAGAAAAGAACCTTCAAGCATAATCCATTGATTGGTAGACGATAGACCATTGGATGACCTCCAAGTCGAGTTATTTCCAATTTATAAATCTTATCTGGAAGGTAAAATGACCAAAGTGTTTTAAAACCAAGGAAAACCGTGCTCAAATGTATTAGAATTGGTTCATACTGACGTATGTGGTCTAATGAACATCCATGCTAGGGGTGGTTTCGAATAATTCATCACGTTTATAGATGATTAGTCGAGATATGGATACATCTATTTGATGCGACGTAAGTTGAAGCCTTTGACAAGTTCAGAGATTTCAAGGCTGAAATGGAGAAGCATCATGGGAAGAGTATCAAGTCACTACGATCTGATCGTGGTGGCGAGTACCTTAGGGGAGAGTTCTTAGAATTTTTGGCAAATGAGGGGATTACGTCTCAGCTCACTACGCTGGGAACTCCACAAAAAATGGTGTTGCTGAGTGAAGGAACAGAACTCTTTCAGAAATGGTTAGATCAATGATGAGTTACTAAGATTTACATATTTCGTTCTCTGGGTACGCCTTAGAAACAACGGCGTACATACTAAACCTGGTGGCTTCGAAATCAGTTCCAAAAACACCCACAGAACTGTGGAGTAGGAAGAAGCCTAGTCTAGGACATGTTCGAATTTAGGGCACTCCAGCACATGTGCTGAATAAGGATACTGATAAGATGGTATCTCGTGTAGAGGTATGAGTGTTTGTTGGATACCTTATGGGAACAAAGGGTGGCTTGTTCTATAGTCCCCAGGATAAGAAGGTCATTGTTAGCACCAATGCCCGATTCCTGGAAGAGGATTGTGTGATTAGTCACAGGCCCATGAGCGGAATAATTTTGGATAAGTTGAGGGGAGAGACTCCATATATACTAATCGTGCAAGCACCAACTAACACTGCACCACGTATCAATTTTGGACTTTTACACCAACTCAGGATTTTCCTCGTCGTAGTAGGAGGGTTGTACATCAACCGTAACAATTTAAAGGTGTGGCAAAGTCTTTGAACTTAGTCTTACAAGGAGACAATCCAAGCTAAATACGTTGACTCCCGGAAAGTAGCAATAGAACCAGAAATGGGATCTATGGATCCCAATAAAGTGTGGAAGCTAGTAAAACTACCTGATGGGTACAAGCCATTGGGAGTAAATGGGTCTACAAGCGAAACAAAGAATTTGACGGAATGATTGAAACCTTCAAAGCAAGACTTTGTAGCGAAAGATTATACTCAGTAGGAGGGCATCGATTACGATGAAACCTTATTGCTGCTAGCCATGCTTAAGTTAATCCGGATTATTTTAGCTATATCTGTGCATAAGGTTTTGGAGATTTGGCAAATGAATGTCAAGACTGCATTCTTGAATGGCAGTCTAGACAAGGAGATCTACATGCACCAACTAAAAAGATTTATTGCTGAAGTAGAAGATCACTTGGTGTGCAAGCTTAAGAGATCTATTTATGAACTTAAGCAAGCATCTAGATCATAGAACACTCGATTTGACGAGGTTGTCTAGTCATGTGGATTCATCCAATGTCCGGGTGAGAGTTGTGTGTATAAGATGCGATGGAAACGTGTTGGTGTTTCTCGCACTATATGTAGATGATATCCTTATGATTGGAAAGAATATGAAGGATGTCAGATGTATGGGTATGGCTGTCTTAGCAGTTTGATATGAAGGATCTGGTAGAAGCAGGACACGTCCTTGGGATCAGGATATTTTGTGATCGTAAGAAAAAGATGTTTTGCTATATCGATATAGTGCTAAAGCTGTTTAGCATGAAGAATTCCAAGAAAGGTTTTCTACCTTACAGGAATGGAATTCAAACATTTAAAGATGTGTCCTAAGACAAAAGAAGATAGATGACATGAAATTGGTCCCTTATGCGTCAGCAGTGGGAAGCCTCATGTATGATATGCTTGCACTAGACTAGATATCTGTCATCCTGTAGGCATGGCTGGTAGATATTAGTCTAACCTTGGACTAGGACACTGGATTGTTGTTAATCATACACTCAAGTACCTGAGAAGGACTAGGGTGTACATGCTAGTATATCAATCAGATGACATATGTCTAGTGGGTTATACTGACTCATGTTTTTCATCAGACAAGGAAAAGTCCAAGTCTACTTCAAGTTATGTGTTTACTCTGGGAGGTGGAACCATTTGTTGGAGGAGTGTGAAGTAGAAATGCATCTCGTGTTGGGTTACTGCCGCTACTAGAAGGGGGATTTAGATAGTGCGGTAAACAATATAGAATTCTTTCGCCATTGTGGAAGAGATTAAGTGCAGAATGTAAATGACATAGCAATTTATAGAGGTTCGGCCAATATGCCTACGTCCTCTCTTCTTATCTTTTTATATAGGTTCAAGATAAACCTTTTCGTCTTGTCTTCGATTGGTCTGAGGTAAACCGTTACAATCTTGTCTTCTATCGGTCCAAGATAAACCGATACAATCTTATCTTTATGTCGGTCCAAGATAAACTGTTTTTTTTTCTATTGGATAAGGAATCAACCTTTATATCTCTCTATCGGTACTAGAAAAACCTCATTTGAATATAGATTATCATTCTAACAATGCCGGATCCACGATCTTAATAACACCGAATCCAATCTACAATCCTTTCTTTTCTCTTATGTATGGTTGAGTGAATTAAACACTCGGACTCTTATCAATTAAGCTCGATTACAAGAACAATAATGTATATAATCTTATCTGATGTGTATAAACTTTGCTTGGAGTTAGGGTGAATACCATATGAAGTGGTATTTATAGGCTTCAAAGCCTAAACTAGCCGTTGGTCACTACCCTCTTCATAGTGTACGTTATGCTTCCTGTATAGCATATGTAATGATCATTATCATACGTTGTTCATACATGTTACGTACGTTATCTACTCTTCGATTCATTCCAGTAGTTACTATACCTTCCATAGCGTATGTTAGTGAATGTTGATTGTGTACGTTATATCAACCTTAGATAGCCATTGATATGATGACCTAATCTATGACATCACAACGGTCTTATAGTTTGAATTATGATTCAAACTCTTGGCATACGTATGTTACACATATAGCTTACGTTATGTGATCTTCCTTGCATGCACTTATTTTCGTATTAGCATGCGTTTATCTGGTTCGATGCAGAATGCAGTACTCACTATCTTGATACATTGCGTACATTATTTCTTATTGATAGCGTATGTTAGCTTCACTATTGTTTTACTTATTTGCTCTTCTGTCCGTCTCGTGCGCCTTCAACTGTTGTTGATTAATTGTTGTTTTTTATTGTTTATCAACTTATCATCAGAACATTTAATATGAATGTGTGGAATAAAATGTTCCAACAATCTCCCCATTTTTGATGATGCAGGAAACAATATACCGATCAAAGTTTTTCATCTTTGTCCATTTTGTTAGTTTTCTCCTACCGATCGTACCTTCTTTTTCTTCTCCCAATATATTATTTCTACCCCATTACATCTTCTCATTCTCCCCCTTTTTGTCACTAGCAAAAAGTCCATTTAAAATGATACCAATTATTTTGTAAGGAAATGAGTAATACTCCCCCTGAATATATTAAATCCCCCCGAGTTAAATACCAATTTGTTTGAATAACTAATTTTGAGTTTTGGCGATCCATTCGACTCTTGGTCATTTTTTATCTGGTAAATAGACGATATTTGATATTATGGTTCCTGTTGGAATTCATATTTTCTTTATTTTTATCGTTCGTCTTGGGCTTTTGCAATTTGTAATATGATGCCCGATTTTCAAACACTTACCACGGTGGGGTATGTTAAAATTTAAGGATTTATATGATTCATTTTTATCATTTGGTTTGAATCCTAATCCTTGTTTATTTAACGAAAAGTTTTGAACAGAAAGTACTTTTTCAAATTTCTCATTTACGAGAGAAAATTTATTTTTTAAATTTTTAAGTTCGTTTTGAACTTTTAGTAAATCATTTTTCAATTTATTCTCTTTTTCTAAACATAGAGAATGATTGTTTTCAATTAATTTTTCTTTTTCTCGAATTTTGGAGATTTCATCTTCCAATAATTTATTTTCCATTTTAAGGAATTTATTATCTTTTAACGAATTTTGAAAATCCATATGTAATTGTTCGAAAGCATTAAAAAGTTCATCTTGAGACGAGGTACTTACGTGGCTTTCATCGTCACTATCGTCAAACGAGCTCCTTGCCATGAGTGCGAGATTATTTTGAATATTTTCATCTTCATCTTCTTCACCACTCTAGGTGGCTATTAGCACTTCCTTTTTAGAAGTCGGGCCACGACAGTTCTTCGCAAAGTGGCCAGATTTCCACAATTTCGACAATTATTGTCGAACCGATTTGACTTGGCTTCATCGGTATCGAGGCAAGTTATTACTTGCTCAGTTTATAATATTTAATGAATGGTTTCTATTTCATTCGTTTATAATTCGAATATCAATGTTTATAATCGTAATCATTGGAGATTAGGGATTATAAGTTGTATTCGAGTTTTGAGAATTAAATCATAATGTATATGATTTAGATTTGTTGTTGGTATACTTGGTATCGAGGATACATTGTGGTATAGATGAAGACGTGAATTATCTACCGTCCATGACATTATGGATCGTTGAATATTCAAAATAATGATCGGTGATGGTTTAGACATCGAGATTGCTCTCGAAGGACTCAGGGCAAGTACTCTAATCATTTTTGTCATTTCGTGTCGAGTATGTTGTGATACATTCGTGTATCATTGTTGTCATGCATTGTGTATCATTGTTATATGCATTTGTGCATTATTGTCATATGTCCACCTCGTGTTAGTCCGACGGGATCATCGGGGGATCTATGCTAGCGTACGCTGGATAATAGGACAGTTTTTTCCACCACGATTGGTCTGACGGGATCATCGTGGGATCTTGGCAGTGAACGCTGGATTATCGGATTACCCATGTGTTGTTATTGTGCATATGTATATTATGGGTTTGCCATAAGTATACATTGTCGTTATTGATGTGAGCATATTAACGTTGTCATATGAGTATGCATTTGTAGGTCTTGTGTTAGGACCATGTCCGTATGTTGTATTAATCTGATCTTGGATTAGACTGACGTGATTTCGTCGTGGCATTTCGTATCTTGAGGTATGTTCCGTATTTCCTTTGGTATTTGTCTTTTGATGGACAATCGATTGTCATGTTGGGATTTGATAATGTTATCCGATGGATCGAATTGGTCAGAGCTAGATTTTTTCCGTATCATGAATTAGTGATGATATTCTGATAATCTTGAGTACTGTTAAAGGAACAATATAGATGTTATGTTTGAGTTTATTGGTTAATCGAGATTAAGAGATGTACAATATGATAATGGTTATTTTGATGAGGATTATTCTAGTTTGGTAAAGTTATGATGGTAAGATTACATTGGTAGTATTCTTACTGAGTATCATTGGTATGTAATTATTGACGTGATGTGATGGTTATAATTGTTGGATATTATGGCTGACCCCGTCGTGGGCTTTCTTTTTAGGTTCTTGGATTATCAAGCTTGTAGCGGTCGTAAAGAGACGAGCTTCCCGGAGGATACTGGCTAGGGCATGTATTTGTGTATTGAGTTCCTGATCAGTTCTTATTTTCCGCTGCTAGAGTATTTTAGTTGTTTGTGTTTTCCGCTGTGTGAGTATTTTTTAAATGGCCTTTTGGTATCTGGTAACTTAGGTTACTTTGGCAATCGTTTCCTAAACTATTTTGTTGGTACGTGTAAGCGATAGCTTAACGTATGTTTTTAAACTGTTGAGTTTTGGCATTGCGGGCCTCGTGGTTCCAAATGAGATTTTACGACGGTTTTGATAAATGGATTTTATTAAGTCTTCAGATATTTTTTAAAGATAGTCCCGTCGTTCGCCTCTTGGGCATTTGTAAATGTTTGCGAAAATTTCCTTTAGCCTTGTGGGTTCCATCTCGGGACCTACGGCGCTGTAATATTCCTGGATGGCTCTGGGGGTGTTACAGCAGCAGATTCCATTCTGCTATCCGATCAGTCCCGAACGACCTCAAAATGCGACGACTTGGAAAATGCAACGACCCGGAAAATGCGACGTAACGCTTACAAAGGATTCTCAACAACGAATGGAAATCACTAGACAAACATGCGATTCCGACAACCCGACAGTAGGTAAAAATAGGCACGTAAGTGAGTACCCAAAACTTTGGGAAATTCCAAAACGGCCCCAATGTCCGAAAAATCACGATATAAGATCGAATAACCATCCCTAAGTTCACAACATGATCACAAATGTTAAATGAACTTGTAGGAACAACAAAACAACAGTTTCGAGCAAGATTCACAAGAATCAAACACAAATGTGGAAAAGTCACAATAATATGCCGATTAGTCCGAATGTCATCCGATGCCCATTCACGTGTAAACCATTCACCATGTGTAAAACCATTCACCCATCCATAATTGTATTAGAAAACACGTGTAAACCATTCACCACGAATTGTCATCTTCATCAACATCACAAATGTCATCCGATGCCCATTCACCAACCTCGGTATCCTCTCCTTCAGCCTCCTCTATTACTCTCATGTAAAAATTGCTACCATCAGTCGAAACTGCAAATAGAGCTCTTACTGGAGTGTTCCCAGATTGCACTCCAAGTGTTCGGTATAGTGCTTAAACCAAACAAATCCTCTTTATTCTGATTCTTTGATTGTCTTGGTCAAACAATCAAAATATGTGTTTGGTTTAGGGTTCTTGGACTTTCTCAGTCCCTGAAACGGGGTTTCTCTGTTTGGGTTTCATCCATGGAGGCAAGTGTTTGTTCTTCAGGGGGTGTTTGGCCATGTCCATTTAGAGGTTTCCACTGTTGCCCAGATGGTATGGCGGGGTCCAAGGGGTTTCCTCGGTTGGTTGCGCATATAAAGCGTCTCCATTTGTCCTCAGACGATCGGAGGGATGCCTTGAGAGAGGCGCTTTCCACGGATTGTGAATTGTTTGTTTCAGTTGGGGAGGCTTTAAAGGTCTCGGATCAGTGGTTGTGCGGGGTGTGTATGTTTTTATATGCGCTGAGTCGGTCATGCCATCATACTGATGGGTTGGTTCGGTTCATGCGGGTTGTGGGTGATGTGGAGGAGTTTATTGTAGGGATCACTAGGCCATATGTTGAGAGGGCAGTGGTACCTTTGGGAGGGATGGTGGCGGATGAGGTTCTCCTTGACCGTGTGTTCTCGCTACCCTTAACAACTGTTAAGAGCATCCCTCATTCTTGTCGCATGGCTTTTTCTCATGCTCTAGTTGCTGCTTTGGGTAAGGTGGCGGCTATGCCAACGTCTATTGAGGCATGGGTAAAACTATTGTTGTTACCACGTTGCACGTTGCGTGTTATCAGGCCTTCTAACCGTCAGGAACGCAGGTCGGGTAATAAGAAGTCTTTGCAATGCCTTAGTATTCAAAGGGTGTTGGCATCTTGGAGTGGGGATGGTTTTAATGATCTTATTCTGTCGCTTTTTGCCCAACCCTTAAGGGTGGTCTCAAGAAAGGATAAGCTGGTATCTGGGTCCGATAGCTCATCGGTGTGCGCCAATGTTAAACAATGCTTGAGAAAAGTTGCGGACGGGCATTTTACTGCTGCTGTTAAGGTATTATCTTCTTCAGGGGTTACACCTTTAGGTACGAATACTTTGGCAGCGTTGTTGGCTAAGCATCCTACATTGCCCCCTCCGGTTATGCCTGCTTCTTTGCTATCCGAGCCCCCTCTTGTTGTGGACGTTGATAGCGTTCATGGGTGTATTCAATCCTTCCCGAAAGGGACTTCTTGTGGGCGAGACGGATTGAGAGCCCAACACATTTTAGATGCATTTTGTGGAGAGGGGTCGCCGATTGCCGCCGAGGTTCTCAAGGCTATCTCCGTGGTGGTTAATTTATTGTTGGCGGGGAGGTGCCCTAAGGTTTTGGCGGAGTTTGTTGCTTCAGCGCCCCTCACGCCGTTGCTCAAACCGGACAATGAGATTAGGCCTATTGCCGTAGGCGCATTTTGGAGGAGGCTTGTTTCGAAGGTGGCTATGAGGGGTGTCAGGAAGGAGATGTCCAAATACCTTTGTGATTTTCAGTTTGGGGTAGGAGTCCCAAGAGGGGCTGAGGCCGTGCTTCATAGCGCGAATAGATTCTTAAATGTGTTTCACTCGGATGGGTCGTTGGCTATGCTTACTGTTGATTTCTCTAATGCCTTCAACTTAGTGGATCGAACTTCCCTTCTACACGAGGTTCGGACTCGATGCCCGTCTATTTCCCTATGGGTGGAATTTTTATATGGTCAGTCGGCGAGGTTATATGTGGGTGATGACCTTATTTGGTCCACCACTGGAGTTCAGCAGGGGGACCCCTTAGGGCCTCTTCTTTATGCTTTAGTTTTGCACCCATTGGTTCTCCGGATCAGGGATTGTTGCAAACTTCTTTTCCATGCTTGGTATTTGGATGATGGTATGATCATCGGTGACACTAAAGAGGTAGCTAAAGCCTTAGATATTATCAGGGCTGAGGGGCCCCGCCTGGGCCTTGAACTCAACATTAAGAAAACAGAAGTTTTTTGGCCGTCATGCAATGGGGTGAAGGTGCAGGATGGGTTGTTCCCTCGTGGGATTGGGAGACCGTCGCTGGGTGTAAAACTCCTTGGAGGTGCTGTTAGCAAGGACGCTGGGTTTATTAGTAGTTTGGCGGCGAACAGGGCATCTCGAGCTGTGGAGCTCATGAGTCATCTCCCAAGTCTACGGGACCCTCAATCCGAGCTCCTGTTGCTCCGCTCATGTATGGGTGTTGCAAAACTATTGTTCGGTCTTAGAACGTGCCAACCTATGTATATGGGGGAAGCTGTTTCTATTTTTGACAATGGCCTTCGGAGGGCGATAGAAGATATTGTGGTTTGCGGTGGTCCTTTTTTTGGGGATTTTCAATGGAGGCTAGCATCACTTCCAACTCGATTTGGTGGTTTGGGTTTATATTCTGCTGAGGATGTATCTACCTATGCTTTTGTGGCCTCGAGTGCTCAATCTTGGAATTTGTAGGACCACATTCTTCAGGGATGTGTTATTGATGGAGTTGACTCTGATTATGGGTATGCGATGGATCGCTTGCGCATGTCCCTTACTGATTTCGATCTTAGCGGCTTCTCTAATAAGGACACCGCCCCCCTAAAGCCCAGAATGTTCTGGCATGTGCCCTATTTACTGAAATCGTCAAGAGTTTGGGAGGGAAGTTTGATTTATCCCCTCGCCAAAAAGCGGTGTTTGAATGTCTCCGTGCTCCTCATGCTCAGAATTTTTTGACGGTTACCCCCATTGAAGGTCTAGGCCAACATATGTCGGCCCTGGAGTACCGGACTATCCTTAAGTACCGTCTTATGATCCCTCTGTTTCCAGCTGATGAGCCTTGCCCAGTCTACCGCAAGGTTTGTTTGGATTCTTTTGGCGAGCATGCGGTCCATTGCAAGGAGTTACCTGGTTTCAAATATAGGCATGATTTGGTCAGGGATGTTTTATATGATGTTCTTAAGAGAGCAGGTATTTCTTCTAAAAAAGAAGCTCCCGTGAACTTTTTGACGGATCCGCTTGAAGGGAGGTCTACTTTACGGCCAGCTGATATACTTGTGTTTGGGTGGGCTGGGGCGAAACATGCTTGTGTAGATCTTACTGGAGTGTCCCCTATTGTTGGGCTCAGGGACAATGGGTTTATTGCAGGACAAGCTGCGTTGAAAGCTGAATCGAGCAAAGTGGCTAAACACGAGAAAGCTTGCTTGGAGAATCAACACGTGTTCATCCCTTTTGCCTTCGATACATTTGGTTTCTTAGCTCCTGAAGCAGCGAAGTTTTTGTCCAGAGTTCAACGGGTGGTGCATAGTAATTTTTCGTTCCGCAAGAAACAAAACTTCATTTTTAGTAGGATTGGTTTTGCCATTCAAAAGGGGGTTGTGGCGCAACTTGTTGCCCGTTTGCCTGCCATCTTATTGTAATGTGTTATTACATATTCCAAATATGATAAAAAACAAAAAAAAAACCAACTTATATAATGAAATATAAAAACTCACCCGAATGACAAAAAGTGCAAAACAAAACATGTCCAAATTGTGTCAATGGACACAAGCGAGTCACTATAATTGAAAAGTAAAGAAACAAAAAAAATACGGTATTACAGATAATTGGTTTATATTCCCTGCAAAAAGCTTCTAACAAAATATTCCAACATCATATTACATGTATATTTAAATTGCTTGCAATAAATCACCAAAATTAATTATAATAGCAAAAGACTAAAAACCTGGCTCTGATACCAATTGTCGAAAATAAAACATAGAGGAAGCGAAGTTCAAAAGAATTGAATAAAGCGTTTTACACATCTCGAGCACAAAATCTATTTAGGCGTGCTAATTAATTACATACTAAGGCTAATAAGAAATTTAAATGTAATTTACTATTTATTTAAATAATATTGTTGGTGAATTTAATATCCTAACCTAGTTCTAATGATCATATGATATTACCTTTTGAAGCGAAGTGGTTGTTGTTTTTGATCTCTTCCTCAAAACCTTTTAGGGTATGTTCCCGCCTTAATTCGGACGTCGTGTCGGCAACGAGATACCGAATATTGCTTGACAGTTGAGATGGATCGGCTGAAACAAATTTCTCACAACTCTTGACTTTTCTTTTTCTTCAATTAATTCCGATTGGTGACAAGAATTAAAGCGTTATCTCAATTGTGGAATCAAAGATATAAGTCAAGATCAACATCAGAACACTTAAAACAAAAAAACAAAATCCTTGTGTAGAGATATATATCACGACCAAACCCCCTCCCCAATGTCCTATTTATAGACTTTGGACTACTCTAGGAATCTTAAGGAGGATTAGGTTTAGGACTCCTAGTATAACCCAACCTTCCATTTTAAGCCCTTCTTAATACGGTTGAGTTTACTAATATCAATGCAATCCACTAAAGAATTAATATTGCACTTCCAATCCAAATCCCAATTATCGAAATCGGACTCCTTATTAGATATATTATTTCTCGTATTTAAGATATTGAATGTCCATTAATTAGTTTAAGCTAGTGACATCTTTAATTAGTTAATTTCTTATCTAAGTGTAGTACCACTCGAACCTTATTATTATATCAGAATTAAATCCACCTACACGGTTTAATATAATAATCATTATTGAGCTCCCCAAGGGGAAATCATTAACCCGCACGAGTTGGGACACAATTTATAGTTATAATAATAATAAGTGTCATATAAATAATATTATTGCCCAGGATACAAGGCATATTGAGTCGATCACTGTGACTCTCACCCATGGTAGATCAAAGCAATAATTATTATAAATACACAATTAAATATTACATACTTAGAATTAAGAAATAATAATTGTCCCAAATTTATGTTCTCCTTACAGTCAGTACAGAAGATACTATCTCATTGCGATCCACTTCACCGTATGAAAATACGCTAATGCATGCTAATAGTCAAGACCAACTAATCGCAAGCATACATTACAACCTTTTATATAATTTGTCTAGTAATTATATAGGTTGTGAACTATTATATTATTTTATAAAGTATCGATAATGTCATCTTCCCTGTAACACCAACACACCATTTTATCTACAGTATGAAATAAAAAGACAAAAAATTTGCATAACCATAACGTGAATAAATATGTAAAATATGTGAGAAAATGTAATTAATATTCTCATAGGTAGGTACAGGGAAATAAGGCAATACACATATAAAGTATGCTTTGCATTATACAACCCTATACTAATGTGGTTTGAGGCTGAGTTGCTATAAGTATAGCAACTAGACAATCTCCTGTAACTTGGACTAAAACTGTTTTGAAAAAGGTTAAGTCTATGGAATTTGATACGCTTAAAATATTAATTGCAATCCTATAGTATTTCTGTTGTATCCATGGAAGTACAGTGTCCCCCCTTAAAAGGTACATACAAGATTCAATTCTTACAATAATTGTTGATTAATATTGCATTCTTGGTCCTATTGGGTTCCCCCTTAATTAAAACACAATTCGGCTGTAGGAAGGTAACTGTATCTTCTTCTTCCTATAGTAAGAATACGATTTGTTGTTCTGGGTGTACGATTAAATAAGGTGGACACTGTATTCATGGGTCTTACAGCATTTCCTCTCAATAGATGAGTAAAATTAAAAACTTACACCGATTTTAATCGAGCTGTAGCATTCCCAATTCCTGAGGGAGCATACAGAACCTCATTGCACTGAGAGGATTTGTGGAGATGTCGGATATCTGAATATCTGTATGAATTTTCTCGATCTAGACATCGTCATTATACACATGATTCCTGATGAAATGATGCTTCATATTAATGTGTTTGTTCCTCGAGTGCAATACAGAATTGTGCGTGATTCCAATTGCACTTATGTTGTCGCACATAATTGGAGTTTCTCTTGCCTTGATGCCATACTCCTGTAGTTGCTGCTACATCCATAGGACCTGCATGCAGCAGCTTCCAGCAGCATAATATTCTGACTCAGCTGTAGAAAGCGAGTTGGCCAATTGCTTCTTACTAAACCATGACAGAAGTCTACGTCCAAGGAAGTGACAAGTCCCACTCGTACTCTTCTTATCCAACTTAGAGCCTTCGAGATCCGAGTTGTTGTAGCTTACCAAATAGAATCCTCCTTCCTTATGATACCACAATCCTACATTAATTGTTCCTTTGATGTACTTAAGAATTCGTTTGGCTGTGGAGAAGTGTCTCTTTAGGAGCAACCTGATATCGTGCACACACTCCTACAACAAAATGGATATCGTGCCTGCTGGTTGTTACATATAAGAGTGAACCTATGAGCTTCCTATAAAGAGATTGATCAACTGGTTTTCCAACTTCGTCAGTACTTATCTGTGTGGAAGTGCTCATGGGAGTAGATGATGATTTGAAGTGGTCATCCCAAATTTGTTGAGCTACTGCGTGCTGTATTTCTCATGGTTGATGAATATACCTGTAGATAGTTGTTTAACCTAAAATCCTAAGAAATAGCTAAGTTTTCCCATCATACTCAATTCAAATATACTTTGTATGAGATGAGAGAACTTCTTACATAGATCAAAGTTAGTTGAACCAAAAATAATATCATCTACATAGATTTGTACCATAAGGAGATCGTCACCTTCGTGGACTTCGAGGTCAACAACACCTTTCTCAAATTCACTATTGATAAGATACAACGATGGGGTTTGATACCATGCCTTGGGTGCTTACTTAGACCATACAGCCTTCCTTAGCTTGTATACAAAATCTCCTCCCTCTTGGTTGGCAAACCCTGTGTTGGAACATTTTGTTCCATACATAAATTAAAAGTGTTTTGATGATTAAAGTTGCTAAACAAAACAAAACAACGTAGAGACGAAGCAAGCATCGAAGGAAAACGAAGTGCAAAATGCTGAAGTAAAACAAAGCTAACGTACGTAACAGGAACATGTTAACGTACGTAATGTGATGAACCTAACGTACGTAATACAAGAGAGATAACGTACGTAACACAGTTCAAACAAGTGAACGTTGGAGGAGTCAAAGTCAGCAAAGCATACAACGGATATATGACGTCATCAGTGATGTAATCTTAACGTACGTAACGTAGAAATTGTTAACGTACGTAACTCAAAAGACGAAACTCCCTGGTCTGTTTTGTGAAGATGCTAACGTACGTAACCAGTCATGGTTAACGTACGTAATGAGGCTTACGTACGTAATGGAGAGCATATAACGTACGTAATGAGCAGTCTGGCAGCTAACGGCTAGTTTGATGATGGAGCCTATAAATACCATCCCTATGGTATTGTTTGAGAACAACAACCTTGAGAAAATAGTCTATTCTTGTGATCTTATTACACACATTCTTGTTGTTGATATTGAGCTTAATTGTAAGTGTTTGAGTGAGAGTTCACGAAAACATACACGAGTGGTAAAAGAAAAGATACGATTGGATTCGGTGTTATTAGGATCAAGGATCAGGCATTGATAGAATCGCAATCGCTATCTTCGTGAGGTTTATCTAGTACCCATAGAAAGCTAGAGAGGTTGATTCCTTGTCCTACGAAAACGAAAACGGTTTAACTTGGACCGACGCAAAGATAAGTACGAGTGGTTTATCACGGACCAATAGAAGACGTGATTGTAAACGGTTATACCTCGACCGATAGAAGAGAGGCGTAGAGGTTGCTATCTTTAACCTATTGAAAAAGATAAAGAGAGGACGTAGGCTCGTTTATAGCCGAACCTCTATAAATCCTCATGTTCTTTATTTTCCGCACTTATATTTACGCTTCCGCAAACGGCGCAAATATCCGAATCCGTACCCAACAATTGGTATCAGAGCGGTACTCCAATACGCGGCTTAACATCCGAGGAGAAAAAGATCCAATGGCGTTTCAATTCTCTCCAGTTGAAGGCCTTGCTCTCAACCGACCACCTTTCTTTGATGGCTCAAATTACTTGACATGGAAGAAAAAGATGTCGATCTTTATTCATGCCTACGATATAGAGATTTGGAAGATTATTTGTCTCGGCCTGAAAGTTCCTATCAAATCCGATGATACGCTCAAATATTTCGAAGATTACGACAATGCCGATTGGAAAAATGACCATCTAAATTGTAAGGCTACTCAACTCTTATTTTGTGCCTTAAACCCGGAAGAGGTCAATCGAATCTCATCGTGTGAGAGTGCGAAAGAAATATGGAAAATTCTAGAAATCACACACGAAAGGACGACTCAAGTGAAGGAGACGAAAATCAATATGCTTCTCTATGACTACGAGTTATTCATGATGAAAGGTGACGAGTCCATCACCAATATGCTCGACCGATTCTCGGTCATCACAAATAGACTTGCGTCATTCGGAAAACCATTATCTAGTAGTGAAAAGTTAAGAAAATTTTACGATCACTACCTAGCGAATGGGATGGCACCGTGACCGCAATTATGGAATCCAAAGATCTCAACACGCTCGATTTTAGCGCCCTCGTTGGTTCGCTAATTAATTATGAGATCGTGTTAAAATCACGAAGTGTCAAGCCGAAGCCGAAGGAACGATCGTTAGCCATGAAGGCTAAGATATCGAGGAAGAAAGAAGAAATCCCGGTGGAGGAAAGCGACGAAGAAGCAGCATATTATGCCAAGAATATTAATAAATTTCAAACATTATTAAACCATAGGAAGAAGGATATCTCGAGCGAAATAAAGAAATTCGACAACTCTTGTCGAATATGTGGAAAACCAGGCCACTTCGCTAAGCATTGCCGTGCCTAACCCAAGAAGGAGGTTCTCGTGGCTACTTGGAGCGATGAAGATGAAAACGATGATTTCATCAATCAAAATAATCTCGCTCTCATGGCCCGGAGTTCGTTCGACGACAGCGACGTCGAAAGCCAAGTAAGTACATCCTCCCGTGATGAACTTTTTGATGCATTTGAATTACTTCATACGGACTTTCAAAATGCATTATCGGAAATCAAATCCCTGAAGTCTAAAATTAAATCTTTGGAAATTGAAAATTCCAAAATTATCGAAAAAGGGAAATTTGTTGAAATCGATCATTCCAAGTGTATTGAAAATGAAAATATTTTGAAGAATGATCTCGCTAAAATCCATACCGAGCTTAAATTTTTGACAAAGAAATTCTCGTGTGGAAACGAGAAATTTGAACAAATGTTAGGTGTTCAAAAATTTACCTTGAATAAAGAGGGGTTGTGATTCAAAACACGTTTGAAAAACGAATCCGTTAATTTCAAGATACCCCATTGCGAAAAGTGTTTAAAAATCAGGCATCATATTTCAAGTTGCAAAAGCCTGAGACGGACGATAAAAATTAAGAAAATTTGGGTTCCTAAAGGAACAATCATTTCAAATATCGTCTACGTTTCTAAACAAAAACCAACTATAGGTTGGATCCCCAAACATTGATTTTTGGTATTTTACTCAGGGGGGGTAATTTTTTAAAACGGATGATATTTTCAGAGGGAGTTAATACCCTTGTATTTATTTTTGCATATTTCATTATTTATTGAATTTTTTTATTGGTACTTTATTGCATTTTTTTGATGAATACAAAAAGGGGGAGAGATAGGAGAATGGAGAAATAAGTCGAAAATGTGATTAACAGTGAAAGGGGGAGAAAAATCGAAGAAAATCGATAGCATACAAAAAGAATTGGAAAAACGAAGGAGTTGAACAAAAATAAGGAGAAGTCGAAAATAAAGGAAAAGAAAAATGAGGAGACATCGAAAAGACGATGAAAAATTAAAAATGAGAAAATAAAAGGAGAAAGGAAAAGAAGGAGTCGAAAAAATGGGAGAAGATTCTAACGAAACGGACAAAGTCGAAAACTTTGGTCTGTAAAGATATACATATATTTGTATTTTTGCAGGTGAATCCCATTGGCGTATTGTTGTTTTGTAATCATCAAAAAGGGGGAGATTGTTGGAACATTTTGTTCCATACATAAATTAAAAGTGTTTTGATGATTAAAGTTGCTAAACAAAACAAAACAACGTAGAGACGAAGCAATCATCGAAGGAAAACGAAGTGCAAAATGCTGAAGTAAAACAAAGCTAACGTATGTAACAGGAACATGTTAATGTACGTAATGTGATGAACCTAACGTACGTAATACAAGAGAGATAACGTACGTAACACAGTTCAAATAAGTGACCGTTGGAGGAGTCAAAGTCAGCAAAGCATACAACGGATATATGACGTCATCAGTGATGTAATCTTAACGTACGTAACGTAGAAATTGTTAACGTACGTAACTCAAAAGACGAAACTCCCTGGTCTGTTTTGTGACGATGCTAACGTACGTAACCAGCCATGGTTAACGTACGTAATGAGGCTTACGTACGTAATGGAGAGCATATAACGTACGTAATGAGCAGTCTGGCAGCTAACGGCTAGTTTGATGATGGAGCCTATAAATACCATCCCTATGGTATTGTTTGAGAACAACAACCTTGAGCAAATAGTCTATTCTTGTGATATTATTACACACATTCTTGTTGTTGATATTGAGCTTAATTGTAAGTGTTTGAGTGAGAGTTCACGAAAACATACACGAGTGGTAAAAGAAAAGATACGATTGGATTCGGTGTTATTAGGATCAAGGATCCGGCATTGTTAGAATCGCAATCGCTATCTTCATGAGGTTTATCTAGTACCCATAGAAATCTAGAGAGGTTGATTCCTTGTCCTACGAAAAGGAAAACGGTTTAACTTGGACCGACGCAAAGACAAGTACGAGTGGTTTATCACGGACCAATAGAAGACGTGATTGTAAACGGTTATACCTCGACCGATAGAAGAGAGGCATAGAGGTTGCTATCTTTAACCTATTGAAAAAGATAAACAGAGGACGTAGGCTCGTTTATAGCCGAACCTCTATAAATCCTCGTGTTCTTTATTTTCCGCACTTATATTTACGCTTCCGCAAACGGCGCAAATATCCGAATCCGTACCCAACACCCTGGTGGTTGTTCAGCATACACTTTTTCAGCTAGGTCTCTATTAATAAATGCGCTCTTAACATCCATTTGATATACAATAAAGTTTTTATGAGCAACAAATGCAAGAAATATCCTAATGGATTCTAGTCTGGCTACAAGGGCCAATGTTTCATCCTAGTCTATGCCTTCTTTATGTTTGTAGCCTTGGGCAACTAGTATGGAGTTGTTCCTTATAACAAGGCCATTCTAGTCCTTGTTCCGGAATACCCATTTGGTTTTTATTACAGCTTGATGGGTTTGTCTAAGGATTAGGTGCCAAACATTATTCCTTTCGGAACCATTAAACTCTTCTTCCATAGATGAGATCTAGCTAGAATTATTCAGAACTTCATTCATCCGGACGGGTTTAAAATATGCTAAGAATACAACTAGTATGCACATGAAAATTATCTTAAGTTCACCTTTGGATTTCTATACAGGGAATGGAGACTATTCAGAACTGGATTCTGTATCCTCTTGTGCACAAAGTACAGTTTGTTGTGTACTATGTCTTCTTCTTCTTATTGAAACACCAGCATCAATATCACCAATTATTAGCTCCTGATGGTTATCTATTAAACACCTTATGTCGGGTTCTATTTCAGCATCCCTTACTGTGTCCTGTTGGGCTGTAGGATTAGCTTCAGCTTTCATAGCATATGCTTCAACTACTTCATCTGTTCTTACAGCAACGAGATTAATTTCTAGATTGACGTTAGGGTCTTCTAGAGGTTGTGGAATTTCCTCAGGAGATAAAGTTTGGACGTCTTGGGTTATGTTGTCTATTCCTATAGGATTGCAATGGGGTTCATCGAAGACCACATAGACTGACTCCTCTATTGTCAATTTCTTTTTGTTGAAAATCCTAAATGCCTTGTTGACAGAGAAGTATCCAACAAATATACCCTCATCATATTTCTCATCAAAGATCTTGAGCTGATCCTTACCATTATTAGGAATGTAACACATGCATCTAAAAATGTGAAAATACACAATCGTAGATGATTTGTTATTCCATATCTCGTGTGCGGTTTTGCTATGGTGCTTGTAGATAATATAACAGTTTTGCTTATAGCACACTTTATTTGTTGCTTCTCCCCAGAAACGATATGGCAATTTGCTTGCAGCTATCATAGTTCCTGTTGCCTCCTTCAGCATCCTGTTCTTTCGCTCAGCAAGCCCATTTTGTTAAGGAGTTCGGACTGCTGAGTATTCATGATGTCCATTGTCCCCATGGTACTGCTCTATGAATCGGTTTATGAATCTTGTGCCTCTGCCAGACTGAATGGATACTATTCTCAGTCCTTTCTCATTTTGAAGCTTTTTCAGGTGTTACGGCAGCTTTGTGGTTGTATCTTTATTCTTTCTCAAGAATGTCGGCCATGAATACCTGGAAAAATCATCTACTATACAAGAGAGTATTTCTTGCCTCCTAGGCTTATAGGGTCTACAGGGCCATAAATATCCATATGTAGTAAGTCCAGGACCCTGTGGGTTAAGAGATATGATTTGCTTTTCAAGGATGACTTGACTTTCTTACCGACATAGCATTGTTCAGTTTTCTTTCACACACATTGGTACGTCCTTCATTTCAGCACAACATTGGAACACGATCTCGAATGAGAACTCCCACATAACAGCAATAAGCAACAGCGCCGCCAGAAGACAACACGGGAGCACTATACTAATTAACAGGTATGCATAAATGACCACTTTCTATAACTAGTCTCTCAAGTGCTAGACCCTTACATGGGCCTCGAGTTTTCATCTTCTTCTTCTTGAGATTTTTAAGTTGTTCAATTTCTTATATATCCCATTTAATTTCCTCGACAATTTTGGTCTTCGACCGTCTAGAGCTATTCCATGTCATGTCCTCAGGCCAAGATACAGGTACGTTAGCCTCTGTAGGGCTTATCAAACTAATGGTCGTGGCCGACCCTGTTGGGGAAAATCCTCCCTGTGTTGATAATTGCCTCATACAGCAAGATCTTCCAAGGCAGAATATTGGTCTAAATATAGAAGCTGTTAGGAGAACATCATATAGTCTGTTCATACAGTGTAAGATCTTCCAGCAAAGTCAAGAGTCCTTTCCTAGAGCGTAATTATCACGATACAACAAAAGACGGAGATGTTGGATACAACAAACATGCTGTAAGTGTTTTACTCAAGAAAAGTAAAACACAAATCCAGCAGGACTAAATAAAATTTAAACCATTGAGACAGCAAACATTGTTTATTCACAAAGTATTCATGGTTAAAGTAGCATTTAATGTTGATAGGACAACATTTAATGCGGTCGAAGAGACTACAGTCTGAAGAGCATTTAATGCTAGCCAAAAAGAATGTGTGAAGCATTAAATGTGAATCGGCTTTAATTCGAGACATTCTGAAGCAGCTAATCAGATCAGTCTCAATCTCACCAACCGTCCAACGACTACATTTATAATGGATCATTTTCTAAGGTTATAAAATAGACCCAAGTAAGAGGACACTACTCACAATGATGCATTAACACTCTGACAATCTGATTATCAAGCTTACAAGAGCAATATATTCTTTGAGCATACAACTTCACCAAGAGAAAAAATATATGAAGTCCTTAATGCAAACATCACACTTACAGCGAACACTCATCAAACATACAGCGGCTGTTTGATCTTGTCATACCAAACCTATTGTTGAGTTTACTTAGCCCTCTATGTACCAAGACTTGCTATCTCTGACCTGTGTGGGACGAATAGCACTGAAGACGAATCCTCAATCTGTGTTAGAAGAAGCAAGTTGAAGAAGCCAAGCTTATCTGTGTGAATGGCCCAAGCTATTGTCGGCTGTATCAGTCTATGTGAACAATACACCAATGCATATAGTTAAAGTCACATAGTTGTGTACGTCGTGATGTTAGTAAACATTTTACTCATGTGTGGAAGACCAATTGACGTAGATGGGTTTACCTCCAACCACTTTAATCAATGTGTCTTTACATTCTGTCATTTACTATTTTCTATCTGCCTGTGTGATTTAACTATACATATTGTAAAAACCCTATATGCACCAAGCTAACACGATATTATTCAGTTGCTGTATTTACAACAACTTAACATTAGACTTCTGCCACGCAAATAAACTTCGAAAAAGATACAGCTTATTCAACCCCCCTTCTAAGCTGTTATTATTGTATAGCGTGGCCAACAAGTGGTAACAGAGAGGTTGATTCTACAAAGAATTAGTCGATTTTTAACCGAATCAGATCCACTAAAATCACTACCTTTTGAAACGTTTACTTTCATATCTTCATCATTTATCTTACTTCTATCATGGACACATCTAGATCAATAAAGTCCCTATATTTTCCATTAATGAATTCAATGATTGGAGAATTATGATGGAAGCTCATCTATCTGCGATCCATGAAGATATGATCTTTGTCATCCAAGTAGGACCGAACAAGATAATTAAGGACAACACGGCCGCAAGAATCGATAAACACCATTATGCGGAGATGCTAGAGAAGGAGAATGGGTAATGGACAACGGACGGTCGCAAGCGTGTGAACCTCGACAATGTTGCCAAGAATGTTCTATTTGTCACTCTCGACAATGGCACATTCTACAAGGTAAAAAGTTGTAAGACAGCCCAAGAAATTTGGGAGAAACTCAATCTAATTTACGAGGGAACTGAGCTCTCGAAAGAAAACAAAATTTCTAAATTAACTCAGCAGTACGAATCTTTTGAAATGAAATCTTCCGAAATGCTTGAGGAGATTGACCTCAGATTTACCGGCATTGTCGGTGAACTTGAAGCATTGGGTAAAGTGTATACCTAAAGAGAGAAATATAAAAATCTTTAGATCACTCCCTGCCCGATGGGACATTAAGAGCACAGCTACGCGTGTTTCTTGTAATCTTAATGACATATCTACTTTGATCTCTTCTCTGACCTCAAATCTTTTGAGTATGACATTGAAAGAACAGAAAATCAAAAGAGTCATCAGCCAAGACTACAGCACTGGCTGCTGTATCTAAGAGGAGACACAGCTCCGCACCCAGCACATCCAAATCCACATGCAAGGCAGCAGACAGTGACACGATACTCAAGCCTTTCTCATTCTGAAGCTTTCTCAGGTACTCAGGCAACTTCGCTGTGGTTTCTTTCTTCTTGCTGAGAAAAATTGTCCAAGCATACCTAGAAAAATCATCAACATTAATGAGACAGTATTTCTTACCTCCCAAGCTCACAGGGTCTACAGGGCCATAGAGGTCCATGTGTAGCATATCTAGAACTTTGTGGGTGGATAGGTATGATTTGCTTTTCAGGGCGGTTTTGACTTGTTTGCCTTTCTGACAGCATCTGCAGACGCTGTCATTATGGAATGACACATCGGGCAACCCTCTAACCATTCCCTATCTGGCTAGTTTGTCGATCATCTTGAAGTTGATGTGTGACATCCTCTTGTGCCATAGCCAACTTTGATCTGCAGTGCCTTTGGCAACAAAACAAGGAACAATGGAGCTCGTGGGCATCGAGTCAGTAATATACATATTACCTGACCTGCTTCCTATGAGGATGATTTCTTTGGTCTTGATGTCCTTCACTATACAGTGGTCTACATAGAATTTCACCGAGAACTATTTGTCACGGAACTGGCTAATACTAAGTAGATTGTACTATAGGCCTTCAATATATGCTACGTCAGTGACTTTGAACTTTCCTACAAGCAGGATTCCCTTCCCTCTTTTTCTTCCTTTGGACTTGTCATCAAAGTGCACTTATGGACCAAAACCTTCTACATAATCTGACAATATGCTTATATATCCTGTCATGTGCCGAGAACATCCACTGTCAAAGTACCAAATGTCCTTCTCTTTGATATCCTGTAAGGAAAGAGATTAAGTAGATTTGGGTCCCCTTTAATTGTTGTGTCCATATGTGCTAGTGCCTTTTGGTACCCAAATTTGCCTGACAACAATAGGTTTGCTGTACGTTTGGTCCAGTTTTGCGGTGTCTACGTGGGGCAGGCACGCAGTCGCTGTAACTTTGATAATTATGCATATGAAATTTAGGGTTATAGTTTTAGTATGATTGTCGTCTAGGAGGTGGAGCCATTTTCTTAGATCTTACAGCTTGTCTATTGGGTCTCCAGTTGGATTCCTAGAGCTGTTGTTGATGATGCATGGTGACCTGCTTTCTCGATGGATAACAGGTCTCCTGTATCCAATATCTTGGCGCACTGTACTGTTTATAGTACTGCAGTGCTTGCCTTTGATATTTAGATATAACTTTCTTTCTGAATGGCTATTGGCACTTTTGATATGCTCGGGGAGCATGCTGTTGATTACTCCTTACAGGTCTGGGAGGCTGAGGCTTCCACTGTTTGTGATATGAACTTGGTGGCGGAATTGCAGCCTTTGCTGTACGAGGGGCAGCTATAACCTTTGAAGGACTTGGAATTTCTTCAAGTATAGGAATGGGTTCCACACCCCTGACGAATACTGTACTAGACTTTGCCTTATAGAAGAATGAGTGATACCCTAAGCCACTTTTATCATGGGCATGTTGCCCAGTGCTTAGAAGATCTTCCATCCGTTTAAATGATTTCTCGAATGATTTCACGATGGTCTCTAATTCTCCTTCTCGCTTCTCGAGAGTTTTTACTTTGGCTTCGAGTAAAGAAAAGTCATTTGTCTTGCTATTATTATGATACTTAGTCTCATTTAGATCGTGGGAAAGTTGATGATTGCTTTCCATGAGTTTTTCAAGTATGACCTTGCTGTTTTGGCAAACAATAGACATATTTTCATAGTAGTTTTTCAGCAAGTCATTTTCAACTTTTAGCTCTAAGATTAAAATTTCGAGCTGTATGTTTTCTCGTTTTAAAGTCTCATAATGTTTTTTAATCCATTCAACATGTTTTCAAAGGTAAGCGGTGCATTACAGGAGTAGTTGAATTTGAGCTTACTTCATCATCGCTATCCTCATCGTCCTGTATTTCTTTGGCCATAAAGCACATATATGCTTTATCTTCAATCTGATCATCGGAGGAGTCGCTGTCAGTGATATCCTAAAGGCACTCCTCGGTCTTGTTTATCACTGCCTGGGCTTCTGATTCGACAATCAGGGTCTTGAGCTTGTTTTTTCAAACGCGCCTTCTTTCGTCCTTTTCTTGTTGCTCAGCTTCTGTCAACTTTTGTACTTTCGGATGTGGACACTTATTTACATAATGTCCGTGTTTCCTACAGTTATAGCATGGGTTAGAATCACCAGAGGAGGGAGATTCAAAACTTACCTTGTGAAAAAGCGTAGGCCTGTATGGAGTCTTTCCAGACTGTTTGATGAACTTTTTGAACTTGTGCATAAGCAGGGCCATTTCAGCTTGTGACAGGATGTCATCATCGCTATCATAGTCTTGTGTGCGGATTTGGATGTGCTGGGTTCAGAGCTGTCTCCTTCCAGATAAAGCGGACAGTGTTGTAGTCTTGGCTCTTAAGCCTTTTATCTCTTATCAATATCATACTCAAAGAAGAGGTCAAAGGTAGAAATATCATTAAGATTACAGGATACACGAATAGCTGTAGTTTTAATGTTCCATCGGGCAGGGAGTGATCTAAATATTTTTAAAATGTTTCTCCTTTTGGGTATACAATTTACCCAATGGTTCAAGTTCACCGACAATGCCAGTGACTCTGAGGTCAAGCTCCTCAAACGTTTCGGAATATTTCATTTCAAAAGATTCAAATTGCTGAGTAAGTTTGGAAATTATATTTTCTTTCGAGAGCTTAATACCCTCGCAAAGAAGCTTGAGTTTCTCCCAGATTTCATGTAACACCCCAAACTAGGCGGATATTACAGTGATGTGGAACCCCGACTGGGACCCACCAGGTGAATGAAAATTAATGAATTAAATAATATAATTATAGTACCGAACCACATTATATCATCAATTACTTCGATGAGGAGTTTCATTTCAACACACCCAAGATAATACCGAATACCTGTACATTTTATATGAAGATAAAATACACAACACTGAATGAAACAGAGTATCCAAATGGAAATCTGCAGCGGAAAATAAATGACAACATGAATGACTGAAAGGATTGGGGCCCCCTACTAATATCACTGGGACTCCCCACCGTCAACGTTATATTCCCGTGCTTTTGCCTTGCCATGACCTGAAAACAATATCCCCAAACGGGGTCAGATACACAGAACAACAATCCTCAAGAGTTGAATAAACACAATCATATATACTATATAAACCACAAGTTTGATCAAAATCTCAAACGTCGAACACATGCGATCAAAAGTGAATCGGTCAGATTATAACCCAATCCTGTTGAAAACATACGCAATCAAACATGCTGTATGAATCAACTAACGATACGGCTCAAAGGGTGGCGCCACACTACGCCCGGGATGGAAATGTATCCGTGCACAAGCCACCAATGAGTATCGATCGAATACACGTGTGGTCTTGTACCTAATCAGTCTCACGAAGTAATCATCTCGTGTGCACAGTCCAATGTGAGGCCAACAACCAACACACGACTTAATATGTGCCCGACATGAAAATCCTACACATACCAACCGGCACGCCAGTATGACCCGGAATGCCACGAGATAACAAAAGTGACATCGAAATCAATAATGACTCACCGACATGAAATGATAGTGAAATGAATGATAGCTCAATGAAATGATTGGAACCGTCGTTCCTCGTGACTGAAGTGATTAATTGACAATTACAAGTCTCAATACGGTTAATACATTATGAATGAACTATAATTATGAATGAACAACAACGAAAGGAATGAATATCCTTTTAACCGAGTAAGAATTAACTTACACAACGCCGATGAAGAATGTCCTTCCAAGAACAACGTCCTAAATTAGATGTCGGTCGCTCGAACAACCTTGAATAACATAATTACCAACAATACGGTTCAACACACGAATCAAACACGAGTATAACTAACTCTAAACGTCGATACGACTAAACCAAGTTCATTGGGGCATTATATCGAACACGTTGTGGCCAATCTTCGATTGTTTACAACCAACCCTCAATAATACCAATATCAAATCCCCAAGAAGTATTTCAAACCAACAAAACATCTTCAATACGATCAATAATCCAAAATGAATATACAAATTCGTGATTACAACAACATTAATCGAAAACCCCCAAATCCAACTCAATATTCAAAGTGTTCTTGAATAACCTTTCAATAATCCAATGAATATTCATACACACTCGTAATCATATGTACATCTCTTCATACAACATGATTATAACATCCAAAACATCATATCTCAACACAAAATCGAAATCCAAGATGTTGAAGAATATTACCTTTGAAGATCCAAGCACTTCGATCCGATGAAAACGCGTTAAATCGACTATCTAAGCTTCCCAATGAATCAAGATGATGAAATCCGAACACACAAGTGTTGATGATGACAAAATATCTCCCTCAAGCTCTCTCTCTCTCGGAACAAAGTGAAGAAATGAGAAAATGAACTCAACGTCCCGTCCAAGACATATATAAACTGCCGGAAGTTATGGCCGTAACTCGGCCTACATACGGCCGTAACATCCCAGTTCAACGGCCTTACGACCGTAACCAGCCATCTCGTATGGCCATAACCAGCCATCTCGTACGGCCATAACTCGGCTTCATCCAGAAACTGCTGACAGCCATACGGCCGTACCCGCACCTGTCTTATGGGCGTAACTCGCCCTCGTCCAAAACACCTGCCGAAAGCCATACGTCAGTATCCGCACACCTTACGGGCGTAAATCGACCGATACGACCGTAACCGGCCAAACTTACGCGCGTATGAAGCCTTCGTCGGAAACTGCCTGGGCGCCCTGCTCGACACGTACGACCGTAACTGTCCAAGCCTTACGGCCGTACCTGCCTCAACTTACGGCCGTATGCCGCAACCCTTATGGCCGTAAGTCCTCTTCGTCCGACATTGCCCGGAAGTCACGAACACACGTTACGGCCATAGCTTGTCTACCTAACGGCCGTATCTCACCTTCGGCCAAAACACCCTTAAACCAACGAATGCATGTTACGGTCGTAATGCCTGAGTAGTTACGGCCGTAACCCGCTGCTGGACAAGATGAAATTCCGACAACTCCGATTTCTCGCTATTGATGAATGATCCGACATACCATACGTATGTGAAAGTGAACAAGTCCAACACATGACAAAGATGATATTTCGAGCATAAGACTACCAATCACGATGATAATGATAATACTCTCGTCTTGACACTCAAACGGAGATGAATTGACGATCGGCAACTGATACACGGTTATAATATGCCAACAATGAACACAAATGAACGAATCATGAAGGATGAGTGATTATTAATGAGTGAAAATTACTGAGTGACAATTACTGACTGGTAATTACTGAATGATAGTTACTGAATTACAACTGCGTATTACATACTCCCCCTTAAAAAGAGTTTTGTCCTCGAAACTAAGGGTCAAACAACTCGGGATAACTCTCCCGCATACTATGCTCGATTTCCCAAGTAGCCTCTTCGATTCCGTGTATAGACCACTGAATCTTGACCAAATGAATCGTCTTGTTCCTCAACTGTTTGATTCGCCGCTCTAAAACTCGTATAGTATGCTCCTCATATGAATGATCATCCGTGATCTCGATTTCGTCGAACTGAAGTATGTGACTCGGGTCGGCAACATACTTCCGCAACTGAGAGACATGAAACACATTATGAATTCGGCTCAACGCCGGAGGTAAAGCCAATCGCTAAGCCGGACTGACTACTCGATCCAAAATCTCAAACGGTCCAATGAATCTCGGACTCAACTTCCCCCGTTTTCCGAATCGGAAAATACTTCGACTCGGGGATACCTTGACCAACACGTGGTCACCTGTGTCGAACTCTAGTAGTCGACAATGATTATCTGCATATGATTTCTGTCGACTCTGAGCTGTCAACAAACGACTCCTGATCAAAGCTACCTTCTCACGGGCGGCTATAAGCATATCGGGCTCGGTGCCGATTGATTCTAATAAGTCATCCCAACACAAAGGAGATCGACAACGACGACCGTACAAGGCCTCGTAAGGTGCCATCTTAAACGAAGCATGCCAACCATTATTGTACGTGAATTCAATCAACGGTAGTTGGGCTTCCCAATCGTCTTTCCAAATCGAGGACGCATGCCCTGAACATGTCCCCCAATGTCTTAATAGTCCTCTCTGATTGTCCGTCGAACTGAGGATGAAAAACGGTGCTGAGATTAAGCTAAGTTCCCATAGCACGATGAACTGATTTCCAAAAATGTGACACGAATCGTCCGTCACGATCGGAAACAATACTTTTAGGAGTACCATACAATCTCACTATCTATTTGATGAACAACTGGGCAAGTCTCTCGGGACCCCATGTATCCTTAATCTTAAAGAAATGAGCTGATTTAGTCGAACGGTCCACAATTACCCAGATTGTATTCATGCTACGACGACTCGTCGGAAAATTCGTGATGAAGTCCATTGAAATATCCTCCCACTTCCATTCTGAAATAGGGATAGGTTTCAGCATACCCGCCGGTCACTGATGTTCTATCTTGACTTACTAACAGGTCAAACATCTCGAAACAAATTCCGCGACTTCTCGCTTCATATTACTCCACCAGTAATTTTGTTTCAAGTCTCTATACATCTTGCTAGACCCCGGATGAACGGAATAAGGGGTAGCATGAGCTTCTCTCAAAATAGAGTCTTTCAACTCGTCATTCGCCGATACACATAACCGATTCTTAAAATTCAAAAGTCCATCCTCTTGGACCACAAAACCGGGGGCTTTCCCCCGAGTCGCATCCCCTCGAATGCGTAACAGAAATGGGTCCGAACCCTGATTCACCTTGATCGTCTCCTCGAGTGGCGATGAAATCTCCAACGTAAAAAGTTGTTGGGATTCGGTGCCTAAAACGAAGGCCCAGCGGAAGCGGTAAAACGAAAATTAATTCGATCCGAATCCCTACGATGATCGATCGAGCTACGTATATACGAATATATAAACGAAAAGCAAGAGTCGTAAGAAACTAACCCTCGAAGTCCGTTGATTAAATGGTAACCTTCTCTTGAGCTATTCCCCAAGCTCTTGAACGATCCAACGCCGAAAGCACCGCGTCTCTACTTGCCACGCGCCGGAGAAACAACCGGAACGACAATCACCTTGCTATCCTCCGAGGATACGGCTAGAGCTAAGTGATGAAGCTTTCAATATGAAATTATAACACTCTAAGTGTATAACTCACAATCTCTCTTTTATTTCTCAATTTTCTTCCAAGAAAAATCAAGAACTTGATGAATAAAGAGGAAGATGATGAAGAAGACTTGGAGAAGTCTTTTCTCTCTCTCTACACTCAAAGCTCACGTTGGAATCAAAGTGAAGTGAGGTGAGAAGTCTTCCTCTCTTTATTCTATTTCCACTCACATGATACATCTCATTATTATGAGAATCTAAGCCCCACAAAGTCATCTTTTTCATATAAAATGAAAACAACAAGACAAGAGGAAAGTGGGTGGAAATTAGGGGTGGCTACCATGCGAACGGATGAGTTCGGTTCGTTTCGGACTCCGTGAGTCCAAACAGATAAACTACGATTCCGTTCGATGTATTTGTATCGATTAATTAATCCAATTAATTAAACATATCAAATACAAAATAACATAATTAATTTCTCCAAGAAATAATTATATTCATGAATTAAATTAATCACCATGATATATTTAATCCATTAAGCCGTAAATCAATTTATCCGATAAATCGATTTAAACATCCAATGTCCCAAATTTGATATCAAATATCTAATATTCATAATGAGAGAATTAGCTCGATTCATTCCGTTGTCAATCCTAATGCGCGACTCGGTAGGTCCGTCTCGATCGGCAATGGGAGGAACCAAAGAGTAGTAGCACCACCTAGCCACTGGTGGCCTACACTGTACCCGATCGAGAACGAATGATTGGGATCATTCAAGAACCATTCATCGTGAATACCGGTATACGTATAAACCCTTCTTTCAAATGTCCCGATCAAGTTATAGGGTCACGGTCGGTCAAACCATATACGTACTTGACGCTATGCATGCGTTAATGCAAATCGAGATCATCGAGTCATCGTGTATCTAATACAACTAGCTCCAATGCTTTGGCCAAAGACTTATGATCTCATCGCAATAACCGCATAGGACATATAACCCGCTCACTAACGGGAGAAAGAATTCTATCTTGGTATTGATAGGACTGCTACTTACTGTCAAGATGCACGTCGAGGTTGACCCCGCCTTAGGTTTACGTGGTCGAACTACTCTAATGAAAATCTTGATGTCACAAGCACATCCCTACTAAATCCTCAAGTCGAAGGTTCACGAATACCTATCACAACCTTTCGATTACGTCATTGATCGTCCGAGTGAAATCCATGTGACGAATCGAGGGTGAGTCGGTTCGAGTATACTAATCCATTAGCATACCTATAACGTGTGCTCCCACTAACCATTAGTGTTCGACAGGCACTCTCCATGTCAAAGAACACGTCATACAAGTCTTCACATAAACTTAACGCCTACCAAGTTTCATCGACTTGCGACGATTAAGTATTTGAGCTATAACCTTTCCGGTGCGACCCCTTATCCAATAAGGAGTGGAACGTTTTGCTCTCAAATACATGGACTAGTTTCTATATGTTTATTTACGAGTTAGGAATGCCAAGAACTACCGGTAAATAAAGAAACATTCATTTGCCTTATATAAATGGTTTACATAATTACAAGTACAATGCCCTCACTCAACAACCTCCGAGTGGCATTCGAGGGCATACTCCTAACAATCTCCCACTTGCACTCAATGCCACACACTATGGTATCTAATACCCATGTTCTCCGGATGACGCTCCAAGCTAGTCCGAGATAGTGGCTTAGTCGAGTGGATCGGCGACGTTGTCGGCCGAGTCTACTCTATGCAAGACAATGTATCCCTTGCGAACAAATTCTCTTACGAGATGATACTTCCTCTCAATATGTTTGGTCTGTTGTGAAACCTCGGCTCCTTGGCACATGCTACCTCCGTCGTTGTCGCGATCTGGAATAGCGGCTCGGACATGGTATCATTTGAAGTTCTCCTAGAAACTTCTTAATCCAGAACCCTTCCTTAGAAGCCTCCGAGGCTGCTTGATACTCAGCCTGACAGGTGGAATCAGCAGTCGCGCTTTGCTTGGCACTACGCCAAGATACTGCTCCTCCATTAAGAGTAAATATGTAGCCAGAAGTGGACATCGAGTCGTCCTTCAGTCCTTGGAAGTCCGAATCAGTGAATCCCACCACATCCAATTCTCCACCGCCATACATCAGAACCATATCTCTAGTCCTTCTTAAGTACTTGAGAACGTTCTTTCTGGCGATCAATGTTCCCTACACGGGTTTGCATGAAACCTACTCACCACGCTTACAGCATGCGCGATGTCAGGTCTTGTACACAACATAGCATACATAAGGCTACCCACGGCCGAAGCATATGGTATATTACTCATTTCCTTTCGTTGTTCCTCACTTTGAGGACACATCTTCAAGGTGAGTTTTATTCCATGTTGCATCGGTAGGAACCCTCTTTTAGAATCATCCATCTTAAATCGCTTTAAGATTTTATCTACATAGAGGGCTTGGGAAAGGCCTATTGTTCTCTTCGCTCTATCCCTAGAGAGCCGAATACCAAGAATATAGGTTGCTTCTCCCAAGTCTTTCATGGAGAAATTACTCGAAAGCCAAGCTTTCACAGAACTAAGCATTCCCACATCATTTCCTATTAGTAGAATGTCATCTACATATAGTACTAAGAATGCGATCTTGCTCCCACTAACTTTCTTATATACACAAGGTTCCTCTTCATTTTGCACGAAGTCAAACTCTTTGACCGCCTCGTCAAAACGAAGGTTCCAACTACGCGACGCTTGCTTCAGTCCATAAATGGAACGCTGAAGCTTGCACACTTTATGAATATCGACTTCGGACACAAAGCCTTTAGGCTGCTCCATATAGATTTCCTCCTCGAGGAATCCATTAAGGAAAGCCGTCTTTACGTCCATTTGCCATATCTCATAATCGTGGTAGGCAGCTATAGCAAGCATCATGCGAATAGACTTGATCATGGCTACGGGCGAGAAGGTATCGTGGTAATCGATCCCTTCCTTTTGGGTATAACCCTTTGCCACAAGCCTGGCCTTATAGGCGTCAACCTTGCCATCACCATCGCCTTTCTCTTGTAGATCCACTTGTTCCCAATAGGCACTATGCCCTTGGGGCGGTCTACTAGAGTCCGGACTGATTGACATGCATCGAGTCTATCTCGGCCTTCCATAGCTTCACGCCATTTCGCGAGTCTACATCCACCATCGCTTGGTCATAGGTTGTTGGGTCGGTCTCTGGCTATCACTTGGAACCTCATGGAGACCCGGCTCCTCCAAGTGCACAAGCCCATACCTCTCGTAAATGAGACACCCTACTAGACCTACGAGGTGGTTGTACTTGTGTTTGAAAGTTCGGTTCCAGCTTTCTTGCAGTGTCTCTCGAGGAGTTTCTTTGTATTCTTCTAAAGAAATACTTCTACCTGCTCCGCCTTCCCGAATGAACTCATCTTCCAGAAGTGTGCTTGTAAAGCAACAATGATCCTTCGATCTTCGGCATGTAGAATAGATATCCCATCGTCCTGCACGGAATCCAATGAAACGTCCCTTCGCACCTAGCTTCCAACTTTTCCACCTTAGTCTTCTTGACATAGTGGACATCCCCAAATCCTAATATGATTAAGACTTGGTTTCCTTCCTTCCCACATCTCATGTGGAGTTTTAGGAACGGATTTAGAAGGACATCTGTTCAAGATATACGCGGCAGTCAGAAGTGCATACCCCCATAGGTAAATCGGCAAGTCAGTATAGCCCAGCATGGAACGGACCATGTTCAACAGGGTCCGGTTCCTTCTTTCTGACACACCATTTAACTGAGGAGTACCTGGAGGTGTTAGTTGTGAAACTATTCCATGTTCCTTAAGGAACTCGTCAAACTCCGTACTCATATACTCGCCACCTCGGTCCGACCAAGTGCTTTGATATGATTACGTTTGTTTCGACTAGGGCCTTGAATTCCTGGAATTTCTCAAAGGCCTCGGATTTATGTTTCATTAAGTATACATAACCATACCTAGTATGATCATCTGTAAACGTAATGAAATATTGATATCCGTCACGTGCTGCTTCCAAAGCACCACATACATCGGTATGGATTAATCCCAGTTTATCAGCGGCTCTTTGAAATGTCCCTGTGAAGGGGGACTTAGTCATTTTGCCTTTAAGGCAAGATTCACAAGTAGGAAAGGGATCCGATCCCAATGGACCCATAAGTCCATCTTTTTCATCTTGTAAACCTTGGTCTGACCAACATGACCAAGTCTAAGATGCCATTTCAAAACTTGATTGGTTTCATCCCTACCGCGTTTTCTAGTTATAGTATTCACAACTACTTTGTTGCTGAGATTTAGATGATACAATCCATTCAACAATGTAGCAGTACCCACTAGTTTATTTCTAAAATAAATTTTGCAGGAACCATCACCAATGAAAAATGAAAAGCCTTTTCGGTCCATGACCGGAATGGATACAATGTTTTTGTGCCCCTTGGGCAAAACAAGTACATCTTCTAAATTCAAAACAAAGCCGGATTCTAAACCCAAAAGAAGTGATCCTATGTCGGTCGCCTCGACACTATGCCCGCTTCCGACTGTGATCATAACTTCTCCATCCCCAAGCTTCATACTTTGTTCCGCATCCCGATTCACGGTACAAATATGAGAACTAGCACCGTAATCCAAAGATCCAGAAGTAGAAAATACAATGAGCGAACAATTTGTTTCCAAAACTAAAAGTTCTCAGACTGAAGTGCCATGAAGAATCGGACAGCTCTAGCCCAAAGGGCCCACTCACCGCACTTGAGACAAGCATCCTTCTTCTTCTTGTTCTTTGGAACCATCGGGGCCTTGCCCTTACCCTTAAGGTCCTTAGCTTGTGGTCCATCCGCTTCTTGGTCTTTTTCTTCTTATTCTTAGACTTCAAGTCGAGAAGAAATCACAAGAGCAGACTCCTTCATCCGCGGAGTCTTCATCCGAGACCGAGCAGTCACAAGTTTGTTCATTAGCTTGACTAAATTACATGCAATCTCATTGCAGTTGAAGTTCATAACAAATTGTGAGAAGGAATCGGGGAGAGACTGTAGGATAAGGTCGGTTTGGAGAGAAGTATCCATTTTAAAATCAAGAGCCTCCAATCTCTCGATCATGGATATCATTTTGAGGACGTGTTCCCCAACCTTCTCACCTTCTTTCATCCTTGCACCGAACAGTTGCTTGGATATCTCATATCTAGCGATTCTGCTGTGCTCACCATAAAGCTCGGTTAAGTGAGATAGAATGCCAGCAGAAGTCATTTTCTCATGAGCTCTCTGAAGCTCATTAGACATGGAAGCCATCATATAAGCACGGACTTTCACGTCATCCTTAACCCACTTTTCGTGGTTTTCAATCTCTTCTGATTGCTCGAGTCCGCATAGGAGGCGCCGGAATGTCCGTCTCCAAGACGTATCCAAGGCCTCTATACCGAGGACAATCATCGATTATGGAGCCAATCCACAAAGTTAGGTCCCATTAAGGTGTTCTTTTCGAGTAGAATTGCGAGTGGATTCATTGTCATATTGAGATTTGTCTCGCATTAAGTATAACAGATTAATTAGTGACTCATTCAATTATGTTCGAGTATAGAATTTAAGGTCTTTTCTATTCTTGTTACCCGGCTCCCACTATTTTTATCGGAATAACACACTCCCATGTGAAATCCTAAGTATCGTCGCTCTACTTCATAGTGGTGATCGAGTTCTTTATAAATCTTAATAGAGGGCAACCGAATGTGTTTCTAGTCTATTAATTTTCATAAAGTGGTGTCCAACACCAACCCATCTAATGGATGATTCGAACTTCTTTTTCCCCAATTTCACAACCCACAACCTATACGGTTTCTCTGGTTAGTGAACAAGTTAAGTTTATACCATCGACGCAAATCGGTTTCACAATTGAATCTTATCCAAGCAACCTATCGTGTTTCTAGGGATAAAATTTGCTCCAACCGAAGGCATCCAATGCGCTCGGTAATTTATCCGTCCTCCCCGAACGACTACCCCGATAACTCGGAAGCATAGCACATCCGGTTTGGATTTCAATTTCCCGAAAACTCGATGGAGGGAAGGAAAACCTTGAAACCTTATAAACTTAATTATTTGTTGGGGAGAATTATCGCGATTAACGTTACACTTTGCACATTAATCGTTTAAGCGCGTTTGTGGCATTCATACAATATGAAACAACCAATCACAACCTAGTTGCTACCAACATGTGGTTCATGGACCGTTCCTAGAAAACAAAAACTCCGTAATCTAATTACAAGTTTTCGTCTTGAATTTTCGTCTTCTCGAAATGGATCTTCCTCCGGTCTTCGTCATTACATATAAATTTTACATTGAAAATTGCATCCTAGATACAAATTTTTCTAGTAAAATAAATAGGCTCAAAACGGCCTTTACAACCCAATCGAATAAAACGAACGATTCAAAAACTAAGTCCACGAACCACATCCCCATTCAAAAGCATTCATTCAATAAATACTAAATAAATGGAAAGCGTAGAGATACATTGATCCAATCAACAATACGAACCGATCCAATCGATTCACACAATCGGTAATATAATAACGTTCAAAATAATAGATCGACCATAAATATTCCATTTAATCAAATTTCCCTTATAAAATGAAATACCATAAATCATTTTAATCATATTAAATCCAATTTAACATGCGGGAGATTAATTTTCAAGAATACACGGAAAAATCGAGCCGGGCGAAAATGGCTCGCCATGGCCGAAGTCATCACGGCACCTTCCGCCGATCGATCGGGTGCATGGCCGAGTCATGCTCGGCGGCTACGGCCAGTGCACGGCCCGTGTCTCGACACGGTCGGGTTCGCCTCGCAGGGCTCGGGGTCGCCGACACGGCCCGTGTCACTGCACACGGCCGAGTCACCACGGCGACTTCTCGCCCTTTGTCCGAAAAGTCGTCCGACGACGATTCGGAGCTCGATTTTCGACCGGATATCCAATATCAATATTTTTCAACATTCATATCTTCAATATAAATCATATTTCCAAGAAATTAAGATTTATATTTAGACATAAACTTACGAAAAATATAACTACAACGAACGTAAAAATATATATATACCACGATTATGACTAAAATGATTCCAAATCATTCACCATCTAATCAAGCATTCCAAACGCTAATATCGTATATACGATCGCAAGACCTACGCTCCGATACCACTGTTGGGATTCGGTGCCTAAAACGAAGGCCAGGAAGCGTAAAACGAAAATTAATTCGATCCAATCCCTACGATGATCGATCGAGCTACGTATATACGAATATATAAACGAAAAGCAAGAGTCGTAAGAAACTAACCCTCAAGTCCGTTGATTAAATGGTAACCTTCTCTTGAGCTATTCCCCAAGCTCTTGAACGATCCAACGCCGAAAGCACCGCGTCTCTACTTGCCACGCGCCGGAGAAACAACCGGAACGACAATCACCTTGCTATCCTCCGAGGATACGGCTAGAGCTAAGTGATGAAGCTTTCAATATGAAATTATAACACTCTAAGTGTATAACTCACAATCTCTCTTTTATTTCTCAATTTTCTTCCAAGAAAAATCAAGAACTTGATGAATAAAGAGGAAGATGATGAAGAAGACTTGGAGAAGTCTTTTCTCTCTCTCTACACTCAAAGCTCACGTTGGAATCAAAGTGAAGTGAGGTGAGAAGTCTTCCTCTCTTTATTCTATTTCCACTCACATGATACATCTCATTATTATGAGAATCTAAGCCCCACAAAGTCATCTTTTTCATATAAAATGAAAACAACAAGACAAGAGGAAAGTGGGTGGAAATTAGGGGGGTGGCTACCATGCAGAAACGGATGAGTTCGGTTCGTTTCGGACTACCGTGAGTCCAAACAGGATAAACTACGATTCCGTTCGATGTATTTGTATCGATTAATTATTCCAATTAATTAATCATATCAAATACAAAATAACATAATTAATTTCTCCAAGAAATAATTATATTCATGAATTAAATTAATCACCCTGTGATATATTTAATCCATTAAGCCGTAAATCAATTTATCCGATAAATCGATTTAAACATCCAATGTCCCAAATTTGATATCAAATATCTAATATTCATAATGAGAGAATTAGCTCGATTCATTCCGTTGTCAATCCTAATGCGCGACTCGGTAGGTCCGTCTCGACAAGAATGGGAGGAACCAAAGAGTAGTAGCACCACCTAGCCACTGGGTGGCCTACACTGCACTCGATCGAGAACGAATGATTGGGATCATTCAAGAACCATTCTGTCGTGAATACCGATATACGTATAAACCCTTCTTTCAAATGTCCCGATCAAGTTATAGGGTCACGGTACCAAACCATATCTCAGATTTGACGCTATGCATGCGTTAATGCAAATCGAGATCATCGAGTCGCCGTGTATCTAATACAACTAGCTCCAATGCTTTGGCCAAAGACTTATGATCTCATCTCGCCAATAACCGCATAGGACATATAACCCGCTCACTAACGGGAGAAAGAATTCTATCTTGGTATTCGGTAGGACTCGCTACTTGCTGTCAAGATGCACGTCGAGGTTGACCCCGCCTTCCGGTTTACAGGGTCGAACTACTCTAATGAAAATCTTGATGTCACAAGCACATCCCTACTAAATCCTCAAGTCGAAGGTTCACGAATACCTATCACAACCTTTCGATTACGTCATTGACTGTCCCGGAGTGAAATCCATGTGACGAATCGAGGGTGAGTCGGTTCGAGTATACTAATCCAATTAGCATACCTATAACGTGTGCTCCCACTAACCATTAGTGTTCGACAGGCACTCTCCATGTCAAAGAACACGTCATACAAGTCTTCACATAAACTTAACGCCTACCAAGTTTCATCGACTTGCGAACGATTAAGTATTTGAGCTATAACCTTTCCAGTGCCGACCCCCTTATCCAATAAGGAGTGGAACGTTTTGCTCTCAAATACATGGACTAGTTTCTATATGTTTATTTACGAGTTAGGAATGCCAGTAACTACCAGTAAATAAAGAAACATTCATTTGCCTTATATAAATGGTTTACATAATTACAAGTACAATGCCCTCACTCAACAACCTCTGAGTGGCATTCGAGGGCATACTCCTAACAAAAGTTTCCCTTGTACTCGTTGTAACCAGACTTCGATCTCGGGTCTCAGAAATTCCTGCTGAAGTTCCCTCTGAACTGTTAATCGAGCAAGCATCTGCTCCTGAACGGACTTATGACTCAAGGCGCGGCGATAACGTTCGCCTTGCCCGGGTGGTATAGTATCTCAATATCATCATCTTTGATTAGTTCCAACCACCGCCTCTGTCGCATATTTAACTCCTTCTGAGTAAATATATACTTTAAGCTCTTATGATTGGTGAATATCTGACAGGTAACGCCATAAAGATAATGACGCCAAATCTTCAACGCGAAAACCATGGCTGCTAGCTCCAGGTTGTGGGTCGGATAATTAACCTCGTAAGGTCTCAATTACCGTGAAACATAGGCAATAACCTTCCCATTCTGCATGAGTACACATCCGAGACCCTGTCCGGACGCATCACTATAAACCACAAATCCTTCCGTCCCTTGCGGTAAAAAACAGACAGGTGCTGAAATTGACTGGCTCTTGAGTTCCTCAAAACTCCGCTGACACGCGTCGGACCACGTGTATTTCTAATCCTTTCGCAAAAGGTTCCTCATTGATTGAGCGATTTTAGAAAATCCTTCCACAAACCGCCGATAATAACCGGCTAATCCAAGAAAGCTTTGTATTTCCTTAACATTCTTTGGAGGTAACCAATCTTGGATAGCCTATGTCTTCTGAGGATCAACACGCACTCCGTCTGATGAAATTACATGCCCGAGAAACGACGCTTCGGACATCTAGAACTCACATATGGAAAACTTTCCATAAAGTTGCTCTCGTCTCAACACGTCGAGAACCTGATGAAGGTGAAGCTTGTGCTCCTTGTTGCGATATTTCTTACACGCAAGTGCACGTTATCGTTTACAAGTAATAAAGTTATAAGTAGAGTATCATTCCCACGAGGACTGAATCTCTAACTACCGATTTTTATGTATTCCAGTTTTATTTGAACAATCGAATTTGGGTTTTGCACTTAATAACTAAAAGAATTACTAAAAGTCTAAACAGTAGAAAACGATAGCTTGAATAAAGGGGAAATCAAATAATGAATAAGTCTAGGATTCTGAATCCACCTCGGTTTATCCGAATTTACTCTCGATTATCCGTAATAAATAATTTTCCCAATTTATTGAAGGCGGAGTTGCTAACATATTCTACCGCCTCTCCCGAGGTCAATAGATTTGTCTAAAGGCGAATAACGCACTCTATCACTAGGTGAATTAATTCGTCAATAGGCGAAAAGCATAAAATCTCCAAAAGGCCACGTAGTTCCTATGAGTATATTCCTATCTCACAGAATAAAACGGTCCTCACCAATAGTTCCTCACCAAATCTCCTCTCCCGATTCGAATTGAATGATTAAATCAATACAACTATTGACCAGATAATTGCAAGCATTAAACACAATTGGGAAAACTCAACAAAAAGGTAATTAATTGAATAATCTCAAGCAATTCGTCAAAACGTAGGTTTCATCAAAACCCTAGATTAAGGTTTTAGCCCGACATACTAATAATTGAAAATACAGAATAAATGAATGAAAGCATTAAAATCAAACGCAAATGAAGCTCGGATTCCTCCGTTCTTCGGCTTCCGCCTTCTGCCCTTGAAGTCTTCTGCTTCCCTCTTCTTCTGCCGTCTCCAAGCTTAACTCCAAAAGATTCAAAAGATAATTAATTAGGGTCTTAAACCCTATTTATAGCTCAGCACATCCTCCAAATCGCATCCGTATGAGTAGGTCGAAAACTGGCTTCGAAAAGGCCCAAAATCCGCGCGGACATACAAAAACCGCCAAGTGTGCCGCGGCGCACTAAATCTGTGCCGCGGCACATCGCCTTCAGCTGGATGCCTGGGCGTCCTTAAATTCTTACAGGCCGCGGCTCACTGGGCAGGCCGCGGCATGAGTACGCTGATTACTCTGCGCCCGGCTGGGTGTCTTCCTGTGCCGCGGCCCTGCTTCCTTGTGCCGCGGCTCATAGCCCAGATATGCCGTTTTCGCCCGTTTCGCCTCGTTTTAGCTTCCGGACTTCACTTTCCTGACAAACATACAAAATTAAGGCATTAAAGGCTCATTTAGACAATTTCACTCTCCAAAATAATACAAAATAATGATAAATAAGCGTATAAAAATACGCCTAACAAATACCCCCAAACTTAAGCCTTTGCTTGTCCTCAAGCAAAAAGAATTAATTTCAATGAAAGAATGTCGTGAATCATCGTGCAACTCGTAGTGTTCAACCTAATCAATACTATTCTGTAATTCTCTCTGAATAATACGAGTGTCGTAATAGCGAGCTATACTCAGAACACTGATCCCACAAAGTAATCAAGTTCAGTCCTAATTACTCGTTCATGAAGAAAATCTAGCTCAAAGATTAACAAACGTGAATCAAATCGACCGTCAATATGAAAGGTTAAATTAAACAAGCTAGTTCACCCCGTTCCTCAGTCTAATGGCACAATTTTCACGAGTTTCATAAAAATAATCCTCGGACAGTATTCCCTTATATATATGCTCAAGAAATTGATTCGAGTTGACCACTAGGTTCGGATCTCGGGATGTTTCATCGGGATAATCCTAGGGTAGAACTTCCATTCTCATGTATTGGGAAACCGTTTGACGTAAAAGACACTCATGGGGCACATGGATGCTTCTAGTTACTAAGTTCCCTTCTACAGCGGAGAAACAACTCGAATATATAATTTCCGCATGTCCGAATCACGGTCGCTGTTTTACGCGAGAGTAAACAACGGGTCACGCGAATACCCCAGGTTACTAGGCTCCCTATCATCGGCATGTGAAATATCTAAATCACTAGTCAAATCAGGGTCGTCGTTTTACGCGAGGCTAAACAACGGGTCACACGAATACCCCCGGTTACTAGACTTCCCTTCATAGAACAACATTATCTCGACTTTTGGGAAAAACTGACCAACTCTAAACTTAATCTAGGTGCCAACACGACTAAAGTAACTGGACGACTAACTAACCGAAAAATGTAACCAAACGTATTGACAGTGATTTTAAAACAAGTATGCATCCTCTCTTATCCGCCAAGACCTCTACAATCACGAAAAAATTTTGGACCTAAATGAATACTAAGCAGAAACAGAAATCACTGACTACAACGCGACTAGAACTCGACCGTTTCTTCAGAGATAAAAACAGTGTCGTAACAACATTATCACACAAATAGAAGCACGAAAAATTCACGAATAAAGAAGAATTAAGACAAGCAAGGCTATCGAAAAAAAAAAAAATAACGCAAAGTAATGAAAAGTGCAACGAAATAAAGTACAGCAATGAATGTAGCGACAAAAAAGTAAACCACCCCCAAACTTAGGACGTACATTGACCCCAATGGACAAAATATGATATGCAGTAAAAGTAAAAGGTCAAGTACTCCCCTCCAGTCCTCTCACGAGCTGGTGCCAGCATCATCCGGTGAGGAGGGTGGTGTGGCTGGCCGGGCGGGTGCAATAAATGGCCCGTCGGGATGCATGATATGGGCCGTCCATGCGGCAAGGTGCTCCTGGTGATAAGCGTCCCTCACAGCCAGACGCCTTGCCTCTCGTCGGTTGGCCCGGCTGGCCTGCTCTCGCATCTCAGCTCTGACGGCAGCAATAACGCTCTCTCACTCCGTCCGCTGCTCCTCTCGCATGGCAGCCATCAAACTCTCCCTCTCTCTCCTCGTCTCCTCTCTCAGCTCCTCTCTCTCTCTCCTCAGATCCTCCCTCAGCCCATCAAACATCTCCTGTAATCTCTCTCTGTCGGGCTGCGGGCCGGCCTCTCCATGTGTCAGCAAAAGAGGCTTCGAGGGATCCCTCGTGGGCCTCCTCCAGCAGAAATCCTCTCCCCCGAGCGTGCGCCGACGCTCCTCCCCACTGGTCAAAATGTGATATGATGCAGTGGTCGATCGGGGCCTGGGGAGCAAGCATCGGCTCGTCGTCTGACCACGTCAGCCCCGACTGCCGGCACAAAGCACACATGAGAGAGGGGTGCTTCAACCCCGTCTTGGCCCCCCTGGATACACTGGAAGATAGATCGGACCAGGATGGGGGCCACATCGAAACGCATCCCGGAAGTGATAGCATAAAGTGTCCGGGCGCGGGAGAGAAAAACAGTACGGATCTGGGAGGTGGGGTCAATGCGTGCGCAGATAAAATAAAGCCAGGCACGCCCGAGCCGGCTGAGGCGCGAGCTCTTGAAGTGGAAAGTGGAAGAACCTTGTGCGCGCTGCTCCCAGTCGGAATCGGGCTGTGCAATAGTCTCGAGCAGGGCCTCCTTCGTGAGGCTAGTCATCACTCGGTCATAGGCCGACTCATCTACCACCGGAAGCCCAAACAACCTCCGAATAGCAGCAGTAGAGAAATCAACTGTAACACCTCGGACATCGACCTGAGTCCGAGACTCTAATGACGGCAACGTATGGCCCGCCCAAATGTGCTTCAGTAGTGCACTGGCGTAGAACTCCTGTGCAATCGAGATAACTGCTGGCTCGGGGGGTGCAGTGAATCTGGCCCACCCCATCTCATCAATCATGGTAAGCAGTTCCCCGTCCTGAGGAGCTGGAGTAAATCCCCTTTCTGGAATAAGCGGTCGAGGCCGAATCTTCTCATTGAAGATCTTGTTAATTTCAGGGTCCGAAAACTGATGCCCCTCCGACTCGGCCCGACTACGAGAGGTCTCCCCTCGAGTGGGGGATGACTGGGTCCTAGGTCTCTTGCTCAGCTTCTTTGTTCTCGCCATAGTCAGTCCTGAAAAATAAAAACACCAGGGTTTATTTACGCAAACAATAATAACAATGATCTACACTCGGCTAAAGATGTCCAGCCAGAAATCCAGAATTTAGCAAAATAGCACATTCGTGAGAGAAGGATGAAATTGGACTTAAACGTTTAAACTGGACGTAAGGGTTGGGATTGCTGTAAATTCAGAACGAATACGTTGCACAAAGATTCAAAAGATTGCTTTAACACAGAAAATTTTTCACTTAGACATTTTATCAAACACCTTAAGGGCACGAGTTTACTTGAAGAATAAACATGACTATAGCTCGATTCAACCCCCAAGAACAGAAACACAATTCATTCATCATCAAAACAACGCACTCAATTCATTCATATTCCAAACTAACCATGAAAATTCGATTAAAACTACTATGTTATCCCCTAAACCATCCTAGAACTTTTTGAAGGAAAATAACATGTTCAATCCATCCAAAGCATAAACGACTTCAAATTTAAATTCATAAACAAGTAGAGATTAGAGATTGGAACATACCTTGATTGGTTTTGTGAAGAGTGCAAGAAGAAATCGCAAGAAAAAAAATTAGAAGAGTGTTTCGGCCGATTTGCGCGCAGGGGAGGGAAAGAGAAGGAAAGAAGGCGTACCTGGAAATGCCGGCTGAATGCGTGTTATAAGCTACCTGGGCCTTTCGAATTCCGCATGGTGTGCCGCGGCACAGCTCAAGTGAGCTGCAGCACCGGGTACAGTTCCTTCTTGGCTGTTCGTTCGTTTTGTCGTGTGCTGCGGCACAGATTTCGTGTGCCGCGGCTCAGTACTAAAGTGTGCCGCGGCTCATTTATGCCGTGCCGCGGCACAGGGTACAATGGGTTTAGCTCATCTCCTTCGTTTTGTGTGTGCCGCGGCTCACAATACTTGTGCCGCGGCTCAGGCTTCAGTTTCTTCCCTGGGACTTTTCTGCACAGAATTTTGAGAAGAACACGTTAAAAGCGAGAGGCAGAAGCAAATTGAAGCACAAAAATGAAGAAAAATAAAAATTAAGAATGCAAGAAAAATAAAGAAACGCAAAAATCTACAACTACGAACTCGGGTTGCCTCCCGAGAAGCACTAAGTTTATAGTCTTCAGCCGGACCTATTTGGAAATATTAGTTCGCTTTTCGCAAACTCCATTTGGTTTCCTCCCCGTTCATCGAACCGTTCATATGGTTTTCAAAATTATGACCATTGGTCGTTAGCGATTCGACTTTCGGTTCGGTCATCAAATGTTGTTTGCGGAAAGGTTTCGACGTGAACAACTTCCCGAAACACCCGTTTTTTCCATGACTATATGTCTGTTGGGCTTCCGGCTTACTCTCCTCCTTCACGAACGCACTCAAGACTGAAGCAGATTTGTCCGCATGCTCGAGAAACGCTACTCGTTCTACATCCTTCTTAAAATTGGACCAGCCACCGAATCTGAATTTTTCAACCGACTATGTTTTCGGTGCTTTCCTCTTTCAACTGCATCTACACTTTCAATTTGTGACCTTTTATCAACACTTCCGGGACATGGGAAAGATTTGAATACTTGATAAGTAACTTGCTCGTCTTGGACCCTCAGAGTTAACTCCCCTTTTTCCACGTCAATAAGGGTTCGGCCCGTCGCTAAAAATGGTCGTCCCAATATAATCGGGATATCTTCGTCTTCCTCCATGTCAAGAACGATAAAGTCCGCTGGAAAGATAAATTTATCCACCTTTACCAAAACATCCTCAATCACTCCCCTCGGATACTTAATCGATCGATCCGCCAATTGTAAGGAGACTGTTGTTGGCTTGGCTTCCCCAATGTCCAGCTTTTTGAAAATCGATAGAGGCATGAGGTTAATACTAGCACCGAGACCGCACAGTGCCTTATCAAAAGAAAGATTCCCCATGGTGCACGGTATGTTGAAGCTTCCCGGATCTTTCAATTTTGGTGGGAGCTTCTTTTGAAGAATTGCGCTGCACTCCTCCGTCAAGGCGACCGTTTCAAACTCCTCAAGTTTTCTTTTCTTCGACAATATCTCTTTCATGAATTTAGTGTAGCTCGGCATTTGTTCCAACGCGTCGGCGAACGGAATGTTAATGTGAAGCTTTTTGAACACGTCAATGAACTTAGAAAGTTGTTTATCCGCCTTTTTCTGCTGTAACCTCTGCGGAAACGGGACAGGGGGCACACATCTCTTCGGGTTATCCGGCAACGTTATTAAAGGTTTCGAATCTTGTGACTCCTCTGTCTCTAAATTATTCTTTTCCTCACTTTCCTTCTTATTTTCACACCGCTCGGGCTGGTCCAACACCTCCTTCCCACTTCTTAGACTGATCGCATTTAGACTCTCTCTAGGATTTGTCTCTGTTGTACTAGGCAATGCTCCTTCCGGGCGGGCTGTCAACACATTAGCAATTTGGCCCAGCTGGACCTCTAAGTTTCGTATGGAAGCGGAATGGTTTTGCAATGTCGCTTCAGTACGGGTCATGAATTGACTCTTATTTGCCCAATTTTGCAAGTGCTTCCTCGAGAGAAACTTTTGGAGCGGGAGGGGGCTGCTGTTGATTCTGAGCGAACGGGGGCTGGTTTGAGTTCTGTCCGTTTCTCCACGAAAAGTTGGGATGATTGCGCCACCCCGGATTATACGTGTTGGAGTACGGATTATTCTGCCGATTTCCATTTCCCACGAATTGAGCTTGCTCCATCTGATGTTGCTCGAATGGGTTTCCAACTTGACACTCCGCGCTCGGGTGTGATCCGTTACACCAATTGCATGTCTCTATGGTAATGGGGGAAGGTGCGTGCGAAAATGCTTGGAGTTGTTGGGTCAAGGCGGCGACTTGAGCTGACAATGTGGAAATCGGATCATTACTTGAAACTTCCATAACTCGCTTCGGCGTCAATCTTTCCAATGGCCATTGGTATGTGTTTGCGGCCATAGCTTCCAACAGCGAGTGTGCCTCGGCCATAGTCTTCCCCATCAAAGCCCCACCGGCGGCTGCATCCACAAGAGTGCGTGTAGAGCCACTCAACCCATTGTAGAACGTCTGAATCTGAAGCCAATCAGGAAGGCCGTGATGAGGGCATTTCCGTAACAAATCTTTATATCGCTCCCAAGCCTCGTGGAGCGATTCCATATCAAGCTGACCGAAAGTGGTGATCTCATTTCTTAATCTCGCCGTTTTAGAAGGTGGGAAGAATTTGGCAAGAAAGGCTTGCGCTAACTCTGCCCATGTTTTGATCGACCCCGGCGGTAAAGAATTTAACCAAAATTTAGCTTTATCCCTCAAAGAGAAAGGGAAAGGCCTCAATCGGATCGCATCGTCGGTGACACCATTAGTCTTGAAAGTGTCACATATCTCAAGGAAAGAAGAAACATGAGCGTTTGGGTCGTCATTCGACGATCCACAGAATTGGCTCGCCTGCACCATCTGAATGATCGCAGGCTTGATCTCAAAATTATTGGCTTGGATCGAGGGACGCCGAATTCCCGAAAAGTTTGCATTGACCTGCGGCATGGCATAGTCTCGAAGAGCTAGTTCCGGTTGAACTTGCCGCACCTGGTTATCTCCTCCTTGGATTTTGATATTTTTGGCCATGTTGACCGTCGTCTGCAACTCTCTTTTCTCCTTCTTGCTCCTTCAAAGAGTGCGCTCGAGCTCGGTATCCAAAGGTAGTAGGCCTTCGTTACCGAGTTTTCTCATGCACTACACGAAAGGTCCTGAAAGGAAAAACAAATAAACAAAATTAAATACACAAAAATAAAAATAAAAACGTTCAAATTAAGACTAGAAATACTTAAATCGATATTAGAAAATTTCAGTCCCCGGCAACGGCGCCAAAAACTTGTTGCGATATTTCTTACACGCAAGTGCACGTTATCGTTTACAAGTAATAAAGTGTTAAGTAGAGTATCGTTCCCACGAGGACTGAATCTCCAACTACCGATTTTTATGTATTCCAGTTTTATTTGAACAATCGAATTTGGGTTTTTCACTTAATAACTAAAAGAATTACTAAAAGACTAAATAGTAGAAAACGATAGCTTGAATAAAGGGGAAACCAAATAATGAATAAGTCTAGGATTCTGAATCCACCTCGGTTTATCCGAATTTACTCTCGATTATCCGTAATAAATAATTTTCCCAATTTATTGAAGGCGGAGATTGCTAATATATTCTACCGCCTCTCCCGAGGTCAATAGATTTGTCTAAAGGCGAATAACGCACTCTATCCCTAGGTGAATTAATTCGTCAATAGGCGAAAAGCATAAAATCTCCAAAAGGCCACGTAGTTCCTATGAGTATATTCCTATCTCACAGAATAAAACGGTCCTCACCAATAGTTCCTCACCAAATCTCCTCTCCCGATTCGAATTGAATGATTAAATCAATACAACTATCGGCCAGATAATTGCAAGCATTAAACACAATTGGGAAAACTCAACAAAAAGGTAATTAATTGAATAATCTCAAGCAATTCGTCAAAACGTAGGTTTCATCAAAACCCTAGATTAAGGTTTTAGCCCGACATACTAATAATTGAAAATACAAAATAAATGAATGAAAGCATTAAAATCAAACGCAGATGAAGCTCGGATTCCTCCATTCTTCGGCTTCCGCCTTCTGCCCTTGAAGTCTTCTGCTTCCCTCTTCTTCTGCCGTCTCCAAGCTTAACTCCAAAAGATTCAAAAGATAATTAATTAGGGTCTTAAACCCTATTTATAGCTCAGCACATCCTCCAAATCGCATTCGTATGAGTAGGTCGAAAACTGGCTTCGAAACGGCCCAAAATCCGCGCGGACATACAAAAACCGCCAAGTGTGCCGCGACGCACTAAATCTGTGCCGCGGCACATCGCCTTCAGCTGGATGCCTGGGCGTCCTTAAATTCTTCTGTGTCGCGGCTTACCTGGGCTGTGCCGCGGCACAGAGTACAGTTTACTCTGCGCCCGGCTGGGTGTCTTCCTGTGCCGCGGCCCTGCTTCCTTGTGTCGCGGCTCATAGCCCAGATATGCCGTTTTCGCCCGTTTCACCTCGTTTTAGCTTCCGGACTTCACTTTCCTGACAAACATACAAAATTAAGGCATTAAAGGCTCATTTAGACAATTTCACTCTCCAAAATAATACAAAATAATGATAAATAAGCGTATAAAAATACGCCTAACACTCCTCCCAGTCACGAGAATAAATTAAAATGTCATCAATGAAGACAACCACAAACTGATCCAAAAAGTTGATGAAAACCCGATTCATTGATTCCATGTATGCCGCAGATGCATTAGATGACCCTAACGGCATTACCACGACCTCATAATGACCATAACATGTTTGAAACGCCGTCCTCGCAATATCCGACTCTCGAATTTGCAACTGATGGTATCCAGATCTTAAGTCGATCTTGGAAAAATACTGAAGTTCCATGAAGTTCATCTAAGAGATCATCAATACGGGGTAGATGATACTTAATCTTGATCGTCACTCTGTTCAACTCCCGATAATTAATACACACACGAAACCAACCATCCTTCTTCTTGACAAATAACACTGGTGCTCCCCACGGGGACGTACTCGGTCGGATATAACCTTTCTCGAACAATTCCTCAAGTTGAATCTTAAACTCCTGCATTTCGGTCGGGGCCATCCGATATGGTGCCTTCGATAATGGGGGCGCACCAGGCTCCAACTCCATTGTGAAATCCACATCCCTAGGTGGAGGTAAACCAGGTAGCTCGTCTGGGAGTACATCGTCAATCGATAACAATGATACCACGAATGATTGAACACCTCGATTGCCCTAGAACGGTCAATCGATGACAATGATACAGTGAATGACTGAACACCTCGATTGCCTTAGAATGGCCAATCGATGACAATGATACAATGAATGATTGAGCACCTCGATTGAGTAATTTCGCTGCTTCCATCATATTAATAATTCTTCTGGAATAATGGGGATTACCTCCCTGAAATACACACTCGGCTCCAACGACTGAAATGATAGTGACCATACGCTTACGAACACTGAGGATGGTATCATGACGATCCATCCAACTAATACCCAATATTACATCGTCCTTAGGCAAAACCACCACGATTAGGTCCACCAACCAATCGCGGTCATTAAGCTTAATTCGGTCAATTCTTAACCTCATGATTTTTGAAAATTCTTCTACCGTCAGTTAGACCAATAATATAAGGTCCACAATTAATCGGACTAACCAAGTGAAGTCTATTCAAACATGATTCGGAAATGAATGAATGCGATGTACCAGTATCAAAAAGAGTACACACAGGTTGAGATAGAATTACGAGTATACCTGAGATCATTCGGGCCTCCGGATCGTCAGTCCTCTTCATCGCGTGAACCCGGGACTTGCTGGACCCCAAACCAGACGCTCCCGTCTGATAAATATGAGCTCCGCCTTTATTCGCTTCCATCGTCTTAAACGACGCTGACAGAGCAGTCTGATTCTGAATCACTGATTGCTTCGGGGCCTGAGATGCTACCGGAGTCGACTTGGCGTCCCTTCGGCAAAAATGGGCCTTATGCCCAAAAATCCCACAATTATGGCACGTGATAGACGGTTTCAGACACTTAGTGCTGTAATGACCCGACGCTCCACAGTTGAAACAGGTGATGGCCAAACTGGCCGCTCGGGACTGAGATCCCGCACGATTATGCGCCGTAGAAGGTCTCTCAGAAACATTAGGGCCCGCACGAGGCTTCTTGAAGGTTGACTGACAGCCTTCAGACTGATTACGCTTCGTTGATTTCTTGCTGACAGATGAAGGTTGTTGCTCAGCAATTTCCGTAACAGCAGGCTCATACGGGAGAGTTCTCTCAATTAATTCGGCCAGAGTGGCGCAATGATGATTATGCAATTGCATATGGGTCATCATGCCCTGCATAAAAGTGAGTGGATCAACCCGAACATCTTCCGATCGAGCGGAGTCCTGGGTACGGTTTCCCGACAGTGAGTGATTATTCCCCGGGTTTCGGCCTGCACCGCGGCCTCTCCCCGTGCATCCCCTGATAGCTCTCTCCATACTGAAGTAGGAAGGTCGCATGATAATCGTAGATCTCGTATGAGTACCGCATTATAATTTACGTCATGAAATGATGAAAATGAGCATACGCGCTCTAACACAGTGATTACATGAATGATTAAATGAGGTGACATGATTATCTGATGATATTCCTGAAATGATTATCTTGAACAAGTTAACAAGATTAGTGATATGATCTTCAAGATCAATAACTGAGTAATGAAATGAACTGAGTGATTAATGAGTTAACGTGATCAACATGATCAAAAAGAAAATGATGTTTGAAGATTATTAACTGATGAATTATGAATGAATGATTATTTCCAGAAATTATACCATGGCGTTAGAAGTCTTATAGTTCTTTCGGTCTGATGCGCTCGGCATTTGCACAGGTCACACGTGACGCGAAAGTCCAATGATACTAGTCCGATGACGATGATTTCAAATGAGACATAACTCGGAAGGTAGTATTCAAAACCACGCTCCGATACCAACTTTGTAACACCCCAAACTAGGCGGATATTACAGTGCCGTGGAACCCCGACTGGGACCCACCAGGCGAATGAAAATTAATGAATTAAATAATATAATTGTAGTACCGAACCACATTATATCATCAATTACTCCGATGAGGAGTTTCATTTCAACACACCCAAGATAATACTAAATACCTGTATATTTTATATGAAGATAAAATACACAACACTGAATGAAATGGAGTATCCAAATAGAATTCTGCAGCGGAAAATAAATGACAACACGAATGACTGAAAGGATTGGGGCCCCTACTAGTATCACTGGGACTCCCCGCCATCAACATTTTATTCCCGTGCTTTTACCTTGCCATGACCTGAAAACAATATCCCCAAACGGGGTCAGTTACACAGAACAACAATTCTCAAGAGTTGAATAAACACAATCATATATACTGTATAAATCACAAGTTCGATCAAAATCTCAAACCGTCGAACACATGCGATCAAAAGTGAATCGGTCAGGTTATAACCCAAGCCTATTGAATACATACGCAATCAAACATGCTGTATGAATCAACTAACGGTACGGCTCAAAGGGTGGCGTCATACTACGCCCGGGATGGAAATGTGTCCGTGCACAAGCCACCAACGAGTATCGATCGAATACACGTGTCGTCTTGTACCTAATCAATATCACGAAGTAATCATCTCGTGTGCACAGTCCAATGTGAGGCCAACAACCAACACAGGACTTAATATGTGCCCAACATGAAAATCCTACACATACCAACCGGCACGCCAGTATGACCCGGAATGCCACGAGATAACAAAAGTGACATCGAAATCAATAATGACTCACCGAGACGAAATGATAGTGAAATGAATGATAGATCAATGAAATAATTGGAGCCGTCGTTCCTCGTTACTGAAGTGATTAATTGACAATTACAAGTCTCAATACGGTTAATACATTATGAATGAACTATAATTATGAATGAACAACAACGAAAGGAATGAATATCCTTTTAACCGAGTAAGAATTAACTTACACAACGCCGATGAAGAATGTCCTTCCACAAACAACGTCCTAAATGAGATGTCGGTCGCTCGAACAACCTTGAATAACACAATTACCAACAATCTGGTTCAACACATGAATCAAACAAGAGTATAACTAACTCAAAACGTCGATACGACTAAACCAAGTTCATTGGGGCATTATATCGAACACGTTGTGGCCAATATTCGATTGTCTACAACCAAACCTCAATAATACCAATATCAAATCCCCAAGAAGTGTTTCAAACCAACAAAACATCTTCAATACGATCAATAATCCAAAATGAATATACAAATTCGTGATTACAACAACATTAATCGAAACCCCCCAAATCCAACTCAATATTCAAAGTGTTCTTGAATAACCTTTCAATAATCCAATGAATATTCATACACACTCGTAATCATACGTACATCTCTTCATACAACATGATTATAACGTCCAAAACATCATATCTCAACACAAAATCGAAATCCAAGATGTTGAAGAATATTACCTTTGAAGATCCAAGCACTTCGATCCGATGAAAACGCGTTAAATCGACTATCCAAGCTTCCCAACGAGTCAAGATGATGAAATCCGAACACACAAGTGATTGATGATGACAAAATATATCCCTCAAGCTCTCTCTCTCGGAACAAAGTGAAGAAATGAGAAAATGAACTCAAAGTCCCGTCCAAGACATATATAAATTGCCGGAAGTTACGGCCGTAACTCAGCCTACTTACGGACGTAACATCCCAGGTCAACGGCCTTACGGCCGTAACCAGCCATATCGTACGGCCGTAACTCGGCTTCGTCCAGAAACTGCGACAGCCATGCGGTCGTACCCACACCTGTCTTACGGGCGTAACTCGCCCTCATCCAAAACACCTGCCGATAGCCATACGGCCGTACCCGCACACCTTACGGGCGTAACTCGACCGATACGGCCGTAACCGGCCAAACTTACGGGCGTATGAAGCCTTCGTCGGAAATCGCTGGGCACCTGCCGACACGCACGATCAGAATCGGCCAAGCCTTACGGCCGTACCTGCCTCAACTTACAGCCGTATGCCGCAACCCTTACGGCCGTAAGTCCTCTTCGTCCGACATTGCCCGAAAGTCACGAACACACCTTATGGCCATAGCCTGTCTACCTTACGGCCGTATCTCACCTTCGGCCAAAACACCCTTAAACCAACAAATGCATGTTACAGCCATAATGCCTGAGTAGTTACGGCCGTAACCTACTGCTGGACAAGATGAAATTCCGACAACTCCGATTTCTCGCTATGATTGATGAATGATCCGACATACCATACGTATGTGAAAGTGAACAAGTCCAACACATGCCAAAGATGATATTTCCAGCATAAGACTACCAATCACGATGATAATGATAATACTCTCGTCTTGACACTCAAACGGAGATGAATTGACGATCGGAAACTGATACACGGTTATAATATGCCAACAATGAACACAAATGAACGAATCATGAATGATTAGTGATTATTAATGAGTGAAAATTACTGAGTGACAATTACTGACTGATAATTACTGAATGATAATTACTGAATTACAACTGGGTATTACATTTCCTTAGCTGTCTTACAGTTCTTTACCTCTTAGAATGTGCCTCTGTCGAGAGTGACAAATAATACATTCCTAGCTACATTATCGAGGTTCGAACGCTTGTGATAGTTAGCTGTCCATTGCTTGTGCTCCTTCTCGAGTATTTCAGCGTGAGGTTGTCCTTCTATCCTTGCCGCAAAATTAACCTTCATTATCTTATTGGACCTTCTGGGATGACGAATATCATCTCCTCGTGCATGGCTGCAAAATAAGCTTCCATCCTAATTCTCCAGTCATCAAACTCATTAATAGAGAACATAAGAACCTTGTTTATCATAGAGGTATCCATTTAAGAAATAGGAAAGATGCTGAAAATATGATACGGTTTTCAAAGGCTAGTGATTTCTAGATCTGACTCAGTTAAAAATTGACTGATTCTTTTTAGAATCAACCGCTCCGATACCACTTGTTGGCCACTAAGTATACAATAAACACCTTAGAAACTAAGTGTACAATTTTCGAAGTTAATTGCGTAGCGGAAGTCTGTTGTGTGAGTTGCTGTAAATACAGCAACTAGGTGTTCTACTGTTTGCTTGATGCGTCCAGTGTTTAACAGTGTATACTAGATAAATCACAATAGAATGAAAACAATAAAGACATCAAGTAAATAATACACAATTTAAAGTGGTTCGAGGTAAACCCCTCTACATCTACTGGTCCTCCACACAGGAGTAAAGAGTTTATTAAAATCACTACATACACAACTACGTGACTTTAACTCACTTGTCTCGGTATCGTTCACACAAATTGGTATAGGGACTGTAGCTTAGGGCCGCTTACACAGATTGACTTGAGCTCTTTCGACTCGCTTCTTCTCACATAGATCAAAGCTTCGTATTTAATGCTATTCTTCCCACACTGGTCAGAATATGCACGGATCTTTAGTCCACACAGGGCTAATGATAATCTCAACGATAAGGGTAGAACAAATCTCAAACAGCAGCTTTATCTTTGATGAACGGTCGTTGTATGCTGTGTTGTTTGCATTGAGGACTTCGTATATTTCTCGCTTGAATACTGTTGTATGCTCACGAAATATTCTTCTTTGTAATTGCTAGACTGTCAGAGTAATATGTCAGAGCTTTTTCGTGATAATGAATATTGTGTTTTTTAAGTCCTCTTGCTTGGGGCTATTTATAACCTTGGAATTGTATCTGTTATAAATGTAGCCGTTGCCGGTTGATGAGATGTTGATGTCTGTCTCTTGACTAGAGGCTGCTGAATATTTGAATTAAAGCAGATCGCAATTCATGCTTCATATATCATTTCTGTCTTTGCATTAAATGCTATTTAGAGCGTTCAGATTTGTCTCTCTCCGACTGCATCAAAATGATGTCCTATTAGCAATAAATGCTGATTTAACCTTGAATAGTTTATGAATGTACAATTTTTATCTCACAACAGTTTAAAGATTCTTTTGTTCAATTCTGTTGGATGTGTTTTAATTTTATTAAGTAAAACATCTTCAGCCTGTATGCTGTATCCAACGCTTTAAGTCTCTTTGCTGTATGATGAGGGCTCTGTAGGATGGACTGTAGAAGATCTCTTTGCTGTAGGGACAGACTGTATGGACAATCCTAACAGCTTCCATGCTTAATAGTATTCTGACTCATTTGAGACTACTTTGTTGTATGTTGCAATTATCAAATCAGGAATGTTTATCCCGACAAGCTATATTCACCATCTTCACCGACCACAAGAGTCTCACATATATGTTCTCTCAGAAGGAGTTGAATCTAAGACAGAGACAGTGGATAGAACTTCTTGAAGATTACAACTTCACCATTCAACACAATTCGGGCAAGGCCAATGTCCTAGCTGACACTTTGAGTAGGAAAGCGAGCGTGGCTAGACTCATGATAAGGTAATGGAATGCCCTGGAAGAACTAAGCCAATGGAATCCATGGTAGGCTAAGACACACATTTTATGTGCTAATTTGACCATGAAGCCGGACTTACCTCTCCAAAAAGCACAGACATAAGACAAAAAATTGTGTAAGCTTATGTAAAGGGTCGCACAAAGCGATAAATCTGAGTTTAGCATGTCTGAAGATGGAACACTAAAATTCAATCAATGAATATGAATTCCTGACAATTATAACACCCCCAAATCATTCGGGAATATTACAGCGCCGCAGACCATCTCCGTGAGGATCTACCAGGCTAAATACAGAAAACTCAACAACACAATACATGCCGACATGGCTAAATAACGAACCATTAGACGGATTTGGTCTTTTACCACAACATACACATCAACCATACATTACTCTTTCTCGCAACTCATACCCACGCAGGGGGTAACATAAATAAACATTCCCATAAAACGGGAATAATAGACACAACAGATGGACAAAACAACAAGACATCGCCAAAATACTCAACACCGGTCTTCATGTGATTAGTATCGTCGTCTTCCATCATACTTCATAACGATCCTGTGAATTGCTCCCCAGCAATCTGCAAATACCTGGATGCAATACAGACATCCACCCCCCCCCCCCCCCGAATACTCGGGGGTTATCAAAACTCCACTGTTTTGCTAGTGCAAGTATAAATACAAAGGCAAGCCATACACATACTCCAAGAACATAGAAATCGTGAATATACTTCCCAAGATAATTCACTTGCTCAAAACAGTGTGAATTATGAAAGATAGTAATAAAACCATTTTACATCTTACAAAACATTTTACGATATCGGGAGTTTTGAAAGCATTTGGGGTTTAAGAATTTTCAAGCCTTCGAAACACTTAGGGACACAACACAAAAATCATTTATTTCAAAATACGATTCCGATAACAAAATACGGGGTCCACGACCCAATCATAACATTCCAACCACAAGCACGGGGTTCTGTGAATCAACTTATTCACATCACATACTCACAAGAATAACCCGACATAAACTACACCGTGTAATATCCGCAATTTGGATTTCCGGTAATTTTATTTTTTTGGCGGAAGTCCATATTAGCGACACTATTGTTACCATTTCGTTATTCCAAGAATGATTAATTATACACTTTTTGCCATACGAGTTCGTCTCGGTGTCGTTCTGTTGAGTTTCGTGTTCTTAAGCGACTTTTCCACGTATGAGTTCGACTTTTTAAAATCACCATTAATTTTTGGAAACTCCAAAAATTATGAATCTTTTCAATTTATGATAGAATCAAGTTAGCTTTCCAATGGTTCAAACGGTGAGTCAATCGGAGTCCGGACGAGGGAGTTATGGTCGAAATAGCTAAGACACACACATGTTGCAGTTTTGGCCGACCCGCCTGTACCGGGGGCCGCGGCTCGCCGGCGGTGGCTGCGCACATCGCGAGTCACCGCCGCAGCACACTCGGCCAGGCCGCGGCACACCGCCGAGCACCGAGGGCGATTTCGGCCTGTGCCGCGGCACACTCGGCCGGCCGCACACAGCAAGGGCCGCACTATAATTACGTTTTTTGAGAGGATCAAGCTCATTTTTCATCCTATATCCGAGAGAGAGGGTTTGTGGGAGAAAGTTTCATCATCAATCACTTGAATACTCGATTCTTCATCATTTTCATTCGGTTGTGAAGCTCGGATCGTCGATCTAACGCGTATTCATCGAATCAAAGTGTTTGGATCTTCAAAGGTAATATTCTCAAACCTCTTGGATTTCGATTTGTGTTGAGATATGATGTTTTGGACGTTATAATCATGTTGTATGAAGAGATATACATATGATTGTGAGTATACATGAATATTCATCGGATTATTGAAAGGTTATTCAAGAACACTTTGAATATTGAGTTGGATTTGGGGGTTTTCGATTAATTGTGGTTGAAATCACGAATTTAGATATTCATATTGGATTATTGATCGTATTGAAGATGTTTTGTTGGTTTGAAACACTTCTTGGGGATTTGATATTGGTATTATTGAGGTTTGGTTGTAAACAATCGAAGTTTGGCCTCAACGTGTTCGATATAATGCCCCAATGAACTTGGTTTACTCATATCTACGTTTTAAGTTAGTTATACTCGTGTTTGATTCTTGTGTTGAACCGGATTATTGGTATTTGTGATATTCAAGGTTGTTCGAGCGACCGACATCTCATTTAGGACGTTGTTCGTGCAAGGACATTCTTCATCGGCGTTGAGTAACTTAATTCTTACTCGGTTAAAGGGATATTCATTCCTTTCGTTGTTGTTCATTCATAATCATAACTCATTCATATTGTATTAACCGTATCGAGACTTGTCATTGTCAATTAATCACTTCAGTCATGAGGAACGACAATTCCATTCATTTCATTGAGCTATCATTCATTTCACTCTCATTTCATCTTGGTGAGTCATTATTGATTTCGATGTCACTTTTGTTATCTCGTGGCATTTCGGGTCATACTGGCATGCCGGTTGGTATGTGTAGGATTTTCATGTCGGGCACATATTAAGTCGTGTGTTGGTTGCTGGCCTCACATTGGACTGTGCACATGAGAAGATCACTTCGTGAGACTGATTACGTACAAGACCACATGTGTATTCGATCGATACTCGATGGTGGCTTGTGCACGGACACATTTCCATCCCGGGCGTAGTGTGGCGCCACCCTTTGAGCCATACCATTAGTTGATTCATATAGCATGTTTGATTGCGTATGTTTTCAACAAGATTGGGTTATAATCTAACCGATTCATTTTTTATTGAACTTGTGGTTTATACAGCATATATATGATTGTGTTTATTCAACTCTTGAGGATTGTTGTTCTGTGTAACTGACCCCGTTGGGGGATTTTGTTTTTCAGGTCGTGGCAAGGCTAAGGCACGGGAAGATAATGTTGACGGCGAGGAGTCCCAGTGATACTAGTAGGGGGACCCCAGTCCTTTCATTCACCGTGTTTCCTTATTTTATTTCCACTGCAGATTTCCGTTTGGATTTTGAGTTCATTCAGTGTTGTATATTTTATCTCCATATAAAATATACTTGTATTCAGTCATTTCCTTGGGTGTGTTATATGAAACTCCTCATCGGAGTAATTAATGATTTAATGTGGTTCGGTACTACATTTACCCTCTGTATTTCATTCATTTTCACTCGCCTGGTGGGTCCCAGTCGGGGGTCCACGGCACTATAATATCCGCCTAGTTTGGGGTGTTACACGCCGTGTCAAACATTACCATGACAACAGTCTCACAGCACGACAACAGAGAGCACAACTTTGCAACTTGACCATACGGTCGAACTCAACACACCACAGAGCTACAATACACAGAGCAACCACAGGACTCACGTACCCTTACCAAATTATCACAATCAAGGTCGACAGGTTGCGTGCGCAACGATCGCACATTACGGCCGTAATCGGCATCGCCTTACGGCCGTAACTGAACTCCCAGTGCCCACTGCCTGCATTCTTCCGAGACATACGGCCGTAACCGAGTCCTCCCAGGTTAGTTTGTTAGGCAGCCTTACGGTCGTAATCGGCCCAGCCTGCCCTCCGACTGCCCGGTTCGATACTCAACGACGTCTCGATCATGCGAACGCACTGACTAAGATTCAAAACATTAACGAACAGTCTACGAAGCTCAACGTACCACAATACAAGCATGTAATTCTAAAAGACGCGGACGACAACAGTCCGTTCGACCGAAGAAAGTCAACGAAATCAGAATAAAGATCTCGAGTATTACAACAATGACGAACTCAAGAATAAAATTTTAGCAGAGGCTCACCGGTCTCAATACCCAATTCATCCAGGCAGTAACAAGATGTATAAGTATCTGAAGAAACACTATTGGTGGGTGAATATGAAGAACCAAGTAGCAGAATTCGTAGAAAGGTGTTTAATCTGTCAAAGAGTGAAGGCTGAACACTAAAGACCATCAAGATTGCTACTACCGCTTGAGATTCCCGAATGGAAATGGAAACTAATCACGATGGACTTCATGACGGATTTGCCAACAACTAGTGTAGGATATAAAACAATCTCAATAGTAGTGGATAGACTTAAAAAGTCAGCCCACTTCTCATCCATAAGAAAGAATGATAGTCTGCAGAAGCTAGCAAGGACGTATATCCGGGAATTTGATAGGCTGCATGGAGTACCTGTAGACATCATATCAGATCGTGACCCCAGATTTGTCTCAAAATTTTAAAAGAGCCTTCACGAGGAACTTGGAATGACATTGAGTTTCAGTACTGTAGCTCACCCTCAGACGGACGGACAATCCAAGATAACGATACAAGTCATTTAGGATATGTTACGAGCATGTGCGCTAGATTTTCAGAAAAGTTGGAGTCACCACCTACCTTTAGCTAAGTTCGCATACAACAGCTATCAGGCAACCGTCAGAATAGCCCCATATGAAGTATTATAATGAAAAAAGTGTCGATCACCAATACATTGGGAGATTGATGACCGATGGACACCAATGACTAAGCAGAACTGAAACCCGATAATGAGAGTTGATCTAGTAGAAGAGGCTATGGATAAATTCCGAGTCATTCGGGAATATATTTGCACCGCTCAGAGCAGACAGAAAAGTTATGCAGAACAGAAGGAAGGATTTGGAATTCGACACAGGAGATAAATGATTATCGCCACGCAAAGGATTAATCAATTCGAAGAAAGAAGGAAAGCTTATCCCTAGAGATGTCGGACCTTTCGTGATCCTAGAAAGAATTGGAAAATTGTCATATCGTCTCGAGCTACCAATCGATCTTGCCAGAATGCACGACGTATTTCATGTCACGATATTAAAGAAATATCATCCGAATCCTGAACATGTTATCACGCATGACCTATCACCAATCAATGAGGACTTAACTTATGCCGAGAGCCGATCAGGATCATAGATCAACAAGTACGCAGGCTAACGGACAAGAAGATACCGTTGGTTAAAATTTTATGGCAGAACCATAAACGAGAAGAAGACGCAACGTGGGTAGCATAGGAAGATATGAAGAAAATTTTCTCAGAACTATTGAATAGGAATTTGGAGAGGATGTGAGACCCCAACGTAGGGAGGATGTGAGACCTCATTCTTTTGTATGTAGATTATATTATTAATTCTCATATTTAAAATCTTATTTTATTTCATTGTCGAATAAATTTAGTTCTTACCTTACGTATAGTCTCGTTAGATAAATAAACCCTACAAGTTTTTAGCAACCTAATTATTTTTATTATTTCAATTAAATAAAATAAAAGGATAAATCCATAATCTAAATGGGCTATCTAAATTGATAATACAACTTAATTATTAGGCCTATGATTTAAACTTTGGGCTTGAATATATTAGGGATATATGACCACTTAGTTAAGTAAACCATATATTACTTAAAATACTACACCTAGTCGAAAACGCCCATGACCAACCCAACTTAAAAATACTACGTAATTCTTAACAAATAAAATCAAAATACACGAGATCTGTATAAATACATGTATAAAGTCGGCCTACATTAAAAAGAGAAGGGAAGACTTTGAGTTGCCATAATTTTAAGTCCTTCCAAAGACACTTGTTATCTTAACATGCTAAGTTGACCACAACTCACCCACTCACTCCACCTATATAAACTTCCACCTTCAAAACTCCTCCCCTATTTTACAATACAACAAACAAAAAATCTGCACTTCTGAGAGAGAGAGAGAGAGAGAGAGAGAGAGAGAGAGAGAGAGAGAGAGAGAGAGAGAGAGAGAGAGAGAGAGAGAGAGAGAGAGAGAGAGAGAGAGAGAGAGAGAGAGAGTGCCGAAGTCAGGAGAGAGGAGAAGATAAAAAAAGGGGAGAAGGAAGAAGAAGAAGAAGAAGAAGAAGAAGAAGAAGAAGAAGAAGAAGAAGAAGAAGAAGAAGAAGAGGGAGAAGAAAGAAGGAAAAAGGTAAGAACTTCACTTCAAAACTTAGTTATAATTCTTCCTTCTTCTCTTTCTAATTTTGAAAACTAACAAGCAAATAAAATTATCATCCATTGTGTGATTATGCATGGCCAAAATATAGAAGAAGAGGAAGAGAGGTTCTTTTCAACCTACAAGACACATCCAAGTGGGTAAATTATCAAGATCGTTTCTTATTTGAAAAATTAATGCAATTATATGATATATATATATATATGTGTGTGTGTGTGTGTGTGCGTGTGTGTGTGTGTGATGGTGCATGTAAAAGATTAATTTGTTACACTTTGATTGAACATGTTTGACGTAAAAATGACATTTTCTCATCATGCATGTGATGATTTAGTGTTTATTGAATTTTATTTTGATATACTTGATGATTTGAGCAAATATTTCAATTATGAAAGTTGTTTATAAATATTATAAATATGACCCTTGAAATCGAAAATTCCCTAATTAGAATTAGAATAGTGGACTATGGTAGGAGGATAATTAGTCACCGAAAAATTTCACAATTCGAACCTAAAACTCGAAGAATAATTAAAGTAACCTAATTAAGATGAATCATGGGAGAAAAATTGATGAAGCCACAAATATGGACTTATATCCTGGAAATTTGACTTAATATATCAAAGACAAGTTACCCATAAAATTTTACCTAAATCAGAATTTACTAAATAGAGGGTTGCCGTAAAAATATAACTTTTAAGAATTTCGGGCCAAAACTGTAAATTTCAGAAACTTACTGTTTTGAAAATAAAATTTCCAGAATAATTGATCTTAATGGACTCATAATAATATAAGAAACTTATCCTGAAAATTTGAAGTCAATCCGACAAGAAACGAAAGAGTTATAACCGGGTAGAAAAAATCCCATTAAGATTTAATTAAGGGGTGAAATTATAATTTTTCAAAGTATAAAATTCTAATCTGGACAGAAAACAAAAATACAAGACTTAGGGATCAAAATGCAACTGGAATCACAATTTTTGGAGTTAAAACGAATCCGAATAAATTAATCAAAGTTATAATAATTTAGTAAAAATAATAATAATAATAGTACTTAAAACTTGGAAGGGCAGAATTGTAATTTATGTGGAGTAAAACTTTCATGCAACTTCTGACCTTAAATTCTTATGTCATAAGGGACTTTTCGTAATAATTTTCAGACGTATAATCATTCCGTTCCGACTTAAATTTACCATAATTTAGTAAAAATAATAATAGTACTTAAAACTTGAAAGGGTAGAACATAATTTCTGAACGGTTAGACTTTAATGCAACTTATGACCTTAAATCCTTATGTCATAATGGACTTTTCGCAATAAACTTCATAATTGTCGAACGTATAATCATTACGTTCCGACTTAATCAAATTTACCATAATTTAGTGAAAATAATAATAGTACTCAAAACTTGAAGGGCAGAATTATAATTCCATAAGCTAAAACTTTCATACAACTTCAGACTCAAATCCCTATATCGTAACGGACTTTTTGCAACCAAGTTCGTAATTTTCGGACGCATAATCAATCCGTACCGAACTAATCAAGTTTATGAGTTTATCATAATAATCTGTTAAAACTCACACAATGGACGTCTGACCATCAACCGATTGAACTAATTCCTCTCATTTACCCAAGTGCATTTATTACTAAATAATCACAATGACATCTTACAATATGCATGATCATCGTGAAGCACAACATTTATGTTAATCAACAGAAATCGGGAGTAAGTGTTGTGCGGACCTAAGTGCTACGACCTTCGGGCGGGAGCCACCGCCAGAGTCCGTACGAGTACATTTAGAGTCCCTTTTTATATCTATATGTACTGAGGGGCAGATAGTATAAGTCATGAATCGAGCAGTGTGCTGTGATTCTAGGCAAAGCTAATGTCGTATCCTATTCCCTTGAAGTCGAAGGACGTAGTGTTCCTAGGGTTACTGGGTCGTAGAATTAAGGTATAGTCGAGATTATGATATGATCCGGGCATAGACCCAAGATAAGGACATAACGAGCCCAAATAAGAAATAAGGCAGCACGTCACCAAGCATGAGAGCGATAAGCTCAAAGGCCAATGTTATAGTGACGGTCCGACAAACGCCCAAGGCTACAGTTACTAAACCAAAGGTGTGGCGGTAGTAAAAGGCCAAACACTGAGTCGAATTCCTTACGAAGGACTTGAGTTAGTGGGATAACTATGAGACCGTGTTCCAACCCTTCCATTTGTCTTTTTATTGATGTTCTAGCAACAAGGCAAGTATTTAATTATATGTAATGTACTTTATGCATTTATAATGGCTGGATTGTGTATATGCGGGAAAGGTTGTACTGTTCACCCACGGATACTCGACGGGGCATATTGGGATTTGCAACTTGAGGGACGGATCACAAATGTGAGGTTATCCACTTAAGGATGTCTGATTGGGCGTTTAGGGTTTCGTACCGTGAGAGGCAGAACACGGATAATCATTGACTGACTTGGAATTTCTTTTGCTTTAATGAATCCTAATGAACTATGTGATAACTTGAACGATATTCAGGAATATTGAAATGCTTTGTGAAAATGATTCTTGGTAAATGACTTAATATATTTCATATAATTATGTACTTGCACTAGTGATTCCAGCACTAACCCCTTAAATGGGGGAAATGCCTTTCATGCATTTCAGGTGTCTCCCAGATAGAAAAGCCGACATGTGTCACGCCCCCACACTAGGGTTGGACGAGAATGCGACAGTTAACATAACAAATAACATTTGTGATAATAAATTTCTAGTAAGCATACATGTGCCAAATCTTAGCCCGATGAATAAAGACTGGTTATTCCATAGAAAAGAAATATTATAAGTATAGCAGAATCATTACATCAAGTACAAAAGAATACAACAGAAATCAGAATATAGTTATGACACAGTAACAAAAGAAATATTTAACGCAACATCATGAATCCTATGTCTTGGCAGTACTCGAAGTCAGTCTTCACTTCTTACCAACATATGCCTCTTCTTCCTCTTTGTCTTCTTCATCTAGTTAGGTTTTCGAAAAAATCAAAGTGGGGTGAGAATAATGGATTCTCAGTGAGTTGAGTTTGAGTATTTTATACATATATATATATATATATATATTGAAATATAATTTTTTTTTCCGAGGTTTTAAAATAATATTATTAATAATTGGTGCAAGTTTTTAAAAGGAATACAATGAATTATAACATGAATGTACATTCAATCTCCATAGATTGTTGTTGAGTATGATGATGTGCGGCGTCGAGCGCCCAGTGAATATTTAGCTTCGGGAGGTCGTCTATAGGACTAAATCCCTTAGCCTCCCTATAATGTCTTAGACCGTAATATCATATCAATATTCAGTCAATAATTGTACGAGGAAAACTAATCATAGAACACATGTATCCCCCACTATGACATTCTAACTGACATCTTTTGAAGGCATGAATTTGGTCAAATTCGACCAATCAGAGAAACACTAACAACTAAACCATGGAATAACAAAGAAATCGTTATACTACGAGTATATTTTCGATATTCCATCATTAATCTAAGTTAAATCGGATTAAAAGAACAAAGCCAACCCGAAAACCCCAAATACCCAAAACTAGAATTTTAAGAGTTTTACCTTGATTCGAACGATGGGAGAAGATCGAGAGATGTTTAATCTGTACTAGGTGCTAAATAAATGATGTTAAATTCATGATGTTTGGTCGGAGTTTCGCCCTATAATGCTTAAAATCGTCTGGCCTCCGAGGAGGAAAAAAGGAAGAAAAATGATGGAATAAGGGTTGCAGCCCATTTATATAGGCTGAAGCATCGTTACGTACGCAACACTCTTCGTGTTACGTACGTTAAGTTCTTAATACGCGTTAAGCTATCCATGTTGCGTATGCAACGGACTTCGTAGAGGCCACTGCCTCGGTGCAACAGGTAATATTACATATGTTGCACGGGGTGTCTAGGATACGTAAGAACCGTTAACGTACGCTACATTCAAAATTTAATGTACGCAATTTCCTGTCCAGTGCCTACTGCCCTCGATATCCCAAGTATCTATACATACATTGTGAGGGTTCAAGAATACGTGCAATAGCCTGTTATGTACGCAAGGGTGCCTTAAAATGCTTCTGACTCAAACCTTCAGTAAGTTCATGTTCGCTACATCAACGAGTAGCGTACATTAATGTTGACCTTTACGTACATTAAGCGTGGAACATAACGTGCGTAACCTTCATGAAACGTCTTGATGTATAAGACGAATACATGATGAGGTTTACAACTATTCAGTCACAACAGCACGTCCAACACGAACATCAAAAAATAAGCTCAAATACTAACGATTCTGGAGAAAATATAACGAAATATAATATGTAAATGTCACAATGAGTACAAATTAATCACAAAAATTGGAAAATATGGAAGTAAAAAGTACGGATATTACATTTAATTCCTCTAAAATGAAGTTTCATCCCAAAACTTACGAAGTGAATAGCTCAGGGTATCTCGGCTTCATGCTCTCTTCTATATCCCATGTGGCCTCTTCCACTCCATATCTCGGCTATTACACTTTAACCAAAGGAATGGTTTTATGCCTAATTTGTTTGACTCGATGCTCCAAAATCTGGTCTGGTCTCTCTTTGGTCGTAATATCGGGTCCCACTTCAATCTCCACATAATCGATAATATGACTAGGATCTTGAATGTATTTTCTCAACTCAGAAACATAAAGTACGTTATGGACATGACCCAACGACGGCGGAAGACCCAAATGATAGGCCAGATCCCCGACTAGCTCTAGAATTTCGAATGGTCCGATATACCTTGGGCTAAGTTTACCCTTCCTCCCCAAGAAATAAACTCCACAGGTCGACGACACCATCAACAAGACATGATCTCCGATTTCAAATTCCAATGGACGACGATGAACATCTGCATAATATTTCGATCAGCCCTGTGCGGTCAACAACCTATCACGAATCAAGGCGATCTTCTCTCTCATCTCAATTAATAGGTGTAGCTCGGTTCCGATCAGCTCGAACAAATCATCGAAAATAATGGTGATCTACACGGCCTCTCACATAAAGCCTCAAATAATGCCATTTTAGTCGAGGCATGCCAACTGTTGTTGTACGTAAACTCGATTAATTGCAAGTGTAACTCCCAATCATCCCTCTAGTCTAGGGCACATGCTCTCAGCATATCTTCGATAGTCTGAATCGTCTGTTTTGACTGTCCGTCTGTCTAAGGATGATATGACATACTGAGTCGCAACTCAGTACCCAATGCCCGATGAACAAATTGCCAGAAATATGATACGAACCGGTCATACCGATCTGAAATAATACTCTTAGGAGTCCCATGTATTCAATCTCCGGAATAAACACACGATCCAATCTCTTGGCTCCCTAAATATCCTTAATTTTGACAAAATGAGCTAATTTGGTTAATCGATTGACAACAACCCAAATCCTATTCATTCCAGTCTGGGTCCTCGGCATACTTATGGTAAAATCCATCGAGATATCCTCCCACTTTCACTTGGGAATAGGAAGTGATTTCAATAATCTTGACAGTTGCTGATGCTCGATCTTAACATGTTGACAAGTCAAACATTTTGACACGAATTCGATAACATGCTTCTTAAATTGCCCCACCACAAGTTACTCTTTGCATCCTTATATATTTTACTTGTACCTGGATGAATGGAGTAAGGTGAAGTGTGAGCTTTTTTCGTAATCATCTGCCTCCACCCAAAATCACCTGGCACAAACAAGCTACCTATGAATCTCAAGACTCCATCGTCCTGGACCACAGATTTCCCCTTATACACATCTTCCCTTAACATAACCAAAAATGGATCCTGATACTGCTTCGCCTTGATATCATCAACCAAGGAAGAAGTGATCTCTAATGCACCTAACTGACCCTGAATCTTCTGAAGCAAAACCTCGATACCCTGTCCGATAAAGTCTTAACGGATCTTTGACTGGGGAGTAAGTACCTCTACCATCTCAAGCTATACCGGCTTACGACTCAACGCATCAGCTACCACATTCATCTTATCTAGATGGTAAAGAATCTCAAGGCTATAATGCTTGATCAACTATAAGCATCTAAGTTGTCTCATATACAACTCTTTCTGGCTAAAGATATACTTTAGGCTCTTGTGATTGGTGTAAATCTTACATAAGGAGTCGTAAATATAACGTCTCCAAATCTTTAGAGCAAAAACGACTGCTGCTAACTCTAAATCATGAGTAGGCTAATTCGCCTCATACGGTTTCAACTGTTGATATGCATAGGCTATCACCCTATCCCTCTGCATTAGAACACAACATAGTCTGAGTCCTAAAGCATCACTGTAAACCACAAAATCATCAGTACCTTGAGGCAAATCTAAAACTGGCGCTGTAGTCAGGTGCCTCTTCAACTCATCAAAACTGTCTTGCCTCTTTGAGTTCTATTCGAACTTTTGGGTTTTCCGAAGCAACTGTGCAAGTGGTCGAGCAATCTTGTAGAATCTCTCGACAAACCTACAATAATACCCAACGAGTCCTAAGAAGCTCCTCACTTCTTTCTCATAAAAGGCAGTAACCATTTTAGCACTGCCTCTATCTTCTGAGGATCAACATGAACTCCTTCTGCCTAAATCACGTATCGACGGAACGTCACTTCCTTAAGCCAAAAATCACATTTTGAGAACTTCACATATAATTGATTGGCTCTCAAAATGTATTACATAATATAGAGGCACTTGGCATGCTCCTCCTGACTCCGGGGATAAATAAAAATGTCATCGATGAAGACAACCACAAACTTATCAAGGTACTCGATAAACACCTTATTCATCAACTGCATGAACATGGCTGCCGAGTTGGTTATCTCGAACGGCATAACTACGAACTCATAATGATCGTGCCTCGTCCAGAAGGCAGACTTCAGAATATCTGAATCCCAAATCCTAAACTGCTAGTATCCGGATCGCAAATCAATCTTCGAGAAGACTGTCGCTCCTTGAAGCGGATCGAATAAATCATCAATACGCAGTAAATGGTACTTATTTTTTATCGTCAAATTTTTTAATTCTCGATAGTTATACATAAACAAAGTGCTTCATCCTTCTTGTTAACAAACAGGACTGGTGCACACCAAGGTGAAGCATTCGGCCGAATATACCCTTTGTCTAAAAGCTCTCCCAACCGTTTCTTCAACTCTAACAATTCTGACGGCGCCATACGATATGGTGCCTGAGAAATAGTAGCCGCACTCGGCTGTAAATAGATAGAGAACTCGACCTCTCGTTGTGGTGGTAATCCCGGTAAATCATCTGGAAACACATCGGGGTACTCGTTGATGACTGAAACCGCCGAAAACTCAACTCCCATGTCATCCGCCTTCATGGCGTAAAACCAGTAGCCAATACAACCTTGGTTCAAGAGTTTTACCGCCTTCATGGTGCTAATCACGCCCACAAAACTATGCTCGTTCTCATCCTCATCCACTATCAAAATAGTACGACTCCAATAGTTCATGATAACACCATGACAATCTAGCCAATCGTCCCTGAGGATTAAATCCTTGTAAGGATTCGATGCCTAAAACGAAGGCACAGTGGAAGAAAAAACAAATATATACCAAACCCGTAAATAAGACCGATCATGCATCATATATACGAATATAAAAGGACAAGAGTAAAGATATGAAAACATACCCTTGAAGTTCTTTGATTGAATGCTGAAGTTGATGACGGTGACCGCAAATCCGATTTGATAAGTCCTCGATGATCTAAATGCTGAAAGCATCACGTCTCTACTAGCCATGCACCGGGAGATGATCTGAATAACTACCCACTCATTATCCTCCAAGGATACGGCTAGAAAAGAGTAGTAGGGAATGATTTATTAAGTTTATAATCACTCTAAGTGATATAAATTTTGTTCTTGATTTTTCTTTCTCTCTCTAAGGTGTAAGAACTTGATCAAAATAAACTCTCTCTCTCTTCTCACAAGTGTTGGCCGATTTTCATGTTCAAATGGAGGAAGATGAACTTTGTTTTATAACAAAGTCCACACTAACTTTTAACCATCACACCTAAGGGTTGATAATGATAAGATGACATCTTATCATCCTTTTGTCCTCAAGTGTTAGGAAGCCTCCTCAACACATAAAAATATGAGGACAAAGTCACCAACAAGGGACCTACAAGGAGGGGGCGGCCTACACCATAATTGAGAAGCATTTGTTCGTTTCGGTCCGTGAAACAAACTGCTGTGTGTCCAGTCCGACTGATACACCTTGGTTTGTCTCAAGTAAAATTAATACAATTAATTAATATAATTAATTATTTATTTTAAAATATTATTTCTCCAAGAAATAATTATCCATGAATTAAATTAATCACCTAGTAGTTTATTTAATTCACCAAACCGATTTAATTTATCCAATAAATCAAATAAGACATCCAATATCTAAAATTCATAATAAGAGATCCAGTTCATATTATTCCATCGTCTCCCTAATGCGCGACTCAGTAGGTTCATCTCAGTAAGCAATGGGAGAAAGCAAAGAGTTATAGCACCACCTACCCAGTCCCGCAGCCTATATTGTAACCTTACTGAGAACGAATGCTAGGTATCATTCAAGAACCATTATGTATTGAATACCACAAAACGTATAAACCCTTCTTTCATATGTCCCGATCAAGTTATATGGTCACGATCAATCAAACCCTATCTGTACTTGATGATATGTCTCAGTTAATGTTGTTAGGAGTATGCCCTCGAATGCCACTCAGATGATGTTGAGTGAGGACATTGTACTTGTTATTATGTAAAACATTATCAGAAGGAAATTGTATGTTTCTTTATTTACTGGTAGTCACTGGCATTTCGGACTCGTAAATATATATATAGAAACTAGTCTGTGTATTTGAGAGCAAAAACATTTCACTCCTTATTGGATAAGGGGATCGGCACTGGAAAGGTTTATGGCTCAAATACTTAATCGTTCGCAAGTCGATGAAACGTGACTAGGCGTTAAGTTTATGCGAAGACTTGTATGACGTATTCTTTGACTTGGAGAGTGTCTGTCGATTACTAATGGTTAGTGGGAGCACACGTTATAGGTATCCTAATGATATTAGTTTACTCGAACCGACTCACCCTCGATTCGTCACACGAATTTCACTCCGGGACAGTCAATGACGGAATCGTAAGGTTGTGATAGGTATTGGTTAACCTTAGACTTGAGGCTTTAGTAGGGATGTGCTTGTGATGTTAAGATTTTCATTAGAGTAGTTCGACCCAGAAAACCAGAATGTGGGGGTCAACCTCGACGTGCGTCTTGACGGGCAAGTAGCAGGTCCTACTGAATACCAAGATAGAATTCTTTCTCCTGTAAGTGAACAGGCATATGTCCTATGCGGTTATTGGCAAATGAGATCATAAGTCTTTAGCTAAAGCATTGGAGCTTGTATTAGATACACGAGAGCTCAGTGATCTCGATTTGCATTAACTCATGCATAGTGTCTAAGTTGTGTATGTCTATTCATATAGTATGAATGTCAACAAACGCGCTTAAATGAATTAATATGCATAGTGTAACGTTAATCGCGAAAATTCTCCCACGACAAAATATTAAGTTTAAAAGGTTTCGAGGTTTTCCTTCCCTCCATCGAGCTTTTGGAAAATTGAAATCCAAACCGGATGTTCTTTGGTTTCGAGTTATTGAGGTAGTCTTTTGGGGGGGTCGATAAATTCCAAGAGTGCATTGGATGCCTTCGGTTGGAGCAAATTTTATCCCTATAAACTTGTTCAGTGGCTGGATAAGATTCAGTTGTGAAACTGATTAGCGTCGATGGTATAAACTTAACTTGTTCACGAACTATAGAAACTGTAGAGGTTGAGCGGAGTGAACAAGGGGAAAAAGAAGATTGAATCATCCATTAGATGGGTTGGTGTTGGACACCATGTTATGAAGATTAATAGACCAGAAACCTGTTCGATTGCCCTCTATTAAAATTTATAAAGAACTCGATCACCACTATGAAGTAAAGCGGACAAGTACTTCCAGATTTCACATGGGAGTGTGTTATTCCGATAAAAATAGTGGGAGCTGGGTTAAAAGAATAGAAAGGACCTTAATTCTAAACTCAGATCATAATCAAATGAGTCACAAATCAATCTGTTTTACTTAGTGCAGACAAACCAAATAACAACTCTCGTAATGACAATGAACCCACTTGCAATTCTACTCGAGAAGTACAACCTAACCGGACCAAACTTTGTGGACTGGCTCCGCAATCTGATGATTGTCCTCAGTATGGAGGCACTAGGATACGTCTTGGAGGTGGACATTCCGGCACCTCCAGTGTGGACCAGAGCCAGTCAGGAAGATGTTGAAAACCACGAAAAGTGGGTTAAGGATGACATAAAAATTTGTGCCTATATGATGGCTTCTATGGCTAACGAGCTTCAGAGAGCTCATGAGAAAATGACTTCTGCTAGGTATATTTTATCTCACTTAACCGAGCTTTATGGTGAGCACAGTCGAACTGCTAGATATGAGATATCTAAAGAGCTTTTCGGTGCCAGGATGAAGGGAGGTGAGAAAGTTGGGGACCATGTCCTCAAAATCATCTCTATGATCGAGAGATTAGAGGCTCTTAATTTTAGGATGCATGATTCTCTACAAATCGACCTCATCCTGCAATCTCTTCCTGATTCATTCTCATCATTTGTTGTGAATTTCAACTGCAATGAGATTACTTGCAAATTAGCAGGGTTGATGAACAAATTGGTAACCGCTCAGTCTCAAATGAAGACTCCATGGGTGAAGGAATCTGCCCTTGTGATTACTTCTGGACCTCGGAGGTCTAAATAAGAAGAAAAAGACCAAGAAGCAGATAGGCCCACAAAGCAAGGACCTTAAGGGGAAGGGCAAGGCCCCGATGGTTCCTAAGAGCAAGAAGAAGGACAAATGCCTCAAATGCGGTGAGCTGGGCCACTGGGCAAGAGACTGTCTGATCCTTCATGGAACTTCAGGTATAGAACTTTTAGTTTTGGAAACGAATTGTTTTGCTACTGTATTTTCTACTTCTTGGATACTTGATTCAGGTGCTAGTTCTCACATTTGTAACATGAATCAGGATCTGGAATAAAGTAGGAAGCTTGGAGTAGTGGAAGTGATGATTACTGTTGGAAGCGGGTATAGTGTCGAAGCAACTGACATAGTATCACTTCTTTTGGATTTGGAATCCGGATTTGTTTTGACATTGGATGATGTACTTGTTTTTCCCAAGGGGTATAAAAATATTGTATCCATTCCTGTCATGGATCGGAAAGGCTTTTTATTTTTCATTGCTAATGGTTCCTGCAAAATTTATTTCCGTAATAAACTAGTAGGCACTGTCACATTGTTAAATGGATTGTATCATCTAAACCTAAATAACAAAGTTGTTTTAAGCACTATGACTAGGAAGCGTGCTAGGGATGAAACTAATCAAGTTTTGAAATGGCATCTTAGACTTGGTCATATTGGTCAGACCAAGGTTGACAAAATGGAAAAGGATAGACTTTTAGGTCCATTAGGATCAGATCCCTTTCCAACTTCTGAATCTTTCCGTAAAGGCAAAATGACCAAGTCCCCCTTCATAGGGACTTTTGAAAGAGCCGCTGATAAACTTGGATTAGTCCATACCGACGTATGTGGTGCTTTGGAAGTAGCACGTGACGGATATCAGTATTTCATTATGTTTATGGATGATCATACAGGGTATGGTTATGTATACTTAATGAAACATAAATACGAGGACTTCGAGAAATTCCAGGAATTTAAGGCCCTAGTCGAAAAACAAACCGGTAATCATATCAAAGCACTTTGGTCGGACCGAGGTGGCGAGTATATGAGCACAGAGTTTGACGAGTTCCTTAAAGATCACGAATTAGTGTCACAACTCACACCTCTAGGAACTCCTCAACTAAATGGTGTGTCGGAAAGAAGGAACCCAACCCTGTTGGACATGGTTCGTTCCATGCTTAGCTACACCGACTTACCTATTTACCTATGGGCTTATGCACGATTGACTACTGCTCATATCTTGGAATGATGTCCTTCGAAATCCATTCCTAAAACTCCGCATGAGATGTGGGAGGGTAGCAAACCAAGTCTTAATCATATTAGGATTTGGGAATGTCCCGTATATGTCAAGAAGACTAAGGTGGAGAAGTTGGAAGTAATGTCTGTGAAGGGACGTTTCATTGGATTCCCATATGGTATAATGGGTTATCTATTCTAAATGCCCGAAGATCGAATGATCATTGTTGCTTTTCAAGCACACTTCCTGGAAGATGAGTTCATTCAGGAAGGCAGAGCAGGTAGAAGTATTTCTTTGGAAGAATACAATGAAACTCCTTGGGAGACATCTGTACAAGAAATTGGAACTGAACCTTATGAAACACAAGTACAACCACCTCGTAGGTCTAGTAAGGTGTCTCAATTACCTGAGAGAGGTATGGTTTTTTGCACTTGGAGGAACTAGGTCTCCATGAGGTTCCAGGTGATAACCAAGAGACCGAGCCAACGACCTATGACCAAGCTATGGTGGATGTAGACTCCGCAAAATGGCGGGAAGCTATGGAAGCTGAGATAGACTAGATGCATGTCAATCAGGTGTGGACTCTAGTAGTGTAACACCCCGATATATTCGGAATAATTACAGCGCCGTAAATCCTTTGTATAAGAATTTACAAGGCTAAATTTGAAACAAACAGAAAATCACATCAAATTGTCAATAAGGTTATAATACGAAACCAGTTTTAAAGATTCGAAAAGTCCATCAATACAACCAAATACAAAACATGAATGACATACGCATACTCGAGTACTAAGAGAACAAAACAACAACAACATTTAACATCACTGAGCCACTTCATCGTCATGATGATACTGTGGCTGCTTCCTCGCTCCTCGGCTACCTGAATATTAAAACAAATGTCTACCCCCGAAGGGGTTAGCAAAACAATGCTAGTACAAGTATCAGAACATATAAATATGCAACAACAATGCATAAAAACATACACAATACGGACTTCCGCTACCGGAATCCAACAATACGAATCCAGAAGATTCAATCAACACAACATGGGTATTCCAATGATCCAGCGCCCTCAGCATAGATCCCAAGATGATCCCGTCGGACCAACACGAGGTGGAAAAACCCATCCAATGATCCATCGCCCTCAGCATATGTGATACCCGAGCCTAACATTACTCACTTGGTCAATATGATTCATGCATAACTTGTTAATTATGTGTTATTTGGATTACTTGATGTTTCATGGTTCAGTTGATCTTATAGTTAATTTCACACATAGGAATGTGCTAAACATTTGAACTCATGTCTAAAACACAATTGTGGTATATGTTACGGGACTAAGTTATGTTATTCATAGTATTTATAATACAAAAATAAAATATGTGTAAAGATCTTATAAAACTCTAAGTACACGTGGTAAGCCTAGAAGTTATAAAGGTGTCACTGACGTGTCTATCGGAGGTTAACTAGTTTACCTCGAGATTTTAGTCGGCGCGTGTAGTGGGTCACTTTAAATTGACGATTCAAGTGGATAACCATCATTCAATAAACTAACACGCGTCAAGTGCCTTTGACTCTTGTCAATACCTAATAGGATACAATTTATGATTGTATCTGATAATATTTGTAAAATACTGTGATCTGTCTATACCTCATTCGTTCCAACTGCGGTAGGAATTGAACTTATCTTCTAGTTTATCATATTAATTATATTTTTATAAATGATTTCTTCCATTCTTACATAAAGTGTCTCATTTGTGAAGTTTTAGAAAGTTTGACAATAAAGTCCTTCACTAGCATTTTCAACATTGTTCGCATGGGTAATCGAGTTTAAGCAATAAAAATACACCCTAAACTTCTACTAAACCATTTTAAAGACCATCCATACCCTAAATGAGGTCAATATATACTAGGAACCGGTTCAAACACTCCAAGAACCGGATCATAACTACTTGAATCGATCAATTATTTCAAACCTAGTCTCTAGTAGTCATTCGAGGGTATTTTGGACATTTCACCTTCATAACCGACTTAAGACACTTGGTTGATGGATAAATCCGACCCTCAACCCTCATTTACAGTCTGAACATTATCAAGAAGCTTCACACTTCGAAAAATCACCAAATATTCAAGAAGAAATCATCAAAAACATCAACACCTCAATTCCTTTGACAATCAAGGTGAGTTTCCTTTGTTTATTCCTTATTCTTGCTATGTTTCTTAGCTATTTCGAAGGTCTGAGAGCTTGTATATGTTCCTATACATGTTATAATGATGTTAAGAATTCAGCCATGGCAAACCCTTGTGTTAAATATGGATTTATGAGTCTTAAAACTCACTAAGGCAATAAAGGAACCAATTCTGCCACCTTTTGGAATTAATAGTATATGTTACTTGATCCATATGTTTCAGGGTCAGGAGTTTTAGTATACTTATTCTTAAGTATCTTAGGGATATTATATCAAAAATTGGTGCAAATTCAACTTATATTATAGTGGTTATAAGCAAAACAAAATCTGATTATGACAAGACTTTGATAAACTCTCTTAATCAAGTGTTTGTTATAAAACCTTGAAATTTTAAGTTGTGAGAGTTGAATGAACCTTATAAACAGAGACTAATAGATTTATTAAGGAATTATAAGTCCAAAATTGATTGGTTAATGGGCTGGTATACATCGATAAACCAACATAAAGTACATAGAACACCGGTTATGCGAAGTGGTAAACCCTTTCGATATACAGAGAGTTAAACCTTGCGTGTGGTATGTAAATCCTTGAAACACATTCCTTGAAACAGGTTCTGAAGATATATCATCCCAACCACCCCCTATTGGTATAAACGTAAGGGTATTACCCGATCAAGGTAAGTAGAAATCCATCTGCAACTACAATGCATAAACATAGTATTGTTTGTAAACTTGATGATATCTTGAGAGTGTATTATATTGGATGATTGATCTGTGCTATGATTAAAGTGTTTGGTTGCACCTTACATGATCAGAACATCCATTAGCATCTTCACATGCATGCATAACAGGATACTCACTAGTGTCTGCATGCATGGTACGATCATGGAAAGAAAGAAAAGAAAAATGTTTTGTTGGCCGCTGCTAGAGCACCGAGGCATGGTAGATGCATGCTTTTACGATATGTTTAGCACGGTAGATGCGTGCTTATATCATGTGTGAGACATGGTAGATGCGTGTTCTCACGATATATTTGGTGTGGTAGATGCATGCCTTATATGTCTGGCATGGTAGATGCATGCCTCATGATATGATATGATGTTGAGTTCATTCCGGTGCTTAGTACGTGGTTCAACGGGCCCAAGGATAAGAAAATGATTTTGAGAGATTCTCATTGATAATCATATGTCATATGTTGCATCAGACATGATACATAACATGCATGATTTATACTTATTGGGCTTTAGCTCACGTAGTTTATGCATTGTAGGTAATTCTGATGCTTGAGTATGTTCCCTCGCTGGATGAGTTGGAGTTCCCTTTGTTCTTTGAGGGTCGACGTACATGGATGACGAACTGTCGGGCTTAACCATGGGCTTAACATGTTTTAGTTCTTGTTTCTGAACCTTGTTTTATAAATATGTATTGTAGTAATGTACTCATGTGTTCGAGTGTCGTTGATGGTGTGAGGGGTACTTTAAGTTCACTTAGTATGTTTGTTTAAAATGTGAGGTTGTTTAAATATCGTAATGTAAAATAAATGAGTGATTTGGGAAGCTCGAGGTTTTGTTGTTTACTAATCTCTTGTAGTTATAGCTACGGGGATATTGATGTCATGAGTTTGATTCGGATTGAGACTAGATGTCTCTGTATGATACTTGTGTTGGTTTTATGTCACAGGTTTGGGATAGGTACTAGTTTAGGGGAAATTTTGTCGAAATTTCACCGTAATTTATAAGTACTAATATGATATAAGATAGTTTAGATTAGGTAGTTAGAGCGGGTGTGTTACAGTTGGTATCGGAGCCCGGTTTGTGCCCTGTAGACTGTCCATGTACACGAGCTCAGAGCATGTGGAGCACAACAAATCCAGTAAGTGTTATTTTATTTGTGTGCACTCATATTTCATGAATTATATTGACCATATGATATAGGGCTCAGTCATAAATAGAGAATAATGCCGAGAACAAGAAATGAAGGCAGTGATGGGGGTAGAACACAAGACCCAGAAATGACATCCACAAGTTCTGATCGTGATCTGATCATTGGTCGATTGACTGAACTAGTAGAAAGGCAATCTCAAAAAATCCAACAACTCATCCAACAAAGAGACATGCGAGGACAGCAGGGAGATGACAGGAGTCGACCGCCACCTCGAGTAGAACAAGTTGAATTAGATGGAGGAAGGTTCAGGAAGTTGAATCCACCGACATTTGAGAGCGCAGTGGATCCTATAGAAGCAGAAGATTGGCTAAGGACTATAGAAAACATGTTCCAGTATAGTAAGGTCTCTGAAGAGAACAAGGTACTTTGTGCATCCTTCATGTTACGGGGCAGTGCAGGTCATTGGTGGGATACGATAAGCGCTATTGAAAATGTGGCAACAATGACTTGGGCTAAGTTCAAGGAACTCTTCAGAAATAAGTACTTTATAGCTCCTGTTCGTGCAATGAAGATGAACGAATTTATACAGTTGAAACAAGGAAGCATGACGGTTTCAGACTACATCTGTAAGTTCGAAATGCTGTCTAGGTTTGCTGAGCATATGGTTAGCACGGAAGCACTGAAAGTGGAGAGGTTCCTTGAAGGCTTGAGACCAGAGCTATACAGAGATGTCAGCATGGCAGGAATTCAAGGGACGACTTATTCAATAATTGCTGAGAGAGCATTGGTCGCAGAACAGGCAGAACTGAGGATTCGACAAGCACAAGAGGTTCGGCGGCAATTTGCCCAACGACAAGGCCAACGCTGGTTTAAGAATGAAAAGAAGAGGCCACCTCAATCGCAGAATCCAGAGGCTGATTTTCCATCTAAAAAGGGGCAGGAACAAGGAGGACCAAGTAAGCGCATGAAGTCTGAAGAGGGTAGACCCTTTGTACCATTACCGGCATGCCCTAATTGTGGAAAACAACATAGTGGAGTTTGCTTATTGGGTTCTAAAGTATGCTTTTCATGTGGACAACCTGGACATATGGCAAATGTTTGCCCAAACAAGACAAAAGCTAAAGCGCAGGAAAGGGTACCAGCTAGAGTTTACACTATAACCAGAGAAGATGCTGAAGCTAATCCATCTATTATCACAGGTAACCTTCTTGTCTTTGGTATTTCAGCATCGGTATTATTTGATCCTGGTGCTACACATTCATTTGCATCTACCGAGTATGTGAGAAGGCTGGGTAGAGTACCAGAAACAATTGAGGTAGGTTATAATGTAGTTACCCCCTCTAGAGATCCAAAACAAACAGATAAGATCATACGAGCATGTAGTATTCCTATCGAAAATAGGGAACTCTATGCTGATTTAATTGTGTTGGACATGAATGACTATGACATAATCTTGGGTATGGATTGGTTATCAAAATATCATGCTAATGTTGACTGTCGGAGAAAGATTGTGACACTACAACCACCTGGGGAAGAACCTTTTTATTTTGTCGGGGTTAGTAAGAATTTAAGATTTCCAGTAATCTCAGCAATGAAGGCACAACGTTTATTAAACAGTGGTTGTGAAGGCTATGTAGTTAGTGTAATGAGCATTGAAAAACAAGATTTCTCAAACGTCAATGAAGTACCAGTGGTGAAACAATACCTTGAAGTGTTTCCTGATGATCTACCGGGACTGCCACCAGATCGTGAAATAGAGTTTGTGATTAACTTACAGCCGGGAACGGCACCAATATCAAAGTCACCATATAGAATGGCACCAGCTGAATTAAAGGAATTAAAGACCCAGTTGCAAGAGTTGTTAGACAAAGGCCTCATTAGGCCTAGTTATTCACCATGGGGAGCGCCAATATTGTTTGTTCGTAAGAAGGATGGTTCTTTGAGGATGTGTATAGACTATCGAGAGCTCAACAAAGTTACGATCAAGAACAAGTATCCTTTACCTCGAATTGATGACTTGTTTGATCAACTTCAAGGCGCATCTATCTTTTCCAAAATTGATCTGCGATCAGGGTACCATCAATTGAAGGTAAAGGAAGAGAACATCCCAAAGCGACATTGATGCAGTACGGACACTATGAGTTTTTGGTGATGCCGTTTGGCCTAACAAATGCCCCAGCAGCATTTATGGATTTAATGAATAGAGTGTTTAAAGACTTCTTGGATAAGTTTGTTATCGTGTTTATTGATGATATTCTCATATATTCGAAGACCAAAGAAGATCATACAGTGCATCTAAGGAAAGTTTTAGAAGTCTTAAAACACAAACAATTATATGCTAAGTTTAAAAAGTTTGAAATCTGGTTAGACCGAGTGGTATTCTTGGGGCATGTTATATCAGGAGCGGGGATTTGATGAGACCCAAGCAAAGTTGAAGCAATCAATAGCGCCGCAACCCACAAATTCTACGAAGTACGCGACTTTCTTGGTCTAGCTGGATATTACCGTCGATTCGTAGAGGGATTCTCCAAGATTGCCTCTCCATTAACACAACTGACTAGAAAGAATGTTCCCTTCAAGTGGATATAATCATGCGAGCAAAGCTTTCAAGAATTGAAGAGGCGGCTGACATCGGCACCGATCTTGACCATTCCAATGGGAACTGGAGGTTTTAAAGTCTACAGTGATGCTTCAAAGAATGGTCTGGGTTGTGTATTAATGTAGAATGGTAAAGTAATAGCATATGCATCTAGACAACTGAAGGAGTATGAAAAGAACTACCCGACACATGATTTAGAACTTGCTGCAGTGGTGTTTGCACTTAAAATATGGAGGCATTACCTATATGGAGAACATTGTGAAATTTATACTGATCACAAGAGCCTGAAATATTTCTTCACTCAGAAAGAATTAAATATGAGACAGCGGAGATGGTTGGAACTTGTTAAAGACTATGATTGTGTCATCAACTACCACCCTGGTAAAGCTAATGTCGTAGCAGATGCCCTAAGCAGAAAATCAGCACAATCCATTACGGCCATGACCTTGATCCAGAAGACAGAATTACACGATTTGATGAATATGGATGTGGAAATTATCCAACATGGATGGCTAGAAGCAAAATTGTCAGCACTAACCCTTCGACCTACTTTAATAGATAGAATTCAGCAAGGCCAGAAAGAGGATCAAGAGTTAGAGAAAATAAAGAAGAACTTTAAATTAGGAACCTCGTCAGATTTCCAATTGTCAGAAGATGGTATTATTCGATTTAGAAATCGTTTATGTGTGCCTAATCTTGAAGATGTTCGCAAATAAATATTACTAGAGGCACACTCAACACCATATTCAGTACATCCAGGAGCAACCAAAATGTATAGAGACTTGAAACTACACTATTGGTGGCCAGGTATGAAAGAAAATATTGCACAATATGTGGAGCAATGCCTAACATGTCAACAGGTAAAAGCTGAGCATCAAAGACCAGCAGGAACCTTGAAACCTTTATTTGTTCCAAAATGGAAGTGGGAGGACATTACGATGGATTTTGTGATAGGTTTACCAAGAACGGTTAAAGGACACAATTCTATCTGGGTTATAGTTGATAGATTGACAAAATCTGCTCACTTTCTCCCAGTTTGTACAACATACTCCATTGATCGTTATGCTCAACTCTATATACAGGAAATAGTGAGGCTACATGGGGTTCCATTATCTATTGTATCGGACGAGAGATTCACGATTTGTATCGACTTTTTGGAAGAGCACATAGAGCATTGGGTACCCACTTGTCTTTCAAGACCGCTTATCATCCACGATCGGATGGGCAATCGAAAGAACTATACAAACTCTTGAAGATATGCTCGAGATCTGTGTGATGGACTTTCAAGGCAGTGGATCAAACATTTACCCCTAATTGAATTCTCCTACAATATGATTATCAGTACAATTAGAATGGCTCCTTATGAAGCTTTGTATGGCGGAAGTGTCGATCACGTACATTGGGATGAGGTTGGTGAAAGAAGAGTTTTAGGTCTGATATGATTCAAGAAATGACGAGCGGTTTCACTAATCGGAGAAAGAATGAGAACGACTCAAAGCGAGACAAAAGAGTTATGCGAGATACGGAAGGAGAGCACTGGAATTTGACGTGGGTGATCGTGTATTCCTGAAGGTTTCTCCAATGAAGGGAATAATGAGATTTGGTAAGAGAGGAAAACTGAGTCCAAGATACATTGGGCCATTTCCTATTACTGAGCGGGTTGGTGAAGTGGCTTATCGACTAGAGTTGCCATCATCAATGTCTCAGATACACAATGTATTTCACGTTTCTCTACTAAGAAAATACATTGCGAATCCATCCCACATTCTCAAGAATGAACCAGTTGAGATGGAGGCAGATTTGAGTTACAAGGAGATACCGGTACAAATATTACAAAGAGAAGTAAAGAAACTCAGAAATAAAGAGGTGCCACTAGTCAAAGTGTTGTGGAGAAATCAACTCGTAGAAGAAGCCACTTGGGAGAGAGAAGATGAAATGAGGGCTAAATACCCTGATCTTTTCAGGTAAGTTAAATTTCGGGGACGAAATTTTTATAAGGAGGGGAGGATGTGATACCCGAGCCTAACATTACTCACTTGGTCAATATGATTCATGCATAACTTGTTAATTATGTGTTATTTGGATTACTTGATGTTTCATGGTTCAGTTGATCTTATAGTTAATTTCACACATAGGAATGTGCTAAACATTTGAACTCATGTCTAAAACACAATCGTGGTATATGTTACGGGACTAAGTTATGTTATTCATAGTATTTATAATACAAAAATAAAATATGTGTAAAGATCTTATAAAACTCTACGTACACGTGGTAAGCCTAGAAGTTATAAAGGTGTCACTGACGTGTCTATCGGAGGTTAACTAGTTTACCTCGAGAGTTTAGTCGGCGCGTGTAGTGGGTCACTTTAAATTGACGATTCAAGTGGATAACCATCATTCAATAAACTAACACGCGTCAAGTGCCTTTGACTCTTGTCAATACCTAATAGGATACAATTTATGATTGTATCTGATAATATTTGTAAAATACTGTGATCTGTCTATACCTCATTCGTTCCAACTGCGGTAGGAATTGAACTTATCTTTTAGTTTATCATATTAATTATATTTTTATAAATGATTTCTTCCATTCTTACATACAGTGTCTCATTTGTGAAGTTTTAGAAAGTTTGACAATAAAGTCCTTCACTAGCATTTTCAACATTGCTCGCATGGGTAATCGAGTTTAAGCAATAAAAATACACCCTAAACTTCTACTAAACCATTTTAAAGACCATCCATACCCTAAATGAGGTCAATATCTACTAGGAACCGGTTCAAACACTCCAAGAACCGGATCATAACTACTTGAATCGATCAATTATTTCAAACCTAGTCTCTAGTAGTCATTCGAGGGTATTTTGGACATTTCACCTTCATAACCGACTTAAGACACTTGGTTGATGGATAAATCCGACCCTCAACCCTCATTTACAGTCTAAACATTATCAAGAAGCTTCACACTTCGAAAAATCACCAAATATTCAAGAAGAAATCATCAAAAACATCAACACCTCAATTCCTTTGACAATCAAGGTGAGTTTCCTTTATTTCTTCCTTATTCTTGCTATGTTTCTTAGCTATTTCGAAGGTCTGAGAGCTTGTATATGTTCTTATACATGTTATAATGATGTTAGGAATTCATCCATGGCAAACCCTTGTGTTAAATATGGATTTATGAGTCTTAAAACTCACTAAGGCAATAAAGGAACCAATTCTGCCACCTTTTGGAATTAATAGTATATGTTACTTGATCCGTATGTTTCAGGGTCAGGAGTTTCAGTATACTTATTCTTAAGTATCTTAGGGATATTATATCAAAAATTGGTGCAAATTCAACTTATATTATAGTGGTTATAAGCAAAACAAAATCTGATTATGACAAGACTTTGATAAACTCTCTTAATCAAGTGTTTGTTATAAAACCTTGAAATTTTAAGTTGTGAGAGTTGAATGAACCTTATAAACAGAGACTAATAGATTTATTAAAGAATTATAAGTTCAAAATTGATTGGTTAATGGGCTGGTATACATCGATAAACCGACATAAAGTACATAGAACACCGGTTATGCGAAGTGGTAAACCCTTTCGATATAAAGAGAGTTAAACCTTGCGTGTGGTATGTAAATCCTTGAAACACATTCCTTGAAACAGGTTCTGAAGATATATCATCCCAACCACCCCCTATTGGTATAAACGTAAGGGTATTACCCGATCAAGGTAAGTAGAAATCCATCTGCAACTACAATGCATAAACATAGTATTGTTTGTAAACTTGATGATATCTTGAGAGTGTATTGTATTGGATGATTGATCTGTGCTATGATTAAAGTGTTTGGTTGCACCTTACATGATCATAACATCCATTAGCATCTTCACATGCATGCATAACAGGATACTCACTAGTGTGCGCATGCATGGTACGATCATGGAAAGAAAGAAAAGAAAAATGTTTTGTTGGCGGTGCTAGAGCACCGAGGCATGGTAGATGCATGCTTTTACGATATGTTTAGCACGGTAGATGCGTGCTTATATCATGTGTGAGACATGGTAGATGCGTGTTCTCACGATATATTTGGTGTGGTAGATGCATGCCTTATATGTCTGGCATGGTAGATGCATGCCTCATGATATGATATGATGTTGAGTTCATTCCGGTGCTTAGTACGTGGTTCAACGGGCCCAAGGATAAGAAAATGATTTTGAGAGATTCTCATTGATAATCATATGTCATATGTTGCATCAGACATGATACATAACATGCATGATTTCTACTTATTGGGCTTTAGCTCACGTAGTTTATGCATTGTAGGTAATTCTGATGCTTGAGTATGTTCCCTCGCTGGATGAGTTGGAGTTCCACTATTGCTGAGGGTCGACGTACATGGATGACGACCTGTCGGGCTTAACCATGGGCTTAACATGTTTTAGTTCTTGTTTATGAACCTTGTTTTATAAATATGTATTGTAGTAATGTACTCATGTGTTCGAGTGTCGTTGATGGTGTGAGGGGTACTTTAAGTTCACTTAGTATGTTTGTTTAAAATGTGAGGTTGTTTAAATATCGTAATGTAAAATAAATGAGTGATTTGGGAAGCTCAAAGTTTTGTTGTTTACTAATCTCTTGTAGTTATCGCTACGGGGATATTGATGTCATGAGTTTGATTCGGATTGAGACTAGATGTCTCTGTATGATACTTGTGTTGGTTTTATGTCACAGGTTTGGGATAGGTACTAGTTTAGGGGAAATTCTGTCGAAATTTCACCGTAATTTATAAGTACTAATATGATATAAGATAGTTTAGATTAGGTAGTTAGAGCGGGTGTGTTACAGCATAGATCCCAAGATGATCCCGTCGGACCAACACGAGGTGGACATCCGATCCAGCGCCCTCAGCATAGATCGTACAACATACACAAACACAACTCATGCATACATATATGCAAAATCACTATGTCCATCAACATGAACATACAAACACTTTATAACGAATATCATGACAATTCAACGAAGTAAATCTCATGTTCAACAACATGAATAAACCACATGCATGCTCAAAATACCAATATTAACAAATTACGATACTTGCCTCAACAAATGGCGACAAGAATTTCTATATCAATAGTCTTCTATACGTTTGGAGAATTCTCACTTGATCAGCTCACCAGAATGCAAACCTTCATCGAACAATAATTTCGGTATAACTAACGGTTCTGGATAATCGTTCAAATCATCAAATGAATCATCAAAAGGCATGATACACACTATAATGGCGATGGACTATTCTGCCCTAACATAATTTGGTTGAACCGATACTACGCTATTCGTCCTTGCAATAGCTCAATAGAATACTTTCTAAGTCCCAACACAATTCCTTCGGTTGATTGGTAAAACGTAACATGGAATTCATCCTAGGAGGATTCTAATCATGTTATATTATAACAAGATACCCGAAACTTCAATGAATCATCACAAAGACTTGTTTACTAGTCTCTTTCTACGAATAAATCCTTAAGTTCAATCCGTTAATTCATCACTGAATGTTCGATCATACCATTTTCATGAACTAAGGTAATCTTCGAAAACTAGATATAATTAAGTTTAAAATCTCAAGATGCACTAATCAATAGTCTAATCACTAGAAGGTTTGCTCAACGATTTCAACAACCAAGAAGAATCGAAAATAATTGAATTTAATCTTCTAAACCATGAAGAAAAGCTCCTCAAGAAGATAACTGATTCAGTCTACTCAAAACAGGTCCAAAACGTTACTAAGATCAGGCTAAAGGAGTTGGTGAAGGATCACATACCTCAATAAATTGATGAACAATGAAGAACTTGAATAAACTCAAACACCGGAAGCTTGAACACCAATCTACAAGGCCTAAGCTTCCCAAGAATCGTCCCAGAAGGTGATATGAAGGTTAAGAGGTGATGAAAGATCTCCAGAACACGGAAAATCGGCCAAAGGAAAGGTGAGAAATGAAATAGGGTCGAGGTCTATAAATAGAATTCTGGGCATTACGTACGTTATGCAAATAACCTTACGTACGTAACACCCTTAACGTATGTTATACCCTAGCTATAGCATACGTAATCGTCTGACAAGAACTCACTGGCCTGATTTTGGCATTTCATTACGTACGTAGTCACAATGGTGTTACGTACGTAATATCCATGTCCTTAGCGTACGTAAAACATGCACCATAGCGTACGTAACACCTATGTCAAGGTTCACGCGCAACATCACACGAATCTTCCTGGCCCCTTCCTCGGCCCCCACACGCCGACCCTTATCCGATCTCAAGTTGACTTAGCTTACGTACGTTAATCATATCAGATAACGTACATAATGCTGCAGTCTCAACGTACGTTATGGACGTCTGATAGCGTACGTTAACACATGCAGAACCATGCATGCAGAATGCTGGAGATACCAAAACGTAAAGGTACGAAATACGGGAAACCAACCTCCGAATAATAACATCACAAAGTTGAATCTTACAAGATAAATACACAATAATTATTCGGGCATTACATACTACCCCTCTAAAAAGAAGTTTCGGCCCGAAACTTAAATCGCAAACAATTCCGGGTACCTCGACTTCATACTATCTTCCATCTCCCAAGTTGCTTCTTCGACTCCATGTCGAGACCACTGAACTTTTACCAAGGAGATCGGTTTATTCCTCAATTGCTTGACTCGACTCTCAAGTATCTTGATTGGATTTTCTTCGAACGAGCCATCATTAGCCATTTCAATCTCGCCAAAGTCAATGACATGACTGGGATCCGGTACATACTTCCGCAGTTGGGATACGTGGAAAACATTATGAACATGACTTAACGATGGTGATAAGGCCAATCTGTACGCCAACTCTCCAACTCTTTCAAGAATTTCGAATGGTCCAATATATCTCGGACTCAACTTTCCTTTCCTACCAAAATGGAAGATTCCCCGGGTAAGAGAAACCTTCAATAGCACATGATCCCCGGTCTCAAATTCCAGCGGGCGACGGCGCACATCTGCATAAGACTTATGTCGACTCTGGGCAGTCAACAGCCTTTCACGAATCAAAGCTGTCTTCTATTGAGTCTGAACTATCAATTCTGGTTCCGTCCCGATCAAGTCCGAAGAATCATCCCAGCATAGGGGTGATCTGCATCTCCTCCCGTATAAAGCTTCAAATGGTGCCATCTTAATGGAAGCATGCCAACTATTGTTATAGCTGAATTCAATCAACGGCAGATGAATCTCCCAATCGGTTGACCAATCTAAGGCACAAGCTCTAAGAATATCCTCTACTGTCTGTATAGTTCTTTCGGACTAGCCGTCCATCTGAGGATGATAAGCCGTGCTAAAGTTCAGCTCGGTTCCCAAAGCCCTGTGAACTGCCTTCCAAAAGTGCGACATGGAGCGACCATCTCGATTCGAAATAATGGTTCTTGGCGTTCCATGCAATCGGACTATCTCTGTAATAAACACTCGTGCTAATTTCTCAAGTCCCCAAGTGTCTTTAATACCCAGGAAATGAGCCGACTTGGTTAGTCGATCAACTATTACCCAAATCATATTCATTCCCATCTTGGTCCGTGGCATATTGGTGATGAAGTCCATTGATATATCTTCCCACTTACACTCAGGGATCGGAATTGGCTTCAACATTCCGGCAGGTCGCTGATGTTCAATCTTAACCTGCTGACAGGTTAAACACTTCGAAATGTATTTTGCTACATCCTTCTTCATATTTCCCCACCAGAAGTTTTGTTTTAGATCCTTATACATCTTACTGGTGCCCAAGTGAATAGAATAGGGCGCGCTGTGAGCTTCCTTCAGAATTTTCTATCTCAAAGCATCCTCATAGAGAATGCAAAGACGATTCTGAAATCTCAGAACTCCATCGTCTTGTACCACGAATACTGGGGCCTTTCCTTTCTTTATTTCGTCGCATAACTGAAGAATCAGAGAATCATTCAACTGCTTAGATTTGATTTCCTCGACTAATGACGAAGTTAGTTCCATTACGTATAGTTGCCCTTGGACTCCTTGTAATCATACTTCAATCCCTTCACGGATCAGTTCTCGTTGAATGCTGATTTGGGACGTGAGCACTTCCAACACTCGGAGAGAAACAGGTTTGCGGCTCAGTGCATCAGCTACCACGTTCGCTTTGCCTGGATGATAGAGAATCTCCAGATCGTAATCCTTGATTAATTCCAGCCACCTTCTCTGCCTCATATTTAATTCCTTCTGACTGAAAATATACTTGAGGCTCTTATGATCTGTGAAGATCTGACAATGAGTGCCGTACAAGTAATGTCGTCAAATTTTTAGAGCAAAGACTACAGCGACTAACTCCAGATCATGAGTCGGGTAAATAACCTCGTATGGTTTCAACTGTCGAGAGGCATAGGCAATCCCCTTATTCCTTTGTATCAATGCACATCCCAGACCCTGATTTGAAGCATCGCTGTATACCATGAATCCCTCAGTACCATCTGATAATGCTAGTATAGGCGCTGTCGTCAGTCTTCTCTTAAGTTCATCAAAACTCGCCTGGCATTTCTCATTCCACATGAATTTCTGAGTCTTCTGCAGTGGTTGAGTAAGTGGGCGAGCGATTTTGGAAAATCCTTCTACAAAACGGCGATAATATCCAGCAAGTCCCAAGAAACTTCGGACTTCCTTCACATTATTAGGAGATTCCCATTCCAAGATTGCCTCGACTTTCTTCGGGTCCACCTGAACTCCGTTAGCTGATATTACATGCCCAAGGAAGGTCACCTCCTTAAGCCAGAATTCGCATTTAGAAAGTTTCGCATAAAGCTGTTCATTTCTCAAAGTGCTCAAAACGATACGTAAATGCTCTGCATGTTCCTCTGTGTCTTTCGAATAGATCAAGATGTCATCGATGAAGACTACCACAAATTGATCCAAGTATTCTAAGAATACCCGATTCATCAATTGCATAAAAACCACAGGAGCATTGGTGAGTCCGAATGGCATCACCACGAATTCATAGTGCCCGTACCGGGATCTGAAAGCAAATTTCGGTATATCCGATTCCTTAATTCTCAACTGATGGTATCCTGATCGCAAGTCAATATTCGCGAATACCCTTGCCCCTTGCAGTTGATCAAACAAGTCATCAATTCAAGGTATAGGATACTTTTTCTTGATCGTCACCTTGTTTATCTCTCTGTAATCAATACATAGTCGGAGGGATCCATCTTTCTTCCGGACAAAGAGAACGGGTGCTCCCCAAGGAGAAACACTAGGTTGAATGTAACCCTTCTGCAATAATTCCTCCAACTGCTTCTTTAATTCATACATCTCGGTTGGCACCATACGGTATGGTGCTCTGGAAATAGGAGCGGCTCCAGGCTCTAATTCAATATTGAACTCTACTTCTCTTCGTGGAGGTAACCCAGGTAGTTCGTCAGGGAATACATCTGAGAATTTGTTCACAACTGGAATAGATGAGAGCTCTACTCCTTCTTCTTTCTTCATGGCATAGCACCAAAATCCGTGACAACCCTGCTTTAGCAATTTCACTCCTTTCATGGCTTTAATCAATTTTTCTGAGCTTCCCGGTCTCCATCCTTTGAATATATGTTCAGATCCGTCATCAGCAATAATAGAAATGACTCTCTTTCGATAATTCAAAATATCTCCATAACGGTTGAGCCAATCATCTCCAAGAATTAAATCATCACCATGGATGTCGACTACAATAAGGTTTGATGTCCAATCTCTCCCTCCTATAGATACTGGAAAATCTCTAGTTTCTAGGGTTCCCACAATTCTCTCTCCGCTCGGCAAACCCACAACATAAGGTTTACAATCAAATAAACACGAGATTTTTAAACGGTGAACACAATTTAATGATATGAAAGAATGTGTAGCTCCTGAATCGAATAAGACACTAACTGGTTGCAAAAAGATCTGAATCGTACCTGATGCAACAGCAGTGTTCTGATCGTCTGACTTCCTCATCTCGTACAGGCATGAAGGAACGGACCCAGCACTGGATGCCTCTCTTTTCCCAACATTCTGCTGCTCGAAACCACTTTGCTGTGTCTGATTCACACTCATCTCTTTCGGAACTGATACTGGAGTGCGAGTAACAACAGATCTAGTTGCAACTCCGCAAAAAGCCGCACGGTGCCCTTCCTACCCAAAATCAAAACAAGTCACACCAGATGCGGGGCAATCACGTCGAATATGCCCTGCTCGACCACAGTTATAACACTTCTTTGATGCGTCTGAGACCGTTGATGCTGTCCGGAACTTCTTGCCACCTCGATAATGTAATATCCGCAATTTTCGATTTTCGGTAAATTTCTTTTTTCGGTCGGAGTCCGTTTTGACGACTCGCTCATGACCGTTTCGTCATTCTGAGAATGATTAAGTCTACACTTTTTGTCATCCGAGTTCGTTTCGGTGTTGTTTTGTTGAGTTCTGTGCTTTTTAGCGACTTTTCCGCACTTGAGTTCGATTCTTGCGAATCTCGACCGAAACTGCTGTTTCGAGTTTCCCGCAAGTCCGTTTAACTTTGTTAGACGTGTTGTGAACTTCGGTTTGGTTATTCGATCACGTATCGTGATTTCCGGGCGTTTTGGGCCATTTTGTAATTTCTTGAAAGTTACGGGTATCCGTATCTGTAATTGTTGTCTCGACCCGTTTCTTGGTCGCGTATGACTAATTATGGTATTACGCTTTCATTTCGAGTCGCTTTATGTTGTCCGAACTTTTCGCCGTGTTCGCCTGCGTGCGTTTCGGTAATCGGGTCGCCGAGCCACGGCGATGCGCGGATCGCCGACGGCGGGATGGCCGGACGATTGTGGGCACCGGCCGGACGGGTGCGGCGGAACCGGCGTAGCGCACGCCACGGCCGGAAGGCTGCGCGCGCTAACCGGCAGTGTAAGCGCCGCCGTGGCCTAGCGTACGCCATCGGGCAGCGATGGGGTTTCGAGGTTACGGACTCGGCCAGATCGGCGGTAGCGCACGCTACGCCGAGCGTAGCGCGCGCTAGTCGGCAGCGTAGCGCACGCCGTCGGCCGGCTAGCGTCGTTACTGCCGGGCGATCCGATGGCTATCGGACAGCCGCTGGCGGCGCGCGCAGTATCCGGCCGTAGCGCACGCTAGCGGGAGTTGGGTCGGCAGTTCGGTCGGGGGTTGGTCGGTGATGCCGGGTCGTGTGGGCCACGGCCGAGGGTACTCGGCCGTCTGGCCGATAGCGCACGCTAGTCCGGGAAGGCTAGCGCACGCTAGGTCGCCCAAGATAAATATGGTGGCGATCACATTTCACTTCGTTTTCATTTCCTTCCTTCTCCATGCGAGTGGCGATTCATGGCGGCGAAGCCATGTTGTTTAACAACAAATCCATGAAGTCCTTGAGTTCATAACATCAATCGATCGTCTGTTATCAACCTTTGATTCAAATCAAGGTAATCTTCCTTAGAACCCTAATTTCGTGAATTTGGGGATTTTTGCATTTTCGTCCGATTCGTTCCATGTTGTTGATTAATTCATGATGGGTATGATTAATCTTGATAGTATTCTTGTGTTTAACATCATTTAATCCATTGTTCTTCGTCGAATCAAGTATATTTCTTGATTTCCTTGAATTGACTTTTTGGGGATTTGTCCCGAACTCGTTTTCATCCGTTTTCGATGGATCGATTATGGTTAAATGATGTTGTTAAACATATTCTATGGATTGTATATCCATATTTCAACTTGGAATTCCGTTTTGGGTTTGTGGAACGAATCGTGTTCTTGGCCATTTTGGGGAAATCCGTGAACTTTCGTCATTCGTTCTTTGAATTCAACGGCTTTGAGTCGTGTTATGGAATTCATTTCATTGTTATTATTTGTCCTTCGTAGTTTATGAACGTGAGTTGGCGTTCGGTGGAGTCGGCGGGTACGTAGTCGGTTCGGGCCAACCTACTTGGTCGATTCTCCGCGTTGTTCTTATTCGAGGCAAGTATCTTGCCCATACATTACGTGTTTTGTGGATATATTAGTTAGTAATTTTCGATACGTGATTTATGAATGTCTATAATTAACTTTCAAAGGAATTGATATGCTTTTCAATACTTCCTTAAAAGATGACTCGTATGATTTCATCGTTAAATATGCTTGTCTAAGTATGTGTGGGGTATCGTTTTGTGTGATTATGACGTTGAGGATTTATAGCTTAACCTTTCCTTGAGATATGTATGGAACGTATGCCTATTGATGATCCTATCTCATTGTGTCGTTCGGCGTGGTTGGATAGGTATTTTCTCTCGTTGCTATGTTATTTGTACTAGCTGCATCGTTGAAATTCTAGCATGAATCGTATCATTACTTGGTCGTGAGTATATGTTGGATGAACTGGCCATTCTAGTAAGGTACCTCGACTATATATACTATGATTGACCTTCGAGGCTTGTGGTTTGCAACTGTGATTTTGAAACGTGTGTGTGTGTCGTTCCTTCCACCCGGAGTGTCCGACGGGATGTCTGGGGGTCGATACTAAGGGGTACGGCCACGGAAGTGGACTTGGGTGCGTGTGTGGATGAACTTCCACCGGAGTGTCCGACGGGATGTCCGGGGTCGATCTTAAGGGGTACGGCCGCGGAAGTGGTTTCCCACCGGAGTGTCCGACGGGATGTCCGGGGTCGATACTAAGGGGTACGGCGGGTTACCAATTGTGGTTTTCATCTAGAGGATGACGTTGATGTTTTCGTTAATTGTGATATTGTCCTGAGTATCACAATGCTTTGTGCTCGGGGTCGAGAGACATTATATATCGAGTCTTGGTGCTTGGCTAGAATGGCATAAGAATGATGTGTTATGTGTAATGTGTCCTTGTAAGTGAATTGCAGTGGATGATCGGGTCGTAGGCCCTGTGTTTTGTGACCGGAATGGTTGGGTCGTGGACCCCGTGTCTTGTTAACGAACTTGCATTTTGGAAAATGAACTTTGGGGCTGTGACCCTAAATGACTTTTGTGGAATTAAGAACTTTTCAATTTCTAATGTTTTCAAAACTCCCGAGATTTGGAATTGTTTTCAAAGTGCTTACTTGCTTCGCTTCTACTTTCAAGACTTGAACTATTTTTAACTAAATATATCTCGGGAAGTCTTTCGTTGTATTCTCGGAATGTGTTGTGTATGGCTCGTATTTGCACTTTATACTTGCACTAGCGAAACAGTGGAGTTTTGCTAACCCCCGAGTAATCGGGGGGTGGATATCTGTATTGTGTCCAGGTACATGCAGGTTTTTGGGAGCAAGACACAGGATCGGTGCGAGGGATGATGAAAGACGAATGATACTAATCACACGAAGGCCAGTTTTGACTTCAGTTAGTCGGAGTCCATTGTATTGTCTTTTCCGCTGTCTTATTGTTCGTCGTTGCAAGTATTTTACCCTTGCATGTGTATGAGTCGGGATGAGTTTATGTATTTTGATTTGTAAGTCAGTGACGGAAGACCAAATCGGTCTATTGATTCGTTATTTTGATTCGTCAGTATGTAATGTAATGTGTTGTGTTGATGTCTAGCCTGGTGGATCCTCACGGAGAGGGTGCGGCGTGTAATATTCCGGTTTGATGCGGGGTGTTACATTTATGGTATCGAGCTTAGGTTGCGGAAACCTAGGTGTCGGGTCGATCGTGTATTGTTGGGTCTTGTCTTGTCGATTGAGTCCGATCGATGTCGTGTCGCGACGCGTCGTGCAGGATGTCGGTCGTGATTAGTATCATGGTGCAACCATCATCTTCGTGCGACTGTGGAAGTAAGTCTCCCTTCTTTGTGTTGTGCCTCGTGTGACACGAGCTATTTTTATGATTATTTGTTAAGTGATGGAATCCTTATATGGATTTTGATTTCACGATATGTATTTAGTCGACTCTCGTAATTGATTTATACGAGGAGTGTCGTCACTTGTGATGTCTTTTTATTGTTGTTTTTCTCCGTTGTTGATGATTTTCGAATCGATTTGCACGTTTTACAAGTCTCTTGTGGAAGCTTTGTGCTTATACGCATTCGACTTGTTCACTTGCCAGTGCGGGAGAGTATTTTATCAGTGGTTTTGTTCTGAATGTGGTATTTTATCGTTTATTTCCGTTTAAAGACATATATTGTCTTGATTTTAAACTTTTTGATGCGTGTGCTAGGAGTTGTTTTAGTGAACATCGATATGTGTGAGTTTTGGGCATTCGCCTATTGAATTTTGAAAACCTTGAGTATCTTAGAAAAATAAATTTGAGACATACTTTTCAAATGGGTTATTTTCTTGTGGTACATCCAAGGTGCCACATATATTTCAAAAATTTTCTACCTCGAGGACCAAAATGCTTTGAGATATTTTCAATATTTTAGAAACACTTTTATTAAGACACGAGGGTCGAATATTTTGAAAGAGGTCATTAAGAGAAACTATCAAAATTCTTATCAAATGCGAAATGGTTCTCCGTGTCTCGATAACGATGTTTCAAGTTTGTACTTTTTGAAAGGTGATACTCAAGATCAACCGGTGTTCTTCTAAATTATTTTGGAAATGAGGTTTTCGTTTTTAAAACCTATCCATTCCCGTTTGAGGGCCGGTATGTATGTGTGAGGTTCGCGTTGTCATTTTGATACTTTCTCCAGTATGACCGAATTGGCGGTGTGAGCGTTGAGTCGCTTTCCACACATTTGTTGTGTTAGCCCCCTGTGAGAGGCGGGATGTTGGTGTTGAATATTATCGCTTCGTAGTGATTCCTGCGTTGTCGCGCATGTGCGAGCTGCTAGAGCTTGGTTTGGTATGACCGTGTGCATCGGTGATGGTTCCGTTATGCGTCGATTGTTTCATGTCTTGTTACCTTGCTCCCGTTTTTGTGAATTTCGTGGACGAGGTCGGAGGTAATGCCCGTACTATTTTGACTTCTGTATTTTCTCTTTCTCCAGTCTATCGATTCGCTCATGTTCGTTGGCACTTTATGAACTTGTTCTATATTTTGATTTCATCGTCCGAGCAGTGTGATCTTGTTGTGGGTCGATCTAGTTATCGATGTTACTTTTTCGGGTTCAGTTCGATTCTTGTGAACCTTGTTTGGGAGTGACATCATCTGGTTCTATTAGTTCTTTTATTTGAAGTGGATCGGATTTGGAACCCTTATGTTTTCGACTCTGTCGACTCATTTATGTTCGTTGACATTTCTGAGCTTGTCCTGCCCCTTGTTTTTGTTTATCGAACGAGTGTGGTATTGTTTCGGAATAACTCGTTTGTCGTTGTGACTTTTTAATCGCTATTCCCTTTCATGTGGACCTTATGGGAATGCATGTCTTGTAGTTCTCACCAGATCATCCTGGGGGTTGTTGTTTGAACTTTATTGTTCTTCGTGATTCGAACATGATTCTTCGATTTTTGTTGTCTCGATCGTTGTGGTTTGATTGTTTGATTTTTCGGTTTTTATTGACCTCGTTCCGTGATTGGTGAACATTCAGGCTCCTTCGTAATTCCTTTCAGTTCGGGAAATTAGTCTCGTTTTCAATCTTCAAACCCTTAGGCGGTGGAATTCCGTATTTGTTCAGCGTTTGGCTCGTGTTTTGATCAATGTACCGTTAGGTTGGTCAATCGTATCGATTTTCGTTCGTTGTGTTTTGTGATTGTCGGATAATTGACTTGGCTATATTATCCATTTGATGACGCTTGTCGTTTGTTGGTTCTATTATATCCCTAACGGCGACGTCGTGTTGGTCGCCGTGGAGCGTGTTTACACGGCGTATATTCCTTCGCGTTGTTTGTAACATTTCGCCGTTGGGCGTTAGTTGCGCATTCTTGTGTATCTCGTTGAGTTTTTCCTGGCGGAATATTTCTTCTCCCTACTTGTTTTAAGTTTCGGGACGAAACTTCTTTTAAGGAGGGTAGAATGTAATATCCGCAATTTTCGATTTTCGGTAAATTTCTTTTTTCGGTCGGAGTCCGTTTTGACGACTCACTCATGACCGTTTCGTCATTCTGAGAATGATTAATTCTACACTTTTTGTCATCCAAGTTCGTTTCGGTGTTGTTTTGTTGAGTTCTGTGCTTTTTAGCGACTTTTCCGCACTTGAGTTCGATTCTTGCGAATCTCGACCGGCTGCTTGTTTGAGTTTCCCGCAAGTCCGTTTAACTTTGTTAGACGTGTTGTGAACTTCGGTTTGGTTATTCGATCACGTATCGTGATTTCCGGGCGTTTTGGGCCATTTTGTAATTTCTTGAAAGTTACGGGTATCCGTATCTGTAATTGTTGTCTCGACCCGTTTCTTGGTCGCGTATGACTAATTATGGTATTACGCTTTCATTTCGAGTCGTTTATGTTGTCCGCGAACTTTTCGTCGTGTTCGTTCCGTGCGTTTTCGGTAATCGGGTCGTCGAGCCTGGCGGTTGCGGGATGGCCGGACGGTTGCGGATGGCCGGACGATTGCGGGCACCGGCCGGACAGGTGCGGCGAGGCAGTGTAAGCGCCTTCTGGCCGGAAGGCTGCGCTAACCGGCAGTGTAAGCGCCTGTGCCGGGTGGCTTTAGCGTCTGTTCTCGGGCGGCGATGGGGTTTCGAGGTTACGGACTCGGTCAGATCGGCGGTAGCGCACGCTACGCCGGCGTAGCGCGCGCTAGTCGGCGGCGTAGCGCCAGCCGGCTAGCGTCGTTACTGGCCGGCGATTCGATCCGGTGGCTCTTGGGCAGTCGGCTAGCGGCGCAGCATCCGGCCGTAGCGCACGCTAGCGGGAGTTGGGTCGGCAGGTTGGTCGGCAGGGTTGGTCGGTGATGCCGGGTCGTGTGGGCCCCGGCGAGGTACTCGGCCGATCTGCCGATAGCGCACGCTAGTCGGGAAGGCTAGCGCACGCTAGGTAGCCCGATATAAATATGGTGGCAGTCACATTTCACTTCGTTTTTCATTTCCTTCCTTCTCCATCCGCGAGTGGCGATTCATGGGCGAAGCCATGTTGTTTAACAACAAATCCATGAAGTCCTTGAGTTCATAACATCAATCGATCGTCCGTTATCAACCTTTGATTCAATGAATCAAGGTAATCTTCCTTAGAACCCTAATTTCGTGAATTTGGGGATTTTTGCATTTTCGTCCGATTCGTTCCATGTTGTTGATTAATTCATGATGGGTATGATTAATCTTGATAGTATTCTTGTGTTTAACATCATTTAATCCATTGTTCTTCGTCGAATCAAGTATATTTCTTGATTTCCTTGAATTGACTTTTTAGGGGATTTGTCCCGAACTCGTTTTCATCCGTTTTCGATGGATCAATTATGGTTAAATGATGTTGTTAAACATATTCTATGGATTGTATATCCATATTTCAACTTGGAATTCCGTTTTGGGTTTTGACGGAGCGAATCGTGTTCTTGGCCATTTTGGGGAAATCCGTGAACTTTCGTCATTCGTTCTTTGAATTCAACGGCTTTGAGTCGTGTTATGGAATTCATTTCATTGTTATTATTTGTCCTTCGTAGTTTATGAACGTGAGTTGGCGTTCGGTGGAGTCGGCGGGTACGTAGTCGGTTCGGGCCAACCTACTTGGTCGATTCTCGCGTTGTTCTTATTCGAGGCAAGTATCTTGCCCATACATTACGTGTTTTGTGGATATATTAGTTAGTAATTTTCGACGTGATTTATGAATGTCTATAATTAACTTTCAAAGGAATTGATATGCTTTTCAATACTTCCTTAAAAGATGACTCGTATGATTTCATCGTTAAATATGCTTGTCTAAGTATGTGTGGGGTATCGTTTTGTGTGATTATGACGTTGAGGATTTATAGCTTAACCTTTCCTTGAGATATGTATGGAACGTATGCCTATTGATGATCCTATCTCATTGTGTCGTTCGGCGTGGTTGGATAGGTATTTTCTCTCGTTGCTATGTTATTTGTACTAGCTGCATCGTTGAAATTCTAGCATGAATCGTATCATTACTTGGTCGTGAGTATATGTTGGATGAACTGGCCATTCTAGTAAGGTACCTCGACTATATATACTATGATTGACCTTCGAGGCTTGTGGTTTGCAACTGTGATTTTGAAACGTGTGTGTGTCGTTCCTTCCACCCGGAGTGTCCGACGGGATGTCTGGGGGTCGATACTAAGGGGTACGGCCACGGAAGTGGACTTGGGTGCGTGTGTGGATGAACTTCCACCCGGAGTGTTCGACGGGATGTCTGGGGGTCGATACTAAGGGGTACGGCCGCGGAAGTGGTTTCCCACCCGGAGTGTCCGACGGGATGTCTGGGGGTCGATACTAAGGGGTACGGCCGCGGGTTACCAATTGTGGTTTTCATCTCGAGGATGACGTTGATGTTTTCGTTAATTGTGATATTGTCCGGAGTATCACAATGCTTTGTGCTCGGGGTCGAGAGACATTATATATCGAGTCTTGGTGCTTGGCTAGAATGGCATAAGAATGATGTGTTATGTGTAATGTGTCCTTGTAAGTGAATTGCGGTGGATGATCGGGTCGTAGGCCTGTGTTTTGTGACCGGAATGGTTGGGTCGTGGACCCGTGTCTTGTTAACGAACTTGCATTTTGGAAAATGAACTTTGGGGCTGTGACCCTAAATGACTTTTGTGGAATTAAGAACTTTTCAATTTCTAATGTTTTCAAAACTCCCGAGATTTGGAATTGTTTTCAAAGTGCTTACTTGCTTCGCTTCTACTTTCAAGACTTGAACTATTTTTAACTAAATATATCTCGGGAAGTCTTTCGTTGTATTCTCGGAATGTGTTGTGTATGGCTCGTATTTGCACTTTATACTTGCACTAGCGAAACAGTGGAGTTTGCTAACCCCAGTAATCGGGGGTGGATATCTGTATTGTGTCCGGTACATGCGGGTTTTGGGAGCAAGACACGGGATCGGTGCGAGGGATGATGAAAGACGAATGATACTAATCACACGAAGGCCGCTTTGACTTGATTAGTCTGAGTCCATTGTATTGTCTTTTCCATTTGTCTTATTGTTAAATCGTTGCAAGTATTTTACCCTTGCATGTGTATGAGTCGGGATGAGTTTATGTATTTTGATTTGTAAGTCAGTGACGGAAGACCAAATCGGTCTATTGATTCGTTATTTTGATTCGTCAGTATGTAATGTAATGTGTTGTGTTGATGTCTAGCCTGGTGGATCCTCACGGAGAGGGTCTGCGGCGTGTAATATTCCCGGTTTGATCTGGGGGTGTTACAGATAAGGATGCAGAGGTTTCTTAGATGAATAAAATGAGGATTGGCCCTTGCGGGGCCCACTACTCTTGTTCTCCGTAAAGTTGCCGGATACTTTCTGCTTCTTTGCCTCCATCGATTTCTCCACCGCCGCCTCCTCCATGTCGTAGGCCAGCGCTTTGTCCTGATACTGCCGCAAGGTAGTACACTCGAATCCGGACATGTACTGCTGAATCTCCGGCTTCATCCGCATATCGAAATGAAAAATCTTTTCTGCCTCAGTTCTGACCAAATGCCACACACAGGTTAGCTGGTGATTAAAAGTCTTGATTATATCTGTCACCGATGCCTCCAAACTCTGTGGTGAGAAAAACTCTCGGACTTTAGCCTCTCTGACTGGACGAGGACAATATTGTGCCTCCATCATTAGTTTGAATTCCATCCAGTCAGCATTATGATCCTCCGGTCGAACGGCCTCCCACTAGTCAAAAGCCTCTCCAGTCAGAAAATACTGGGCGATCGGAACTTTCCGGTCCTCGGGACAATTAATCCCCGCAAATATCTTTTCTAACTCCTTCAACCAGTGATCCCAAGTAGGTGCCTCAACAGAACCATCAAATTTTGGTGGATGTAATTTGACCACTTCAGTAAGCCATTTGTCCCCTCGGTTATCCTCATTGTGCCGCTGGTCCATCGTCATCTGCATGTGGTCAACCACCTGAGCAAACTGGTTTATCTGTGTAACCACCTGTTGAAGCACTCCCGGCATGTTAGGATTTGTGTCATTATTTGCTGATCCCTGCTGTCCTCCAGGATGGGAATCGGTTCGACTGGCCGATAATTCTGGGGTATACGCCGAATCTTCCAGCCTTACATTACCACGTCCGCGTCCACGACCGCGTTCGCGTCCACAAACGCCCTTCAACATACTGTAAACACAATTTACTCAATATCCAGGGCAAAATTTCTAAAAGAAAGTCCGTCAATAATCACAAGCAGGAATTAAATAAAACGGTAGTATTTGAGATTAGGAGACTTACAACCACGGTCTACACGACGATGCTGGCTCAGCAGTGATGTTACAAATGACCCATAAATCAAATGACGTAAACAGACCCAACTACCCGATTGCCAAGATATCCATGAATCTTAGCTCCGATACCATAATCTGTAACACCCCGATATATTCAGAATAATTACAGCGCCGTAAATCCTTTGTATAAGAATTTACAAGGCTAAATTTGAAACAAACAGAAAATCACATCAAATTGTCAATAAGGTTACAATACGAAACCAGTTTTAAAGATTCGAAAAGTCCATCAATACAACCAAATCTAAAACATCAATGACATACGCGTACTCGAGTACTAAGAGAACAAAACAACAACAACATTTAACATCAATGAGCCACTTCATCGTCATGACGGTACTGTGGCTGCTTCCCCGCTCCTCGGCTACCTGAACATCAAAACAAATGTCCACCTCCGAAGGGGTTAGCAAAACAATGCTAGTACAAGTATCGGAACATATAAATATACAACAACAATGCATATAAACATACACAATACGGACTTCCGCTATCGGAATCCAACAATACGAATCCACAAGATTCAATCAACACAACATGGGTATTCCAACGATCCAGCGCCCTCAGCATAGATCCCAAGATGATCCCGTCAGACCAACACGAGGTGGAAAAACCCGTCCAATGATCCAGCGCCCTCAGCATAGATCCCAAGATGATCCCGTCGGACCAACACGAGGTGGACATCCGATCCAGCGCCCTCAGCATAGATCGTACAACATACACAAACACAACTCATGCATACATATATGCAAAATCGCTATGTCCATCAACATGAACATACAAACACTTGATAACGAATATCATGACAATTCAACGAAGTAAATCCCATGTTCAACAACATGAATAAACCACATGCATGCTCAAAATACCAATATTAACAAATTACGATACTTGCCTCAACAAATGGCGACAAGAATTTCTACTATTAATAGTCTTCTATCCGTTTCGAGAATTCTCATTTGATCGGCTCACCAGAATGCAAACCTTCATCGAACAATAATGTCGGTATAACTAACGGTTCCGGATAATCGTTCAAATCATCAAATGAATCATCAAAAGGCATGATACACACTATAATGGCGATGGACTATTCTGCCGTAACACAATTTGGTTGAACCGATACTACGTTATTCGTCCTTGCAATAGCTCAATAGAATACTTTCTAAGTCCCAACACAATTCCTTCAGTTGATTGGTAAAACATAACATTGAATTCATCCTAGGAGGATTCTAATCATGTTCTATTATAACAAGATACCCGAAACTTCGATGAATCATCACAAAGACTTGTTTACTAGTCTCCTTCTACGAATAATCCTTAAGTTCAATCCGTTAATTCATCACCGAATGTTCGATCATACCATTTTCATGAACTAAGATAATCTTCGAAAACTAGATATAATTTAGTTTACAATCTCAAGATGCACTAATCAATAGTCTAATCACTAGAAGGTTTGCTCCACGATTTCAACAACCAAGAAGAATCGAAAATAATTGAATTTAATCTTCTAAACCATGAAGAAAGGCTCCTCAAGAAGATAACTGATTCGGTCTACTCAAAACAGGTCCAAAACGTTACTAAGATCATGCTAAAATAGTTGGTGAAGGATCACATACCTCAATAAATTGATGACCAATGAAGAACTTGAATAAACTCAAACACCGGAAGCTTGAACACCAATCTACAAGGCCTAAGCTTCCAAAGAATCGTCCCAGAAGGTGATATGAAGGTTAAGATGTGATGAAAGATCTCCAAAACACGAAAAATTGGCCAAAGGGAAGGTGAGAAATGAAATAGGGTCGAGGTCTATAAATAGAATTCTAGGCATTACGTACGTTATGCAAATAATCTTACGTACGTAACACCCTTAACGTACGTTATACCCTAGCTATAGTGTACGTAGTCGTCTGACCAGAACTCACTGGCCTGATTTTGGCATTTCATTACGTACGTAGTCACAATGGTTTTACGTACGTAATATCCATGTCCTTAGCGTACGTAATACATGCACCATAGCATACGTAACACCTATGTCCAGGTTCATGCAGAATATCACACGAATCTTCCCGGCCCCTTCCTCGGCCCCCACATGCCGACCCTTATCTGATCTCTAGTTGACTTAGCTTACGTACGTTAAACATATCAGATAACATACGTAATGTTGCAGTCTTAGCGTACATTATGGACGTTTGATAGCGTACGTTAACATGTGCAGAACCATCCATGCAGAATTCTGGAGATACCAAAACGTAAAGGTACAAAATATGGGAAACCAACCTCCGAATAATAACATCACAAAGTTGAATCTTACAAGATAAATACACAATAATTATCCGGGCATTACAAGTAGACCGCCCCAAGGTCATAGTGCCTATTGGGAACAACTGGATCTACAAGAGAAAGACTGATGGGGATGGCAAGGTTGACACCTATAAGGCCAGGCTTGTAGCAAAGGGTTATACCCAGAAATAAGGGATCGATTACCACGATACCTTCTCACCCGTAGCTATGATCAAGTCTATTCGCATGATGATTGCTATAGCTGCCTACCATGATGATGAGATATGAAAGATGAACGTAAAGACGGCTTTCCTTAATGGATTCTTCGAGGAGGAAATCTATATGGAGTAGCCTAAAGGTTTTTTGTCCGAGGTCGATATTCATAAGGTCTACAAGCTTCAGCATTCCATTTATGTTGGAACCTTCATTTTGATGAGGCTGTCAAAGAGTTTGACTTCGTGCAAAATAAAGAGGAACCTTGTGTATACAAGAGGGTTAGTGGGAGCAATATCGCATTCTTAGTACAATATTCAGATGACATTCTACTAATAGGAACGATGTACGAATGCTCAATCCTGTAAAAGCTTGGCTTTCGGGTAGGTTCTCCATGAAAGACATGGGAGAATATACATATATTATTGGAATTCGGCTCTACCGGGATAGAGCGAAGAGAATGATAGGTCTTTCCCAAGCCCTCTATATATATAAGATCTTAAAGCGATTTAAGATGGATGATTCTAAAAGAGGGTTCCTAACGATGCGACATGGAATAAAACTCTCCTAGAAGATGTGTCCTCAAAATGAGGAACAACGAAGGGAAATGAGTAATATACCATATGCTTCGGTCGTGGGTAGCCTTATGTATGCAATGTTGTGTACGAGACCTGACATTGCGCATGCTGTGAGCATGGTAAGTAGGTTTCAGGCAAACCCAGGTAGGGAACATTGGACTGCTGTAAAGAACGTTCTCAAGTACTTAAGAAGGACTAAAGATCTGGTTCTTATGTATGGTGGTGGAGAACTGAATGTGATGGGCTTCACTAATTCAGACTTCCAATGACATAAAGACGATGCGATGTCTACTTCTGGCTACATATTTACTCTTAATGGAGGAGCAGTATCTTGGCATAGCGCCAAGCAAAGTGCGACTGCTGATTCCGCCTGTCAGGCTGAGTATCAAGCAGCCTCAGAGGCTTCTAATAAAGGGTTTCGGATTAAGAAGTTTCTGGGAGAACTTCAAGTGATACCATGTGCGGAGCTGCCTGTTCCGCTTTTCTGCGACAATGACAGAGTTGTAGCGCAGGCCAAGGAGCCGAGGTTGCACAATAGTACCAAACACATTGAGAGTAAGTATCATCTCGTGAGAGAATTTGTTCGCAAAGGATACATTGTGCTGCATAGAGTAGACTCAGCTGACAACGTCGCTGATCCACTGACCAAACCACATAATCAGACTAGCTTGGAGCGTCATTTGGAGACCATGGGTATTAGATACCATAGTGTGTGGCATTGAGTGCAAGTGGGAAATTTTTAGGAGTATGCCCTCGAATGACACTCAGAGGATGTTGAGTGAGGGCATTATACTTGTTATTATGTAAAACATTATCAGAAGGAAATTGTATGTTTCTTTATTTACTAATAGTCACTGGCATTTCTGACTCGTAAATATATATATATATATATATATATATATATATAAGATAGTCTGTGTATTTTAGAGCAAAAACATTCCACTCCTTATTGGATAAGGGGATCGGCACTGGAAAGGTTTATGGCTCAAATACTTAATTGTTCGCAAGTCGATGAAACGTGACTGGCCGTTAAGTTTATGCGAAGACTTGTATGACGTGTTCTTTGACTTGGATAGTGCCTGTCATTACTAATGGTTAGTGGGATCACACATTATAGGTATGCTAATGATATTACTATACTCGAACCGACTCACCCTCGATTCGTCACACGAATTTCACTTCGGGAAAGTCAATGACGGAATCGAAAGGTTGTGATAGGTACTCATGAACCTTCGACTTGAGGATTTAGTAGGGATATGGTTGTGACGTTAATATTTTCATTAGAGTAGTTCGGCCCAGAAAACCAGAAGGTGGGGGTCAACCTCGACCTGCGTCTTGACGGGCAAGTAGCAGGTCCTACTGAATACCAAGATAGGATTCTTTCTCCTTTAAGTGAACAGGCATATGTCCTGTGCGGTTATTAGAAAATGAGATCATAAGTCTTTAGCCAAAGCATTGGAAATAGTTGTATTGGATACACGAGAGCTCAGCGATCTCGATTCGCATTAACTCATGCATAGCGTCAAGTACAGATAGGGTTTGACTGACCGTGGCCCTATAACTTGATCGAGACATTTGAAAGAAGGGTTTATATGTATACTCGTATTCACGACAGAAAGGTTTTGGAATGATCCCCATCATTCATTCTCATTTAGGGTATAGTGTAGGCCGCCAGGCTGGCTAGGTGGTGCTACTACTCTTTGGTTCCTACCATTGATAACTGAGACGGACCGACCGAGTCGCGCAATAGGATTGGCGACGGAATGAATTAAGCTTATTCTCTTTTATGAATATTATATTTTGGATATCTAATTTACTGGACATTGGATGTCTAATTAATTTTGGGACATTAGATGTCTAAATTAATTTATTGGATAAATTAATTTACGACCTAATGAATTAAATAAATTACTGGGTGATTGAATTCATTCATAGATATAATCGTTTCTGGGAGAAATTAATTATATTATTTTATATTTGATATAATTAATTAATTGGATTAATTAATTGATATAATACATCGGAACGGAACGGAGTTTATCTGTTTGCACACGCGAGAGTCTGAAACGAATCGAACTCCTCCTAGCTACTTCTAGATGGCCGCCCCTCCCATGTCTTCCACCTAATGTGGTGGAAGACTTTTTGATATAATATCTTTGATGTTTATTATTAAGGGGACAAGAGATCATGAGGTGATTTCTTTATGGGAGAAGACTTTGAATGAGATGAGATGATAACATTTTATAAAGTCCTCTTCCTCTCACTTGCTGGACAATCATACAATTCATTCACAATTGAAAGAGAGAGAAAGACTTTGTCTTCTTCATCTTCATCATCTTCACCATAAGTTTCTTCATATTTTTCTTTGAGAAAAATTGAGAGAAAAATAGAGTGAATAAATATCTATACACTTAGAGTGGGATAGATTATAGTTATAGCTTCTATCACTTTGTTCTAGCTGTGTTCTTAGAGGATAACGAGGTGAAGTCATTATGGTCGTATTTCCAGCGTGTGGCGAGTAGAGGCACAGTGTTTCGGTGCTCGGAATTTCAAAAGCTCGGCGAATCGGATTCATGAGGAAGATCACCTAAAGCTTGGGGAATCACTTTTGTGAAGAACATCATTTAATCAACGGACTTCGAGGGTATGATTCGTATCTTCCTTTGTTTCATTTTTATTCATATATATGTAGCTTGATCGATCCTCTTGAGGGATTCGTATTGCACTTCATATTTTTGCTTCCGCTGCGCCCTTCATTTTTGCGTGCGAATCCCAACAAATGCAAATCAAGATCGCTGAGCTCTCGTGTATTTAATACAACTAGATCCAATGCTTTGGCAAAAGACTTATGATCTCATCTTCCAATAACTTCATAGGACATATACCTGTTCACTTACAGGAGAAAGAATCATATCTTAGTATTTAGTAGAACCTGCTACTTGCCCGTCAAGATGCATGTCGAGATTGACCCTCACCTTCCAATTTTTTGGTTCGAACTACTCTAGTGAAAATCTTAACGTCACAAGCACATCCCTACTAAAACCTCAAGTCAAAGGTTCACGATTACCAATCATAACCTTTCGATTCCATCATTTAGTGTCCCAGAGTAAAAGCCGTGTGACGAATCTAGGGTGAGTCAGTTCGAGCATACTAATTCCATTAGCATACCTACAACGTGTGCTTCCACTAACTATTAGTGATGATAGGCACTGTTCAAGTCAAAAAACATGTCATACAAGTCATCACATAAACTTAACGCCTAGTCAAGTTTCACCGACTTGCGAACAATTAAGTATTTGAGCCATAAACATTTCTAGTGCCGATCCCCTTATTCAATAAGGAGTGGAATGTTTGCCATCAAATACATGGACTACTTTCTCTATATATATTTACGAGTTAGGAATGCCAGTGACTTCCATTAAATAAATAAACAAACAATTGCCTTCTGATAAGAATTTACATAATAACAACTACAATGACCTCTCTCATACATCCTCTGAGTGGCATTCGGGGGCATATTCCTAACAATCTCCCACTTGCACTCAATGCCACACACTATGGTATCTAATACCCATGTTCTCCAGATGACGCTTCAAGATCCTCTGAGAAAGTGGCTTGGTCAGTGGATCAGCGACGTTGTCTTCTGAATCTACTCTATGCAACACAATGTATCCTTTGTGAACAAATTGTCTCACGGGATGATACTTTCTCTCAATGTGTTTTGTACTGTTGTGAAACCTCGGCTCCTTGGACTGTGCTACTGCTCCATCATTATCGCACAAAACCGGATTAGGCAGCTCAGCACATGGTATCACTTGAAGTTCACCCGGAAACTTCTTAATCCAAAACCCTTTCTTAGAGGTCTTCGAGGCCGCTTGATACTCAGCCTGATAGGTGGAATCAGCAGTCGCGCTTTGGTTGGCACTACGCCATGATACTGCTCCTCTATTAAGAGTAAAAATGTAGCTAGAAGTAGACATTGAGTCATCTATCTATCCTTGTAAGTCTGAATCAGTGAATCCCGTCACATTCAGTTCTCCACCATCATACATAAGAACCAGATCTCTAGTCCTTATGTACTTGAGAACATTCTTTACGGCGATCCAATGCTTTTTTCCTGGGTTTGCCTGAAACCTACTTACCACGTTCACAGCGTGTCCAATGTTACGTCTCATACACAACATAGCATACATAAGGCTACCCACGGCGGACGCATATGGTATATTACTCATTTCCTTGTTGTTCCTCACTTTGAGGACTCATCTTCGAGGTGAATTTATTCCATGTCACATCGGAAGGAACCTTCTTTTGGAATCATCCATCTTAAATTGCTTTAAGATATTATCTATATAGAGGGCTTGGTAAAAATCTATCATTCTCTTTGATCTATCCCGGTAGAGTCAAATCTCGAGAATATAGGTAGCTTCTCCCAAGTCTTTCATGGAGAACCTACTCGAAAGCCAAGCTTTCATATAACTCAGTATTCCAACATCATTTTCTATTAGTAGAAAGTCTTCTACATATAGTACTAAGAATGCAACTTGCTCCCACTAACCCTCTTGTATACACAAGGTTTCTCTTCATTTTGCATGAAGTCAAACTCTTTGACAGCTTCGTCAAAATGAAGGCTCCAACTACACGAAGCCTGTTTCAGTCCATAAATAGAACTGCGAAGTTTGCACACTTTATGAATATCAGTCTCGGACACAAAGCCTTTAGGCTGCTCCATATCTCATAATCGTAGTAGGCAGCTATAGCAAGCATCATTCCAATAGACTTGATCATAGCTACGGGCGAGAAGGTATCGTGGTAATCGATCCCTTCCTTTTGGGTATAACCCTTTGCCAAAAGCATGCCCTTATAGGTGTCAACCTTGCCATCCCATCAATCTTTCTCTTATAGATCCAATTGTTCCTTGGGCAATATGTCTTTGGGGCGGTCTACTAGAGTCCATACCTGATTGGCATGTATCGAGTCCATATCAGCTTTCATAGCTACCCACCATTTCGCGGAGTCTACATCCACTATCGCTTGGTCGTAGTTTGCAGGGTCGGTCTCTTAGCTATCACCTGGAACCTCATGGAGACCAAGTTCCTCCAAGTGCATAAAGCCATACCTATCAGGTAATTGAGACACCCTACTAGACCTACGAGGTGGTTGTACTTGGGTTTCTGGAGGTTCGATTCCAACTTATTGTATAGGTGTCTCCTGAAGAGTTCCATTGTATTCGTCCAAAGAAATACTTCTACCTGCTCCACCTTCCAAAATAAACTCATCTTCCAGGAAGTGTGCTTGCAAAGCAACAATGATATTTTGAGCTTTGTGCATGTATAATATATAACCCATTGTCTTATATGGAAATCCAATGAAACGTCCCTTCACGGACCTTGCTTCCGACTTCTCCACCTTAGTCTGCTTGACATAGGCGGGATATCCCCAAATCCTAATGTGATTAAGACTTGGTTTCCTATCCTCCCACATCTCATGTGGAGTTTTAGGAACGTACTTGGAAGGACATCTATTAAAGATATAAGCAGCAGTAAGGAGCGCATAACCCCACAGGTAAATTGGTAAGTTGGTATAGCTAAGCATGGAACGAACCATGTCCCACAAGGTTCGGTTCCTTCTTTCCGACACACCATTTAACTGAGGAGTTTTTGGAGTTGTAAGTTGTGATACTATTCTGTGCTTCTTTAGGAACTCGTCAAACTCTATACTCATATACTAGCCAACACAGTCCGACCGAAGTGCTTTGATATGATTACCAGTTTGTTTTTCGACTAGGGCCTTAAATTCCTGGAATTTCTCAAAGGCCTCATATTTGTGTTTCATTAAGTACACATAACCATACCTAGTATGATCATCCGTGAACGTAATGAAATACTGATATCCATCACGTATTACTTCCAAAGCACTACACACGTCGGTATGGACTAATCTAAGTTCATCAATGGATGTTTCAAAAGTCCCTGTGAAGGGGGACTTAGTCATTTTTCCTTTAAGGTAAGATTCACAAGTTGGAAAGGGATCCAATTCCAATGGGCCCATAAGTCCATCTTTTTCCATTTTGTAAAACTTAGTCTGGCCAACATGACCAAGTCTAAGATGCCATTTCAATGCTTGATTAGTTTTATCCCTACCACGCTTCCTAGTCATAGTGTTCACAACGACTTTGTTACTTAAGTTTAGATGATACATATCATTTAACAATATAGCAGTGCCTATGAACTTATTCCCAAAATATATTTTGCAAGTACTATTACCAATGAAAAATGAAAAGCCTATCCGATCCATGACCGGAATAGATACAATATTTTTATGCCCCTTGGTCAAACAAGTACATCATGTAACGTTAAAACAAAGCCAGATTCCAAATTCAAAAGAAGTGATCTTATATTAGTTGCTGCGACACTATGCCCGCTTCCGACAGTAATCATTACTTCCCCATCTACAAGCTTTCTATGTTCCAGATCCTGATTCATGGTACAAATGTGAGAACTAGCACCTGAATCCAGTATCCAAGAAGTAAAAATACAGTAGCAGAACAATTCGTTTCCAAAACTAAAGCTTCCGTACCTAAAGTGCCATGCATCCGTCTTCACCTTCTTGCTCTTAGGAACCATCGGGGCCTTGCCCTTACCCTTAAAAGCCTTACCTTGTGAGCCCATTTGCTTCTTGGTCTTTTTCTTCTTATTCTTGGACCTCTGAGCTCCAGAAGAAATCACAAGGGCAGATTCCTTCACCCGTGGAGTCTTCATCTGAGACTGAGCGGTTACAAGTTTGTTCATCAACCCTGCTAAAGTGCAAGCAATTTAATTGCAGTTGAAGTTCATAACAAACTGAGAGAAGGAATCAGAAAGAGATTGCAGGATAAGGTCAGTTTGGAGAGAAACATGCATCCTAAAATCAAGAGGCTCTAATCTTTCGATCATAGAGATCATTTTGAGGACATGGTCCCTGACTTTCTCACCTTCCTTCTGTTGGGTTTCGTTGATAAAAAATGAGTTACGCAATGGAAAATAAACAGGTCTAACCAGATAAAAACCAAACCCCTAAACAGATCGATCAAGCATCGTATAAACGAATATAAATTGACGAAGATAAAATTAAGAAGTCATACCCTCATAGACCTTTGATAATATCTTCTTGATTCCGAGCACGAACACGAATCCAATCAAACGAGCTTTTGGAATTCCCGAGCACCAAAAGCACCGTGCCTCTATGTATCACGCGTCGGAAGATGACCGAAAAATATTTCTATCAACTTTTACTCTAATCATACGGCTAGAAGATGATGGAATTAGCTTGATTTTAATTTTATAAATACTCTAAGTATTTAATAAAAATTATTTTCTGTCTCAAATACACTTAAAACTTAAGTGTGAAACTTTGAAAAGAAAAACTCTCTCTCACTAAAACCAACTCACGGCTGAACTTGCTTCATTTGGGAATGACAGATGGTGTTGATTTTTAATACACAAATCACAAACCTCAATTATTCATCAAGACCTTAAAGTAATATATCTAATATATCATCTTAACCCCACAAAATATCAAAAATTCATAAAGACAAAAAAAAAGATCAATCACCAACATGTGGTGATAGATGGGGGGCGGCCATGAATAATAATTATGGAGTTGGTTCATTTTGGTCCGTGAAACGGACCCTCGTGTATATAGTCCGATAGATAAACCTTGGTACGTTTCAATATTAATACAATTGATTAATCCAATTAATTAATTATATTAAAAATTCTCTAAGAAATTATATGAATAAATTAATAACCCAGTAATTTATTTAATTCACGAGACCGATTTAATTATCCAATAAATTAGTCAGACATCGAATGTCCAATATTAACCAAGAGAGAATAAGCTAATATAATCCGTCATCAATTCCTGTGCTGCGACTCTGTGGGTTCGTCTCATTTAGCATTGTGAGGATCAAATGAGTGTTAGCACCACTTAGTCAGTCTCATGGCCCACACCGCAACCTAACTGAGAACGAATGATAGGATCATTCCAAAACTATTATGGCGTGATGATACGAATTCTCAATTGTGATTCGAATTCGCTATCGATACAGCGGAAGGGTTTTTGACGAGCGAAAGTTATTGGCAAGAAACTGTCGGGAACTGGTAACAACAGTTCGCTACAGTGCTAACACGGGCTAGCGGTACGCACTCGCGACAGGAAAGGATGACGGAAACTCGATACTTCAACAGAAACTTGGCCAAATGTAAAAGACTTGATGCGGGCCACTTCCAAATAGCAACAGTCGAAACAGTACGTTTCGGACGGATACGAATTCAACAAGAAACAGGTTCGCAGAATCGAACAATAAGCGAACTACTGAACAAGTAGGAAACTGTATCAAAAAAAACAAATAGAGTATCGAAGCAGGACAGAAACAATTTTTTTTATCGAATTAGACCTATAATTCGACAAAGTGATTTCTTCTCAAGACCTATTGAGAATCAATCGGATTAATACTCGAAACGCGTCGAATAGAAATCAAGTTTTGTTGAAAAGCATTCACCAAGGAAAACACAAAGTGTGTTCTTAAATTTTCAACATTCAATAATCCCTCATTACAACTCTACTGCCACTATTTATAGGCAAAAGTAGCCTGACAAGATAATCTTAAATTATTACAAGATGGGCTTAAATTAAGAAAAGATAAAAAGGTTCCCCATGTCACTTGCAAACAAAAGTAAAAGCTGGGACTTGTCTCCATATTCTTCTTGACAGCCGCGTTTTCCTACAACATGTTTCCAAGGATCCTGCTGCTTTAATAATAAAGAAAGTGTTAGGGCTCTTATTTTATTCTTTTGCCTTCACTACTTGGACTCCTTTTCCCCAAGTTGCAATTTGCCTTTTGTTTAAGTTATTCCAATTCCGACTATCAAGGTAACTCCATGTCTCGTAACTATTCTCTCGCCCAAGTACGTTGGAGTATGGTCGAGGTGTTTTATGTCAATTCTTACCTCGTCTTCTTCGCTTGGAGTAGTCGGTTTCGTATTATCCCCTCCTTCTTTAAAAGGAATTGTCCTCAATTCCGCAATCCCATTGTCGTCGAGATAAGGGGATAGATCACCTACGTTGAAAGTAGCATGCACTCCGTAATCACCCGGAAGTTCTAACTTGTAAGCGTTGTCGTTCGCTTTCGCAACTATTTTAAATGGTCCCTCAGCTCGTGGCATTAACTTGTTCTTACGCTTACTCGGGAATCTTTCCTTCCTCAAATGCACCCAAACTAAATCCCCGACTTCGAACACTCTTGGTTTCCTTTGTTTGTTTGATTTTCTTTTGTATGCCTCATTTATCTCCTTGATTCGTTCACGCACCTGTTCGTGTAATTTCATCATCGATTTTAGTTTTGACTCCGCATCCTTATGCACCAATTCATTACTAGGTAATGGAATTAAGTCTAGCAGTAGGTAAGGATTTAGGCCGTAAACTACTTCGAATGGAGAGTGCGCTGTGGCATGAGTAGGAGAACGGTTGTAAGCAAACTCCGCATGCGCGAGCTTCAAATCCCAATCCTTTTGTGTCTTGCTTACTAAGACTCGCAACAGCGTTCCCAGTGTTCGGTTAGTTACTTCAGTTTGTCCGTCTGTTTGAGGATGATGCGAAGTACTAAACAACAGCTTGGTTCCCACCTTCCTCCACAATGTGATCCAAAAGTAGCTTAGAAACTTTGAGTCCCTGTCCGAAACAATAGTTTTTGGGACTCCATGTAATCGTACCACCTCTCGAAAATACAAGTCAGCAACATTACTTGCATCATCAGTTTTGTGACAAGCAACAAAATGAGCCATCTTTGAAAAACGATCGACAACAACCATAATCGCATCCTTACCTCGTTGGGATCGTGGCAAAGCAACAATAAAATCCATCGAGACATCTTCCCATGGACTCTCTGGAATCGGTAAAGGTGTGTAGACTCCTGGTTTGAACGAACTCTTTGCAACATGGCATGTCACACATTTACTAATTATATTATTAACATCCCCCGACATCCTTGGCCAATAAAAATGTTCCTTCAGCACATCCAACGTCTTAGTCGAACCAAAATGGCTAGCCAAACCTCCCCCGTGAGCCTCCCGAACTAGTAATTCTCGAATCGTGTGCCTGGGTAGGCAAATACGATTTCCCTTAAAAAGGAAGCCCTCATGTATCGAAAATTCTCCCATCGGCCCAGATTTGCAAAGGGCAAAGGTCTCGCCAAAATCCACATCACTGTCGTAATACTCCTTTACTGTCTCTAATCCAAGCAAACGAACATCAAGAGTAGAGAGTAAGGCATACCGCCTAGACAATGCATCTGCTACAACATTGCTCTTTCCATCCTTATACTTTGATGAGAAGTGAAACGATTGTAAAAATTCCACCCATTTCGCATGCCTGGGACTCAACTTGTGTTGCCCGTTAATATACTTCAATGATTCATGGTCCGAATGCATGATGAAATGTTTTGACCGAAGATAGTGACTCCAATGATCTAGAGCCCTCACAATAGCATAAAACTCCTTGTCGTATGAACAATAATTTAGACGAGCACCGTTTAACTTCTCGGAAAAATAAGCAATAGGTCGCTTTCCCTGAGTGAGAACTGCCCCAATGCCAACTCCACTAGCATCACATTCTACCTCAAACGGTTGCGTAAAATCAGGTAGTGCTAAGATTGGTGCTTCGCACAACTTTGCCTTCAAATTTGCAAACGACTCCTGAGCAGCCCGGCTCCAACTAAACGTACCCTTCTTCAAACATTCGGTTATTGGGCTTGCAATGGTACTAAAATCTCGAATGAATCTTCGGTAAAATGAAGCCAGTCCGTGGAACGATCTAACTTCCGTCACTGTAGTGGAAACTGGCCAGGACTTAATTGCTTCGATCTTTGCTTGATCGACCGACACTCCATCCTTCGAAACAATATAGCCAAGAAAGACTATACTTTCGACCAAAAATGAGCACTTCTCATTTTTTCCATACAACTTCTGGTTTCTAAGGGTTTCAAAGACTTGTCTTAGGTGTTCGAAATGTTCTCGCAATGATCGGCTGTAGATCAAAATATCATCTAAGTATACCACCACAAATTTCCCCAAAAATGGTTTAAGTACCTCATTCATTAAGCGCATGAAAGTGCTCGGTGCATTTGTAAGGCCGAACGGCATAACGGTCCATTCATACAGTCTGTGTTTAGTTTTGAAGGCCGTCTTCCACTCATCTCCTTCTCTCATTTGGATTTGGTGATAACCACTCCGTAGGTCAACCTTTGAAAAGATCACGGATCCGTGTAATTCATCCAACATGTCATCAAGCCTTGGGATCGGAAATCGATACTTGATGGTTATATTATTCACGGCTCGACTGTCAATACACATCCTCCAAGATCCGTCTTTCTTAGGAACCAGTAATACCGGAACCGCAAAAGGACTTAGGCTTTCTCGAACATACCCACGATCCATTAGTTCTTCGATTTGGGATTACATCTATAGGCAACTTTGTTAGGGAATGACACACCCGGTATGACGTCGATCTGATGTTCAATCCCACGAATAGGTGGCAAACCCGACGGTAATTCTTCGGGAAAAACATCCGCAAATTCGTGCAATAAGGCATCCATCCTCTCGTCGTTCTGCACAACCGTGTTACCATTCCGTGTTTCCTTCAGAACCAACAAGTACACGCTCTCACCATCATTAATAGCATGTTCCACATCTCGTTCGCTAGCAAACATGGCTAGTTTTGGTTTGTCACTCCGACTAGAACTCATAGAGTGAATAGCTTGAGGTGACATTGGTTTAAGCACAATCCTTTTGCCCTTATCCCGTAACTCGTACTCATTGCTTCTTCCTCGGTGTAAAACATCCCTATCGAACATCCATGGTCTTCCCAACAGTACATGGCATGCATCCATCGGAAGTACATCACATAATATGTTGTCTTCATATGAGCCCATGGCTAGTCCAATCCTCACTTGTTTAGTCACCCTTATTTTGCTCCCATCATCGAGCCAATGCAAAGTGTAAGGTTTCGGGTGAGCCGTAGTGGTCAGCCTGAGTTTAGTCACCATCTCGCTGGAAACGACATTGGTGCAACTCCCTCCATCAACGATCAAACTACACCATTTATTTCCAACTTGACACTTCGTGTGAAATATTTGATTCCGCTGTTCCGAATCATTCGAAATAGATTTGGCTTGTAGCATCCGCAGAACTAAAGCCGTGTCATAGCTTGGAGCATCGTAAGTCTCGCATTATTCTCCTTCTTCATCCTTTATGTCGAAATCAAATACGTCGCCCAGTCTTTCTTCCTCAACCAACAACTCGTCTCGGATCGTGAGAACTTCCCTTAGTGTCACCACTCGTTTGTTTGGACATGCATTTTGATAATGCCCGAACCCTTGGCATTTGAAACATCTTACTTTAGCCAAACTTGTATCCTTTGGTACGTAGGGTACAGTTGCCTTAGCAGGAATCGCAACAGGAACCGGAGTCGGTACAGTTGCTTTAGCAGCTGAACTAGACCCGAAGCTTGGGTTTCCAAATTTGACCGGAAACTCGGGTTTATACATCTTCATCCTGTTTTGAGCTTCTAACTTCACACATAACCCACATAAGGTATTGAAGTCCTCGTATGGATACAGTTCCACCGAGTTGGCTATGCTTCGGTTTAAGCCACGCAAGAATCGCGACATCTTCTGCTCCTCATTCTCCTCTATCTCTCCCATTAAGGTTAGGTTCTCAAACTCCTCAATGTACTCACTGACATTTAACTTTCCTTTCATGAGATCCGCAATCTTCCTGTACAAGTACAACCGGTGTGATGTTGGCACATATCTTTTACGAAGCATTCTTTTTAATGAATCCCACGACGGATCTTTTCCTTCTCCGAACGAGATCTTCGTGTTTTCACTCCTTCGTACCAAAGTGAAGCTCCTTTTCCCAACTTGAGGATTGCATATTTACACCTTTTCTCATCGTCGAGGTCTTTAAATTCGAACATACGATCAATTTTTTTTTCCCATTCCAGGTAAACTTCAGGGTCTGTTCCGCCAATGAACTTTGGAAGTTCGTTCACCTTGAATTCTTCGACATGGAGTGAGGGTCGTTCATAGTCACCACGCCTAGGTTGCCAACGCTGGTCGCGTTGTTCTGGTACGTCACGCAATGCGTCACGAAGTTTTGCCAAGAAATCAGCGTTGTTGAGATCCATAATGCCAAATATCAAGAACCTGGGCTCCGATACCACTTATGATACGAATTCTCGTTTGTGATGCGAATTCGCTATCGATACAACGGAAGGTTTTTGACGAGCGAAAATTATTGGCAAGAAACTGTCGGGAACTGGTAACAACAGTTCGCTACAGCGCTAACATGGGCTAGCGGTACGCACTCGCGACAGGAAAGGATGACGGCAACTCGATACAGCAACAGAAACTTGGCCAAATGTAAAAGACATGATGCGGGCCACTTCCAAATAGCAACAGTCGAAACAGCACGTTTCGGATGGATACGAATTCAACAGGAAACAAGTTCGCAGAATCGAACAATATGCGAACTACTGAACAAGTAGGAAACTGTATCAAAAAAACAAATAGAGTATCGAAGCAGGACAGAAACAGTTGTTTTATCGAAGTAGACCTATAATTCAACAAAGTGATTTCTTCTCAAGACCTATTGAGAATCAATCGGATTAATACTCGAAACGCGTCGAATAGAAATCAAGTTTTGATGAAAAGCATTCACCAAGGAAAACACAAAGTGTGTTCTTAAATTTTCAACATTCAATAATCCCTCATTACAACTCTACTGCCACTATTTATAGGCAAAAGTAGCCTGACAAGATAATCTTAAATTATTACAAGCTGGGCTTAAATTAAGAAAAGATAATAAAAGGTTCCCCATGTCACTTGCAAACAAAAGTAAAAGCTGGGACTTGTCTCCATATTCTTCCTGACATCCGCCTTTTCCTACAACATGTTTCCAAGGATCCTGCTGCTTTAATAATAAAGAAAGTGTTAGGGCTCTTATTTTATTCTTTTGCCTTCACTACTTGGACTCCTTTTCCCCAAGTTACAATTTGCCTTTTGTTTAAGTTATTCCAATTCCGACTATCAAGGTAACTCCGTGTCTCGTAACTGTTCTCTCGCCCAAGTACGTTGGAGTATGGTCGAGGTGTTTTATGTCAATTCTTACCTCGTTTTCTTCGCTTGGAGTAGTCGGTTTCTTATCACGTGAATACCCTAAACGTATAGAACCTTCAATCATATGCCCCGATCAAGTATTAGGGTCACGGTAAAGGCAAACCCTTTTATAACTTGACTCTATACATTTGTTAATACAAACCGAGATCACTGAGCTCTCGTGTATTAAATACAACTACCTCTAAATGCTTTGGCCAAAGACTTGGTGATATCATTTGCTATTAACCGCATAGGACATTTACCTACTCATTTACAAGAGAAAGAATTCTATCTTGGTATTAGTAGAGACTGCTACTTGCCCACTAAGTTGCATTTCGAGATTGATCCCATCAACCAGTGATTGGATCGAACTACTCTAATGACTAACTTAATGCCACAAGCACATCTCCTACTGAAACCTCAAGTCAAAGGCTCACGTATACCTACCACAGCCTTTCGATTCAGTCATTGACAATCCTTGAGTGATATCCATGTGACCAAATTGAGGTAAGTCATGTTCGAGTATACTAATCCCACAAACATACCTATAACGTGTGCTCCCACTAACCTTTAGTGAAGACAGACACTCTACATGTCAAAGTACACGTTATATAAGTCCTGTCTAAACTTCCTGACCAGTTAAGTTTTATCGACTTGCGAACCAATTAAGCATTCGAGCCCTAAACACTTCGAGTGCCTATTTCATTTTCTCCATAAGGAGTGGAATGTTCGCTCTCAAATGCAACGACTATTATTTTATATAGAAAATCACAATGCCTATGATGTACAATAATATAGAAATAATATATGCCTTATTTAATATAATATTCATAATAATAGTACAATGCTCCAAGTCTTTCATTGAGAACTCTTTCGAAAGCCAAGCTTTCACAGAACTGAGCATTCCTATGTCGTTTTCTATAATTAAAATGTCATCCACATATAATATTACGAATGTAATTTTGCTCCCACTAACCTTCTTATAAATATAGGGCTCCTCTTCGTTAAAACGAAGATTCCAACTTCGCGAAGCTTGCTTCAGTCCATTCCGGATCGTTCGTAGTCATTGTTTGTCCCCATTTCGTCGAAGATGTCTCAAAAGCAAGTACTTTACATTTGTTTATGCGTTCTAGTATTTGATTTATGGCCTTTTGTGGTTGTGTGGATGTATATATGTATGTTCACCTAGGGATTGGTCCGACGGCTAGGGATACGTTGCCGTAAATTTCGTATCGCGAACTATGGTTAACCACCCAAGGATGTCCGACGGGGCTCTGCGGGGTACGGTGGCCGTGAGTCTCGTACCAAGGTTAACTTTGAATTGTTTTGTTGGAGAAAATGTGTTTTGTGCTTGTGCACCGTAAAATATTCCGGAATATAAATGATTTCTAAAATGATTTTTGGCGCATATTTTCATCTGATTAGAATTGTAGTTCAAATGGATTGTACTTGCACTAACAGTTGTCGCTAACCCCTTAAATGGGGAAAATACTTTTTGTATTTCAGGTACAGGTCTCGGAGATAAGCGAGCACACGAGCCGTATGAGAATGATGGGCAGGCATGATACTGTTCAGTAGTCATTTGTTGATGTTCGGTTCTGTCGTTTATTATTGATGTCTTGTTTTGGGATTTCTGTATTATGAAATTGGTTTAAGTACTCGAGTACTTCCTTTTTAAATTTATTAATGTTGTGTTCCCGTTTTGGGAAATGGATTTGATGTCAGATTGTATTTGTCGGATTTTAGTCTTTTATTTGAATGTCGTGGTTTGAGTAATTGTTCGATTATTAGTGATGTATGTCCTTGTTATTTGTCAGGTAGGTTTGTTAGCCTGGTGGATTCCAAAGTATGGGGTCCATGGCGCTGTAATACACCCTGAACGTCTTGGAGGTGTTACAAAGCCAAAATAGCTTTATTCGGACGAAGAACACGGATCAGATGATGTTACAATCACCTAGAGATCTCCACAACACCTTGGAATTGAGTAGAATCGACCAAGAACTCTTTTTCCCCTCGCACCCGTCTGATAGCCGCAAGAAAAGTGAAGAAATGGAAAAAAATGAGCAAAACCCGTTGCCCAGGCCTTAAATAGCCGGACCCTGCCGGGCGCTTACGTACGTAATCGGCCATGGCTTTACGTACGTAACCGGCCATGGCCGAACTCACTGTCTAATTCTGCCGGCAGTGTTACATACGTTACCGGCCAGGCCTTACATACGTAACAGGACTTACGACCGTAACTGCAGGACACTTACGTACGTAACTCGGCCAGGTGTGGCCTGGCCCCAAGATGCCCGGCCATGACTCGGCCGTGGCCAACTCCGACGACCCGGACGACCCCGAAACCCGAACCTATGAATCGAAGGTACGATTACGAAGTACTCGCAAAGACGAATCCGAGTGCTAAAAGAACACATGATTCCGGCCACACGAAGGCTCGAAATTCGAAAACGAGAGTAATTACCCCAAACTTTGGGAAATTACAAAAATGGCCCAAAATGTCCGAAATACACGATACATGATCGAAACACTAAACCAAAGCTCGCAACATGAATAATAACATTAAATGAACTTACAAGAAACTTAAAACAACAGTTTCAAATGAGATTCGCAAGAATCCAACTCAAGTGCGGAAAAGTCACTAAATGCACGGGACTCAACAAAACGACACCGAAACGAACTCGGACGTCGAAAAGTGCAGAATTAAACATTCTCAGAATGACAAAACGGTCAGAAGAGAGTCATAAAAACGGACTCTCGCGAAAAAAAAGAAAATTATCGGAAATCGAAATCGCAGATATTACACAATCGAACTTCTAGATATGAGATATCTAAGCAACTCTTTGGTTCCAGGATGAAGGTGCTAGGAATATGACCTCGAATGCCACTCAGAGGATGAGAGAGTCAGAGCATTGTATTGTTATTATGAATATTATATTAAATATGGCATATATAATTTATATATTATTGTATATTACAGGCATTGTGATTTGGTATATAAAATAATAGTTCTTGAATTTGAGATCAAATATTCCACTCCTTATTGAGATAAGGAGATAGGCACTAGAAGTGTTTAGGGCTCGGATGCTTAATTGGCTCGCAAGTCGATAAAACTTAACTGTGCAGTAAGTTTAGACAAGACTTGTATAACGTGTACTTTGACATGTAGAGTGCCTGTCTTCACTAAGGGTTAGTGGGAGCACACGTTATAGGTATGCGAATGGGATTAGTATACTCGAACATGACTCACCTCAATTCAGTCACATGGATATCGCTCAAGGATTGTCAATGACTGAATCTAAAGGTTGTTATAGGTATACGTGAACCTTTGAATTGAGGTTTCAGTAGGAGATGTGCTTGTGATATTAAGTTAGTCATTAGAGTAGTTCTATCCAATCACCGGTTGGTGGGATCAACCTCGAAATGCAACTTAGTGGGCAATCAGCAGTCTCTACGGAGTACCAAGATAGAATTCTTTCTCTTGTAAGTGAGCAGGTAAATGTCCTATGCGGTGAATAGCGAAAGAGATCATAAGTCCTTGGCCATATCATCTAGATCTAGTTGTATTTGATACACGAGAGATCGGTGATCTTGGTTTGTATTAACAAATGCATAGAGTCAAGTTACAAAAGGGTTTGACCTTACTGTGACCCTAATACTTGACCGGGACATATGATGGACAGATTTATACGTATACAATATTCACGAGATAATAGTTTTGGAATGATCCTATCATTCGTTTTTAGTTAGGTTACGGTGTGGGCCATGAGACTGACTAAGTGGTGTTAACACTCATTGGATCCTCTCAATGCTAACTGAGACGAACCTACAGAGTTGCGACACAGGAATTGATGACGGACTATATTTAGCCTATTCCCTCTTGGTTAATATTGGACATTGCATGTCTAATTTAATTTATTGGATAAATTAAATTGGTCTCATGAATTAAATAAATTATTGGGTAATTAATTTATTCATATAGTTTCTTAGAGAATTAAATTTTAATATAATTAATTAATTGAATTAATTAATTGTATTAATATTAAAACGTACCAAGATTTATCTATCGGACTAGATACACGAGGGTCCGTTTCAGGACCGAAGCGAACCAACTCCCTAAATATTCTTCATGGCTGCCCCCACCTCTTACCACATGTTGGTGATTGATCTTCTTTTGTCTTAATGCATTTTTGATATTTTATGGAGGTTTAGATGATATATTAGATATATTATTTGAAGGTCTTGATGAATAATTGAGGTGTGTGATTTGCGTATTAAAATCAACACCATCTTTCATTCCTAAATGAAGCAAGTGCAGCCGTGAGTTGATTTTACTGAGAGAGTTTTTTTCTTTTCAAAGTTTTACACTTAAGTTTTAAGTGTATTTGAGAGAGAGAACATTTTTTTATAAAATACATAGAGTATTTATAAAATTAAAACCAAGCTAATTATATCATCTTCTAGCCGTATACATAGAGTATAAGTTGATAGAAATATTTTCCGGTCATCTTCCGACGCATGATACGTAGAGGCACGGTGCTTTCGGTGCTCGAGAATTTCCAAAAGCTCATTTGATTGGATTCGTGTTCGTACTCGAAATTAAGAAGATATTATCAAAGGTCTACGAGTGTATGACTTCTTAATTTTGTCTTCATCAATTTATATTCGTTTATACGATGCTTGATCGATCTGTTTAGGGGTTTGGTTTTATCCGGTTAGACAGTTTATTTTCCGCTACGCAACTCGTTTTTTTATCACCGAAATCCTGCAGTGGTATCGAGTGAGGTCTATGCGATCGTATATTCGATATGTTCATTTGGAATGCTTATTTATTTTTGTATGATTTAGAATCATAATTGTTTTAATTGTTAATGTTTAATTGTTCATCTAGAAATTATTTTTCATGATTTTATGTTACAATATAAATCTATTTATCTTTTGAAAAACTGATTTAATTGTGTAATATAAAAATTAGAAAAATTTTATTTATGAATTAGGGATGAAAAGACGAGCTGGAAAAATGGCTGGACCCGATAGCTCGGGGCTGCCTAGAGGCCGCCAGGACTACCCGGCAGCAGGCTCCCTGCCGAGGGGCAGCAGGCAGTGGCCGAGTAGCATGCTAGGCTGCTCGGCCAGGGCTGGGCAGCCCCTGCCGGGCCGCGGACTTGGCCCGGGCCTTGTATTTTCTGACTCTGTTTTTATACTTCGTTCGATAAATTATGGTAATTTTATTTTCAAGGGAATTAATTTAATGAAATATTTATTTTTTCCGGAACAAATTAATATTAACAGTTGTGAACTAATTGGATTAATTCTATTAGATATACTAATTTTATATTGATTGGATCAATATTCATATTAATTATTATTTCCATTTATTTTAATATGATGGCTGCATTATTATTTGAATGATGATGTAGTTCATGGACGTAGTTTATTGAATCTTTATTCGATGGGGTTATAATGGCCATTTTTAGCCAATTTATTTTTTAGTAAATTTGTATAGGATGTAATTTTATTATTGTAATAATTTAGCTATGACGATGTAACGCCCCGACTTTCTAGGGATAATTATATGGGAAATTAATAAAAATGTGAATTTTGACGAAAATTAAATTCCTTTGAGAATATTAAAAATTCTCGCCTACAAAGTCGAGTCGCTCCACTGACTAAAATAAATGCATATAAATTAAGGCAATGACATGTCATAGATAGGAGATAATAATTGCAGTGGAAATTTTTTTTTTTATAAATTGTCATTTCTAATCAAAAGTTTCCCCAAATAATATTTCAAAAACATGAGACATAAAGAAAACATCGTTTTAATAAAAATCATCATATGCCATCTCGGCTCGCTCGTTCGTCCATCCAACTCGGTTAACCTGCGGGATCAATATAGGTGGGGGTGAGCTTCCTTCAGCTCGTGGAAATCACACATATCACAGTAATATACAATCTCATGGAAAGCAGTTAAATTATTATTCTATCAAAAATATTTTCCTCAACATGAATACATACACACAATACCACATATAAAATGAATCGAGCACGCATGCGAATATTGAGGTTGTACAGGTGTCACCACACAATATATATCTTAAGATAGCCTCTTTACACGTACACAGGTGAGCCTGATTTACAACATGTATCGTCAATTTTAAACATAAATAGAATATCACATAGCAATTCAATTAAAGCATTTAAAGTGATATTAAAAATTCCCACTTGAATAAAATGATGCTGCTTGAACTTGAATATGAAGATGCTCGACTCACAGTCCTAAGCCCGTAATTTTTTATTATTATCTACAGATAATAATTACAATTATTATAATTCATCATCATTATATGATGACCCAAAATGAAATATTATGCATATATTAAAATTGATTACTAAATAAATTAAAGTTAATATTTTATTAGCTTGGTCAAAATAGGACTGAATTTGAAAGTTTAAAAACTGTGTGAGGTAAATAGAATAAATTGGAAAAACCAGGACTGAAATTGAATGAATTAAAAAGTGGATTTGGGTCAAGTTGTAAGATCTAAGAAGTCTGGGGCTAAAACAGAAAATCCTAAAAATTCGCGGGTATATAACTCTCTTTTTCCAGACCCTCCAGCCGACACCCATATATTTCTCACTTCCTACCTCTCGCCTCTATCTCTGACCTTATCTCTCTCCTTCAACCTCTCTGTAAAACTCAGATTTGCAGAAACACTCACCCACACCTACACCTGAGTCAGCCGCTACTTTCTCATTTCTTTTCTCTCGACCGACACTCTCTCTCTCTCTCTCTCATTACTGTAAATCACACTGTAATAATTCTGGTAAAGACATACATGCATCCACCCACTGACATGAAATCACTGACAGTAAAATAGAAGGGCTGCAACCCTGGACCTCTGGTGGTGGTTCGACTCGGCAGTGCGCCGGCGACTGCTTCCATATTTCAGGTGAGTTCCATGGCCGTCTTTGGGCATGTGCGGGCTGTGCTACCGCACAGAGCCCCAGCCTAATATTATTTTTTAGGGCTCGAAAAAAATTGTTATGTATATATAATAATAATATTTGATATATTTAAAATGAATAATACACAAAATCCTTAAAATTTGAACAGGGCCTGGTGAGTTCGATTCTTTTTTTTTTTTTACTCTGGGCTCGATAAATCTGGAAGGGGCTAAAGGAATTCAGGCTCTTCGGGCTTACTAAGTTAAATTCTTAGTTGACTGATAAAAGGGTTGGGTTCCTGGGCTGAGATAAGTGATCAATTGTTTGGGGTTTGATACTATATTTGTGATTTAATTTTTTTTCTTCGTGTATTTGTATCTATGAAATTTGATATCGCATATATGACTCATAGATAAATATTGAACCAAGCAGAAGGAGGATGGAACTCAAAACTGAACTGGGGGTTTTAAAATTTAAAGTTTTACCTTTGCTGGGAATATGGGAATTGAACGCGGATGATCGACCCTTGCAGTAGGAAGATGGTGTATGTTCTACTTGCTGTTCTGTTAAAAATCCCTTTTCCCGATCTTCTTTTGAGTGCTGAGAGATGGGATTGCTGGAGAAATTGGCGGCTGTACTCCAGTAATCAATACTATGTAGTGTGTATTTTATGTGTATTCTTATTTTTTTCTTTTTTTTGTTCTGCCGAGAGTCATGCAGTAGAATTATTTTGTACTGCAGAATTGTATTTTTATAGATATAGGTTTTTGAGTGATTTGGTTGAAGTAGGATTATGTTAGGATAAATATCAAGGAGTTTTGATGAAGTGAAGAACTGGTTAATTAAGTTTAATCATAATTGGTTAAATTATAACACAAGGTTAAATATAATTGATATAATAATAATGGTATAATAATAAGTATAAAAGTAGTAATTCGGTAATAATGATAATAATATCGCAAAATGATAATGATATCATAATAATATTAGTACTAATAAAACAGTAATAATAATAATGATAATATTAATAATAATAGTGTTAGTATTATGCTTGAATAAATAATAACACTATTATAATAATTACTGACAATATGACTTGGGCTAGAACTTGACTCGGGCTAGAACTTGACTCGGGCTAGAACTGTGCTACGTCGAAATAAATATTCATGATCCTCTTAATGAGATTAAATGAAATGAAAATGCATTACTAATATTATTATAAATAATGATATTATATTATAAAAATGGCGGATATTACATCCTACCCCTCTTAGAAAAATTTTTGTCCTTGAAAATAAATGACATACCTCGATTGAAGAAATTCGGATAACGAGCTTGAAGTTCTTCTTCGCACTCCCAAGTGGCTTCACCTTACTGTGGTTACGCCATTGAATTTTGACAAACACCTTCTCTTTGTTCCTCAACTGCCAGACTGATCGGTCGAGAATAACTTCAGGTTGTTTTTCATAAGTAAGATCTTTGTTCACCTCCACGGCGGTATAGTTGATGACGTGGCTGGGATCGTGTACATACTTGCTCAACAATGCTACGTGGAAAACTCTGTGCACAGCCGAAAGTTCTGGGGGTAAAGCCAAACGGTAAGCTAACTCTCCAATTCGTTCAAGAATTTCGAACGGTCTGATATATCTCGGCCTCAACTTGCTCCTTGGACCAAAACGGACAATTCCCTTGGTAGGAGATACCTTCAAGAATACCTTGTCGCCAACACAGAACTCGAGATCTTTCCTACGCTTGTCGGCGTAAGACTTCTGACGATCCTGTGATATCTTGATCCTCTCACGAATCTTATCCACCAGACCTACTGTCTGTTCAATCATCTCGGGACCCAAGATTTTCCTTTCACCTACTTCGTCCCAATACAGTGGTGATCCACACTTCCTACCGTATAAGGCTTCATAGGCGCCATACCGAACGTCGACTGATAACTGTTGTTGTAAGCAAATTCTACCAAAGGCAATCGTCGTTCCCAATTATTTCCGATTTCTAACACACATGCTTGCAACATATCCTCAGGAATCTGAATGGTCTTCTCAGACTGACTATCAGTCTGAGGATGATTGGCCGTACTAAAATTCAACTGCGTTCCGAAATCTTCTTGCAAACTTTACCAAAAACGCGATGTGAAACGAGTATTTCTGTCGGATACTATAGAGTCTCACTGATGTAAAGTTGATCATACTGATCCATTCCGAAATTCGTCTTAAATGGGATGAAATGAGCTGACGTTGTGAGTCGGTCCACAACAACCCAAATAGTGTGGTTTCCTCTTTCCGTTCAAGGCAAACCTACCACAAAGTCCATCGTAATATGTTCTAATTTCCATTCTGGAATATGAAGTGATTTAAGTAGTTCAAAGGGGCATTGGTGTTCTGCCTTCACTTGTTGACAAACTATATACCTTCTGATAAAGTCTGCTACATCTCTCTTCAAACCTTCCCACCAAAATGTCCCCTTAACGTCTTGGTACATCTTTGTACTTCCAGGGTGTGCTGTATGTGGATTATTATGTGCCTCTTTCAATATTGCTTCTCTCAGCTTGACAACATTGGGCACACAACTCCTCCCTTCATAGTACATTGTGCCATCATCGGACACACTGAATACCTTATTTTCACCTGAAAGAGTACGTTCTTTCATTTTGACCAAAAAGTCATCTTATTCTTGACCTTCTTTGATCTGCTTCCTCTAGGTTGGTTGTACCATCAAACTAGCAAATAACGACTCAACTGGCTTTGATAGTGTAGCCATCTAAAGGTTCATTCTTGCAAATTCCTTGACCAAGCTTCCTCTTTGGTCAACATACAGGCTAGGTCTCCTCTCGCCTTACGGCTCAGTGCATCAGCAACTATGTTTGCTTTACCAGGGTGGTAATGGATTGTACAATCGTAGTCTTTGACCAACTCTAGCCATTTGCGGTGCCTCATATTCAATTCCTTTTGTGTGAAAATATATTTCAGACTTTTGTGGTCTGTATAAATTTCACACTTACCTCCATACAGGTAATGTCTCCAAATCCTCAAGGCATGAACTACCGCTGCTAATTCCAAATCATGAGTAAGGTAGTTCAGCTCGTGTGGTTTTAGTTTCCTCGAAGCACAGGAAACTACCCTTCCCTCCTGCATCAATACACATCCCAATCCTTGCTTGGATGCGTCACTATAGATGACGAAATCTCTTGTCGGATCGGGAATGGTCAAAACTGGTGCTGCCGTCAACCTTCGCTTAAGTTTCGATCGAGTTAGAGCTCCGGGTATTGGATATGCTTTTAACAGAAGTCGACTAATTGGGTGGAGGAGTTTTTTTGGGCGGTCGGATGGCTTCAGATCGGCATGGACGGAGTGACCGAAGGGCGAGTTACTGTGTTTGCGTGTGTGTTACTGTGTGCGTGTGTGTGTGTCTATGTGAGTGTGCTGGTGTGTGTTTGTATGTGACTTGTGTGTGAACGTGTGTAGGGTGTGTGTTTGTGTGTGGGTAGTGTGTGTCTGTGCAACGTTGTGCATGTGTGTGTATGCTTATGTATGTTTATGTGTGTATATATGTGTATATATACACATGTATGTGTAGCAGGTGTGTGTGACTGTAATAGTTGTGCATATGTATTTGTGTCGGAATTATGGATGGGGAAAATGAGAGTAGAACAAAATCTTGATAATATGGTCTACTAGCGGGTAAGTGTATTTGAACATGGAGTGAGCCCGAGTTTGGAGTTCATATTCGGGGCAATCGTTGAGGGATTTGGATTATGATTTCGATTGCTAGTTTAATTGAGATATGGATTAAGGTTGAGTATCCTTGGTCGTCTGATCAGATCGTTGAATTTAGGGGTGCAATTGAGGTGATATATTAACCGATTAATCACCTTGTAACTATAAGATATTGAATTGGACCTTATATTAAATTATCTATTATCTATTTATAATAAGGGTTGGGATTTCAATGGATTGATCGGGTGAGCCGTCTTCGTCGGAGATTTCGGCATCTATTATCGAGGCAAGTATTCTTGCCTATATGATTTAAATTGCGTGAATTGAGGTTGTATAATGAATTTGTGTTGGTTATTCACTTTTATTGATCTTGCATAATATGGGCCGTTATAGAGGTTATGTTAAGTTAGAGTTGCCTTGTTGCTTGTCGTAGAGGCATGTCAGTAGAGAAGTGATGTCGGTTAGATAATACATTTAGACGTGTGTTGTGAGGTTTCGGTGATCACTGAGTTGTGTGGATGGAGTTGGGTGTTATGGAGTTGGATTGGTAGGAATGGTTTGATTGGTTGTTATACCTGTTGATGTGTCATGTTGCGTCTAGAATTGTTAGGTTGTTGTTAAGTTATGTCGGTCGTAGTTATTTGTCGGGTAAGTGGCCATTTCAAGTAAGTGCCTTGGCTATATATTGTGACTAACGATTGAGACAATGTGTTTTTAAAATGTATATGTGTGTGATTTGCTCACTCCAGGAGGGTCCGACAGGCCGGAGAAATCCAGTGGTTTAGCCCCGGATTCACGAGCTTGTTGGCTAGCCAGTCCGGGAGGGTCCATAGAGGCCTCAGATGGGACCAGTGGTTTAGCCCCGGTCCTAGGCGATGCATGTGCGTGACTTTGATTTCTAACTATGGCTAGTCCGGGAGGGTCCATAGAGGCCTCGGATGGGACCAGTGGTTTAGACCCGGTCCTCGGCGATTTTTTTTAACTATGATATATTCGGAATATCACAACATTTTTGTTCTCTAAGTTGAGATACATTATATATTGGATTTTGGTACTTGGCTAGAATGGCACTAAAATGCGCCGTATGTGTTTAGTTCCTTGGTTGTAAAGTTTGGTGTTGGAAAACGGACCTTGTTATTAATTTCGTGTACTGTGGTTTGATGAGATTTTGGGTTGAGATCCCAACGATTGTGTAAAGGTTAATTTGCGGAAAATGACTTTGGGTCGAGAATCATTTGTCTTGCAATGGTTTTTCAACAACTGACTTGAGGTCCATAAAGATTTCCAAATTATATAAATGTTTGTTACATGAACGAGATTTGGGCCGGGACCCTATTGTTTTCGAAAAAGGTTTTATAATCTTGAATTTGAAGTCCCAAGAGACTTTCTGTCATTTTCTAAAACTCCCGAGTTGATATATTATTTTCAAAGACTTGAGTTGTACTTTAAATATTGAAAACCTCTCGGGAATTTCTTTCACGGCCGTTGTTATTTTAATATAACTGATATTTGCGTGATATATATTGTATGGCCTGAATACTTGTACTAGCCATTCAAATGCTAACCCCTTAAATGGAGAAATGCGTCTCATGCATATCAGGTATGCTTAGTTCGTTGGAGCAATCATGGGGATGGCACGGAAGAAGGCGAGCCGCGATACTAATCAAGAGTTAAAGTTCAGTATGATGTTATTGCACTGTTGTGTTATCTTCAGTCTTCCGCTATATTGTACCTTGACCCATGTGTAGGTAAGTTCAGTAATGAGTTGTTATTCAGATTTTTATCTTGCCGTGAGACCTTATCGGTCGTCGCGTTTTAATATCTCACCTTATCAGTCACTGTCAGTATGTAGTTTGACCCCAATCGGTAAAACGTTTGCCGTCTTGTGGTAATTAGCCTGGTAGATACCTCTATTAAGGGGTATACGGCGTGTAATATTCTCGGTGGATTTCTGGGGTTGTTACACTAAGAATCTAACTCAGTAATTCCGAATAGAGCTTGAATTCCTTTAGCCCCTTTCAGATTTATCGAGCCCAAAGTAAAAAAAATCGAACTCACCTGAAATCCGGAAGCAGTCGCCGGCGCACTACCGAGTCGAACCACCACCAGAGGTCCAGGGTTGCAGCCCTTCTATTTTACTGCTGGTGATTTCATGTCAGTGGGTGGATGCATGTATGTCTTTACTGGAATTATTACAGTGTGATTTATAGTAGTGAGAGAGAGAGTGTGTCGGTCGAGAGAAAGGAAATGAGAAAGTAGTGGCCGACTCAGGTGTGGGTGTGGGTGAGTTTTTCTGCAAATCTGAGTTTTACAGAGAGGTTAGCAAGAGAGAGATAAGGTCAGAGAGAGAGGCGAGAGGTAGGGAGAGACAAATAGATGGGTGTCGGCCGAAGGGTCTGGAGAGAGAGGGTTATATACCTGCGAATTTTTAGGGTTGTTCGTTTTAGCCCCAGACTTCTCAGATCTTGCAACTTGACCCAAATCTACTTTTTAGTTCATTCAATTTCAGTCTCAGTTTTTTCAATTTATTCAATTTACCTCACACAGTTTTTAGATTTTCAAATTCAGTCATATTTTGACCAAGCTAATAAAATATCAACTTTAATTTATTTAATAGTCAATTTTAATATATGCATAATATTTCATTTTCGGCCATCATATAATGATGATCAATTATAATAATTGTAATTATTATCTGTTGATAATAATAAAAAATTACGGACTTAGGACTGTGAGTCGAGCATCTTCATATTCAAGTTCAAGCAGCATCATTTTATTCAGGTGGGAATTTTCACTATCACTTTAATTGTTTTAATTGGATTGCTATGTGATATTCTATTTATGTTTAAAATTGAGGATACATGTTGTAAATCAGGATCACCTGTATACGTGTAAGGAGGCTATCTTAAGATATATGTTGTGTGACAACACCTGCACAACCTCAATATTCACATGCGTGCTCGATTCATATTATATGTGATATTGTGTGTATGTATTCATGTTGAGGAAAATATTATTGATAGAATAATCATTTAAATGCTTTTCATGAGATTGTATATTACCGTGATATGTGTGATTTCCACAACCTGAAGGAAGCTCATCCCCACCTATATTGATCCTGCAGGTTAAACCGAGCCGGATGAACGAAGGAGTGAGCCGAGAGGGAATATGATGACATTTATTAAAATGATATTTTCTTTATGTCTCGTATTTTTTTAAAATATTATTTGGGGAAACTCTTGATTAGAAATAATAATTTATAAATTGTCTTCCACCATAATTATTATCTCTTATCTATGAGATGTCATTGCCTTAATTAATAGGTATTTATTTTAGCCAGTGTAGCGACTCGATTTTGTCGTTGAGAATTTTAATATTCTCAAAAAAATTTATTTTTCGTCAAACATCACCCTTTTTTTTAATTTCCCATATAAATATTCCTAGAAAATTGGGGCGTTACGTAGACTGAAATAAATGCGTATTAATCAAGGCAATGACATGTCATATATAAGAGATAATAATTGCGGTGGAAGACAATTTATAAATTACTATTTCTAATCAAGAGTTTCCCCAAATAATATTTCAAAAAAACATGAGACATAAAGAAAACATCGTTTTAATAAATATCATCATATGCCCTCTCGGCTCACTCCTTCATCCATCCGGATCGGTTTAACCTGCGGGATCAATATAGATGGGGGTGAGCTCCCTTCAGCTCGTCGAAATCACACATATCACAGTAATATATAATCTCATGGAAAGCATTTAAATAATTATTCTATCAATAATATTTTCCTCAGCATGAGATTGTATATTACTACGATATGTGTGATTTTCATGAGCTGAAAGAAGCTCACCCCCACCTATATTGATCCCACAGGTTAACCAAGCCGGATGGACGAAGGAGGAGCCGAGAGGGCATATGATGATTTTTATTAAAACAATGTTTTCTTTATGTCTCAAGTTTTTGTAATATTATTTGGGGAAACTTTTGATTAGAAATAACAATTTATAAATTTTTCTTCCGCCGCAATTATTATCTTTTATCTATGACATGTCATTGCCTTAATTAACAATTCTTCGAAACTCTTTTCGCACTTCTCATTACATAAGAAATCTTCTCCCTTACTTGTCAATCGAGTCATTGGTGCAGCTATCTTCGAAAATCCCTTGATAAATCTCTGATAATAACTGGCCAAACCCAAGAAGCTGCGAACTTCATTTGCATTACTCGGTACTTTCCAATCATTGGCTGCCTCTACCTTAACCGGGTCAACCTCGATTCCTCTAGAAGTGATCACATGTCCCAAAAATGCAACTCGGTTAAGACAGAATTCACACTTGTTGAACTTCGCATACAACATCTCCTTGCGTAGTATTCTCAATATTGTTCTAAGATGCTGCTCATGTTCAACCTTGCTCTTCGAATGCACAAGTATGTCATCTATGAACATAATGACAAACTTATCCAAATAAGGTTGAAATACACGGTTCATGAGGTCCATGAATACTGCTGGCACATTAGTCAAACCAAATGGTATCACCATAAACTCATGGTGTCCATATCGAGTTCGAAATGCTGTCTTTGAGATGTCATCATCCTTAATCCTCATTGGTGATATCCGAATCTCAAATCTATTTTTGAGAACACTCCTGATCCTGCAAGTTGATCGAACAGGTCCTCTATTCTAGGAAGTTGATATTTATTCTTTATCGTGGGTCTATTAAGTTCACGATAGTCTATGCACATCCTCAAACTTCCGTCCTTTTTCTTCATGAAGAGTACTGGCGCACCCCATGGGGAAACACTCGATCGGATAAATCCAGAGTCAAGTAGTTCCTAAAGTTGCACTTTCAGCTCTTGTAATTCCTTGGGTGCCATTGTATAGGGGGCTTTCGATATTGGTGCCACTCCTAGCACTAAATCAATCGAGAACTCAACTTGACGACTCAGCGGAACTCCTGGAAAGTCTTCGGGAAAGACATCTGGATACTCCTTGACGATAGGTACATCATCTACCGTCTTCTCAGAAGTTGTTTTCCCCATCACATTCACCAGGAATCCTTGGCAACTACGCTTCTTCAACATCTTCACAGCTTTCATGGCTGAAATCACTTTCGGGGTACTACAGTGTCTTACTCCCTCGAATACGGTCTTGATATCAACAGATGGGCATAAGGTTACCCTACTTTCGGATCATTCTACAACAGCTCTATGTTTTTCAACTAATCCATACCCAAAATAACATCAAAACCGTTGAGTTCAACTATGTGCAAGTCAGCTAAGAAGCTATGTTCGTTAATCTCTATCTTCACATTGTTAGCTATAGAGTCTACACATACTAATCCCCCCCACAGGCATGCTAACTAATAGAGATCTAGGAGCTTTACTACTTCTACAACCAATCAAACTTCCTAGAGATGAATGAATGAGATGCACCCGCATCAAACAACACCAAAGCAGAAATATTTGCAACTTACAACATACCTGACATGGTTTGGGGTTCAATCTCCTCCTCGGCCTCGGCCATGCTATACACTCGAGCTTTACCTCTTGAGCCTTGACTTTGCACACTTTTGCCCGGACATTTTCCTTTATTCGGGCATACTGAGGCCATGTGTCCTTCCTCATGGCAAAAGTAGCACTGACTCTGACCAAGCATACATGTATGTCCCTTTCCACAAGTAGCACATGTAGGTTTATCAGACCAGGATTTCGCCCCTGAAAATCTAGTCTTAGCATTCTTCTTACTGCCACTTCCTTGATCGTGCCACTTGCGCTTGTTATTAGCTGCGACTCGTGGTGCTCTTGCCTTTTCCACATCCAAACTGGGAGATATGTCCTCGGCCCTGGCAACCGCTTCATTATAGGTCAAATGCCCATGGCCAGCCAAGTGATGACGAATCTGGTCATGCAGTCCGTCAAGAAACTTCTGAGACTTCATGTCATCCGTCTCAACCATGTGAGGAGCAAAACAGCACATGTGGTTGAACTTGCGCTCATAGTCGGTTACTGACATTCCTCCTTGGGTCAAATCGAGGAATTCCTTTTGCATCTTGGTTTTGTACACCCCCGAGTAGTACTTTTCCATAACCGTTTTCTTGAATTGGTCCCAAGTAAACGCATACTTATCGTCTTGGGTATTGAGTCTCAACACTCCAATCCACCATGTCCTAGCATCCTCCTTGAGCTGGAACACGGCACATGACACCCTCTGAGCATCGGTGCATGTCATGTAGTTGAAGATGCTGTCTAGGTTCAACAACAACTCTTCTATTGCTGCTGGTCCCTCACGACCAAGAAAGACGGGCGGCTTGAAATGATTGAACCGTTTGATGATTTGAGCTTGAGCTTGCTCAGGATTGTTAGGCGGTAAAATGGTCGCGCCTTGAAGCAATGTGACCAATCCATCCAAAAGCTGATCTTGGGTGGGTTGAGCGTTGCGATTTTCATGGTTAGACATGAGTCTGCTAACGAGTTGTAAAACCCATTAGTCGACGTAGTGCGAGAAATAAAGAATGAGAAGATACCGGTAGTACGCATATAATAATCACAACGCATAAAAATATAAATGCAATAGAATAACTGACATTCATTATATATAATATGATTTAAATAGAAGAAACTGGAAACATCCACCAGAAATCTCAACATAATAGCTATATAATAAAATAAACTAAGTCTACGGCTATTCCTCATCGTCACTACTAATAATTTCTATAACAGGAATAGTGGGTCGCGACTCAATCCACAAAATAATGTCTTCATCGGACTCAATGTCTACTATCAAAACATCCTTCACATTCTCTGCAAGGTCTTCCTTTGAGCTCTCATTAGGAATTTCCTCTGGATCTTTCTCGGGATCTTCTTCGGGGTCTTCTTCAGGATCCTCCACAGGGTCTTCTTCGGGATCCTCTTCTGGGTCTTCTTCATCCGTAGAGTCGAAACTCCAATTTGCAGCTGGTATCATATCTCGAGCGTACATATCCAATAGACAGCCTGCTACAAACTGGAAATCATCAGTGGTCTCCCAATCTTCTGGTGTTCTCTTTATGGACTCTTGCCTAAGCTGGAAAATGCTGTAACTTCAATCATCGGGTAGATTTAGCATTAGGTTGTTCAGCTGTTGCGTGACAGAGCCTTGTTTCCCAGACTGCAACTATTTGCTCAGCCCGTTGACGACATAGTGCGGTGCATTTTTGGTAAACTAGGTGTAATACCCGGTTGTAATTCGATCATTATCATTCAGTAATTTCATTCAGTATTTGTCACTATTTAATTTTTCACTTGATAATAATCATTCATCCGTGTTCACCGTTCGGAATAACTTCGAGTTGTGTATCGATATTGTTCATTTTTTTCAACCTTACTTGGGAATCGAGACAAGAGTATTATCTTGATCGTGGTTATTGATTCATTAGTCGTTGTTGACATTGGAGTTCATGTCATTTATAATCTCCTCATTGTTCGAATTGTGTTTTGTTGGGCGAATCCTTGTAATCATTGCTTGGAACCACCGTTTTGGGGTCTCCGTACTTCTATTTCGTGTTATTATTTCCCAAATATTGATTCCTATTTCTTTTATTCTCTTCCCGGATCATTTTTCATCATTTTAGAACCCTAGGGGGGCGTGGGCCGCGGCACACACGTTTTCCAGTTTTTGGCCGAGCAGCCTGTACTTTGGGCCGCGGCACATGCCGGCAGGGCCGCGGCACACTCGTCCGGGCCGCGGCACACTCGTGTTGCAACTTTTCGGCCAACCCCTCTGTACCGTGGGCTGTGGCACACTGCCGAGTCACTGCCGCGGCACACTCGTCCGGGCCGCGGCACGCTGTCGATCGCTGGGGGCAGTTTTTGGCCCTGTGCCGCGGCACACTTTGGCCGGGCCACGGCACACATTGCAGTCAGCACTATAATTACGTTTTTTGAGCGAGATCGGCTCATTTTTCCCATTTCTTCAACCTTGGTCCGAGAGAGAGGGCTTGTGGGAGAAGATATTCATCATCAATCACTTGAGTATTCATTTTTCATCATTTTCATTCGGTTGTGAAGCTCGGATTATGGATCTAACGCGATTTCATCGGATTAAAGTACTTGGATCTTCAAAGGTAATATCCATCAAACCTCTTGGATTTCGATTTTGTATTGAGATATGATGTTTTGGATGTTAAGATCATGTCGTATGAAGTGATATACACATGATTATGGACATGTTTGATTATTCATTGGATTATTGAAGGATTATTCAAGAACACTTTGAATATTGTGTTGGATTTGGGGTTTTCGATTAATTGTTGTTGAAATCACGATTTTGGATATTCATAATGGATTATTGATCCTATTGAAGATGGTTTGTTGGTTTTAAACACTTCTTGGGGATTTAATGTTGGTATTATTGAGGTTTGGTTATAAACAATCGAAGTTTGGCCACAAAGTGTTCGATATAATGCCTCAATGATCTTGGTTTAATCGTATCGACGTTTTGAGTTCGTTATATTCGTTTTTGATTCGTATATTGAACGTATTGTTGGTAATTGTATTATTCAAGGTTGTTCGAGCGGCCGATAATTTCATTAAGGACGTTGATCTTGGAAGTACCTTCTCGCCTTCGGTTTGAGGCAAGTTTTATACTTGTACTAGTCAATGAGATTAATGTTATCATATATGTGTATGAATATGTTGTATCATTCCGAGACTTAGTCTCTTCATGAATTCATTGATATTAAGAGATCGTTCGATACGATACCTTTCGGCAACTATGCCAAATGTTTATTATTGTCCGTTAATGGCCGATTCAAGGCATTGTGATACTCGTTATTAATGTCATTGTCGATAGCCGGTTTGCGGCATCGACGTATCAATTGTTGTTAATATTGTTGTCAATCTAAGACATCGTTCAGATCATTGTTATTCCTGTTGGGTTTGTCATTAAAACTGTATTGGCCGATTAAAGGCATTGGCGTATTCATTTCTCATCTTCGTCGTCGGTCACCGATTAAAGGTGCCGAGGCATCCTTCGTATCATTGTCATCGGTTGGCCGTTCAGGCAAATCGAAATGTTCAATCATTCACTATATCATTGTTATCGATTGACTGTTCTAAGGCAATCGAGGTATTCAATCATTCATCGTATCATTCGTAGCGATTGGCCATTCTAAGACAATCGAAGCGCTCAATCATTTATGGAATCATCTGCTGCATCATTGTTATCGGTTGGCCATCCTAAGGCAATCGAGGTGTTGAATTGGGACTGTCGAGGACGGTGCTTATCCGTGTGTTACTGTCATCGTGTTGGCCGACTCAAGGCAGCACACTATCATTCATTGTGATACGGCTTCGTGCCGTGGCTTCGGCCCTAATTGTGATACGGCTTCGTGCCATGGCTTCGGCCCTAATGGTGATACGGCTTCGTGCCGTGGCTTCGGCCCTAATTGTGATACGGCTTCGTGCCGTGGCTTCGGCCCTAATTGTCATACGGCTTCGTGCCATGGCTTCGGCCCTAATGGTGATACAGCTTCGTGCCGTGGCTTCGGCCCTAATCAATAACAGCTTCGGGCTGTTTTGGATTCATGTGATTATGATAATTTGACAGCTTCGGCTGAGTGGCTTTCAAGCCTTTATTATTGTCCTGATAATTTCATTGGAGCCTTCGGGAATTGTGATTCATAATTAATTCAGTCCTGGTTTGGTTCATGTCGTGTAATTCATTGTGGTGTTCTGTGATTATGATTCGTCGTTGGGCACTTATGTTCTAACCTGTCGAACAGGTATTAATAGTATGTCGTGGGCATAGTATTTCACGAATGCTCGATTATTACCTTGGTTTGTGAGCATCTCGTATTATTATTATCATTGTACCGTTTCATTCTGCCTTTGGATGCATATCATGTTATACATGTATTTGATGTTCATTATCTGGATGACTGACCCCGTGGGGGCGGAACATGTTTTCATGTTTTAGGTGCTTGCGAGGAGAGAGTTGAGACACAGAGGCATGACGATGGCGACGAGGCATTTGAGCGATACTAGTTCGAGTTGTTCATTGTCGGTAGTCAGTTGGAGTGTACTCCAGTCTTGTCAGTTGTTGTCGTGTTGTATTACCCGAACAGATGTTCGTGGACATTTTTATATTTCATTTTTGGCCATGTAGGCCACTTTTGTCGTTGAAATTCCTTATCGGAATATTGTGTCGTATGTCATGGTAGGGACTATGATTTTCCCTTATTGTGTAATTTAATGTATTTTAGTCATGTTCGCCTGGTGGATCTCCTAGCGTGGGGTCCACGGCACTGTAATAACCCAATAGGATTTTGGGGTGTTACAGAAGATGGTATCAGAGATTTTGGGTTGTGAGATACCCTGATATGTGAGTTATATGGCTCTACCGATGCGGTAGTAGTGGAACCGCTGAGTTATGACAATGCGATACTGGGTTTTGTGAGTCGTAATATTTGTACGACTGCACGAGTCATTCATTCATCGAGTCGTCGTCAGTTGGGACTAGTATCGTGAGACCTCGAAGCTTCGTATGACCTGTGTAAGGACTCGATTCTCTTTATGTTCATACATTCATCATGTCATTAATTGCTCATGTTTGTTGAAACATATATGTGATATTAGTGTTATGATTGATTCATGACTAATTGTTTTGAAGCACGTGTGACTTGTGTAAGCATTAAGGATCAAATCCATCAGTTAATAATCCTCAATCATCATTTTGATCTCATCACTCAGTTAATTCATTCATCACTCAGTCAATATCATTCATCACTCAGTTAATTCATTAATCTCTCAGTCAATATCATTACTCAGATAATTCATTCATCACTCAGTTAATTCATTCATCACTCAGTCAATATCATTCATCACTCAGTTAATTCATTCATCACTCAGTCAATATCATTACTCAGATAATTCATTCATCACTCAGTTAATTCATTCATCACTCAGTCAATATCATTCATCACTCAGTTAATTCATTCATCACTCAGTCAATTCCTTCATCACTTAGTCAATCTCATTGTTCATATTAATTCATTAATCACTCAGTCAATCTCATTGTTCAGTCAATTTATTCATCACTCAGTCAATCTCATTGATCAGTCAATTTATTCATCACTCAGTTAATCTCATCGCTCAGTTGATTCATTCATCACTCAGTCAATCTCATCGCTCAGTTAATTCATTATCACTCAGTCAATCTCATTGTTCAATTAATTCATTAACCATCCAGTCCATCTCACGGTTCAGTTGTTGATCTTGTGAATCAAATTTTCAACCTTGTTAACCTGTTCAAGGTAATCATTTCAGGAATTTCATCAGATAGTCTTGTCACCTCACTTGATCTTTCATGCGATCTTATCGTATTCTGGCGTCATGTCGACGATCGTTTTATTGCATTATTAATGCATTCATTGTGTTAGAGCGTGTATGCTCATTGTTATCATTCCGTCTCGTAATCATAATGCGATATTCGTACGGAATCTATAATTATCATGTGGCTTTCCTGCTCCAGTATGGATAGAGCTGTCCGAGGACGCAGGGGAAGAGGCCGCGGTACGGACCAGAACCCGGGATCTCGTATGAACGCCCGCGCGGATGTGAGGGTTAGCTTGTATTCATCAGATAGATATGCTACTCATTCACTGTCAGATAATCATTCACCGTCAGGGAGTCGTACCCGAGAAGCAGATCACTCAGAAGGTGTTCGGGTTGAACCATTCACATTTATGCAGGGCATGATGGCCCAAATGACTCATATGACGCGGATAGTGGAGACCATGCAGACCTCGATGGTTCGTGGTCCACCGCAACAGGGATTCCAGGTTCCGTTTCATGGACAGACTGGAGTAGTGAATCAGATTGTTGGCGATATCTCTCGTCAGAGGCCGCCTACTTTTGAGGGTTCGTCGGAACCAGCTGATATTGTTCATTGGCTTGAGCATTTTGATAAAATCTTCGACATGGTTCAGTGTCCGGAAGAGAGTAAAGTGGCAGTAGCGGCTTATTACTTGATTAATGGTGCTTATTCGTGGTGGCTTTCTGTGAAACCCACCGATCGCGATTGTGGTTGGAGTGAGTTCAAGACCCTCATGTTAGAGAGGTATTATCCGGCTCCACTTCGTGAAGCCAAGTTGTCAGTGGTTTTGAACCCTGAATCCGCCGCGGATGAGGGTGTTATTGTCATTGCTGAGAAGTTTCAAGGACTACTTTAGTTTGCTTCGTCGGTTATCTGTACTGAGGCGGATAAGATCAAATATTTTAGCAAGAGGCTAAATCCGCAGTTGAGGATGCAGTTGTTCAATCACAATTGTAGTTCACTTAGCGAATTCATCGGGAAGGCTCTTGGAGCAGAGCTTTTGATCAAGGAGCTTACTCAGAAGCATCCTTCAGTTTCTTCGGATGAGAGGACTAGAATGTCGGCTCGTTCAGAGGGACATCGGGCTCCGACGTCCAAGGGGTCGTTTTCTAGTCGTCTTCGTGTCGGGATAGCATCTTCCTCTCAGGTGACGAGTTCGACTGTTGTTTGCTTTAACTGTGATTCAGCAGGTCACGTTAGTACCCGGTGTACGGTGCCAGCGATCGTTTGTTTTCTCTGTGGGAGGCGTGGACACCGGCGTAAATACTGCAGGTGTTCTAGTGCCAGTAAATCTCAAGAGAACTCAAGGGCCTCGAGAGACTTCGTTACTCCATTCCGTGCATCATCCAAGGGACCCTATCAGGCCTCGAGGGCCAAAGGTAAGGGCATTCATCACCGGTTTGAACAAGTTAATTCTTGTTCGTTAATGGATAATCATTCATTTCATTGTCGTTCATTCATTCATATAATTCATTCATTATATATATCAATCATGTTGGGACTCATAATCATCGATTAATCATTCAATTCGCGAGGAACGACGGTTCCAATCACTTCATGGAGCTATCACTCATTAATTTATTAATTCACCTCGGTGAGTCATTCTTAATCCTTGTGGGATTTCGATTCATTATCATTCATTGTGATCATTTTGTTCTTGTGACCTTCCGGGATCATATTGTGCGGTGAGTTCAGATTTGGGTCTACCTTAAATCGTTGAGATAGAGGCGATCGATGATATGGAAGGATATCGATGTTGGGTACATTTGAGATGTATCCTTGTTTTTTGGAAGACTATGTAGATCTATCCGTATTAATGTATCGTGACTGTGGATCATTTATTGTTGATCTATTTTATTTTGATCATCTTCGAGAACCTTGAGATTTGGATCCTTTGTTGAGAATTCATCCCTTTGGCGTTGTACTCAAGACTTCGTGATAATTTGGGAAATCGTTCACTGTGATCCGAGACGTCAAGTCTTGGGGACTTGGGCGTGCGATTGATTTGGTCCCGAGAACTATTTGGACATTATTGTTTTCAGATCATGAGGGATAGTTCATATCCCGAGTTGTTTACCCTTAGTTTCGAGGACGAAACTCTTTTTAAGGGGGGGTATGTAATACCCGGTTGTAATTCGATCATTATCATTCAGTAATTTCATTCGGTATTTGTCACTATTTAATTTTTCACTTGATAATAATCATTCATCCGTGTTCACCGTTCGGAATAACTTCGAGTTGTGTATCGATATTGTTCATTTTTTTCAACCTTACTCGGGAATCGAGACAAGAGTATTATCTTGATCATGGTTATTGATTCATTAGTCGTTGTTGACGTTGGAGTTCATGTCATTTCTAATCTCCTCATTGTTCGAATTGTGTTTTGTTGGGCGAATCCTTGTAATCATTGCTTGGAACCACTGTTTTGGGGTCTCCGTACTTCCATTTCGTGTTATTGTTTCCCAAATATTGATTCCTATTTCTTTTATTCTCTTCCCGGATCATTTTTCATCATTTTAAAACCCTAGGGGGGCGTGGGCCGCGGCACAAGGAGTGTGCGCCGCGGCACACACGTTTTCCAGTTTTTGGCCGAGCAGCCTGTACTGTGGGCCGCGGCACATGCCGGAAGGGCCGCGGCACACTGCTGAGTCACTGCCGCGGCACACTCGTCCGGGCCACGGCACACTTGTGTTGCATCTTATCGGCCAACCCCTCTGTACCATGGGCCGTGGCTCATGCCGACGGGGCCGCGACAGACTGCCGAGTCACTGCCGCGGCACACTCATCCGGGCCGCGGCATGCTGTCGATCGCTGGGGGCAGTTTTTGGCCCTGTGCCGCGGCACACTTCGGCCGGGCCGCGGCACACAGTGCAGTCAGCACTATAATTGTGTTTTTTGAGCGAGATCAGCTCATTTTTCCCATTTCTTCAACCTTGGTCCGAGAGAGAGGGCTTGTGGGAGAAGATATTCATCCTCAATCACTTGAGTATTCATTTTTCATCATTTTCATTCGGTTGTGAAGCTCGGATTGTGGATCTAACGCGATTTCATCGGATTAAAGTACTTGGATCTTCAAAGGTAATATCCATCAAACCTCTTGGATTTCGATTTTGTATTGAGATATGATGTTTTGGATGTTAAGATCATGTCATATGAATTGATATACACATGATTATGGACATGTTTGATTATTCATTGGATTATTGAATGATTATTCAAGAACACTTTGAATATTATGTTGGATTTGGGGGTTTTCGATTAATTGTTGTTGAAATCACGATTTTGGATATTCATAATGGATTATTGATCGTATTGAAGATGTTTTGTTGGTTTGAAACACTTCTTGGGGATTTATGTTGGTATTATTGAGGTTTGGTTATAAACAATCGAAGTTTGGCCACAAAGTGTTCGATATAATGCCTCAATGATCTTGGTTTAATCGTATCGACGTTTTGAGTTCGTTATATTCGTGTTTAATTCGTATATTGAACGGATTGTTGGTAATTGTATTATTCAAGGTTGTTCGAGCGGCCGATAATTTCATTAAGGACGTTGGTCGTGGAAGTACCTTCTCGCCTTCGGTTTGAGGCAAGTTTTATACTTGTAGTAGTCAATGAGATTAATGTTATCATATATGTGTATGAATGTGTTGTATCATTCCGACACTTAGTCTCTTCATGAATTCATTGATATTAAGAGATCGTTCGATAGATACCTTTCGACAACTATGCCAAATGTTTATTATTGTCCGTTAATAGCCGATTCAAGGCATTGTGATACTCGTTATTAATGTCATTGTCGATAGCCGGTTTGCAGCATCGACATATCGATTGTTGTTAATATTGATGTCAATCTAAGACATCGTTCAGATCATTGTTATTCCTGTTGGGTTTGTCATTAAAACTGTATTGGCCGATTAAAGGCATTGGCGTATTCATTTCTCATCTTCGTCGCCGGTCACCGATTAAAGATGCCGAGGCATCCTTCGTATCATTGTCATCGGTTGGACGTTCTCAGGCAAATCGAAATGTTCGATCATTCACTATATCATTGTTATCGATTGACTGTTCTAAGGCAATTGAGGTATTCAATCATTCATCGTATCATTCGTAGCGATTGGCCATTCTAAGCCAATCGAAGCGCTCAATCATTTATGGAATCATCCGCTGCATCATTGTTATCGGTTGACCATCCTAAGGCAATTGAGGTGTTGAATTGGGACTGTCGAGGACGGTGCCTATCCGTGTGTTACTGTCATCGTGTTGGCCGACTCAAGGCAGCACACTATCATTCATTGTGATACGGCTTCGTGCCGTGGCTTCGGCCCTAATTGTGATACGGCTTCGTGCCGTGGCTTCGGACCTACTGGTGATACGGTTTCGTGCCGTGGCTTCGGCCCTAATGGTGATACGGCTTCGTGCCGTGGCTTCGGCCCTAATTTTGATATGGCTTCATGCCGTGGCTTCGGCCCTAATGGTGATACGGCTTCGTGCCGTGGCTTCGTCCCTAATCAATAACAGCTGCGGGCTGTTTTGGCTTCATGTGATTGTGATAATTTGACAGCTTCGGCTGAGTGGCTTTCAAGCCTTTATGATTGTCCTGGTAATTTCATTGGAGCCTTCGGGCATTGTGATTCATAATTAATTCAGTCCTGGTTTGGTTCATGTCGTGTAATTCATTGTGGTATTCTGTGATTATGATTCGCCGTTGGGCACTTATGTTCTAACTCGTCGAATGTGTATTAATAGTATCTTTGTGGGCATAGTATTTCATGAATGCTCGGTTCTTACCTTGGTTTGTGAGCATCTCGTATTATTATTATCATTGTACCGTTTCATTACGCCTTTGATGCATATCATGTTATACATGTATTTGATGTTCATTATCTGGATGACTGACCCCGTGGGGGCGGAACATGTTTTCATGTTTTAGGTGCTTGCGAGGAGAGAGTTGAGACACAGGGGCATGACGATGGCGACGAGGCATTCGAGCGATACTAGTCCGAGTTGTTCATTGTCGGTCGGTCAGTTGGAGTGTACTCCAGTCTTGTCAGTTGTTGTCGTGTTGTATTACCCGAATAGATGTTCGTGGACGTTGTTATATTTCATTTTTGGCCATGTAGGCTACTTTTGTCATTGAAATTCCTTATCGGAATATTGTGTCGGATGTCATGGTAGGGACTATGATTTTCCCTTATTGTGTAATTTAATGTATTTTAGTCATGTTTGCCTGGTGGATCTCCTGGCGTGGGTCCACGGCACTGTAATAACCCAATAGGATTTTGGGGTGTTACACTAGGATCATCCCACCAGTCCTTGTGTGCCAGAAGACGCGAGTCAAACGTAGTAGGAATCCTCTTACGTGGTGTCATCATAGGTTTTGCCGTTCTAACAGTTCGCACATACATATGCAATCATGTAAATAAAATGAAATGAGAGATCCATGAATAATGATTGAAATTCGGTACCTTGGACGGAGTGACGAAGTGGCGAAACTGAGAGCATATGCTACTTTTATATTTTAGCGAGTCTACAGAAAGGTAAAACCCGCTCTGATACCACTATGTAATGCCCCGATTTTCTAGGGATAATTATAGGGGAAATTAATAAAAATATGAATTTTGACGAAAAATAAATTCCTTTGAGAATCTAAAAAGTTCTCGCTTACAAAGTCGAGTCGCTACACTAACTAAAATAACCCATTTCTGCACTGAAAATCACGATCTTGGTCAGAGTCAGTGAATATAGGCCCGCTGCCGGTTCACTGAGATACACCTCGCCGGGAACTCAAGGCCCGAACATCCAGACCAGACTTCCACATCCCCAGCCCGTCTGAATTTTCGGCTAGTTCATTGATTCCCTAGTTGCTTTGCCACCTTCCAGCTCTGGTTATTATCGCCGGAGACACCAGCCCGCCGCCGCGTATTGTTCTCATCAGTGGTCCCTCCGAAAAACGTGTACCTGCTCCGGCCTGAAACAAAGTTCCCTGTCAGAATCGAGCCACACGAAGACTACATCCTTCCACTCCGTCGCCTTCCTCCCAGCCCTTCGCCAGAATTTCGACGCGCCCCCGTTGACCTACACTGGATTCCACCTTCTAGCCCGATCCCAACCCAGAAAATGTGATCATCCTATCGCCGTACATTGCTCTTCCGATCACAGTCATCACTGGTGAAGAAGAGGAGGAAGGTGGATGGTGGTCGGTGGGTGATAGTCTGTGAGGGAGAGTAGGTGGGAAGGAGAAAAAAAAAATAGGAAGAGAGAGGAGAGAAAAACCGTGAGGGAAAGGAAGGGAGAGAAGGAGTAGGTTAAGAGAAAAAAAATGTGAGAGGAGAGAGAAAATTAATAATAAGAAAGATAAATCTTAATGATTAAGTGAGGATAATATTAAAATGGGCTAGTTGATCCTATTATAAATGGATTCATTCGTAATGCTACATCTGATAAAATTATCGTTGATAATTCTCCAATAATGTTCAATCTGATTCATCGGAAGTCGTTCTGACCAGGAGTTGATCAGCTAGTTAAAATATTAAAAAATTTAAATTCCACCAAAATTTCAATTTAAAAATTCCCGAATTTACATACTATCCCACTTAAAATAAGTTTCATCCATGAAACTTGCCATATTATCAACAATCCCACTGTAACGTTGTTCGAAATATTTTATGCAGGCTGATTCAGTAATACCGGAGATCCCATGATCAGGTCAAGAAGATCTGATATACTCAAAGATGGAAACTATGCAGTAGCAACATGTATCTCATATCCAGATCATCATAACACGATAAATTGTAATCCCAAGTATCACAAGATTATTAACACAATTTTTGGTATCGTGGGTCACGATCCCAGAATATTATGATACCGAGGGTAGCTTTATCAAAACTATAAACCATAGATAACAAATGCCTCATTTGAGAACACGGCCCAAAACTATCTAATGAGGACGATAACACGACAAATATCTCAAGCAACTAGATCTCACACGCAATCACCTTAGTTTCGACTAGTCTCTCGTTTAAGCATTAAACTATGTTACGCACACACTACATCTTAACGCGCACTAAGCCTATAGTTAGCGTGCGTTAACGAACTATAATAACCAAAGGTCCTGTCCGAGTTCATTAGCGTGCGCTAGTAATGACCTTAGCATGCGCTAACTGGCTCTTCTGAGAAAATTTCTCCAAATCCGAGTTTAAAGTTTAAGTCGAGTAAGCTTTTTTCATCTTTCACTATTTATTTATTTTTGAAAATGAAAAACACATTTTCGGTTTTAAAATACAAAAGTTTTATGGTGTGAAAGATTTTTAAAATCATATACTCGAGTTATTCGAAATTGACATCAATAGGCTAAAACCATCTCTACAATTCTTTCAAATATGACAAAAGATTGACGACGGTGACATTTTATAAAATATCGAAAGTACTTCAAAATATATCCTTCATGTTCCGTCGCAAGGTTAAAGTGCACGATTACTTTGTCAAAATTCAAAATGTTCATAATTAAAAATAATGTGTACACTAAGTCACTACTTATGCATACCGATAAAATAGTCACGACAATTTTCCAGCTTAACTCAGATTGCAAAATACTTGTAAGTCATTTAAAAATACAAGTGCAGCGGATATAGCTAACGATGAGTGTACATCGAGGTAGCAAGAAACAATAAATAAACTCATTTATTTTAAAATATATGGTCGGCTTGTCCAAAATTTCATAAAATTTTCAAAAAATTCACATTAACCGCCGTTTAACCGTACTAGTAATCTGATTTAGAAAATCTGATTTTTCACAACATACTCGACTCCATGAAATTTTCAAAAACATTATCAAAAACACGTGCAGCTAACACAATTAGCAATATGAACATGTTTGTAGCAATTAGCAACAAATAGTCAAACATATCCGGTTCCCAAACAGGTGCCCATCTAGCATTCAAATCATCACACTAACCGATACCATCCATGAATATAATCTTAAATTCCAACATACTTCGAAACCATCTGTTTGTGTTCCCGATAATCTCTGTCGTCAATACGCCTCCTGGAACACACCAATGTCCAGAAGCTTCCACAACACATTGTACCAATCAAAACTCAATTTACCCGTATATCCCAATTGCTACATACGTAATACACCACAAGTATCAAATACGATTTCTATCTTACCTCTTCCTTGCAAACAAAATTATGCAACACAAAATATAAAATATAATATATAAAAGGGAAGACTTACATCCACATGTCACACGAAGAAGACAATGGCTCATGATACTAATCTCAACAGACCACACGAATGACATGACAGGACAACGCACAAGTCGACTTGTTAACTGACAACTCGGATGATGCGACAAAACACGACTCGACTAATCACGACTCGACTCGACCCGACAGCCTAGGTTTCCACAACCTAAGCTCTGATACCATAAATGTAACACCCCCAGAAATCCACCGGGAATATTACACGTCGTAGACCCCTTAATAGAGGGATCTACCAGGCTAATTACCACGAGACGACAAACATTTGACCGACCGGGGTCAAACTACATACTGACACTGACCGATAAGGTCAAATATTAAAACGCGCCGACCGATAAAGTCTCACAAAAAGATGACAATACGAATAACAACTCATTACTGAACTTACCTACACATGGGTCAAGGTACAATATAGCGGTAGACTGAAGATAACACAACAGTAAAATAACATTATACTGAACTCTAACTCTTGATTAGTATCGCGGCTCGCCTTCTTCCATGTCATCCCCATGATTGCTCCAACGAATTAAGCATACCTGAAACGCATGAGAAGCATTTTCCCCATTTAAGGGGTTAGCATTTGGATGGCTAGTACAAGGATTCAGGCAATACAATATATATCACGCAAATATCGGTTATATTCAAATAACAACAGCCGTGAAAGAAATTCCCGAGAGGTTTTCAATGTTTAAAGTACAACACAAGTCTTTGAAAATAATATATCACCTCGGGAGTTTTAGAAAACGACATAAAGTCTTTTGGGACTTTAAGTTCAAGATTATAAAACCTTTTTCAAAAACAATAGGGTCTCGGCCCAAATCTCGTTCACGTAACAAATATTTATATAATTAGGAAATCTTTATGGACCTCAAGTCCTTAGTTGAAAATCCATTGCAAGACAAATGGGTCTAATCAAACCACAGTAAACGAAAATAATAACAAGGTGCGTTTTTCAACACCAAAACCTCACAACCAAGGAACTAAACACAAACGATGCATTTTAGTGCCATTCTATCCAAGTACAAAAATCCTACATATAATGTATCTCAACATCAAGAACACAAACGTTGTGATATTCCGGACATATCACAGTTAAAAAGAAATCGCCTAGTACCGGGGCTAAACCATTGGTCCCATCCGAGGCCTCTATGGACCCTCTCAGACTGGCCATAGTTAGAAATCAAAATCACGCACATGCATCGCCTAGGATCGGGGCTAAACCACTGGTCCCATCCGAGGCCTCTAAGGACCCTCTCGGACTGGCTAGCCAACAAGTTTGTGAATCCGGGGCTAAACCACTGGATTCCTCCGAGGCCCTGTCGGACCCCCCCTCCGGAGTGAGCAAATCACACACATATACATTTGAAAAACACACTGTCTCAATCTATATTCACAATATATATAGTCAAGGCACTTACTAGAAATGGCCACTTACCCCACAAATAACTACAACCGACACAGCTTAACAACAACCTAACAATTCTAGACGCATCGCTACATATCAACAGGTATAACAACCGATCAAACTATTCCTACCAATCCAACTCCATAAAACCCAACTCCATCCACACCACTCAGTTATCACCGAGACCTCACAACACACGTCTAAGTGTATTATCTAACCGACATCACTTCTCTACTGACATGCCTCTACGACAAGCAACAAGGTAACTCTAACTTAACATAACCTCTATAACGGCCCATATCATGCAAGATCAACAAAAGTGAATAGCCAACACAAATTCATTATACAACCTCAATTCACACAATATAAATCATATAGACAAGAATACTTGCCTTGATAATTGATGCCGAAAGCTCCGACGAAGACGGCTCACCTGATCGATCCATTGAAATCCCAACCCTTATTATAAATACATAATAGACAATTTAATATAAGGTCAAATTCAATATCTTATAGTTACAAGGTAATTAATCGGTTAATATATTACCTCAATTGCACCCCTAAATTCAACGATCGGATCAGACTACCAAGGATACTCTATCGGAATCCATATCTCAATTCAACTAGCAATCGAGATCATAATCCAAATTCCTCAACGATATCCCCGAATACGAACGCCGAACTCGGGCTCACTCCATGTTCAAATACACTTACCCGCTCGTAGACCATATTATCGAGACTTTGCTTAACTCTCATTTTCCCCATCCATAATTCCGACACAAATACATATACACAACTATTACACATATACACATACACACACACACACACACACACACACACACACACACACACACACACACACACACACACACACACACATATATATATATATATATATGTCTCACACACACCTGCTACACATACATGCGTAAATATACGCCTATATACACACACATAAACATACATAAGCATACACACACACGCACAACCTTGCACACAGACACACACTACCCACACACAAACACATACACTCTACACACATTCACACACAAGTCACATACAAACACACACCAGCACACTCACATAGACACACATGCACACAGTAACACACACACACACACATACACACAGTAACTCGCCCTCCGATCACTCCATCTGTGCCGATCAGAAGCCATCCGGCTGTCTAAAAAAACTCCTCCACCCAATTAGTCGACTTCTGTTAAAAGCATCTCCAGTCCCCGGAGCTCTAACTCGATCAGAACACCATCAACCCATTTCTGAATTGAAAATCATGATCTTGGTCGGAGTCAGTGAACACAGGCCCGCTGCCGGTTCACTGAGATACACCTCGTCGGGAACTCAAGGCCCGAACAGCCAGACCAGACTTCCACATCCCCAGACCGTCTGAATTTCGGCCAGTTCATTGATTCCCTAGTTGCTTCGCCACCTTCCCGCTCCGGTTATTATCGCCGGAGACACCATCCCACCACCGCATGTTGTTCTCATCGGCAGTCCCTCCGAAAAACGTGTACATGCTCCTGCCTGAAACAAAGTTCCCCGTCGGAATCGATCCACATGAAGACTACATCCGTCCACTCCGTCGCCTTCCTCCCAGCCCTTTGCCATAATTTCGCAGCGCCCCCATTGACCTGCACTAGATTCCGCCTTCTGGCCCGATCCCAACCCAGAAAATGTGATCATCCTACCGTCGGCCATTGCTCTTCTGATCACGGTCATCACTGGTGAAGAAGATGAGGAAGGTGGATGGTGGCCGGTGGGTGATAGTCCGTGAGGGAGAGTAGGTGGGAAGGAGAAAAAAAATAAAAAGAAAGAGAGAGAGGAGAGAAAACCGTGAGGGAAACAAAGGGAGAGAAGGAGTATGTTAAAAGAAAAAAAATGTGAGAGGAGAGAGAAAATTAATAATAAGAAAAATAAATCTTAATGATTAAGTGAGGATAATATTAAAATGGGCTAGTTGATCCTATTATAAATGGATTCATTCGAAATGCTACATCTGATAAAATTATCGTCGATAATTCTCCAATGATGTTCGATCTGATTCACCGGGAGTCGTTCTCACCTGGAGTTGATCAGCTACTTAAAATATTAAAAATTTAAATTCCACCAAAATTTCAATTTAAAAATTCTCGGATATTACACTTAGTTGACTAACAAAAGGGTTGGGTTCCTGGGCTGAGATAAGTGATCGATCGGTTGGGGTTTGATACTGTATTTGTGATTTAATTTTTTTTTATCTTTGTGTATTTGTATCTATGAAATTTGAAATCGCAGATATGACTCATAGATAAATGTTGAACCGAGCAGAAGGAGGATGAAACTCAAAACTGAACTGAGGGTGTTAAAATTTAAAGTTTTACCTTTGCTGGGAATATGAGAATTGAACGAGGATGATCGACCCTTGCAGTAGGAAGATGGTGTATGTTCTACTTGTTGTACTGTAAAAATCCCCTTTTCCATTCTTCTTTTGAGTGCCGAGAGATGGGATTGCTGGAGAAATCGGCGGTTGTACTCCATAAGTCAATATTGTGTAGTGTGTATTTTATGTGTATTCTTATTTTTTTCTTTTTTTTTTGTTCTGTCGAGAGTTATGCAGTAGAATTATTTTGTACTGCATAATTGCATTTTTATAGATATAGGTTTTTGGAGTGATTTGGTTGAAGTAGGATTATGTTAGGATAAACATCAAGGAGTTTCGATGAAGTGAAGAACTGGTGAGGGGGAACGAGCGACTGGAATTAGAGTTCTTAATTGTGGTTAATTAAGTTTAATCATAGTTGGTTAAATTATAACACAAGGTTAAATATAATTGATATAATAATAATGGTATAATAATAAGTATAAAAGTAGTAATTCGGTAATAATGATAATAATATCGCAAAATATAATGATAATAATAATAATTTTAGTACTAATAAAATAGTAATAATATTATTAATAATAATAATGATAATATTAATAATAGTAGTGTTAGTATTATGCTTGAAAAAATAATAGCACTATTATAATAATGACTATTGACCAAATGACTCAGGCTAGAACATGTGATACGTCGAAATAAATATTCATGATCCTCTAAATAAGATTAAATGAAATGAAAATGCATTATTAATATTATTATGAATAATAATATTATATTATAAAAATGACCGATATTACATCGGGACACCTGCACAACCTCAATATTCACATACGTGCTCGATTCATGTTATATGTGTTATTGTGTGTATGTATTCATGTTGAGGAAAATATTATTGATAGAATAATCATTTAAATGTTGTCCATTAGTTTGTATATTACTGTGATATGTGTGATTTCCACGAGCTGAAGGAATCTCACCTCCACCTATATTGATCCCGCAGGTTAACCGAGCCGGATGGACGAAGGAGCGAGCCGAGAGGGCATATGATGATTTTTATTAAAACAATGTTTTTTCTTTATGTCTCATATTTTTGAATATTATTTGGGGAAGCTTTGGATTAGAAATAACAATTTATAAATTTTTCTTCCGCCGCAATTTTTATCTCTTATCTATAACATGTCATTGCCTTAATTAATAAGCATTTATTTTAGTCAGTGTAGCGACTCGACTTTATAGATGAGAATTTTTAATATTCTCAAAGGAATTTATTTTTCATCAAAATTCATATTTTACTTAATTTCCCCTATAATTATCCCTAGAGAGTCGGGGCGTTACAGATGAACAGTCGAGGATGAAACACCATGAAGACAAAGATTCAAGACTTGCAATTAGATTACTTGCATTTTTATTGAGTCGATGATGACTCGGTACTTAGGAACGGGCCATGAACTGCATGTTGTTAGATTTAAGTTGTGTATATTTTCATATTGTATGATAAACAAACAAACTGACAAATTGCGCTTATAAATGGATTAATGTGCAAAGTGTAACATGTAATTGCGTTAAACTCCCACTTACAAACACTAAGTTATAAAGGTTACGAGGTTTCCTACCCTCCGTCAAACTCATGAAAATTGAAATCTAAACCGAAATATTATTCTTCCAAGTATGTCGGTGTAATATTTTTGGGGAAGGTTGATAATTTCCTAGAGTGTATTAGATGCCTTTGGTTGTGACAAATCAAACCCCTAGAAACCGTACGGGTTGCCGGGTGAGATTCAATTGTCAAACTAATAGAAGTTGACACTTTAAACATAGATAGTTCAGCGATCCATAGAAACCGAATGGGTTGAGGGGAAGTGAACTAGGGGTAAAAGAAGATCGAACCATCCATTAGATGGTTGGTGTTAGACACCACATTATAAAAGATAGAATAGAAACCAAATGGGTTGTCCTCTATTAAACTTCGTAAAGAACTCGGTCACCACTATAAAGTCAATCGTGACTTCTGGATTTTACATGGGAGTGTGTAAATGCCGATAAAATATGGTGGGGCGAGATGTGAATAAAGAAAGTCCTTAAATTCTTTACTCGGATCATAACTAAACAATCACTAATGAATCTTAAAATATTCTCTGCAGTTAACAAATATCTCTCAATATGACAATGAACCCACTAGCAATACTGCTTGAAAAGAATACCCTGACTGGTCCGAACTATGTGGACTGACTTAGGAACTTGAGGATTGTCCTAACTATGGAAATGCTGGGATACGTCTTGTAGGCGGACATCCCAGCGGCTCCTGCAAGAACCCGAGCCTATCCGAAAGAAGTCGATGCCCATAAGAAATGGGTAAAAGACGACGTAAGAGTGCGCGGGTACATGTTAGGCTTCATCACTAATGAGCTTCAATGTGTCCATGAAAAGATGCCATCTTCGAGAGCCATCTTAGCGCACCTGGCTGAGCTCTATAAAGAGCATAGTCGAACTACTAGATATGAGATATCAAAGCAATTATTCGGCTCAATGATGAAGGAAGGAGAGAGAGTTGGGAACCATGTCCTCAAGGTGATCCCGATGATTGAGAGATTAGAACCATCTCTTCAAACTGACCATATCCTGCAGTCACTTCCTAACTCATTTTCCCAATTTATCATGAACTTCAACTGCAATGAGATTGTGTGTAACTTAAGTGGGATAATGAAAAAACTGACGACTACCCAGTCCCAAATGAAGACAAAGGGAAAAGAAGCTGCACTTGTGATTTCTTCTAGAAGTCCAAGAATAAGAAGAAAAATGAACAAAAAGCAGTTAGGTCCAATAGCCAAGATCGATAAGGGAAAGGGCAAAGTCCTAATGGTTCAAAAGGGCAAGGGGCCAATAAAATGGACGTATGCCTCAACTACGATGAGCTAGGCCACTGGAGTAGGTACTGTCTAAAGCTTGACCGAAATGCGCCTTCAGGTACAGAACTACTGGTTTTGGAAACAAATTATTCGATAACTATATATTCTACTTCTTAGATACTTGATTATGGTGCGAGTTCTCACATTTGTACAATGAATCAGGATATGGAACGAAGTAGGAAGCTGGATTCAGGGGAGGTGATGGTCACCATCGGAAGTGGACATAGTGTCGAGGCTTCTGATATTGGATCTCTTATGTTGAATTTAGAATCTATTTTTATTTTTACTTTAGATGATGTACTTGTTTTTCCCAAGGGGCATAAAAATATTGTATCAATTCCGGTCATGGACCGAAAGGGATTTTACTTCTTTATTGGAGATGGGTCCTGTCGAATTTATTTTAGAAATAAATTAATTTTTACTGATGCATTATTAAATGGTTTATACTATTTGAATCTAAAGAACAAAGCAACTGTGAACACTATAACTAGAAAGCGTGGTAGGGATGAAAAAACCAAGCACTTAAGTGGCATCTTAGACTTGGTCATGTTGGTCAGACCAAGGTTCATAAAATGGAGAAAGATGGACTTACGGGTCCATTGAGATCAGATCCCTATCCAACTTGTGAATCTTTCCTTCAAGGCCAAATGACTAAGTTACCCTTCATAGGGATTTTTGAAAGAGCTGTTGAAAAACTTGGATTGATCCATACCAATGTCTATGGCCCTTTTGAAGTGGCACGAGATGGTTTTCAGTATTTCATTACATTCACTGATGACCATACTAGGTATGAGTTTGTATACTTAATGAAATATAAATCTGAAGCTTTTGATAAATTCAAGGAATTTAAAGCCCTAGTTGAATATCAAACAGGTAACCATGTTAAGACTGTTCAGTTAGATCGAGGTGGTGAGTACATGAGTATCGAGTTTGATGGGTTCTTAAAAGAACTAGGAATAGTGTGACAATTCACTCCTCCAGATGCTCCACAATTAAATGGTGTATCAGAATGAAGGAACCGAACCTTGTTAGACATGGTTCACTCCATGCTCAACTATACTGATCTACTGATTTATCTGTGGGGTCATGCGCTCCTTACTGCTACACATATCTTGATCATATGTCTTTTTAAATACGTTCCTAAGACTCTATTTGAGATGTTGAGAGGTAGGAAACCAAGTCTTAATCACATTAGGATTTGGGGATGCCTGCTTATGTCAAGAAGACTAAAGTATAGAAATTGGAAGCTAGGTCTATGAAAGGTTTTTTCATAGGATATCTACGGATTCTATGGGATATCTATTCTACATGCACGAATATCATAGGATCATCGTTTCTTTACAAGCACACTTCCTGGAAGATGAGTTCATTCAGGAAGGAGGCGCAGGTAGAAATATTTCTTTGGAAGAAATAAAAGAAACACCAATTGAAACACATGTAAAAGAACCAAACCTTCTGAAACACAAACACAACCTCGCAAGTCTAGTGTAATACCTGTAATTTCGATTTCCGGTAATTTCTTTTTTTCGGGAGAAGTCCATTTTGACGACTCGCTCATGACTGTTTCGTCATTCCGAGAATGATTAATTCTGCGCTTTTTGACATCCGAGTTCGTTTCGGTGTCGTTTTGTTCAGTTCTGTGCTTCTTAGCGACTTTTCCGCACTTGAGTTCGATTCTTGCGAATATCGTCCGAAACTATTGTTTCGAGTTTCTCATAAGTTCATTTAATGTTATTATTCATGTTGCGAGCTTTGGTTTGGTGTTTCGATCGTGTATTTTGTGTTTCAGACGTTTTGGGCCGTTTTTGTAGTTTCCCAAAGTTTGGGGTAATTACTTCCGTTGTCGAATTCCGACACTTTGGGAGGCTCGGGAAATCGAGTTCTTGGCCGATTCTAATCAATTCCAAGGCATTTTGGAAGATTCTTGTTGATTATATCAATATCTAATCCGTGTGTTTCGTCGAATCAAGGTATATTTCTTGATTTTCCTTCAAGTTGACTTTTTGGAAAATTTGTTCTTGATTTCGATTCTAGTCCGATTTTGATACATTGGTTGGTGTAGTATGATATTATTAATTGTTTTCTACGGATTGTATATCCATATATCGAGTTTGTTTAACTCGATTGACGATTCAAGTGTTCTTGGGAATTATTGAACATTTAGTGTTCGATTAAATGCCCCAATGAGTTCCTTTCGATAGTTTGTTGGGATCTCCGTCGTTTTTGCCTTGATTCTCGTTGTAATCATCTTTTACTGTTCCTTCCGGAGGATTATAGGTGCTCGAGGATTTCCGACGTTGAATCCCGTTTGGTGATTGATGATTTGTGTGGTGTTATTCTCATAGTACTCGTGGTGCGATTGCGTTCTTGATAGTGTTCGGGAGTTCGGAACCGTTCGACCGTATTTCATCTGTCGTCTTGTTGCGACCGTGGTTTTGAGGCAAGTAGCTTGTACATACAATTCTTGTTTTGTGAATATGATAATTGGTGATCGTCTTTATATGTTTGTTTGAAGTGAGTTTTCAAAAGATTTGGTTAGCCTTGTTAAAGGCCCTCTTTCAAAACCGTGTGTGTTTTGTGATTGGTGTGTTTCTCGAACGAATATGTGAATCTTATGGATATGTTTGGCGTTGATGTTGCGCTTGGTAATGCTTGTGTACGTATATGGTTTCATTTCGTTGCATTGTGGTTTGACGTGGTGTTTTGCTAAGTGTTTGATGCCTCTGGGTGAATTGTTTGGATATCCTTGGTGTGATATGTTATTTGTGCATGATTGTTTTGCTATCCAGCTCGGGAGGGTACTTCGAGGCCTCGGGTGGGATTCATGGTGGCGTCCTGGTCCTAGGAGATGCCTGTGCTTGATTGTTTCGCTAGCCAGCTCGGGAGGGTCCTTCGAGGCCTCGGGTGGGATTCATGGTGGTGTCCTGGTCCTAGGCGATGCTTATGCGTGTATGTTTTGTGAATGTGTTCGCTCACCTAGGGAGGGCTCGACGGGGCCACGGAGGGAGTCCAATGGTTTTGCCCTGGATTCACGAGTGAAACTTCACCACTGTGTGTATGTTTAGTGAATGTATTTTACTCATCTCGGGAGGGTCCGACGGGGCCTCGGGGGAATCTATGACTTCACTCTGGGTTCACGAGTAAAAACTTCACAAGTGCGTGTGTATGTTTTGTGAATGTGTTTGTTCACCTCGGGAGGGTTCGACGGGGCCACGGAGGGAGTCCAATGGTTTTGCCCTGGATTCACGAGTGAAACTTCACGGGTGCGTGTGTATTTTATGTCCGTCGAGGACGCGTGACGTGGGTTTTTACCTTGTGTGTTGTTTTCGGTTTCATTTGTGAAAACAAAACCTTTGGGCCGTGAACCCTGTTGATTTTTGAAAGAGAAGGATTCAGTAAATCCTAAATTGTTTTCTATTAAAACTTTCGATGGCATTTTAAACTTTTTATAAACTGTTTTCCCTTGATTTGTGACCTTTCGGTTTTAGAAATGTTTTACCCAAGCTCTTACCTCGGGAAGTACTTTTCGTTTCATTTGGATCTTTGAGGATTCCTGGTTATTTTTGTTCTTGGAACTTGTATTGTATGGCTCGTATTTGCACTTTGTTCTTGCACTAGCAAAACAGTGGAGTTTTGCTAACCCCCGAGTATTCGGGGGGTGGATGTCTGTTTTTGCATTCAGGTTTTGGAGCATAGCACAGGGTCGGCATGAAGGATAATGAAAGATGAACGATACTAATCACACGAGGATCCGTATGATGTCATTGGTTTAGTTGTATTTATTTCCGCTGCAGTATTCTTTCCCATTGTACGGGAGTTGTTATATTTTGACCCCTGCGTGGGTATGAATTGTAATTGAGTTGTATGTTTTTATTGAAAGACCAAATCGGTCTACTGAGTCATTTTAGACTTGAAGGCATTGTTGAGTTGTTCGATGTTGTTTACCAGCCTGGTAGATCCTTGAGGAAAGGGTCTACGGCGTGTAATATCCCCGAGTGGATTGGGGGTGTTACATAAATGGTATCGGAGCTTAGGTTGTGGAAACCTAGGTTGTCGGGTCAAGTAGGGTCTGTTGAGTTTTGTCTCGTCGGATTTTGTCTGACTGAGTCGTGTCGCGATGCGTCGTCTGAGTTGGTTGGTCGTGATTAGTATCGTGGGGCGATCATCATCTTCGTGCGACCTGTGGATGTAAGTCTCCCTTATTTGTATTGTGCCTCGTGTGACACGAGCTATTTGTTTGATTTTGTATTAAGTGATGGAATCTTTATGTAGATTCTCGGTTTCGTGATGCGGTTATGTGACTCATGTTTCATTTATATGAGGAGTATTGTCATTATTTACGTCCTTTTGACTGTGATATTTAACTGTCGTTTCCGGTAAAGGACAGGTGTTGTCTTGATTTTGAGCGAGTTGTTGCGTGTATTATGATTGTATGTAAGTGAATATTATTACATGTGAGTTTTTAGGCATTCTAGCCTAATAGATTTTTCGAAAATCTTGAGTATCTTAGAAAATAAAATTCGATACGTACTTTTAAATGGATTGTATTTTCAAGGCGCCTACTAGCGCAACTATCTGTTTCAAAATTCTTCTACCTCGAGGACCAAAATGTTTTGAGATATTTTCATTGGTTTAGAAAAACTTTTACTTAGACCCGAGGTCGAATATTTTGAAACTTTTCACTAAAAGAAAAGTGTCCTCATTTTTGTTCAAACACAAGATGATTTTCAAAGTCTCGACAATGATGTTTGTTCAACTTTTTGTAAAATGATGCTCAAGATCAACTAGTGTTTCCAAACTGTTTTCAAAAGGTGGTATTCATTTTTAAAACCCATCATTTCCTGCTTGTGGTCGGATAAGGTGTGTATGATGTTGGTATTGTTGTTAGGATGTTAGCCCTCCGAATTGTGATTGAATTGGTGGTGTGAACATTGAGTCGTTCGCCACGCATATGTTTTGTTAACCCTCTGTGGGAGGTGTGATGACGATCTTTAATGTTGTCATTTCGTGGTGGCTTGTGTGTTATCGCACCTGTGTGAGCTGTTAAAGCTTGGGTTTGTACGTTTGTGTACATGTGTGATTGTTTCATGATGTTTGTAATTATGTGCTGGTTATTGTTCGGGCCGTTAAGGTCGCCGAACGATACCGTCGTTGCTGTAGTGTTTGTGTGTGTATTACTTTACGATGGTAATCGTTGTATATGATATGTGTTATGATTCTTTGTTGTGCTGAGTTGGCATCTCTGCTATGTTGTTTTGCGACGTTATGCCCCATTGTATCTAGCATTTGTATTTTCGGTATGCCGAGCCGAGGCGTTTCCACCGCGATGTGCTGGGGCATGCACGTGTAAACTGTCCTTCTCGTCGGTAATGCATTTCAAATGTGGACCCGAGAGACACAGGATCCAATTTTTGCCAGTTGGGTTCCGAGTCTTTCGGGGCATGAACTTGAGTACAGATATCAGGATCGGCTCTAAGAGGTCCATGGGAAATGTTTCCGTCGACTGCTTTTGTGTTGTTGCCTTGATTTCGTTGTTGTGAGTTTCGGGGACGACACTTCTTTTAGAAGAGGTCAAATATAATGCCCGTATCATTTTTGACTTCTGCATTTTCTCTCTATCAAGTCTATCGATTCGCTCGTGTTCATTGATACTGTCTGAACTTGTTCTGTATTTCGGTTTCATCGTTCGAACGAGCTGTGATCTTGTTTTGGGTCGATCTGGTTATCACTGTGACTTTTCTGAGTTCGATTATTGTGAACCTTATTCGGAAGTAACACCTCTTGGTTCTACTAGTTCTTTTATTCGAAGTGGATCGGATTTTGAACTTCTGTATTTCCGACTCTGTCGACTCATTTATGTTCGTTGACATTTTCTGAGCTTGTCCTGCCCCTTGCTTTTGTTGATCGAACGAGTGCGGTATTGTTTCGGAATAACTCGTTTGTCGTTGTGATTTTTCGATTGCTATTCCCTTTCCTGTGGATCTTATGTGAATTCACATCTTGTTGTTTTCACCGGATCATATATTGTCTTGAGTCGAGATGTGAACCTTGGAGTTTTTGTTTGAATTTTATTGTTCTTCGTGATTCGAACATGATTGTTCGATTTTTGTTGTCTCGATCGTTAAGTTCGATCGTTTGATTGTTCGGTTTTTGTTGATCTCGTTTCGTGATTGTTGAACATTCAGACTCCTTCGTAATTCCCTTAAGTTCGGGTAATTAGTCTCGTTTTCGATCTTCCAACCCTTGGGTGGTGGAATTCCATAATTGTTCAGCGATTGGCTCGCGTTTTGATTTATGTACCGTTGGGTTGGTCAATCGTATTGATTTTCATTCGTTGTGTTTTGTGATTGTTCGGATAATCGACTTGATTGTATTATCTGTTTGATGACACTTGTCACTTGTTGGTTTTATTATGTCTATACCGGTGGCGTTGTGTTGGTCGTCGTGGAGCGTGTTTTCGCGCCATATATTCCTTTGCGCTGCTTGTAACGTTTCGCCGTTGGGCGTAAGTTACGCGTTTCTTGTGTATCTCGTTGAGTTTTCCTGGCGGGGATATTGCTTCTCCCAACTTGTTTTAAGTTTCGGGACGAAACCTCTTTTAAGGAGGGTAGAATGTAATACCCGTAATTTCGATTTCTGGTAATTTCTTTTTTTCAGCGGAAGTCCATTTTGAGGACTCTCTCATGACTGTTTCGTCATTACGAGAATGATTAATTCTGCACTTTTTGACATCCGAGTTCGTTTCGGTGTCGTTTTGTTCAGTTCTGTGCTTCTTAGCGACTTTTCTGCACTTGAGTTCGATTCTTGCGAATCTCGTCCAAAACTATTATTTCGAGTTTCTCATAAGTTCATTTAATGTTATTATTCATGTTGCGAGCTTTGGTTTGGTGTTTCGATCGTGTATTGTGTATTTCGGACGTTTTGGGCCGTTTTTGTAATTTCCCAAAGTTTGGGGTAATTACTTCCGTTGTCGAATTCCGACACTTTGGGTGGTCGGAATCGTGTGTTATCTTAGTGCTTGGATTCATCTTTGCGAGTACTTCGTAACCATATCACCGATTTTTACTCAGGTTCGGGTTTCAGGGTCGTCCGGGCCGTCGGAGTGGCCACGACCGAGTCACGGCCGGAGCAGGGCCTGGCCTGTCCGAGTTATGGCCGTAAGGTGCCGGTTACGGCCGTAATGTGTGCCAGTTACGACCGTAAGGCGTGATCGGGTACGGCCGTACGGGCGCTGGGCATCTTCCGGACGAAGGCCGGTTACGACCGTAATGTGTGCCAGTTACGGCCGTAAGTGTCCGACAGGTGCTGGGCAGATTTTTTGACGAATGCCGGTTACGGCCGTAATCCTGCCGGCTATATATAGCCTGGGCTCGGCCAGACTTCTTTTTTACGTGTTTTTCTTCCTTTTTCGGTGGCTGGCGACGGGAGGCTCGGGAAATCGAGTTCTTGGCCGATTCTAATCAATTCCAAGGCGTTATGGAAGATTCTTGTTGATTATATCAACATCTAATCCGTGTGTTTCGTCGAATCAAGGTATATTTCTCGATTTTCCTTCAAGTTGACTTTTTGGAGAATTTGTTCTTGATTTCGATTCTAGTCCGATTTTGATACATTGGTTGGTGTAGTATGATATTATTAATCGTGTTCTACGGATTGTATATCCAAATATCGAGTTTGTTTAACTCGATTGATGAGTCCAGTGTTCTTGGGAATTATTGAACATTTAGTGTTCGATTAAATGCCCCAATGAGTTCCTTTCGATAGTTTGTTGGGATCTCCATCGTTTTTGCCTTGATTCTCGTGGTAATCATCTTTTATTGTTCCTTCCGTAGGATTATAGGTGCTCGAGGATTTCCAATGTTGAATCCCGTTTGGTGATTGATGATTTGTGTGGTGTTATTCTCGTAGTACTCGTGGTGCTATTGCGTTCTTGATAGTGTTCAGGGGTTCGGAACCGTTCGACCGTATTTCATCCGTCGTCTTGTTGCGACCGTGGTTTTGAGGAAAGTACCTTGTCCATACAATTCTTGTTTTGTGAATATGATAATTGGTGATCGTCTTTATATGTTTGTTTGATTGTTTGAAGTGAGTTTTCAAAAGATTTGGTTAGCCTTGTTAAAGGCCCTCTTTCAAAACCGTGTGTGTTTTGTGATTGGTGTGTTTCTCGAACGAGTATATGAATCTTATGGATATGTTTGGCGTTGATGTTGCGCTTCGTAATACGTGTGTACGTATATGGTTTCATTTCGGTGCATTGTGGTTTGACGTGGTGTTTTGCTAAGTGTTTGATGCCTCTGGGTGAATTGTTTGGATATCCTTGGTGTGATATGTTATTTGTGCATGATTGTTTCGCTAGCCAGCTCGGGAGGGTCCTTCGAGGCCTCGGGTGGGATTCATGGTGGCATCCTGGTCCTAGGCGATGCCTGTGCTTGATTGTTTCGCTAGCCAGCTCGGGAGGGTCCTTCGAGGCCTCGGGTGGGATTCATGGTGGTGTCCTGGTTCTAGGCGATGCTTGTGCGTGTATGTTATGTGAATGTGTTCGCTCACCTCGGGAGGGCTCGACGGGGCCACGGAGGGAGTCCAATGGTTTTGCCCTGGATTCACGAGTGAAACTTCACCACTGCGTGTGTATGTTTAGTGAATGTATTTTACTCATCTCGGGAGGGTCCGACGGGGCCTCGGGGGAATCTATGACTTCACTCTGGGTTCACGAGTAAAAACTTCACGAGTGCGTGTGTATGTTTTGTGAATGTGTTTGTTCACCTCGGGAGGGTTCGACGGGGCCACGGAGGGAGTCCAATGGTTTTGCCCTGGATTCACGAGTGAAACTTCACGGGTGCATGTGTATTTTATGTCCGTCGAGGACGCGTGATGTGGGTTTTTACCTTGTGTGTTGTTGTTGGTTTCATTTGTGAAACCAAAACCTTTGGGCCGTGACCCCTGTTGAGTTTTGAAAGAGAAGGATTCGGTAAATCCTAAATTGTTTTCTATTAAAACTCTCGATGGCATTTTAAACTGTTTTATAAACTGTTTTCCCTTGATTTGTGACCTTTCGGTTTTAGAAATGTTTTACCCAAACTCTTGCCTCGGGAAGTACTTTCCGTTACATTTGGATCTTTGAGGATTCCTGGTTATTTTTGTTCTTGGAACTTGTATTGTATGGCTCGTATTTGCACTTTGTTCTTGCACTAGCAAAACAATGGAGTTTTGCTAACCCCCGAGTATTCGGGGGGTGTATGTCTGTTTTTGCATTCAGGTTTTGGAGCATAGCACAGGGTCGGCATGAAGGATGATGAAAGATGAACAATACTAATCACACGAGGATCCGTATGATGTCATTGGTTTAGTTGTATTTATTTCCGCTGCAGTATTATTTCCCGTTGTACGGGAGTTGTTATATTTTGACCCCTGCGTGGGTATGAATTGTAATTGAGTTGTATGTTTTTATTGAAAGACCAAATTGGTCTACTGAGTCATTTTAGCCTTGAAGGCATTGTTGAGTTGTTCGACGTTGTTTACCAGCCTGGTAGATCCTTGAGGAAAGGGTCTACGGCGTGTAATATCCCTGAGTGGATTGGGGGTGTTACATCTAGTAGAATTTCTCAATTACCTAAGAGGTATGTCTATCTGCATCAATAGGAACTAGGTGTCCATGAGATGACAGAAAGTAGTCAAGAGAATGATCCTTCTACATACGTCCGAGCGATGGTAGATGTTGACTCTGCAAGGTGGCAAGAAGCTATGGAAGCTGAGATAGACTCAACGCATGCTAATCATGTCTGGAATTTGGTAGATCGTCCTAAGGGAATGGTTCCTATTGGGAATAAATGGAGCTATAAAAGAAATACTGATGGAGATGGCAAGGTTGATACCTATAAGCCCAGACTTATGGCAAAGGGTTATTCCCAAAGAGATGGAATCGATTACCTCAAGACCTTCTCGCCTGTAGCCATAATTAAGTTTATTCGCATGATGCTTGCCATAGCAGCCCACTTAGATTATGAGATATGGCAAATAGATGTGAAAATGACATTCCTAAATGGATTCCTCGAGGAGGAGATTTACATGGAACAGCCTAAGGGATTCATATCAGAAACCAATATTCATAAAGTATGCAAACTTCAATGTGCCATTAACATAACTCAGTCCTATACGACAACAATAATCGAAAGGAAAACTCCCACAACCCCGTTTACACACTATGACAATATACAATCAATTGGTACGGGCGAGGGTTTACGCAAAATCTCACCGTATCGACAATTCACGGATTAAATTCGAGGAAAACGGATTGTGAATCACTTAATAACAAAAATCGATGAGGAAATATACAACATATATAGACAATTCGGAATTAATCAAGAAGAACCCGAAAAACCCCCAAATTGGACAAGTTTAGGGTTCTTGAAGAAATACCTCGGATTCGGACGATGAAGGATGATTACGCTGATGATGATATGTTAGCTCGACCCTACAGTGGTGGAATATGAATAATTCTCATATAGAAGTTGAAGGAAGTCGCCCTCTGCGTCGCCCGAAGAAGAAAATGAGAGAAAGAATGAAAAAGAGTGCTGTTCTGACCTGCCCGCTGTTCTATTTAAAATGCATAGTTAGCGCACGCTAACCATCAAGACATAGCGCGCACTAAAGGGGATCGCAAACAGTCCAGAAGCTGCTGCCCGGTGTTGCTAGGATGCGCTAGACATGCTTAGCGCGCGCTGAATACTACTCGATAGCGTATGTTACTGAAGCCTAGCGCACGCTATCGGATGGTCAGTATACAGGATATAAATTCAGAACCCCCACTGCCCAGTACGCTGAAATCGTTAGCGCACGCTACAAACTCCGAGTTAGCGTATGCTAACCACACAACGATAGCGCACGCAAGGAATCAAGGAATAGCGTGCGCTACTCACGCAGCAGTCAAGATCGCTGACAAGACATCCGCCGACGCATTTAAAAATCGAAATGCAAAGCAAGGCCAGAATCCAGAAACATAAACACGGAATATTCGAGATGACGGATCTAAGCATTTAAAGAAAATACAATTCCGACCACTGGAGAGTCCGCAATGCGACAAAGAAAATGAAATTCCCTAAACTTATAGGAAATTACAAAAATGGCCCAATTGCCCGAAAATCACGATACGATGTTGGATTTACAAACTGGAAGTCTCAACACAACCAACTCAACCATACGAACTTGCACAACCCAATAAACAACAAAAACGAACGAGTTTTACGAGAATCGAACGTTCATACGGCAAAACAAGTCATAAAATGAAATTACGTGAAAACATCAGCAAAACTCGTCCAAATGGAAAAACTCCAAGAATAAAGTAGATTCAAAATATAGAAACGGTTACAAGCGAGTCGATAAAAGTAGACATACACCAAAAATGAAAACTGCTAAAAATGAAAAGGTACAGATATTACATTCTCCCCCTCTAAAATAAAGTTTCGTCCCGAAACTTAAGAATCAAAAAGCTCGGGGTGCCTTGAACGCATATCCTCCTCCAACTCCCACTTCGCTTCTTCTACTCCATGCCTCGGGAGAGATTTAAATATTTTAAGATTTTTCTCCTTTTGTGTATACACTTTACCTAATGCTTCAAGTTCACCGACAATGTGTAACACCCCCAATCCGCTCAGGGATATTACACGCCGTAGAACCTTTCCTCAAGGATCTACCAGGTTAGTAACAACATGAAACATCTCGACAATGCCTTTAAAGCTAAAATGACTCAGTAGACCGATTTGGTCTTTCAATAAATAAATACAACTCAAACTCATTACATGCCCACGCAGGGGTCGAATACAAACACTCCCGTACAATGGGAAAGAATACTGCAGTGGAAAATAAACTATAACTAAACCCATGACCTCATACGGATCCTCGTGTGATTAGTATCGTTCATCTTTCATCATCCTTCGTGCCTACCCTGTGTTATGCTCCCAAACCTGAATGCAAAAACAGACATCCACCCCCCGAATACTCGGGGGTTAGCAAAACTCCACTGTTTTGTTAGTGCAAGAACAAAGTGCAAATACGAGCCATACAATTCACATTCCACGAATAACAATAACCAGGAATCCTCAAAGATCCAAACGTAAAGAAAAGTACTTCCCGAGGCAAGAGTTTGGGTAAACATTTCCAAAACCGAAAGATCACAAATAAAGGGAAATAATTTATAAAACAGTTTAAAATGCCATCGAGAGTTTTAATAGAAAATAATTTGGGATTACCGAATCCTTCTCTTTCCAAAAATCAACAGGGTCACAGCCCAAAGGTTTTGTTTTTCACAAATGAAACCAGCAACAATACACAGGGTTAAAACCCACGTCACGCGTCCTCAACAGACATAAAATACACACGCACCCGTGAAGTTTCACTCGTGAATCCAGGGCGAAACCATTGGACTCCCTCCGTGGCCCCGTCGAACCCTCCCGAGGTGAGCAAACACATTCACAAAACATACACACGCACTCGTGAGGTTTTTACTCGTGAACCCAGAGTGAAGTCATATATTCCCCCGAGGCCCCATCGGACCCTCCCGAGGTGAGTAAAATACATTCACTAAACATACACACGCAGCGGTGAAGTTTTACTCGTGAATCCAGGGCGAAACCATTGGACTCCCTCCGTGGCCCAGTCGAACCCTCCAGAGGTTAGCAAACACATTCACAAAACATACACACGCACTCGTGAAGTTTTTACTCGTGAACCCAGAGTGAAGTCATAGATTCCCCCGAGGCCCCATCGGACCCTCCCGAGGTGAGTAAAATACATTCACTAAACATACACACGCAACGGTGAAGTTTCACTCGTGAATCCAGGGCGAAACCATTGGACTCCCTCCGTGGCCCCGTCGAACCCTCCCGAGGTGAGCAAACACTTTCACAAAACATACACATGCACTCGTGAAGTTTTTACTCGTGAACCCAGAGTGAAGTCATAGATTCCCCCGAGGCCCTGTCGGACCCTCCCGAGGTGAGTAAAATACATTCACTAAACATACACATGCAGCGGTGAAGTTTCACTCGTGAATCCAGGGCGAAACCATTGGACTCCCTCCGTGGCCCCATCGAACCCTCCCGAGGTGAGCAAACACATTCACAAAACATACACGCACAGGCATCGCCTAGGACCAGGATGTCACCATGAATCCCACCCGAGGCCTCTAAGGACCCTCCCGAGCTGGCTAGCGAAACAATCAAGCACATGCATCGCCTAGGACCAGGACACCACCATGAATCCTACCTGAGGCCTCTAAGGACCCTCCCGAGCTGGCTAGCGAAACAATCAAGCACAGGCATCGCCTAGGACCAGGACACCACCATGAATCCCACCCGAGGCCTCTAAGGACCCTCTCGAGCTGGCTAGCAAAACAATCAAGCACAGGCATCGCCTAGGACCAGGACGCCACCATGAATCCCACCCGAGGCCTCTAAGGACCCTCCCGAGCTGGCTAGCGAAACAATCATGCACAAATAACATATCACACTAAGGATATCCAAACAATTCACCTAGAGGCATCAAACACTTAGCAAAACACCACGTCAAACCACAATGCACCGAACTGAAACCATATACGTACACACGTATTACAAAGCACAACATTAACGCCAAACATATCCAAAGGATTCACGTAGTCACTTACAACCCACACAATTTACAACACACACGCGTTTTGAAAGTGAGCTTTTAACGAGGCTAGCCGAATCTTTTGAAAACTCATTTCAAACAAACAAACAAACATACTAAGACGATCACCAATCATCATATCCACAAAACAAGAATAGTATGGGCAAGGTACTTGCCTCGAATAAGAACAATGCGGAGAATCGACCGAAGTAGGTTGACACGAACCGACTACGAACTGCCGACTCCACCGATCGCCAACTCGCGGTCATAAACTACGAAGGACAATAACAATAATAAAATGAATTCCATAACATGACTCAAAGCCGTTGAATTCAAAGAACGAATGATGAAAGTTCAAGTGTTTTCCCCAAAACGGCCAAGAACACGATTTGTCCCGACAAAACACGAAAACGGAATTCCAAGTTGAAATATGGATATACAATCCATAAAATATGTTTAACAACATCATTTAACCACAATCTATCCAAAAAAATGGATGGGAAACGAGATCGAGAACAAATCCCCCAAAAAGTCGATTCGAAGGAAATCAAGAAATATACTTCGATTCGACGAAAAACAATGGATTAAATGATGTTAAACACAAGAATACTACCAAGATTAATCATACCCATCATGAATTAATCAACAACACGGAACGAATCGGACAAAAATGCAAAACCCCCAAAATTCAAGAAATTAGGGTTCTAAGGAGAGATTACCTTGATTCGCTGGATCAAAGGATGATATAGGATGATCAATCCATGATATGAACTCAAGAACTTCGTGGATTTGTTGTTCAACAACATGGCTTCGCCTCCTCCGAAGCTCCAGCCACGGATCAAAAAGAAAGGAAATGAAAAACGAGTGAAAATGAGGCTGCTCTGCCACATTTATACTGGGCCAGACTAGCGTGCGCTAGGCTGCCGAGCTAGTATGCGCTATCGGCCCAGGCCGCAATCCAGAGCCCCCACTGCCCTACTGACTTGGCCAAGTAGCGTGCGCAGCCTTCCGGCCGTAGCGCTACACGCCGGTCGAAGGCGGCAATGCCCGACAAGAGCGTGGCGCCACCGCCGATCATCCCGAGTCGAGCCTCATCGCCCCTATCGCAGCCTCGATAGCGTCGGCCGGCCGCATAACGTGCGCTACTCCTGCCGGTTAGCGCACGCAGCCTTCCGGCAGTAGCGCGCGCTATGCCGAATCCTGCCGCGTTAGCCCGGCCAGCTGCTCAGCCGCCATGACCCGACGACTCGATTTCCGAAAACGCACGGAATGAACACGACGAAAAGCTCTCGGACAACATCATCGACCTGAAATGAAAACATAATGCAATAATTAATCATACACGACCAAGAAAAGGGTCGAGACAACAAATACAGATACGGATACCCGTAACTTTGGGTAAATTACAAAATGGCCCAAAACGCCCGATTGCACTTTAACCAAAGGAATGGTTTAGTGCCTTAACTGTTTGACTCGACGCTCTAAAATTCTGACGGGCCTCTCCTCAAATGTAACATCCTTCTCGATCTCCACGTCTCTGAAATTAATAATGTGGGACGGGTCTGGAACATATTTCCTCAACTGGGAGACGTGAAACACACTATGTACATGACTCAACGACGGAGGTAATGCCAAACGGTAAGCTAATTCGCCAACTCTCTCTAATATCTCGAAAGGTCCAATATACCTCGGGCTCAGCTTCCCCTTTTTCCCAAAAAGGAAAACTCCCTTCGACGGAGACATTCTCAACAGAACATGATCTCCCACCTCAAACTCCAAAGGTCGACGCCTAACATCCGCATAAGACTTTTGCCGACTCTGAGTTGCCAACATTCACTTTCTAATCAACTCAATTTTCTCCCTCGTCTCCAACACAAGGTCCGGCTCGGTGCCAACTAAATCGGACGGTTCATCCCAACATATCGGTGATCGGCAACATCGGCTATAAAGCGCCTCATACGGTGCCATCTTAATCGACGCGTGCCAGCTATTATTATAAGTAAACTCAATCAAGGCCAGATGCTCCTCCCAGTCACTACTCCAGTCTAACGCACACGCGTGCAACATATCCTCGAACATCTGCATGGTACGCTCGGACTGTCCGTCGGTCTGAGGGTGGAAAGATGTACTCAAATGCAAATGTGTCCCCAATTCCTTATGTACCGCCTGCCAGAAGTGCGATACAAACTGACCAACTCTGTCCGAAATAATAGTCATTGGCGTACCGTGAAGCCTCACTATCTGCGCGATAAAAACACGATCTAATTTTTCTGGACCCCAAGTATCCTTGATGCCCAGAAAATGTGCCGACTTAGTCAGTCGGTCCACGATCACCCACACCATATTCATTCCGGTCTTCGTCCTTGGCAAACTCGTAATAAAATCCATTGAGATATTCTCCCACTTCCATTCCGGGATGGGAAGTGGTTTCAACAATCCAGCTGGCTGCTGATGCTCGATTTTGACTTGTTGACAAGTCAAACACTTAGCCACAAACTCGACTACCTCATTCTTCATGTCATTCCACCAGAAATTCTTTCTCAAATCTTTATACATTTTACTCGAGCCCGGATGGACTGAGTAAGGTGACGCGTGAGCCTCTCGCATAATAGTCTGCCTCAATTCCAAGTCATTCGGAACACAAAGCCGACCTTGGAATCTCAACACACCATTCTCATGTATCACGAATTGCGGGGCTTTCCCCTTCCCTACATTCTCTCGAAGCTGAATAAACATCGGGTCCTCTAACTGTCCCGATTTAATGTCGTCGACTAGAGACGACGAAATATCAAGTGTACACAACTGCCCGGAACTCTCTGGTAGCACAACCTCAATGCTCAACCTCATAAACTCTCACTGAAGTCCCGACTGGGCCGTAAGTAACTCAAGGCGCCCGAAGCGATACCGATTTCCGGCTCAAGGCATCTGCCACCACATTTGCCTTGCCCGGATGGTAAAGGATCTCAAGATCGTAATCCTTAATCAACTCCAACCATCTCCGCTGTCTCATGTTAAGATCTTTCTGCATAAAAATGTACTTCAGGCTCTTGTGATCGGTGAAAATCTGACACAACGAGCCATACAAGTAATGACGCCAGATCTTCAACGCAAATACAACTGCGGCCAACTCAAGATCGTGCGTAGGGTAATTCAACTTGTACGGTTTCAACTTACGGGAAACATAGGCAATCGTCCTCCCATGCTGCATGAGTACACATCCGAGCCCTTGGCCCGAAGCATCACTAAAAACTGAGAAACCCTCATTACCACTCGGTAAAGCCAAAACAGGAGCGGTCGTCAACCGCTTCTTCAACTCCTCAAAACTATTCTGCCTCTCATCAGTCCACACAAATTTCTCTGACTTCTGTAACAACTGAGTCAGCGGTTGAGCGAGCTTAGAGAACCCCTCGACAAATCTAAGGTAATATCCGGCCAAACCCAGAAAACTACGGACCTCCGTCACGTTCTTGGGTGGCGCCCAATCCAACACTGCCTCTACTTTATGTGGGTCCACACGAACACACTCGGCCAAGATCACATGACCGAGAAACATAACCTCCCGTAACCAAAACTCACACTTTGAGAACTTTGCAAAAAGATACTGAGTTCTCAAAATATCTAACACGATATGCAAATGACGGGCGTGCTCCTCCTCGCTCCTCGAGTAAATCAGGATATCATTGATAAAAATGACTACACACTTATCGAGGTACTCGATAAAGACTTTGTTCATAAGATGCATGAACACGGCTGGGGCGTTGGTTATCCCAAAAGGCATAACCACAAACTCGTAGTGACCGTATCTCGTCCGAAAGGCCGTCTTCGGAATATCGGAATCCTTCACTCGGAGCTGATAATACCCCGATCTCAAATTAATTTTCGAAAACACGGTTGCCCCCTGCAATTGGTCGAACAAATCATCGATCCTCGGGAGTGGATACTTGTTTTTTATAGTCACTTTGTTCAACTCACGATAGTCGATACACAAACGAAGTGACCCATCCTTCTTCTTCACAGACAGGACTGGTGCGCACCAAGGCGAAGCGCTCGGCCGAATATACCCCATGTCTAGCAACTCTCCCAACTGTTTCTTCAACTCCAGCATCTCAGCAGACGCCATATGATATGGCATCTTAGAAATCGGTGCCGCACCCAGCTCCAAATCAACAGTAAACTCGACCTCTCGATCCGGCGGCAAACCCGGCAACTCATCTGGAAAGACGTCAGGATACTCACACACTACCGGAATAGACGAGAGCTCGACTCCCCCTTATTCCGATCTCAATGCATAACACCAATAACCCGTGCAACCTCCTCGAAGAAGTCTCACCGCTTTCAAAGCGCTGATCAGAAATCTATGGCTACCCTGCTTACGCCCCATAAAAGAATGCTCGGTACTGTCAGAGGCTAACATCGAAACGGTTCTCATCCTATAATTCATGAACGCCCCATGACGATCCAGCCAATCCTCACCAAGAATTAGATCCTCGTCTCTAATATCTACCGCAATCAGATTAGAAGGCCAATCCCTCCTCGCGATACTCACAGGAAAATCTCGAATCTCACAGTTCCCTACGATGCTATCCCCACTAGGCAGTTTAACAACAAATGGTTCACACGCAACTAGGCAATCAACATACAGACGATGCACACAATCCAGAGATATGAAAGAATGCGTAGCACCAGAATCGAATAACACGGAAACAGGATGATCAAGAATGTGGACGGTACCTGTAGCTACCGTTGCGTCTGGGTCTTCCGCTCGTCTCATCTCATATACTCAGGGTGGAACAAATCCCGCACTAGAAGTTCCCCCTCTAGAAGGTTGTCCACGTCCTCGGCCTCCACCAAAACTCTGCTGTGGCTGAGAAACTGCCGGTGTCTGATTCACGCTTGGTTCTCCCGCAGCTGGGGCTGATATCTGAGTGACCGGTGTCCGAGCAGCATCTGTACAAAACTTGGCACGATGCCCCACCCGACCGCAGGAATGACACTGAATCGAAGGCCTGTCACACTCACTCATTATGTGTCCAGGGCGACCACAGTTAAATCAATTAGGACCACACACTGAACCAGTAGGAGCAGACTTAGAACTGTTTCCTCGTCTAAATGACGGGGACTGACTCCCGAAGACTCGCGAACCAGACTGAGTCTTCTGATACCCTCCAGACTTACCTCCCGAAAACTGACCGGAGGTCTTCTGATTCTTTCCCTCGGCTGCCGTCTCTATCGCAGAAAACGACATCTCATAAGCCATCACCTTATTCTAATACTCCTTCAAAGTCGTGCACCCCAGACCATACCTGTAGTGACGCACTCTAGGTTTAATCCGCATATCAAAGTGGCGGATCTTATCAAGCTCATCTCGGACTTGGTATCTCACATAATGAAGTTGTTGGTTATAGTCCTTGATAGCTTGAGAAATAGGAACATCCTGGGGCTTAGCCTCAAAGAAGGCTCGGATCCTCCCCTCTTTCACTGGCCACGGACAAAACTCGTCTTCCATCAGCTCCCAAAACTCTGCCCATGTGGCTACCCGGTCACGCGGTTTCACCGCTTGCCACTACGTTGCCGCCTCTTTGGCGAGGAAGTACTGAGCGATGGGTACCTTCCTCTCCTCAGAGTAGTTAGAAGCCTCAAATACCTTCTCCATCTCAAATAATCAACTCTCCCAATCGGAAGGGTTAGAAGCACCATCAAACTGTGGGGGACGCATACGAATCACATCCTGAAGTAACTTATCATTACCGGATCCAGTAGGCGGAACCGGGTTGGTATTAGCCTAACCGACCAAAACGGCCTGCGTCAGTAGCGTCATCTGGTTCGCTACTTGCTGTAAAATATTCGCTACTCCAACATTCTCATGCGCATTACCGGAGCTAGCAGACTGATCCTGCTGACCTACGAAACTAGGTGGAACACTGTTCGACAAGGAAGGCATCGCCGAATCAGTTCCTGAGTTATCGGACATGGCCGCCCCAACGGCTGCGCCACGTCCCCTACCGCGTCCGCGACCGCATCCGCGTCCTCTACCAGCAGGAATTCTAAAGAAGTAGCGGGTGAGTATAATTCAAACGCAAAACGCAACAAGATACCAAGAAAGGAATATAACAGGACAACGTAACGAGTCAAGTTAGGAAAACTTACGAGCACCGGCGTACTGAGATGATGGCATAGCAGTGATACTGTTCAAAATCGACACTCGACTAGACCCAAATAACCGACAGCCTAGGTATCCATAAACCTGGCTCCGATACCATATTCTGTAACACCCCTAAGACGTTCAGGGTGTATTACAGCGCTGTGAACCCCATACTTTGGAATCCACCAGGCTAACAAACTGACCCGACAAACAACAAGGACATACATCACTAATAATCGAACAATTACTCAAACCATGACATTCAAATAAAAGACTAAAATCCGATAAATACAATCTGACATCAAATCCATTTCCCAAAATGGGAACACAACATTAATAAATTCAAAAAGGAAGTACTCGAGTACTTATACCAATTTCATAACACAGAAATCCCAAAACAAGACATCAATAATAAATGACAGAACCGAACATCAACAAATGACTACTGAACAGTATCATGCCTGCCCATAATTCTCATACGGCTAGTGTGCTCGCTTATCTCCAAGAACTGTACCTGAAATACAAAAAGTATTTCCCTCATTTAAGGGGTTAGCGACAACTGCTAGTGCAAGTACAATCCATTTGAACTACCATTCTAATCTGATGAAAATATGCGCCAAAAATCATTTTAGAAATCATTTATATTCCGGAATATTTTACGGTGCACAAGCACAAAACACATTTTCTCCAACAAAATAATTCAAAGTTAACCTTGGTATGAGACTCACGGCCACCGTACCCCGCAGAGCCCCGTCGGACATCCCTGGGTGGTTAACCATAGTTCGCGATATGAAACTCACGGCAACATATCCCTAGAGGCCCCGGCTGACCAATCCCTAGGTGAACATACATATATACATCCACATAACCACGAAAGGCCATAAATCAAATACTAGAATGCGTAAACAAATGTAAAGTACTTGCCTTTGAGACATCTTCGACGAAATGGGGACGAACAACGACTACGAACGATCCGGAAGGAAAACGACCATTCCTAAACGAAGGGTTAACATAAACCAGTCCTATACAACAACAATAATCGAAAGGAAAACTCACACAACCCCGTTTACACACTATGACAATATACAATCAATTGGTACAGGCGAGGGTCTACGCAAAATCTCCCCGTATCGACAATTCACGGATTAAATTTGAGGAAAACGGATTGTGAATAATTCAATAACAACAATTGATGAGGAAATATACAACATATATATACAATTCGGAATTAATCAAGAAGAACCCGAAAACCCCCCAAATTGGACAAGTTTAGGGTTCTTGAAGAAATACCTCGGATTCGGACGATGAAGGATGATTACGCTGATGATGATATGTTAGCTCAACCCTACAGTGGTGGAATACGAATAATTCTCGGATAGAAGTTGAAGGGAGTTGCCCTCTGCGTCGCCCGAAGAATAAAACGAGAGAAAGAATGAAAAAGAGTGTTGTTCTGACCTGCCCGCTGTTCTATTTAAAATGCATAGTTAGCGCATGCTAACCATCAAGACATAGCGCACGCTAACGGGGATCGCAAACAGTCCAGAAGCTACTGCCCGGCATCGCTAGCGTGTGCTAAACATGCTTAGCACGCGCTGAATACTACAGTGCCGTGGACCCCCGACTGGGACCCACCAGCCGACTGAAAATTAATGACTTAGATAATATAATCGCAGTACAGAACCACATTATATCATCCATTACTCCGATAAGGAGTTCTAAGTACAACACACCCAAGATAATACAGAAATACATATATATTTTATATGGAGATAAAATATACAACACTGAATGAAACGGAGTATCCAAATGGAAAATTGCAGAGGAAAATAAAATGACAACAACATGAATGACTGAAAGGATTGGGGCCCCCTACTAGTATCACTGGGACTCCTCGCCGTCAACGTTCTCTTCCCATGCTTTAGCCTTGCCATGACCTGAAAACAACATCCCCCAACGGGGTCAGTTACACAGAACAACAATCCTCAAGGGTTGAATATACACAATCATGATAAATCTTAATTATGAAATTAAGCTGAAGAGGGGAATCGTAGTACGCCCGTAATGGTATGTGCATGTGCACAAGATGAGTGACCGGACACACCCATCCTTGTACCTAATTAGTCTCACGGAGGTACGTTACCGTGTGCACAGTCCATTGTGTCGGTGAACCCGAACACATGACCATCATATGCCCGACTAAAAATCCCACACATCACCACCCGGCCACGCAATACGAACCCAAAAGGTCATATGAACGAGAATGACCATGATGAATATTAATGAATAACAATCCAACAAGGTCGAGAATGACTCACCGAGATGAAAATAATAGTGAAGTGAATGATAGCTCAATGAAATGATTGGAACCGTCGTTCCTCGTGAATGAAGTGATTATTCGACAATTACAAGTCTCAATATGGTTAATACATTATGAACGAGTTATGATTATGAATGAACAACAACGAAAGGAATGAATATCCTTTTAACCGAGTAAGAATTAACTTACACAATACCGGTGAAGAATGTCCTTCCACGAATAAACGTCCTACAATGAGATGTCGGTCGCTCGAACAACCTTGAATAACACAATTACCAACAATCCGCTCAATAAACGCATCAAACACGATAATCACTAACTCAAAACTTCGATACGACTAAACCAAGTTCATTGGGGCATTATATCAAACACGTTGTAACCAATCTTCGATTGTTTACAATCAACCCTCAATTATACCAATATCAAATCCCCAAGGAGTGTTTCAAACCAACAAAACATCTTCAATACAATCAATAATCCAATATGAATATCCAAATTCGTGATTTCAACAACAACTAATCGAAAACCCCCAAATCCAACTCAATATTCAAAGTGTTCTTGAATAATCCTTCAATAATCCAATGAATATTCATACACGCTCATAATCACACACACATATATATATATATATATATATCTTCCTATAACATGATTATAATGTCCAAAACATCATATCTCAACACAAAATCGAAATCCAAGATGTTGAGAAAATTACCTCTTGAAGATCCAAATACTTTGATCCGATGAACACGTGTTAGATCAACTATCCAAGCTTCCCAAATGAATGAAGATGATGAAATCCGAACACCCAAGTGATTGATGATGAAAAATCTCTCCTCAAGTTCCCTCAGGTCCTTAAGTACTGCCCTGGTTACGGCCGTAACTCAGCCTACTTACGGCCGTAAAATCCCAAGTCAACGGCCTTACGACCGTAACCAGTCATCTCGTACGGCCGTAACTCGGCTTCGTCCAGAATCTGCCGACAGTCATATGGCCGTACCCACACCTGCCTTACAGGCGTAACTCGACTGATATGACCGTACTCGGCAAAACTTACGGGCGTAAGAAGCCCTCGTCGAAACTGTCTGGGCACCCTGATCGACACGTACGGCCGTAACCGGCCAAGCCTTACGGCCGTACCTGCCTCAACTTACGGCCGTATGCCGCAACCCTTACGGCCGTAAGTCCTATTCAACCGAACTGTCCTGAAAACAACGAATGCATGTTACGGCCGTATCCGCCTATCCTTACGGCCGTAACTCACCTTCGTCCAAAACATCCATAAACCAACGAATGCATGTTATAGCCGTAATGCCTGATTAGTTACGGCCATAACTCGCTGCTGGAAGTGACAAAAACCGACAACTCCGTCTACTCGCCACAAACGGTGAATAATCCGACATACAATACTTGTATGAATGTAATTAAGTCCAATAACACGTGATAGATGATACTTCCAACACAAGACTACCATTCACGATGATTATGATAATACTCTCATCTCGATCCTCAAACGGAGATGAATGACGATCGGTAACTGATACACGGTTACAAAATGCCAACGATGAATACCAATAAATGAATCCTGACTAATGAGTGATTATTAATGAGTGAAAATTATTGAGTGACAATTACTAACTGATAATTACTGAATGATAATGAATGAATTTCAACTGGGTATTACATACTCCCCCCTTAAAAAGAGTTTCGTCCTCGAAACTAAGGGTCAAACAACTCGGGATAACACTCTCGCATACTATCCTCGGTTTCCCAAGTAGCCTCTTCGACTCCGTTTCTAGACCACTGAATCTTGACCAAAGGAATCGTCTTGTTCCTCAACTGTTTGATTCGCCGCTCTAAGACTCATATAGGACGCTCCTCATACGAATGATCATCCGCGATCTCGATTTCATCGAACTGAAGTATGTGGCTCGGGTCGGCAACATACTTCCTCAGCTGAGAGATGTGAAACACATTATGGATTTGGCTCAACGCCGTAGGTAAAGCCAATCGATAAGCCAGACTGCCTCCTCGATCCAAAATCTCAAACGGTCCAATGAATCTCGGACTCAACTTTCCCTGCTTCCCGAAACGAAAGCTACCTCGACTCGGGGATACTTTGACCAAACGTGGTCAGCTGTCTTGAACTCTAGTGGTTGACGACGATTATCTGCATATGATTTCTGTCGACTCTGATCAGTCAACAAACAACTCCTGATCAAATCTACCTTCCCACGGGCGGCTATGGGCATATCGGGTTCAGTGCCGATTGATTCTGATAAGTCATCCCAACACAAATGAGATCGACAACGATGACCGTACAAGGCCTCGTAAGGTGCCATCTTAATCGAAGCATGCCAACTATTATTGTACGTGAACTCAATCAATGGTAGTTGGGCTTCCCAATCGTCTTTCCAATCGAGGACGCATGCCCTCAACATGTCCTCTAATGTCTGAATAGTCCTCTCTGATTGTCTGTCGGACTGAGGATGAAAAGTGGTGCTAAGATTAAGCTAAGTTCCCATAGCACGATGAACTGATTTCCAAAAATGTGACACGAATCATCCGTTAAGATCAGAAATGATACTCTTAGGAGTACCATGCAATCTCACTATCTCTTTGATGAACAACCGGGCTAGTCTCTCGGGACCCCACATATCCTTAATCTCAAGGAAATGAGCTGACTTAGTTAAACGGTCGGCAAACTCGTGATGAAGTCTATAGAAATGTCTTCCCACTTCCACTCTGGAATCGGGAGCGGTTTCAGCATACCCTCCGGTCGCTGATGTTCTATCTTGACTTGTTGATAGGTTAAACATCTCGAAACAAATTCTGCGACTTCTCGCTTCATATTACTCCACCAGTAATTTTGTTTCAAGTCCTTGTACATCTTGCTAGACCCCGGATTAATGGAGTAAGGGGTAGCATGAGCTTCTCTCAAAATCGAGTTTTTCAATTCGTCATTCGCTGGTACGCATAACCGATTCTTAAACCGCAAAAGTCCATCCCCGTGGATCACAAATCCAGGGGCTTTCCCCTGAGCCACATCCTCACGGATGCGCAACAATGATGGGTCTGAACCCTGATTCACTCTGATTGCCTCCTCAAGTGGCGATGAAATCTCTAACATGCAAAGTTGCCCTTGCACTCGCTGAAGCCAGAACTCGATCTCGGGTCTAAGAAATTCCTGTTGAAGCTCCTTCTGAACTATTAAACGATCAAGCATTTGCTCCTGAACGGACTTACGACTCAAGGCATCAGCAACCACGTTTGCCTTACCCGGGTGGTACGGGATCTCGATATCATTATCTTTGATTAGTTCCAACCACCACCTCGGTCGCATATTTAACTCCATCTGAGTAAATATATACTTCAAACTCTTATGATCAGTGAATATCTGACAGGTGACGCCATAAAGGTAATGACGCCAAATCTTCAACGCGAAAACCACGGCTACTAGCTCCAGGTCGTGGGTTGAATAATTAACCTCGTAAGGTCTCAATTGCCATGAAGCATAGGCAATAACCTTCCCATTCTGCATTAATAAACATCCAAGACCGTGTCCGGACACGTCACTGTAAACCACAAATCCTTCCGTCCCTTGTGGCAAGGAAAGGACAGGTGCTGAAATTAACCGGCTCTTGAGTTCCTCAAAACTCTGCTGACACGCGTCGGACCACTTGTATTTCTTATCCTTTCGCAAAAGGTTCATCATAGGTTGAGCGATTTTAGAAAATCCTTCCACAAACCGCCGATAATAACCGGCTAATCCGAGAAAGCTTCAGATTTCCTTAACATTCTTCGGAGGTAGCCAATATCATATAGCCTCCATCTTCTGAGGATCAACACGCACACCGTCTGATGAAATTACATGTCCGAGAAACGTCACTTCGAACATCCAGAACTCACATTTGGAAAACATTCCATAGAGTTGCTCCCGTCTCAACACGTCGAGAACCTGATGAAGGTGAACCTCGTGCTCCTCTCGGTCACGAGAATAAATCAAAATGTCATCAATGAAAACAACCACGAACTGATCCAGGGAATCGATGAAGACTCGATTCATTAATTCCATATATATTGTAGGTGCATTAGTTAACCCAAATGGCATTACCACGAACTCATAATGACCATAGCGTGTTCGAAACGCCATCCTCGCGATATCCGACTCTCGAATTCGCAACTGATGATATCCAGATCTTAAGTCGATCTTGGAAAATACTGAAGCTCCCTGAAGTTGATCCAAAAGATCATCAATACAGGGTAGAGGATACTTATTCTTGATCGTCACCCTGTTCAACTCCCGATAATCAATACACAAGTGAAATGAACCGTCCTTCTTCTTGAAAAACAACACTGGTGCTCCCCATGGGGACGCACTCGGTCGGATATAACCTTTCTCGAACAATTCATCAAGTTGATTATTCAACTCCTGCATTTCGGCCAGGGCCATCCGATACGGTTCCTTCGATATTGGAGACGTGCCGGGCTCCAACTCAATCGTGAATTCCACATCTCTCTGTGGAGGTAAACCAGGTAACTCGTCTGGAAATACGTCGGCATATTCTCTCACTACCGGAATGTCTGCCAACATTATTGATGATTTCTCGGTCTTGGTCATATAGCACCAATAACCAACACACCACTGACTGAGTAATTTCACTGCTTTCATCAAGTTGATGACTCTCCCGAAAAAACTAGGATTACCTCCCTGAAAAACACATTCGACCCCATCGTCTGAAATGATAGTGACCATACGCTTACGGACACTAATGTTGGCATCGTGATGATCCATCCAATCGATACCCAAGATGACGTCGTCTCTCGGTAAATCTACCATGATTAGGTCTGCTAGCCATACACGGCCATGAAGCTGAATCGGACAATTCTGAATATCACAATTTTCGATAATTCTTTTACCATCAGGTAGACCAATGACATAAGGCTCACAACTAGTAGCACTACCCAGACGTAGTCTACTCAAACATGACTCGTAAATGAATGAATGCGATGCACCAGTATCAAAAAGGGTACACACAGGTTGAGATACAATATCGAGTGTAGTTGAGATCATCCGGGCCTCCGGATCGTCGGTCTTCTTCATCTCATAAATTCGGGGCATGCCGGCCCCCGAACCGGACGCTCCTATCTAATATATTTTGGCTCCACCTTTGTTTGCTCCCATCGTCTTGAACGACGCAGACTGAGTGGCCTGATTATGAACAACTGACTGCTTCGGGGCCTGAGATGACGCCGGAGTAGGTTTGGAATCCCTTCGGCAAAAACAGGCCTTATGCCCAGCAATCCCACAGTTATGGCATGTGACAGTCTGCCTCGGACACTTGGTGCTGATATGACCAAGTTCTCCACAGTCGAAATAGGTGATGGCCGAACTGGCCGCTCGGGACTGCGATTCCACGGGTCTGGGCGCCACAGGAGGTCGCTCAGAGATAGTAGAGCCCACATGAGGATTCTTGAAGGTTGCCTGACCGCCTTCAGACTGAATACGATTCATTGACTTCTTGCTAGCAGATGAAGGTTGTTGCTTAGCAATCTCCTTAGCAGTAAGCTCATAAGAGCTTTTTCAATGAATTCGGCCAGAGTGGTGCAATTGTGATTAAGCAACTGCATCCACATACGGGGTTTCAGCCTCTTGCTGAAATACTTGATCTTGTCCGCCTCGGAGTGAATGATAGATGAGGCGAAAGGAAGAAGTTCCTGAAATTTCTTGGCGATGGCGAGAACATCCTCGTCTGCTGAGGGGTCGGGAGTGAGTAATTCTGATAGCTTAGCCTCTCTGAGTGGGGCCGGATAATACCTCTCCATCATGAGAGTCTTGAATTGATCCCAAGTACATGATTCATCGGTGGGTTTCAACGATAACCACCATGAATGAGCGCTCTTACCCAGATGGTAAGCCGCAACTGAAACTTTGTGTCCTTCGGGAAATTCTACCATAGCAAATAACTTCTCAAAATGCTCGATCCAATGAAGGATATCCGCCGGCGCAGATGAGCCCTCAAAAGTAGGTGGTCTCTGATGAGAGATGTCGCCAATAATACTGCTTACACCCCTCTCCTGCCCTCGAGGTGGCGGCGGAGGAGCCTGTTGATTCTGAGTAGCTGAGTTCTGCATCGTCTCCATGAGGCGTGCCATTTGAGTCATCTGGGCCATCATGCCCTGCATAAAAGCGAGTGGGTCAACCCGAACACCTTCTGATTGAGCTGTGTCCCGGGTACGACTCCCTGATAGTGAATGATCGTTTCTGGGTGAATGAGTGGCAGCGTCGCTGCTCGATGAATTAGCATTAATCCTCGCGTTCGCGCGTGTATTCACACGAGCTCTCGGGTTTTGGCCTGCACCGCGGCCTCATCCCCCGCGTCCTCTGCCTGCTCTCTCCATACTGAAGTAGGAAAGTCACATAATGATTATAGCTCTCGTATGAATATCACATTATGATTACGTCATGAAATGATGAAAATGAGCATACGTGCTCTAATACAGTGATTATATGAATGATTAACTGAGGTGACACATGATTATCTGATGAAATTCTTGAAATGATTATCTTGAACAAGTTAACAAGATTAATGATATGATCCTCAAGATCAACAACTGAACAGTGAAATGAACTGAGTGATTAATGAGTTAACATGATCGTCGTGATCAAAATAAATGATGTTGAGGATTGTTGACTGTTGAATGATGAATGAATGATTCTTATTGCCAGAAATTATACCATGGCGTTATAAATCTTACAGTTCTTTCGGTCTGAGGGGGGTTCGGCATTTTCACAGGTCACACGTGATGCGAAAGTCCAATGATACTAGTCCGATGATGATGATTTCAAATGAGACATGACTAGGAAGGTAGTATTCAAAACCCCGTTCCGATACCAACTCTGTAACACCCCAAACTAGGCGACTGTTACAGTGCCGTAGACCCCTGACTGGGACCCACCAGGCGAATGAAAATTAATGACTTAGATAATATAATCGCAGTACCGAACCACATTATATCATCCATTACTCCGATAATGAGTTTCAAGTACAACACACCCAAGATAATACAGAAATACATGTATATTTTATATGAAGATAAAATATACAACACTGAATGAAACGGAGTATCCAAATGGAAAACTGCAGCGGAAAATAAAATGACAACAACATGAATGACTGAAAGGATTGGGGCCCCCTACTAGTATCACTGGGACTCCTCACCGTCAACGTTCTCTTCCCATGCTTTAGCCTTGCCATGACCTGAAAACAACATCCCCCAACGGGGTCAGTTACACAGAACAACAATCCTCAAGGGTTGAATATACACAATCATGATATATCTTAATTATGAAATTAAGCTGAAGAGGGGCATCGTGGTACGCCCATAATGGTATGTGCATGTGAACAAGACGAGTGACCGGACACACCCGTCCTTGTACCTAATTAGTCTCACGGAGGTACGTTACCGTGTGCACAGTCCATTGTGTCGGTGAACCCGAACACATGACCATCATATGCCCGACTAAAAATCCCACACATCACCACCCGACCACGCAATACGAACCTAGAAGGTCATATGAACGAGAATGACCATGATGAATATTAATGAATAACAATCCGACAAAGTTGAGAATGACTCACCGAGATGAAAATAATAGTGAAGTGAATGATAGCTCAATGAAATGATTGGAACCATCATTCCTCGTGAATGAAGTGATTATTCGACAATTACAAGTCTCAATACAGTTAATACATTATGAATGAGTTATGATTATGAATGAACAACAACGAAAGGAATGAATATCCTTTTAACCGAGTAAGAATTAACTTACACAATACCGGTGAAGAATGTCCTTCCACGAACAAACGTCCTACAATGAGATGTCGGTCGCTCGAACAACCTTGAATAACACAATTATCAACAATCCGCTCAATAAATGCATCAAACACGATAATCACTAACTCAAAACGTCGATACGACTAAACCAAGTTCATTGGGGCATTATATCAAACACGTTGTAACCAATCTTCGACTGTTTACAATCAACCCTCAATTATACCAATATCAAATCCCGAAGGAGTGTTTCAAACCAACAAAACATCTTCAATACAATCAATAATCCAATATGAATATCCAAATTAGTGATTTCAACAAAAACTAATCGAAAACCCCCAAATCCAACTCAATATTCAAAGTGTTCTTGAATAATCCTTCAATAATCCAATGAATATTCATACACACTCATAATCATATGTATATCTCTTCCTACAACATGATTATAACGTCCAAAACATCATATCTCAACACAAAATTGAAATCCAAGATGTTGAAGAAATTACCTCTTGAAGATCCAAATACTTTGATCCGATGAACACGTTTTAAATCAACTATCCAAGCTTCCCAAACGAATGAAGATGATGAAATCCGAACACCCAAGTAATTGATAATGAAAAATCTCCCCCTCAAGCTCTCTCTCTCTCGGAACAAGGTGCAGAAAATGATTAAAATGAGCTCAAAGTCTCGTCCAGGTCCTTAAGTACTGCCCTGGTTACGGTCGTAACTCGGCCTACTTACGGCCGTAACATCCCAAGTCAACGGCCTTACGGTGTAACCAACCATCTCGTACGGCCGTAACTCGGCTTCGTCCAGAATCTGCCGACAGTCATACGGCCGCACCCGCACCTGCCTTACGGGCGTAACTCGACTGATACGGCCGTACTTGGCAAAACTTACGGGTGTAAGAAGCCCTCGTCGAAACTGCCCGGGCACCCTTCTCGACACGTATGGCCGTAACCGGCCAAGCCTTACGGCCATACCTGCCTCAACTTACGGCCGTATGCCGCAACCCTTACGGTTGTAAGTCCTGTTCGACCGAACTATCCTGAAAACAACGAACGTATGTTACGGCCGTATCCGCCTATCCTTACGGCCATAACTCACCTTCATCCAAAACATCCCTAAACCAACAAATCCATGTTACGGCCATAATGCCTGATTAGTTACGGCCATAACTCGCTGCTGGAAGTGACAAAAATCCGACAACTCTGTCTACTCGCTACAAACGGTGAATGATCCGACTTACAAAACTTGTATGAATGTAATTAAGTCCAATAACACGTGATAGATGATACTTCCAATACAAGACTACCATTCACGATGATTGTGATAATACTCTCATCTCGATCCTCAAACGGAGATGAATGATGATCGGTTACTGATACACGGTTACAAAATGCCAACGATGAATACCAATGAATAAATCATGAATGATGAGTGATTATTAATGAGTGAAAATTATTGAGTGACAATTACTGACTGATAATTACTGAATGATAATGAATGAATTTCAACAGGGTATTACAATTGGATGGTCAGTATATAGGATATGAATTCAGAACCCCCACTGCCCAGTATGCTGAAATCGTTAGCGCACGCTACAAACTCTGAGTTAGCATACGCTAATCACACAACGATAGCACATGCAAGGAATCAAGGAATAGCGTGCGCTACTCACGTAGTAGTTCAGTACTGCTCAGATCAGTACACGGCTGTTGACAGTACGAAAAATCGAAATGCAAAACAAGACCAGAATCCAGAAACATAAACATGGAATATTCGAGATGACAAAGCTAAGCGTTGAAATAAAATACAATTCCGACCACCGGAGAGTCCGCAATGCAATAAAGAAAATGAAATTCTCTAAACTTAGAGGAAATTACAAAAATGGCCCAATTACCCGGAAATCACGATACGACGTCGGATTTACAAACCGAAAGTCTCAATACGACCAACTCAACCATACGAACTTGCACAACTCAAGAAACAACGAAAACGAATGAGTTTTACGAGAATCGAACGTTCATACGGCAAAACAAGTCATAAAATGAAATTACATGAAAACATCACCAAAACTCGTCCAAATTGAAAAACTCCAAGAATAAAGTAGATTCAAAATATAGAAATGGTTTCAAGCGAGTCGATAAAAGTAGACATACACCAAAAATGGAAACTGCTAAAAATGGAAAGGTATAGATATTACAGGCTTGAACCCTTGTTTTTGAGGATTTTGGGGATTTTCCTTTTGATTTCGATTCCAATCCATTTTTGATCAATTAATTGTTGTATAAACGTTGTTTTGAACATTTTCTATGGATTGGATACTCGTTTCTTTGGTTCGTTCGACTCGAGGGTTGATTTCTTTATTCTTGAAGGGTCTTGAACATTTAATGTTCGATTAAATGTTCGAATGAGTTCCCTTTGATAGTTTGTTGGGATTTCTGTTGTTTTTAGCCTTGATTCTCATCATAATCATGTTTTATTGTTCCTTATGGAGGATTATAGGTGCTCGATGATTCCGATGTTTAATTCCGTTGGTGATTGATGATTCGTGTGGTGTTTTCCCGTAGTAATTTCGGTGCTATCGCGTTCTTGATAGTGTTCGGGAGTTCGGGACTGTTCGACTGCATTCCATCCGTCGTCTTGTTACGATCGTGCTTCCTCGGCAAGTACCTTGTCCATACAATTCTTGTTTTGTGGATATGATAATTAGTGATCGGCTCTATGTGTTTGTTTGATCGTTTGATGTGAACATTCAAAAGATTCGGCTAGCCTTGTTAAAGGCTCACTTTCAAAACGCATGTGTTTTGTAAATTATGTGGGTTGTAAGTGACTACGTGAATCTTTTGGATTTGTTTGTTGTTGGGGTTGCGCTTGATAATGCGTGTGTACGTATATTGCTTCTTTCCATCGTGTTATGGTTTGACGTGGTGTTTTACTAAGTGTTTGATGCCTCTGGGTGAATTATTTGGATATCTTTGGTGTGATATGTTATTTGTGTGTGATTGTTTCGCTAGCCAGCTTGGGAGGGTCCGACGGGGCCTCGAGTGGGATTCGTGGCTTCATCCCGGTCCTAGGCGACGTGTGTGCTTGATTTGTTTTGCTAGCCATCTCGGGAGGGTCCGACGGGGCCTCGAGTGGGATTCGTGGCTTCGTCCCGGTCCTAGGCGACGTGTGTGCTTGATTTGTTTCACTAGACAGCTCGGGAGGGTCCGACGGGGCCTCGAGTGGGATTTGTGGCTTCATCCCGGTCCTAGGCGATGCGAGTGCGTGTGTATGTTTTGTGAATGTATTTGCTCACCTCGAGAGGGTTCAACGGGGCCACGGAGGGAGTCCAATGGTTTCGCCCTGGATTCACGAGTGGAACTTCATGAGTGCATGTGTATGTTTTGTAAATGTGTTTGCTCACATCGGGAGGGCTCGACGGGGCCACGGAGAGTCTAATGGTTTCGCACTGGATTCACGAGTGAAACTTCACGGGTGCGTGTGTATTTTATGTCCATCGAGGACACGTGACGTGGGTTTTAACACTGTGTATTGTTGTTGTTTTCATTTGTGAAAACAAAACCTTTGGGGTGTGACCCCTGTTGATTTTAGAAATATAAGGATTCGGTAATCCTAAATTTTTTTCTATTAAAACTCTCGATGGCATTTTAAACCATTTTATAAATTGTTTCCCTTGATCTATGATCTTTCGGTTTTGGAATGTTTTACCCAAACTCTTGCCTCGGGAAGTACTTTTCGTTATGTTTGGATCTTTGAGGATTCCTGGTTATTGTTATTCGTGGAATGTGAATTGTATGGCTCGTATTTTGCACTTTGTTCTTGCACTAGCAAAACAGTGGAGTTTTGCTAACCCCCGAGTATTCGGGGGGTGGATGTCTGTTTTTGCATTCAGGTTTTGGGAGCATAACACAGGGTCGACATGAAGGATGATGAAAGATGATCGATACTAATCACATGAGGAACCCTACGTTGTATTGGTTCAGTTGTATTTTATTTTCGCTGCAGTATTTTTCCCCGTTGTACGGGAGCATTTTGTATTCGACCCCTGCATGGGCATGTATTGCGTTGTATGTATTTATTGAAAGACCAAATCGGTCTACTGAGTCATTGTTAGCCTTAAAGGCATTGTTGAGATGTTCGACGTTGTTTACCAGCCTTGTAGATCCTTGAGGAAAGGGTCTACCACGTGTAATATCCCTGAGTGGATTGGGGGTGTTACATAAATGGTATCGGATCTTAGGTTGTGGAAACCTAGGCTGTTGGGTTTAGTGGTGTCTATTGAGTTTTGTCTCATCAGATTTTGTCTGACTGAGTCGTGTCGCGACGCGTCGTCTGAGTCTGTTGGTCGTGATTAGTATCGTGGAGCGATCATCATCTTCGCGCGACCTATGGATGTAAGTTTCCCTTCTTTGTGTTGTGCCTCGTGTGACATGAGCTGCTTGTGATTATATTGTTGATTGATTGAATCCTTATGTGGATTTTTATTCCGTGATATGTGGGTATTCGACTCTAATATTTTATTTATATGAGGAGCGGTGTCGCTGCTAATGTATTTTCAAACTGTATTTTATCTGCTGCGTGAGTCCTTTCAAAATGACTTTTAGTATTTTGCAAACTGAGTTCTAATTCATAAAACCGATTCCCTAAATCGAGTTTTGGCACTTTGGCCTTGAATGCTTTATGACTGTTTGATAAAGGATTTTGTGAGTTTTGGGCATTCTGGCCTATTGAATTTTCGAAAACCTTGAGTATCTTAGAAAATTAAATTTCGAGACGTACTTTTAAAACGAATTATTTTCTTGCGGTGTTTTCAAGGTGCTTTCTAGTGACGCAAAATATTTCAAAAAATTTCCAGTTGAGGACCAAAAATATTTTGAGATATTTTCAATTATTTAGAAATGCTTTGCTTAGACCCGAGGGTCAAACATTTCTGAAAGTCTTTCACCAAAAGGGAAGAGTCCTAGTTTTATCAAGTGCGAGATGGTTTTCAATGTCTCGATAATGGTGTCTGTGCTACTTTTTGGAGGGTGTTGTTGCCCAAAATATTTATCCGAAGATTAATACTGCTGGAAGACGGACAACAAACAACAATTGCGGGAGCACTTCCTAGAGAAGATAATTAATACAAGATTTGCCGGGTTTGTTAGGCCCGGGCTTGAATGCTCTCGCGAGATGTTATTAATACAAATATTCGTGGATACAAGTATTAATGAGAGAAATCTAAATACAATGAGTGTAAAAAGACTCTGTTAATCCGGCTCTTGAGCGAAGCTTGGTGTTCTTCGTCCCGCCGATAATCTGCTCGAGGAGAAAAGGCCGGGAGAAGTAAGACCGAGAGAAAGCTGTTGCCAAGAGTTGGAGGTTAGCCAAGTGCTTAATGTTTGCTTCTGTATTGCGTATGTATTGCAAGAATGTCCCAGCCCGTTTACAAATGCAGGGGGCTTCGTATATATAGGGGCAGCCGGGTCCTGTCCTGTAGTGGCCGATCGCCTGCCGGCCATTTTAATATTCTGCCGATCGCCTGCCGGCCAATACTATAATGTGCCGATCTCCTGGGCTGTCGGGCTAAAGTCCAAATAAGATGCTGGCTGTCGGGCTAAAGTCCAAGGAAGAGGCTGCCACAGCTGGGCGGTCCAATAAGGAGCCATCACGTGTCCGGAGTCAGTCAACATGTGGCCCTACTGACAAGCTTTCGGCGGCCTGTCGGCTGGTGGAGGGAATCTGTCAGGCTTTGGTCAATGGCCCGAGATTCGCGGATCTTGTCTCGGCCCTTGCACGTGGTGCTAGTCTTGAGGCTCGGCCTTCGCCGACTGGATGTCCATCGGTGGTGATCGACATGAGCGGTCGTCTCTAGCTGATCATCCGAGGTCGCCATCGGCCAGTGGATGGAGATCGCCAATGGTCGGTCACCAAGGGTAGGTCGCCGAGTACCGTGAGGAGATCGGCCATTCGTAGGTCACCAGGGTCGATCGCCGAGTACCGAGAGGCGATCGTCTTGAGGTCGATCGCTCGGCGTCGGGACTGGTCCTGGGGCCTTCGGTTGGTCGATGTAGGTCGTCCGCTGGGTTAAGGCTCGGTCGCCAGGTTTCTGATCGGCAGAACTGACTTGGACGCTCGGCAGTAAGTCGGTCGCCTGTCCTCCTAGTCGATCGCCGGTCGGAAGGTGTTAATTCTTGACACAACAATTGCCCCCCAGCTTGCTCCTATGTTGAAGACATGGGGCGAGGTGGTTCTTGCTGGTGATCGTGTACGGATGAGGACGGGCGATCTGAGCTGACTTAGGACTCGGACTTGGGCTATCATGGTCGATTGGCTTAGCTATCTTTCGGTCTCGTACCTGCAAAAAACAACATTGGCCGATCCCCCATGGAAACTTGGTGGTTTCGCTTTGTTTGAGGAATCGTGCGATCGCGGAGATCGATGGACCGACCCCATGACCGTGTCTTGGTGCACAAAGACAATGAGTGCCTCGTGACTCACTTTATTATGAGGGTCCTCTGTTAGCCGCGCCTCGCCTTGTATTTAAACGAAAGGCGTGCGGTCTCGGTCTAGAGGAGTCCTTGCGCGGGCGACATCGGATGAATCAACTCCACGCCGCGGCTTGTTAGCTCTGCTTCCACCTCGGCCATCCATGGAGATGGCCGACCTCGACGGTGTACGTTGAGACGGGGTTGTGGAATGAGTCCAGATTAATGTTGGAGAGCCCTCCGATTGCGCCGGCCTCGTATTTAAACGAAGGCGGGCGATCTCGGCCGAAAGGGACCTTGCATGGCCGAAGCGGCAGTTCCATCGATGCCGGGGCCATGGCTTTATGATGTGCGGTGGAGGTGATCTTATGCCTTAGTCCGTCATGTTATATCTCGGATCAGATGGCGATCGTGTCCACGGGTTCTGATGATGTTGCGATCGGCGGAAGGCGGCGATCTCGCTCGGCGGCCGATCGCTTTATTCGTAGGTCGAAATTGGCGATCGGGCGCGGCTAGTCACTCATGTTAGAATGGACTGTAGGCGGGGATCGAGTCCTCCGGCTCTGCTGGGTAGTAGCGATCGGGCCGGGAGACTGGAGGTCGTCGTACGGGCGCCGACCGATCTACTCCTAGGCTGAGAAGGAGCCTTTGCAGACAGAAATCTGCGGCTCTAGCCGGAAGAGGCTGCGTAGGTCGTCGGCGGTGGTCTTCGTGAGATGCCCGAACATAGGCGAAGCCACGAAAACCTCCTAGGACCGCGTAGAGGGCGGTCTCATCGCTTACGGGCTCGCCGTTGAGGATGATCACGTCTACTCGGTCGATGTAGTCCGAGTCGGACTCTTGTTCTCCTTGCCTGATTTGCATCATGCGATGGCGACCTTCTGGCCGGGCGACCCTGGTGGCGAAGTGTTCCGTGAAGACGTGCGCCAGCTCGTTAAAGGAGCCAATTGACCGAGGTGGCAATGAAGTGTACCACCGGTGGGCGAGGTCGTCCAGTGTCAGAGGGAACATTCGGCACCTGGTCGCGTCCGATGCCCCACACCCGGTCATGTAGATGTTGAACTTGTGCAGGTGTGCTTGGGGGTCCGATCGCCCCTGGTACACGGGTGTCTGAGGAGGGGCGATCGTGTCTTGCCCGGGCGAGCTCGATGTCGATCGCGAGCGGCTCGCTCGGCGGGGCGATCGTCCTCACGGCGCCTGCCCCGGATTGCAGGAGCGCCTTCATGTCGTTGAGTTGACGTTGCATCGCGGCAATCGCCGCGGCTCGGCTGCTTGCGGATCGGCTTTGGGAGCGGGGGCCGAGGCGATCGTGTACCGTCCTCCGGACCCCGCTACCGCCGACCTCGGGAATTTGGGGAGCTGGAGCCAGGCGGCTGGATCGCCTTGTGGGAGCCGGGTAGGCCGAGCTCCTGGTGACGGATACCAACTCCGTCGTCTCGTAGGCCGGGCCGGGTGCCCGGCCGCTGAGTCGGGTCGCGCCAGCGATCGAAGACAGACGTGCCCCGGCTGCCGAGCGCCTCTTCTTGCGGGCGAGAGCCTCCTGGCGATTGCTCGGCCCGTAGTGCCTTGAGCTTCCGCTTGATCTTCCGGCGGGAGACCGAGGGGGCGGCAGCAGGAGGCGCATCGAGAGCACTCCGTCGTTCCTGAAGGGCGGCTATGGCCTCTTTGATCTGTTCATTGGTTCGGAACTGATCGAGCGAGAGGCTCGGGCCGCCGTCCCGGGACGGGATCGAGCGTCTCTGACCGCAGCGGCTGCCTTCCACCATCGGCTGCGGCTCGGACTGGGACGGAACAGGGGGTCTGGCCGGCTGGTCAGCGGCTTTCTTCGATGCGGAGGCGGAAGACATGTTTTCTGAAGGATTTCTTTGAAGTGCAGTAAGTGTCACTTCAAGTATCTGCCCCGAGAACAGTGAGTGTTCTTCGGGACGGTAGGTATAAAAAATTGAGGGTTGGATGCCCCCTTCCTCTAGCGCCAATTGTTGTTGCCCAAAATATTTATCCGAAGATTAATACTGCTGGAAGACGGACAACAAACAACAATTGCGGGAGCACTTCCGAGAGAAGATAATTAATACAAGATTTGCCGGGTTTGTTAGGCCCGGGCTTGAATGCTCTCGCGAGATGTTATTAATACAAATATTCGTGGATACAAGTATTAATGAGAGAAATCTAAATACAATGAGTGTAAAAAGACTCTGTTAATCCGGCTCTTGAGCGAAGCTTGGTGTTCTTCGTCCCGCCGATAATCTGCTCGAGGAGAAAAGGCCGGGAGAAGTAAGACCGAGAGAAAGCTGTTGCCAAGAGTTGGAGGTTAGCCAAGTGCTTAATGTTTGCTTCTGTATTGCGTATGTATTGCAAGAATGTCCCAGCCCGTTTACAAATGCAGGGGGCTTCGTATATATAGGGGCAGCCGGGTCCTGTCCTGTAGTGGCCGATCGCCTGCCGGCCATTTTAATATTCTGCCGATCGCCTGCCGGCCAATACTATAATGTGCCGATCTCCTGGGCTGTCGGGCTAAAGTCCAAATAAGATGCTGGCTGTCGGGCTAAAGTCCAAGGAAGAGGCTGCCACAGCTAGGCGGTCCAATAAGGAGCCATCACGTGTCCGGAGTCAGTCAACATGTGGCCCTACTGACAAGCTTTCGGCGGCCTGACGGATGGTGGAGGGAATCTGTCAGGCTTTGGTCAATGGCCCGAGATTCGCGGATCTTGTCTCGGCCCTTGCACGTGGTGCTAGTCTTGAGGCTCGGCCTTCGCCGACTGGATGTCCATCGGTGGTGATCGACATGAGCGGTCGTCTCTAGCTGATCATCCGAGGTCGCCATCGGCCAGTGGATGGAGATCGCCAATGGTCGGTCACCAAGGGTAGGTCGCCGAGTACCATGAGGAGATCGGCCATTCGTAGGTCGCCAGGGTCGATCGCCGAGTACCGAGAGGCGATCGTCTTGAGGTCGATCGCTCGGCGTCGGGACTGGTCCTGGGGCCTTCGGTTGGTCGATGTAGGTCGTCCGCTGGGTTAAGGCTCGGTCGCCAGGTTGCTGATCGGCAGAACTGACTTGGACGCTCGGCAGTAAGTCGGTCGCCTGTCCTCCTAGTCGATCGCCGGTCGGAAGGTGTTAATTCTTGACACAACAAAGGGTGATACTCAAGATCAACTAGTGTTTCCAAAATTATTTTTTTTAAGGTGGTTTTCATTTTTAAAAACCTATCGTTCCTGTTTGCGGTCTGGTAATATTTGTATGATGTTTTGTGATTATGTGCTGGTTATCGTTCGGGCCGTTGAGATCGCCGAACGATGCCGCCGTTGCTATGATTCTGTGTATGTAGGCTACCTTACGTTGATATGTTGTGTGGAATTGGCATCTCTGGTTTGTTGCTTTGTGATGTTATGTTCCATTGTATCGAGAATTTGTATATTCGGTATGCCGAGCCGAGGTGTTTCAACCGTGGTGTGCCGGGGGCATGCACGTACCAATTGTCCTTCTCGACAGTAACGCATTTCAAGTGTGGACCCGAGAGACACAGGATCCAGTTTTGCGAGTTGGGTTCCGAGTCTTTCAGGGCACGAATTTCAACACAGATATCAGGATCGACTCTAAGAGGCCCATGGGGAATATTTCCGCCAGCTGCCTTTGTGTTGTTGCCTTGTTTCCGTTATTGTGAGTTGCGGGGACGACCTTCTTTTATAGGAGGTCGAATGTAATACCCGTATTATTTTGGACTTTTGCATTTTCTCTTTCTCAAGACTATCGACTCGCTCGTGTTCGTTGATACTTTCTGAACTTGTTCTGTATTTCGGTTTCATTGTTCGAACGAGCTGTGATCTTGTTTTGGGTCGATCTGATTTTCAATGTGACTTTTCCGAGTTCGGTTCGATTCTTGTGAACCTTGTTCGGAAGTAACATCTTTTGATTCTACTAGTTCTTTTGATGTCTTGAGTTGAAGTGTGAACTTCGGAGTCATTATTCGGCCGTTGTCATTCGATCATTGTTGTTCGATCGTTGTTATTCGATCATTGTTATTCGATCGTTGTTACTGGGTCATTGCTTTTTGATCGTTGTTGTTCCAATCATTATTATTTGATCATAGTTATTCGATCGTTGTTGTTCGGTCGTTGTTGTTCGATCGTTGTTGTTCGATCGTGGTTGTCTGACTGTTGTTGCCTGATCTCATACCATGAAGAATTGTCGTTCACTGTTAGGCAGCTGTTTCGAGTGTGGCCAGGTGGGTCACTGAGTCGTGCATTGCGAGACGGTAGCTGAGAGATTTGGGGATCGAGGCTGCGTCTCTGCTCCGAAAGGGCACAGAGATGCCTAGTATGCTTTTTGAGGATTTCGGCGTAGGTCGAATTGTTTGTGATTGTCCTTGTGAACCGTTTTGTGTTTAATTGCGGTTTTCTCGACTGTGCGTGTTTCTTTGTAATAGGTGCCTAGTGTTTTTTGATTGTTCGGATAGTTGACTTGACTGTATTATCTGTTTGATGACGCTTGTCACTTGTTAGTTTTATTATGTCTCTACCGGTGGCGTTGTGTTGGTCGTCGTGGAGCGTGTTTTCACGCCGTTTGTTCCTTTGCGTTGCTTGTAATGTTTTGCCGTTGGGCGTAATTTACGCGTTTCTTGTGTATCTCGTTGAGTTTTCCTGGCGGGATATTGCTTCTCCCTACTTGTTTTAAGTTTAGGGACGAAACTTCTTTTAAGGAGGGTAGTATGTAATATCCGCGATTTCGATTTCCAGTAATTTTTTTTTTTTTGCGGGTGTCCGTTTTGACCACTCGCTTATTACCATTTCGTCATTCTGAGAATGTTTAATTCTGCACTTTTCGATGTCCAAGTTCGTTTCAGTGTCGTTTTGTTGAGTCCCATGCATTTAGCGACTTTTCCGCACTTGAGTTCGATTCTTGCGAATCTCGTCCGAAACTGTTGGTTCGAGTTTCTTGTAAGTTCATTTAATGTTATTATCCATGTTGCGAGCTTTGGTTTGGTGTTTCGATCGTGTATCGTGTATTTCAGACGTTTTAGGCCATTTTTGTAATTTCCTAAAGTTTGGGGTAATTAATTCCGTTGTCGGATTTCGAGCCTTCGGGTGGGCCGGAATCGTGTGTTCTCTTAGCACTCAGATTCGCCTTTAGGAGTACTTCGTAACCGTATCTTCGATTCATAGGTTCGGGTTTTGGGGTCGTCCGGGTCGTCGGAGTTGGCCACGACCGAGTTAAGGCCGGGCATCTTGGGGCCAGGCCACACCTGGCCGAGTTACGTACGTAAGTGTCCGGCAGTTACGACCGTAAGGCCTGTTACGTACGTAAGGCCTGGCCGTGCGTCGTAACACCGCCCGAGAGAATTTGTGATGAGTTCGGCCATGGCCGGTTACGTACGTAAAGCCATGGCCGATTACGTACGTAAGCGCCTGGCAGGGTCCGGCTATTTAAGGCCTGAGCGACGGGTTTTGATCATTTTTTTCCATTTCTTCACTTTTCTTGCGGCTATCGGAAGGGTGCGATGGGAAAAGAGTTCTTGGTCGATTCTACCCAATTCCCAGGTGTTTTGGAGATCTCTAGGTGATTGTAACATCATCTAATCCGTGTTCTTCGTCTGAATCAAGGTATTTTGGCTTGAACCCTTGTTTTTAAAAATTTTGGGGATTTTCCTTTTGATTTCGATTCCAAGCCGTTTTTGATCAATTAATTGTTGTATAACCATTGTTTTGAACTTGTTCTACGGATTGGATACTCGTATCTTTGGTTCGTTCGACCCGAGGGGTGATTTCTTTGTTCTTAAGGGTCTTGAACATTTAATGTTGGATTAAATGTTCGAATGAGTTCCCTTTGATAGTTTGTTGGGATTTCCATTTTTTCGGCCATGATTCTCGTCGTAATAATGTTTTATTGTTCCTTACGGAGGATTATAGTTTCTCGATGATTTCGATGTTGAATTCCGTTGGTGATTGATGATTCGTGTGGTGTTTTCCCGTAGTAATTTCGGTGCTATCGCGTTCTTGATAGTGTTCGGGAGTTCGGGACTGTTCGACCGCATTCCATCCGTCGTCCTGTTACGATCGTGGTTCCTAGGCAAGTACATTGTCCATACAATTCTTGTTTTGTGGATATGATAATTAGTGATCATCTCAATGTATTTGTTTGATCGTTTGATTTGAACTTTCAAAAGATTCGGCTAGCCTCGTTAAAGGCTCACTTTCAAAACGCGTGTGTTTTGTAAATTGTGTGGGTTGTAAGTGACTACGTGAATCTTTTGGATATGTTTGGTGCTGGGGTTGCGCTTGATAATGCGTGTGTACGTATATTGCTTCTTTCCGTCGTGTTATGGTTTAATGTGGTGTTTTACTAAGTGTTTGATGCCTCTGGGTAAATTATTTGGATATCTTTGGTGTGATATGTTATTTGTGTGTGATTGTTTCGCTAGCCAGTTCGGGAGGGTCCGACGGGGCCTCGAGTGGGATTCGTGGCTTCGTCCCAGTCCTAGGCGACGTGTGTGCTTGATTTGTTTCGCTAGCCAGCTCGGGAGGGTCCGACGGGGCCTCGAGTGGGATTCGTGGCTTCGTCCCGGTCCTAGGCGACGTGTGTGCTTGATTTGTTTCGCTAGACAGCTCGGGAGGGTCCGACGGGGCCTCGAGTGGGATTTGTGGCTTCGTCCCGGTCCTAGGCGATGCGAGTGCGTGTGTATGTTTTGTGAATGTATTTTCTCACCTCGAGAGGGTTCAACGGGTCCACGGAGGGAGTCCAATGGTTTCGCCCTGGATTCACGATTGGAACTTCACAAGTGCGTGTGTATGTTTTGTGAATGTGTTTGCTCACCTCGGGAGGGCTCGACGGGGCCACGGAGGGAGTCTAATGGTTTCGCCCTGGATTCACGAGTGAAACTTCACGGGTGCGTGTGTATTTTATGTCCGTCGAGGACACGTGACGTGGGTTTTAACACTGTGTATTGTTGTTGGTTTCATTTGTGAAAACAAAACCTTTGGGCTGTGACCCCTGTTGATTTTGGAAATATAAGGATTCAGTAATCCTAAATTGTTTTCTATTAAAACTCTCGATGGCATTTTAAACCATTTTATAAATTGTTTCCCTTTATTTCTGATCTTTCGGTTTTGGAATGTTTTACCCAAACTCTTGCCTCGGAAAGTACTTTTTGTTATGTTTGGATCTTTGAGGATTCCTGGTTATTGTTATTCGTGGAATGTGAATTGTATGGCTCGTATTTTGTACTTTGTTCTTGCACTAGCAAAACAGTGGAGTTTTGCTAACCCCCGAGTATTCGGGGGGTGGATGCCTGTTTTTGCATTCAGGTTTTGGGAGCATAACACAGGGTCGGCACGAAGGATGATGAAAGATGATCGATACTAATCACATGAGGAACCGTACGTTGTATTGGTTCAGTTGTATTTTATTTCCGCTGCAGTATTTTTTCCCGTTGTACGGGAGCATTTTGTATTCGACCCCTGCATGGACATGTATTGAGTTGTATGTATTTATTGAAAGACCAAATCGGTCTACTGAGTCATTTTTAGCCTTAAAGGCATTGTTGAGATGTTCGATGTTGTTTACCAGCCTGGTAGATCATTGAGGAAAGGGTCTACGGCGTGTAATATCCCTGAGTGGATTGGGGGTGTTACATAAATGGTATCGGAGCTTAGGTTGTGGAAACCTAGGTTGTTGGGTTTAGTGGTGTCTGTTGAGTTTTGTCTCATCGGATTTTGTCTGACTGAGTCGTGTCGCGACGCGTCGTCTGAGTCTGTTGGTCGTGATTAGTATCGTGGAGCGATCATCATCTTCGCGCGACCTGTGGATGTAAGTCTCCCTTCTTTGTGTTGTGCCTCGTGTGACATGAGTTGCTTGTATGATTATATCGTTGATTGATTGAATCCTTCTGTGGATTTTTATTCCGTGATATGTGTGTATTCGACTCTAATATTTTATTTATATGAGGAGCGCTGTCGCTGCTAATGTATTTTCGAACTGTATTTTATCCGCTGCGTGAGTCCTTTCAAAATGACTTTCAGTATTTTGCAAACTGAGTTCTAATTCGTAAAACCGATTCCCTAAATCGAGTTTTGGCACTTTGGCCTTGAATTTTTTATGATGGTTTGATAAATGATTTTGTGAGTTTTGGGCATTCTGGCCTATTGAATTTTTAAAAACCTTGAGTATCTTAGAAAATTAAATTTCGAGACGTACTTTTAAAACGAATTATTTTCTTGCGGTATTTTCAAGGTGCTTTCTAGTGCCGCAATATATTTCAAAAAATTTCCAGTTGAGGACCAAAAATATTTTGAGATATTTTCAATTATTTAGAAATGCTTTGCTTAGACCCGAGGGTCGAACATTTCTGAAAGTCTTTCACCAAAAGGGAAGTGTCCTAGTTTTATCAAGCGCGAGATGGTTTTCAAAGTCTCGATAATGGTGCCTGTGCTACTTTTTAGTATTTCCAAAATTATTTATTTTTAAGGTGGTTTTCATTTTTAAAAACCTATCGTTCATGTTTGTGGTCCGATAATATTTGTATGATGTTTTTTGATTATGTGCTGGTTATCCTTCGGGCCATTGAGATCGCCGAACGATGCCATCGTTGCTATGATTCTGTGTATGCGGGCTACCTTACGTTGATATGTTGTGTGGAATTGGAATCTCTGGTTTGTTTCTTTGTGATGTTATGTTCCATTGTATCGAGCATTTGTATATTCGGTATGCCGAGCCGAGGTGTTTCAACCGTAGTGTGCCGGGGGCATGCACGTACCAATTGTCCTTCTCGACAGTAACGCATTTCAAGTGTGGACCCGAGAGACACAGGATCCAGTTTTGCGAGTTGGGTTCAGAGTCTTTCAGGGCACGAATTTTAGCACAGATATCAGGATCGGCTCTAAGAGGCCCATGGGGAATGTTTCCATCAGCTCCCTTTGTGTTGTTGCCATGTTTCCGTTATTGTGAGTTGCGGGGACGACCTTCTTTTATAGGAGGTCGAATGTAATGCCCTTATTATTTTGGACTTTGGCATTTCCTCTTTCTCAAGTCTATCGACTCGCTCGTGTTCGTTGATACTTTCTGAACTTGTTCAGTATTTCAGTTTCATTGTTCGAACGAGCCGTGATCTTGTTTTGGGTCGATCTGATTTTCACTGTGACTTTTCCGAGTTCGGTTCGATTCTTGTGAACCTTGTTCTGAAGTAACATCTTTTGATTCTACTAGTTCTTTTGATGTCTTGAGTTGAAGTGTGAACTTCGGAGTCATTATTCGGCCATTGTCATTCGATCATTGTTGTTCGATCATTGTTATTCGATCATTGTTATTCGATCGTTGTTGTTTGATCGTTGTTACTCGATCATTGCTTTTTGATCGATGTTGTTCCGATCATTGTTATTTGATCGTTGTTGTTCGGTCGTTGTTGTTTGATCGTTGTTGTTCGATCGTGGTTGTCTGACTGTTGTTGCCTGATCTCGTACCATGAAGAATTGTCGTTCACTGTTAGTCAGCTGTTTCGAGTGTGGCCAGGTGGGTCACTGAGCCGTGCATTGCGAGACGGTAGCTGAGATATTTGGGGATCGAGGCTGCGTCTCTGCTCTGAAAGGGCACAGAGATGCCTAGTATGCTTTTTGAGGATTTCGGCGTAGTTCGAATTGTTTGTGATTGTCCTTGTGAACCGTTTTGTGTTTAATTGCGGTTTTCTCGACTGTGCGTGTTTCTTTGTAATAGGTGCTTAGTGTTTTTTGATTGTTCGGATAGTTGACTTGACTGTATTATCTTTCTGATGACGCTTGTCACTTGTTGGTTTTATTATGTCTCTACCGGTGGCGTTATGTTGGTCGTCGTGGAGCGTGTTTTCACGCCGTTGGTTCCTTTGCGTTGCTTGTAATGTTTTGCCGTTGGGCGTAATTTACGCGTTTCTTGTGTATCTCGTTAAGTTTTCCTGGCGGGATATTGCTTCTCCCTACTTGTTTTAAGTTTAGGGACGAAACTTCTTTTAAGGAGGGTAGTATGTAATATCCGCGATTTCGATTTCCGGTAATTTTCTTTTTTTTTGCGGGAGTCCATTTTTACGACTCGCTTATGACCATTTCGTCATTCTGAGAATGTTTAATTCTGCACTTTTCGACGTCCAAGTTCGTTTCAGTGTCGTTTTGTTGAGTCCCGTGCATTTAGCGACTTTTCCGCACTTGAGTTCGATTCTTGTGAATCTCATCCGAAACTGTTGTTTCGAGTATCTTGTAAGTTCATTTAATGTTATTATCCATGTTGCGAGCTTTGGTTTTGTGTTTTGATCGTGTATCGTGTATTTCGGACGTTTTGGGCCATTTTTGTAATTTCCCAAAGTTTGGGGTAATTACTTCCGTTGTCGAATTTCGAGCCTTCGGGTGGCCGGAATCATGTGCTCTCTTAGCGCTCGGATTCGTCTTTGCGAGTACTTCGTAACTGTATCTTCGATTAATAGGTTCGGGTATTAGGGGTCGTCCGGGTCGTCGGAGTTGGCCACGACCGAGTCATGGCCGGGCATCTTGGGGCCAGGCCACACCTGGCCGAGTTACGTACCTAAGTGTCCGGCAGTTACGGCCGTAAGGCCTGTTACGTACGTAAGGCCTGGCCGATAACGTACGTAACACTGCCGGCAGAATTGTACAGTGAGTTCGGCCATGGCCGGTTACGTACGTAAAGCCATGGCCGATCACGTACGTAAGCGCCCGGCAGGGTCCGGCTATTTAAGGCCTGAGCGACGGGTTTTGCTCATTTTTTTCCATTTCTTCACTTTTGGAGATCTCTAGGAGATTGTAACATCATTTAATCCATGTTCTTCGTCCGAATCAAGGTATTTTGGCTTGAACCCTTGTTTTTGAAGATTTTGGGGATTTTCCTTTTGATTTCGATTCCAATCCGTTTTTGATCAATTAATTGTTGTATAACCATTGTTTTGAACTTCTTCTACGGATTGGATACTCGTATCTTTGGTTCGTTCGACCCGAGGGGTGATTTCTTTGTTCTTGAAGGGTCTTGAACATTTAATGTTGGATTAAATGTTCGAATGAGCTCCCTTTGGTAGTTTGTTGGGATTTCCATTTTTTTCGGCCTTGATTCTCGTCGTAATCATGTTTTATTGTTCCTTACGGAGGATTATAGGTTCTCGATGATTCCGATGTTGAATTCCGTTGGTGATTGATGATTCATGTGGTGTTTTCCCGTAGTAATTTCGGTGCTATCGCGTTCTTGATAGTGTTCGGGAGTTCAGGACTGTTCAACCGCATTCCATCCCTCGTCGTATTATGATCGTGGTTCCTATGTAAGTACATTGTCCATACACTTCTTGTTTTGTGAATATGATAATTAGTGATCGTCTCTACGTGTTTGTTTGATTGTTTGATTTGAACTTTCAAAAGATTCGGCTAGCCTTGTTAAAGGCTCACTTTCAAAACGCGTGTGTTTTGTAAATTGTGTGGGTTGTAAGTGACTACGTGAATCTTTTGGATATGTTTGGTGCTGGGGTTGCGCTTGATAATGCGTGTGTACGTATATTGCTTCTTTCCGTCGTGTTATGGTTTGACGTGGTGTTTTGCTAAGTGTTTGATGCCTCTGGGTGAATTATTTGGATATCTTTGGTGTAATATGTTATTTGTGTGTGATTGTTTCGCTAGCCAGCTCGGGAGGGTCCGACGGGGCCTCGAGTGGGATTCGTGGCTTTGTCCCGGTCCTAGGCGACGTCTGTGCTTGATTTGTTTCGCTAGCCAGCTCGGGAGGGTCCGACGGGGCCTCGAGTGGGATTCGTGGCTTTGTCCCGGTCCTAAGTGACGTGTGTGCTTGATTTGTGTTGCTAGACAGCTCGGGAGGGTCCGACGGGATCTTGAGTGGATTTGTGGCTTCGTCCCGGTCCTAGGCGATGCGAGTGCGTGTGTATGTTTTGTGAATGTATTTGCTCACCTCGAGAGGGTTCAACGGGGCCACGGAGGGAGTCCAATGGTTTCGCCCTGGATTCACGATTGGAACTTCACAAGTGCGTGTGTACGTTTTGTGAATGTGTTTGCTCACCTCGGGAGGGCTCGACGGGGCCACGGAGGGAGTCCAATGGTTTCGCCCTGGATTCATGAGTGAAACTTCACGGGTGCGTGTGTATTTTATGTCCGTCGAGGACACGTGACGTGGGTTTTAACACTGTGTATTGTTGTTGGCTTCATTTGTGAAAACAAAACCTTTGGGCTTTGACCCCTGTTGATTTTGGAAATATAAGGATTCGGTAATCCTAAATTATTTTCTATTAAAACTCTCGATGGCATTTTAAACCATTTTATAAATTGTTTCCCTTGATTTGTGATCTTTCGATTTTGGAATGTTTTACCCAAACTCTTGCCTCGGGAAGTACTTTTCGTTATGTTTGGATCTTTGAGGATTCCTGGTTATTGTTATTCGTGGAATGTGAAATGTATGGCTCGTATTTTGCACTTTGTTCTTGCACTAGCAAAACAGTGGAGTTTTGCTAACCCCCGAGTATTCGGCGGGTGGATGTCTGTTTTTGCATTCAGGTTTTGGGAGCATAACACAGGATCAGCACGAAGGATGATGAAAGATGCTCGATACTAATCACATGAGGAACCGTACGTTGTATTGGTTCAGTTGTATTTTATTTCCGCTGCAGTATTTTTCCCCGTTGTACGGGAGCATTTTGTATTCGACCCCTGCATGGACATGTATTGAGTTGTATGTTTTTATTGAAAGACCAAATCGGTCTACTGAGTCATTTTTAGCCTTAAAGCATTGTTGATATGTTCGACGTTGTTTACCAGCCTGGTAGATCCTTGAGGAAAGGGTCTACGGCGTGTAATATCCCTGAGTGGATTGGGGGTGTTACATAAATGGTATCGGAGCTTAGGTTGTGGAAACCTAGGCTGTTGCGTTTAGTGGTGTCTGTTGAGTTTTGTCTCATCGGATTTTGTCTGACTGAGTCGTGTCGCGACGCGTCGTCTGAGTCTGTTGGTCGTGATTAGTATCGTGGAGCGATCATCATCTTCGCGCGACCTGTGGATGTAAGTCTCCCTTCTTTGTGTTGTGCCTCGTGTGACATGAGTTGCTTGTATGATTATATCGTTGATTGATTGAATCCTTCTGTGGATTTTTATTCCGTGATATGTGGATACTCGACTCTAATATTTTATTTATATGAGGAGCGGTGTCGCTGCTAATGTATTTTCGAACTGTATTTTATCTGCCGCGCGAGTTCTTTCAAAATGACTTTCAGTATTTTGCAAACTGAGTTCCAATTCGTAAAACCAATTCCCTAAATCGAGTTTTGGCACTTTGACCTTGAATGTTTTATGACGGTTTGATAAAGGATTTTGTGAGTTTTGGGCATTCTGGCCTATTGAATTTTTGAAAACCTTGAGTATCTTAGAAAATTACATTTCGAGACGTACTTTTAAAACGAATTATTTTCTTGCGGTGTTTTCAAGGTGCTTTCTAGTGCCATAATATATTTCAAAATTTTTCCAGTTGAGGACCAAAAATATTTTGAGATATTTTCAATTATTTTGAAATGCTTTGCTTACACCCGAGGGTCGAACATTTCTGAAAGTCTTTCACCAAAAGGGAAGTGTCCTAGTTTTATCAAGCGCGGGATGGTTTTCAAAGTCTCGATAATGGTGTCTGTGCTACTTTTTAGTGTTTCCAAAATTATTTTTTTTAAGGTGGTTTTCATTTTTAAAAACCTATCATTCCTGTTTGTGGTCCGGTAATATTTGTATGATGTTTTGTGATTATGTGCTGGTTATCGTTCGGGCCGTTGAGATTGCCGAACGATGCCGTCGTTGCTATGATTCTGTGTATGGGGGCTACCATACGTTGATATGTTGTGTGGAACTGGCATCTCTGGTTTGTTGCTTTGTGATGTTATGTTCCATTGTATCGAGCATTTGTATATTCGGTATGCCAAGCCGAGGTGTTTCAACCGTGGTGTGCCGGGGGCATGCACGTACCAATTTTCGTTCTCGACAGTAACGCATTTCAAGTGTGGACCCGAGAGACACAGGATCCAGTTTTGCGAGTTGGGTTCCGAGTCTTTCAGGGCATGAATTTCAGCACAGATATCAGGATCGGCTCTAAGAGGCCCATGGGGAATGTTTCCGCCAGCTGCCTTTGTGTTGTTGCCTTGTTTCCGTTATTGTGAGTTGCGGGGACGACCTTCTTTTATAGGAGGTCGAATGTAATACCCGTATTATTTTAGACTTTTGCATTTCCTCTTTCTCAAGTCTATCGACTCGCTCGTGTTCGTTGATACTTTCTGAACTTGTTCTGTATTTCAGTTTCATTGTTCGAACGAGCCGTGATCTTGTTTTTGGGTCGATATGATTTTCACTGTGACTTTTCCGAGTTCGGTTCGATTCTTGTGAACCTTGTTCGGAAGTAACATCTTTTGATTCTACTAGTTCTTTTGATGTCTTGAGTTGAAGTGTGAACTTCGGAGTCATTATTCGGCCGTTATCATTCGATCATTGTTGTTCGATCGTTGTTATTCGATCATTGTTATTCAATCGTTGTTGTTTGATCGTTGTTACTCGATCATTGCTTTTTGATCATTGTTGTTCCGATCATTGTTATTTGATCGTTGTTATTCGATCGTTTTTGTTCGGTCGTTGTTGTTCGATCGTCGTTGTCTGAGTTGTTGCCTGATCTCGTACCACGAAGAATTGCCTTTCACTGTTAGTCAGCTGTTTCGAGTGTGGCCAGGTGGGTCACTGAGCCGTGCATTGCGAGACGGTATGTAATATCCGAAACTTCTACTACCGTTGTTTAATATTATTTTATCCAAGTTATATTGTACATCGTGGAATCTGTATAGTATAGATAAAATAAATGAAGGACTGAGATGTCAGTATCGGTATAATTGTCGTACTTGGTCGACAATTGTATTAGAGGATATAGTGCGTCATGTATACGTATCCAGTATGTCGAGATGGATGTGAAAAGTTGGAAATGGCTAAGTGTAACATTATTAGCGCACGCTAATAATCATGAGTAGCGCACGCTATCGTGCAGGTTTAGCGCACGCTACGGACATAACTTAGCGTACGCTAGTGAAGAACAGCTCAGAGGGAATCTACGCGTGGACCAGGCCACTTTCGGCGCATGTTCTAATAAGTCAACAGATGTTGTAATGTAGTGTTAGCGCACGCTAATGCATGTTGATTAGCGCACGCTAACTGTATATCGGACAAAAAGGAATCTTATCCTCGTGTGCACTTTCAGCGTGTGGACCAGTCTTCGGGGCATACAGACAAACGAGTCAACTGATATTAGCGCACGCTAAACGCAAGGACTTGCGTACGCTAGAAAGTGTAAATTACGTACGCTAATGCATGGGTATTACGTACGTAAGCACATGTACGAAGCCAGATAGTAGTCTCTGGACTACGATAGCGCACGCTAACAAAGGTCAGTTAGCGCACGCTAAGGCCGTAGCGCACGCTAAACATAAGGTTTAGCGCACGCTAGTAATGGATTCTATATAAAGGGACAAACGGGTGTTATGAAGCATTTCGTCCATTTCTTTCCTTTCACCCGATAGAGAGAACCTTGGGAGGACATTTGGAGTTCCTAAACACTGAGGGATGATCCTTTTTAACAAGATTAATGATGGAAATCATGGATTAAAGCTTTGTTCTTGAAATCATTGGTGATTCTTGGAAATGGATTCAACCTTGGAAATCAATCCATTCCTTCATAAAGGTAATCACTCTTCATCTTTGGATTTCATTTTGGATTGAATGTTGATGTTCTTGAGTTGATGATTATTACATAAACAAGTTGAGAAGCATGATTATGAGATGGATTACCGGATGTGATGATATTAATGTGATTCGTATGATTTGAATTGTGTAATTCGTTTTCTTGAGATAAGTTGGTGAATCCTTCTCCTCAGTTTCGGATGTTGATGTTATTGTCGATGATTACTCTCTGTAATGGAAGATTAAAGAAGTGTCGTTACGTTCTTGATGTTTCATGTATTGATATTAAGGAAGATGATATATGTATATAGAACTTGGATTATAAGTTGGATGATTGTTTATATGTTAAAGGATACCGGATTTCATTGTTGTCATGACTATAAAGATGGTTTTGGATCACTTAGTGTTCTTGATAATCGTCATATGTTGATCGTTATCTGAAAAACATGCATCTGTACAGCATTAGCGCACGCTAAGCTTACTGTCTAGCGCACGCTAACGGGAGCAACTTAGCGCATGCTACGTTAAGTGATTAACGTGCGCTAAGAAGACACAAAGTGCAGTATTTTCGTGTTGTGGTTATGAATTCATGATGGTTTGAGTAGGATTGATCCGACTAGTGTTTAATCGATATATTGTCAAGCCGTTGGGTTTGTGATTTGGTTTTATCGATTGTTGATTGTTATCGAACTTGTAGTCTATCGATTACTGTAATAGGTTGAGAATATCGATCCGTGATTACAACCGTGTGTTGCGGTCGAGCTCGAGAATGTTCGTGAATGGTGTTGGTCAGGGTTGAGGAGCTCGTAGACAAAGGCAATGTGTTCGGCAGCAGCTTCGTGGTATCGGTATTGAGGCAAGTTATTACTTGCTCAATTTGTAATATTTAATAAATGGTTTCAGTTTCATTCGTTTATAATTCGTATAGCAATGTTTATAATCGTAATCACAGGGGATTTGGGATTATAGGTTGTATTGGAGTTTTGGGAATTTAATCATAAGGTATATGATTTACATTTATTGTTGGTATACTTGGTATCGAAGATATGTTGTGGTATAGACGAAGACGTGAATTATCTACCGTTCGTGACATTTTGGATCGTCGAATATTCAGAATAATGGTTCGTGATGGTTTGGACATCGAGATTGCTCTCGAAGGACTCGGAGCAAGTACTCTAATCATTTTTGTCATTTGTGTCGATCATGTCGTGATACATTCGTGTATCGTTGTTGTCATGCATTTGTGCATTGTTGTTGTCGTACATTGTGTAGTGTTGTTTTGTGCAGTTGTGCATTGTTGTCATATGTCCACCATGCTTTGATCCGACGGGAATCATCATGGGAATCTATAGCTGTGTGCGCTGGATCGTTGGACAAGTAATGCCACCATGATTTGGTCCGATGGGATCATCATGGAAATCTATAGCTGTGTGTGCTGGATCGTTGGATTACCATATGTATTGTTGTTGTGCATATGTATATTATGGGTTTGCCATAAGTATACATTGTTGCTATTGTTGTGAGCATACTGACGTTGTCATATGAGTATGCATTTGTAGGTCTTGTGTTAGGACCATGTTCGTATGTTGTGTTGATCTGATCTCGGATTAGACTGACGTGATGGTAATGGTATTTCGTATCTTGAGGTATGTTCCGTATTTCCTTGGTACTTGTCTCTGATGGACAATCAATTATCGTATTGGAATTGTCGACCTTATCCGATGGATTGAATTGGCCAGAGTTGGTATAATTTCCGTATCGCGAGTTATGATAATGTTTTGAGAACCTTGGGTATTGTTGAGATACTGTACAGATATTTCGGTATTATCTTAACGTGTTGTTAAGGGTACGAATCATAGATTTTCGTAAAGTTACGACACTAAGATTACATTGGTCGTATTCTTACTAAGTATTTCCATTGATATTTAATTATTGACGTGATGTGATGATTACCATTGTTGGATATTATGGCTGACCCCGTCGTGGGCTTTCTTTTAGGTTCTTGGATTACCAAGCTTGTAGCGGTCGTGGAGAGATGAGCTTCCTGGAGGATACTGGCTAGGGCATGTAATCGTGTGTTGAGCTTCTGATCAGTTGTTGTATTCCGCTGCTAGAGTATTTTAATTGTTTGTCTTTATCCGCTGCATGAGTATTTTTAAATGGCCTTTTGGTATCTGGTAACTTGGGTTACTTTGGCAATCGTTTTCTAAACTATTCTGTCGGTACGTGTAAGCGATAGCTTAACGTATGTTTTTAAACTGTTGAGTCTTGGCATTTCGGGCCTTGTGGTTTCAAATGAGTTTTTACGACGGTTTGATAAACGAGTTTTATAAAGTCTTCGAATGTTTTTAAAAGATAGTACCGTCGTTAGCCTCTTGGGCTTTTGTAAATGTTTGCGAAAATTTCCTTCAGCCTTGTGGGTTCCATCTCGGGGCCCACGACACTGTAATATTCCTGGATGGATCTGGGGGTGTTACAGAATATGGTATCAGAGCTTAGGTTGAGAAAACCTAGGTTGTCGGGTCGAGTTCTGTCGTGCTTTTGTCGTGCCATTCGAGTTTTCGGTTGACAAGTGTTTGAGCTCTGGGTTTTTGTTGTTCACTCGGTTGACCAGTGTGGTACTGGGATTGTTGTAACTTTTTTGAAATGGTGTTAACGTGTTTCTTCAGATAGAGCTGTGTTGTTTTCTCAAGTTGAACTGAGTTTGCAAAATGTGTGTTTTGAAAATATCTGTGTCGAGTATTTTCTAGAGTCGAGACATGTGCCAGTATCACGGGGAATCATCGGCTTCACGATCTGTAAGTATTTGGATTTTTGAATCTCATCGAGATTTATTGCCGTTGTAAGTTGATATGCTTTGAGATTCAGTAGAATATTATGCGTTACAGTATAAGGTGACAGAGATGGGATAGGATTGATGATCTTGAGAAGTTATGATTTTGGAAATCAATATGTCGATTAAATTTTGGAAACGGAGTTGTGCATTTGGGAGGAATGTTGGGAATGGTTGAGAAGAACATGTAGTCATGTTAATTCATTTTGAGATATACGAACTGTTTTTGAGCATTTGAAAATGATACTTTTCAAAATGAATGTTTTACGGATGTTTTGCCGTAAATGATTTTTGGGCCGAGACCCAATAGATTTTTGAAATAGTTTTATAACTCAGGACTTGGGGTCCGAAAAAGGATTTTCTACTTTTTAAACTTCTTGTAATGCAAAACGAGATACGGGCTGAGACCCTAATGTTTCAAAAAGCTTTTCTGTTTTCTTAAAACTCCCGAGATTTGTAAAACGCTTCAACAATCATTTATCTATTTTCCCACTGCCTTTCGGGGTTTTGGATTACTTGATCAAAAGAAACTTCTCGGGAAGTCTTTCGCTGTGTTGATTTATTTCAATGTTTTGTCATAGCATATTTGAGGTGATCCAGGATGGGATAATGGTCGACGTTGCGAGTCATGTGTGGAAAAAGGAGTTTTTGGTCGGAGTTTAAATACTGAAATTTTGGTACTCGATCGTCTGGTTTTCCGATGTAATATCAGTGGATATTAGTGACGAATCGAATTGGTATACAGGAGTATGGATGTAGTCGAACATTTGCATACTTTTCATTTTAAACTTCAAAATCATGTGAATTCGAAGGAAAGCTGTAATCAAATACTTGGCACCAGCGAGCCGATTTAATTTTTCGAAAATTGATTTCGTGGTCTTACGAAAATTTATGTTTTGAGTTTTGAAATTTTTGAATGAACTTTCGAAAATTTGTCTTCTTGACGAGATATATGATTTCAAACTGGTTTTGAAAATATGATCGATATACATACACAGTTAGTGCATAATGCATATCATGGTGAAGTTCTGAGTGTGACTCACAAACTGGATAAGACGTCAGTATGGAACGATGAATAGAGATTCGAACTTCAGTATGGTAGTTTGGTTATCCAGTGATGATCAGTTGATTTATCGGATAAGAAAAATATGCTGCGTGTTGTAGATTCATGCACATGATGTAATTTTGGAACTTTGGATTTTGTGAAACTGGGACGTATGCACTACCATAATGTTTTGAATGGGCTCTTTGTAAGTGTAGATTTGGGGATGGTGCCCCTCATGCTGGTTGTTTTGGATATTGAGTGGTCGTTCCCACTCCTTGTATGAATTGGCATGTTCATCGATTTGCGATTGGTTGTTCGTATGCCGAGGGGGATGTTCACCAGTCGGTTGTGTTTCATTGAGATTCACTGTATGTGATTTGTTTAATGTTTTGAGAATTTTGTTCTTTCGTATATCGGTTTCTGCGATTCTATGTTGATCATGTTGGACCTTACCGTGTGGGGGTATTCCCGATTATCGTTGATCGTTCATTGGTTATATCGGAGTTTATCATGTCGATGATATTTTCGGTCAATTTATCGGTTGAAAATTGTTGATGATCATATGAGCGTTCAGATTTTGTGTCGATGTTTCGGAAATTATGTAGTTGTTTTGGGCAGTTGTTTCACAAATGTATCGTGTATTATTGATTTGTACCCGAATTGGGATTTGATTGTGCGATCAGGCAGACAGGTTTTGACACGGATAGATTATTTCATCCGAAGATGATATATTTTGTGGAGACTTATGGAATTGTGATTATAAGCGCATTGAGGCTTTACAGTGAAGTCACTTGCTAGTATCTCAGGAGATCGTCGACTTTGCGCTTTTCTAAGTATGCTATTTTGGTTATTCGTTAATAATGATGATTCATCGGTGTCGTGATTATTTCGGAATATTCTGGTTGAACGGTTTATTTGTTTTTCTATGACGGATTGCAAGTTTCGAGGACGAAACTTATTTAATTGTAGTATGTAATATCCGAAACTTCTACTACCGTTGTTTAATATTATTTTATCCAAGTTATATTGTACATCGTGGAATCTGCACAGTATAGATAAAATAAATGAAGGACTGAGATGTCAGTATCAGTGTAATTGTCGTACTTGGTCGACAATTGTATTAGAGGATATAGTGCGTCATGTATACGTATCCAGTATGTCGATACGGACGAGAAAAGTTGGAAATGGCTAAGTGTAACATTATTAGCGCAGGCTAATAATCATGAGTAGCGCACGCTATCGTGCAGGTTTAGCGCACGCTACGGACATAACTTAGCGTACACTAGTGAAGAACAGCTCAGAGGGAATCTACGCGTGGACAGGCCACTTTCGGCGCATGTTCTGATAAGTCAACGGATGTTGTAATGTAGTGTTAGCGCACGCTAATGCATGTTGATTAGCGCACGCTAACTGTATATCGGACAAAAAGGAATCTTATCCTCGTCAGCACTTTCGGCGTGTGGACCAGTCTTCGGAGCATACAGACAAACGAGTCAACTGATATTAGCGCACGCTAAACCCAAGGACTTGCGTACGCTAGAAAGTGTAAATTACGTACGCTAATGCATGGGCATTACGTACGTAAGCACATGTACGAAGCCAGATAGTAGTCTCTGGACTACGATAGCGCACGCTAACAAAGGTCAGTTAGCGCACGCTAAAGCCATAGCGCACGCTAAACATAAGGTTTAGCGCACGCTAGTAATGTATTCTATATAAAGGGATAAACGGGTGTTATGAAGCATTTCGTCCATTTCTTTCCTTTCACCCGATAGAGAGAACCTTGGGAGGACATTTGGAGTTCCTAAACACTGAGGGATGATCCTCTTTAACAAGATTAAAGATGGAAATCATGGATTAAAGCTTTGTTCTTGAAATCATTGGTGATTCTTGGAAATGGATTCAACCTTGGAAATCAATCCATTCCTTCATAAAGGTAATCACTCTTTATCTTTGGATTTCATTTTGGATTGAATGTTGATGTTCTTGAGTTGATGATTATTACATAAACAAGTTGATAAGCATGATTATGAGATTGATTACCGGAGTATGATGATATTAATGTGATTCGTATGATTTGAATTGTGTAATTCGTTTTCTTGAGATAAGTTGGTGAATCCTTCTCCTCAGTTTCGGATGTTGATCTTATTGTCGATGATTACTCTCTGTAATGGAAGATTAAGGAAGTGTCGTTACGTTCTTGATGTTTCATGTATTGATATTAAGGAAGATGATATATGGATATAGAACTTGGATTATAAGTTGGATGATTGTTTATATGTTAAAGGATACCGGATTTCATTGTTTTGATGACTATAAACATGGTTTTGGATCACTTAGTGTTCTTGATAATCGTCATATGTTGATCGGTATCAGAAAAACACGCATCTGTATAGCATTAGCGCATGCTAAGCTTACTGCCTAGCGCACGCTAACGGGAGCAACTTAGCGCACGCTACGTTAAGTGATTAACGTGCGCTAAGAAGGCAGAAAGTGCAGTATTTTCGTGTTGTGGTTATGAATTCGTGCTGGTTTGAGTAGGATTGATCCGACTAGTGTTTAATCGAGATATTGTCAAGCCGTTGGGTTTGTGATTTGGTTTTATCGATTGTTGATTGTTATCGAACTTGTTGTCTATCGATTACTGTAATAGGTTGATAATATCGATCGGTGATTACAACCGTGTGTTGCGGTCGAGCTCGATAATGTTTGTGAATGGTGTTGGTCAGGGCTGAGGAGCTCGTAGACAAAGGCAATGTGTTCGGCAGCAGCTTCGTGGTATCGGTATTGAGGCAAGTTATTACTTGCTTAGTTTATAATATTTAATAAATGGTTTCAGTTTCATTCGTTTATAATTCGTATAGCAATGTTTATAATCGTAATCACAGGGGATTTGGGATTATAGGTTGTATTCGAGTTTTTGGAATTTAATCATAAGGTATATGATTTACATTTATTGTTGGTATACTTGGTATCGAAGATGTGTTGTGGTATAGACGAAGACGTGAATTATCTACCGTTCGTGACATTTTGGATCGTCGAATATTCAGAATAATGGTTCGTGATGGTTTGGACATCGAGATTGCTCTCGAAGGACTCGGAGCAAGTACTCTAATCATTTTTGTCATTTGTGTCGATCATGTCGTGATACATTCGTGTATCGTTGTTGTCATGCATTTGTGCATTGTTGTTGTCGTACATTGTGTACTGTTGTTTTGTGCAGTTGTGCATTGTTGTCATATGTCCACCATGCTTTGATCCGATGGGAATCATCATGGGAATCTATAGCTGTGTGCGCTGGATCGTTGGACAGGTAATGCCACCATGCTTTGGTCCGACGGGATCATCATGGGAATCTATAGTTGTGTGCGCTGGATCGTTGGATTACCATATGTATTATTGTTGTGCATATGTATATTATGGGTTTGCCATAAGTATACATTGTTGTTATTGTTGTGAGCATATTGACGTTGCCATATGAGTATGCATTTGTAGGTCTTGTGTTAGGACCATGTTCGTATGTTGTGTTGATCTGATCTCGGATTAGACTAACGTGATGGTAATGGTATTTCGTATCTTGAGGTATGTTCCGTATTTCCTTGGTACTTGTCTCTGATGGACAATCAATTATCGTATTGGAATTGTCGACGTTATCCGATGGATTGAATTGGCCAGAGTTGGTATAATTTCCGTATCGCGAGTTATGATAATGTTTTGAGAACCTTGGATATTGTTGAGATACTGTACAGATATTTCGGTATTATCTTAACGTGTTGTTAAGGGTACGAATCATGGATTTTCGTAAAGTTACGACAGTAAGATTACATTGGTCGTATGTTGTGCGGCGATTAATATGCCTCGATAGGCGATCGGCATCACGATCAGAGAAGCCAACCATGGAAGACATATCCTGGACAAGCGCCCAGAGTTCGGCACAATACAGCGACCGTCTTTTGGTACCCAGCGGTCGTCTTTTGATATCTGACGATCGTCTTTAATGAGCGAACCAGAGGCGATCGTCTCGTGCCACGTATAGATCCAGCATCCGTCAAAGTCGTCTAAGACCGAATCTTGGACGGTGGCCCACGTGCGGATCTTCAAAAGGCGCCGACATATAGGACATTTGACCACAGCCTGTCACCTACCTCACCTACCGACAAGGCCACCGAAAGGTACAAAGTGGGTCCTCCCCGGACAGCGACTCAAGACGCGTGCTGGCTTCCCATTGGTTCGCCCAGCTGGCCACCAGCAGCGACCTCGGACCTCAAGGGAACAGGCCCACGTGACGGGACGATCGGCCATCTTATTTTAATATAGAAAACGGCGGTCGCCCGCGATCGCCTGAGGAGTCCCAACTACCTTGTCCCCTATAAATAGAGAACTCGCTGCAATGGCCAAGGAGAGGCGAATTTACTATGAATTCAGTGCAAAATACACACAAAAAGAGAATAAAAGACTCTTTTGGCAACCACTTATACATTCATAGTGATATTCTTACACATTTTATCATATATCCCAAGCAAGAACTCACAGACTTACTTATCTGGTTCTTCCGGCAATCTACGCGCTTTACAGCCTAGATAACTAGAAGTCTTTACACTCCTTGTAATAGATTCTAACATTAATATTTGTACTCGATAGTATATTTATTAATAACATCTCGCGAGAGCATTCAAGCCCGGGATTAATAACCCCGGCAAATCTTGTGTTACTTATTTTCTCACGGAAGTGTTCTCGCATTTGTTTGTTACTCGATCATTCCAGCAATACTATCTCCGGATAATATTTTGGGTAACAACATCGTATTCTTACTAAGCATTTCCATTGATATTTAATTATTGACGTGATGTGATGGTTACCATTGTTGGATATTATGGCTGACCCCGTCGTGGGCTTTCTTTTAGGTTCATGGATTACCAAGCTTGTAGCGGTCCTGGAGAGATGAGCTTCCTGGAGGATACTGGCTAGGGCATGTAATCGTGTGTTGAGATTCTGATCAGTTGTTGTATTCCGCTGCTAGAGTATTTTAATTGTTTGTCTTTATCCGCTGCGTGAGTATTTTTAAATGGCCTTTTGGTATCTGGTAACTTGGGTTACTTTGGCAATCGTTTTCTAAACTATTCTGTCAGTACGTGTAAGCGATAGCTTAACGTATGTTTTTAAACTGTTGAGTCTTGGCATTTCGGGCCTTGTGGTTTCAAATGAGTTTTCACGATGGTTTAATAAACGAGTTTTATAAAGTCTTCGAATGTTTTTAAAAGATAGTACAGTCGTTAGCCTCTTGGGCTTTTGTAAATATTTGCGAAAATTTCCTTCAGCCTTGTGGGTTCCATCTCGGGGCCCACGGCGCTGTAATATTCCTGGATGGATCTGGGGGTGTTACACGGTAGCTGAGAGATTTGGGGATCGAGGCTGCGTCGCTGCTCCGAAAGGGCACAGAGATGCCTAGTATGCTTTTTGAGGATTTCGGCGTAGTCCGAATTGTTTGTGATTTCGGCGTAAATATTTGCGGATTTCGGCGTAAATATTTGCGAAAATTTCCTTCAGCCTTGTGGGTTCCATCTCGGGGCCCACGGCGCTGTAATATTCCTAGATGGATCTGGGGGTGTTACACGGTAGCTGAGAGATTTGGGGATCGAGGCTGCGTCGCTGCTCCGAAAGGGCACAGAGATGCCTAGTATGCTTTTTGAGGATTTCGGCGTAGTCCGAATTGTTTGTGATTGTCCTTGTGAACCGTTTTGTGTTTAATTGCAGTTTTCTCGACTGTGCGTGTTTCTTTGTAATAGGTACTTAGTGTTTTGTGATTGTTCGGATAGTTGACTTGACTGTATTATCTGTTTGATGATGCTTGTCACTTGTTGGTTTTATTATGTCTCTACCGGTGGCGTTGTGTTGGTCGTCGTGGAGCGTGTTTTCACGCCATTTGTTCCTTTGCGTTGCTTGTAATGTTTCGCCATTGGGCGTAATTTACGCGTTTCTTGTGTATCTCGTTGAGTTTTCCTGGCGGGATATTGCTTCTCCCTACTTGTTTTAAGTTTAGGGACGAAACTTCTTTTAAGGAGGGTAGTATGTAATATCCTCGATTTCGATTTCTGGTAATTTTCTTTTTTTTTTTTTGCGGGAGTCCATTTTGGTGACTCGCTTCTGACCATTTCATCATTCAGAGAATGTTTAATTCTGCACTTTTCGACGTCCAAGTTCATTTCGGTGTCGTTTTGTTGAGTCCTGTGCATTTAGCGACTTTTCTGCACTTGAGTTCGATTCTTGCGAATCTCGTCCGAAACTGTTGGTTCGAGTTTCTTGTAAGTTCATTTAATGTTATTATTCATGTTGCGAGCTTTGGTTTGGTGTTTCGATCGTGTATCGTGTATTTCAGACGTTTTGGGCCATTTTTGTAATTTCCTAAAGTTTGGGGTAATTAATTCCGTTGTCGAATTTCGAGGCTTCGGGTGGCCGGAATCGTGTGTTCTCTTAGCACTCAGATTCGTCTTTGCGCGTATCTTCGATTCATAGGTTCGGGTTTCGGGGTCGTCCGGGTCGTCGGAGTTGGCCACGACTGAGTCATGGCCTGGCATCTTAGGGCCAGGCCACACCTGGCCAAGTTACGTACGTAAGTGTCCGGCAGTTACCGCCGTAAGGCCTGTTACGTATGTAAGGCCTGGCCGGTAACGTACGTAACACTGCCGGAAAAATTGGACAGTGAGTTCGGCCATGGCCGGTTACGTACGTAAAGCCATGGCCGATTACGTACGTAAGCGCCCGGCAGGGTCCGACTATTTAAGGCCTGAGCGACGGGTTTTGCTCATTTTTTTGCATTTCTTCACTTTTCTTGCGGCTATCGGAAGGGTGCGACGGGAAAAAGAGTTCTTGGTCGATTCTACTCAATTCCAAGGTGTTTTGGAGATCTCTAGGTGATTGTAACATCATTTAATCTGTGTTCTTCGTCCGAATCAAGGTATTTTGGCTTGAACCCTTGTTTTTGAAGATTTTGGGGATTTTCCTTTTGATTTCGATTCCAATCCGTTTTTGATCAATTAATTGTTGTATAACCATTGTTTGAACTTGTTCTACAGATTGGATACTCGTATCTTTGGTTCGTTCGACCCGAGGGGTGATTTCTTTATTCTTGAATGGTCTTGAACATTTAATGTTGGATTAAATGTTCGAATGAGTTCCCTTTGATAGTTTGTTGGGATTTCCATCTTTTTTGGCCTTGATTCTCGTCGTAGTCATGTTTTATTGTTTCTTACGAAGGATTATAGGTTCTCGATGATTCCGATGTTGAATTCCGTTGGTGATTGATGATTCGTGTGGTGTTTTCCCGTAGTAATTTCGGTGCTATCGCGTTCTTGATAGTGTTTGGGAGTTCAGGACTGTTCGACTGCATTCCATCTGTCGTCTTGTTACGATCGTGGTTCCTAGGCAAGTACCTTGCCCATACAATTCTTGTTTTGTGGATATGATAATTATTGATCATCTCTATGTGTTTGTTTGATCGTTTGATTTGAACTTTCAAAAGATTCGGCTAGCCTCGTTAAAGGCTCACTTTCAAAATGCATGTGTTTTGTAAATTGTGTGGGTTGTAAGTGACTATGTGAATCTTTTGGATATGTTTGGTGCTGGGGTTGCGCTTGATAATGCGTGTGTACATATATTACTTATTTCCGTCGTGTTATGGCTTGACGTGGTGTTTTGCTAAGTGTTTGATGCCTCTAGGTGAATTATTTGGATATCTTTGGTGTGATATGTTATTTGTGTGTGATTGTTTCGCTAGCCAGTTCGGGAGGGTCCGACGGGGCCTCGAGTGGGATTCATGGATTCGTCCCGGTCCTAGGTGACGTGTGTGCTTGATTTGTTTCTCTAGCCAGCTCAGGAGGGCCCGACGGGGCCTGGAGTGGGATTCGTGGCTTCATCCCGGTCCTAGGCGATGTGTGTGCTTGATTTATTTCGCTAGCCAGCTCAGGCGACGGGTCCTCGAGTGGGATTTGTGGCTTCGTCCCGGTCCTAGGCGATGCGAGTGCGTGTGTATGCTTTGTGAATGTATTTGCTCACCTCTGGAGGGTTCGACGAGGCCACGGAGGGAGTCCAATGGTTTCGCGCTGGATTCACGAGTGGAACTTCACGAGTACGTGTGTATGTTTTGTGAATGTGTTTGCTCACCTCGGGAGGGCTCGACGGGGCTACGGAGGGAGTCCAATGGTTTCGCCCTGGATTCACGAGTGAAACTTCACAGCTGCGTGTGTATTTTATGTCCGACGAGGACACGTGACGTGGGTTTTAACACTGTGTATTGTTGTTGGTTTCATTTGTGAAAACAAAACCTTTGGGCTGTGAAAAGATAAGGATTCGGTAATCCTAAATTGTTTTCTATTAAAACTCTCGATAGCATTTTAAACCGTTTTATAAATTGTTTCCCTTGATTTGTGATCTTTCGGTTTTAGAATGTTTTAACCAAACTCTTGCCTTGGTAAGTACTTTTCGTTATGTTTGGATCTTTGAGAATTCCTGGTTATTGTTATTCGTGGAATGTGAATTGTATGGCTCGTATTTTGTACTTTGTTCTTGCACTAGCAAAACAGTGGAGTTTTTCGAACCCCCGAGTATTAAGGTGGTGGATGTCTGTTTTTGCATTCAGGTTTTGGGAGCATAACACGGGGTCGATACGAAGGATGATGAAAGATGATCGATACTAATCACATGAGGAACCGTACGTTGTATTGGTTCAGTTGTATTTTATTTTCGCTGCAGTAGTTTTTCCCCGTTGTACGGGAGCATTTTGTATTCGACCCCTACGTGGGCATGTATTGAGTTGTATGTATTTATTGAAAGACCAAATCGGTCTACTGAGTCATTTTTAGCCTTAAAGGCATTGTTGAGATGTTCGACGTTGTTTACCAGCCTGGTAGATCCTTGAGGAAAGGGTCTACGACGTGTAATATCCCTGAGTGGATTGGGGGTGTTACAGACTGTGCTCACCATAACGCTTGGTTAAGTGAGATAAGATCTGCTAGCAGAAGTCATTTTCTCATGACCTATATGAAGCTCATTAGACATAGAGACTATCATATAGCCACGGACTCTAATGTCATCCTTAACCCACTTTTTGTGGTTTTCAACATATTCCTGACTGGCCCTGGTCCGCACTGGAGCCGAAAGAATGTCCGCTTCCTAGACGTATCCCAACGCCTCCACACTGAGGACAATCATCAGATTACGGATCCAGTCCACAAAGTTTGGTCCGGTTAAGTTGTTCTTCTCGAGTAGAAATGCAAGTTGGTTCATTGTCATTTTGAGAGTGGATATTTTGTTTGTCTGCATTAAGTATAACAGATTGATTAGTGACTCATTTTATAATGGTCTGAGTTTAGAAATAAGGACATTTCTATTCATTTAACCCAGCTCCCACTACTTTTATCGTAATAACACACTCCCTTGTGAAATTCGAAAGTATTTGTTCGCATTACTTCATAGTGGTGATCTTGTTCTTTATAAATTTTTATAGAAGGCAACCGAACAGGTTATCGATCTATTAATCTTTATAAAGTGGTGTCCAACATCAACACGTCTAATGGATGATTCGATCTTTTTCCCCCTTGTTCACTCCCCTCAACCTATACAGTTTCTATAGTTCCTGAACAAATTAATTTTATACCATCGATGCTGATAAGTTTCGCAATTGAATCTTATCCGGCAATCGAACAGGTTTCTAGGGATTAAATTTGCTCCAACCGAAGGGATCCAATGCACTCTCAAAATTTATCGACCCTCCCCAAACTACTACCCTGATAACTCGAAAGCATAACACATCCAGTTTGAATTACAATTTTACAAGAGCTCGATGGAGGGAAGGAAAACCTTAAAACCTTTTAAAATTAACATTTTGTCATGGGAGAATTTTCGCGATTAATGTTACACTTTGCACATTAATTCATTTAAGCGTGTTTGTCAACATTCAAACCAAATGAAAGAAAAGATTCACAACCTAGTTGCTACCAACATGCAGTTCATGGATCGTTCCTAGAATAAAAACATCGTAGTCTAATTACAAGGCTTGAGTCTTGAATCTTCGTCTTCTAGAATGGATCGTCCTCCGGTCTTCGTCATTACATATAAATTTTACATTAAAAAATTGCATCCTAAATTACAAATTTTTCTAGTAAAATAAATAGGCTCAAAATGGCCTTTACAACCCAATCAAATAAAACAAACGATTCAAAACTAAGTCCATAAACTACATCACCATTCACTAGCATTCATCCAATAAATACTAAATAATCCAATCAATGTACACAATCGGTAATATAAATTCATTCAAAGTAATTCGGTCAATCCTAAATATTCCAAGAAATCAATTTTCCCTTGAAAAATGAAATAACATATTCAATTTTAATCAAATTAAATCCAATTTAAAATGCGGGAGATTAATTTTCTGGAGTACACGTAAAATTGAGTCTGGAATAAGTCTGGAAGGTGACATAGCCGGATCACATAATGACACTACCATGTCCAACTCACCGGACAGGGAAGTCGGCCGTGTCAGTGTAGTGACTCGGCCGTGTCAGATTCCAGTAGCCTAGAGGCTTGACAAAGGTCCGTCCAATGGCAACCCCGGACTTGATTTTCGATCGGGTATTCAATATCAATACTTCTCGACCTTCATATCTTCAATATAAATCATATTTCCAAGAATATAAGGATTTATATTTAGATATATATATATTTACGAAAAATATAACTACAACGAACAAATAAACAAAAACAACGATCAGAACATTTATGATCCCAAATCATAAATCATTCAATCAAGCATACCAGATGCTAAATATCGTATATACGATCACAAGACCTCGCTCCGATACCACTATAGGGATTCGATGCCTAAAATGAAGGCACAGCAGAAACAAAAACAAATATAGACCGAACCCCTAAAGAAGAGCGATCATGCATCGTATATACAAATATAAAAGGACAAGAGTAAAGGTATGAAAACATTCCCTTGAAGTTCTTTGATTAAATGTTGAAGTTGATGCTGGTGACTGCAAATCCGATTTGATAAGTCCTCGATAATCCAAACGCCAAAAATATCGCATCTCTACTAGCCATGCGCGGGAGATGATCGAAATAACTATCCACTCAATTATCTTCCAAGGGTACGACTAGAAGAGAGTAGTAGGAAATAATCTCTTAAGTTTATAGTCACTCCAAGTGATAAAAAGTTTGTTCTTGATTTTTCTTTCTCTCTCTAAGAGTGTAAGAACTTGATCAAAATGAACTCTTCTCTCTCTCTCTATCTCTCTCTCTCTCTCTCTCTCTCTCTCTCTTTCTTATCACAAGTGTTGGCCAACTTTCATGTTTAAATGGAGGAGGATGAACTTTGTTTTATAACAAAGTCCACACTAACTTTCAACCATCACACCTAAGGGTTGATAATGATAAGATCACATCTTATCACCCTTTTGTCCTCAAGTATTAGGAAGCCTCCTCAATACATGCAAAGATGAGGACAAATTCACCAACAAGGGACCTACAATGAGGGGGCAGCCTACATCATAATTGAGAAGGATTTTGTTCATTTCGGTTCGTGAAACAGAACATCGTGTGTCCAGTCCGACTGAAACACCTTGGTTCGTCTCAAATAAAATTAATATAATTAGTTAATATAATTAATTAATTATATTGAAATATTATTTCTACAAGAAATAATTATCCATGAATTTATCCTAGTAAATTACTTAATTCACCAGACCGATTTAATTTATCCAATAAATTAAATAAGACATCCAATGTCTAAAATTCATAATAAGAGATCCAGTTCATATTATTCCTTCGTCTCCCTAATATGCGACTCCGTAGGTTCGTCTCAGTAAGTAATGGGAGGAACCAAAGAGTAAATGGCACCACCTAGCCAGTCCTGCGGCCTATACTGTAACCTTACTGAGAAAGAATGATAGGGATTATTGAAGAACTATTCTGTCGTGAATACCATTAAATGTATAAATCATTCTTTCACATGTCCCAATCAAGTTATAGGATCACGATCACTCAAACCCTATCGGTACTTGATGATTTGTCTGAGTTAATGGAAATCGAGATCACTGATCTCTCATGTATCTAATACAACTAGCTCCAGTGCTTTGGTCAAATACTTATATCTCATCTGTCAATAAATGCATAGGACATGTACCTATTCACTTACAGGAGAAAGAATTCTATATTGGTATCTAGTAGAACCGGCTACTTGTCCGTGAAGATGCATGTTGAGGTTGATGTTGGGGATAGTGCCCTAGGACATTCGATGTGCCTAGATTTGTAATTATCATATTTAAATAAAGTTATTTGATATCATTTATTTCTCGTTGAATATTATAATGTGTGCATGATTTTATATTATAATAATCGAGTAATGGTTATTCACGAATAATAACATTATTTGAATGTCCCTGGTCCAATCACGTAGAGTGGAGACTCAAGTGATTAATATACTAGTATAAGTTTGATTGATAATTATCGGATGATTATGCGTATGGTACGGATCAAACTTATGAGTATTGGTTGGAGAACCAATACTAGTCAGACCCGCATTGAGATCACTGCATGGAAATGTCATAAGTGAATCTCAACATAACAATATGTCAATAAATCCTTAAACCTGATATTATCATAGAGCCCAACATGATAACTGCTATGCCTTGACGTAATCCAACGTCATCTGAAACATGTTGATCATAAAGGTTAGCGGTCGGTATTAGTGAAAGTCATGTAGAGGGCAATGATTAATTAAGATGGGGATTTGTCCCTCTCTTTATGGAGAGAGATATGCTGGGGGCCTCGATAAGTAGGACCGAAGGAAATGCATGGCCATGCTTGATCAATCAATCTACTTAAGATCGAGAAAGCATTTGAACATAATAAGTATGACAATTTCCACGAATTAGTTCAAATATGATATCACGCGGCGAAGGGACTTGACACGTTAAATGGTTTAATTGACTATATACTTATATTATTTGGGTAGTCATATTGTCTTGGTAGAGACCACTTATGACTTATTATTTAATAAGGTATTAAATAATTGTCAACATAATATAAGCCTTTTGGGTCACACATATGACAACTAGAGACAAGCAAGAATAATTAATGGATATAATATTGGATATTATATTTATTAATGAAATTAAATAATGAGTAATGTATAATATAGGATATTATATATTATATTATTTAACTATATCAACTGAGAAAGGTAAATATAATATTAGATATTATATTTATTAGAAAATTAAATAATAAGTAATATATATGATATAAGATATTATATGTATTGTATTGTTTAATAAGTTGAGGGGCAACTGAGCAAATACTAGAGTTTGAATCTAGGGTTTACTTAGCATAAATGAAGGGTCTTGGACAAGAAGTTGTGATAAGACAAAAATTACACAACCCTAATTGTGTGAGATAAAAAAAATCGGCCCTGCCTCTTCAAATCGGCCGAACCATTTTTCTGTCCGAGAAGTCCGTTTCGGCCATCTCCGTCTTCTTACCTTAGTTGATTTTGATCAACAGTACAAATACTTCTAACAAGGAATTATTGGTTGTACTATTTATCAGTGTTATAAGTAAGGATCTAGCAATCCGGCTTGTAGCAGTTGTTCGTGTGTTGATGACCGGAAGAGGAAGAGGATTATTAATCAGCTTCTGGTCCGGGTTCAGATCTACTTTTCGAATTAAGGTAATTCGATTAACTCTTTATAAATCAATTAAATTACTGCATGAAGATCCTTGTCTGGGTTTTTCGTTAATTTATTCCGCTGCGTCTTGCTCATATTTATTGTAATTTATTCCGCGACAGTGGTATCAGAGCCAACTTGCAGACCCAACTTGCAGTAATTTGATTATTTATGTAGAACGTGTTTTATATTCTTTGACTATATAAAATTATGTTCCTGATCATATTTATGAAATAATGATTTTATAAATATTTTTTCTTATTTAATTTGATTAAATCAGATCGTTAAAAAATATTTTTTGTACTGTTTTTCGCTATTTTCTGCATAGTTAATACCCAGAAACTGTGCTGTAGAAAACTGTCCAGAAATAGGTCACGAATTGGGCCGTCTCACGGGGTCTGGTCTAGGGTTACTTGATGATCGAGTCGGGGTCGACCCGCGGCCCTGTGCGAAAAATAGCTCATAAATGCGCAAAAAGTTTCGCGTCCCAGGTTTTGAACCTGGGTGGCCGGGGGTGCTGTTCATCCCTCCGACCACTGTGCTGTGTTCTTTTTTGTTCAATTAAGATGCATAATAATATTTATATGTTATCTGCCAGCTTAAAATTAATTATGTGATGATTAATTTTAGTATATGCTGGTGTATGACACGACCATAAATTGAACAATGTGATTTGATATTTCAATTTATTATTGGGTTAGTTTTAACGACCTGCATGTCGTTTAATTATAATTGGTTTTAACGGCCCGTGAGTCGTCCTTTGATTTATTATTATAATTTACAGCATGCGTGTCGTTTGCCCTTTTGTGATTTAATTTTACTAGTGTAGTATATTTTCATTAATGCAATGAAGACAAGAAGGAGACGAAGGACGGACTCGAGGAGTCAATTGATTGCGTATGATGTTCCAAGGAGTTGGAAGATCAATGTGTTGTTGCCCAAAATATTTATCCGAAGATTAATACTGCTGGAAGACGGACAACAAACAACAATTTGTGGGAGCACTTCCGAGAGAAAATGAATAAACACTAGATTTGCCGGGGTTGTTAGTCCCGGGCTTGAATTCTCTCGCGAGATGTTATTAATACAAATATTCATGGATACAAGTATTAATGTGAGAAATCTAGATACAATGAGTGTAAAAAGACTCTGTTAATCCGGCTCTTGAGCGAAGCTCGGTGTTCTTCGTCCCTGCCGATCGACTGCTTGATGAGAGAGGCCGGGAGAAGAAGGACCGAATGATAGCTGTTGCCAAGAGTTGGAGATAGCCAAGTGCTGTGTGTTTTGATTCTGTAATGTATACTGGAATCGCGATAATGCCCAGAGTGTTTTGTGAGCCAAAATCTCGGTCCCTTGGACAAGTGTAGGGAGCCGTGTATTTATAGTGGCAGCCGAGTCTTGTCCTTTGGTGGGCGATCGCCTTCCGGCCATTATAATAATGGGGCGATCGTCCGCCGGCCAATATTATAATGGGGAGATCACCCGGGCTGTCGGGCTAAAGTCCAAGGTAGGTGCCGGCGCCAGCTGGGCGGTCCAATGAGGAGCCAGCACGCGTCCAGAGTCACTGTCACATGCGGCCCTACTGACAACTTTCGGCGGGCCTGTCGGCTGGTGGAAAGATTCTGCCAGGCTGTGGTCAACGATCCGTGATATGCGGATCTTGTCTCGGATCTTGCACGTGGCGTCTGTCCTGAGGCTCGTCCTTTGCCGACTGGATGGCCATCGGCGCTGATCGACATGAGGCGGTCGTCTCTAGCTGGTCATCAGAGGTCGCCATCGGCCAATTGCCGAGGGTCGGCATCGGTCGGTCACCAAGGGTCGGCCGGCAGGTGCCGAGGGATGGTCGTCCGCTTGTCAGTCGCCAGGAGTCGGTCGTCGAGTACCGAGAGACGATCGTATTTGAGGTCGATCGCTCGGCACCGGGACTTGTCCTGGGACCTTCGGTTGGCCAATTTAGGTTGTCCGCTGGGTAAAGGCTCGGCCGCCTGGTCGCTGGTCGGCAGTTCTGCCTTGGCTGCTCGGCAGTGGCTAGGTCGACCGATCTCCGAGGCGATCGCCGGTTGGAGAGTGTAATTCTTGACACAACAATTGCCCCCCAACTTGCTCTTATGTTGAAGACATGAGGCGAGGTGGTTCTTGCTGGCGATCGTGTAGGATGAGGACGGGCGATCTTGTTGAGCTGACTTAGGATTCGGACTTGGGCTATCATGGTCGATTGGCTAGCTATCTTTCAGTCTTGTACCTGCAAAAAACAACATCGACCGATCCCCCTCGGAAACTTGGTGGTTTCGCTTGTTTTGAGGAATCGTGCACAGTCGCGGAGTTCGATGGACCGACTACATGACCGTGTCATGGTGCGCGAAGACATTGAGTGTCTCGTGACTCACTTTATTATGAGGGTCCTATGTTAGGCTGCACTTCGTCTCGTATTTAAACGAAGGGCGTGCGGTCTCGGTCTAGAGGAGTCCTTGCGCGGGGCAGCGTCGGATGAATCAACTCCACGCCCGCGGCTTGTTTAGCTCTGCTTCCACCTCAGCCCGCCATGGAGATGACAGACCTCGACGGTGTACGTTGAGACGGGGGTAGTGGCACGTGTCCACTGATTAATTTTGGAGAGCCCTCAGACTACGCCGACCTCGTATTTAAACGAAGGGCGGGCAATCTCGGCCGAAAGGGACCTTGCATGGCCGAAACAGCCGGTTCCATCGATTGCCAGGACCATGGCTTTATGATGTTTGGTGGAGGCGATCGCGAGCCTTAGTCCCTCATGTTAAATGGCAGACTGTAGGCGGTGAGCGAGTCATCCGGCTCTGCTGGATAATAGCGATCGGGCTGGAAGACTGGAGGTCATCGCTCGGGTGCCGATCGCTCTACTCCTAGGCTAAGAAGAAGCCTTTGCCTGGCCAGGAAATCTGCGGCTTTAGCTCGGAAGACCGCGTAGGTCGTGGGCTGGTCCTTCGTAAGATGCCTGAACATAGGCGAAAGACCATGGAATCCTGCTAGGACCACGTGGAGGGCGATCTCATTGCTTACGGGCTCTCCGTTGAGGATGATTTCGTCTACCCGGTCGATATAGTCCGAGTCGGACTCGTCTTTCCCTTGCTTGACTCGCAGCATGCGATGGGGACCTTCCGGTCGAGCGACCTTGCCGGCGAAGTACCTTGTGAAGACGTTCGCGAGCTCGTTAAAGGAGCCAATGGACCGAGGGGGCAATGAGGTGTACCACCGGTGGGCGAGGTCGTCCAGCGTCATAGGGAACATTCGGCACCTGGTCGCGTCTGATGCCCCGCACCCGGTCATATAGATGTTGAACTTGCTCAGGTGCATTTCGGGGTCCGATCGCCCCTCGTACAAGGGTGTTTGCGGGGGAGCGATCTTGTGCTGCACAGGGGCGAGCTCGATGTCGATCGCGAGCGGCTCGCTTGGCTCGATGATCGTATTCATGGCGCCTGCCCTGGATTCCAGGAGCGCTTTCACGTCGTCGAGCTGACGTTGCAATGCGGCGATCGCCGTGGCTCGGTTGCTTGCGGATCGGCTTTGGGAGCGGGAGCCAAGGCGATCGTGTACCGATCTCCGGACTCCGCTGCTGCCGACCTCGGCAATTTGGCGAGGGGGAGCCAGACGGCTGGGCTACCTTCTGGGAGCCGGGTAGGCCGAGCTCCTGGTAACGGACTCAAACTCCATCGTCTCGTAGCTGGGGCCGGACTGCCCCGGTCAACAGGTCGGGTCACTGCCCAGGCGATCGAAGACAGAGGTGCCCCGGCTGCCGAGCGCATCCTCTTGCGGACGAGAGCCTCCTGGCGATCGCTCGGCCAGTAACGCCTTGAGCTTCCGCTTGGACTTCCGGCGGCCGGCCGAGGGGATGATAGCAGGAGGCGCGTCGAGAGCACTCCGTCGCTCTTGTAGGACGGCCATGACCTCGTCGATCTGTTCCTTAGTTCGGAGTTGATCGAGCGAGAGGCTTGGGCCGCCGTCCAGGGATGGGATCGAGCGTCTCTGACCGCGGCGGCTGCCTTCCACCATCGGCTGCGGCTCGGACTGGGACGGCAGGGTGCAGCCGGCTGGTCAGCGGCTTTCTTCGACGCGGAGGCGGAAGACATGATTTCTGAAAGATTTCTTTGAAGTGCAGTGAGTATCACTTCAAGTATCTGCCCCGAGAACAGTGAGTGTTCTTCGGGACGGTAGGTATAAAAATTTGAGGGTTGGATCCCCTTCCTCTAGCGCCAATTGTTGTTGCCCAAAATATTTATCCGAAGATTAATACTGCTGGAAGACGGACAACAAACAACAATTTGCGGGAGCACTTCCGAGAGAAAATGAATAAACACTAGATTTGTCGGGGTTGTTAGTCCCGGGCTTGAATGCTCTCGCGAGATGTTATTAATACAAATATTCGTGGATACAAGCATTAATGTGAGAAATCTAGATACAATGAGTGTAAAAAGACAATGTTAATCCGGATCTTGAGCGAAGCTCGGTGTTCTTCGTCCCTGCCGATCGACTACTTGATGAGAGAGGTCGGGAGAAGAAGGACCGAATGATAGCTGCTGCCAAGAGTTGGAGATAGCCAAGTGCTGTGTGTTTTGATTCTGTAATGTATGCCCAGAGTGTTTTGTGAGCCAAAATCTCGGTCCCTTGGACAAGTGTAGGGAGCCGTGTATTTATAGTGGCAGCCGAGTCTTGTCCTTTGGTGGGCGATCGCCTTCCGGCCATTATAATAATGGGGCAATCGTCCGCCGGCCAATATTATAATGGGGCGATCACCCGGGCTATCGGGCTAAAGTCCAAGGTAGGTGCCGGCGCCAGCTGGGCGGTCCAATGAGGAGCCAGCACGCGTCCAGAGTCACTGACACATGCGGCCCTACTCACAACTTTCGGCGGGCCTGTCGGCTGGGGAAAGATTCTGCCAGGCTGTGGTCAACGATCCGTGATATTAACAAACCAAAACTCACAACTTGAACAACTCAACCATAAGAACTCATATAAACAAGGAAACAATGAAATCGAACAAGACGAGAATCGAACATACATGCGACAAAACATAACATAAAGTGAGATTACATAATAACACCTCCGAAACTCGTCCGAATGGAAAAACTCCAAAAACAAAATAAATTCAAAATGTCGAAATGGTTACAAGCGAGTCGATAAAAACAGACATGCGACAAAAATGGAAACTGCTAAAAATGGAAAGAGTACGGATATTACATTCTCCCCCTCTAAAAAGAAGTTTCGTCCCAAAACTGAAGAATCAAAAAGCTCGGGGTGTCTCGCATTCATATCCTCCTCCAATTCCCACATTGCCTCCTCCACTCCATGCCTCGACCATTGCACTTTAACCAAGGGAATGGTTTTGTGCCTTAACTGTTTATCTCGACGTTCCAAAATTCTAACGGGCCTCTCCTCAAACGTAACGTCTTTCTCGATCTCCACCTCCCCAAAGTCAATAACATGAGTCGGGTCGGGAACATACTTCCTCAACTTAGAAAAGTGAAATACGCTATGCACATGGCTCAATGACGGAGTTAACGCCAATCGGTAAGCTAACTCGCCGACTCTCTCCAATATCTCGAAAGGTCCAATATACCTTGGACTAAGCTTCCTCTTTTTCCCAAAATGGAAAACTCCCTTCGATGGGGACACTCTCAACAAGACATGATTTCCTAGCTTAAACTCCAAGGGTCGATATCTGCATAAGACTTTTGTCGACTCTGAGCCGCCAACATCATCTCTCAAATCAACTCGACTTTCTTCCTCGTCTCCGACACAAGATCCGGCTCGGTGCCAACTAAATCAGATGGTTCATCCCAACATATCGCTGATCGACACCATCGGCCATAAAGCGCCTCATATGGTGCCATCTTAATCGACGCATGCCAGCTATTATTATAAGTAAACTCGATCAGGGCCAGATGTTCCTCCCAATCGCTACTCCAGTCTAACGCACACGCGCAGCATATCCTCGAATGTCTGAATGGTACACTCGGACTATCCATCGGTCTGAGGATGGAAAGATGTTCTCAAACGCAAACGTGTCCCCAATGCCTTATGTACCGCCTGCCAAAAATGAGATACAAACCGACCATCTCTATCCGAAATAATAGTCTTCGGCGTACCATGAAGTCTCACGACTTGTGCGATAAAAATACGAGCCAATTTTTCTAGACCCCAAGTGTCCTTGATGCCCAGAAAATATGCCGACTTAGTCAGTCGATCGATGATCACCAACACCATATTCATTCCAGTCTTCGTCCTCGGCAAATTCGTGACAAAATCCATGGAGATATCCTACCACTTCCATTCCGGGATGGGAAGTGGCTTCAACAACCCGGCTGGCCGCTGATGCTCGATTTTGACTTGCTGACAAGTCAAACACTTAGCCACAAACTGTACTACCTCTTTCTTCATGTCATTCCACAAGAAATTCTTCCTCAAATCCTTATACATCTTACTCGAGCCGGGATGGACTGAGTAAGGTGAAGCATGAGCCTCTCGCATAATACCCTATCTCAATTCCAAGTCGTTCGGAACACACAACCGACCTTGGAATCTCAACACACCATCCCCATGAACCACGAGTACACACCCAAGCCCTTGGCCTGAAGCGTTGCTATAAACTAAGAAACCCTCATTACCACTCGGTAAAGCTAAGACGGGAGCGATCGTCAACCGCTTCTTCAACTCCTCGAAACTCTTTTACCTCTCGTCGGTCCACACAAACTTCTATGACTTCTGCAACAACTGAGTAAGCGGTCGAGCGAGCTTAGAGAACCCCTCGACAAACCTACAATAATACCCGGCCAAACCCAGAAAACTACGGACCTCTTTCACGTTCTTGGGCGGCACCCAATCCGAAACTGCCTCTATCTTGTACGGGTCCACACGAACACCCTCGACCGAGATCACGTGGCCGAGAAACATAACCTCCCACAACCAAAAATCACACTTTGAGAACTTCGCATAAAGGTGTTGAGTTCTCAAGATTCCCAACACGATATGAAAATGACGTGCATGCTCTTCCTCGTTCCTCGAGTAAATCAGGACATCATTGATAAAGACGACTACACACTTATTGAGATATTCGATAAAGACCTTGTTTATTAACTGCATTAACACGGCTGGGGCATTGGTTATCCCAAAAGACATAACCACAAACTCGTAGTGGCCATATCTCGTCCGAAAGGCCGTCTTCGGAATATCGGAATTCCTCACTCGGAGTTGGTAATACCCCGATCTCAAATCAATCTTCAAAAACACGGTTGCCACTTATAATTGGTCAACCAAGTCATTAATCCTCGGGAGCAGATACTTTTTTTTGATAGTCACTTGGTTCAACTCTCAATAGTCGATACATAGACGAAGTGACCCATCCTACTTCTTTACAAACAAGACCGGTGCGCCCCAAGGCGAAGCGCTCGGTCGAATAGAACCCATGTCTAGAAACTCTCCCAACTTTTTCTTCAACTCAAGCATCTCGGCAGGCGCCATGCGGTACAACGTCTTCGAAATTGGAGCCGCACCCGGCTCTAAATCAACAGTAAACTCAACCTCACGGTCTGGTGGCAAACCCAGCAACTCATATGGAAAGACGTCAGGATACTCACTCACTACCGGAATAGACGAGAGCTCGACTCCCCCTTCTTCCGATCTCAAGGCATAACACCAGTAACCAATGCAACCTCTTCGAAGAAGTCTCACCGCTTTCATAGCACTGATCAGAAATCTCTGACTACCCCGCTTACGTTCCACAAAGGAATGCTAGGTACCTTCAGAGGCAAACATCGAAATGGTTCTCGCTCTATAATTCATGATCGCACCATGTCGGTCTAGCCAATCCTCACCAAGAATCAAATCCTCATCCTTAATATCTACCGCAAATAGATTAGAAGACCAATCCCTCCCTACGATACTTATCAGAAAATCTCTAATCTCACGATCCCCCACAATACTATCTCCACTAGGCAGTTTAACAATAAACGGTTCACATGCAACTAGACAATCAACATGCAGACGATGCACACAATCCAAAGAGATGAAAGAATGCGTAGCACTAGAATCGAATAGCACAGAAACAGGATGATCAAGGATTTGAACAGTACTTGTAGCCACCTTCGCGTCAAGATCTCCTGCTCGTCTCATCTCATATACATGGGGCAGAACAAACCCCGCACTAGAAGCTCCCCCTCTAGAAGGCTGCCCACGCCCTCGACCTCTACCGAAGCTCTGTTGAGGCTGACTAGCTGTCGGCGCCTGATTCACACTCGGTTCTCTCATAGCCGGGGCTGACACCTGAGTAACTGGTGCCCGACTTGTATCTCCATAATACTTAGCACGATGCCCCATACGACTGCAAGTAAGGCACTGTAGTGGCGGTTTGTCACACTCACTCATCATATGACCCGTACGACTACGGTTAAAACAAGTGTGGCCACGAGCAGGAACGGCCGGAGCAGACTTAGAACCATTTCCTCACCCAAATGATGGGGACTGATTCCCGAAGACTTACGAACCAGACTGGGCCTTCTGATGCCCACCAGACTTAACCCCCAAAAACTGACCGGATGTCTTATATTTCTTACCCTCTGTTGCTGCCTCTGTCGCAGAAAACGAAATCTCATAAGCCATCGCTTTGTTCTGATAATCCTTCAAAGTTGTACACCTGAGACCAGGCATGTACTGACGAACCCTCGGCTTCATCCGCACATCGAAGTGGCGCATATTATCTAGCTCATCTCAGACCTGATTTCTCACATAATGAAGCTGCTGATTGTAGTCTTTGATTGCCTGTGAAATGGGAACATCCTGGGGTTTTGCTTCAAAGAAAGCTCGAATTCTTCCCTCTTTCACCAGCCACGGACAATATTCATCCTCCATCAACTCTCAGAACTCATCCCACGTAGCCTCCCGGTCACGCAGTTTCACCGCTTGCCACCACGTCACCGCCTCCTTGGCAAGGAAGTATTGAGCGATTGGTACCTTCCTCTCCTCGGAGCAGTTAGCCGCCTCAAACACCTTCTCCATATCGAACAACCAACTCTCCCAACCAGAAGGGTCAGAAGTACCATCGAACTGCGGAGGATGCATACGGATCACATCCTGAAGTAGCTTGTCAGTGTCGGAACCAGTAGGTGAAACCGGGTTAGCATTAGCTTGGTTGACCAAAACGGACTGAGTCAGTAGCATCATCTGGTTCGCTACTTGCTGGAGAATGTTCGCTACTCCAACGTTATCATGGGCATTGCCGATGTAATACCCCTACTTTTTATTAACTGTTTGACCTTTCCGTTCTTCATATTTTGTCGCTCTGTAAACTCTTTGTGATGTTGTCAATATTTTTATAGAGTTTCGTACCTTGTTTGGATCATAATCGTGTGGTTTAGTCCTTGCGGAAGTGTTCTGGGTTAGAGAAATAGCGCACGCTAGGCCTAGGCTAAGTACGCTAGCTTTGAGCCGTAGCGCGCCGTAAGGGAGGAGACAGGTAAGAGACAGTAGCTAATACTGCTCTCTGGACTAGCAGTTTGCTCACGCTAGGAGTTAACTAGCGCACGTTATTCGTGGTCTGTAGTGCGCGCTAACGAGCATCCGTAGCGCACGCTAACGAGCTGGGTCGGCAGAGGCAATGAGGTTTCCAGACTGTCTGGACTATCAGGTAACGTACGATAGGCTTCGGCTAGTGCACGCTATAAGTGTTATGTAGCGCACGTTAAACTATCACGGAAGCGTGCGCTAAGACTCGAGCAGGGTAGAGGACAGTAGGTTCTAGACTCCAATTTCTGGACACCAATTCCCAAGCAGCGTACGCTAACTTTCGGCTAGCGCACGCTAAAGGAAGGTGATTAGCGCACGCAATGGTATACTTAACGCATGCTATTGGGGCCGGCAGAAGCCACTGAACTACCCGGTGACCCCGCTAGCGTACGCTAATATTAGAGGCGTAGCGTGCGCTAGATTGGGCAAGTATATATTGGACATTTGACTTCCTTTTCGTCATTTCTTCATCTTTTCACTCTTTTTCGATGAGAGAAGCTCGGGAGAGGTGATTTTGGACGGTTAGAGGCGATCCTTCTTCAGATATCAACATCTTTGGTTAGAGAACAAAGATTTCACAACATCTAATCCATTCCATCTTCCAAATCAAGGTAAAAATCCTTAGAACCATAATTTTTGGGAATTTTGGAGTTTTTCTTAGATTCGTCGGATTTATCCATTTTGGAGCTTGAGAACATTGAGACTATGATGTATTTACCCCGTATACATGTTTCCACCACGATTTTTCGGCTTGGTTTGCACCGTGTTCGGACTTGTGAGGGTTTGGGTGATTTTCCAACCTCTAGTTGTTTACTCTCGTAGTTTCGCGAATCGTAGGCGGGTTTCGAGAGTTTTTTCATGAGTTATGAGTATGGATTATTGATTATCATATCCCTTGCGAATCGTTTAGGTATCGGAAGTGCGTTCTTGGACCTACCGAACTCATACTCTTTTCCGTTTGATTTCTGGATGTCTCAAAGGCAAGTATATATTTATGATTGTACGTTCTCGACTTTGAAAGTAAGATATGTGAATGGTATGATTGTTTATATCCACTCTGTGATGGGCCGATGGGTCCTCTGAGGGTTTCGTAGCCTCTGATGCGATTCCACGGATAATATGAGTTAACCACTCTGGGATGGACCGACGGGTCCTCTGAGGGTTACGTAGCCTCTAGTGCGGTTCCACGGTTGATCATGTATGTATTGATGTGATACTATGAGATTTAGTTATTCCGGAATACTAATCCTGAAATGATGAATTGACGGTTATTTTTACTTTATTGTCGAGGAGTATTGTATTTCATATTCGATATACTTGCACTAGCTATTCGTTAGCTAACCCCTTTATGGGGGAAATACTTTTTATGTATTTCAGGTTCCAGGAGATCGGACAGGTAGGTATCGGGTCGGCATGAAGATGATGGGCAAGCGTTATACTGTGTCTTATCTCCGGTTATATTTTGTGTTCCTCCATTCAGTGTTGTTGTACTGGAATGGTTATTGAATACTCAAGTATTGTTTTTCAGTTTCCTTGATATTCCGGTCTGTGTTACCGAGGTATTGATTTTGTGTTGTGATGTATTTGGATACATTGGATATGGTTTGAATACCCTTTGTCTTGTCCTTTATTTCATTGTATTACGACCTTCTCGGTCAATATTTATAGTTCCGCATATGATTAGCCTTGTGGGTCCCACGGCGGGGCTCACGGCGCTGTAATATTACCTGATTAACTTGGGGGTGTTATAGAATATGGTATCAGAGCTTAGGTCTATGGATACCTAGGCTGTTGTTCTTTTGGGTCGATTGAGTCATCGTTTGTCTACAATATCACTACCTTGCCATCATCACAGTGCGACCGATACTTGTAAGACCTGTTACTCTTCTGGTGTTTCCTTAATCGTTTACTTCTATTTTGGTATTTTTGAGAATTAGTCACTTCGATGACGTGCGATTGAATTGTACTTACGTGCCTTGTGTGTTCTTCAATATGTCAGCTGGTAGGGGACAAGGTCGTGGTCGTGGCTGTGGACGTGGACGAGGACGTGGCGCGGACGTTTCCCTCAGTTCCGTTGCGGGGTCGACCAACCCCAGCTTATCTAACTCGGTGCATCTTGACACCGAAAGTCAGCACGACCAGTCGACTGGCCAAGGGAACAGCGCGGACTTTGGAGTTGCGAACGTACTTCAATAATTGGCTAACCAGATGACCACTTTAGCACTAGCTGTTCAGTTGAACAATCCGAACCCAACAACAGATGCCTTGCTTCAAAATGTAATCCGTATGCACCCTCCACAGTTTGGCGGTGCCACAGACCTCTTAGGTTGGGAGGATTGGCTAGCAGAATTAGAGAAAATTTTCAAAGCGGTTGATTGTCCCGAAGCGAGGAAAGTACCGATTGCTCAGTATTTCCTCACCAAGGAGGCCACTACGTGGTGGAAAGTCATCAAGCCACAGGATCGTGTTTCTACGTAGGAAGAATTTAAAGAGCTTTTGGAGGCCGAGTTTTATCCTTGGCCAGTGCGAGAAGGCCGAATACGAGCCTTTTTCGAGGCTAAACCGCAGAACATTCCCGTTTCGCAGGCAATCGTGGAATACAACCAACAATTGATCCACATGAAGGATCAAGTGCGAAACGGCGTGATAAGATCCGTTACTTTGATATGCGGACGAATGTGGACTTACGGCGGTACATGGCCGGATTTGCTTGCACCACGTTGAAGGAATATCAGGACAGAGCTTTGACCCATGACTTGTTAAGCCCCGACAATGATACCAATGAAGAACCGAATAAGCGGAAGATCACGGGAAATTTTTCTGGCTCTAAGAGTGGCAACATCCATAGGTCTCAGATAACTAACCGTTCTGCCGGACAGTCGTCACGTTCTGCTAAAGGAAAGAGGAGTATCCATTATGCTCCGGGCACCTCAACTCGCACAGTGACTTGCTATAATTGTGGTCGTCCAGGCCACGTTAATTTGGAATGCAATTTCCCACCTTTGAAGTGTCACACTTGCGGAAAGATGGGACAGAGAGCGGCTTATTGTTCCGAACCAAATCAGACTCTGGACACTCGGGCTTCTGCCCCAGCGCCACTTGATCAAGGCGTGAATCAGCGGCAATCTTTTGGTCAGTCTCAGCAGAATTACGGCAGGGGACGGGGATGAACCTATGAACCTATGAGATGCGTGAATCAGCGGCAATCTTTTGGTCAGTGTCAGTCCCCCTCCAGCGTCGGTTCGGTACAACCATGAACCTATGAGATGCATAGAACAGACGAACCCGACATGGCGGTGGCCTCAGGTACCATTCATATTTTATCTCATCCAGTCCGTGTACTTTTTGATACGGGTGCTACCCATTCTTTCATTTCATTAGAGTGTGTACGCCGTTTGAATATAACTTGTATGACTGCTTGCGATCCTTTCATTGTGAAACTACCTAGCGGGGATAGAATTGTGGGAAATTGGGAGATTAGAGATTTTCCAGTGATTATAGCCGGTATAGATTGGTTATCGAATTTGATTGTAGTTGATACGGAAGGCGAGGATGTGATTCTCGACGAGGATTGGCTTAATAGTCACCAATCGATTATGAATTACCGTATTAAGGTTATCACCATGATGACTGAAGACGGATCCGAGTACTCATTTTTGGGACGTAAGACAGGCCAATATAAATTGCTTGTCAGCGCCATGAAGACCGTAAAACTTTTGAATAAAGTTTGCACGGGCTATTGGTGTTATGCTTTGAAGACGGAAGGGAACGAAGTCGATTTCTCTTTGATTCCGGTTATTAATGAGTATCCCCATGTTTTTCCGGATGACCTCCCGAGATTACCGCCAAATCGAGAGAGAATTTTCTGTGGATTCAGAGCCTGATGCGGCTCCGATTTCCAAGGCACCTTATCGTATGGCACCTTATGAGATGCAAGAATTAAAGAATCAATTGGTAGAATTATTGGAAAAAGGGTACATCAGACCGAGCGCTTTGCCTTGGGGTGCGCCTGTTCTTTTTGTGAGAAAGAAGGATGTTTCACTATGTTTATGCATCGACTACCGTGAACTGAACAAAGTGACCATCAAGAAAAAGTATCCTTTTGCCTCGTATAGATGATTTATTTGATCAGTTGCAGGGGGCTGCAGTTTTCTCAAAAATTGATTTGAGATTAGGGTACTATCAACTCAGGGTGAAAGAGTCCGACGTTCCGAAGACTACATTTGAGGCGAGATACGGGCATTATGAATTTGTAGTTATGCCTTTTGGATTGACTAATGCACCAGCAGTATTCATGCAGCTAATGAACAAGATATTCATCGAGTACCTCGACAGGTGTGTAGTCATCTTTATTGATGATATTTTGATCTATTCTCGGGATAAGGAGGAACATGCCCGACACTTGCGTTTGGTACTAGATATTTTGAGAACCGAGCTCTTTTATGCAAAATTCTCGAAATGTGAATTCTGGTTGGAAGAAGTTATGTTTCTCAACCATGTGATTTCGGCCGAAGGGGTTCATGTAGACCCGCAGAAGATTGAGGCAGTGCTAGATTGGGCATCGCCTAAAAATGTTAAGGAAGTTTGTAGCTTTTTAGGCCTTGCTGGGTATTACCTTCAGTTTGTCGAGGGGTTCTCGAAACTTGCTGACAAGACCTTCCCGACCTGCTTCAGATAGAGTCGTCCGCTTACGAAATTACTCCAGAAGACAGAAAAATTTGTTTAGACGGATGAGAGACAACAGAGCTTCGATGAGCTAAAGAGATGTTTGACTTCGGCGCCGATTCTAGCTTTACCACATGGTAGTGAGGGATTTGCGGTTTATAGTGACCCTTCGGGTCAAGGTCTTGGTTGTGTGCTTATGCAGCATGATAAGACGATAGCTTTTGCATCACGACAACTGAAGCCGTACGAGATGAACTATCCTACTCATGATTTGGAGTTGGCCGCAATTGTCTTCGCATTCAAGATTTGGCGACATTATTTGTATGGTTCTTCGTGTCGGATTTATACCAATAACAAGAGCCTGAAGTATATTTTCGGTCAGAAAGAGCTGAACATGAGACAGAGACATTGGTTAGAGTTGATAAAGGATTACGATTTAGAAATTCCTTACCACCCAGGAAAAGCCAATGTTGTCGCGGATGCTTTGAGCCGCAAATCGGCATCGCTCCAGATGCTCGTGGTTCTTACATCTCAGAAGAAGATTCGGCAGGATTTAATTGAGAAAGGAATAGAAGTTTGGCTTCAACGAGTACAATGGCAGTTGTGCACTCTCGAAATTACTTCGTCCTTGGTTGACGACATCAAAGGGAAATAGTGGAGTGACCCGATGATCTCTCAACTGAAGGAATGCGTAATTAAAGAAAAAGCCACTGGCTTTATGGTTCACGAGGATAGTATTCTGAGATTCCAGGGCAGGCTTTGTGTTTCGAATGATCTAGAGTTGAGGCAGAGAATTCTCCGAGAAACTCATGCTACGCCTTACTCAATCCACCCCAGAACGAGTAAGATGTACAAAGACTTCAAGCGAAATTTTTGGTGGAATAACATGAAGAAGGATGTCACGGAATTTGTATTATGGTGCTTGACGTGTCAGCAAGTCAAGATCGAACATCAATGACCGGCGGGGTTGTTGAAGCCGCTTCCCATTCCCGAGTGGAAGTGGGAAGACATCTCTATAGACTTTATCACTGGCATGCCGAGAACTAGAGCCGGAATGAATATGATTTGGGTAATTGTCGATCGGTTGACCAAATCTGCACACTTCTTGGGTATTAAGAATACGTGGGGACCGGAGAGATTGGCTCGAACTTTTATAGTTGAGATCGTAAGATTGCATGGTGCCCCCAAGATCATTGTTTCTGATCGAGACGGTCGTTTCGTATCGCATTTTTGGCAGGTCGTTCATCAGGCTTTGGGTATCGAGTTGAGATTAAGCACGTCCTTTCATCCTCAGTCAGACGGTCAGACGGAGACGACGATTCAGACATTGGAGGATATGTTGCAGGCTTGTGCCCTAGACTGGATTAATGATTGGGAGCTTCATTTGCCGTTGATCGAGTTTGCCTACAATAATAGTTGGCATGCGTCGATCAAAATGGCACCATTCGAGGCACTTTATGGTAGGCAATGTAGGTCACCATTATGTTGGGACGAGGCTTTGGAGCTTATCGGAACGGAGCCGGATATGTTGATGGAGACTAAGGAAAAGATTTCTATTATCCGGGACCAGTTGCTGACTGCCCAAAGCCGTCAAAAATCTTATGCTGATACTCGTCGTTGACCATTGGAGTTCAAAGTGGGGGATCATGTCTTACTCAAGGTGTCGCCAACCAGAGGGGTTTTCCGCTTCGGGAAAAAGGGGAAACTTAGTCCGAGGTATATCGGACCTTTCGAGGTTTTGGACAGGGTTGGAGATTTAGCTTCTCGCTTGGCGTTGCCTCTGTAACACCCCCAGATCAAACCGGGAATATTACACGCCGCAGACCCTCTCCGTGAGGATCCACCAGGCTAGACATCAAAACAACACATTACATTACATGCCGACGAATCAAAATAACAGACCAATAGACCGATTTGGTCTTTCGTCACTGACTTAAAAATCAAAATACATAAACTCATCCAGACTCATACCCACACAAGGGTAAAATACTTGCAACAACGAACAATAAGACAGCGGAAAAGACAATACAATGGACTCCGACTAACTGAACCCAAAACTGGCCTTCGTGTGATTAGTATCATTCGTCTTTCATCATCCCTCGTGCCGATCCTGTGTCTTGCTCCCGAAAACCTGCATGTACCTGGACACAATACAGATATCCACCCCCCGATTACTCGGGGGTTAGCAAAACTCCACTGTTTCGCTAGTGCAAGTATAAAGTGCAAATACGAGCCATACACAACACATTCCGAGAATATCACGAAAGACTTCCCGAGATATATTTAGTTAAAAATAGTTCAAGTCTTGAAAGCAGAAACGAAGCAAGTAAGCATTGTGAAAACATTTCCAAATCTCGGGAGTTTTGAAAACATCAGAAATTGAAAATGTTCTTAATTCCTCGAAAGCCATTTAGGGTCACAGCCCCAAAGTTCATTTTTCAAGATACAAATCCGTTTAACAAAACACGGGGTCCACGACCCAACCATTCCGGTCACAAAACACAGGGTCCACGACCCGATCATCCACTTCAAATCACTTACAAGGACACATTACACATAACCCATTAATCCTATGCCATTCTAGCCAAGCACCAAGACTCGATATACAATGTCTCTCAACCCCGAGCACAAAGCATTGTGATACTCCGGACAATATCACAATTAACGATAACATCGTCATCCTCAAGATGAAAAACACTGGCTGGTAACCCGGCGGTACCCCTTAGTATCGACCCCGGACATCCCGTCGGACACTCGGGTGGGAAACCACTTCGCGGCCGTACCCCTTAGTATCGACCCCGGACATCCCGTCGGACACTCCGGTGGAAGTTCATCCACACACGCACCCAAGTCCACTTCCGTGGCCGTACCCCTTAGTATCGACCCCAGACATCCCGTCGGACACTCCGGGTGGAAGGAACAACACACACACACGTTCCAAAATCACGATTTGCAAACCACAAGCCTCGAAGGTCAATCACAAGATATATAGTCGAGGTACCTTACTAGAATGGCCGATTCATCCAACATATACTCATAACCCGAACTAATACTATCAACAAGAAAGCACACTATTCCAACAAAGACCGAACGGCACAACCAATATCACATAAATTCACATAATTCATCGATAACCACATGTCTCCACGTCGGCTTTAACAAAGGACTAAACTTCAAAACTTACCGACAACGTAATCACACACAATGGCGTCACACGAAAGTATTACGATCTTATACTCAACATTAATACACGTATTCAATTAAGCATATTAATTCTCGGAACACACAAGTCGTCTTTAAGAAAACCTTGTTGGTAAATATACCGATACTTTTGAGAAAGATGGTTATGAATATTTATTTAGCACATATCGACGATTAACAACCATTATATCCACAAAACACGTAATGTATGGGCAAGATACTTGCCTCGATAATCGACACCGGACACTCCTACGAACACGGCTCAGTCGGGACACCTCAAACACCTACAATTCTCCGGCGAAGACAAAGAATACGCCCACGATCGAAAAGCTTGAAGAAAACGACGAACGGAAGGGTTCCGACTCGAGTTCTTCGCAAGAATTCGACCCTAACAACATATAATCAATAAATCATCGATCATACGAGGAAGAATAATCGTAGAACGCCCGAAAACCCCTCTACGACATTTTACCGGACACCTTCAAGGCGTCGATCAAGAACTCGACCAAAACAACGAATCGATACGATCCAACCATGTAATATTAAGGAAAAAGATGTAATACATCTTAATAATCATCAATCTATCATAATACCAAGTTAAATCGGATTAATCGGACGAAAACAACCAAAATACCCAAAATCCCCAAAATTAGATTTCTAGGAAATCTGACCTGATTCGGTAGATCGGAGGATGTTATAGGACGGATGATTGATGATATGAGCCTAAAAACTTCATGGATTGAAAGAACAACATCATGTCTCCATGATGTATACACCCACAGCCGCGAACGGGAAGAAAAGGAATGAGAAACTGGGCGAAAAATACGCTGCCAGGCCTTAAATAGGCTGACAGACTCGACCGTGTCCGACATGACACGGTCGTGGCGCGCAATCGGCCGGCAGGGACTCGACCGTGTCCCGCATGACACGGTCGTGTCGCGAAGGGGCGCTCGGCATTGACTCGGCCGTGTCTGGAACACGGTCGGGCCTCAGGGCGACGCTACCGCTTATCCGGACGAGTGCACGGCCGCGTGCCAGCGACACGGCCGAGTCCGGTCGGCGTGATCGGCCAAATGAGCGGGTGAGCTAAAACGACCATAACTCTCTCGTCCGGACTCCGATTGACTCACCGTTTGAACCATTGGAAAGCTAATTCGATGCTCTATAATATTGTAAGGATTTAGAATTTTTGGAGTTACCAAAAATTAATGGTGATCTAACAAAGTCGAACTCATAAGAGGAAAGTTGAAACAATGAACAATAATGATACACAACTCAAGTTTTTCCGAGCGGTGAACACGGTGAATGAACATGATTGATGAATGATTATAATTGAGTGAAAATACACCGAGTGACAATTACAGATCGATAATTACTGAATGAAAACGAATGAATTACAACCGGGTATTACACGGATGACAAAAAGTCCAGAATTAATCATTCTCGAAATGACGAAACGGTCATGAGCGAGTCGTCAAAACGGACTCCGGCTGAAAAAGAAATTTACCGAAAAATCGGAAATTGCGGATATTACATTCTACCCTCCTTAAAAGAAGTTTCGTCCCGAAACTTAAAACAAGTAGGGAGAAGCAATATCCCGCCAGGAAAACTCAACGAGATACGCAAGGAAACGCGTAACTTACGCCCATCGGCGAAACGTTACAAGCAACGCAAAGGAATATACGGCGTGAAAACACGCTCCATGACGACCAACACGACGTCGCCGTTAGGGGTATACAAAACCAACAAGTGACAAGCGTCATCAAATGGATAATACAATTAAGTCAATTATCCGAACAGTCACAAAACACAACGGACGAAAATCAATATGATTGACCAACCCAACGGTACATCAATCAAAACGCAAGCCAATCGCTGAACAAATACGGAATTCTACCGCCCAAGGGTTGGAAGATCGAAAACGAGACTAATTTTCCTAACTTGGAAAGGTCACAACGATATATAGATCAATTTGGGACAATATCAGAACTCGTTCGAATGACAAAGGTGGGAAATAACACTGTGTCGAAGCATTAACGAACACAGTCGAGTCGATACGGTTGGACGAAACAGAAGAGAAAGAAAGAAAAAAAATGTGAGTATTACATCATATCACCTTTAAAAGAGGTTTCGTCCCGAAACCTAAACAACGAGAACGAAGTGCTGGAATAGCAACCTTTCCGACTATACCCTCTTGGTCCACATCCGATCTTCAAGGCCATTAGTATCGTGGTCACGACTGTGTCCTCTGCCCATCGGCATACTAAGCAGATTCCCACTCAATACGATTGCACAACTTCGCAAAATATTAAGCTAAAGTACCAACTCAGAACGACATATCACATAAGGTAACCAATAACAACTCGAAAAGAAAATCCACGAGGTATCCTTTTAAAGGAAATCTTTTGAAAATCCTTAAATTTGTATGCTATTTAAAATAAACTGTAAAAATACTTTTGGTACCTCGGGTTGTTCCATCAAAACTTGTAAACAACATATTTTAACCGTCTCATTTGAAATCATTTGAAGTCATCAAGCCTCTACGTATCATCATCACCGTTAATAACTAACAAGTTAACCATGCAAGATCATCAAATCATTCTTACATACTCTAACATTTCTAAATCCGAGTTTGAACTTTACATCGAGTGAGATTTTTCATCTTTCACTATATTTTTTTGAAAATAAAAATCGCATTGGTTTTTGAAATAAAATATTTTTATGGTGTGAAAGATTTTGAAAATCATTCACTCAAAATATTTGAAAATGCAACAATACGTTAAAATAATTTTCAAAATCCTCCCAACACTTCACAGGACATCAACGACGGTAATACTTTAGAAAATATTCAAGGTACTTTAAAACAACTCTTTCAAATACCGTTGAGGTTTTATTTGAGAATCCAAGGCCGGCTTGCCAATTTCCAAATAATTTTCAAAGTATACACGAGCCGCCGATTAATCGAACCGTCAAAACTTTGTGAAGTTTCCAGAAAGTGTTTTTGAACACACACATCGGACATAATTTATCAATTCATCAACCACAATCAAATATCACCTAGCAATACGAAAAGTCTTAACACGCATTCACGCACAACAGCTTGTTATCACTAGACACCACGTAGAGAATACAACTACAAGTGATTGGCAAAAGTTAGACCTGACGGCTATAATGCGGTTCCATAGCCTCTGCCCAAGTTGATTAGCGCGCGTTACAACAAAGGTTAACGTGCACTAAACACGCCACGTTAGCGCGCGTTAGGCTCGTACTAAGCCTGTGCTAACTGCTCTAATCACCAACACGATTGCAAACATATATGAGGTAATACTAGACTCGAAGGTTACAAGTAAGCAACAACATACAAGTCTAAATGTCATCGACTCACATAATTATAACAACTCACAAGCAACCATCAAAAGAAAATCATCCTACAAAAATGAAAATTTTACTTCTCAATATAGAGGACTATCTCAACACATACATACCGATGGACTCAACATTCACGTTACTATTTTAATTTTAAAACTGGAACCACTGCTCAACAACGAGAGCATCATCAATACGCATCTGTTGACCAACATTCATGAAACCGAAAAGTTACAAACGAGAGTCACGTCTTGAGTATATTTTGAAGACCTTATTTGAGTTAAAAACTCGAGTTTTGAAAACTTATAGTACACAGTGGAAAAGAATTATCAATAATTCGAGTTTTGAACTTTCACCTTGTGGTCAACATACGAAAATCAACTTTTTCCTCCCTTGGAGGGCATTTTAAAAATTTTACGTGACTCCCGAAAGGATTCGAAAACTTAAAAATCCAAGGTTTATACTCTTGTAAGAAAAATGATTTATACAAGGATAAATTCAAGAATATCATTCTACATTTTAGCGCAAGTCGGAATCAACAAATATATGTCACTTACTCACGATGCATCTTCAAATATTAACTACATAACACAAAATCACACAGCTCGTATAGCTCGTGGTACCACCTGTAGTAGGAGACTTACATCCACAGATCGCACGAAGATGATGGCCGCATCCCGATACTAATCACGGCCGACATTCCAAACGACGCGTCGCGACACGACATCGCCGACTCAATCGACAAGACAAGACCCAACAATACACGATCGACCCGACCTAGGTTTCCGCAACCTAAGCTCGATACCATAAATGTAACACCCCGCATCAAACCGGAATATTACACGCCGCGAGACCCTCTCCGTGAGGATCCACCAGCTAGACATCAAAACAACACATTACATTACATGCCGACGAATCAAAATAATGCACGATAGACCGATTTGGTCTTTCGTCACTGACTTAAAAATCAAAATACATAAACTCATCCAGACTCATACCCACACAAGGGTAAAATACTTGCAACAACGAACAATAAGACAGCGGAAAAGACAATACAATGGACTCCGACTAACTGAACCCAAAACTGGCCTTCGTGTGATTAGTATCATTCGTCTTTCATCATCCCTCGTGCCGATCCTGTGTCTTGCTCCCGAAAACCCGCATGTACCTGGACACAATACAGATATCCACCCCCCGATTACTCGGGGGTTAGCAAAACTCCACTGTTTCGCTAGTGCAAGTATAAAGTGCAAATACGAGCCATACACAACACATTCCGAGAATATCACGAAAGACTTCCCGAGATATATTTAGTTAAAAATAGTTCAAGTCTTGAAAGCAGAAACGAAGCAAGTAAGCATTGTGAAAACATTTCCAAATCTCGGGAGTTTTGAAAACATCAGAAATTGAAAATGTTCTTAATTCCTCGAAAGCCATTTAGGGTCACAAATTTCAAAGTTCATTTTTCAAGATACAAATCCGTTTAACAAAACACGGGGTCCACGACCCAACCATTCCGGTCACAAAACACAGGGTCCACGACCCGATCATCCACTTCAAATCACTTACAAGGACACATTACACATAACCCATTAATCCTATGCCATTCTAGCCAAGCACCAAGACTCGATATACAATGTCTCTCAACCCCGAGCACAAAGCATTGTGATACTCCGGACAATATCACAATTAACGATAACATCGTCATCCTCAAGATGAAAAACCACAACTGGTAACCCGCGGCCGTACCCCTTAGTATCGACCCCCCGACATCCCTTCGTACACTCGGTGGGAAACCACTCGCGGCCGTACCCTTAGTATCGACCCCGGACATCCCGTCGGACACTCGAGTGGAAGTTCATCCACACAAGCACACAAGTCCTCTTCCGTGGCCGTACACCTTAGTATCGACCACCAGACATCCCGTCGGACACTCCGGGTGGAAGGAACAACACACACACACGTTCCAAAATCACAGTTGCAAACCACAAGCCTCGAAGGTCAATCACAGTATATATAGTCGAGGTACCTTACTAGAATGGCCAGTTCATCCAACATATACTCATAACCCGAACTAATACTATCAACAAGAAAGCACACTATTCCAACAAAGACCGAACGGCACAACCAATATCACATAAATTCACATAATTCATCGATAACCACATGTCTCCACGCATGCTTTAACAAAGGACTAAACTTCAAAACTTACCGACAACGTAATCACACACAATGGCGTCACACGAAAGTATTACGATCTTATACTCAACATTAATACACGTATTCAATTAAGCATATTAATTCTCGGAACACACAAGTCGTCTTTAAGAAAACCTTGTTGGTAAATATACCGATACTTTTGAGAAAGATGGTTATGAATATTTATTTAGCACATATCGACGATTAACAACCATTATATCCACAAAACACGTAATGTATGGGCAAGATACTTGCCTCGATAATCGACACCGGACACTCCTACGAACACGGCTCGGTCGGGACACCTCAAACACCTACAATTCTCGTGAAGACAAAGAATACGCCCACGATCGAAAAGCTTGAAGAAAACGATTTAACGGAAGGGTTCCGACTCGAGTTCTTCGCAAGAATTCGACCCTAACAACATATAATCAATAAATCATCGATCATACGAGGAAGAATAATCGTAGAACGCCCGAAAACCCCTCTACGACATTTTACGGACACCTTCAAGGCGTCGATCAAGAACTCGACCAAAACAACGAATCGATACGATCCAACCATGTAATATTAAGGAAAAAGATGTAATACATCTTAATAATCATCAATCTATCATAATACCAAGTTAAATCGGATTAATCGGACGAAAACAACCAAAATACCCAAAATCCCCAAAATTAGATTTCTAGGAAATCGGCTGGTCAGTAGATCGGAGGATGTTATAGGACGGATGATTGATGATATGAGCCTAAAAACTTCATGGATTGAAAGAACAACATCATGTCTCCATGATGTATACACCCACAGCCGCGAACGGGAAGAAAAGGAATGAGAAATCAAGCGAAAATACGCCGCTGTGCCTTAAATAGTGACAGACTCGACCGTGTCCGACATGACACGCCGTGGCGCGCAATCGGCCGGCGAGGACTCGACCGTGTCCCCGCATGACACGGCCGTGTCGCGAAGGGCGCTCGGCATTGACTCGGCCGTGTCCTGGAACACGGTCGGGCCTCGCAGACGCCACCGGCTTATCCGGACGAGTACGGCACGGCCGTGCCAGCGACACGGCCGAGTCCGGCCGGCGATGATCGCCAAATGAGCGGGTGAGCTAAAACGACCATAACTCTCTCGTCCGGACTCGATTGACTCACCGCTTTGAACCATTGGAAAGCTAATTCGATGCTCTATAATATTGTAAGGATTTAGAATTTTTGGAGTTACCAAAAATTAATGGTGATCTAACAAAGTCGAACTCATAAGAGGAAAGTTGAAACAATGAACAATAATGATACACAACTCGAAGTTTTTCCGAACGGTGAACACGGTGAATGAACATGATTGATGAATGATTATAATTGAGTGAAAATACACTGAGTGACAATTACAGACTGATAATTACTGAATGAAAACGAATGAATTACAACCGGGTATTACACGGATGACAAAAAGTCCAGAATTAATCATTCTCGAAATGACGAAACGGTCATGAGCGAGTCGTCAAAACGGACTCCGGCTGAAAAAGAAATTTACCGAAAAATCGGAAATTGCGGATATTACAGCCTCCAGCTTTGAGTCACGTCCATAGTGTTTTTCATGTGTCTCAGTTGAGAAAGTACGTGCCGGATTCGAGTCATGTTATCGACTCTAGTGAGATTGACATAGCCGAGGATATTACCTTTCCGGATGAAGATCCTCGAACGTCGTGAGAAACAACTTCGGCATAAGACCATTACATTGGTTAAAGTGCAATGGTCGAGACATGGAGTTGAGGAGGTGACTTGGGAGACGGAAGAGAAGATGCGGTCAGAGTACCCCAAACTTTATATTTCTTATGTTTCGGGAAGAAACTTCTTTTTAGAGGGGGAGAGTGTAATACCCCAACTTTTTATTAACTGTTTGACCTTGTCGTTCTTCCTATTTTGTCGATCTATAAACTCTTTGTGATGTTGTCGATATTGTTATAGAGTTTCGTACCTTGTTTGGATCATAATCGTGTTGTTTAGACCTTGCGGAAGTGTTCTGGGTCAGAGAAATAGCGCATGCTAGGCCTAGGCTAAAGCATGCTAATTCTTCTTGAGTAGCGCACGCTAGCTTTGAGCCGTAGCGCGCGCTAAGGGACTAGACAGGGCAGAGACAGTAGCTAATACTGCTCTCTGGACTAGCAGTTAGCGCACGCTAGGAGTTAACTAGCATACGCTATTCGTGGTCAGTAGCGCGTGCTAACGAGCGTCCGTAGCGCACGCTAACGGGCAGGGTCAGCAGAGGCAGTGAGGTTTCTAGACGGTCTGGACTATCAAGTAATGTATGATAGGCTTCGGATAGCGCACGCTATAAGTGTTGCGTAGCGCACGTTAAGCTATCACGGCAGCGCGCGCTAAGACTCGAGCAGGGCAGAGAACAGTAGGTTCTGGACTCCAATTTCTGGACACCAATTCCCTAGTAGCGCACGTTAACTTTCGGCTGCACGCTAAAGGAAGGCGATTAGCGCACGCAACGATATACTTAAAACATGCTATCGGGGCCGGCTAAAGCCACTGGACTACCCAGTGACCCCGCTAGCGCACGCTAATATTAGAGGCGTAGCGTGCGCTAGACTTGGTAAGTATATATTGGACATTTGACTTCCTTTTCGTCATTTCTTCATCTTTTCACTCCTTTTCAACGAGAGAAGCTCGGGAGAGGTGATTTTGGATGGTTGGAGGCGATCCTTCTTCAGATATCAACATCTTTGGTTAGAGAACAAAGATTTCACAACACCTAATCCATTCCATCTTCCAAATCAAGGTAAAAATCCTTAGAACCATAATTTTTGGGAATTTTGGAGTTTTTCTTAGATTCGTTGGATTTATCCATTTTGGAGCTTGAGAACATTGAGATTATGATGTATTTACCCCGTATACATGTTTCTACCACGATTTTTCGGCTTGGTTTGCACCGTGTTCGGACTTGTGAGGGTTTGGGTGATTTTCCAACCTCTAGTTGTTTACTCTCGTAGTTTCGTGAATCGTAGGTGGGTTTCGAGAGTTTTTTCATGAGTTATGAGTATGGATTATTGATTATCATATCCCTTGCGAATCGTTTAGGTACCGGAAGTGCGTTCTTGGACGTACCGAACTCATACTCTTTTCCGTTTGATTTCTCGATGTCTCAAAGGCAAGTATATATTTATGATTGTACGTTCTCGACTTTGAAAGTAAGATATGTAAATGGTATGATTGTTTATATCCACTCTGGGATGGGCCGACGGGTCCTCTGAGGGTTTCGTAGCCTCTGGTGCGATTCCACGGATAATATGAGTTAACCACTCTAGGATGAACCGACGGGTCCTCTGAGGGTTCCGTAGCCTCTGGTGCGGTTCCACGGTTGATCATGTATGTATTGATGTGATACTATGAGATTTAGTTATTCCAGAATACTAATCTTGAAATGATGAATTGACGGTTATTTTTACTTTATTGTCGAGGAGTATTGTATTTCATATTCGATATACTTGCACTAGCTATTCGATAGCTAACCCCTTTATGGGGGAAATACGTTTTATGTATTTCAGGTTCCAGGAGAGCGGACACCGGCGTACTGAGATGATGGCGTAGTAGTGATACTGTTAAAAAACGACACTCAACTAGACCCAAATATCCGACAGCCTAGGTATCCATAAACCTAAGCTCCGATACCATATTTTGTAACACCCCCAATACGATTAGGGCATATTACAGCGCCGTGAACCCCACCCTTGGAATCCATCAGGCTAACACACAAACTCGACATGACAATAGTGATATACATCATCAACAAACAGATAATTTCTCAATCCACAACATAATAAATAAGTATACCGGACTCAACAGTGCAATACAACATCAACCAAAACCCAAATCGGGTACACAACATTCACAAGGTTCCAAAAGAAAGAAGTACTCGAGTACTGAAGCAAACGACTTGATTAATAAAAATTAAAAGACATGACAACAATTAACGAATATTTGAACAGATTCACTCCTGCCCATCATCCTTGTACTGCCCGTATGCTCGTTCGCCTCCAAGGTCTGAACCTGAAATACAAAAGTATTTCCCCCATTTAAGGGCTTAGCGACAACTGATAGTGCAAGTACAATCTATTTGAACTACCATTCTAATCAGATGAATTATGTGCCAAAAATCATTTTAGAGAACATTTATATATTCCGGAATATTACGATACACAAGCACAAAACACAGTTCTCCAACAAAACATTTCAAAGGTTAACCATTGGTACGAGACTCATGGCCACCGCACCCCGCACAGATCCCATCGGACCATCTCTAGGTGGTTAACCCCAATTCATGATATGCATCTATTAGACCATCCCTGAGTGAACATACGCATTCACATCCACAACATACACGGGAAGCCATAAATCAAATACTAGAATATGCAAACAAACGTAAAGTACTTGCCTTTGAGACATCTTCGACGAAACAGAAACGAACAACGACTAGGAATGAACCGGAGGTAAGACGACCGTTCCTAAATGAAGGGTTAACACAAACCAGTCCTACATGATAATAATAATCAAATGGAATATGCCCACAATCCCGACTACTAATCATAAACATACACGGACGACGAATATGGGCAAGGGTTTTCACAAAACCTCCCTAAAATCAACAATCCACGGATTAAACACGACAGAAACGGATTGGGAATCACCCAACAACAATAATCGGCAAGAAATATCACAACATAAATGAACAATTCGAGTCCAATCTAGACAAATCCCGAAAAAAACCCAAAATGAATAAAAGTAGGGTTCTAGGCCAAATACATTGGATTCGGACGGAGGAAGACGATTACGATGATGATAAACTTCACTAGGAACACAAAACTAGATCTCCCAAGAATTTTAATGGACAAAACTTGAAGAATCGCTCAAATCATTCTAAAAACTCTCGCTGTGGATGGAAGGGGAAAAGTGAAGAATGACACGATTGCAGGGTCAACTCAGGTTTATAAAACCTGATCTCTCATTATGCACGTTAACATGCTGATGTTAACGTACGTTATGATCATTACGTACGTAACACTCAGGTGTTAGAGTACGTAATGGCTCGACAGAACAATCTGTGCAATTCGCTGAGGCCGATAGCGTATGCTACATCATACAGTTAGCGTATGCTACACGGGGGGCTTACGTACGTAACACCAGTGAGTTTACGTACGTAAGGACTTGGCAAAACTGGGCAGACTCACTATCCAAGACACTGAGGGACATAACGTACATTAACACTAGGGTATAATGTACGTTATGCAGGTACCGATGGCGCACGCTATAAAGCATGCATAACGTGCGTTATGCATGCAGCAGTTCAACACTGCTGAATGCAGTTAACTGTATCGGGCGGTACGAAGTCGAGACGCAATATAAGGACAGAACCCAAAAACGTAGATACGAAATATCTACGATGAAGAAGCTAAGTGATGAAAGAAAAATAATTCCGACTTCCGGAAAATCCGAAATACGACAAAGAAGGTAAAATTCCCTAAACTTATAGGAAATTACAAAACGGTCCAAACGTCCGAAAATCACGATACAACGTGGGATTAACAAACTGAAACTCACAAATTGAACAACTCAACCATACGAACTCATATAAACAAGGAAACAACAAAATTGAACGAGTTTTATGAGAATCGAACATGCATGCGACAAAAAATAACATAAAGTGAGATTACATGAAAACACCTCTGAAACTCGTCTGAATGGAAAAACTCCAAAAACAAAATAGATTCAAAATGTCGAAACGGTTACAAGCGAGTCGATAAATACAGACATGCGATAAAAATGGAAATTGCGAAAAATAGAAAGAGTATGGATATTACAAAAACCCCTCGTTAAAATTTTTTAAATGTCGTTCAATTAAAACACCTATCAAGACTTCGATCGTCTTGATCAGGTCATGCCAAACCTGGGTGCTTGGATTGTCTTAGTAAGGTAGGATAGGTAATGGTGATACCTATGTGTTTTAATCAACTAAGAATTCAAAATAGTTTTGAACCTTAAGGCATATGATTGGATTATAACATGCTTGGACATGAGATGCCAAATTCCATAAATATAATCTAAGAGTTACATATGATGTAATCGATAAAGAGTTATCCACCTAAAGTATCTCAATTCTAGGCGTCATGCCAAAGCTAGGTTTAGAATTGAGCAAAATAGGGTCTTAGCCCACTAAAATTACAAATGTTGTAAAATTGAGGGTACTCTGTTTTGGTGGGAGTATTTTTCGAGAAATAAAATAATGTGACTAAATACTTTGCATATTGTATTTTGTAGATAGTAGGATTGCATTCAACAACATGTCCACCATTTCACTGCCATCCGTCCTTGAAAAGGACAAGCTCGAAGAAAACGGCAGCAACTATCTGGATTGGATCCGGAGCTTGAGAATAGTTCTCAAGCAAGAAAGAAAGTTGTATGTTCTTGAGGATGAAATTCCCGATGAGCCTGCTCACAATGCTAACAAAGCAACAAAAGACAAGTAGAAAAAACATTGTGATGATTGCATTGATGTCAATTGTCTTATGTTGGCTATCATTTATCCAGAAATTTAGAAGAATCTCGAAGAAATAGAAGCCTATGAGGTTAATGCTCACCTCAAGGAAAATTTCTCAAAGCACGCTAGGCAAGATAGGTATGAGACCTTTCAAGCCTTGTATGCTCGCAAGATGGTTGAGGAGACATCTGTCAGTGCTCATGTACTCAAGATGAAAGTATATATTGATCATCTTGATAGGCTTGGTTTTCCACTTTCTAAGGAGCACTCAACGAATGTGATCCTAAACTCAATGCTCGATAGTTTTAGTCAGTTCATTATAAATTATAATATGAATGAGATGGAGAAGTCCATTACTGAGCTGCATGGGATGCTTAAAACGGCTCAGCAAAATATTAATAAGAAACCAAGCCACGTGCTGATGGTCAACAAAGGAAAGTCCTTCAAGAACAAAGGCAAGGGCAAAGGTAAGGCAAAAGCTACCAAATCTAACGACCCTACTAAGCCGATTTTCAAGGCAAAAGCTCCCAAAGATGGAAATTGCCATCATTGCAATAAACCAGGACACTAGAAAAGAAATTCTAAGGTTTACTTGGAAGAGCTAAAGTGTACCAAGGGTAGTGAGACTGCCACAAGTATATTTGTTATAGATGCTGCTAAGTCCAAATCATGAGTAGGGTAGTTCAGCTCGTGCAGTTTCAACTGTCTCGAAGCATAGGCAACTACCTTGCCTTCTTGCATCAATACACATCCCAAGCCTTGTTGTAGATGACAAACTCTCTCGCCGGATCGGGAATCATCAAAACTGGTTTTGCAGTCAATCTTCGTTTAAGTTATTGGAAACTCTTTTCACACTTCTCATTCCATAAGAAAATTTCTCCCTTTCTAGTCAATATAGTCATCGGTGACACCGGTCCCCAAAGATCTCAACAACGGACTTAAAGTGCGCTGCTTGGTGTCCCAAATGACTACACTTGAAACAGTTAACTGGCGGCACGCGACAATTCTTCCGAGTATGACCCACATGGCTACAGTTGAAACACATATTTTATTGCCCACCTTACTTCACACCGGAGTAATACGGTTAGATGGGTCAAACAAGCGAGAAGTCTTCCCAGAAGAATAATGCGAAGTAACAGGCTCACGGAACTCACTCCTCTGACCTCTGGAAAAAACTACTTGAGGTCCTCTGTCTCTTACCTCCCGAACTAGCCTCTGATATAGAAACAGCCATCTCGATGGCTAAAGCTCGGTCCTGATACTCTTTCAAAGTGGCACACATGAGTGGATACATACTCTCACGGATATGGGGTTTCATGCGCATGTTGAAGTATCGGATCTTGTACGCTTCACTTTTCACTTTATCACGGACATAACTAAGCTGCTAATTATAATCAACTATCGCTTGGGATATCGGCACATCCTGGAGCGTAGTCGAAAAAAACTCAATGATCTCACTACAACAAAAATAGGATATTGGGATACTTTTTGTGGGACATTTAATTTTATGTCTCCCTAGTAAATTTTCTTAGGACACTTAATAATTTGTATGCAATATTTCAATTTATGAGACACTTAATTTTGTTCAATAAAAAATTAGTGGAAAAAATGTTTTTTTAAAGTATATTTTATTGGGACACATAAAATGGTGAGTGCAATATCTTAATTTTATGAGAAACTTAATTTTGTTCCAAAAAATTTAGTAGAAAAAACATTTCAATATTTTCCCTTTTAGAAGCGGGAGAAAAACTTTGGGAACCGCCTTTTTTTTCCTAACAACAAGAAACCCTTGTTTTTACTTTTCTATTCCTTTTAATTTTACTTTTATATTTTCTCTCCTCTCCGTCCTCAGTTTCTTACATTCTCCCCTCCCTCGGAATTCCCCCATCTCAATTTCTTCTCATCAAGATGGCACTTTGAGAATGCCCTGTCCACACCACCACATCTACCCTCGCCTATCGTCGTCTCCTCATCCCTGGGTTTATTCGGTGTAGCTACTTTGCAGGGGGTTTTGCTGTTCACACCAAAGCTACCCTTACCTCTCGTCCTCTCATCATCTCTTGTTCATTACTTTGCTGGGTTTGTCCAACAATTTTCAGGTATGTTCTTTTATCTCCAATTTCAATTTCAGATTTGTGAAGTCTTTTGTTTATTAGTGTATATTTCTTAGTCTCTTTGCAAGGATAGATTATTTTTGTTGATAAATTGTGAGAAATTTGAAAGCAAGCTGCACAGATGTGTGTGTAGGGTGCAGTTATTCAACTTTAAGAACTGTGAGGTTCATCTATTGTTAACATAAAAAACACATGCCATTTTTTTTTTGTAATTTTGAAGTTTCTTTTTTTTGGGGGGGGGTTTCTTTCAGGGGTTGTTTTTGTAATTATCACATGTCCTTCGATTATTCTATGAAAATCAGATCATTATTTATCTATGTAGTTCTGCATTTTTATAGGTGATATTCGTTTTCTACTTGAGAACAGGTGATTATTATTTTTCATATCTATGGCCGCGCGACTGGGAAATCCTCATAATGGAAGCCCGAATTCATACCCCAGCCAATGAGAAGCATCAACAAAACATTCGGATTAGCGTCTCAGATAACCCTCCTCCATCGGCTTGCAAAATGTGCCCTAGGCCTCAACCAACTGAAAGTGTAGAAAATAATCACTCTCAGTCTATAGCTAGTACAAATCCATCCATCACATGAAAAGTTTCCGAAAGATCTATCATCACAACTCATGTTTTGAGAATCATTTTTGTATCACATCTTTGATTTTTGTTCTTATTTTTGGATAAAGTACCACATTTCATGAACAGTTGGTGGAGAATAAATTACAAAGAAAATTAAGGGGTTTTTGAACCGATGGAGAGAATTTTAGTAGTAGTATTTACATGTTACGATGTTTCTAGACATTAGTTTTTCTGAAAGAAACTCATACTTTCATGATTAATCTTGGTTGTGGAATATGTAGTCGTGGGTGTTGATTTCTTCAGGTCTTCAAAATAAAATAGCATTTTTATTACCATATAAAGTAATTAATTTTCTACTGATCTGTAATATTTATAATTGAAATCAGCAGCTCTTAATTATATATTTTATATTTTTCTGATGCAGGTTCATAATGGATAAAGGTTGGATGAAAAAACTAAGGTCCAGTAAGGAGTATGAAAATGGGGTAAGCCAATTTCTTGATATGGATTTTTCTAGTGTGTGTGAATGGAAAAGTTATATGCCCTTGCAAAAATTGTAAGAATGGGAAATGGGTAACTAGAGCGGTTGCTGAAGAACATTTGTTAGTAGATGGTTTTATAAAAGGCTACATAAATTGGATTGCCCATGGAGAAAATATGTATTCTAATGCAGCTAGTTCTCATAATTATGAAAACTTCATAGATTAGATGACATGAATGGATTGCTGCATGATGTTTTTGGAGTTGAATATAAAAATATGGAAGAGGGGGTAAATGTTTTATTCTCCATAATTATGAAAATTAAGGAGCTTCTCTCAAAATCGAGTTATTCAACTCGTCATCCGCCGGTACGCATAATTGGTTCTTAAAACGCAAAAGTCCATCCTCGTGGACTACAAATCCAGGAGCTTTCCCCTGAGTCACATCATCTCGAATGTGCAATAAAAATGGGTCTGAACCCTGACCCGTTCTGATCGCCTCCTCAAGTGGCGATGAAATCTCTAACATGCAAAGTTGCCCTTGCACTCACTGTAACTAGACCTCGATCTCGAGTCTTAGAAATTCCTATTGAAGCTCCTTCTGAATTGTCAAACGATCAAGCATTTGCTCCTGAACGGACTTATGACTCAAGGCATCAGCGACAATGTTCGCCTTGCCCGGGTGGTATAGTATCTCAATATCATAATCTTTGATTAGTTCCAACCACCGTCTCTTACGCATATTTAACTCCTTCTGAGTAAATATATACTTCAAACTCTTATGATCGGTGAAAATCTGATAGGTGACGCCATAAAGATAATGATGCCAAATCTTCAACACGAATACCACGGATGCTAGCTCCAGGTCGTGGGTCTGATAATTGACCTCGTAAGGTCTCAGTTGCCGTGAAGCATAAGCAATAGATTTCCCATCCTGTATTAGTACACATCCGAGACCGTGCCCAGACGCGTCACTATAAACCACGAATCTTTTTGTCCCTTGCGGTAAAGAAAGGACAGGTGCTGAAATTAAACGTCTCTTGAGCTCTTCAAAGCTCTGTTGCCATGCGTCAGACCACGTGTATTTCTTATCCTTCCGCAAAAGGTTCGTCATGGGTTGAGCGATTTTAGAAAATCCTTCCACAAATCGTCGGTAATAGCCTGCTAATCCGAGAAAGCTTCGGATTTCCTTAACATTCTTCGGAGGTTACCAATCTCGGATAGCCTCCGTCTTCTGAGGGTCGACACGTACTCCGTCTGATGAAATCACATGTCCGAGAAATGTCACCTCGGACATCCAGAACTCATATTTAGAAAATTTTCCATAGAGTTGCTCTCGTATCAACACGTCGAGAACCTGAAGAAGGTGAACTTCGTGCTCCTCTCGGTCACGAGAATAAATCAAAATGTCATCTATGAAAACAACCACGAAATGATCCAAATAGTCGATGAAAACCCGATTCATTAACTCCATGAATACCGCACGTGCATTAGTTAACCCAAACGGCATCACTACAAACTCGTAGTGCCTATAGCGTGTTCAAAACGCCGTCCTTGCGATATCCGACTCTCGAATTCGCAATTGATGATACCCAGATCATAAATCGTTCTTGGAAAATACTGAAGCTCTCTCAAGTTGATCTAATAGATCATCAATAAGGGGTAGGGGATATTTATTCTTGATCGTCACCCTGTTCAACTCTCGATAATCAATACACATGCGAAATGAACCGTCCTTCTTCTTAACAATAACACTGGTGCTCCCTACGGGGACGCACTCGGTCGGATATAACCTTTCTCGGTCAATTCCTCCAGTTGATTCTTCAATTCCTACATTTTGGTTGGGGCCGTCCGATATGGTGCCTTCGATAATGGGGACGTACTAGGATCCAACTCTATCGTGAATTCCACATCTCTCTGTGGAGGTAAACTAGGTAACTCATCTGGAAAAACATCGGCGTATTCTCTCACTACTGGGATATCCGCCAACGTCACTGATGGTTTCTCGGTCTTGGTCATATAGCACCAATAACCGACACACCCCTGATTGAGTAATTTCACTGCTTTCATCATATTAATGATTCTTCCAGAACAACTGGGATTACCTCCCTGAAATACACACTCGACTCCATCGTCTGAAATGATAGTGACCATACGCTTACGGACACTAAGGATGGCATCATGACGATCCATCCTATCAATACCCAAGATGACATCGTCTTTAGGTAAGTCTACCACAATTAGGTCCGCCAACCAATCACAGTCATTAAACTGAATCGGACAATTCTTAATCTCACGATCTCCGATAATTCTTCTACCATCAGGTAGTCCAATGACATAAGGTTCACAACTAGTAGCACTATCCAGATGAAGTCTACTAAAGCATGACTCGGAAATGAATGAATGCAATGCACCAGTATCAAAAAGGGTACACACAGGTTGAGATAGAATTTCGAGTGTACCTGAGATCGTTCGGGCCTCCGGGTCGTCGGTCCTCTTCATCTCATAAATTCGGGGCTTGTCGGCCCCTGAACCGGATGCTCCTATCTGAAAATTGTGAGCTCCACCTTTTGTTGCTCCCGTCGTCTTAAACGACACGGACTGAGTGGCCTGATTATGAACAACAAACTGCTTCGGGGCCTGAGATGCCATCGGAGTAGGTTTAGGGTCTCTTCGGCAGAAACGGGCCTTATGCCCGGCAATTCCACAGTTATTACACGTGATAGTCTGCCTCGGACACTTAGTGCTGAAATGACCCTGCTTTCCACAATTGAAACAGGTGATGGCCGAACTGGCCGCTTGGGACTGAGATTCCACAGGTTAAAGTGCCATAGGAGGTCTCTCAGAAAAAGTAGGGCCCGCATGAGGCTTTTTGAAGGTTGCCTGATTTCCTTCAGACTGATTACGATTCTTTGATTTCTTGGTAGCAGATGAAGGTTCTTGCTTAGCAATTTCCTTAGCAGTAAGCTCATAAGTAAGAGCTTTCTTGATGAATTTGGCCAGCGTGGCACAATGATGATTAAGCAATTGCATCCGCATACGAGGTTTCAACCTCTTACTGAAATACTTGATTTTATCCACCTCAGAGTGGATAATAGATGAGGCGAAGGGAAGTAGCTACTGAAATTTCTTGGAAATGGCGAGAACATCATCTTCTGCTGAGGGGTCTGGAATGAGTAATTCCGACAACTTGGCCTCTCTGAGTGGGGCCAGATAATATCTTTCCATCATGAGGGTCTTGAACTGGTCCCAAGTGCATCCGTCGGTGGGTTTCAAAAATAGCCACCATGAGTGAGCGCTCTTACCCAAATAGTAAGCCACAACTGAAACTTTGTGTCCCTCAGGATAGACCACCATAGCAAACAACTTCTCAAAATGTTCAAGCCAGTGAACAATATCCGCCGGCTCAGACGATCCCTCAAAAGTAGGTGGTCTCTTGTGAGAGATGTCGCCAATTATGTTGCTCACACCCCTCTCTTGCCTCTGAGGTGGCGGCGGAGGAGCCTGTTGATTTTGAGCAGTCTGGTTCTGCATCGTCTCCAGCAAACATGCCATATGAGTCATCTGGGCCATCATGCCCTGCATAAAAGTGAGTGGATCAACCCGAACACCTTCTGATTGAGCTGTTTCTCGGGTATGACTTCTTGACGGTGAATGATTATTTCCAGGTGAATGGCAGCGTCGCTGCTCATTGAATTAGCATTATTCCTTGCGTTCGCGCATGTATTCACACGAGCTCCCGGGTTTCGCACCACGGCCTCTTCCCCTGCGTCCTCTGACGGCTCTCTCCATAATGAAGTAGGAAAGTCATGTGATAATTATAGATCTCGAATGAGTATCGCATATGATTACGTTATGAAATGATAATAATGAGCACACGTGCTCTAATACAATGATTACATGAATGAACAACTGAGGTGACATGATTGTCTAATGAAATTCTTGAAATGATTATCTTGAACAAGTTAACAAGATTAATGATACGATCCACAAGATCAACAACTGAGTAATGAAATGAACTGAATGATTAATGAGTTAACATGATCGACATGATCAAAAATGAAAATGATGATTGAGGATTGTTGACTGATGAATGATAAATGAGTGATTCTTATTGCCAGAAATTATACCATGGCGTCAGAAATCTTACATTTCTTTCGGTCTGAGGGGATTGGTGCTTGCACAGGTCACACGTGACGCGGAAGTCCAATGATACTAGTATTATGAACGATGCTTTCAAATGAAACATGACTCGGAAGGTAGTATTCAAAACCATGCTCCGATACCAACTCTATAACACCCCAAACTAGGCAGCTATTCCAGTGCCATGGACCCCCGACTGGGACCCACCAGGCGAATGAAAATTAATGAATTAAACAATATAATTGTAGTACCGAATCACATTATATTATCAATTACTCCGATGAGGAGTTTTAAGTATAATACATCCAGGAAATACAGAATACCTGTATATTTTATATGAAGATAAAAATATACAACACTGAATAAATGAACATCCAAAACGGAAACTGCAGCGGAAATAAAATGAAGAAAACATGAACAACTGAAAGGACTGGGGCCCTCTACTAGTATCATTAGAACTCATTGCCGTCAATGTTCTCTTCCCGTGCTTTTGCCTTGCCATGACCTAAAAACAACATCCCCAACGGGGTCAGTTACACAGAACAAAAATCCTCAAGAGTTGAATAAACACAATCATTATATAACTTAGTTATGAAATCAAGCTGAAGAGGGGCATCATAGTACGCCCGTAATGGGACATGCAAGTGCACAATACGAGTGTCCGGACACACCCGCAATTGTACCTAATTAGTCTCACGGAGGCATGTTACCGCGTGCACAGTCCATTATGTCGGTGAACCCGTATCACATGACTATCGAGTGCCCGATTAAAGATTCCACACATAACCACCCGGTCATGCAATATGAACCCAGAAGGTCACAAGAACGAAAGTGACCAATGGATATTAATGAATAACCATCCTACAAGGGTCAAGAATGACTCACCGAGATGAAATAATAATGAAATGAATGATAGCTCACTGAAATGATTGGAACCACCGTTCCTCGTGAATTGAATGATTAATTTGATAATTACAAGTCTCAATATGATTAATACACTATGAACAAATTATGAATATGAATGAACTACAACGAAAGGAATGAGTATTCTTTTTACCGAGTAAGAATAAACTTACACAATACAGGTGAAGAAAGTCCTTCCTCGAACAAACATCCTAAATAGAAATGTCGGTCGCTCGAACAACCTTTAATAACACAAATACCAACAATCCGCTTAATATACGAATCAAACATGATCACAAACAACTCAAAACGTCGATGCGACAGATCCAAATTCATTGGGCTATTATAACAAACACGTTGTAACCAATCTTCAATTGTTCACAACTAATCTCAATTATATGGATACCAAACCTCCAAGGAGTGATTCAATCCAACAAAACATCTTCAACACAATCAATGATCTGATATGAATACATAATTCGATATTTCAACAACATCTAATCGAAGCCCACAAATCCAAATCAACATTCAAAGTGTTCTTCAAATAATCCTTCAATAATCCAATGAATATTCATACAAACTCATAATCATATGTATATCTCTTTATATATCATGATTATAACATCCAAATCATCATATTCCATCTTAAAATCGAAATCTAAGGTTTGGAGAAAATTATCTTTGAAGATCCAACCTCTTTGATCCGTCAAAACTAGCATTAATCGACATCCCAAGCTTCACAAATGGATAAGGATGATTAAACATGAACACACAAGTGTTTGATGATGAAAAATCTCTCCACAATATCTATCTCTCGAAGGAGCACAAAAATCCCGTTCAAGCCTTTAAATACTGCACAGAGTTACGGCCGTAACTCTGCCACCTTACGGCCGTAACTTCCCAAGTCAACAGCCTTACGGCTGTAATATCCATTACATACGGCCGTAACAATGTTACGTCAAAAAACAATAATGCTTGCACTGTCCGGGTTACGGCCGTACCAAAACTACCTTACGGCCGTAACAACAACACTTACGGCTGTATCCTGTCGAACTTATGGCCGTAAGTTGTCTTCGTTGACAACACCTTCCTGCACAAACGCATGCTACGACCGTAGTCTCCAAAACATATGGCCGTACCTTCCTGCTTACAGTCGTAACTAGCATGACTTACGGCCGTAAGTTGTCTTCGTCCAGAAGGACACCAATTCCACGAATGCATGTTACGGCCGTAATGCATGATCAGTTACGGTCGTAACTCACTGCTGGAAATGGCAAAATCCGACAACTTCATCTTCTTGTTACAAATGATGAATGATCCGACATACAATACTTGTATGTATGTAATTAAGTGTAATAAGATGCAATAGATGATACTTCTAACACAATACTACCAATCACAATGATTATGATCATACTCTCGTCTCGATTCTCAAATGGAGTTGAATGACCATCGGTTACTGATACACGGCTCCAAGTACGCCCATGATGAATATAAATGAATGAACGTGAATGATGAATGATTAATAATGAGTGAAAAATGACTGAGTGACAATTACTAAATGATAATGAATGAATTTACAACCGGGTATTACATACTCCCCCACTTCAAAAAAGTTTCGTCCTCGAAACTAAGGGTCGAACAATTCGGGATAACTCTCCCGCATACTATCCTCGGTTTCCCAAGTAGCCTTTTCGACTCTGTGTCTAGACCACTGAATTTTCACCAAAAGAATTGCCTTGTTCCTCAACTGTTTGATTCATCGCTCTAGGACTCGTACAGGATGCTCCTCATACGAATGATCATCTGCGATCTCAATTTCATCGAACTGAAGTATGTGACTCGGGTCGGCAATATACTTCCGCAACTGAGAGATGTAAAACACATTATGAATTCAGCTCAACGCCGGAGCTAAGGCCAATCGATAAGATAGTCTGCCTACTTGATCCAAAATCTCAAACGGTCCAATGAATCTCGGACTCAACTTTCCCCGCTTCCCGAAACGGAAGATACCTCAATTCGGGGATACCTTGGCCAAAACGTGGTCACCTGCCTCGAACTCTAATTGTCGACGACGATTATCTGCGTAAGATTTTTGTCGACTCTGAGCGGTCAACAAACGACTCCTAATCATAGCTACCTTCTCACGGGCAGCTATAAGCATATCGGGCGTGGTGCCGATTGATTCTGATAAGTCATCCCAACATAAGGGAGATCGACAACGGCGACCATATAAGGCCTCGTAAGCTGCCATCTTAATCAAAGCATGCCAATTGTTGTTATACGTGAACTCGATCAACGGTAGTTGGGCTTCCCAATCATCTTTCCAATCGAGAACACATGCCCTCAACATGTCTCCCAACGTCTGAATAGTTCGCTCTGATTGTCCGTTGGACTGAGGGTGAAAAGTTGTGCTGAGATTAAGCTGAGTTCACATGGCACGATGAACTGATTTCCAAAAATGTGACATGAATCGCCCGTCGCTATCAGAAATGATACTCTTAGGAGTACCGTGCAATCTCACTATCTCTTTGATGAACAACTGGTCAAGTCTCTTGGGACACCACGTATCCTTAATCTCAAGAAAATGAGCCGACTTAGTTAAGCGGTCCACAATTACCCAAATTGTTATCATGCCACCACGACACATCGCCAAACTCGTGATGAAGTCCATTGAAATATCCTCCCACTTCCACTCTGGAATAGGAAGCAATTTGAGCATACCCGCCGGTCGCTGATGTTCTATCTTGACTTGCTGACAGGTTAAACATCTCGTAACAAATTTTGCGACTTCTCGCTTCATATTACTCCACCAGTAATTGTTAGATGTATTTTTGTGCATTTAATTATCATTATTTTATCTCCATATTGTGTTTAAATCTGCATAAATGAGCTTTGAATGCTTTATGTTTATATGTTTTGTAGGAAATTAAAGTCTGGGAGCTTAAACGAAGAAAAACGAACCAAAACGACAATTTTTGGTCAAGGGCTGCGTCACAACAAGCTAGAGCCGCGGCACAGACTCATCCAGAAGCACACCGGTACAAAATGTACCGGGGGCCGCGGCATGCTCATCCTGAGCCGCAGCCCGTAAAGAAAAATGGCGCCTGGGCACAGCGGACATGGGCGAGGGGCGGCACACTAAAGCGGGCGGCCCGCGTGGCGATCCTCTTTTCTGCTCGCGTTTTTGGGTCGTTTTTGGAGCTGTTTTCGACCTAATTCCCGGATGAGTTTTGGAGACGAATGAAGGTTATAAAAGAGCATTGAAGGTCAGAAAAATAATCATCGAAGAGGAGGAGAAAATACCTAGCAGCAAGAAGCAAGGCCAGAGAACGGAAGAAGCCAGTGTTCAATTGTGTTTGATTTTTCTTCCTTATGTTGAATTTGATTCCTTGTATATTGTTTTTTAGCATGTCGGGCTATAACCCTTTTTCTAGGATTGTGATGAAACCGATATTCTGACGGATTAACTCTTGATTTTACATTATTTATATATATTTCTCTTTCCTATTGAGTTTTCCCAATTGTTCTTAATGCATTCAGTTATTTGGCCTATGATTGAATTGTTTTAATTATGCAACTTGAATCGGGAGAGGAGAGTTAGTAGGAAAAATTGGTGAGAATCGTTTTGTATTGTGAGATAGGAATATACTCATAGGAATTACGTAGCTTGTTTGAAGATTCTATACTTTTTGACTATTGTTGAATTAACTCACCTAGGAATAGAGTGATTTATTCACCTCACAAAATTCTATTGTCCTCGGGAGAGGCATTACATTATCTTAGAAATCTTCGCTTTCAATAAATTGGGAAATTACATAAATTATATTAATCAAGATTAATTCGGATTAATCAAGGTGGATTCTCGATCCTAAATTCTTCTCTTATTCGATCTCCTTTCTCCGAATTATTGATTTTATTAGCTATTTTTAGTTTATTGCATTATTTAGTTTTTGATAATTCTTTCACCACCAAATTCGATCGTTCAAATAAAACTAAAATACAAATAAATTTGTAATTAGTACGTCAGTCCTCGAGGGAACGATATTTTTCTCATCACTTTATTACTTGCTTACGACAACGTGCACTTGCGTTCACTAAATTACGTAACAAGTTTTTGGCGCCGTTGCCGGGGACTGATTGTTTTTACTAATATCAATTTCAGTATTTTTAGTCTTAATTTGAACATTATTTTACTTTTGTGTAGATTTGGTTTCATTTGTTTTCCTTGCAGAAAATTCGTTAGTGTATGAGAAAACTTGGAACAAAAGGCTTACTCCCTTTTGATCCCGAAATAGAACGCACCCTCAGGAAATTCCGTGAAGAAAAACACATAATTCCAATTCTAATCACTATGGAGCATAATATTGATCCGAATAACGACGATGTCACTCCATCAGCTTTGGCTCTTCACGATTACGCTCTTCCTCAATTAAATGCCAATCATCCGGGGATCACATGCCCAACCGTTCAAGCAAACACTTTCGAGATTAAACCGGCCGTCATCCAAATGGTCCAAGGTAGTCAGTTATGTGGGTTGGCAGATGATGATCCTAATGCGCACATCTCTGCTTTTCTTGAAATTTGTGATACTTTTAAAACTAATGGAGTCACCGATGATGCCATTCGTTTGCGGCTTTTCCCATTTTCTCTCCGGGATAAAGCAAAAATTTTGGTAAATTCTCTTCCGCCGGGTTCTATCACAACCTGGGCTCAATTAGCACAAGCTTTCCTAGCCAAATTCTTTCCGCCTGCCAAAACCACAAGGCTAAGGAATGAAATTACCACTTTCAGGCAATTTGCGGGGGAGTCACTCCATGAGGCTTGGGAATGGTATAAGGATCTTATGAGGAAGTGTCCTCATCATGGCCTCCCTGACTGGCTACAAATTCAAACTTTCCATAATGGTTTATGCGTTTCTACTCGAACTTTAGTCGATGCAGCAGCTGGGGGAGCCTTGATGGGAAAAGCCATGATTGAAGCCCAAGCATTATTAGAGGCAATGGTCGCGAACGCGTATCAATGGCCGTCCGAATGTACAAATTCTAATCGAGTTATGGAAGTCTCTAGTAACGATCCTATTTCGACGCTTTCTGCCCAAATCGCGGAACTTACCCAACAATTACAATCTTTTTCACATTTTCCATCCGCTAGTAATGTTGAGTCATGTGAGTGGTGCAGTGGTCCGCATTCGAGTGTAGAATGCCAAATGGGAAATCCATTCGACCAAGCTCGGATGGAGCAAGCTCAATTTGTTGGAAACGGAAATCGGCAAAATAATGTGTATCCTCAAAATAACTCTCATTCCCAAAATAATCCGTATTCCAACACATATAATCCGGGGTGGCGAAATCACCCTAACTTTTCGTGGAAAAACGGACAAAATTTAAACCAACCTCAGTATGCTCAACACCAACGGTGTAACACCCCCAAAACCGTATGGGAATATTACACGCCGTAGACCCTTTCCACAAGGATCTACCAGGCTAAACATCCATAAACAACCAAATGCTTGCCCGTCCAGGGTCAAACACTATAATAATACAGACCGTTAAGGTCACTTACACATGAATACACAGACCGATGAGGTCACACAACTCCATCAACAGAACTGACTAAAGCAACATTACCCACACAGGGGTCGAAACCCAATACAGCGGAAGACTGAAATCAACTTCTAACAATACAACACAAATCAAAACAACTCTCGACTCTTGATTAGTATCGCAGCTCGTCATCCACTTGTGCCGATCCTGTGACTGCTCCCCCGAACCAGCATGTACCTGGACGCAAAACAGACATCCACCCCCCGATTACTCGGGGGTTAGTAAACTCCTTTGTTTCTTGGTGCAAGTATAATACGATACGAAATGCAACAAGTAAATAGCAACTACAAATTTAATACGGAAAATCAATTATCAAAATGTTCCCGAGAAGTTTTAGAACTTCGAACTCAAGCAAGAGATATTTGAAAAGGAACACATCATCTCGAGGATTTTTAAAGCAGAAATTCTTCTGGACCTCGAGTCCCAATTTACAAAACCTTTTCGTAAACATTAGGGCCTTAGCCCAATTCTCATTTCAAAACACACTAGTTAAGATATCATTATGAGTCCGAGACCCGTATTTAAAATGTTACCCAAACACTCACTGTTATACGATTGTTGTTCGTACACATCATGTATCGAACTCCGGAGGCCTCAACGGACCTTACCCGGACCACACACAGTGTTCGTACACATCATGTACCGAACTCCGGAGGCCTCAACGAACCTTACCCGGCCACACACATATCGTTCGTACACATCATGTACCGAACTCCAGAGGCCTCGTCAGACCCTACTTGGATCACACACCTTGTTCGTACACATCATGTACCGAACTCCATAGGCCTCGTCAGACACTACCTGGACCGAACTCCAGAGGCCTCGTCAGACCCTACCTGGATCACACACCTTGTTCGTACACATCATGTACCAAACTCCAGAGGCCTCGTCAGGCCCTACCTGGAACACACACACACGTCGACACGTCACAATTCTTAATCATCAAATGTCAAGCCATTCCACATTACACCCAAAGGTATAATCAAGTATGTAAACCAAAACAACACAAATATCATAATTATCACAATAACTCAACAATGACCAATCACACCCGGCACAAGCTTAGATGATTTGCACATCCAACACAATTCCATGATGTTAATTAAGTGAAGGTATTATCGATACCGTCAATCGCTCATAATAATCAATTCATACAAAACATATTCGCTAAGATAAATCAATTCATCATAACCATAACACAACGTCCCTATTCACAAGACACAATTCGTATAGTAAAATACTTGCCTTAATAACCACTACCGAATACTCCGAAGAACACGGTTCGACCGGGAAGCTCGGACCCCGAAGAAGACAACGAACGGAAGGGTTCCGACTCGAGTTCTTCGCGAGGAATCTGACCCTAACATCATACCGTAAATAAATTAACAAACGATCGAGGAAGAATAATCGTAGAACGCTCGGATTCTCTTTGTGGAATTTTATCGAACACCTTCAAGGCGTCGATAAGATACTCAATAAAACGACAAATCCATGACAATCCAACCGTGGAATAACAAGGAATTCGATATAATATAGCTTAACAATCATCAATCCATCACTATTCTGAGTTAGAACGGATTAATCGGAAAAATCGAACAAAATCCCCAAAACTAGATTTTAAGAAAACTTACCCTGATTCGGCCGATCGGAGCAAGTTATGGAATGATTAATCGATGTTATGGACTCAGGAACTTCATGGATTTAACACCTAACAACATCCCTCCATGATCATCAAATCTCCAGCCGCGGAAGAGGATGAAATGAGTGAGAAAAATGATGAAAACCCCGATTGTCCTGCCATATATATACTACTGCCGAACACGGCGCAGCAAACGGCCCACACCAGCGCCGTGTGTCTCGGCCGTATCCGACACGGCGGATCACCCGGCGCAAATCTTGCGCGGGTGCTCGGCCGTGTCTCGGCAGGCTTGCTGGTCCTGGCCGACCCGGCGCAAGACACGGTGCTCGGCAGCGCCGTTTTCCGAGCCGTATCGCACAGGTCCGGCCAGCAGCCTCCAGGCACAAAATGAAGAACCACAACGACCATCCGAACGACCCCGAAACCCGAACCTAAATACGAATCGAAGATACGGTTACGAAGTACTCGCAAATACGAATCTAAGAGCTAAGAAATCACACGATTCCGACCACCCGTAGGCTCGAAATTCGACAACTGAAGTAATTACCCCAAACTTTGGGAAATTACGAAAACGGCCCAAAATGTCCGAAAATCACGATACGTGATCGAATAACCAAACCGAAGTTCACAACAAGTCTAACAAAGTTAAACGGACTTACAGGAAACTCGAAACAGTAATTTCGAACGAGATTCACAAGAATCGAACTCGAGTGCAGAAAAGTCGATAAGAAACACGGAACTCAACAAAACAATACCGAAACGAACTCGGATGACAAAAAGTGCAGAATTAATCATTCTCACAATGATGAAACGGTTCCAAGCGAATCATCAAAATGGACCTCCGCCAAAAAAAGAAAATTACCGGAAATCCGAAATTGCGGATATTACATTCTACCCTCCTTAAAAGAAGTTTCGTCCCGAAACTTAAACCAAGTAGGGAGAAAAATATCCTGCCAGGAAAACTCAATGAGATACACAAGAACCGAAAAATCGCGCCCAACGGCGAAAGGTTACAAGCAGCGCAAAGAAATATACGGCATGAAAACACGCCCCACGACGACTAACACAACGCCACCGACTATGTTTCAAAACAACAACGAGTAATTAACAACACATCACATGCAGACATTTAATCAAAGAAACGCACGCGACAACAAGTTGCACCCGACCACAACGACTATGCGATAGAAACGAATAGAGTATCACGATAGAAATCATTCCGATTCTCATCAACAAGAAAATGTCCGACGTCAAAACATAAACCATTCAAGATAACAGAAAACGAGAATACCGGATATTACATTCTATCATACTAAAAATAAGTTTCGTCCCGAAACTTAAACTAAGGTTATCACAGTGATATGAAACAAAATATAACGACACATAATAAAATACCATGCTCATGACCCCGCGGTCCACTGACACACCTCCGTAGGTTCAACAACTAAACGGGAACTTACACAAAACAAAATATCATTCAACAAGTTCCAAACGTAAAAGCGTCACAAAATACATCTCTACACGAGAAACAATCCATGCAGCGAGTACTAAAAACACCATCACTGGACATCACTGGGCCCTCCGGAAGTAGGAATGGAATTCCGGTCCCTTATCATCTCGGCAACAATCTCGCAGTACTGAACTCGATGCCCCTCGTGTCCACAATTATAACAAGTCACTGGCGGTTTCTTACAATGCGTGCGTTCATGGCCTAGAACGTTACAGTTGAAACACCTCAGAGCATTACCAGAACTCAAAGACACATGCTTGGGTCTTTTAGGTTCCACAGTCGACCGAAAAGGTCCCATACTCGACTGATACAAGGGTTGAGGTGTGGGAATCCCAATTCCCTCACTCCTCGATGCGTCATCAGAGATCTTCTGCTTTTTCACTACCGATACGGACTCGGTAGACATTATAGCCATCTCAAAAGCCAAGGCTCGATCCTGATAGTCCTTCAAGGTTGTACACATAAAAGGAGCCATACACTGCTGAATATGAGGTTTCATACGCATATCGAAATAACGAACCTTATCTGCCTCACTTTTCACCTGATCCCGAACATAACACAGTTGTCAATTGTAATTGACTATTGCTTGAGACACCGACACGTCTCGGGGCGTAGCAGAGAAAAACTCAACAATCCTACGCTCTTTAACAGGCAGCGGACAATACTCGACCTCCATGGAAATCTTGAATTCGGCCTAAGTAGCTATACAATCACTAGGCGCTACGGCCTCCCACCATTGTGCAGCTTCCTTGTCAAGTAGGTATTGGGCGATGGGTACTCTTCTCTCATTGGGGAAAGCTACAGCATCAAATGTTCTGTCCAACTGGAAGAGCCAGTTCTCCTAGCCTAACGAGTCCGAGGAACCTACGAAATGGGGTGGGTGCATTCTCATCACAACTCGTAACCACTTACTAGCTCCGTTATCCTCATCCGGGATCCCGTACCAATGTACGGTCTGATTCATATGCGCCAACTGGTCACCCACCTGACGAAGGATGGTGGCGGCACCCACGTCAACATTACCTCTAGATGATTGCTGCTGATCACCTGACGGGTCATCATGACCGTCCGTACTGAGCTGATTGGCATTCGATAATGAGCGAGTCACCCTCTCACGCTCCTGGTCACAACCACGACTACGACCACGTCCTCGGCCTCGCCCTCTCGGCATACTTAACGGACGACCAATCATAAAAATGCAACCAAACAAACATTAAAACGTCAACATAGGACGATAAAACATCAACTCTAAGTCATCACACAAGTGCACTAACTAACACTGAAATTTTAGAACTTCGTTCAAAAATAATTCACACAGTCATATCAAAAGAGATGTTTGGATTTCACTAAATCAAGCACGGTCAAAACCACACACGTATCGTAGGGACCAAACACTAGCAACAAAAATAAAATATTTCTAGGGTATTATTCAAATGATAACATTTTAAAATTCTCAAGTTTGAAAAAAAATTTAGTGAAAAGAAATTCTTGAAAACACTTTTAATACCTCGGTCGTTTAATCAAAACCATGTATCTCATTATCAAAATTGTTTGATTGAATCTATTTGCAAAAGAACACGTTGAGGCCTCAATTTCGCTAGACGATATCGTCAAAATGACCTTATCAATATGTCATTATCTTTACTAGCATTATACAGGGTAACAACATGTTACCATGCCATCCATCACTAATATATCAACAGAGATTAAATAATCAGTAAAAAGGGGCACGGGTACAACTGTAATAACAAATTACTACCAGGTCAGTCAAAAGTTTACGGCCGTAACAATTAAATAATCAGTAAAAAGGGGCACGGGTACAACTGTAATAACAAATTACTACCGGGTCAGTCAAAAGTTTACGGCCGTAACAACTATGAGCTTACGGCCGTAATGGAAAACATCTTAGGGCCGTAACATCTAGATGCAGGACTGCAGAATTGTCACAGTAGCCCCCAACACACAAACACATAACATTTAAATTCCGAAAATTAGGTTCGTTTTGCAAAACAAGATTTTTCCAAAAATTTTGATTTCCACAAAAATGCTCAAATCAGTAGAGTCGTTCAGGAAAAACGTTTTCAAAGCTACCCGTAGCGGGCATAATTACAACAATCCAAAATAGTCGACATTAAAACCACATGCCCAAATGGCAAACAGGGTCGCCAATTCAATCACATACATCTCATGGCATCACGTTTAAACATGCAACAAAACCATTCATCGGAGTCTCTCGCGAACTCTACCGTGAAACCCATCAAGGTTCACAACTTTCACACCATACCAACCCACATGGTGGTTCAAGGGCCAAACATCAATACATCTAGTTCTATACACATACAGCGTATCCAAGTATCGAATACAACTTCATTACACAACACCGCGTAAATAAAATTATGCACCATAAATATCACACATAAATGAAATCATGAACACAGATATTATGCATAAAAGAGGAGACTTACGTCCACAGGTCGCATGGAGATGATGGTCGCCCACGATACTAATCTCATCCGACAACATATCCAACGCATTGTGTCTACGCACAACTCAACTTGTCACCTGACGACTCGAACGACAAGACAACACATTACTCGACAAATCACGACTTGACTCGACCCGACAGCCTAGGTTTCCGCAACCTAAGCTCCGATACCATAAATGTAACACCCCCAAAACCGTATAGGAATATTACACGCTGTAGACCCTTTCCACAAGGATCTACCAGGCTAAACATCCATAAACAACCAAATGCTTGCCTGGCCAAGGTCAAAAAATATAATAATACAGACCATTAAGGTCACTTACAGATGAATACACAGACCGATGAGGTCACACAACTCCATCAACAGAACTGACTAAAGCAACATTACCCACACAGGGGTCGAAACACAATACAGCGGAAAACTGAAATGAACTTCTAATAATACAACACATATCAAAACAACTCTCGACTCTTGATTAGTATCGCAGCTCGTCATCCACTTGTGCGGATCCTGTGACTGCTCCCCCGAACCAGCATGTACCTGGACACAAAACAGACATCCACCCCCGATTACTCGGGGGTTAGTAAAACTCCACTGTTTTACTAGTGCAAGTATAATACAATACGAAATGCAACAAGTAAATAGCAACTACAAATTTAATACGGAAAATCAATTATCAAAATGTTCCCGAGAAGTTTTAGAACTTCGAACTCAAGCAAGAGATATTTGAAAAGGAACACATCATCTAGGGGATTCTTAAAGCAGAAATTCTTCTGGACCTCGAGTCCCAATTTACAAAACCTTTTTCGTAAACATTAGGGCCATAGCCCGATTCTCGTTTCAAAACACACTAGTTAAGATATCATTATGAGTCCGAGACCCGTATTTAAAATGTTACCCATACAATCACTGTTATACGATCGTTGTTCGTACACATCATGTAACGAACTCCGGAGGCCTCAACGGACCTTACCCGGACCACACACACTGTTCGTACACATCATGTACCAAACTCTGGAGGCCTCAATGGACCTTACCCAACCACATGTACATCGTTCGTACACATCATGTACCGAACTCCAGAGGCCTCGTCAGACCCTACCTAGATCACACACCTTGTTCGTACACATCATGTACCGAACTCCAGAGGCCTCGTCAGACCCTACCTAGATCACACACCTTGTTCATACACATCATGTACCAAACTCCAGAGGCCTCGTCAGACCCTACCTGGAACACACACACACGTCGACATGACACAATTCATAATCATCAAATGTCAAGCCATTCCACATTACACCGAAAGGTATAATCAAGTATGTAAACCAAAACAACACAAATATAATAATTATCACAACAACTCAACAATGACCAATCACACCCAGCACGAGCTTAGATGATTTGCACATCCAACACAATTCCACGATGTTAATTAAGTGAAGGTATTATCGATACCGTCAATCTCTCATAATAATCAATTCATACGAAGCATATTCGCTAAGATAAATCAATTCATCATAACCATAACACAACGGCCCTATTCACGAGACACAATTCGTATAGAAATATACTTGCCTTAATAACCGCTACCGAATACTCCGAAGAACACGGTTCGACCGGGAAGCTCGGACCCCGAAGAAGACAACGAACGAAAGGGTTCCGACTCGAGTTCTTCACGAGGAATCTGACCCTAACATCATACCATCAATAAATTAACAAACGATCGAGGAAGAATGATCATAGAACGCTCGGATTCTCTTTGTGGCATTTTATCGAACACCTTCAAGGCGTCGATAAGATACTCAATAAAATGACAAATCCATGACAATCCAACTGTGGAATAACAAGGAATTCGATATAATATAGCTTAATAATCATCAATCCATCACTATTCTGAGTTAGAACATATTAATCGGACAAATCGAACAAAATCCCCAAAACTAGATTTTAAGAAAACTTACCCTGATTCGGCCGATCGGAGCAAGTTATGGAATGATTAATCGATGTTATGGACTCAGGAACTTCATGGATTTAACACCTAACAACATCCCTCCATGATCATCAAAGCTCCAGCCGCGGAAGAGGATGAAATGAGTGAGAAAAATGATGAAAACCAGACTGTCCTGCCATATATATACTGCTGCCGAACACGGCGCAGCAAACGGCCCACACCAGCGCCGGGTGTCTCGGTCGTATCTGACACGGCGCATCACCCGGTGCAAATCTTGCGCGGGTGCTCGGCCGTGTCTCGGCAGGCTTGCTGGTCCTGGCCGACCCGGCGCAAGACACGGCGCTCGACAGCGCTGTTTTCTGAGCCGTATCTCACAGGTCCGGCCAGCAGCCTCCAGGCACAAAATGAAGAACCACAACGACGATCCGAACGACCCCGAAACCCGAACCTGAATACGAATCGAAGTTACGGTTACGAAGTACTCGCAAAGACGAATCTAAGAGCTAAGAGATCACATGATTCCGACCACCCGTAGGCTCGAAATTCAACAACCGAAGTAATTACCCCAAACTTTGGGAAATTACGAAAACGGCCCAAAACGTCCGAAAATCACGATATGTGATCGAATAACCAAACCGAAGTTCACAACACGTCTAACAAAGTTAAATGGACTTATGGGAAACTCGAAACAGTAATTTCGAATGAGATTCACAAGAATCGAACCCGAGTGCAGAAAAGTCGATAAGAAACACGGAACTCAACAAAACAATACCGAAATGAACTCGGATGACAAAAAGTGCAGAATTAATCATTCTTAGAATGATGAAATGGTCCCAAGTGAGTCATCGAAACGGACCTCCGCCGAAAAAAGAAAATTACCGGAAATCCGAAATTGCAGATATTACAAACGGCAACCTCCTCCCGCTCCAAAAATCTCTCTAGAGGAGGCAATGGCGAAATGAGCAGCTAATACGAGACAGTTCATGACTCGTACAGAAACAGCCCGACCTCAGGGTACTTTGCCAAGTACGACTGAAACGTATCCCAGAGAGAGTATTAATGCCATTGGCTTAAGAAGTGGGAGGGAAGTGTGTGAGCAGCTCAGGAAAAACAAAGTAAGAGGTGAAGATGAGGAGAAGAAAAATTCAGCATTAGGAGAATCACAAATTCCTAAAAAATCGAAATTATTTCCAGATAATCCGATAGCCTATGTGCCGCCCGTCCCGTTTCCACAACATATGCACAAGCAAAAGTTAGACAAGCAGTTCTTTAAATTTCTTGACGTCTTCAAGAAATTGCACATTAATATTCCATTTGCCGACGCTTTGGAACAAATGCCAAGCTATGTGAAGTTTATGAAGAAGATATTATCTAATAAAAGGAAGCTCGGGGAATATGAAACAGTGGCACTGACTGAAGAGTGCGGCGCTATCTTGCAGAAAAAGCTCCCGCCTAAACTGAAGGATCCAGGAAGCTTCACTATATCGTGCACTATTGGAAACTTGTCTTTTGATAGAGCGTTATGTGATCTCGGCGCCAGTGTAAATCTCATGCCTTTTTATATGTTTAAGAAACTAGGAATCGGGGAGGCCAAGCCTACTACGGTCTCTTTGCAACTAGCCGATAGATCCATCAAGTATCCGAGAGGCGTAATAGAAGATGTCCTGGTCAGGGTTGACAAATTCATTTTCCCCGCTGATTTCATTGTGCTCGATATGGAAGAGGATCAGGAGATTCCGATTATTTTGGGTAGACTTTTTTTAGCCACTGGTAGGACTCTCATTGATGTTCAGAAGGGTGAATTGATGCTTCGGCTTCAAGATGAGCAGGTCACATTCAAAGTGTTTCAATCTCTCCCGTGTCCAAGCAGTGTCGAGAAGTGTTCACAAATTAGAAGCTTAGATATTTTTGCGAAAGACACACACCGGGAAAGTTGTCAGTCGAAGTATTCAGAATCTGTGTTAGTTGCTCCGACGTCTAAGAAAAATGTCGAACGAGTCGCGTATCTTAGGCATTTGGATATGTCGTCTTCATCATCCGTTCCTCCACGATCGAAAAATTCTCATGCCATCATAAGTTCATTCATGGAAAAGAAAACTAAGCCGGAAATGAGACGGGTGCCAAGTCAGCTGCAACATGGGTGTTTTGGGAGGTTATTATTGTTCAAGTCTTTTCGCAAAGAACGTTGGAAATCCAAACCAAAAATCGAACTGTTAAAAACTAATGGTCAAAAATTTAATACACATATTAACGGTTCGATGGACTGGGCGGAGTCCAAATGGTATTTGCGAAAAGCAAATTGATTATCAAAAGGTCCAGCTGAAGACTATAAACTTAGCGCTTCTCGGGAGGCAACCCGAGTATTAGTATAGATTTTAGTTTTCTCGCTATTTTCCTTCATTTTAGGAGACTATTTTTTGGCATTTTTGGCTTTGCTATGCTATCTCTCATGTTCTAGGTGTTTTTCCTTTGAAATTTCTGTGCATGAACCTCCAGGGGAATTTTAAGGTAAGGGGCCGCGGCACATAAAGAGCAGGCCGCGGCACACGACAGTTTAAAAATTCTGGAAAACTTCCTGTACTCTGTGCCGCGGCACGAAGATGCTGAGCCGCGGCACACTAACCCTGCACGCCACGGCACCCGTGCGATGAGCCGCGGCACACTGCGAGATCCCCCAGCATGCAAAGCAGCCTGTACTATGGGCCGCGGCTCACTTGATACGTGTCGCGGCCCTTTCCGAGATTTTAAATGGAGCTGGGATGCCCAGAATTCAATCAGCCGAAACAAATAAGGTATCACTTCCAATCCCTTCTACTTCTGCACGGTGCACGGTCACCACCTCCGAATCTCTTCTTCCTCTCATCTTCTTCAATCTGACACAAGGTAATCCTTATTCCTTAAACTTAATTGCAACATGGATTTAGAAGTGAGGTAATGCTCTTTATTCATTGATGAATTTTTTTTTATTTCCTAAAAGTTCTACCAAGATTTTTATCGGAATATGTTGAGATTGTCGATTGATTGATTGTGTTTCATTGATTTGTCATGAACTACTGCAATTTTGTTTGCTGTTGGGGATTGAATTGAATAATGATTACTTTTGTTTTTCAGTTAAGTCTAGGCACGCAAAGTGTTCGATGAAATGCACCAATGAAGACGTTTTTGATCTAAACATCTCCAAATTGTTTGCAACGAACCCTCTTCGTCGGATGAGGCCGATGCCAGTTCCTGAGCTTACCTTAGGGGAGTACTTGACCTTTCTCTTAATGCATATTATCATTTTTTGTCCATTGAGGTCAATGTACATCTTAAGTTTGGGGGGGTACTTTTTAGTTGTTATTTATTTTTTCGTTGTTATTGATTCTAGCCTTGCTTGTCTTCCATGGTATTCTGGACTTTGTTTATATTCGTGAATATTTCATGCAGTCTTATGTAAAACTGATTATATGATACTGATTTCTTTTTGAAGAAACGGATGAATATTGGTCGAGTTCGCATTACGCGATTTTTGTTTCCCTCGAGTATTCATTTCGGTCTGATTTTTGCGTCATTGTGGTAGTCTTGGCATATAAGAAATGAGACATACGTGTTTGTAGTGTCCGCATTACATGAGCTGTCGTCTATACGTTTGGTTGTGCTTTTCACTTATCTAGTCGTCCTGTAACATTAGTCTTGTTGGCTTTGAGTCAGACAGTTTTTCCCCAAAAAATTGAGTAATATTGCATGATCTATGATGGGAAGTATAGTAACTGGGGGTATTCACGTGACCCATTGTTTACTCTCGCATAAAACGACAACCCTGAATAGACGAATGGTTCAGAAAAATCGCATTTCCGATGATGGGAAGCCTAGTAACCGGGGGTATTCACGTGACCCGTTGTTTACTCTCGCGTAAAACAGCAACCTTGAATCGGACGTGCGGGAATAGCTATTCGAGTTTTTTCTCCGCTGTAGAGGGAGACTTAGTAACTAGAAGCATTCATAAGCCCCATGAGTGTCTTTTACGTCAAACGGTTCCCCACTACATGAGAATGGAAATCCACCCTAGGGTTATTTCATGAAACATACCGTAAATTGAAACCTAGTGGCTAACTCGAATCATTATAATGATTATATGTAAGGGAGCGTTGTCCGAGTAATATTATGAGATCTTTGTGTTTTTGCCACGAGACTTTGGGACAGGGCGTGTTGGCTTGTTTAAATCTAAACATTCATATTGGCGGTCGGATCAATTCACGTTTGTTAATCTTTGAGCCTTGATTTTCTTCATGAGCTATTGATTTGCACTAGAAATGTTTACCTTGTGAATCATTGTCCATGATGTGACTCAATGGTACGATATCCGTATTATTATTGGAGATTTTCAGGGTAGTATTGATCAGTTAAGCACTATGGATTTGCACGATTGTCCACGATACTTGTCGTCTTACTTGAAATTGATTTTTGCTTGAGGACAAGCAAAGGCTTAAGTTTGGGGGTGTTTGTTATATGTATTTTTGTGCATTTAATTATCATTATTTTTTCTCCATATTGTGTTTAAATCTGCATAAATGAGCTTTTAATGCTTTATGTTTATATGTTTTGTAGGAAATTAAAGTCTGAGAGATTAAACGAAGAAAAACGGACCAAAACGACAATTTTTGGTCAAGGGCCGTGTCACAACAAGCCAGAGCCGCGGCACAGACTCATCCAGAAGCACCCCGGTACAAGCTGTACCGGGGTCCGCGGCACGCTCATCCTAAGCCACAGCCCGTAAAGAAAAATGGTGCCGAGGCCTCGCAGCACAAGGGCAGGGGCCGCGGCACACTAAAGCCGGGCCGCAGCCCGCGGCGCGGGAATCCTCTTTGCTGCTCGCGTTTTTTGGTCATTTTTGGAGCTGCTTTTGACCTAATTCCTGGACGCATTTTCGAGACGTATGAAGGTTATAAAAGAGCATTGAATGTCAGAAAAATAATCATCAAAGAGAAGGAGAAAATACCTAGCAGCAGGAAGCAGGGCCAGGGAACGGAAGAAGCCAGTCTTTAATTGTGTTTGATTTTTCTTCCTTATGTTGAATTTGATTCCTTGTATATTGTTTTTTAGCATGTCGGGCTAGACCTCTTTTTCTAGGATTGTGATGAAACTGAGATTTTGACGGATTAACTCTTGATTTTACATTATTTATATATATTTCCCTTTTCTATTGAGTTTTCCCAATTGTTCTTAATGCATTCAATTATTTGGCCTATGATTGAATTGTTTTAATTACGCAACTTGAATCAGGAGAGGAGAGTTAGTAGGAAAAATTGGTGAGAATCGTTTTGTCTTGTGAGATAGGAATATACTCATAGGAATTACATAGCTTGTTTGAAGATTCTATACTTTTTGACTATTGTTGAATTAACTCACCTAGGAATAGAGTGATTTATTCACCTCAGAAAATTCTATTGTCCTCGGGAGAGGCATTAGATTATCTTAGAAATCTTCGCTTTTAATAAATTGGGAAATTACATAAATTATATTAATCAAGATTAATTCGGATTAATCGAGGCGAATTCTCAATCTTAGATTCTTCTCTTATTCGATATCCTTTCTCCGAATTAATGATTTTATTAGCTATTTTTAGTTTATTGCATTATTTAGTTTTTGATAATTCTTTCACCACCAAATTCGATCGTTCAAATAAAACTAAAATACAAATAAATTAGTAATTAGTACGTCAGTCCTCAAGGGAATGATATCTTCCTCATCACTTTATTACTTGCTTACGACAACGTGCACTTGCATTCACTAAATTACATAACAGTAATTTTGTTTCAAGTCTTTGTACATCTTGCTAGACCCCGGATGAATGGAGTAAGGGGTAGCATGAGCTTCTCTCAAAATTGAGTTTTTCAACTCGTCATCCGCCGGTACGCATAACCGGTTCTTAAAACGCAAAACTCCATCCTCGTGGACTACAAATCCAGGGGCTTTCCTCTGAGTCACATCATCTCGAATGCGCAACAAAAATGGGTCTGAACCCTGACCCGTTCTGATCGCCTCCTCAAGTGGCGATGAAATCTCTAACATACAAAGTTGCCCTTGCACTCGGTGTAACCAGACCTCGATCTCGGGTCTTAGGAATTCTTGTTGAAGCTCCTTCTGAACTGTCAAACGAGCAAGCATTTGCTCCTGAACGGACTTACAACTCAAGGCGTAGGCGACAACATTCGCCTTGCACGGGTGGTATAGTATCTCAATATCATAATCTTTGATTAGTTCCAACCACTATCTCTAACGCATATTTAACTCCTTCTGAGTAAATATATACTTCAAACTCTTATGATCGGTGAAAAACTGACAGGTGACGCCATAAACATAATGACGCCAAATCTTCAACGTGAATACCACGACTACTAGCTCCAAGTCGTGGGTCGGATAATTGAGCTCGTAAGGTCTCAGTTGCCGTAAAGCATAAGCAATACCTTTCCCATTCTGTATTATCACACATCCGAGACCGTGCCCGGATGCGTCACTATAAACCACGAATCCTTCCGTCCCTTGCGGTAAAGAAGGGACAGGTGCTGAAATTAAATGGCTCTTGATCTCTTCAAAGCTCTGTTGACACGCGTCAGACCACGTGTATCTCTTATCCTTCCGCAAAAGGTTCGTCATGGGTTGAGCGATTTTAGAAAATCCTTCCACAGATCGTCGGTAATAGCCTGCTAATCCGAGAAAGCTTCGGATTTCCTTAACATTCTTCGGAGGTTGCCAATCTCGGATAGCCTCCATCTTCTGAGGGTCGACATGTACTCCATCTGATGAAATCACATGTCCGAGAAATGTCACCTCGGACATCCGGAACTCACATTTGGAAAATTTTCCATAGAGTTGCTCTCGTCTCAACACGTCGAGAACCTGATGAAGGTGAACTTCGTGCTCCTCTCGATCACGAGAATAAATCAAAATGTCGTCTATGAAAACAACCACGAACTGATCCAAATAGTCGATGAAAACCCGAGTCATTAACTCCATGAATACCACAGGTGCATTAGTTAACCCAAACGACATCACTACAAACTCGTAGTGCCCATAGCGTGTTCGAAACTCTGTCCTTGCGATATCCGACTCTCGAATTCGCAATTGATGATACCCAGATCTTAAATCGATCTTGGAAAATAGTAAAGCTCCCTGAAGTTGATCTAAGAGATCATCAATACGGGGTAGGGGATATTTATTCTTGATCGTCACCCTGTTCAACTCTCGATAATCAATACACAAGCGAAATGAACCATCCTTCTTCTTGACAAATAACACTGGTGCTCCCCACGGGGATGCACTCGGTCGGATATAACCTTTCTCGGTCAATTCCTCCAGTTGATTCTTCAATTCCTGCATTTCGGTCGGGGCCATCCGATATGGTGCCTTCGATAATGGGGACGTACCAGGCTCCAACTCTATCGTGAATTCCACATCTCTCTGTGGAGGCAAACTAGGTAACTCATCTGGAAAAATATCGGCGTATTCTCTCACTATTGGGATATCTGCCAACGTCACTGATGGTTTCTCGGTCTTGGTCATATAGCACCAATAACCGACACACCCCTGATTAAGTAATTTCACTGCTTTCATCATATTAATGATTCTTCTGGAACAACTTGGATTACCTCCCTGAAATACACACTCGACTCCATCGTCTGAAATGATAGTGACCATACGCTTACGACACTAAGTATGGCATCGTGACGATCCATCCAATTAATACCCAAGATGACATCGTCTCCAGGTAAGTCTATCATAATTAGGTCTGCCAAACAATCACGATAATTAAACTGAATCGGACAATTCTTACTCTCACGATCTCCGATAATTCTTCTACCGTCAGGTAGTCCAATGACATAAGGTTCACAACTAGTAGCACTATCCAGATGAAGTCTACTCAAGCATGACTCGAAAATGAATGAATGTGATGCACCAGTATAAAGAAGGGTACACATAGGTTGAGATAGAATTTCGAGTGTACCTGAGATCATTCGGGCCTTCGGGTCGTCGGTCCTCTTCATCTCATAAATTCGGGGCTTGCCGGCCCCTAAACTGGATGCTCCCGTCTAAAAATTGTGAGCTCCGCCTTTTGTTGTTCTCATCATCTTAAATGATGCGGACTGAGTGGCCTGATTATGAACAGCTGACTGCTTCGGGGCCTAAGATGCCGTCGGAGTAGGTTTAGGGTCTCATCGGCAGAAATGGGCCTTATGCCCAGCAATTCCATAGTTATTACACATGATAGTCTGCCTCGGACACTTAGTACTGAAATGACCCTGCTCTACACAATTGAAACAGGTGATGGCCGAACTGGCCGCTCGGGACTGAGATTATGCAGGTTTAGGTGCCATAGGAGGTCGCTCAGAAAAAGTAGGGCCCGCACGAGGCTTCTTGAAGGTTGCCTGACTGCCTTCAGACTGATTACGATTCCTTGATTTCTTGGTAGCAGATGAAGGTTGTTGCTTAGCAATTTCCTTAGCAGTAAGCTCATAAGTAAGAGCTTTCTCGATGAATTCGGCCAGAGTGGCGCAATGATGATTAACAAATTGCATCTGCATATGAGGTTTCAATCTCTTACTGAAATACTTGATTTTATCCGCCTCAGAGTGGATAATGGATGAGGCAAAGGAAAGTAGCTCCTGAAATTTCTCGGTGATGGCGAGGACATCATCTTCCGCTGAGGGGTCTGGATTGAGTAATTCTGACAACTTGGCCTCTCTGAGTGGGGCCGGATAATATCTTTCCATCATGATGGTCTTGAACTGGTCCCGAGTGCAAGATCCGTCGGTGGGGTTCAAGGATAGCCACCATGAGTGAGCACTCTTACCCAGATAGTAAGCCGCAACTGAGACTTTGTGTCCCTCAGGACAGTCCACCATAGCAAATAACTTCTCAAAATGTTCAAGCCAGTGAAAAATATCCGCCGGTTCATACGAGCCCTCAAAAGTAGGTGGTCTCTGGTGAGAGATGTCGCCAATTATGTTGCTCACACCCCTCTCTTGCCTCTGAGGTGGCGGCGGAGGAGCCTGTTGATTCTGAGCAGTCGGGTTCTGCATCGTCTCCATCAGACGTGCCATCTGAGTCATCTGGGCCATTATGCCCTGCATAAAAGTGAGTGGATCAACCCGAACACCTTCTGATTGAGCTGTATCTCGGGTATGACTTCTTGACGGTGAATGATTATTTCCAGGTGAATGAGTGGCAGCGTCACTGCTCGTTGAATTAGCATTATTCCTTGCATTCGCGCGTGTATTCACATGAGCTCCCGGGTTTCGTCCCACACCGCGACCTCTTCCCATGCATCCTCTGATGGCTCTCTCCATACTGAAGTAGGAAAGTCACGTGATAATTATAGATCTCGCATGAGTACCACATATGATTATGTTATGAAATGATAATAATGAGCATACGTGCTCTAACACAATGATTACATGAATGATCAACTGAGGTGACATGATTATCTAATGAAATTCTTGAAATGATTATCTTGAACAAGTGAACAAGATTAATGATACGATCCACAAGATCAACAACTGAGTAATGAAATGAACTGAGTGATTAATGAGTTAACATGATCGACATGATCAAAAATGAAAATGATGATTGAAGATTGTTGACTGATGAATGATGAATGAGTGATTCTTATTTCTAGAAATTATACCATGGCGTCAGAAATCTTACAGTTCTTTGGATCTGAGGGGCTTGGCGCTTGCACAGGTCACACGTGACGCGAAAGTCCAATCATACTAGTCTGATGAAGGATGATTTCAAATGAGACATGACTCGGAAGGTAGTATCCAAAACCACGCTCCGATACCAACTCTGTAACACCCCAAACTAGGCGGCTATTACAGTCTGTGGACCCCCGACTAGGACCGACCAGGCGAATGAAAATTATTGAATTAAACAATATAACTGTAGTACCAAACCACATTATATTATCAATTACTCCGATGAGGAGTTTTAAGTATTATACATCCAGGAAATACAGAATACTTTTATATTTTATATGAAGATAAAATATACAACATTGAATAAATGAACATCAAAAACGGAAACTGCAGCGGAAATAAAAATGAAGAAAACATGAACAACTGAAAGGACTGAAGGCCCCTACTAGTATTATTAGAACTCCTCACCGTCAATGTTCTCTTCCCGTGGTTTTGCCTTGCCATGACCTAAAAACAACATCCCAACGGGATCAGTTACACAGAACAACAATCCTCAAGAGTTGAATAAACACAATTATTATATAACTTAGTTATGAAATCAAGCTGAAGAGGGGCATCATAGTACGCGCGTAATGGGACGTGCAAGTGCACAAGACGAGTGTCCGGACACACCCGCACTTGTACCTAATTAGTCTCACGGAGGCACGTTACCGTGTGCACAGTCCATTGCGTCGGTGAAGCCGCATCACATGACTATCGTGTGCCCGACTAAAAATTCCACACATAACCACCCGGCCACGCAATATGAACCCAGAAGGTCACAAGAACGAAAGTGACCAATGGATATTAATGAATAACCATCCGACAAGGGTCAAGAAAGACTCACCGAGATGAAATAATAATGAAATGAATGATAGCTCACTAAATGATTGGAACCATCGTTCCTCGTGAATTGAATGATTAATTTGATAATTACAAGTCTCAATATGATTAATACACTATGAACGAATTATGAATATGAATGAACAAAAACGAAAGGAATGAGTATCCTCTTTTAACCGAGTAAAAATTAACTTACACAATACCGGTGAACAAAGTCCTTCCTCGAACAAATGTCCTAAATAGAAATGTCGGTCGCTCGAACAACCTTGAATAACACAAATACCAACAATCCGCTTAATATACAAATCAAGCATGATCACAACCAACTCAAAACGTCGATACGACAGATCCAAATTCATTGGGGCATTATAACAAACACGTTGTAATCAATCTTCAATTGTTCACAACCAATCTCAATTATATCGATACCAAACCTCCAAGGAGTGATTCAATCCAACAAAACATATTCAACAGAATCAATGATCTGATATGAATACACAATTCGAGATTTCAACAACATCTAATTGAAGCCCCCAAATCCAAATCAACATTCAAAGTGTTCTTCAAATAATCCTTCAATAATCCAATGAATATTCATACAAACTCATAATCATATGTATATCTCTTCATATATCATGATTATAACATCCAAAACATCATATTCCATCTTTAAATCGAAATATAAGGTTTGGAGAAAATTACCTTTGAAGATCCAACCTCTTCGATCCGTCAAAACTAGCGTTAATCGACTTCCTAAGCTTCACAAATGGATAAGGATGATTAAACACGAACACACAAGTGTTTGATGATGAAAAATCTCTCCCACAATATCTCTCTCTCAGAACAAAGATGAAGAAGTGATGAAATGAGCACAAAAATCCCGTTCAAGCCTTTAAATACTGTGCAGAGTTACGGCCGTAACTTCCCAAGTCAACGGCCTTACGACCGTAATATCCATTACATACAACCGTAACAATGTTTCGTCGAAAATCAATAATGCCTGCACTGTCCGGGTTACGGCCGTACCAAAACTACCTTACGGCCGTAACAACAACACTTACGGCCGTATCCTGCCGAACTTACGGCCGTAAGTTGTCTTCGTTGACAACACCTTCCTGCACAAACAAATACATGCTACGGTCGTAGTCTCCAAAACATACGGCTGTACCTTCCTTCTTACGGCCGTAACTAGCATGACTTACGGCCGTAAGTTGTCTTCGTCCAGAAGGACACCAATTCCACGAATGCATGTTACGGTCGTAATGCATGATTAGTTACGGCCGTGACTCACAGCTGGAAATGGCAAAATCCGACAACTCCGTCTTCTCGTTACAAATGATGAATGATCCGACATAATACTTGTATGGATGTAATTAAGTCCAATAACATGCAATAGATGATACTTCCAACACAATACTACCAATCACAATGATTATGACAATACGCTCGTCTCGATTCTCAAACGGAGTTGAATGATGATCGGTAACTAATACATGGCTCCAAGTACGCCCACAATGAATATAAATGAATGAACGTGAATGATGAATGATTAATAATGAGTGAAAAATTACTGAGTGACAATTACTGAATGATAATGAATGAATTTGCAACCAGGTATTACAGATGGAGGAAAGTATGACCTTCTTTCTAGATATTTAGAAGATGTGGAAACCCAATTCAACAAAGAAAACCGAAATGATGACAATGGCGGTGATGACATTATAGACTGTCCTATATTCTCAATGTCTGGGCGACGAATTGGGAAGCAAGAATGTATTGTGGTTGACAAGAGCATCCTTACCAAGGCACACCAATACGTGTTGTTCAATTGCAGCTTAATCGAACCATTTTTCGAGTAAAATTTGCCTTAATATTTATTTATTTTAATATTTGTCATTACAATATATTATTTTCACTTTTACAAATTGTGTGCAGGCGACACAAAATTATTATTGGAAATCAGAATTCTCGCCTTAAGAAAAGAGATATCGAACGTGTTCACAGCGAAAACTTTTCTAAGTGGTTTAAGAATCATGTAAGTTGGTGTATTATTGTATTTTATATTATATTTTGTTGTTTATAATTATTCTTACTATTTGTTTTGCAACATGTTTTTTGATTTGTCAACAGGTTGAAGAAATGTATCAAAATGGAAATGAAATATCAGAGAAGCTGAGGGCATTAGCACGGGCCCTAATCTAGTTGGAAAGCGATATAGGGGATTCATTATTAATGGTTTCGGATTTCGTATAAGCAGAACTGAAAGTCATAGGAGAACACAAAATTGTGGTTTGGTAGTTAATGCACAAACAAGTAGTTTTTCTAGTAGAAAAGATAACAATCTTGTCATTGGAAATGTGGCATATTATGGGATGCTAAAAGACATCATTGAACTAGAATATCCTACTGAAGGAGGAAAAGTTATGATGTTTGAGTGTGATTGGGTGTCACAAGGAAGGGCTCAAAAGTATGAGACAATGGTTTTACTCTAGTTAATTTTTCTATAGCAAGGCAACATAGTGAACCTTTTATACTAGCTTCTCAAGCGCGTCAAGTGTTTTATGTGGAAGATCCAATTGAAAAAGGATGGCAGGTTGTTGTTGGATCAAAACCTTGTGATACAGTTGATATGGATCCAGTTTTAAGCTTAGATGGAGGGACTTCTAATCAAAGTGAGCATAATTATATACCATTGGATGAGAATGAGGAACTTGCTTGGGTTAGGGAAGATGTAGAAGGAACTACTGTTTGACTCTTATATTATGCAGCTAGCTCCAGTTTTACTTTTGTTCTGTTATTTTTCTTATTTTCGCCTTATTTTTTTATGCATCCAGCTTCTTTTCTGAATTTTTTTTATGTAGCCAACTTTTTTTTTATGCAGCCAACTTTATTGTTCACATATATATGTAGCGAACTTATGTTCTATTTTTTTAAGACAGCTTCTGTTTTTTATATATGCTGCCAACTTCTGTTTAGCATTGATCCTATATTTATGCAACCATTATATTGTTCCTATATATATTCATAGTGCTATATTAGTATTATTCTTTTAGCAGATAAAACCAATGATGGCAAAAGATAGTAAGAGCAGCAATCCCAAGCCTACAAAATTTATAGCACCTGGAAAATTAGCTCGTGCATGTGGTCAAAAAACATTAAAGGTCACCACAGATTCTCAAGGTAATGTTATATTTTCTTATTATTCTGTTTTTTTTTGTTCTGTAATATTGATATTTTGGGTTTCCTTTTCCCCCTTCCCCTCCTAAAACATAATGTTAAAACACCTCTCCTGTTCTAATTCATTAGTGCACACAAACACAAGTCAAAATCTAAAAAAGTGGAATGAAGAGCAAGAATATGACTATGCAACAATCACGAAAATGGTAAACCTCTAACTAAACATACACATTAATTTTCAGGACATTCTATATGAAAAAATTATTATGTAATTGTAACAAATTACTTTCTTTCCTTCCAAAAGGTGGAGTTCAAGCTCATACGCTTATTGTGCATTATGGTGAAGACGAGCGGAGAGAAAATGATTTTACTAAAGATAGTTCTTTCTTGGATATATTGAGCATTTGTAGAAAGTTCATTGACATTTTTTCAATTGGTTTCAAAGTCGCGTATGGAGATGGCAAGCCGTTGAGGAATGATAAAGATTTATTTGCTATGATGAAAGAACATGAAGGTGTAGAGTGAATTGACATCTATCTAGATGTGGATGAAATAAGACAGCCATTATTCTTCAAATTGCCAGAAGAGCATCCATCACTTAGTGAATCACGGCATGTTGAAACAAGAAAATATGTTGAAGATAAGTGATTTACATATATTTCAATTAAGTGTGTTATAAATTTTGTTGTAATTCATAAATTAGTATAAATAATAGGCTTTTCATAATCAACCTAAGTAGTTGGATTCAACAAAGAAAATTTATGTTTCACTTAAACAATTTATATTTCAACATGTATAGATTCAACTATCAAATGAAGGAAAAGAAGCATGGAAAAAATAGAACCAACTCTGGACCAACTTTTGTTGTGAATTTAGTTGATGATGTTTCTCCCGATATTGGTATTGAGGCTGAAATTACAACTGAATCAGGTAACCAAACATTCTCTCTATATTTTGTTGTTAATACATGTTAACTCTCGAAACAAACTGATCTCAACCTATACTCTTATTACATAGCCTCAAATAAAAGAAAGAGAGTTAGAGGACCTACTTTTATGCCCAAAGTTTGGGGACAGCCAATGGGTGAGCTAAAACAGGTTGCATTTAATGACTTGGGACAACCAAATGATGAAAAATTTCATGTTAAAGATCGTTAAGGTTAGTACTTTTTATTATAGTATATTTTTCTACCTGCATAATTTCTTTAAGGGTATAATTTTTCTACAATGCTGATATGTTTTATTAACTCATATTATGTAGGCAAAATTTAACTTTCCAGCAGGAAATGAACCTTACATTCTAAAGTCAATCAATAAGAAATGGAAAAGATGGAAAAACTTTGTGAAGACAGAAATTTAACCCTAATATACCTATTGTTGGTCAGTTTCAAACCAACCCGATAGGATAGAAGATGAGCAGTTGAATGCGTTGATTACACATTGGATGTGTGACAAAACAAAGGTACATAGCATATATTTTTATTATATGTCTAACTAGTTTGATTATCATTATCATCTTTTCTTTATTAAATTATTTTATGTTTTTTTCAATTCACTTAGGCAATTAGTGAAAAGAAAAGACAAACACGTGCTGATTTGAAATTACATCATCGCATGGGCAAGAAGAGCTATGCATTAGTGAGGGAAGCTTGGGTAAATTTCCCTTCAAAGTAATATATTTCTTCAATTTATGCATCATTTTATAATTTCATATCTAACACATGTGCAGAAAAAGAAGAACGGAAGATATCCAACTAGAGATGAATTATTTAAAGAATGTTATTTTGTAGAGGACGATCCAAATATAAATTCTGTCATAAAGGAAGTTGTTGTGAGTTAATTTATTTCACTTTATTCAACTTGTTAAATTTGTTGACCACTTAATAATATATGATAGTTATAGAATCAGATGGAACAACTAGAAGAAGAGAAACTTCAAGATGAAGAGGAACTTGAACCTGTGAACTCAAATGATATCAATTCCTATCCCAAATCAAATGACTCATTTGCAAATGTAATGGGGAAAGAAAAAAATGGATATGTGCGTATGGTTGGTTTGGGAGTTAATCGATCTGATTTATGCGGGCCACTTCCAAGTCGTGATGCAAGTTACAGACTTGCCATGGAGTACAAAGAGAAATATGAGGCTTTAGCAGCTGCACGAGAGTCTAAACACAGTAATGCTCCATTATCATCGTCAAATAATCAACAATCATCAGCATCAACTTCACGCTCAAGGCAATTTCGGGTAAAAAACATTATTCTATTGATTAATATATTTAATATGTGAATGAAGGTCTTAAAAAGATAGCTACTCAATGTTATACAGGTGCATTCTAGAGTTGTTTTAAAGAGTTTGGAGGATATAAATGAAATTGTTGCAAGTGGCTATGTTAGTGATATGAATTCTATAAGAGTAAATGGTGAAGAGTTGGGATCTGGGTGGTTCGAGATAACTGATCAATGTCAATTTATAAATGATGTACGTTTGCTTAAACCTTATGATTACATACAAACGATAGGAGACTCTCTTGGAGCACCTGTTGCGTGGCCTCTATCTTTGGTATGTATAAAAAAGTTTCCTTTTAATACTCCATCTTTATTGTTCCAGTTTTATTGGAAATGCAACTTATGTTCTGTTTTTTTATGTAAGAATAAGAACATATGGAAAATGTTGTATCTATTGATAGGATCTACAGGAAGTAATAAGCTGTAAGAAAGCTCAATGTGGTCTGTTAACATTGTAAGAAAATGTTCTTTTATGCGATTGTAAACGGCATTTTATATATAATGTAAGCTCACTGTTTTTTATTGACAAAATGCTATTTTCTTACATTATAAGAAAGCTCAATGTTTTATGGGATTGTAAGAAAATGCTATTTTAACTAAAAGAAATAGGTTGTTTACATTATGTTTGTTTTTGCTTTGCTTAATTTATGTGATTGGCAGAGGCTTACATTAATTAAAAATCTTTGCTTTGCTTTAAATAGAATTATGCTTACATTAATTTTTTATTTGCGTACATTATGTTTGTTTTTGTTTTCTTTTAACATTTGATACTTTATGTTGATTTAACAATTGACTAAAAATGTTTTTTTTTACATACAGGTTGCTTTGGAAGAAAGTGAAGTTTGATGCACCATATATGTGATTGGCAGAGGCTAGAGAAATCGTATATTAGTGGGGATTTTACGTTTTGTTTCCACTATTAATATTTTATTGGTAGGACATGGATGAAAATGCTAATTGCTACAACATGTGGTTTTTTTGGCTATTTTTGGAGATGAACTCATATATCCAACATGTGATATTTTTTGTTGACTTTAGTATATATGTCTTGGTTTTGTATGGTGGAGAAAGAAATTTTGTTGTACATGTTGGCATTTCATTAACGTAAACAAATTTGTTTTTGTTTTGTTGAATCATGAATTAGATGAATATTTATTGCGCTAGACAATGAATTTTTAGTTTGTTGATTGTGAACAGGTTGATTAAATAGTTAGCATTCTCTTAAATAGTTAGCATTCTCGTTTGAACCTGACTATATATATATATATTTCCTAAATCGAGTAAGTAAAAAATTGTAATATATTAATTAATAATATATCTTCCAAATATCACGTAATTAATAATATATTTATATATATATAAACTTTTGCGACACTTATTTGTGTCTAATGAAACCTGCGCTTGTGACACTTATATGTGTCCAATAGAATTTGTTCTTGCAATACTTATTTGTGTCTTATAGAAATTAGTGCAGATACAATTAAGTGTCCCAAAATAAAAATGTAAGGATGTTTATTTGTGTCTAGTGATACTATTCAAACATCTATAAGTGTCTCAAAAAAAATATAGGGACATTTAATTATGTTCTATAAATCATTTAATGACATATATAAGTCTCAAATAAGATTATATTTAGGGACACTTTAAATGTCTCAAACAAGTATCCCAAAACTTAACGCGACCCCTTATCTAGCAACACTTGCATAAGCATCCCAAAACTCAAAAATGTCCCAATATGTAGATATTGGGACACTTTGGCATGTCCCGATATCCCATTTTTGTTGTAGTGTCTGTAATATCCGGATTTATTATTGTGTATTTCATCTGTATTTTAACCCTGTATTATTCGGAATTGTGATCTTGATAATGGGAGTATGATATTTCTCACATTTGTATCCTTGTACATAAGTATAACAACATGCAAAATTTCTCATGCAAACTCGTGATAGCGCACGCTAAGAATGTAGCTTAATGTGTGTTATCGGCTACAACTAGCGCACGCTACGAATGAAGAATTGCGTGCGCTAGGCAGTCAATTCTTGAGCTAGACGGCTAGCACATGCGCCAGCCGGACATGGGTCCGGATAAGATTCCCGCGGGCAGAACTGGACAATTTTGGAGTCAATGCTTATTAGCGTGAGCTAAGGAAAGTAGGATAGCGTGCGCTAATCGGCTAATGTGCAGAAATGTTATAAATGGGACAGCAACCCATTTTACTTGGTTTACATTTCCTTCGAGTATCCTTCGTTCTTGAGAGACCATAGAGCATTATATCCTCCTTAAACACTTAGACCACCTCTACTTGATTCATTAGAAATTGGATATCACTTGTGATTGATCATTGAAGTGGAGTAGCACCTTGGATTAGCACACAAACAACCGGTGTTGGATTCTACCTTTTTGGCTCAATGATTTCTTCATCTTAAGGTTCGAGCTTAGCAACATGATTGATCGAAGGGGACGACCTTTGAGTATTTTGATAGTCGTGGAAGTTTTATTCTTGTCATCGAACCGAGGCAAGTACTCTAATTAGAATTGTTTATATTATGACAGTTATATTGTGATTGTATTGTGTATATGTGTTGTGATTAAATGTCCACCATGCGTTGATCCGATAGGAATCATCATGGGAATCTATAGCTGTGTGCGCTGGATCGTTGGACAGGTAGTTCCACCATGTATTGGTCCGACAGGATCATCATGGGAATCTATAGCTGTGTACGCTGGATCGTTGGAATACCATCAGTATGTTGAGACTGTTGTGATGTGATAAGTGTTGTTATTTCTCGTTGGAGAAACTTGTTATGATGATTGTTGATTACATCATTGTTGTATGATTATTGCACTTGTACTAGCATCGTTGTGCTAACCCCTTCGGGGGTGAACATTTGTTTATGTTCAGGATCCAGGAGAGCGGGGAAACAACCACTAGAGCTGCATGACGACGAGGGTGCAGAGTGATGTTCCATCCGGATTTATTGTTTGTTGTTGGTTTTTTTAATAAGTACTCCAGTACGTCGTAATTTGTGATGTTTGGATTTGAGTGCTGTATTAATATTCTACTTTTGTATATTTGTATTTTTGGTATCGAACCAGAAACTGTCGTAATGTATTTTCAGTGATTTCATAATTTGGTATATGTCATTGTCTTTTCATTTATTTAGCCTTGTAAATTCTTATGTAAAGGATTTACGGCACTGTAATATTCCTGAAAATATCGGGGGTGTTACAGAATATGGTATCGGAGCAAAGATTATGGATATCTTGGCCATTGGGTTAAAATAGGGGTCGTATACGTCTTTTGAGATAACCAGCCGTGAATAACATCACTGTACTGCCTACGTCTTCGTGCGAATGGTGGTTGTAAGTTCCCAAACTCTATCTCATCCTTTACATGTTGTATTTTTTTATACTTGAACATTAGAACGATATTGTTTCCTGTGTATTGAGTATTTATGCTTTCAGTATGTTGAGAGGTGGACGTGGACGTGGTCGCGGTCGCAGACGCGGACGAAGGAATGCCAAAAGAGAAGCTTCGCCTTCTAATCAGGCCAACCACAGCTCAGGCGAGCCACAGAGATCTATTAATAATGAACCGGAACTTGTTGTGCCCGAAATCCTTCGTCAGGTGGTGAACCAGATGACTCAGTTCGCCCAGGTCATGGACCGAATGCAGGTGGTGGTGGGATTACAGCAGGGAGATAGACATCAAGGGATCCGAGACATTGGAAATCGAGGTGACCGATGGCTGCAAGAGGTGTCGAAGATGCAACCACCCAAATTCGACGGCTTTTCTGAGACTCTTACATGGGACCATTGGTTGAAGGAATTGGAGAAAATCTTTGCCGGAATTAATTGCCCAGACGACCGGAGAGCCTCTATTGCTCAGTACTTTCTGATAGGGGAAGTATCCGAGTGGTGGAAAGCCATCCGACCAGCAGATCATGATGCTGACTGGACAGAATTTAAATTGATGATGGAAGCTCAGTACTACCCTCGTCCTGTGAGGGAAGCCAAAGTTCGGGAGTTTTTCTCCGCTCAGCCGTCAGACGAACCTGTATCCCAGACAATTAAGACGTTTAACCAACAGTTGGCATTCGTTCGACATCTGGTCAAAACAGATGCAGAAATGATGATCTATTTTGATATGAGAATGAAACCAGAAATCCATAGGTACATGTCCAGTTTTGAATGTACCACTCTCCGTCAATACAAGGATAAGGTGTTGGCATATGAGATCAAGTAAGCAGCAATGGAGAAGTTTGCAGAATCCAAGAAGCAGAAAGTCCCTGATAGTTTCACAGAGCACAAGAGCAGTGGGCCCCACAAGGCCCAGTCATCCTTTCACCCTTTCAAGACACCTCCGCACCCATCTAAGAGCAGAAATAATTTCGGAACAATGTCAGCCACGACGGATACAGCTAGGAGGTGATTTAACTGTGGTCGCCCAGGTCACCTTTGGCGTGATTGCTTGCACACTCCAGTTACATGTTTTGATTGCGGACAGGAAGGGCACCGTGCGACGTTTTGCAAGGATGCCACCAAGTTCAATGGAACCGTACATCACAGCCAGTTCAGAAGGAAGCTAGTATCCAACAGACGCAGCAAAGTGTTCAGATGCCTTAGAATTTTGGCCGCGGATGAGGCAGAGGACAGTGGGACCGAAAGGGTACATCGAGTGCCGAATCTGTTCCCCCACGTCTGTACGAGATGAGGAGAACAGACGATCAGGATGCTGCTGTCGCGTCAGGTACTGTTCAGATCCTTTCCCAGCCAATTAGCGTTTTATTCGATGCAGGAGCTACGCATTCATTTATATCCTCATCTTGTGTAAAACGTTTGAATATTTCTTATTTTCATAAGTGTGAACCTTATGTTGTTGGTTTACCGAGTGGAGAGAGAATTGTTGGAGACTTAGAAACTAGATATTTCCCAGTATCGTTTGGAGGCAGAGAGTGGCCCTCAAATCTGATTGTGATAGAAATGCAAGGAGACGACCTGATACTCGGAGACGATTGGCTTAATCGATATGGAGCTATTGTAAACTACCGAAGGAGGAATATCTCGCTAATCGCTGACGGTGGTTCCGAAATATTGTTTGAAGGATGGAAACCAGGAAGCTCAGGAAAGTTGATCAAGGCGATGAAAGCTGTCAAATTGTTGAAACAGGGCTGTACCGGATACTGGTGCTATGCAATGAAGAAAGAAGACGAAATTGTAGAACTTTCATCTATTCCTGTTGTGAACAAATTTCCGGATGTATGTCCTGACGAGTTACCTGGACTACCTCCATGACGGGATGTAGAATTCACCATTGAGCTGGAACCCGGAGCTACACCAATTTCTAAGGCGCCGTATCGTATGGCACCTATTGAGATGTACGAACTGAAAAAGCAGCTGGAGGAGTTACTGGACAAAGGCTATATCCAGCCAAGCATTTTGCCCTGGGGAGCACCAGTTCATTTTGTCCGGAAGAAGGATGGATCAGTTCGACTGTGTATTGACTATCGAGAGCTGAGCAAAATGACGATTAAGAACAAGTATCCGTTGCCATGGATTGATGATGTGTTTGACCAGTTACAAGGAGCAACAATATTTTCTAAAATCGATCTGAGATCAGGATATCATCAGCTGAGGATTAAGGAATCTGATGTTCCGAAATCAGCATTCAGAACTCGCTACGGACACTATGAGTTTGTAGTGATGCCGTTTGGTCTCACTAACGCACCTGCTGTATTCATGCAATTGATGAACTGAGTGTTCATCGAATATTTGGATAAATTTGTGGTTGTGTTCATAGATGACATTCTAGTTTATTCCAAGAGCACGGAAGAACATGCGCAGCATTTGCGGATAGTATTAGAACTTTTGAGAAGCGAGCAATTGTACGCCAAACTTTCTAAGTGTGAATTCTGGCTAAAGGAAGTAATGTTCCTCGGCCATGTGGTATCAGCTGAAGGAGTCCGAGTAGATCCTCAGAAGATCGAAGCGGTTATGGATTGGAAGCCTCCAAAGAACGTGAAAGAAGTCCGGAGTTTCTTAGGACTTGCTGGGTATTATCGTCGGTTCGTGGAAGGGTTTTCCAAATTTTCCTGCCCACTTACTCGACTACTGCAGAAAACACAAAAGTTTGAGTGGAACGAGTTGTGCCAGAACAGCTTTGATGAATTGAAGAAGAGATTGACGACAGCACCGATTTTAACACTTCCACAGGGAACTGGAGGATTCATAGTTTACAGTGATGCTTCGAACCGAGGATTCGGGTGTGTATTGATGCAGAATGATAAGGTGATTGCTTATGCGTCACGATAGCTGAAACCTTATGAAATGAATTACCCAACGCATGATTTGGAGCTAGCAGCAGTAGTTTTTGCTTTGAAAATCTGGAGGCATTACCTGTTCGGGACTCACTGTCAGATCTTTACGGATCATAAGAGTCTCAAATATATCTTCAGCCAGAAATAGTTGAACATGCGGCAAAGGAGATGGCTGGAACTTATTAAGGATTATGACTTGGAGATTCTTTATCATCCAGGCAAAGCAAATGTAGTGGCCGGTGCACTTAGCCGCAAGCCTGTTTCTCTCTAGATGCTGGAGACTCTGACCTCCCAGCTCAGCATTCAACGAGAGATGATTCGAGAAGGAATTGAAATGTGGTTACAAAGAGTCCAAGGACAGCTGTGCGTGATGGAAATAACTTCATCATTAACCGAAGAAATCAAATCTATACAGGCAGATGATCCTCTGATGATTCGGTTACATGATGAAGTGATCAAGGGAAAGGCCCCCGGATTCATAATTCATGATGATGGAGTTTTGAGATTTCAGAACCGACACTGCGTTCCTGATGTCGATGTTCTGAAACAGACGATTATGAAGGAAGCTCACAGCGCACCCTATTCTATTCACCCGGGCACCAGTAAGATGTACAAGGACTTGAAGTAGAATTTCTGGTGGGGCAACATGAAGAAATATGGAGCGGACTATGTTTCGAAATGCCTGACTTGTCAGCAGGTTAAGATCGAGCATCAACGACCTGTCGGGATGTTGAAGCCGCTCCCGATTCCTGAATGGAAGTGGGAGGACATATCGATGGACTTTATCACTAGTATGCCGAGAACCAAGATAGGAATGAATATGATTTGGGTGATAGTTGATCGTTTAACCAAATCAGCTCATTTTTTAGGCATTAAGGACACATGGGGACCAGAGAGGTTGGCACGAGTATTTATTTCAAAGATAGTCTGATTGCATGGTACGCCGAAGACCATTATTTCCGACCGAGACGGTTGCTTTGTATCGCATTTTTGGAAAGCAGTTCATAAGGCCTTGGGGACCGAATTGAACTTCAGTACAGCTTATCACCCGCAGACTGACGGACAATCCGAGAGGACTATTCAAACGGTGGAAGATATTCTAAGGGCTTATGTCTTATATTGGTCAACCGACTGGGAAATTCATCTACCGTTGATTGAATTTACCTACAACAATAGTTGGCATGCTTCCATTAAGATGGCACAGTTTGATGCCTTGTACGGGAGAAGATGCAGATCGCCCCTATGTTGGGACGATTCATCAGACTTGATCGGGACAGAACTAGAGTTGATTGTGCAAACATGAGAGAAGATAGCCTTGATTCGTGAAAGGCTGTTGACCGCCCAGAGTCAACAGAAATCTTATGCAGACGTACGCCATCGCCCATTGGAGTTCAGTAATGGAGACCATGTGCTTTTAAAAGTTTCTCCTACTCGGGGAATCTTTCGTTTTGAGAGAAAAGGTAAGCTGAGTCCAAGATATATCGGACCATTCGAGATCTTTGAGAGAGTTGGAGAGTTGGCATACAGATTGCATTACCGCCATCATTGAGCCATGTTCATAATGTGTTCCACGTATCCCAGTTACGGAGATATATATCGGATCCTAGTCATGTCATTGATTTCGGTGAAATCGAAGTCGCTCAAGATGGAACATTTGAAGAAAGACCGGTCAAGATACTCGAGAGTCGAGTTAAGCAATAGAGGAACAAACCAATCGTTTTAGTCAAAGTTCAGTGGTCACGCCACGGAGTCGAAGAAGCCACTTGGGAAACGGAAGATAGCATGAAGTCCAGATATCCAGAGTTATTTTCGTCTTGAGTTTCGGGACGAAAATCCTTTTTAGTAGGAGAGTATGTAATATCCGGATTTATTATTGTGTAGTTCATCTATATTTGAATCCTGTATTATTCGGAATTGTGATCTCGATAATTGGAGTATGATATTTCTCACATTTGTATCCTTGTACATAAGTATAACAACATGCAAAATTTCTCATGCAAACTCGTGATAGCGCACACTAAGAATGTAGCTTAACGTGCGTTATCGGATACAACTAGCGCACACTACGAATGAAGAATTGCGTGCGCTAGGCAGTCAATTATTGAGCTAGACGGCTAGCACATGCGCCAGCCAGACATGGGTCTGGATAAGATTCCCGCGGGCGGAACTGGACAATTTTGGAGTTAACGCTTATTAGCGTGTGCTAAGGAAAGTAGGATAGCGTGCGCTAATCGGCTAATGTGCAGAAATGTTATAAATGGGACAGCAACCCATTTTACTTGGTTTACATTTCCTTCGAGTATCCTTCGTGCTTGAGAGACCAGAGAGCATTATATCCTCCTTAAACACTTAGACCACCTCTACTTGATTCAATAGAAATTGGATATCACTTGTGATTGATCATTGAAGTGGAGTATCACCTTGGATTGGCACACAAACAACCAGAGTTGGATTCTACCTTTTTGGCTCAGTGATTTCTTCATCTTAAGGTTCGAGCTTAGCAACGTGATTGATCGAAGGGGACGACCTTCGAGTATTTTGATAGTCGTGGAAATTTTATTCTGGTCATCGAACCGAGGCAAGTACTCTAATTAGAATTGTTTATATTATGACAGTTATATTGTGATTGTATTGTGTATATGTGTTGTGATTAAATATCCACCATGCATTGATCCGACGGGAATCATCATGGGAATCTATAGCTGTGTCCACTGGATCGTTGGACAGGTAGTTCCACCATGCGTTGGTCCGACAGGATCATCATGGAAATCTATAGTTGTGTGCGCTGGATCGTTGGAATACCATCAGTATGTTCAGACTGTTGTGATGTGTTAAGTGTTGTTATTTCTCATTGGAGAAACTTGTTATGATGATTGTTGATTACATCACTGTTGTATGATTATTGTACTTGTACTAGCATCGTTGTGCTAACCCCTTCGGGGTGAACATTTGTTTATGTTCAGGATTCAGGAGAGCGGGGAAACAACCATTGGAGCTGCATGACGACGAGGGTGCACAGTGATGTTCCGGTCGGGTTTATTATCTGTTGTTGGTTGTTTTAATAAGTACTCGAGTACGTCGTAATTTGTGATGTTTGGATTTCAGTGGTGTATTAATATTCTCTTTTTGGATATTTGTATTTTCTGTATCGAACCAGAAACTGTCGTAATGTATTTTCAGGGATTTCATAATTTGGTATCTGTCATTGTCTTTTTATTTATTTAGCCTTGTAAATTCTTATGTAAAGGATTTACGGCACTGTAATATTCCTGAATATATCGGGGGTGTTACAGTGTCTGCAACGGGCAATACTCTGCCTCCATGGCAGTCTTAAACTCAGCCCACGTAGACGTACGATCTGCAGGCACTACAACCTACTACCAGTCTGCAGCTTCTTTATCGAGAAGATACTGAGCAATAGGTACTCTTCCCTCACCAGGACATGCCTCCGCATCAAATATTCTTCCCAACTGGAAGAGCCAGTTCTCCTAGCCTAACGAGTCATAGGAACCTGCAAAATGAGGTGGATGCATTTTCGCCACATCTCGCAACCACCTACTAGCTCCATTCTCCCCTTCGGGAGGCTCATTCCGGTGCACTGCTTGAATCATCTGCACCAACTGGTCGGCCACCTGACGAAGGATGGTGGCGGCACCCATATCAACATTACCTCCAGCTGATTGCCCCTGATCACGCGACTGGTCATCCCAATAATATCATGACAATAATATCCATACAGGATAAGCAGCTGAGTACAAGCATTACTGCTACAATTGATAAAGTTTACGGTCATCACGTATGGACAATACGACCATTTAGATATAAATCAAACAACCGATACAGAGCACATATACGTCTATAGCAACAAGGTTACGGTCGTGACAGTCACAAGCTTACAGCCGTAACAACAAACAGCTTACGGCCATAACGACACCCATCTTACGGCCATATAAACTAGATGCAGAACAGCACGATCAACTCAGCAGCCTCAAAATGGCTCCGAAGGTTAATGAACAACTCCTAACAATGTATTCCGACACTAAGAAATACTGCAAAATTCTCCGATGAGTATAACAATACAACAAACTTGTTGCAACGACTAAACCTCAACACACAAACACATTGAATGTTCTTAATTCCGAAAATAAAATTCGTTTTGCAGATTGAAAATTTTACAAAATCCTTTCAACGTATCAAAAAAAATGACGGTAATATTTTACAATGTTCGAAGTACTTTAAACACATCTTTCAAATACCGTCTGAAGGTGTCATTTGAAAATACATGACAAACTCGTCAAAGTTCAACCAATTTCAAAATCCATACAAAATTTTGTTTAACTGTACCGTCAAAATATTTTTGGAAATCGATTTTTCCATAAACATACTCAAGCCCATGAAATCTCTCGTAAAACTATTTTCAAATCTACACACAGCGGGCATGATTACAACTATCCAACAATAATCAAACTTAAACTACATGCGCATCTCGCATTCAACATCACCAATTCGAACAAATACAACTCGTGAATACCAAGTTTAAACACACGTCAAAACCATCCATTTGAGTTTTTCAACAAACTCTGTCGTCAATACAATTCCTGGAACACATCAAGGTTCACAGTTTTCACATCATACTGAACCATTTGGTGTCCAAACCATCAATACATTCAGCTCAATACACAAGCGATAAATCACAAGTATCAATCACAGATTTTATCACACAACATGCACATAATTGAAATTATGAAACACAGATATCTCACATAAAATAGGAGACTTACACGCACAGGTCGCACGAAGATGACGGCCGCCCCCGATACTAATCTCAAGTGGCAACTTAGATGACATACTGAGCCAATGCACAACTCAGATAACTCGACAACTCTGGTGACCTAACAAGATATGACTCGACAAATCACGACTCGACTCAACCCGACAGCCTAGGTTTCCTCAACATAAGCTCTGATACCATAAAGGTAACACCCCCAAATCCACATGGGAATATTACATGCCGTAAACCCTTCCTATTAGGATATACCAGGCTATACATCACAGAATGACCAGAAGCTTGACCGACCGGGTAACAATATAACAAAACGGACCATTAATGTCATATACAAGTAAACTTCATGGACCGATGAGGTCGCACAACTCAATTAAACAAAATAACTCTTTACAACATTACCCACGCAGGGGTTGAAATACAATACAGCGGAAGACTAATTACAACTTGACAGCATGACAAAACCAAACAGAACTCTCACTCTTGATTAGTATCGTAGCTCATTATCTCCCGTGCCGATCCTGTGACTGCTCCTTCGAACTGAGTATACTGAAATGCATGAAAAGCATTTCCCCCATTTAAGGGGTTAGCATTTGAATGGCTAGTACAAGTATCATACTATACGAAATGTAACAAGCAAATAGCAACCACGAATCAGATACGACAATCAACTACCACAACATTCCTGATAAGTTTAGCAAAAGAAAACAAGCTATGAAGCATTTGAAAATAAAATCATCATCTCGGGAATTTTTTAGAAATACGAACCATTAGGACCTCGAGTCCTGGAATCCAAAACCTTGCGAAAATCTTAGGGTCTTAGCCCAAATCTCAAATTGTATTCCACCAGTTTATAGTACGAAAATATTTCCATAAATCTCGTGGGGCTCGGCCCAACATTCTTTTTTTTTAAGAACTTTCTTTCAAAACTTTGATTTGCAAAACATGATTTGTGACACCGTGATCCCCTGTCACGTGTCTCCGTAGGTTCAACAACCCGCACAAACTTAACCAACCACAACAATCACAACGATCAATCTTGCTCATGACTCCGTGATCACTTGCCACGAGTCTCCGTTGGTTCAACAACTCACAAGGATTGAGCCAACACAACAATCACAACAACCAATCCCGACATCGTGAACCTGTGTCATGTGTCACCATAGGTCCCATCGAACCTGCACGGTTGGATGTACTGTGTCCTAAACCCATGTACATGTGCCATGTGTTATCGTTGGCCTCGTCAGACCCGCACGATTGGACCTCAGCACCACATACTAAGTTCTGATCCCATGGACCTGTGCCACGAATCCTTGTAGGCCCCGTCGAACCCACACAAGTAAACTTAGCATTCCAGCACACAACATCCACATTCGCATCACACCAACACGTTCACAATCAATCAACCAACTTGTGTAGCACGACTCCACACAACTATCACACATAGCGCAACCTCAATAATCAAACCGTCACCAATAACACATAATCAATCATAACTCATGATTGAAACACAACACATTGCACAACCACGTGTACAACCAACCAACAAGATTATCTCAACCCTGCATACATAACACAACACACAATACACATCCCAAGCGTAACATAAATCCGACACGGAGTTACAACCATCATGATTCCTAGGGTATGAACAATCAAGTACAACATAATGAACACGGAGTATTTATTGCAAATAGTTCATATCTACTACGATTGGTTTGTAATGACGACATATGAAATATATATACTCATCGAGGTAATTCAGTCATCGTAAATCTAACATGTAACCTCTATTCACAAGACACAAATCGTATAAACATGATACTTGCCTCAATGATCGATACCGAACTCCAACGAATACGGCACAACCGTGAAACCTCGAACACCTACAATCCTCCAGGAGAAACAACGAAAACACGATTACTACAAGTATAACGACCGAAAACCATGAGAAACACACCCTAAAATCAAAGGTAAAACCCGTTGAGTCATTTAATCGGACATTAAATGCTCAAGGTTCTCTTAGAACACAAAAATCACGGTTGGACTCCACCAGATTCGAGATATGGATATACAATTCATAGAACATGATTAATAATACCCAATAACACCATCTAAACCACTAAAATCGGATGCCAACAAAATCAAGAAGAAATCCCGAAGGTCAACCCTAGGAGATTACAAGAAATTACCTCGATCCGGACGAACGAATTGGAGGATGATGATAGACACGAATCAAGCTTCCCATATTAATGAAGATTGACTCTTCAAACTCAAGAATCACCTCCGACCCCAAAAATCCCGAAGAGAAACGAAAGAGGGGAAAAATGGGGTTCTGCCCCGCAAAACAGGCTGGTGCTGGTTTATATACCAGCAGCATGTTACGTCCGTAATAGGCATTCCCTTATGGCCATAACTAATCCTCAAAACTCACTGCCCAAAATGCAAGGGTTCATTACGGCTGTAACAACAACTTTACGGCCGTAACAGCAACCATTTTACGGCTGTAACACATGACACACTTACGGCCGTAACTATCATGGCTGTACACATCAGGGATTCCCAACAACTGATGACTGGGTCAGACATTTGACAACATCCTGATGAACAAATTAAAAACTAGCAAGTGTACGAATCACTTTTGTAGGAAGCGGCAAGTAACTCCGAGGTCGATCTCACAAGGAGTTGGAAACGATTTGAAGTTCAATAATGTTTGGCAAAATAGTCGAATTAACAATAATAAAGTAGATTTAAATAATGTGAATGATTCGATTGAGATGTAAGATCGTAAACACAAGTGCGGAAAATTAAATTAATAGCTAAGCGTTAAAAACACCGAATTTAAGGTTGGATTTTCTAGAGGTTACAATTATGAGAAATATATGGGAGTTTAGAATCACCGACACATACGTAATAAATCATTAGTTTCGATACTCAAATAATTAATGGTTGGAAATCATTGATTGCTCACAATTAAAAGAAAACCGTTTGATGGCGGAAAATCTTAAAAGTCGCAATTGCTCTATTCAATTATAAGAGAAACTCCTTTGATGGGGAAGAATCCTTAACTAACAATGGATTAGCCGACTACTTTTGATGAGGTAACTCGCCAAAAGATCATAGAAAAAGGCTCAAGAACATTCACAATCACTTCTACCGGACCATTTGATGGCGAAGACCGATAAATACCCTCGTATATCTCAATACTAGCAACTTAGAATCAAGGTTTGATGATCTAAATCCTAAGTTCTCTTGTGTCTAAACAATATTTGTGCTCAATATTCTCAAGAACACCGAGCAAAATGATAGAACAATGAAAGAGGAACAATCGCAAACTCATACCCGGAAAATCAATCAAAACTAACAACCAAGAACATGTGTGTGGTTCAATTTAAAAACTCATACGAAAAGATTAGCTACTCATGATAATACGAATAATAACAATAATAATATCGCAAAACATGGTAGAAATCCTTCCCTTTCAATCCCTTGATCGAGTTCCCGAGGAAGGTTTGATGTTCTTCCTTCAATTCTCGTTAAATCTTCATACAAGGAACAAAAATCACTCACAATTCTCTCTAGATGTTTGAATACAAGAAAAATAAGAAACAATGAGTTTAGATCGAGTGTTTTCGGCTCTTCCTGAGTTGTGTCTAGGGTTTCCCTTTATATACCCGTCAAAAATCGCAAAAAGTGCAGAAAATCGCATTTTCTACACAACAGGGGGGTGGATCGAGATCCGGGCATTTGGGATCGCGATCCGGATGTTCAGCAGACAGCCTACCGCATGGTCTGAATGTCGGATCGCGATCCGGTGCGGTCCAAGACAGGATCGCGATCCTGATGCGGTTCAGACTGTGAGGTTGTGGTCTAGAAGTCATATCTCCCTCAATACACCTCGGAATTTAGCGTATAATATATCGTTGCGAAGCTGATTTCACGAGAAATCCATACATATATAGAAAACATCCTCATTCGAAGAAATGGATCTGGAAATCAGAAAATACGACCGACATTGATTCATTCTTCATCGTCCAAGCTATGTTCTTGCTCCGACTTGTTCTTGATCGTCATAAACTCCAATATTGGCCATAAAAGTGCATATTTCACCATAATCTTCATCCATCTACCTACAAAACAGAAACACCACATACCACGTGTAAAAGAATAAAATACTTAAAAACAAACAAAAGCACGACTCAATAGAATAGAATGAGACGATCAAAAACCGGCTCATCAAATCCCCCCAAACCTAAACTTTGCTTGTCCCAAGCAAAAAGAAATAAAACACACGACAAATAAAACGAGGAGGATTGAATAATCAAGTTAATCATCGGGTATACATACAATCAACCGGGAATGTAAAAGTATCATAAAGTCTCGTAATTCGTCATGGAGCGTAAACTCACAAATGAATGAACAACAATGGAACTTAATCGAACATGCAAGAAAACAAGTCTTAGTAGTCCCTCACATAATTTTATCAATTCACTCATCTCTCAAGTGTTTAGATAGGTCAATACGCTCAACTCGATTCGAATGGAAAGTTCTACTATATGTTTGCACTTCTTCTCTTCATCAAACGCATCAATATTCATAAAACACGAGTCATAGGGTCTTACTTTTGGTTGTAACGGGGCTGTGGCTCAGGTTGGGAAAATTTAGCTAGTGGTCCAAGTACAGCATATACAATCCTCATATATATAAAATAAACACTCAAAGCAAGATCGATCACTCTACTTCAGTTCTCCCGTATATATAATTTTTTTTTTCAATTTTAGGCCTTGTTAAGCGCAATTCTTTTGATATTGGCCTAGTTCTCACAACCCAACGACTTTTCCTTTTGTTTTTCTTAGGTTCACTCCTCTCCTCCCCTTTATTTTATAGCCCATTATTATTAATAACTTTTTTTAATGGGGCACATTATTTTTAAGGGAACGGGAGAGAAGATTTTTACCTCTATACACTACAAACTTTGCACACCCTCGTTTTTCAAATATACCCTCTCATGCTATTACGAGGACCAACACTTGGGTAAGTTATGGATTTTGGATATGGAGCTATAACATGTGGGTTTTTCGAATAAAAATACGGCTAAAGGCTCAACGGGCTAGCAAAGGATATTGATATGAAATGGTGGGTATTTTTAGATAAGTAGGTTCAAGACAAAGCATGGGCAGCCCTGATCATTTTTCGTGTATGTAAATATCAACACATCATCCGACATAATCATGCAAGTTCGAAAGAATACAAACCATAAAAAGAGAAATCACATATGAAAGAATTTTACCGCTAAAAGTAAATGGTTCAATTAGGTACAAGAACTCACGACTTTTGGACTACCACACTCATTCCTTACACATCAAATCAAGTTACCAAAACTATACATTCATACGCAAGGTCAAACAATCAATTAGAACACAACTAATCGTCCATATACCCCACAGCTAACGAGGTTATTACAATCCAACTACTACATCACGTTAGATAAAATAAAGAAAAGAAACCAAAAAAATCAAGAAAAATCACACAAACTAAAAACAAGTGAAAATAAACGAAGGTCACCCCCCCAAACCTAAGCCTTTGCTTGTCCTCAAGCAAAAATAAAAAAGTTGGGAAAGATACTAAAATGTAAATTAAAAAGAAAGGAAATAAAACTACTGAATTAAGAAGTGTGGTTTTTGATCGCGGGGCACCATGCTTTCGTGCTCGGGTCTCAACTTTAAATATGTTAGGCTTCTTCCTCCCATAAATACCTCCTTCTTAGATTTCCTACACACACCATAGACAAAAACAAATAAAAGAAATAATAATAATAGCGATAAAAATTTAAAAACTCCCTTGGGTTGCCTCCTAAGCACCGATTTTTTATAGTCTTTAGCTCGACTCTTCAGCTTCTTCTATCCTAGATTAAATGGAAACATGTCAGGTCCATCCACATAGCTCGTTATTTTTTGCTCGTTTTCTTCGTCAGGATATGGATAGTGGTTCCATGGATTTCCATTGTGAGCGTTTTTGTCACCATTTCAATTTTCATTATGATTGTCACCATGAAATGTCTTCCTTGAAGAATAAGTGACGTGATTTTTTTGGTGATGTTCCTTCTATGTTTGGTATCACGAAATCCATCGGGGCTATAACCTCCCCCAAACCTAGCTTCGAGTATATTGGTTTTTGCGTTAAATTAATACTCGCTCCTAAGTTTACAGTGTGAACTTCTTTCTCCACGAAAAGAACTTCCATGTCAAAGTTTTCTAGGTCCTCCTTTTGATGCATTGATTCAACTAGCTCTCTCTTATTCTCTTCAATTGGCTTCTCGATTGGATCTTTAGATTTCTTTCAAGGGATTCGAGTCTCGCAAGATTGAGTAGCAGTTACTCAGATTACTTCATCGTTCGACTCATCCTCTTCAATCACCATAGATTTCTCCGATTGACTCGGCAATTCTTCTTTCTCACCGTCTTTCTCTTTCGCTTTGGAAATTGTCTCTTTATTTATCACTTACCACTTCGGAGGGTGGTAATAGCTTGAGCTTGCTTGGGATGACTTGGTAGTTTACCCCTTTCTTATCTGCGTGCCTCGGTAGCAAGTTGACCAATTTGAGTCTCCATTTTCTTCACCAAAGCTTCTAAAGATTCGAACTATTTATTGTTCTCAGCTCCGTTTTCCCTGCTTTCCTTAATGAATGCCGCAATACTCCCCTCAAGAGAGTTCCTTTGCTGTGGAGGTGGTTCACTTTGCGTTGTTGGCTGGGCTCTATTTCTTACGTTGTATTGAGCTTGGGCGCTTGTGTCGTATGGCATCGGGTTGTTGTTTCTCCAAGAGAAATTCGGATGGTTTCTTACCCCAGGATGATAAGTGCTCGAGAGGTGCATTTCTTACATTTATGCCATAATATTTTCTCCTCTCCTCCCACTCGGTCCTTCTCGTGCTTTGTCCAATAGCCCAATTCACTTGTTCGGTTTGTTCTTCTGGAAAAGTATGTGGGAAAAAATTAGCATCATGTCTGGGTCCCCTGCAAATTTTGCAAACTCGTGAGCTCGAAGATTTATTTTGAGTCTTTAGTTGTCTTAGTTCCTTCGTTAACTCATCGATTTTAGATTGCATCTCGTCCTTCTCGCTTACTTGGTTCACAACTCCCCTATGAACAAGCACACTTTTTTGTTGAGAATTAGCTCCCAATGTTTCATATACGTCATAGGCTTGTCTCTCCGTCAACCCCCAAAATGAACCACCGGCTGCGTTATCCACTGCACCTTGGTAATATTGAGTCAATCCATCATAAAAGAATTGATTAAGTAGTTAAAGTGGATAATGATGGTGTGGGAATTGAATGAGGAGAATCTTCAATCGGTCTCATGCTTCGTGAAATGCCCCTCCGTCTTGTTGTCCGAATGTTGAGATTTGGGTTCTCAACTGTGTAGTCTTCGAATGAGAGAAATATTTGGTAATGAATTTGTCGTAAACATCATCCCACGTTCTTAGTGAGCTTGGTGCTAAAGTCATCAACCATTGTTTCACTCAATCCTTGAGTGTATACGGGAAGCACTTCATTCTTAGTTGATCCTCGCTCAACCCATATAATTGGAAGTTGTCAATCGCCACATAGAAGTCTCGGATGAACAACAATGGGTCCTCATGTGATAATCTGTGGAATGAGGGCAATTGCTCGATGTGAAATCCGCTGATGTGGTTGTTCCTTGCTGACGGTGTCAATTGGATGCACGAAATGGCGGTGTTAACCACGGGCTTTGCAAAGTCCCGCATTAGATGCTCAACCGGAGGTTGTTGCGGCATATTATAGTTTGCTCCCATCCCATATTGAGGCCCTAGATAATAGTGTAACACCCCCAATCCGCTCAGGGATATTACACGCCGTAGAACCTTTCCTCAAGGATCTACCAGGCTGGTAACAACTAGCGAACAACTCAACAATACCTTTAAGGCTACAATAACTCAGTAGACCGACTTGGTCTTTCAATAAATACATACAACTCAAACACATTACATGCCCACGCAGGGGTCGAATACAAAAACTCCCGTACAACGGGGAAAAATATACTGCAGCGGAAATAAAATACAACTGAACCAATACGACAACGTACGGTTCCTCATGTGATTAGTATCGATCATCTTTCATCATCCTTCGTGCCGACCCTGTGTTATGCTCCAAAACCTGAATGCAAAAATAGACATCCAACCCCCGAATACTCGGGGGTTAGAAAAACTCCACTGTTTTGCTAGTGCAAGGACAAAGTGCAAATACGAGCCATACAATTCACAAATAAACGTAACGAAAAGCACTTCCCGAGGCATGAGTTTGGTAAAACATTCCAAAACCGAAAGATCACAAATCAAGGGAAACAATTTATAAAACAGTTTAAAATGCCATCGAGAGTTTTAATAGAAAACAATTTAGGATTTCCGAATCCTTCTATTTCCAAAAATCAACAGGGGTCACAGCCCAAAGGTTTTGTTTTCGCAAATAGAAAACCGACAACAATTCACAGGGCCAGAGCCCAACATCACGTGTCCTCGACGGACATAAAATCAACAAAACAAAATCGCGCACGCGCATCGCCTAGGATCGGGACGAAGCCACAAATCCCACTCGAGGCCTCGAAGGACCCTCCCGAGCTGGCTAGCGAAACCAATCACAAACACGCATCGCCTAGGACCGGGACGAAGCCACAAATCCCACTCGAGGCCTCGAAGGACCCTCTCTAGCTGGCTAGCGAAACAAGTCACACACAAATCACAACCATAAGTTATCCCGGTATCGGGCTAACAAGCCACGAACCTCGGAGTCCCCGCAAGACATACCCGATGATAACCCCACTAGTTATCCCGGCATCGGGCTAACAAGCCACGAACCTCGGAGTCCCCGCAAGACATACCTGATTGGATAATCCATGACACGTACATCACAACCAAATCACAACCATAAGTTATCCCGGCATCGTGCTAACAATCCACGAACCTCAGAGTCCCCGCAAGACATACCCGATGATAACCCCATAAGTTATCTCGGCATCGGGCTAACAAGCCACGAACCTCGGAGTCCCCGCAAGACATACCCGATTGGATAACCCTACGGTCTCGCCTGACCCATACTAGAAAGTATAGATCCCGGAGATTCAACAATCCTACCCGGAGGCACATCACGTATAACAAGCACACAATAATAATCGATTATCAATCCAAACAACATTAAGCATCGCAACCTCCTTTCAAAGGAGTAACAACTAACATCACCTCATGTCCAAACCGCAATACACCGAAATGAAGCCATATATGTACACACGCATTATCAAACACCACATATACTCCAAACATATCCAAAGGATCCACGTAGTCACTTACAACCCACACACTTACAAAACACACGCGTTTTGAACGAGAGCCTTTAACAAGGCTAATCGAATCTTTTGAAAATAATTTTCAAACGACCAAACAAACACATTTAGACGATCACCAATTATCATATCCACAAAACAAGAATAGTATGGGCAAGGTACTTGCCTCGAATAAGAACAACGTGGAGAATAGATCGAAGTAGGTTGGCACGAACTGACTACGAACCCGCCAACTCCACCGAACGCCAACTCGCGATAATAAACTACGAAGGACAATAACAACAATGAAAATGAATTCCATAGCATGACTTAAAGTCGTTGAATTCAAAGAATGAATGATGAAAGTTCGAGTGTTTTCCCCAAAACGGCCAAGAATACGATTCATCCCGACAAAACACGAAAATGGAATTCCAAGTCGAAATATGGATATACAATCCATAGAATATGTTTAACAACATCATTTAACCATAATCTATCCAACAAGAACGGATGGAAAACGAGATCGAGAACAAATTCCCCAAAAAGTCGATTCGAAGGAAATCAAGAAATATACTTCGATTCGACGAAGAACAATGGATTAAATGATGTTAAACACAAGAATACTACCAAGATTAATCATACCCATCATGAATTTATCAACATTACGGAACGAATCGGACAAAAACGCAAAAACCCCAAAATTCAAGAAACTAGGGTTCTAAGAAATATTACCTTGATTCGCTGGATCAAAGGACGATATAGGATGATTGGTTGATGTTATGAACTCAAGAACTTCGTGGATTTGTTGCTCAACAACATGGCTCCATGATAAGAACAACCCCAGCCGCGGAAGAGAAGGAGAAGAAGGAGAAAATGTCGGAAAAAAGCATTGCGGGGGCCTTAAATAGAGTCGCCACTGCCAGGTTACGTACGTAACCGGCCAAGGCTTACGTACGTAACCAAGTCACTGCCCCAAATCTGCCGGCCCGTTACGTACGTAACCGACCAGGGCCTTACGTATGTAACCGGCCTTACGTACGTAACTGCCGAGCACTACCAGCCGTAACTCGGCCAGTGCCGGCCTGGACCCGAACGACGGCCCGAACGACCCCGAAACCCGAACCTGAATACGAATCGAAGATACGGTTACGAAGTACTCGCAAATACGAATCTAAGAGCTAAGAGATCACACGATTACGACCACCCGTAGGTTCGAAATTCGCCAACTCAAGTAATTACCCCAAACTTTGGGAAATTACGAAAACGGCCCAAAACGTCCGAAAATCACGATACGTGATCGAATAACCAAACCGAAGTTCAAAACACGTCTAACAAAGTTAAACAGACTTACGGGAAACTCGAAACAGTAATTTCGAACGAGATTCACAAAAATCGAACTCGAGTGCGGAAAAGTCGATAAGAAACACGGAACTCAACAAAACAATACCGAAACGAACTCGGATGACAAAAAGTGCAGAATTAATCATTCTCAGAATGACAAAAAGGTCATGAGCGAGTCATCAAAACGGACCTCCGCCGAAAAATGAAAATTATCGGAAATCCGAAATTGCGGATATTACATTCTACCCTCCTTAAAAGAAGTTTCGTCCCGAAACTTAAAACAAGTAGGGAGAAGAAATATACCACCAGGAATATTTCAATGAGATACACAAGAATGCGTAACTAACGCCCAACAGCGAAACGTTACAAACAACGCAAAGGAATATACGGTGTGAAAACACGCTCCACGACGACCAACACAACGCCACCGGTAGAAACATAGTAAAACCAACAAGTGACAAGCGTCATCAAATAGATAAGACAATAAAGTCAATTATCCGAACAATCACAAAACACTAAGCATCGTGCACAGTCGAGAAAACGAAAGATAAACACAAAACGATCCACTTCGAATAAAAGAACTTAATCTCCGAGATTCGAAACAACCGGGTAAGGAAATAACATAACATACAACTGCTAGACCACGCCCCTCAGGGACTCCTCGGAGTCGGTCCCAATTTCAGTGCTCAAATCCGTGCCTCGGAAGGCTCGGCGACCAACTCGCAAAACTGAACCTGGTGTCCCTCAAGCCCGCACTTGTAACACATTACTGGCGGAGAAGGACAATGTGCACGGACATGCCCCGCCACATTGCACTTAAAACACCTCCTGGCTTTACCAGGAGTCAAAGCAGAAGACTTGGAACTCTCAGTCCCACACAACGAGCGACAGAGCTTCACAGCCGAAAGACTACGACGTTGCGAACTAGAAACACCAACTCTTGCACTGTCCACAAGGTCATCGGACTTCCTCTGCTTCTTAGACTCGGGCACACGCTCCGACGATAACGAAGCTAGTTCACGGGCCAAGGCTCGATCTTGGTAGTCCCTCAACGAAGTGCAAGTGAGTCCCGACATATACACGCGAATCTCTGGCTTCATTCGTTTGTCGAAATGAAATATCCTCTCTTCCTCGGTTCTCACCCGATCTCGCACATAACTGAGTTGTTTGCTATAGTCGATGATAGTTTGTGACACTAAAATATTTTGCGGTTATGCCGAATAAAATTCGTGAATCCTCTGCTCTCTAATCGGTTTCGGACAGAACTCAGCTTCCATAAATGCCTGGAACTCCGCCCACGTGACATCACGATCACGAGGCTTAACAGCCTCCCACCAATTAGCGGCATCTTTATCAAGAAGGTACTGCGCAATAGGTACCTTCCTCTCTTCAGGACAATCGACAGCCTCGAATATCTTTCCCAACTGGAAAAGCCAACCATCCCAGCCCAACGCATCCGCAACACCGGCGAATCGGGGGGGTTCATGCGAATTACCTCCCGAAGCCACTGATTTGCACCAGTGTTCTGAGTCACATCTCAGAATGCGCTGAATCGCTGAGTCAACTGAGTCATCTGTGTAGCTACCTGCTGTAAAATAGTAGCGACACCGGTACCGGCATCATCACCGGCAGCATGATCTCGACCATGCGTCTGATTGCCACGACCACGACCTCGGCCCCTCGGCATACTGAATAAGTAATTACTCAGCACAACAGAAAAATCATAACACATACCACATACAATGATTTCCATCGTAAAGCAACATGCATACTAAAATCATAGCAACGACGGTATCGTTCAGCAATCTCAACGGCCCGAACGATAACCAGCACATAATCACAAAACATCATGGAATAATCACATATACACGAACGTACCAACCCAAGCTTCAACATCTCACACTCGTGTGTCAACACGCAAATCACCACGAGGCGATAAACAATAAATATCAGTTCGCACCTCTCACAGAGGGCTAGTATAACAATTGTGTGGCAACGCCTCAACGTTCATGCCACCAATTCGATCATACTCGGGAGCTAACATCATAACGACAATACGAACATCATACATACATTCTCAGACCGCAAACGGGAATTGATAGGTTTTAAAGAAAACGAAAACTACATTTTGAAAAATAATTTGGAAAACACCAGTTGATCTTGAGTATTACATTTTCAAAAAGTTGTACAAACACCATTATCGAGACTTTGAAAACCATCTTGCATTTGATAAAACGAGGACACTCTCCTTTAAATTGAAACTTTCAGAAATATTCGACACTTGGGTCTAAGCAACTGCATTTCTAAAAATAATTGAAAATATCTCAAAATATTTTGGTCCTCAATTGGAATAATTTTGAAACATATTGCGGCACTAGAAGGCACCTTGAAAGTACCGCGAGAAAATAATTCATTTTAAAAGGTACGTCTCGAAATTTATTTTCTAAGATACTCAAGGTTTTAAAAAAAATCTATTAGGCTAGAATGCCTAAAAATTCACACGATCATTTATCAAACCGTCATAAAACATTCAAGGCCAAAATGCCAAAACTCGACTTAGGGAGTCGGTTTTACGAAGTAAAAATCAGTTTGCAAAATACTGAAAGTCATTTTGAAACAACTCACGCAGCGGATAAAATACAGTGCGAAAATACATTAGCAGCAACACCGCTCCTCATATAGACGAAATATAAGAGTCACATAAACGCAATCATGAGACTAAAAATCTGCATAAAGATTCCGTCACTTAACACATAATCATACCAGTAACTCGCATCAGACGAGGCACAAACACAAAGAAGGGAGACTTACATCCACAGGTCGCACGAAGATGAGGATCGCCCCACGATACTAATCACGACAAACCAACTCAGACGACGCGTCACGACACGACTCAGTCAGATAAAATCCGACGAAACAAAACTCAACAGACACCACTGACCCGACAGCCTAGGTTTCCACAACCTAAGCTCTGATACCATTTATGTAACACCCCCAATCCGCTCAGGGATATTACACGCCGTAGAACCTTTCCTCAAGGATCTACCAGGCTGGTAACAACTAGCAAACAACTCGACGATGCCTTTAAGGCTACAATAACTCAGTAGACCGACTTGGTCTTTCAATAAATACATACAACTCAAACACATTACATGCCCACGCAGGGGTCGAATACAAAAACTCCCGTACAACGGGGAAAAATATACTGCAGCGGAAATAAAATACAACTGAACCAATACGACAACGTACGGTTCCTCATGTGATTAGTATCGATCATATTTCATCATCCTTCGTGCCGACCCTGTGTTATGCGCCAAAACCTGAATGCAAAAATAGACATCCACCCCCCGAATACTCGGGGGTTAGCAAAACTCCACTATTTTGCTAGTGCAAGGACAAAGTGCAAATACGAGCCATACAATTCACATTCCACGAATAACAATAACTAGGATTCCTAAAAGTTCTAAACGTAACGAAAAGCACTTCCCGCGGCATGAGTTTGGTAAAACATTCCAAAACCGAAAGATCACAAATCAAGGGAAACAATTTATAAAACAGTTTAAAATGCCATCGAGAGTTTTAATAGAAAACAATTTAGGATTTCCGAATCCTTCTCTTTCCAAAAATCAACAGGGGTCACAGCCCAAAGGTTTTGTTTTCGCAAATAGAAAACCGACAACAATTCACAGGGCCAGAGCCCAACATCACGTGTCCTCGACGGACATAAAAATCAACAAAACAAAATCGCGCACGCGCATCGCCTAGGACCGGGACGAAGCCATAAATCCCACTCGAGGCCTCGAAGGACCCTCCCGAGCTGGCTAGCGAAACCAATCACACACACGCATCGCCTAGGACCGGGACGAAGCCACAAATCCCACTCGAGGCCTCGAAGGACCCTCCCGAGCTGGCTAGCAAAACAAGTCACACACAAATCACAACCATAAGTTATCCTGGTATCGGGCTAACAAGCCACGAACCTCGGAGTCCCCGCAAGACATACCCGATGATAACCCCACTAGTTATCCCGGCATCGGGCTAACAAGCCACGAACCTCGGAGTCCCCGCAAGACATACCCGATTGGATAACCCATGACACGTACATCACAACCAAATCACAGCCATAAGTTATCCCGGCATCGTGCTAACAAGCCACGAACCTCGGAGTCCCCGCAAGACATACCCGATGATAACCCCATAAGTTATCTCGGCATCGGGCTAACAAGCCACGAACCTCGGAGTCCCCGCAAGACAAACCCGATTGGATAACTTTACGGTCTCGCCCGACCCATACTAGAAAGTATAGATCCCGGAGATTCAACAATCCTACCCGGAGGCACATCATGTAACACCCCGAGATATTCGGAATAATTACAGCGCCGTAAACCCTCTAAATAAGGATTTACAAGGCTAATTAAAAAGGAAAGTGAATATAAGACGTCAATACTGCGAAAATTCGAGTTTATGAAAACGTACAACTGGTTCAACGGGTAATTAATACAACCATATCGAATTAATATCAAAGGACACACGTACTCGAGTACAGAAACCAAACCAAGACAACAAATCTCCAATAACAATAAACATCACTGAACCCCTTCGTCGTCACGTCGGTCTTGTCATTTCCCGCTCCTTGGCTACCCGAACATCAAAACAAATGTCCACCCCGAAGGGGTTAGCAAAACAATGCTAGTACAAGTATCGTATTTAAACAATTCGAATATGCATCAACAATACACAACAAGACATATCACACGGGCTTCCGCTAGGAACCCGACAATGCGAATCTACAAGATTCCATTACACAGCATGGGTATTCCAATGATCCAGCGCCCTCGGCATAGATCCCAAGATGATCCCGTCGGACCAACACGAGGTGGAAATAACCCGTCCAATGATCCAGGCGCCTCGGCTAGATCCCAAGATGATCCGTCGGACCAACACGAGGTGGACATCCGATCCAGCGCCCTCAGCATAGATCGTACAACGTATACAAACACAACTCATGCATACACATATGCCAAATCATTATGTTCATCAACATGAACATATAAACAATATACAACGAATATCATGACAAATCAACGAAGTAAATATCATGTTCAACAACATGCATAATCATACGTATACTCCAAAAATTACCGATATTAACATATCACACGATACTTGCCTCGAAGATGGCAAGAATGATATACTTCAATGCTCTCGACGCACTCGAAGGCCGCCCCCTCCGATCAACGTAACAAGCTCGAACCTTAACACAAGGAACGATATACAAATCACCTCGAGTCGAACAATGGCCTAACAATTCGACCTACGGCCGAAAAGCTCAAACTAAACAAGCTGCCTGGATTGCTTAGCGCGCGCTACGTACTATACGTAACGTGCGCTAAGCTGAACTGTTAGCGTACGCTATCATATAAGACTAGCGTGCGCTAGCCACAAACTGGCAATCTGACTCGGCTGCCTCATAACGTACGCTACGTACGTTCTGTGCGAAAACCGAACCTCGATAGCGCACGTTAACTAACACATGTTAGCGTGCGCTAATCTTGCATGGCAGAATACTACGAACCGAAAACTGGGTTGAATGATGAAGAACTCATGAACCCTATGGTGATATTACAAGTTATCCTCGGGCATATCATGCTAATAAGGTTTCTGGAAGATTTATGATTATGAAATAACAATATACGGGTAGTTATCTCGATAACACCATTCCTCTACGACCTACAAGAAATAATCTAAGTTCCATCGTCTTACGTTCCAAAACACATGATTCCAACGTATACAACGTATCAATTGGGTAATATCCGATTACTTGATCATAAATCGATTTAAACATGCTTAGGAGTCCTTATAATAAGATGGTTCAAAGGTTCAATCGACGTCTAGTACCGATACGTCAAAAGTATCCTTCTAACATGTGATGACCGATAAAAACGAGATACTAGCTATCCAAACATGATTCAAACTTCCTCATGAACATTACTAATCATTGGTGAAGAATCACCTACCTCAAAGTAGTGAAGAACACGGATGAAGATGAAGCAATCCAACACCCAAGGCTTGAACACCAATCTCCAATGATATATGATCTTCAATCTCGAACTAGGAGGTTGATATGGAGTGTTTAAGACGAATGGAGTTATGTTACAAGTGCAAGAGTTCGGGTTATGGGGGAAGAAAGGACTGAATTCACGAATAGGATGCTGTCCTATTTATAATAAATGGCTATTAGCGCGCGCTATACACTATCCGTAGCGTGCGCTAACGGCTCACGATCTAAGCGTACTCGGCACTTAGCGTGCGCTACGCATCGACCTCTAGCGTGCGCTAAGGCGTTGACTCGGCTTTTCCCGAAAGCCGTCCAGATACATTCGACAGGATCCGACAAGGGTCCCCCGGCCAGATCTCACCTACCGCGCGTCTCAATCAATTTGACTACGCGTAGCGTGCGCTAATTACACTCGGTAGCGTACGCTATGAAACCATGTTAGCGTACGCTACCCGTAGCCTGTAGCGTGCGCTACATGCACAGAATTTCAACCATTAAAATCACATACACGAAATTATATGCTCAATGGCATCGGATTATGAAATACGGAGAATAGTACTCATACAAAAGTACAATCGTTACAATATCACAAGTTCCAATTACATAACAGAAATCTCGGGTATTACACATCACGTATAACAAGCCCATAATAATAATCGATTATCAATCCAAACAACATTAAGCATCGCAACCTCCTTTCAAAGGAGTAACAACTAACATCACCTCATGTCCAAACCGCAATACACTGAAATGAAGCCATATACGTACACACGCATTATCAAACACCACATAAACTCCAAACATATCCAAAGGATCCACGTAGTCACTTACAACCCACACACTTACAAAACACACGCGTTTTGAACGAGAGCCTTTAACAAGGCTAATCGAATATTTTGAAAATAATTTTCAAACGACCAAACAAACACATTTAGACGATCACCAATTATCATATCCACAAAACAAGAATAGTATGGGCAAGGTACTTGCCTCGAATAAGAACAACGCGGAGAATCGATCGAAGTAGGTTGGCACGAACCGACTACGAACCCGCCGACTCCACCGAACGCCAACTCACGATAATAAACTACGAAGGACAATAACAACAATGAAAATGAATTCCATAGCATGACTTAAAGCCGTTGAATTCAAAGAATGAATGACGAAAGTTCGAGTGTTTTCCCCAAAACGGCCAAGAATACGATTCATCCCGACAAAACACGAAAATGGAATTCCAAGTCGAAATATGGATATACAATCCATAGAATATGTTTAACAACATCATTTAACCACAATCTATCCAACAAGAACGGATGGAAAACGAGATCGAGAACAAATCCCACAAAAAGTCGATTCGAAGGAAATCAAGAAATATACTTCGATTCGACAAAGAACAATGGATTAAATGATGTTAAACACAAGAATACTACCAAGATTAATCATAGCCATCATGAATTAATCAACAATACGGAACGAATCGGACAAAAACGAAAAAACCCAAAATTCAAGAAACTAGGGTTCTAAGAAAGATTACCTTGATTCGCTGGATCATAGGATGATATAGAATGATTGATTGATGTTATGAACTCAAGAACTTCGTGGATTTGTTGATCAACAATATGGCTCCATGATAAGAACAACCCCAGCCGCGGAAGAGAAGGAGAAGAAGGAGAAAATGTCGAAAAAAAACGACTGCAGGGCCTTAAATAGGCTGCCTGCCGGCAGGGTTACGTACGTAACCGGCCAAGGCTTACGTACGTAACCAAGTCACTGCCCCAAATCTGCCGGCCCGTTACGTACGTAACCGGACAGGGCCTTACGTACGTAACCGGCCTTACGTACGTAACTGTCGAGCACTACCGGCCGTAACTCGACCAGTGCCGGCCTGGGCCCGAACGACGGCCCGAACAACCCCGAAACCCGAACCTGAATACGAATCGAAGATACGGTTACGAAGTACTCGCAAAGATGAACTCGAACACTAAGAGAACACATGATTCCAACCACCCGAAGGCTCGAAATTCGACAACGGAAAGTAATTACCACAAACTTTGGGAAATTACGAAAATGGCCCAAAACATCCGAAATACACGATACATGATCGAAACACCAAATCGAAGTTCACAACACATTTAACAAAGTTAAACGGACTTATGGGAAACTCGAAACAGCACTTTCGAACGAGATTCGCAAGAATCGAACTCAAGTGCGGAAAAGTCGCTAAAAAGCACAGAACTCAATAAAACGACACTGAAACGAACTCGGATGTCAAAAAGTGTAGAATTAATCATTCTCATAATGACAAAACGGTCATGAGCGAGTCATTGAAACGGACCTCCGCCAAAAAATGAAAATTACCGGAAATCCAAAATTGCGGATATTACAAATAGTTCGCTCCATATTGTACTCCAACGGGTGGTTGTCTCGGAAAGAAGTACCTCTCTTGTTTAGCTTCAGGTATCTCTTGATTGTGCCCAACATTTTCATATCTCTGAAGTCTCGGTTGATGAATGTTTTCTCCCTCGAGCAATTGGGGCTCTTCAAGATCAGGATTCTCCTCGTCGTTTGCCATTGATGATGGCGCTATTGTTTTTGGTGCTCTAATTCTTTGAACCTCGTCTATAGGTGAAATAATCGAGTTTCCCAACGATCTCCTACCAAGCATAAACAAAAGAAGTTAGAGCGAATTTTTAGACTTTATCGAAAATAATGAAAACGGAAGAATGATCAAGAAAAACAATTCAACTATTATTAAAACAATATCAAAATTTAAATGCCAACTCCCCGGCAACGGCGCCAAAAACTTTATGAACAAATTAAAAACTCGCAAGTGTACGAATCGCTTTTGTAGGAAGCGGCAAGTAACTCCGAGGTCAATCTCACAGGGAGTTGGAAATGGTTTGAAGTTCAATAATGTTTGGCATAATAGTCGAATTAACAATAATAAAGTAGATTTAAATACCGTGAATGATTCGATTGAGATGTAAGATCGTAAACACAAGTGCGGAATATTAAATTAATGGCTAAGTGTTAAAAACATCGAATTTAAGGTTGGATTTTCTAGAGATTGCAATTATGAGAAAGATATGGGAGTTTAGAATCACCGACACACACGTAATCAATCATTAGTTTCGATACTCAAAGAATTAATGGTTGGAAATCACCGATTGCTCACAATTGAAAGAAAATCGTTTGATGGCAGAAAATCTTAAAAATCGCGATTGCTCTATTCAATAATAAGAGAAATTCCTTTGATAGGGAAGAATCCCTAACTAACAATGGATTAGCCGACTACTTTTGATGAGGTAAATCACTAAAAGATCATAGAAAAAGGCTCAAGAACATTCACAATCATTTCTACCAGACCATTTGATGGCGAAGACCAATAAATACCCTTGTATATCTCAATACTAGCAACTTAGAATCAAGGTTTGATGATCTAAATCCTAAGTTCTCTTGTGTCTAAACAGTACTCGTGCACAATATCATCAAGAACACCGACCAAAATGATAGAACAATGAAAGAGGAACAATCCGAAGCTCATACCCAGAAAATCAATCAAAACTAACAATCAAGAACATGTGTGTGGTTCAATCTAAAAACTCATACAAAAAGATTAGCTACTCATGATAATACGAATAATAACAACAATAATATAGGAAAACATGGTAGAAATCTTCCCTTTCAATCCCTTGATCGAGTTCCCGAGGAAGGTTTGATGTTCTTCCTTCAATTCTTGTTAAATCTTCATACAAGGAACAAAATCACTCACAATTGTCTCTCTAGATGTTTGAATACAAGAAAAATGAGAAAAACTGAGTTTAGATCAAGTGTTTTCGGCTCTCCTTGAGTTGTGTCTAGGGTTTCCCATTATATACCCGTCAAAAATCGCAAAAAGTGCAGAATATCGAATTTTCTGCACAACAGGGGGTGGATCGCGATCCGGGCATTTGGGATTGCGATCTGGGTGTTCAGCAGAACAGCCTGCCGTGTGGTCTGAATGTCGGATTGCGATCTGGGTGCGGTCCAAGACAGGATCGCGATCCTGATGCAGTCCGGACTGTGAGGCTGTGGTCTAGAAGCCATATCTCCCTCAATACACCTCGGAATTTAGCGTATAATATACCGTTGCGAAGCTGATTTCACGTGGAATCCAAAAATATAGAGAATACATCCTAATTAGAGGTAATGAATCTGAAAATTAGAAAATACGACCGACAGTGATTCATTCTTCATCGTCCAAGCTATGTTCTTGCTCTCGACTTGTTCTTGATCGTCATAAACTCCAATATTGGCCATAAAGGCGCATATTTCACCACAGTCTTTGTCCATCTACCTAAAAAACAGAAAAACCACATACCACGCATAAAAAGAACAAAAACACTTAAAAACAAACAAAAGCACGACTCAATAAAATAGAATGAGACGATCAAATCGACTCATCACATCCCGATTACTCAAACGCTCCAGCCACAATCCAAAACAAAAGAACATCACGAAACACGATGGACAATGCCACAATATATACTAAATCAAGAAGATACATGCGACAATAAGTCGCACCCAATTAAAATGACTACACGATAGTAACAAATAGTGTACCACGTTAAAACCATTCCGATTTCACGACAACAGAAAAAAAAATATCAGGAGAAAAAAAAATACAACCCAAAATAAGATAACAGAAAATGAAAATACCAAGTATTACAGTGTTGGTGCAGCAGGCAAGGTAAGGTAGTTGCATATGCTTCAAGGCAACTAAATTCGTGTAAGCTGAACTACCATACTCATGATTCAAAATTAGCAGCGGTACTTCCTTCCTTGAAGATATGGAGTCATTACGTGTATGGAGATAAGTGTGGAATTTATACAGACCATAAAAGTCTTAAATATCTTTTCACATAAAAAGAATTGAATATGAGGCAACGTAGATAGATAAAGTTGGTCAAAGAGTATGATTGTATGATTCATTACCATCCATGTAAAGCAAACAGAGTTGCCAATGTATTGATTCGTAAGGCGAGAGGAGACCAAGCATGTATGTTGACAACAGGAGAGTCTAGTCAAGTAATTCGCACGAATAAGCCTTGATATCTATGCCATCCAATTCGGTAGAGTCAGTATTGGCTAGTTTGGTGGTACGCCAACTTTGAGGGAGATGATCAAGGAAGGTCAAGGACAAGATGACTTTTTGATCAAGATGAAATAACACACACTTTCAGAAGAGGATAAGGATTTCAATGTGCCCGATGATGGTATATGTACTATGGAGGAAGGGTTTGTGTCCAATGTTGCTAAGTTGAAAGAAGCTATATTGAAAGAGAAACATAATACTCCATATACAGCACATCCTGGCGGTACAAATATGTACCAAGACCTTAAACGGACATTTAGGTACGAAGGTTTGAATAGAGATATGGCAGACTTTGTCAGAAGGTGTTTTGTCTATCAGCAAGTGAAGGCAGAACACCAACGTCCTTGGGATTGCTTAAATCTCTTCGTATTATAGAATGGAAATGGGAACATATTACCATGGACTTTGTGATAGGTTTGCCTCGAACGAAAAGCGGGAATCATGCTATTTGGATTGTTGTGGACTAACTCATAGAGTCAGCTCATTTCATTCCCATCAAGATGAATTTTCAGATGGATCAGTATGATCACCTTTACATCAAGGATATTGTAAAGTTGCATGGAGTGCCAGTTTCTATAGTATTGGACAGAGATACCCCTTTCACCTTGCATTTTTTGGAAAGCTTGCAAGATGCTTTGGGAACGCAATTGAACTTTAGCACGACTTATCATCCTCAGACTAAAGGTCTGTCTTAGATGACTATTCAAATTATTGAGGATATGTTGCGAACATGCGTGTTAGACATGGGCAATAATTGGGAACGACTATTGTTTCTGGTGGAATTTGCTTACAACAACAGTTTTCAGTAGACGATTGGTATGGTCGTATGAAGACTTGTATGGTAGGAAGTGTCTATCACCACTGTATTAGGACAAAGCGGGTGAAAGGAAAATCTTAGGTCCCAAGATGATTGAACAAACAGTAAGTATGGTTGACAAGATTCATGAGAGGATCAAGATAGCACAGGATCATCAGAAGTCTTACACCGACAAGCATTTGAAAGATCTCGAATTCTATGTTGGTGATAAGGTATTCCTAAAGGTATAACTTACCAAAGAAATTATTCGTTTTGATCCGAGGAGCAAGTTGAAGCCGAGATATATTAGTCAGTTCGAGATTCTTGAACGAATTGGGGAGTCAGCTTACCATTTCGCATTGCCTCCAGAACTTTCGGCCATGCACAACGTTTTTCATGTATCGTTATTGAGAAAGTATGTGCACGACCCAGGCCACATCATATATACGCCGTGAAGGTGAACAACGATCTTACCTATGAGGAACAACCGGAAGTTATTCTCGACTGAACAATCCGCAAGTCGAGAAACAAGGAGAGAGTGTTCACCAAAGTTCAAGGGCATAACCACAGTAAAGACGAGGCCTCTTGGGAGTGCAAAGAGGAGATTTAAGGTCATTATCTAGATTTCTTCAATCAAGGTATGTCATTTATTTTTGAGGACGAAAAATTTTCTAAGAGGGGTAAGATGTATTACCCGTCATTTTCATAATATAATATTTTTATTTATAATAATAGTAATACATGTATTCTTATTTGATTTAGTCTCATGACATTACATTGATCATTGAGTGAGTAACCATTTTACAATTATCTTAACTTCACGTACACGTCAATTCATTTAATCTCATTTAATGAGGTCATAGATATTTTCATAATATTTCACAAACTTTAAGCGTGAGTCACTTTATCAATTAATTTAAGAGCCATTTAATAATAATTATTAATATTATTATTATTTTGTTATTATTATTAATCGTATTACTATTAATAATAATAATAGCATTATTTATTATTAAAGGAATATTAATATAGTATTGTTAGTACTATTATTAAATGACATTATTAATTATTTAAACCCAATAAATTTTATTTATAATTCTATTTCTTTTGACCCATACCTTTTTAATTGACCCAAATATTTTGTTAGATCAATTAGTATAATAATTTTAAGGAACATTTACATAATCTAGTATATTTCAGTTAAATATTACATTAATAACATTATTCAGAAATATTTATACAAGTAACATCTTTTGTATTCTTATTTATAAGAATAAAATCATCTAACCATCACTAGTAGAAACAGCCCCTTCCTTGACCCTTTTTTTATGACCAACAGTCGAAGATGACTCGCAAATAGCTTAGTCACATAATCAGAGTCATAACGCGTAAAATGTCCATTAGCGATGACGCCAGTTTACATGTGTCAAAAAGTGTCAGTCATAATCGTTTTCATTCCTCTCCTACGTACTTATCGATTCATTCCTCTCCTACGTACTTATCGATTCATTCCTCCTATTCCCGTCAACACAAGAAACACACTCAAACACACACACTTAACCCAAATCTCACAAATCTCTCACAAACATCAGTCGATTCATCACTCAAATCACTCAAATCTCTCAAACACACACACTTAGTCGATTCACTCCCAAATCTCACACACATCAGTTGATTTTGCCCCAAATCTCTCAAGCCCTAATTTCAATCGTTTTGTGGAAGTTGCAGTCGCGTAATCAAAAAGGTATGTTCATAAAACCTAATCAAAACTCTCATGGATAAATCTTGGATTCTGTCCGATAGATTATCAATCGCGTACGAGGAAGGTGTGAATGCATTTTTAGAGTTTGCACAATGTAATAATCCGAATTCGGATGCCATTCCATGTCCTTGTGTAAACTGTATAAATTTGTGTCACACTTGATTTCCTAACGTGCGCTATCACTGTTTAAACACGGGTTCAATGAGAAGTATAAGGTTTGGTCCTTCCACGGAGAGAGTTTATCTAAGTCCGAACCTAATGAGTCTAATCGGCTAGACCTCCTCGGTTCGACTACGCGAAGGAGATGCTACATGATGCCTACACATATGCGAGAGAATGAACCTAGTTCATTGAAGTCACTTCTTGAACAATGCGAGAAGCCACTTTATGAAGGGTCTAACCATAATGCACTAAGTGGGTTCTTTGGAATTCCAACATTTGAAGGGTCAATTTGGTCGTCGATACAAGCTTTGATGCTTTATTGGGAGCTAAATGATGTTTTGCCTCCAAATAATGCAATCCCTAAGTCGCTATACGAAGCCAAGAAGTTGCTAAAAGGCCTAACTATAGAATACATAAAGTATCATGCTTGTGCTAATGATGTGTCTTATTCGGAAAGAACATGAGGATGCTACTCAATGTCCAACATGTGGCACTTCTCGGTGGAAGGAGAATACCAAGAACGTGCCGAGAAAAGTTGTTTGGTATTTTCCGCCAATTCCTAGATTTAGGAGAATGTTCGCGTCACGAAACCGCACGGGACCGACTTCGCACGCGCAAGGTCGGGTCGATGATGGAAAGCCGAGACATCCTTCGATTCCCCATCTTGGAAACTTGTTGATGACAAGTGGAAAGACTTTGGAAACGAAGATAGGAATCGAGGTTAGCCTTGTCCGGACGGTATAAATCCTCATAAGTCATTAAGTGCAAAGTATAGTTGTTGGCGGTTACCCTAGCAACATACAATCGCCTTCTAATTTGTGTATGTCAAGAAAGTTCTTGATGTTGACTCTATTGATATCAGGTCCAAGGCAACTGGTAACAATATCGATGTCTACTTGGCACCACTAATTGCGATCCGAAAGAGTTGTGGGAACCGGGCGTTAAGACATACGATGCTTATAGGAAATAGTTCTTCAATTTAAAAGCGGTCTTACTTTGGACTATAAATGACTTTCCCGCATATGGTGACTGTCGGGTGTGTTACCAAAGGTTATAAAGTGTGTCCAAGATGTTCCGAGGAGACCTACTCACAATGGTGACAAATTCCAAAAAGTATGCTTCCTCGGGCATAGAAGATTCCTCCCGATGTACATCCGTTTCGCAAAAGAAAAAGGATTTCAATAATCAACAAGAGAGCGGTCTGATTAGAAGACCGAAATCGGGTGAAGAAGTTTACGAGTATCTTGAGGGGTTTGAGACTAAATGGGGTAAGAAGATTAAGGCAAAGAAGGATATTTACACGTGGAAGAAGAAAATATCAAAGAAGAAGAAGAAAATGCCACGTTTGCAGAGATCGAAAAGATAAAAGAAAGCGTCGATGCGAGATCGAAACTTTTCATAAAAATATATTTTTTTGAACTAGAGTCTTGGAAGCATTTGCTTGTTCGTCACCGATTAGATGTGATGCATATAGAAAAAATGTATGCGAGAGTATTTATGGGACGTTATCGAATTTGCAAGGCAAGACGAAGGGCGGTTTAAACGCACGAAAAGATCTTAAAGAGTTGGGGATTAAGCTGAGTTAATAAGTCAACCGAAAGGGTCCGCCATTATCTTCCACCAATTGTCTACTCATTAAACAACTCGGAGAAACTTATGTTTTATGACACGTTGTCTAACATAAAAGTGCCGAAGGCTATTCCTCCAATTTTAAGAATCGGTGTCCAACGATTCGAAGTTGAATGGATTGAAGTCCAACGATTGTCACGTACTAATGCAATGATTCTTCCTTTTGCAATCAAAGGGGTGTTAGGCGTGAAAGTTAGGAAAACTATTATATCGTTGTGTCACTTCTTCAACGAAATGTAGTAAAGTTGTTGATGTTAGTAAGCTAGGCAAGCTGCAAAATGACATCGTATTAACTTTGTGCTTATTAGAGAAGTATTTTCCGCCTTCGTTTTTCGATGTCATGATTCATTTGATGGTGCATTTAGTCAGAGAGGTTAGGTTATGTGGCCCAGTCCACTTTAGGTGGATGTATCCGTTTGAGAGGTACATGAAAACACTAAAGGGTTATGTACGAAACCATTATCGACCCGAGGGTTGCATGGCAGAATGTTATGTGGCAGAGGAAGCATTAGAGTTCTGTTCCGGTTACTTAGAAAACATGAAGTCTATTGGAAATCGTAATGATCGAGTTGACGAAAGAATTCGCACTGGTAAACCTTTATCAGCGCCTACCATCCGTGTTGTGGATTCTAAGTTACTTGATCAGGCTCATCTCTATGTAATACGAAACACTGCCGACGTTGAACCGTACATAAATCAGCATATGTTAGAACTTAAGGATCTTAACCCGCGTCGAAATAATACATGGCTACAGACCCAACATAGTCGGACGTTTAGTGGCTGGTTTAAGAAGTTGGTTGAAAAGGGTTTGGCTAACGGGGAAAATATTTGTGAAACTGTTCGTTGGTTAGCAAAAGGCCCTGATTTTGCCGTTAGTGAATATACCGGTTATGCCATAAATGAATATAAATTCCATACAAAATCTCGCGATGAATCTAAAACCACTCAAGGTAGTGGAGTATCTATAGTTGCAAATACTATGCAGATTGCTAGTGCAAAAGACTCCAATCCGGTGTGCGGTATTATTACCTACTTGGTCGCATATTGGAAATATGGGATCTTGATTATCGTACATTTACGATTCTGTTTTCATGTGTGAATGGGTAGATAGTCGTGGAGTAAGAAAAGATGATTTAGGGTTCATGGTAGTTAACTTTGATAGGCTTGGTCAGCAGTGCGAACCCTTCATATTAGCTAGTCAAGCAAGACAAGTTTTTTCATTAGGACCAACAAGATAGGAACTCGTTAGTTGTTGGCTTCACACCACATAGGATGCATAAATATGGAGATTTAAGTGAAAATGATGATGTGGGTGAATTTGATGTTACACAAGATATGAACCTGTCTTTAGTAGACCTAGACGATGATTTTAAGTGTACGCGCCTGGATGACGAGGGCATATTCATCTTAGATCATTAGTTTTTGGTATGTTTATTTATTATTTAACTGTTTAGTTACTATTTAACTATTTATTTATTATTTGTTAACAGTTTATTTTGTTAATTTTAAACAGGTTGCTTTTTGGTAATAAGATGGCCTCGGGTTCTGGTTCTGATTCGGACGGCGAAGATGTTTCTGGAACCGGTTCAGTTGAGTCGGATCCCGAATTCGGTTCCAAGCAAAGAGGCCCAACAATAAAAGCAAAGGCGAAGAAGAAAACAATAATTACTTATAATAAAGAGGTGTGCCGGTTGGGCCGGGGCGAAGAAACTGGCCAACTTTTGAGGATTGGTTGCAAGATCTATGGATCACAAAACCTATGATTCTTGGGAAGTTGTAGATGCTGAAACAAAGGAAGCTTGTGGGCAATATAGGTTGGTAAGTATTGAAATATTTTATTCTAATTATGTTTTAGTTTAAGTAATTTATTCTAACAGTTTTTTTTTACGTTTCAGACAAATTTTGTAGTTAGCATAATGAGTCGGAAGCAAGTTCTACAGTCAATCGGGGTAAAGTGGAAAAACTTCAAGCATTATCTCTACAAGAAGTACATTAAGCCACTAAAGGATGATGAGTCCCAGGAGGCCAAGGAGCGATTAAATACTCCTCCCGCATGTTATCCGTCCGTGAAAAAAAAAGACTGGAAGTCGTCGTATCACAAAGAACTAAGAAAGCTTTTGAGGTATTTGTATTTGTTTAAGTTTGTTAAATAGTTATAATTTGTATTTGTTTAAGTTTCTAACTATTTGTATTTGTAAACAGAAAGGAGTGCAAAGGCGTCGGCTATCAAGCACGTAATAAGTACAACCATCGTTTGAGCCGAAAGGGATATCTTTGGACTCATTTACGAGATGGTATATGTAATTTAATTTAATTTAATTTAATTATATTCTTATGTTAATTGACTTTTATTTTGTTGACAACTTAGATGACATAAAGCGGCTAGAGGAAGAAGAAATTGATCGGGTAGAATGTTGGAAAAAGCAAGAGAAAAGAAGAAAGGAGGTTTCGATCCAATTGCCCAACAAGTTATCGATAAAATTGTAAGTTTCATATAGTCTCTTCTTTATTTTGGTATGTTATAAGTTTTTAAAAGTTTGACTTGTTGCTTGTTTGTTGTTAACTATTTTGGTATGTTTGACTTGTAATCTGGTTTGTGTATTCAGGAGGAGCTAAAGAAGGACAAAGATTTCATAGAAGATCCAATGGGAGCACAAGATTTGTTAACAGAAGCTCTGGGTACCGAAGAACAACGTGGGCGTGTTCGTGGGATGGGTCGTTATATAACACCGCATCAGTACTTTCTAATACCCAAAATTATCAAGCAGTACCTGAGACAACATGCTAAGAAGATGAACTAACGGCTCAGAGATGTTGAAGATGAGTTAGCAAGAATGAAAAGATGTGGAAGTAATGCTTCTGAGGGTGCAAGTAATTACCATTTCTGGAGCGATCAAGACGAAAAACCAAATGAACCAAGTGAACCAAATATAAGTCATTTATATATTCTGTTTGGATTTATAACTTAAACACTCAGGTTTACTAACATATAAATCTTGTGTAGGATAAATTATGCTATCTTGCGGTCGACGATCCTTCAAATATAGTCGCCAAAGGAACCATAGTGAATCCGTTTGTTGAAGGTATATATTTATATATATTTAAACTTTATATATATTCTTACTTATTTAATATTTATTTGTTCATATATTAGATGGGAACCTTCAAGTTACCGTTGATACATCTGTTCAAGGAGAAGCTAAGCTACCGAATCCAATTCCCGATGAGTTTGTTGAGACTGTTAAAGATGCCCTCGGGTACATACTAAGTTGGCCGACTCACCTAGTCATTCCATGTTACGGTTTGGTATGTTTTTATTATAAAGCAGTTGACTTTTTATGTTTAAGTTAGTTAATTAGTGTTAGTTATAGTTTGACTTGGTTATATTTGTGTAGAACAAGATAGCGGTGGTCAAAAAGATGGAGAAAAAGGATGCTACCCAAGAAAAGGAGAAACGCAGAATCGAAGAAGCAAACAAGCGAAAAAAGATGAAGAAGAAGCCAAAAGAAAAGAAGAAGAAGGAAAGAAGAATGGAGAGTTGGGAATTGTGACCCACGAGAAAAAATAAAAGAAGAAGAAGCGCCAACGAGAAGCCAACAACGAAGAACCGACGGTTGACAAAAAGCGACCCGAGGTAAACTGATCGATCTTTGTATTTAACATTTATTATTTTTTCAAGTTTTTCTATTTTTATTAACAAAATGACCAAAATGTCCTCCTACTCAGGTTGACCAATTGCGGACAACATATGTGGATGATGGGAAAAGTTACAGTTACACTTGGTTGCGTATTTTTCTAGTTTTTCTATTTTTCAAGTTTTTCAAGTTTTTGTAGTTGATATGTTGATAATAACCACTTGATATGTTGTAGTTGAAGTGAAGGATAAAGGCCAAAGTCTGGAAACTCTCGCCTTTATTGCAAAAACTAAGAAAAGGCCGGAAATCCATTGAGAAAAATGATGACGAGAGGCGTAAGAGAGTACGGAAGAGAATTAACGAAAGGCTTGGGTTGAAAATGACGCAATGATGGTTGATGGACAAGTTGCGAAGGTCGATTCCATTAAAGTGCAGTGCGAGGATGATTTGTTTGGGTACGACAGTTTCACGTAAGTTAGTTAACTTATAATTTAGTTATTTTAGCTAGTTAATTTAATTACTTAGTTAATTTAGTTAACTTTATTTTAACAAGTACTTAAACTGGAATGACTTTGACAAGCTTTTTGCGATGGATGAATTAAGCGGTGCTGTCGTTGCATCTTATACCATGTAAGTTAGTTAATTTAGTTAGTTAATTTAGTTAACTTATTATTTAGTAGTTAATTTAGTTAATTAACTCTATTTTAAGAGTTCTTGTATGAGCAAATCAAGAATGGGTCACAACAAGATCATGGAGTTTGTTTCATGACCCCGACTGCAACCATGACTTCTGGACGTAAATTGAGGGTCCAGAATATCGAGGATGCAAGTCGAGTCATTGCAAAACGATTATCTTCAAGGAAGCAAAGTGACATTGTCATACTGCCATACAATCCCGGGTTAGATTTTCGACAATCTTCAAATTAATTAGTAAATATTAACTGTTTTTAACAGAATTTGATTTTTGTTTTTTGTAGAAGACATTGGGTGTTGGGCGTCCTTAATATGAAGACAAGCACATGCTATTATCTCGATTCCCTCACGACAAGCGATGTCAATTCTCAGTTTAAGCAAATAGTGGATGCGTAAGTAATACAAATTCTCAGTTTAACCATTATCTCTATGATGTAATACTTAACTGGGTTAATTCGGTGTAGGGCAATTGCAATGTATGATGTACAAGTTGGAAGCGGTAAGAGAACCAAACTTATCTGGGTTAATTCTAAGGTTAGTTAAGCGATCTAAGGTTATTATATATATTTATGTGATTATGCGAGTCGGTAGTAATTAGTCTTGTGTTGTTTTAAGATATATAAAGTTAAGTTGTAGTAAAGTTAGTAATTAATTGTAACAATTAAGCGTATGCATTGTGTAGTGTCCACGTCGGCCGGATTCACCGAATGTGGGTACTTCATCTTGAAGTTTATGAAGGAGGTTGTTAAGCATGGAGTTCGGGTTCTCGAAAATGACAATGTAAGTTAATTACTTAAAGTAGCTATAAAGTTTACTTTTTTATTAGTTTATTTGAAGTAGGTATGATTAAGTATGAATGAAGTAGGTTAAAGTAAATGGAATGGTTTGTCTTAAGCTGTTTTATGGTGTTTAGAGTCTGGTTTGATTTTGTTGATTTGTGTTGTTTTATGGTGTTTAGAGTCCGGTTTGATTTTGTTGATTTGTGTTGTTTTATGGTGTTTAGAGTCTGGTTTGAATCTCGGTTTGTATTTGTGAATTGGCGGTGGTTTTAGAGTTTAGATGCCGTTTCTCGGTTGTCCTGTTATTGGCTAGTTAACTTGTCTAATTATGCTTGTTTCTTGTTTCGTAACTTGTAAGTGAAGGTTGTTTCTTACTTGGTAATTGAATCTCGGTTTGTAGGTTATTGCCTAGTTAATTGATCATCTTGTTTTACTTGTAAGTGTAGGTTATTTGTTTTGTTAATATGAATTGGCGGTGGTTTTAGTTGTAAGTGTAGGTTATTGCCGGCTCTCGGTTGTCCTGTTATTGCCTAGTTTTGTATTTGTGAATTGAAGTTTTGTATTTGTGAATTGTGGTGTTGGTGATAATGAGTGAAGGGGATTATAGGGAACTTAGATCTCTTGCATGCTTTGGTAGTGGGGAAGAGTCCGCAAAGTAGCTCTTATGGTATTTTTAAGCCGCATTTAGATCTGAAGAACTTGCCTCGATTGTAATGACAACTTAATATGGATATCTGCTTGATTTTGCAACACAAACTTGCATATGCCACTGTCATGAAGTTTAGGACTTTCATTTTATCTCACCGAATTATTTATATTATTATTATTATTTTCATTCATTGTGTGAGTAATGAGTCGTGTTCCATGATGTACGTGTTGATTTTACAATATCAATCACGTAATGTGATATGACTATAGCAGTTATCTTTGAACCAACACCGTCTCATGATATTTTTATATAATGAAACATGTGATGTTGATGGATTTGGAATCATATGATGCACATTTTTATTAAGCTTTTGCCATAAACTTTTCTTGACACATGAATCCGATCATACGTGATTACCATTGAGAATCGAGATTTTAGAGGATTAGTTGCTTAGAACTACATTGACTTAGTAATAGGAACTTTCGGTACTTATATTTGATCTAGCAGATATTTGAATCGTCGTCGACAAATTCGTTATCCCATACATCGAAAAGATATTCACCTTGCAGATTATCATACAAGTAAATAGTGTAACTAGAATCACCTGGATAAGTTGATTCGATCTATTTTTTCATTAATCGGGTACCTTTATCCTAACTATCTTGTAGTTGGTCTTAGTTGTCTTATTTAAACCTGTGAATTGTGGTACATTGGTCTTAGTTGTCTTATTTAAACCGTGAATTGAAGTTGTGATTGTGAATTGAAGTTGTCACCGTGAATTGTGATTGAATTGTGGTTTTGTGGTGTCTTAGTTGTCTAGCTTAGTTAGTACGCGGATCCTATTTAAACTGTTTTAACTTGTTGTTTTATTTGACTAGATTGGAGGTGAAAGCAACGACTACACAGATGCGGATTTCGACGACATTCGAGAAGAATGGTGTACTTATGTGTCGAATTTTATTTTTAGGGAGTAAAACTGTTTGTAGGAATAGGTACAGTTGGTAGAAATGGGTACAATTGGTGTAATCGTAAACTAGATAATATTGATCCGATTTTGACATGATCGAGTTTAGTCGAGTCATGTAATGAATTGGTAACGCATGGTTTTGCGATATATATGAAATGCGTTAATTTTGTACAATCGATCAGCAGGTTTTGTAATGAATTGGGTACGATTGGTATATAATTGCAGGTTTAGCAGGGGGTCATAAAAGCCAGAAAAAAAATAGAAAATTTTGAAGTTATGACACGCAAAAACTGAAATCAGAAAAAGGGGTCATAACTTTTATGACACGCATATATAGTTGTCAGAAAAAGGCGTCATAAAGTGGGTGTCATAAAGTGCGTGTCATTGTACAATGACGAACAAATGCGAGTCATAACGAGTTATGACTGGTCCTTCTATGACCAGCATTTGCGCGTCATAAAGGCCCTTTATGACGCCAAATGCGCGTCAAGAAAGACTCTTTTTCTACTAGTGCATATTTAATTTTTTTTCTCTTTCTTAATGCAATTAATGCGTCCTTATCACATCTCTTAAATCGTGCAACTAAGAAAATATTTTTTCCATATATTTTCTTTATTTAGCAGTTTTTCTCCATTTTATTCTCTCTCATCTCCCTACTTCTTCATCTCTATAGTTCCTAGAGATCTCAATACATAAATCTAAAATTCTAAATAAAAAAACAGCCCATCTCCTCCACCCTGTTCATCATCCATAATTGATTTTCCATCACCATATTCGCATGGAAGCCTCTGGCGCACACACACACACATACACACATCAGACCACGAAGTTGAGTGGCGATGACAGTTGGATAGAACTATAGAATGCAGCGACGCGGTGGCTCCGGGTTTCAGAGGGATCCTCGTTTTGATTTTTTTGTTTAAGATTTATGGTGGTTTTATTTTTTCAAGCGGCGGGATTCAGGATTTATTAGATTGGAAGCCTATATTTTGGCTACGGAAAAATTTTTCGAGCGGTCTCTAGAAATTTTGGCTAGTGGGTGTTCAATAGTTGGCCGAAAAATTGAAAGGTAATTTGGAGGTGGTGGGCCAAGGATGGCTTTTGGTGTTTAGTGAATTTATGAAATATGTTTTTCTTCGAGTTTGGGTTATACTGATTCTAAACTATATGTCATTTTGCAGTTGGATATTGAAGAATGTTTGACTAATTACTCAATTACACAATTATAGATACTCATTCACATGTAATATTGTGAAGTCCACAATATTATATTAAATTATAAAATAAATCCTCATTTTATAGTGTTATGTTTAATACTAAATTTTATATGATTATGTAAATTTACTACACTGGTGATATTATTTCTCAAATCTTAATACATGCTCGTGTACTTCGTATTAATATCACTTTTTCTGTTAGGCTTCATATTTGTTTGGTCATGTATTCCGACAAAAATGGTGCACTTCATTATTTATTTTGTACGTATAAATAACAAGCGACGGTTCGCTCTTCAAAGTTTTACATTTCCATGACTTTGTATTGTTAAGTATGAATATATTAACAAGCCTACAATAACGAATCAAAACGTATATACTAAGGTTACCAAAGTATAGAACAACAGTATCCACAAATGTGTGTTTGAATCTGATCCTGTGTGTTTGAATCTGATTCTCAATATAAATGACTCAATGTTCAATAGTAAACGATAAATGATATCCAAGTGTGATAAATAACCAAACTGTTTTTGATATTTTTTGTTACTTTGTACTATTTATTTTTATTTTCCATTGATATGAAAGAACTAACGAGTATGAATATTTGGTACCGAAATACAAAATTCACATAACCAAACTACCAATTGTAAGTATCCCCACAAATGTAATACGCGAGATTTTTGTTTTCGGTTATCGTGAATTGATTGTCATTTTATGCTGAATATTTTTCTATTGTCGAGTGGTTAGAATTATTTTCTCGTTGACCAACATGTGTTGATATCATGCTACCGTGATTGTAAAGCGATAGTATGTTGGAAATGCCAAGAGTATTGTGGATAGACATTATTGAGAAAATATTGTGCATTTGAGTTTAATTTATAAGATCACCACAGAACTTATAAAGTCTAAAAATTCTGAAAATGAACAGTGTAATAAATAGTTGAGTTAGATTTCCAATGGTTTAAACGGTGAGTCAATCGGAGTCCGGACAAAGGAGTTATGGCCGAAATAGCAAAGATTACACTGTCAGTATATAGTGTATAAATAGCGCACGCTATCGCAGCTATTAGTGCGTGCTAACTGAAAGGGACAGAGCATTGTGTCCTTCATCGGACTGCCTCATTTATGCATGCTAGTGCATTAATTAGTGCATGCTAACGGATTGAGGCAGAATGTTCAGTTCTATTTCAGACTCGTTAGCGCACGCTAAGGTGAGGGCTAGCGCGCGCTAAGCTGTCCAGTATATATATTGGACAGCAGTTATTTTTGCTCATTTCTTCTCCTTCTCGCAGTGGACAGACGAGGGCGACTAGCGTTTGGGTTCTTGGCCGATTTTGCTCCATCCAAAGGTGTTTTAGAGGGTCATAGGTGATTATAACATCATCTAATTTATCGTTCTTCGTCGGATCGAGGTATTTTTCTTGATTTCCCTAGCGTTAATTTTTTGGATATTTGTTCTTGATTTCATATTCAATCCTATTTTGATGAGTCAATTGGTGTTAAATGATGTTTTTAAACATGTTCTATGGATTGTATATCCATATCTTCGATTCATTCAACCCGGTTGATGATTTTAGTATTCTTGAGGAACTGTGAAGATTTAATGTTCGATTAAATATTTCAATGAGTTTCCCTTTGAGTGTTGGACATGTTTTCCATCGTTATTGTTCCTTATTCTTGTAGTAATTGTGTTGTCATTGTTATCTTGTGGAAGTTGTAGGTTTATGTGGCCGTTCAATTGAGCCGTGTTCGTCGGGCGTTTGCGTGTTGATTTCTAAGGCAAGTGTTCTTGTCTATACGACTTATATCATGTGAATTGAAGTTGTAGAATAGATTTGTGATGGTTTATGCATTTTTGTTGATGGTGCCTTATGTGGATTGTTGTAGTTGTTATATGGTTATGTGAAGTTAGTGTTGGTTTATTTCTTGTCGTAGAGACATGTCGATTAAGATATGGTGTTGGTTTGATAGTACAATTAGATGTGTATTGCAGTGTTTCGAGGGTCATTGTGTTGTTTGGATTAGATTGTATAAAGGCATCGCTCACATTTATGTGTTGATAGTCCGTAAGTGTGTAAATGGGGTAATTGGATAGTGTGGTGCTGTTTTTGAGATTGATTGTAGCTGTGTTATTCCTTGATCGTGAGTATGTGTCGGATAAAATAGCCATTTCTAGCAAGTACCTTGACTATATATATTGTGACTAATGATTGAGACATGCGGTTATAAAACGTAAGTGTGTGTGTGTTGTTGTTCTTCCATCTAAGATGGTTCGACGGGACCTCTGGGGGCCGATGCTAATGGGCACGGCCGCGGAAGTGGTTTACCACCTGGGGACGGTTCAACGGTACCTCTGGGGTCGATGCTAATGGGTATGGCCATGGGTTACCAAGTGTTGGTTTTCGTGATGATATGTGATATATTCGGAATATCACAGTGTTTTGTCCTCGATGTTGAGATACATTATATATAAGGTTTTAGTACTTGGATAGACTGACACCAGAATAAGAATTGTATATAATTTGTCTCTATTTGTGATGTTTTGGTGTTGGGACGTGGATCATGTGATTGTTTCCGTGCATTGTTGTTTGAAGGAATTGGGTCGAGTCCCTAACGATTGTGTAAAGGATATTTTGCAGAAAATGATTTTGGGCCGAGACCCAATCGATTTGAAATGGTTTTATACTAAGGATGTGAGGTCCAAAAAGGTTTTCTACTTTATAAAATTCTTGTATATGGAACGGGATTTGGGATGAGAATCTAATATTTGAAAAAGGCTTTACAACTTTGGACCTGAAGTCCTAAAAGGCTTTTCCTTTTTCTAAAATGCCCGAGGTGATGATTCATATGTAAAGACTTCAGGATGTTTTCTAAGCCGTAAAACCCCTCAGGAATTTCTCTTAGTGTTTGTGGTAGTTCGACTATGATTATTAACTATGTGGCATATTTTGTATGACTACGACTGATATTTACTTGGTACATTTTGTATTAATTGAATACTTTCACTAGCAAATTCGAATTGATAACCCCTTAAATGGGGGAAATGAGTTTTATGTGCTTAGTTCGTTGGAGAAATCACAGGGACAGCATGGAAAAAGACGAGATGTTTGAGTTCAGAGTTAAGAGTTCAGTCTGATGTCGTTGTACTGTTTGAGTTATATACAGTCTTCCACTGTATTGTATTTTGACCCTTGTGTGGGTATGTATTATAAGAAGTTTTGTTTCGATTTGATTGAGTCGTGTGACCTTACTGGTCCATGTATTTTGAATATTTGATCTTGTCGATCTATGTCGTTATGTAGTTTGATCCCGGTCGGTCAAATGTTTGTCGTCTTGTAGTGATTAACATGATAGATCCTTGTCCAAAGGGTCTACGGCATGTGATACTCCCGGTGGATTTCGGGGGTGTTATACACAATTGTAGTTGATATTGTAAATTTGAATAACTCGAGTATCCGCAATAGACGATATCTTAACGTGCATATTTTGGTAGTCAGACTATATGTTATACTACCACAATGTAACTCTATTTTTTATTGGTAAATAAGAAAAACAATGAGCAAGAATAACTGGATCCAAATTTATTATTCATGTAACTCAACTACAATTGATACTATTTTCATTTTTGTACATTCAATTTTTAATTAAAAAGAATTAATGAGCAAGAATAATCGGTATCCAAATGCTATATTCACGTAACCAAACTACACTTGAAATTACTCATAATTATATACAGTTAATTTTGGTTATTAAATCTAAACTAATTACTGATATCTAAATGGAATAGCCGGTAACTAAACTACTACTTATAAGTATTCAACTAGAATATTTTTATAAATTCATCGAACCCAACCACCCATAGTCACGGCAACTACCATCTTCGCATTAAGCCGACCACAGTTTTGCACATCCATATAAACTATTTATTGAGCAAGCATAACTGGCATCTAAGTACAACAACAGAGTAACTAAACTACACTTGTAAGTATCCAACTGGAATATTTCCAAAAATTTTGTACCACTACTTTTATTATTTATAATAAATAAGTTAAGAAGCTCGAATAACTGATATTCAAATGCAATATTCAGGTAACGAAACTATATTTATGAGTATCCATAGATTGTTTTTGGTGTTGTAAATTTAAACAACTCAATATTCAACAATAAATGGTATACAAATATTTATATTTAGTATCAAACTACACTTGATATTATCCACAATTTTGTTCCTTCATTTCTTATTGTTTAATATAAAAATATTAACAGACATAAATAATCGGCTTTGAAATGCAGTATGCAGGTAACCAAAATACTACTTGAAAGTATCCTCAGGCCTTTAGAATTTTCAGTTAATAAATATTGGAGATATCCTATGACAATCATCTTTCTAAAATACAAATAATGAACAGTAACCATAATATTATTATAAATAAATAACTTATACCACAAGCATTTAAATTTATGTTCAAAATTTACTGTATCGTTCAAACAACTAATATAATAACAGGAAGTGTCTATCTACATGTATTTCAGTAAACAATATACATTCGAAAAGTATCCACACCAAATCCTCAATCCCACAAATAGTCTCATCCGAACCAATACAGAATCAACCCATGACCTAATTCTGGCCAACATGAAATCCATTCCTCGAACCTAGCCCAACTACCAAAATAAAAAACATTGCCCTTCAATGATTTTGAAAATGCCATTTCGTGAAAAGGGAACTGGTGCAAATTTCCAGCACCACCCGGGGCCGCCAGTGCTTGAATCTGCCTCCGTGATTGTAACACCCCCGATATATTCAGGAATACTACAGTGCCGTAAATCCTTTACATAAGAATTTACAAGGCTGATGAAAAGAAAATACAATAACATATACCAATATATGAAAGTAAACGAAATAAAATACAGCAGTTCTGGGCCAATACCGAAAATACAAACATCCAAATGAATAATATTAATACATCACCAAATTCAACATCACAAACGACGACGTACTCGAGTACTTATTAAAAACAACACAAACAACAGACAATTAAACCCGGCCGGAACATCACACTGCACCCTGTCATCATGCAGTTCCAGTGGTTGTTTCCCCGCTCTCCTAGATCCTGAACATAAACAAATGTTCACCCCCGAATGGGTTAGCACAACGATGCTAGTACAAGTATGATAATTATACAACAATTATTTAATCAACAATAATCATGACAAGTTTCTCCAACGAGAAATAATAACAACACATATCACATCATGACAGTCTCAACATACTCATGGTATTCCAACGATCCAGCGCACACAGCTATATATTCCCATGATAATCCCGTCGGACCAACGCATGGTGGAACTATATGTCCAATGATCCAGCGCACATAGCTATAGATTTCCCATGATGATTCCCATCGGATCAACGCATGGTGGACAATTAATCACAACACATGTACACAGTACAATCATAACATAACCGACATAATACGAACAATTTCTAATTAAAGTACTTGCCTCGATTCGATGACAAGAATAACATTTCGATGAATATCAATACACTCGAAGGTCGCCCCTTCGATCAATCATGTTGCAAAGCTCGAACCTTTAAACAAAAGAAATAATATAGAATTCATCTCACATCGTATGAACATCTAACATTCCAAATTACGGTCGAAAGTACATAAAACGTATCCTGTCTGGTCTGCGTAATGTACGTTACGTATCCAACATAGCGTACGTTAAGGCTGCTCGTTAGGGTACGTAAACTATGAAGTCTAGCGTACGCTAATCATACATTGACAGTATCTTCTCTGATCAGTTAACTAACTCATCTGATGATATAATGTACGTTACGTACCAAACGTAGCGTACGCTAATTCTGCCCATTAGTGTACGTAAGCTGCAGAGCCTAGCGTATGCTAAACATTCATCCGACAGTCTCTTCCCTAATCAGACAACTGACTCGCCGCATGAAATTCTCAGTGTTAACGTATGTTAACTCCATGCATGATACACTCATGAAAACTTAAATGATCTAATGGTGTTCAATGTCTTACAACTTCAAGGATAAGCATATCATCATGATGTCATACTCCAATCTTTGATCACAAATTCTCTTACGTAATTCAGTTATACTGAGGTTGATAATCTAGTTACCAATATCATCAACGTATTCCATCTTCATCATGAAGATTAGTTTACTAAATCAACTTCAACCTTTGGTGATCCTTCATCTAATTCCGTTAAGCAAAAGTGATAACAATACTAAATCTATGACTATTATGGCAACACTATTCAATATGGATAATCATTCTCAGAACAATATTCTCATCATTTGACGACACAGGATTCCAACTATGATGTTCTCAACAATGATATCTTAAGCATAATCATCCCAACTTCTAAACATGGTGTTTGGTTGAATAAATCATCTATGGAACTTAATATCTTGATAGCATGATCATCATATCCTTAAAAACATGAATCCAAGGTTAGAGATAGCATTAACATACCTTAAGATGAAAAAAACACCAAGAGAATAGGTAGAATCCAACTCCGGTTGCTTGTGTGTCAATCCAAAATGATTCTCCACTTCAATGATCAAGTATAAGTGTAATCTTCAATGATCAATAAAAGGTGTTATAACGGTATAGAAAGTGGCTAGGAACTCTCTGGGGATGAAGTAGGTTGAAAGCCAAGTGAAATAAACGAATGAAATGAAATGGGGTGATGTCCTATTTATAACTTTCTAACCTTAACGTATGTTAGCCTTCATGCATAACGTACGTTAGTGGCTTAGCGTACGCTACCCAGTATACTTAGCATACTATCATCATCGATAGTTAACTGTTCTCATTCTGTACTCGATTACGTATGCTAAACCATTAGGTTACGTACGTAAGTAACACCCATTAGCGTACACTAGACACATTCCTTAGCGTATGTTAACACTCGTTGACTTCAAAACTGTCCAGGTTCATCCGCGGGAATCTTATCCGGACCCATCGTCCGGCTGGCGCATGTGCTAGCCGTCCAGCTCAATTATTGGCCTCTTTACGTACACTACGCTTCATTCGTAGCATACGCTAACTTTGGCGGATAACGTATATTAAGCTTCCTTCTTAGCGTACGTTATCACGTAATTGCATGAGAAAATTTACATGTTGCTATCATCATGCACAAGGATACAAATACGAGAAATATCATACTTCGATTATCGATATCACAAATCCGAATAATACAGGGTTCAATTACAGATGAAATACTCAATAATTAATCCGGATATTACATACTCTCCTTCTAAAAAGGAGTTTCGTCCCGAAACTCAAGATGAAAATAGCTCTGGATATCTGGACCTCATGTTATCTTCCGTTTCCCAAGTGGCTTCTTCCACTTCATGGCGCGACCACTGAAGCTTAACCAAAGCGATCGGTTTGTTTCTCAATTGCTTAATTCAACTCTCGAGTATCCTGATCGGTCTCTCCTCAAACGTGACATCATGAGCGATTTCAATCTCCACAAAATCAATGACATGACTAGGATCTGGTATGTACTTCTGTAACTGGGATACGTGGAATACGTTATGAACATGGCTCAATGACGGCGGTAATGCCAACCTGTATGCCAACTTTACAACTCTCTCAAGAATATCGAATGGTCCGATATATCTCGGACCCAGCTTTCCTTTTCTCCCAAAAGAATGATTCCCCGAGTAGGAGAAACTTTTAAAAGCATGTGATCTCCAATACTGAACTCTAATTAGCGACGGCGCATGTCTGCGTAAGATTTCTGTCGACTCTGGGCGGTCAACAGTCTTTCGCGAATCAAGGCTATCTTCTCTCATGTCTGTACGATCAATTTCGGTTCCGTCCCGATTAATTCTGATGAATCGTCCAAACATAGGGGCGATCTACATCTCCTCCCGTATAATGCCTCAAATGGTGCCATCTTAATGGAAGCGTGCCAACTATTATTGTAGGTGAATTCAATCAACGGTAGATGAACTTCCCAATCAGTTGACCAATCTAAGGCACAAGCCATCAGCATGTCTTCTACTATTTGAATAGTCCTTTCGGACTGTCCGTCTGTCTGCGGATGATAAGTTGTGCTGAAGTTCAATTTGGTTCCCAAGGCTTTATGAACTGCTTTCCAAAAATGAGACATAAAGCGGCCGTCTCGGTTAGAAATAATGGTCTTCGGCGTACCATGCAATTAGACTATCTCTGCAATAAACACTCGTGCCAACTTCTCTGGTCCCCAAGTGTCCTTAATGCCTAGAAAATGTAATATCCGGATTTATTACTATGTATTTCATCTGTATTTGAACCCTGTATTATTCGGAATTGCGATCTCGATAATTGGAGTATGACATTTCTCACATTTGAATCCTTGTACTTAAGTATAACATCATGCAAAATTTCTCATGCAAACTTGTGATAGCGCACGCTAAGAATGTAGCTTAACGTGCGTTATCGGGCTACAACTAGCGCATGCTACGATTGAAGAATTGCGTGCGCTAGGAAGTCAATTATTGAGCTAGGCGGCTAGCACATGCGCCAGCCGAACGTAGGTCCGGATAAGATTCCTGCGGACGAACCTGGACAGTTTTGGAGTCAAAGATTATTAGCGCGCGCTAAGGATTGTATGATAGCGTCCGCTAATCAGCTAATGTGCAGAAGTTTTATATAAGGGTCAGCACTCCATTTCTTCTTGTTCCCTTCACTCGTCCTCATTTCTTGATAGTCCAGAGAACCTTCCATCCTTCTTAAACACTCATAGACCACCTCCACTTAATAACTAAAGATTGGATGCCACTTTTGTTTGATCATTGGAGTGGAGAAACGTCTTGATTTAGCAAACAAGCAACCGGAGCCGGATTCTACTTGTTGTCTCGGTATTTTTCTTCATCTTAAGTTATGTTATACTATTTTCAACCTTGAATTCGTGTTCTTAAGGATATGAGGATTATGCTATCAAGATATTAAGTTTCATTGGTGATTTATCCAAAACCACATCATGTTTAGGAGATTGAAATGACTATACTTTAAGTACCTTGGTTAAGAACATCATGATTTGAATCTTGTTACGATGAACAAGTAGAGGAAGTTCTGACATTGGTAATCCGAATTTAGAAGGTGTCTTCATAGTAATCATGGACTTGACTTTAACATCATTATTGTTAGACAAATCTAAGAGATTGATCATGGAAGGATTTATCTTGTAAAGAAGGAGTGTTAAACAAACTACAAGATGATAGTTTTGATTGATATAAGGTATTGATATCGACTGTTAGGCCTTCTGAATTACGCATGAAGAATTGTAATCGAAATGGAATATGGTTTTATGATGATATACGTATTCTTGAATTCGAAGTTGTTGTTATCCATAAGATCATTCATAACCGTATGAGCATGATATGCATGGAGATATCATATATTAACACTGAAGATTTAATAAGTTTTATCACGATTAGATCAGTCGACTGTCCAGGAAGAACTGTCATGCATGATTAGCGCGCGCTAAAGCTTCATGGTTAGCATGCGCTATCGAGCATAAGTTAACGTACGCTACCACTGGAACGTAACGTGCGGCGAGTCATTCGGCTGATCAGAGAGTACTGTCGATACATAGTTAGCGTATGCTAGGCTTCATTGTTTACGTGCGCTAACGAGCAGACTTAGCGCATGCTACGTAGAATACTTAGCGTACGCTAAGCAGTTCAGGCAGATTACGATTTATGAACTTTCGGACGTAAATTGGATTGTTAGACATTCGTACGACATAAGATGAATCCTATATTATTTCTTTTGTTAAGGTTCGAGCTTGCTACGTGATTGATCGAAGGGGCGACCTTCGAGTGTTTCGTTTTTCGTGGAAGTATTATTCTTGTCTTCATATCGAGGCAAGTACCTTCATTGTTTTATATATTGATGTTATACATATTGTCGTGCATATATGTCGTTGTATGTCCACCACGTGTCGGTCCGACGGGATCATCTTGGGATCTATGCTAGCGTGTGATGGATCATTGGACGGGTTTTTCCACCACGTGTTGGTCCGACGGGATCATCTTGGGGTCTAGGCAGTGAACGCTGGATCATTGGAATTACCATGTGTATTTTGTGATATCATGTTGTGATGTTAATGTGTGTATGATATTATTAAGTTTCTCGCAGGAGAAGACTCGTGGATTCTTTTGTCATTTATGTTATTATTATTCTTCGTGAAATGTTGAATAATACGTTGTGGTATTTGTACTAGCATCGTTGTGCTAACCCCTTCGGGGGTGAACATTTGTTTATGTTCAGGATCCAGGAGAGCGGGGAAACAACCATTGGAGCTGCATGACGACGAGGGTGCAGAGTGATGTTCCGGCCGGGTGTATTTGTCTGTTGTTTGTATCATTTTAAATAAGTACTCGAGTATATAGTCGTTTATGATTAATTTGGGTTTGGTGATGTACTAATACTTTTCTGTTGAACAGTTGTATTTTCAGTATTGGACAGAACTGTTGTACCTTATTTTATTTTCGTATATTAGTATCTGTTAATGTCTTTTTAGTTTTTCAGCCTTGTGAATTCTTATGTAAAGGATTTACGGCGCTGTAATATTCCTGAATATATCGGGGGGTGTTACAGAATATGGTATCGGAGCTAAAATTATGGATATCTTGGCCATTGGGTTAAAATAGGAGTCATATATGTCTTTTGAGATAACCGGCCATGAATAACATCACTGTACTGCCTACGTATTCGTGCGAACGGTGGTTGTAAGTTCCTAAACTCTATCTCGTCCTTTACATGTTGTATCTCTTTATACTTGAACATTAGAATGATATTGTTTCCTGTATATTGAGTACTTATGATTTCAGTATGTTGAGAGGTGGACGTGGAGGTGGACGTGGTCGCGGACGCAGACGAAGGAATGCAGAAAGAGAAGCCTCGCCTTCTAATCAGGCCAGTCACAGCTCAGGCGAGCCACAGAGATCTATTAATAATGAACCGGAACCTGTTGTGCCCGAAATCCTTCGTCAGGTGGTGAACCAGATGACTCAGTTCGCCCAAGTCGTGGACCGCATGCAGGTGGCGGTGGGATTACAGCAGGGAGATAGATAGAAAGGGATCCCAGACATGGGAAATCGAGGTGACCGATGGCTACAAGAGGTGGCGAAGATGCAGCCACCCAAATTTGACGGCTTTTTTGAGACTCCCACATGGGACCATTGGTTGAAGGAATTGGAGAAAAATTTTGCCGGAATTAATTGCCCAGACGAACGGAGAGCCTCTATTGCTCAGTACTTTCTGATAGAGGAAGCATCCGAGTGGTGGGAAGCCATCCGGCCTGCAGATCATGATGCTGATTGGACAGAATTTAAATTGATGATGGAAGCTCAGTACTGCCCTCGTCGTGTGAGGGAAGCCAAAGTTCGGGAGTTTTTCTCCACTCAGCCGTCAGACGAACCTGTATCCCTGACAATTAAGACGTTTAACCAGCAGCTGGCATTTGTTCGACATCTGGTCAGAATAGATGCAGAAATGATGATCCATTTTGATATGAGGATGAAACCAGAAATCCAGAGGTACATGTCCGGTTTTGAATGTACCACACTTTGTCAATACCAGGATAAAGCATTGGCGTATGAAATCAAGGAAGCAGCAATGGAGAAGTCTACCGAATCCAAGAAGCAGAAAGTCTCTGGCAGTTTTACAGAGCACAAGAGTAGTGGGCCCCGCAAAGCCCAGTCATACTTTCATTCGTTCAAGAAACCTCCGCACCCATCCAAGAGCGGAAAGAACTCTGGAGCAGTATCAGATATGACAAGGAAGTGCTTTAATTGTGGCTGAACAGGACATTATCGACGAGATTGCTCATTTCCTACCGTGACTTGTTTTGACTGTGGTCGAGAGGGACATCGTGCGGTGTTCTGTGAGGAGGCTGTGAAAGCTTTTAGAGCCCGTACATCACAGCCAGCCCAGAAAGAATCAAGTATTCAGCAGACGCAACAGAGTGTCCAAATGCCCCAGAATATTGGTCGTGGACGAGGCAGAGGACAGTTTGACCGAAAGGGTACATCGAGTGTCGGATCTGTTCCCCCACATCTGTACGAGATGAGGAGAACAGACGATCAGGATTCTGCTGTCGCATCAGGTACCGTTCAGATCCTTTCCCAGCCAGTTAGCGTTTTATTCGATACAGGAGCTATGCATTCATTTATATCCTTATCTTGTGTAAATCGTTTGAATATTTCTGGTTTTCATAATTGTGAACCTTATGTTATTGGTTTACCGAGTGGAGAGAGGATTGTTGGAAACTTAGAAACTAGAGATTTCCCTGTATCATTTGGAGGCAGAGTGTGGCTCTCAAATTTGATTGTAATAGAAATACAAGGAGACGACCTGATACTCGGAGACGATTGGCTTAATCGATATGGAGCTATTGTAAACTACGGAAGGAGGAATATCTCGCTGATCGCTGATGATGGTTCCGAAATACTGTTTGAAGGATGGAAACAAGGAAGCTTAGGAAAGTTGATCAAGGCGATGAAAGCTATCAAATTGTTGAAACAGGGTTGTACCGGATACTGGTGCTATGCAATGAAGAAAGAAGACGAAATTGTGGAACTTTCATCCATTCCTGTTGTGAACGAGTTTCCGGATGTATTTCCTGACGAGTTACCTTGACTACCTCCACGACGGGATGTAGAGTTCACCATTGAGCTGGAACCCGGAGCTATACCAATTTCTAAGGCGCCGTATCGTATGGCACATACTGAGATGTACGAACTGAAAAAGCAGCTGGAGGAGTTATTGGACAAAGGTTATATCCAGCCAAGCGTTTCGCCTTGGGGAGCGCCAGTTCTTTTTGTCCGAAAGAAGGATGGATCGCTTCGACTGTGTATTGACTATCGAGAGCTGAACAAGATGACGATTAAGAAAAAGTATCCGTTGCCACGGATTGATGATTAGTTTGACCAGTTGCAAGGAGCAACAGTATTTTCTAAAATCAATATAAGATCAGGATATCATCAGCTGAGGATTAAGGAATCTGATATTCCGAAATCAACGTTCAAAACTCGCTACGGACACTATGAGTTTGTAGTGATGCCGTTTGGTCTCACTAATGCACCTGTTGTATTCATGAAATTGATGAACCGGGCGTTCATTGAATATTTGGATAAATTTGTAGTTATGTTCATTGATGACATTCTAGTGTATTCTAAGAGCTCGGAAGAGCATGCGCAGCATTTACGGATTGTGTTAGACCTGTTGAGAAATGAGCAATTATACGCCAAGCTTTCTAAGTGTGAATTCTGGCTAAAGGAAGTAATGTTCCTCGGCCATGTGGTATCACCTGAAGGAGTCCGAGTAGATCCTCAGAAGATCGAAGAGATTATGGATTGGAAGCCTCCAAAGAACGTGAAAGAAGTCTGGAGTTTCTTAGGACTTGCTGGGTATTATCGTCGGTTTGTGGCAGGGTTTTCCAAAATTTCCCGCCCACTTACTCGACTACTGCAGAAAAAACAAAAGTTTGAGTGGAACGAGTTGTGCCAGAATAGCTTTGATGAATTGAAGAAGGGATTGACGACGGCACCGATTTTATCACTCCCACGAGGAACTAGAGGATTTATAGTTTACAGTGATGCTTCGAACCAAGGACTCAGATGCATATTGATGCAGAATGATAAGGTGATCGCTTATGCGTCATGCCAGCTGAAACCTTATGAAGTGAATTACCCAACGCATGATTTGGAGCTAGCAGCTGTAGTTTTTGCTTTGAAAATCTGGAGACATTATCTGTACGGGACTCACTGTCAGATATTTACGGATCACAAGAGTCTCAAATACATCTTCAGTCAGAAAGAGCTGAACATGCGGCAAAGAAGGTGGCTGGAACTTATTAAGGACTACGACTTGGAGATTCTGTATCATCCAGGCAAAGCGAATGTAGTGGCCGATGCACTCAGCTGCAAGCCTGTTTCTATCCAGATGCCGGAGACTCTGACCTCCCAACTCATCATTCAACGAGAGATGATTCGAGAAGGAATTGAAGTGTGGTTATAAAGAGTCCAAGGACAGCTGTGTGTGATGGAATTAACTTCATCATTAACCGAAGAAATCAAATCTATGCAGGCAGATGATCCCCTGATGATTCGGTTACGTGATGAAGTGATCAAGGGAAAGGCCCCCGGATTCGTAATTCATGATGATGGAGTTTTGAGATTTCAGAACCGACTCTGCATTCCCGATGTCGATGTTCTGAAACAGATGATTATGAATGAAGCTCACAGCTCGCCTTATTCTATCCACCCGGGCACCAGCAAGATGTACAATGACTTGAAGCATAATTTCTTGTGGGGCAACATGAACAAAGATGTAGCAGATTATGTTTCGAAATGCTTGACTTGTCAGCAGGTTAAGATCGAGCATCAATGACCTGCCGGGATGTTGAAGCCGCTCCCGATTCCTGAATGGAAGTGGGAGGACATATCGATGGACTTTATCACTAGTATGCCGAGAACCAAGACGGGAATGAACATGATTTGTGTGATAGTTGATTGTTTAACCAAATCAGCTCATTTTCTAGGCATTAAGGACACGTGGGGACCAGAGAGGTTGGCACGAGCATTTATTTCATAGATAGTCTGATTACATGGTACGCCGAAGACCATTATTTCTGATCGAGACGGTCGCTTTGTATCGCATTTTTGGAAAGCAGTTCATAAGGCCTTGGGGAGCGAATTGAACTTCAGTACAGCTTATCACCCGCAGACTGACAGACAATCTGAGAGGACTATTCAAACGGTGAAGATATGCTAAGGGCGTGCCTTAGATTGGTCAGCCGACTGGGAAATTCATCTACCGTTGATTGAATTTACCTACAACAATAGTTGGCATGCTTCCATTAAGATGGCACCGTTTGAGGCATTATACGGGAGAAGATGCAGATCACCCCTGACGATTCATCAGACTTGATCGGGATAGAAACAAAATTGATCGTGCAGACACGAGAGAAGATAGCCTTAATTCATGAAAGGCTGTTGGCTACCCAGAGTCGACAGAAATCTTATGCAGATATACGCTGTCGTCCATTGGAGTTCAGTACACGAGACCACGTACTTTTAAAGGTTTCTCCTACTTGGGGAATCTTTCGTTTTGGAAAGAAGGGAAAGCTGAGTCCGAGATATATCGGACCATTTGAGATCCTCGAGAGAGTTGGAGAGTTGGCATACAGATTGGCATTACCACCGTCATTGAGCCATGTTCATAACGTGTTCAACATATCCCAGTTACGGAGATATATACCGGATCCTAATCATGTCATTGATTTCGGCTAAATCGAAGTCGCTCAGGATGGAACATTTGAAGAAAGGCCGGTCAAGATACTCCAGAATCGAGCTAAGCAGTAGAGGAACAAACCAATCGTTTTGGTCAAAGTTCAGTGGTCACGCCACGGAGTGGAAGAATCCACTTGGGAAACGGAAGATAGCATGAAGTCTAGATATCCAGAGTTATTTTCGTCTTGAGTTTCAGGACGAAACTCCTTTTTAGTAGGAGAGTATGTAATATCCGGATTTATTACTATGTATTTCATCTGTATTTGAACCCTGTATTATTCGGAATTGTGATCTCGATAATTGGAGTATGATATTTCTCACATTTGGATCCTTGTACTTAAGTATAACATCATGCAAAATTTCTCATGCAAACTCGTGATAGCGCACGCTAAGAATGTTGCTTAACGTGCGTTATCGGAATACAACTAGCGCACGCTACGATTGAAGAATTACGTGCGCTAGGAAGTCAATTATTGAGCTAGGCGGCTAGCACATGCGCCAGCCAGACGTAGGTCCGGATAAGATTCCCGCGGACGAACCTGGACAGTTATGGAGTCAACGATTATTAGCGCACGCTAAGGATTGTATGATAGCGTGCGCTAATCAGGTAATGTGCCGAAATTTTATATAAGGGTCAGCACTCCATTTCTTCTTGTTCCCTTCACTCGTCTTCATTTCTTGATAGTCCAGAGAACCTTCCCTCCTTCTTAAACACTCATAGACCACCTCCACTTAATCACTAAAGATTGGATGCCACTTGTGTTTGATCATTGGAGTGGAGAAACATCTTGATTTGGCAAACAAGCAACCAGAGCTGGATTCTACTTGTTGTCTCGGTGTTTTTCTTCATCTTCAGGTATGTTATACTATTTTTCAACCTTGAATTCGTGTTCTTAAGGATATGATTATGCTATCAAGATATTAAGTTTCATTGGTGATTTATCCAAAACCACATCATGTTTAGGAGATTGAAATGACTATGCTTTAAGTACCTTGGTTAAGAACATCATGATTTGAATCTTGTTACGATGAACAAGTAGAGGAAGTTCTGACATTGGTAATCCGAATTTAGAAGGTGTCTTCATAGTAATCACGGACTTGACTTCAACATCATTATTGTTAGACGAATCTAAGAGATTGATCATAGAAGGATTTATCTTGTAAAGATGGAGTGTTAAACAAACTACAAGATGATAGTTTTGATTGATATAAGGTATTTATATCGACTGTTAGGCCTTCCGAATTACACATGAGGAATTGTAATCGAAATGGAATATGGTTTTATGATGATATATGTATTCTTGAATTCGAAGTTGTTGTTATCCGTAAGATCATTCATAACCGTATGAGCATGATATGCATGGAGATATCATATATTAACACTAAAGATTTAATAAGTTTTATCACGATTAGATCAGTCGAATGTCCAGGAAGAACTGTCATGCATGATTAGCGTGCGCTAAAGCTTCATGGTTAGCGTGCGCTATTGAGCATAAGTTAACGTACGCTACCACTGGAACGTAACGTGTGGCGAGTCAGTCGGCTGATCAGATAGGACTGTCGATACATAGTTAGCGTACACTAGGCTTCGTTGTTTACATGCGCTAACGAGCAGACTTAGCGCACGCTACGTAGAATACATAGCGTACGCTAAGCAGTTCAGGCATATTATGATTTATGAACTTTCGGCCGTAAATTGGATTGTTAGACATTCGTACGACATGAGATGAATCCTATATTATTTATTTTGTTAAGGTTCGAGCTTTCTACGTGATTGATCGAAGGTGCGACCTTCGAGTGTTTCGTTTTTCGTGGAAGTATTGTTCTTATCTTCGAATCGAGGCAAGTACCTTCATTGTTTTATATATTGATGTTATACATATTGTCGTGCATATATGTCATTGTTGTATGTACACCACGTGTTGGTCCGACGGTATCATCTTGGGATCTATGCTAGCATGCACTAGATCATTGGACGGGTTTTTCCATCACGTGTTGGTCCGACGGGATCATCTTGGGGTCTAGGCAGTGAACGCTGGATCATTGGAATTACCATGTGTATGTTGTGATATCATGTTGTGATGTTAATGTGTGTATGATATTATTGAGTTTCTCACAGGAGAAGACTCGTGGATTCTTTTGTCATTTATGTTATTATTATTCTTCGTGAAATGATGAATAATACGTTGTGGTATTTGTACTAGCATCGTTGTGCTAACCCCTTCGGGGGTGAACATTTGTTTATGTTCAGGACCCAGGAGAGCGGGGAAACAACCACTGGAGCTGCATGATGATGAGGGTGCAGAGTGATATTCCGGCTGGGTTTATTTGTCTGTTGTTTGTATCGTTTTAAATAAGTACTCGAGTACGTAGTCATTTATGATTAATTTGGATTTGGTGATGTACTAATACTTTTCTGTTGAACAGTTGTATTTTCAGTATTGGTCAGAACTGTTGTACCTTATTTCCGTTATTTTTGTATATTGGTATCTGTTAATGTCTTTTTAGTTTTTCAGCCTTGTAAATTCTTATGTAAAGGATTTACGGCGCTGTAATATTCCTGAATATATAGGGGGGTGTTACAGAAAATGAGCTGATTTGGTTAAACGGTCAAATGTCACCCAAATCATGTTCATCCCTGTTCTGGTCTTTGGCGTATTAGTGATAAAGTCCATCGATATGTCCTCCCACTTCCATTCAGTAATCGGAAGCAGCTTCAGCATCCCGGCAGGTCGTTGATGCTCAATCTTAACCTATTGACAAACCAAACATTTCGAGACGTAATAGGCTACGTCTTTCTTCATGTTGCCCCACCAGAAATTCTGCTTCAGATCCTTATACATCTTACTGGTGCCCGGGTGGATAGAATAGGGCGTACTGTGAGCTTCCTTCAGAATTGTATACTTCAAAACATCGACATGGTGAACACAAAGTCGGCTCTGAAATCTCAAGTCTCCATCATCATGAATTACAAATCCTGGGGCTTTTCCCTTGCTCACTTCATCGCGTAACCGAATCATCAGAGAATAATCCAATTGCTTAGATTTAATTTCTTCGGTTAACAATGAAGTTATTTCCATCACACACAGTTGTCCTTGGACTCTTTGCAACCATATTTCAATTCCTTCACGAATCAATTCCCGTTGAATGCTAGTCTAGGAGGTGAGAGTCTCCAGTATTCGAATAGAAACAGGCTTGCGGCTCAGTGCATCGGCCACTACATTCGCTTTGCCTGGATGATACAGAATCTCCAAGTCGTAGTCCTTAATCAGTTCCGGCCATCTCCTTTGCCGCATGTTTAACTCCTTCTGACTGAAGATGTATTTGAGACTCTTCTTATCTGTAATGATTTGACAGTGAGTCCTGTACGGGTAATATCTCCAGATTTTCAAAGCAAAAACTACCGCTGCCAGTTCCAAATCATGTGTTGGGTAATTTACTTCATAAGGCTTCAGCTGTCGTGATGCATAGGTGATCACCTTCTCATTTTTTAACACCCCCGATATATTCAGGAATATTACAGCGCCGTAAATCCATTACATAAGAATTTACAAGGCTGAAGAAATACAAAGACAAAAATAGATACCAACATATAAAAGTAACTGAAAAAAATACAACAGTTCTGGGCCAATACTGAGAATACAAATATCCGAAGGAAGAATATTAATACATCACCAAATTCAATCATCAAAAACGACAATGTACCCGAGTACTTATTAAAAATAACACAAACAACAGATAATTAAACCCGGCCGGAACATCACTCTGCACCCTCGTCGTCATGCAACTCCAGTGGTTGTTTCCCCGCTCTCCTGGATCCTGAACATAAACAAATGTTCACCCCCTAAGGGGTTAGCACAACGATGCTAGTACAAGTACCACAACATATTATTCAACATTACACGAAGAATAATAATAACATAAATGACAAAATGCCAACGAGTCTCCTCCTACGAGAAACTCATAAATAACATACACAACTGATAATCACAACATGATATCACAACATACACATGGTAATTCCGATGATCCAACGTTCACTGCCTAGACCCCCCGATGATTCCATCAAACCAACCCGAGGTGTAAAAAACCATCCGATGATCCAGCGCACGCTAGCATAGATCCCCCGATGATCTCGTCGGACCAACACGAGGTGACATACAACAACGATATATATGCACAACAATATGTATAACATCAATACATAAAATAATTAAAGTACTTGCCTCGATTCGATAACAAGAATAATACTTCCACGAATATCAAAACACTCGAAGATCATCTCTTCGATCAATCACGTAGAAAAGCTCGAACCTTAAACAAAAGAAATAATATAGAGTTCATCTCACGTCGTACGAACATCTAACAATCCAAATTACGGTCGGAAGTTCATAAAACGTATCCTGTCTGACATGCATAACGTACAATACATATCCTTTGTAGCGTACATTAAACCTACTCGTTAGCGTACGTAAGCTACAAGGTCTAGTGTATGCTAACAATGTATTGACAGTTCCTCTCTGATCAGTCGACTGACTCGTCTAATGATATAACGTACATTACATACTAAACGTAGCGTACGTTAATCTTGCATGTTAGCGTACGTAAGCTGCAGAGCATAGCGTATGCTAAACAAGCATCCGACAGTCTCTCACTGATCAGTCGACTGTTCTGATTGATGATGAAGCATATGAAATCCTCAGTGATTAACGTACGTTACTCTTCTACATACCATGCTCATATAGTTATGAATGATCTTACGGATTCAAACATCTTCGAACTCAAGGAAATGTATATCATCACAACACTTATATTCAATCTCGATTATCATTCTCATGTGATGTTCGGGTGATCTAAGGTTGATGCACTAGATTCCAATATCATCATTACTTTCAGACTTCATCTTAAATATGAACTAACAAATCCAACTTATAAGAAAGGATACAACCTTCGTTGATTCTTTCTTAAGTCTGTTTAACAAAAGTGATATAGACTCAAGTCTACGATCAATATGGCATCACTATTCAATACGGATAATCAATCTCAGAACATTACTCTCATCATTTGACGTAATAGGATTCCAACTATGATGTTTGGTTGAATAATTCATCAATGGAGCTTAATATCGTGATAGCATGATCATCATATCCTTAAGAACACGAATCCAAAGTTGGAGATAGTATTAACATACCTTAAGATGAAGGAAACACCGAGACAATAGGTAGAATCCAACTCCGGTTGCTTGTGTGTCAATCCAAAATGATTCTCCACTTCAATGATCAAGTATAAGTAATCTCCAATCTTCAATGATCAAGAAAAGGTGTTCTAAAGGTTTATAAGGTGGTTGGGATCTCTCTGGGCACGAAGTATGTTGAAAACCAGGTGAAAGAAACGAATGAAATGAAATGGGGTGATGTCTTATTTATAATTTTCTGACCTTAACGTACGTTAGCCTTCATGCATAACATACGTTAGCCTCTTAGCGTACGCTACCCTATATTCTTAGCGTACGCTATTGTCACCGATAGTTAGCTGTCTTGTTTCGGAACTTCATTACGTACGCTATGCTTACTAGGTTACGTATGTAACCAATACTATTAGCATACGCTACAAGCTTACCTTGGCGTACATTAATATCCGTTGACTCAAAAAGTGTCCAGGTTCATGCCATGCGAATCTGGTAAGCATCTGGCTGAGCCCACCACCAGCTGGCTCATGTGCTAGCCGCCCTGCTCAATTATTGGCCTATTTACATATGTTATGCTTCATTCGTAGCGTACACTATACTTGTCAACATAACGTACATTAAGCTTTCCTCTTAACGTACGTTAACACGTATTTGCATGAAAAAATTACGTTATGTTATTATCATGCACATGGATATGTATATGAGAAAAATCATACTTCGATTATTGATATCACAAATCTGAATAATACAAGGTTCAATTACAGATGAAATACTCATCAATTAATCTGGATATTACATACTCTCCTTCTAAAAAGGAGTTTCGTCCCGAAACTCAAGACGAAAATAACTCTGGATATCTGGTTCCGTTTCCCAAGTGGATTCTTCCACTCCATGGCGCGACCACTGAACCTCAACCAAAATGATTGGTTTGTTCCTCAATTGTTTAACTCGACTCTCGAGTATCTTGATCAGTCTCTCTTCAAATGTGCCTTCATGAGCGACTTCGATCTCGCCAAAATCAATAGAATGACTAGGATCTGGTATATACTTCCATAATTGGGATACGTGGAACATGTTATGAACATGGCTTAATGACGGCGGTAATGCCAATCTGTATGCCAACTCCCCAACTCTCTCAAGAATCTCGAACGGTCCGATATATCTCGGACTCAACTTCCCCTTCTTCTGAAATGAAAGATTCCCCGAGTAGGATAAACCTTTAAAAGTACATGATTTCCAGTACTGAACTCTAACGGGCGATGGCGTACGTCTGCGTAAGATTTCTATCGACTCTGGGTGGTCAACAGTCTTTCGCGAATCAAGGCTATCTTCTCTCGTGTCTGCACGATCAATTTCGGTTCCGTTCTGATCAAGTCTGATGAATCTTCCCAACATAGGGGCGATCTGCATCTCCTCCCATATAATGCTTCAAATGGTTCCATCTTAATGGAAGCATGCCAACTATTGTTATAGGTGAATTTAATCAACGGTATATGAACTTCCCAATCAGTTGACCAATCTAAGGCACAAGCCCTCAGCATGTCTTCCACTATTTGAATAGTCCTATCGGATTATCCGTCTGTCTGCGGATGATAAGCTGTGCTGAAGTTCAATTCGGTCCCCAAGGCCTTATGAACTGCTTTCCAAAAATGAGACATAAAACGAACGTCTCGTTCAGAAATTATGGTCTTTGACGTACCATGCAATCGAACTATCTCTGCAATAAACACTCGTGCCAACTTCTCTGGTCCCCACGTGTCCGTAATGCTTAGAAAATGAGCTGATTTTGTTAAACGGTCAACTATCACCCAAATCATGTTCATCGTTGTTATGGTCTTTGGCATATTAGTGATAAAGTCCATCGATATGTCCTCCCACTTCTATTCAGGAAGGAGCGGTTTCAGCATTCCGGCAGGTCGTTGATGCTCGATCTTAACCTGCTAACAAGTTAAAAATTTCGAGACATAATCCGCTACATCCTTCTTCATGTTTCCCCAGCAGAAATTCTGTTTTAGGTCCTTATACATCTTACTGGTGCCCGGGTAGATAGAATAAGGCGTGCTGTGAGCTACCTACATAATTGTCTATTTCAGAACATCGACATCAGGAACGCAAAGTCGGTTCTGAAATCTCAAAACTCCATCATCATGACTTACGAATCCTGGGGCCTTTCCCTTGATCACTTCATCACGTAATCGAATCATCAGAGGATCAGCTGCTTGCTTAGATTTGATTTCTTCGGTTAACGATGAAGTTATTTCCATTACATACAGTTGTCCTTGGACTCTTTGCAACCATACTTCAATTCCTTTGCGAATCAATTCTCGTTGAATGCTGGGCTGGGAGGTCAGAGTCTCCAGCATCTGAATAGAAACAGGCTTGCAGATAAGTGCATCGGCTACTACATTCGCTTTACCTGGATGATAAATAATCTCCAAGTCATAGTCCTTAATCAGTTCCAGCCATCTCCTTTGCCGTATGTTCAACTCTTTCTGACTGAAGAAGTATTTGAGACTCTTGTGATCCGTAAAGATTTGACAGTGAGTCCCGTATAGGTAATGTCTCCAGATTTTCAAAGCAAAAACTACCGCTGCCAGCTCCAAATCATGCATTGGGTAATTTACTTCATAAGGTTTCAGCTGGCGTGATGCATAGGCGATCACCTTCTCATTTTGCATCAATACACACCCGAGTCCTTGGTTCGAAGCGTCACTATAAACTATGAATCCTCCAGTTCCCTGTGGAAGTGTTAAAATCGGTGTCGTCGTCAATCTCTTCTTCAATTCATCAAAGCTGGTCTGATACATCTAGTTCCACTCAAACTTTTATGTTTTCTACAATAGTCGAGTAAGTGGGCGGGTAATTTTGGAAAACCCTTCCACAAACCAATGATAATATCCAGCAAGTCCTAAGAAACTCCGGACTTCTTTTACGTTCTTAAGAGGCTTCCAATCCATAACTGCTTCGATTTTCTGGGGGTCCACTCAGACTCCTTCTGCTGATACCACATGACCGTGGAACATTACTTCCTTTAGCCGGAATTCACACTTAGAAAGCTTGGCGTACAATTGCTCGCTTCTCAAAAGTTCTAATACAATCCGCAAATGCTGTGCATGCTCTTCCGGGCTCTTAGAATAAACCAGAATATCATCAATGAACACTACCACAAACTTGTCCAAATATTCTATGAACACTTGATTCATCAATTGCCTAAACACGGCAGGTGCATTAGTGAGACCAAACGGCATCACTACAAACTCATAATGTCTGTAACGAGTTCTGAATGCTGACTTCGGAACATCAGATTCCTTAATCCCTAAATGCTGACTTCGGAACATCAGATTCCTTAATCCTCAGCTGATGATATCCTGATCTTAGATCGATCTTAGAAAACACTGTTGCTCCTTGCAACTGGTCAAACAAATCATCGATCCATGGCAACGGATACTTGTTCTTAATCGTCATCTTGTTCAATTCTCGATAGTCAATACACAATTGAAGTGATCCATCCTTCTTCCGGACAAAAAGAACTAGTGCACCCCAGGGCGAAACGCTTGGCTGGATATAGCCTTTGTCCAGTAACTCCTCCATTTGCTTCTTCAATTCGTACATCTCAGTATGTGCCATACGATACGGCGCCTTAGAAATTGGTGTAGCTCCTGGTTCCAGCTCAATGGTGAATTCTACATCCCGTCGTGGAGGTAGTCCAGGTAATTCGTCAGGAAACACATCCGGAAATTCGTTCACAACAGGAATGGATGAGAGTTCTACTTTTCCGTCTTCTTTCTTCATTGCGTAGCACCAGTATCCGGTACAGCCCTGTTTCAATAATGTGACAGCTTTCATTGCCTTGATCGTCTTTCCTGATCTTCCTGGTTTCCATCCTTCAAACAGTATTTCGAAACCATCGCCAGCTATCATCGAGATATTCCTCTTTCGGTAGTTTACAATAGCTCTATATCGATTAAGCCATTCATCTCCGAGTATCAGGTCGTCTCCTTGCATTTCTATCACAATCAGATTTGAGGGCCACTCTCTGCCTCCAAATGATATAGGGAAATCTCTAGTTTCTAAGTTTCCCACAATCCTCTCTCTACTCGGTAAACCCAAAACATACGGCTCACAATTATGAAAACCAGAAATATTAAAACGATTTACACAAGACAATGATATAGATGAATGCGTAGCTCCTGTATCGAATAAAATGCTAACTGGCTGTGAAAGAATCTGTACAGTACCTAATGCGACAGCAGCATCTTGATCGTCAGCTCTCCTCATCTCGTACAGATGTGGGGGAATGGATCCGGCACTCGATGTCCCCTTTCGGTCCCTCTGTCCTCTGCCTCGTCCGCGACCAAAGTTTTGGGGCTGCTGAACACTTTGCTACGTCTGTTGGATACTGGCTTCCTTCTGAACTGGCTGTGATGTACGGGCTCTAAAAGACTTTGCATCCTCTTCACAGAACACCGCACGATGTCCCTCTTGACCACAATCAAAACAAGTCATGGTAGGTAGGGGGCAATTTCGTCGATAGTGCCCCGTCTGGGCACAGTTAAAGCACTCCCTTGTTACATCCGTCGTGGTTGATGCTGCTCCGAAGTTCTTTTCACTCTTGGATGGGTGCGGAGGTTTCTTGAACGAATGAAAAGATGACTGGGCCTTGTGGGGCCCGCTGCTCTTGTGCTCCGTGGAACTACCAGAGACTTTCTGCTTCTTGGATTCTGCAAACTTTTCCATCGCTGCTTCTTTGATTTCATATGCCAATGCTTTATCTTGGTACTGACGGAGAGTGGTACATTCAAAACCGGACATGTACCTCTGGATTTCTGGTTTCATTCTCATATCAAAATGGATCATCATTTCCACATCTGTTCTAACCATATGTCGAACAAATGCCAGCTGCTGGTTAAACGTCTTAATTGACTGAGATACTGGCACATCTGAAGGTTGCGCAGAGAAAAATTCCCGAACTTTGGCTTCCCTCATAGGACGAGGGCAGTACTGAGCTTCCATCATCAATTTAAATTTTGCCCAGTAAACATCATGATCTACAGGCCGGATGGCTTCCCACCACTCGGACGCTTCCCCTATAAGAAAGTACTGAGCAATAGAGGCTCTCCGGTCGTTTGGGCAATTAATTCCGGCAAAAAAATTTTCCAGTTCTTTTAACCAATGATCCCATATTGGTGTCTCAGAAAAGCCGTCGAATTTGGGTGGTTGTATCTTCGCCACCTCTTGCAACCATCGGTCGCCTCGATTTCCCATATCTGGGATACCTTGCTATCGATCTCCCTGTTGTAATCCTACTGCCACCTGCATTCGGTCCACGACCTAGGCAAACTGAGTCATCTGGTTCACCACCTGACGAAGGATTTCGGGCACAGCAGGTTCAGGTTCATTGTTAATAGATCTTTGTGGCTCGCCTGACCTATGGCTGGTTTGATTAGAAGGCGAAGCTTCCCTTTCGGCATTCCTTCGTCCGCGTCTGCGACCGCGACCACGTCCACGTCCACCTCTCAACATACTGTAAGCATAAATACTCAATATACAGGAAACAATATCGTCCCAATGTTCAAGTATAAAGAAGTATAACATGTAAAGGACGAGATAGAGTTTAGTAACTTACAACCACCGTTCACACGAAGACGTAGGCAGTACAGTGATGTTATTCACGGCCGGTTACCTCAAAAGACATATATGACCCTTATTTTAACCCAATGGCCAATATATCCATAATCTTAGCTCTGATACCATATTCTGTAATACCCCCGATATATTCAAAAATATTACAGCGCCGTAAATACTTTACATAAGAATTTACAAGGCTGAAGAAATGAAATACCAACATATAAAAGTAACTGAAATAAAATACAACAGTTCTGGGCCAATACTAATAATACAAATATCTGAAGGAAGAATATTAATACATCACCAAATTCAATCATCACAAACAACGACATACTCGAGTACTTATTAAAAATAACATAAACAACAAACAATTAAACCCGGCCGGAACATCACTCTGCACCCTCGTCGTCATGCAGCTTCAGTGGTTATTTCCCTGCTCTCCTGGATCTTGAACATAAACAAATGTTCACCCCCGAAGGGGTTATCACAACGATGCTAGTACAAGTACCACAACATATTATTCAACATTACATGAAGAATAATAATAACATAAATGACAAAATGCCAACGAGTCTCCTCCTACGAGAAACTCATAAATAACATACACAACTAATAATCACAATATAATATCACAACATACACATGGTAATTCCGATGATCTAGCGTTCACTGCCTAGACCCCCCGATGATTCCGTCAAACCAACCCGAGGTGTAAAAAACCATCCGATGATCTAGCGCACGCTAGCATAGATCCCCCGATGATCCCGTCGGACCAATACAAGGTGGACATACAACAACGATATATATGCACAACAATATGTATAACATCAATACATAAAATAATTAAAGTACTTGCCTCGATTCGATAACAAGAATAATACTTCCACGAATATCAAAACACTCGAAGATCGTCTCTTCGATCAATCACGTAGAAAAGCTCAAACCTTAAACAAAAGAAATAATATAGAGTTCATCTCACGTCGTACGAACATCTAACAATCCAAATTACGGTCGGAAGTTCATAAAACATATCCTGTCTGACATGCATAACGTACATTACATATCCTTTGTAGCGTACGTTAAACCTACTCGTTAGCGTACGTAAGCTACAAGGTCTAGCGTATGCTAAAAATGTATTGACAGTTCCTCTCTGATCAGTCGACTGACTCGTGTGATGATATAACGTGTTGTGCGGCGATTAATACGCCTCGATGGCGATCGACATCATGATCAGAGAGGCCAACCAGAGAAGATATACTCGGGGCAAACGCCCTGAAATCGGCACATACGGCGATCGTCTTTTGGTACCCAGCGATCGTCTTTTGATGACTGGTGATCGTCTTTGATGTCCCAACCAGAGACGATCTTCTCGTGCCACGTATGGATCCAACATCCGTCAAAGTCATCGAAGACCGAATCTTAGACGGTGGCCGACGTGCAGATCCACAAAGGGCGCCGACAGATAGGACATTTGACCTCAGCCTATCACCTACCTCACCTACCGACAAGGCCGCCGAAAGGTACAAAGTGGGTCCTCCCCGGACAGCGACTCAGGACACGTGCTGGCTCCCCATTGGCTCGCACAGCTGGCCACCGGCAGCAGCCCCAGACTTTAAGGGAACAGCCCCACGTGACGGGATGATCGGCCATCTTATTATAATATAGAAAATGGCGGTCGCCCGCGATCGCCTGAGGGGTCCCAACTACCTTGTCTCCTATAAATAGGGAACTCACTACAGTGGAAAAAAAAGGAGAATACACACGCGAATTTGCAGGCAATTACATATACATTCTCAGTGATACTCATATACACATATCATACATCCCAAGCAAGAACTCAGAGATCTACATATCTGGTTCTTCCGGCAATCTACACGCTCTACAGCTTAGATAACTAGAAGTCTTTACACTCATTGTAATAGATTCTAACATTAATATTTGTACTCGACAGTATATTTATTAATAACATCTCGCGAGAGCATTCAAGCCCGGGATTAACAACCCCGACAAATCTTGTGTCGTTTCTTTTCTCACGGAAGTGTTCTCGCATTTGTTTGTTACTCGATCATTCCAGCAATACTATCTCCGGATAATATTTTGGGTAACAACAATTGGCGCTAGAAGAAGGGCTTTCTAAACCTTAATTTTTATTCCTACCGTCTCGAAGAACACTCACTGTTCTCCGGACATATACTTGAAGAAACACTCACTGTTCTTCAATAGAAAAGCCTTCAGAAAAATGACGTCTGCTACGACTTCCAAGAGATCCACCCTAAGATCCGTCGGAAATCTCATTCCGGCCCGGACCGAATCCCAGCCCACGACGGAAGGCGACCGTGGCGATGCTAGACTCTCACTCCCGCCCCCAAGGGACGGTTCTAGCCTCTCACTCGATCAGTTCCAGACCGCGGAACAGATTGAGGAGGCAATAGCCATCCTCAGGGAGCGACGGAAGGCCTATGACTCGCCCACTATCACTCTGTCGGCCATCCGCCGGGCAGGCAAGCGGAAGCTCAAGGGGGTCTATGCTGAGAAATCGACAGAAAGCCCCGAGCCACAGGAGAAGGCTCTCGTGAGGCGGGATGATTCCGTCTTCATCCGCCTAGGGAGCGATCCCTCATGGCGACCCGGGCACTCAGGCCCCAGCCGGGAGACATCGGAATCCGAATCCTTTACCAGGAGTTCGGCATATCCGACTCCCAGGAGACAAGTCGGTCAACGAGCCCCTGCTCGCCCAAGGAATGAACCCACTGGCAGGGAGCTTGTCATTCACCACGGGGCTAGGGGATCAGTACACGATCGCCTTGATTCGCGCTCTGAGAGCCAATCGGCAAGCAGTCAGGCAACGGCGATGGCCGCCATGCAACGCCAGCTCGATGAGATGAAGGCACTCCTAGAAAATGGGGCAGGCGCCAGGAGATCGATCGTTGGTCCAAGCGAACCACTCACGGCTCAGATCGAGCTCGCCCCAGTCCAACCAAAGATCAATCCCCCACAAACACCTCTATATGAGGGGAGATCGGATCCGGAAACCCACTTGAGCAAATTTCGGATCTACATGACCGGATGCGGAGCATCAGATGCGACCAAGTGTCGAATGTATCCATTAACCCTGGGCGACCTCTCCCACAGGTGGTACATCTCACTACCACCTCGCTCAATCAACTGCTTTGAGAAGCTGGCGAAAGGCTTCACGTCGTACTTCGCCGCCAAAGTCGCTCGCCCTGAAGGCCCCCACCGCATGATGAAAATCAGGCAGGGGAAGGATGAATCAGATGAGGATTACATCGACCGGGTAGACGAGATAGTCCTCACCGGCGAGGCCATCAGCGACGAGCTCGCCCTATACTCAGTCCTGGGCGGATTCTGCGGGCACTCACCCATGTTCAGGCACCTCACCAAGGACATCCCTCCGACCTACTCGGTCTTCCACGTTAGAGCTGCCGCCATTTTGCCAGGCAGAGGATGCTCTCCCTCCGCTTAGATGAGGGACCGTCCGGAGAAGGAAAGGCGCCATCCCATGTCCAGAAGAAGGCGGTCGCCAAGCCCAGAAAGGCGGTCGCCAAGCCTCCTGGCGAGTTCAAAGCCTTCGAGGATGTAGAGGTCCACCTTCTCCACAACCTCAACTTATCTCCGGCCCACATCTTCAACGCGATCAAAGGGCGCAAGTGTCTCTCCAAACCAAAGCCGATAAGGGACCACGGTCACCTAGACCGTAGCAAATTATGTGCCTACCACAAGAGTCCCGGCCACAACACCAGCCAATGCCGCGACCTCCTCAGACAGCTATGGCGACTGTTTGAGGAAGGCAAACTGGACAACATGGTCACCAAGCCATAACCTAGGACGGAAAGGACCAGAGGGCGCGAGCGCCGACAACACGAGAGAACTCCTCCCAATCCGGTCGCCAGAATCGAGCATGAGCCGGAGTACTATGATGAGTTGGTCCCTCCGATCAACCCTGGCGGTCGGATCAACATGCTTCAAGCAGGAGGTGGAAACCTCGGGGGCCTTTCCCCGGTTTCCACCATGTCAAATAGGAAGCGAAAGGCCGAGCTGAGGGCGTTCGCCGGGGTCCATGTCGTGGTACCTCCGTAGCCGACCATCTCTAAAGACGCACTCATCACCTTCTCCAACAAAGACAGGGAGGGAGTGCAATGCCCCAAAGAGGATGCACTGGTGATCTCCGCTTGTATCCTTGGGAAGACGATCGATCGTGTGCTGGTCGACAATGGGAGTTTCTGCAACATCATATTCAAATCCGCCCTAGACCAACTCGGCAACTTAATCAAATTCATCAAGCTGTTCGACACCGTGCTCCAAGGGTTCGGCGACAACACAGTCCAAGCCTATGGAAGGATCAAGCTCTCCGTCGAGCTAATATGCTTTTATGATCCCAAGGTTAGGATTACTAGGAACCTATGTTTTGTAATCATAGATAGGCCCAGCATCTATAATGGGTTCCTAGGTCGCCCCTTTTTAGAAACCTTTGAGGCGGTCGCCTCGTCTTTCTTTTACTGTATCAAATTCCCCACTGCCGATGGGACGGTCGGTACTGTAAAAGGAGATCAGCTAATGGCAAAAAGCTGTTTGAATTACTCCTATGTCGTTACTGCTTTCTATACTTCCCACAATATGTGTAACATTGAAACGATCTACGATCAACCCATGGAGATCGACGAGCCAAGCACATCATACCAACCCGACTCAAGGGACGCCATCTCTCATCAATTGACGGACGATATCAAGCCAAGGACCAGTTTCGAGCCAAGTCTCGACATCGATCCAAGGATCGTGTCCGGAGATCGTTCCAAACGAGAGGCGACCGTCCCCGTCGAAGAGTTGGAAGGCATTACGATGGATCCGGCTCATCCAGAACGGGAAGTACAGATCGGCGCAAGCATCGACCGCGAACTAAAAGGGGATCTGATCAATTTGCTACGTAAGAACATCGGAGTCTTTGCCTGGTCGCATCAAGATATGGTCGGCATAAGTCCTGAGCACGCTTGCCACTATCTAAAGATCGACCCGGCAATGAAGCCTGTACACCAAAAATGTAGGAAATTTGGTCCCGAAAAATACGCGGCGCTCGACGTAGAAGTCTAAAAATTACTCAACAACAAATTAATCGGGGTAGCTACAGACGAGCCACAATGGGTCGCCAACGCAGTACTCGTCAAGAAGCCAACTGGTTCCTGGAGGTTATGCATCGACTTCACCGACCTCAACGCGGCATGTCCAAAAGATCACTTTCCGATTCCTCATATTGATCACTTGGTCGATAGCACAGCAGGTTGCGAAATATGTCGTTTATGGATGCCTTCGCCAGATATCATCAAATCCCAATGGCGGAGAAAGACATAAAACACACATCTTTCCACACGAAAAAAGACATATACTTTTGGGTCCGAATGCCGTTCGGCTTGAAAAACGCAGGGGCAACCTACCAGCGACTAGTCAACAGAATGTTCGTCAATCAGACCGGCAAGACCATGGAGGTCTACATTGACGACATCGTGGTCAAAAGCCTCAAGAAGGAAGATCATCTCAATGATCTCGCCGAGACGTTCGCCATCTTCAAAAAATTCAACATGAAGCTAAACCCCAAGAAATGCAACTTCGGGGTGGGCTCCGGGAAGTTCCTGGGGCACATTGTGAGCCAAAGGGGGATCGAGGCGAACCCCACCAAGATACAGGCGATCCTTGACATGCAGGAGCCGCGAAACATCAAGCAGGTACAATGCCTCACAGGTTGTCTAGCCGCCCTCAACCGTTTCATATCTCGACTTGGCGATAAAAGCACGCCTTTCTTCACGACCATCAAGAACAAGAAGTTCGCGTGGACAAAGGAAAGTCAGATAGTGTTCGCCAAAATAAAGGAATATCTATCTATCCCCCATATCCTGGCTAAGCCGATCCCCGGTGAGAAATTATTCCTTTACCTAGCGGCCTCGGAGGTCGCGCTGAGTGCCATCTTGGTGCGAGCGGAGGGACAAGTCCACTAGCCGATCTACTATGTTAGTTAAGCGCTCCACGACGCTGAAACACGTTATACACCATTGGAGAAGATCGCATATGCCCTTGTCAGGAGTGCTCGTAAGCTAAGGGCTTATTTCTTCGAACATCAAGTGGAAGTCCTGACAACTCTACCTCTAAGGCAAGTTCTACATCGACCGGACACCAACGGGCGACTCCTCAAGTGGTCGCTGGAGATCGCCCAATACGGTATCACATACGCCCCTCGCACGGCGATCAAAGGCCAAGCTCTGGCGGACTTCGTGGTGGAATTAACTTTCCATCACAGTCCGACCCAGATCTGACGACCTGCCTGGAAGTTATATGTGGATGGCTCGGCGACCAATTCACGAGCAGGGGCAGGGATTGTCCTCATCAGTCCCAACGGACAAAGTTTCACTAACGCTGTGCGTTTCAGTTTTTGTGCGACCAACAATGAAGCCGAATACGAAGCCTTGGTAGGCGGGCTCGATCTAGCCCTCGCCCTAGATGTTCGTCGCCTCCATATCTTCATGGACTCCCTTTTGGTCGTAAACCAAGTCAAGGGAGAATATGAGGCGCGCGGCGAACAGATGGTCAAATACCAAGAGCTGGTCGCCGAAATGTGCACAAAATTTGAAGAAGTGCTAATCGAACAAGTCCCGAGAGAGCACAACTCCCAGGCCGATGCCCTTTCCAAACTAGCGTCATCGGATGGGGCAGGCAACTTCTCCAATATCCAAATCACAAAGTCAGCAAGGCCGCCGATCGACAGAAGCCTGGTTACCACGGTTTCCATCGCCGAGGAGAACTGGATGACTCCGTTCATCAAATACTTAAAGGACGGAACGGTCCCTGACGATCGTGTTAAAGCTCGCCAACTCCAGCTCCGTGCAACCAGATATACCCTATTGGACGACCGGCTTTACAAGCGAGCCTTCAGCCTTCCCCTCCTCAAGTGTATTACACCGGAAGAAGGTCGGCTCATTTTAGCCGAGATCCATGACGAGATTTGCGGAAACCATGCGGGCAGACGAGCTCTCATCCATAAGACAACCAGGCAAGGTTTTTTCTGGCCATCACTTTAGAAGGATGCGATCGCCTATGCCAGATCGTGTCATAGGTGTCAAATAATGGGCCCCAACATTAAAATATCCCCCGAACAGCTCACCTCCATGTATAGCCCTTGGCCATTTGTGCAATGGGGCATCGACCTTATAGGTCCCTTGCCGACGGCTCCAGGGGGTTGTAAGTTCGCCATCGTAGGGGTCGACTATTTCACCAAATGTACTGAGGCCGAACCGCTCAACAAGATCGGCCAAATAGCAAGTGATCAAGTTTATCTGGAGAAACATCATATGCCGATTCGGTCTGCCCCAGGCCATCATCTCCGACAACGGAAAGCAGTTCGACGGCTTAGAAGTCATGCAATTCTGTGAGAAGTGGGGAATCAAAAGATTGTTTTCAGCACCCTATCACCCTCAGACGAACGGACAGGTAGAGGCTGTGAACAAGATCCTCAAACACACAATTAAAGCGCAACTCGAATCCAGGCAAGGGCGATGGGCGAGCGAGCTCCCAGACGTTTTGTGGTCTTATCAAACGACGACCCGTAATTCAACCGGCGAAACCCCATTCGCCCTCGCCTTCGAAACAGAAGCGGTGATTCCTTCGGAGATCGCCGTCCTCAGCCATCGAACCGAACAAGAGATGACGACCGATAATAATATGGCCCGACGAATCGACCTAGACATGCTCGAAGAACGACGGCTGACCTCAGAAATGAAGAACACAATCCACAAAAGGAGAGCCGAGAAGTTCTTCAATTCAAAGGTCAAAGAAAGAAGGTTTCAAGTGGGCGATATCGTCCTCAAGAAGATCCAAACCCACACAGGCGTTTTTGGTCCGAACTGGGAAGGACCTTTCAGGATATCTAAATGGCTAACTAAGGGAGCCTACGAACTTGAACATCCTGACGGTACCCCGGATCAATATCCCTGGAACGCCGTGCATCTGAAGAAATACTACCAGTGAAAAACTTTGTAGTCAGTTTCTACTATACTATGTACAAGGAATATAATGAGATTTTTTGCTATCCCATATATTTTGACGATCGCCCCACCGATCATTTCGCATACCGGCGAGGATCGTCGTCCATACATGACGATCCGAGGTAGAAGCTATGCAGCCATGGTCCTGGAGGTCGATGGAACCGACCGCTTCGCCCATGCAGGGTTCCTTCGGGCTGAGATCGCCCGCCCTTCGTTTAAATACGAGGCCGGCGTAGCCGAAGGACCCTCCAAAATAATTAGTTGACACATTCGCACGCCCTCAAGGTTCATCATCTGGACATGGTGAACCCAGACAATGCGACGTTCCACTACCCCCGTCTCAACGTACACCGTCGAGGGTCGCCATCTTCATGGCGGGCCGAGGTGGAAGCCGAGCAAACGATCCACAGGCGGGGAGTCGAATAAACCGACGACGCCCCGTGCAAGGACTCCTCCAGACCAAGATCGCCCGCCTTTCGTTTAAATACAAGGCAGGCGTAGCCTAGCGGAGGACCCTCACAATAAAGTGAGTCGCGGGATAGGCAATATCCCTCGCACACAAAGACATGGTTGTGGAGGTCGGTGCATCGAACTCCGCGATCGTGCACGATTCCCCAAAGTCGGCAAAACTGAGGATAGCTCACCGAACATATTATTTTTGCTCCCTTACTTACAATAAGTAAACAAAAACAGGGGGCAAAGAAGGAGAGCTAGTCTTAGGTGCGATCGAAAGAAAGGAGCCCGATTGGCTTCGCTCAAACACTCGCAGGACGATCGGAAGTTTTCGACAATATGTACAAGTAAGAATTTCAATTCGAAAGCATGTCAATACATTCGACACTCAGACAATCGATCGGATAAACAAGATGCAATCATACACATACTTGTAAAAATTGCACGCAAACATTCAAGGGCGATCGTACATAAAAAAGACACAGTGCGAAAAAGGAATATTTCATTCATTATCAAAAGGAGTTTGTACAATATGAAGCCCGAAGGCATTACAAAGAGAAAGCAGAAAAATTAAAAGATACAAGGAAAACAAAAACATCTCTCAAGGTCCCGCCGGCTGGTCTTCGCCCTCAGGAGGCGGATCGGCATGCGCCCCCCCATAGGCCTCAGGATGAATGAGTTTACCAGGATACCAACTCAAGTCGATCCCGAAGTCGATGAGGTCAAGGATCGGCAAAGAGAACTCCGGGTGCAGAGGGTGCTCGAGTGCATAGGCTTTGAAGCTCTCCATCAAGGGACCGATCTCGATCCGTGCCTTTTTTGTGGCTCGAACGGCGTCGGCGTAGGCCATGTAATAGGCGAACTCGCCGACGAGCGCAACATTGAGGTAGGGATCAGTCTCGATCGCCTTGAGCTACCCTCTCAACTCCACGGCCGTCTTCTCAGCCTCCGCCAGCTCGACCACCTTGGCGGCATTTTCTCCTTTGGCCTTCTCCAGCTCTCTCCTCGCCGCCTCCAGATCGCCGCTAAGCCGATCCACCGTCGCCTTCAGCCCGGCCGCCTCCTCCTGCGAAGCCGCATGTTTCCGGCGAGCCTCTTTCTCCTGATCACGGAATCGGTCGGCCGCTTCCTTGGAGCGGCTCAGCTCTTGCTTCAGTCGGTCGATGTCCTGTTTAGCTCGTTTGGCCGTCTCTATGTACTCCTTCTCAATAGAATGGATCCGGTTGGCGTATTCTATGTTTGTGTTCCGGGCGGCCTCGAGGTCGCTATGGAGGCGAGCAGTAGAGGGTCGCCCCTCAAAATCCTTGGCAGCTTGGACGGCCATCGTTGCCGTCTGGAGAGACAGGGCAATGGTCGCCTGCATGGTGTCTCCAGATCGCCGACGAGCGATCGCGTCGAGATCGGTCGTCCAAGCCTTGGGCAGTGAGGTGATGGCCGTCTGGACGTATGTAGGGATTTCGAGGGACTTTTGCGGAGTTTTACTCGACAAGAAATCCAGCACCATAGGAGCGATGTCTGGGTCAGCAAGACGGACCCTGCAGCGCAAACAAAAGAGACAAAGGAGTTAGTCTATATCTCACCCAAAATCCTTAACACGGAAAGTTCGATTCAATCTTACCTGTTGACCAGCTCGGGATCGCGGCCAAAATAAGGCTTGCCCCGAGAAGTTTCCGCCTCAGCGATCGCCACCATCTTCGAGGAACCGCCTGATGACCTGGAGCCAGAAGCCAAGGGCCTAGAGCCTGATCTCTCCACCATCGGAATGGCGGAGATAGGAGCCGCAGCAACCGGAGGCTCCAGAATAGACACGTCCGCCTCAGTGCTCGGCAGGGACTCCTCCGGCCTCTGCCTCTTGCGGCGCTGGAGTTGTGTCTCTTCTTGAGTTTCCGGATCGGCGACCGGCACCTCAGCAGGCCTCACCACCAGACCAGGGCGAGACGACGTCGCAGGAACGCGACCAGTCTTCTTACCCAGGTGAAGGCGATCGACGAGTCCTGGGTTTGACATGGCGATCTCTGGTGGTGGCTCGGTAAGAAGGGGAAAATGAACCTCTGTCAAAAAAGAAGTACAAACAAGTTAGACAGCAACTTAAATGCTGCGACCTCCTAGAGACGATCGTCAAGCAAGGAAGCACCACTTAAGTTCGTACCTGGAACTCTCAAGTGACGAGAGAAGCGAAACAATCGAGCCCCCAACCGGTGAAGTTCGTTACCGAGCGAGCGAACGTCAATGAAGGAATCCGGCAAGGCACGAATCCGCTCCCAAACGATCAAGAAATCGAAAGGGAGATCGCCGATCGCTGGAACGAGAGGCCCTGCAAAAAGAAAACGAAATTAGATCAGTCCAAGACAAGCTCGATCAAAGGGAGAGTTAAAATCCTTACTCGGATTTCTCTCCCGAAAATTGGTAGGAATATCCAACTCCTCCTCCGGCCTGTCACTCGATGCCGATCGCCACGCTCCGCCGACCCAGCACCATTTTGCCAGGTCGCCCCAGGACTTGTTCGGCACACCAAGGACCACTCTTCCCATTCGGCCTTGGATATGATTACCGCCGATCGACCCTTTCTGCGCAGCCAGTTTAAACAGATAGTTCATCTCCATCGCAGAAAGGAGGTGGAACAACCGGTGACCGCCAAACAGTGTCAAAGTGCAGATGACCTGTAACCAAGCGTTCGGCGTCAGTTGGAGCGGCGCAAATTCCAGGCGATCAACAAGTAGGAGACGGCGAATTGGAGAGGGAATCGCAGACCGGCCTCCATGATCATCTCACTAACGGCGACCATTCCCTCGGGCAGTTAATCGGCACGTTCATTTTCCGATGGCACGTGCAGGGAGACGTCAGAGGGAACATGATATTTTGCCCTCCAGCGGTTCACGTCTTTCCGGGTTGCCGAACTCTGGATCTTACCAAGGGTCCACTGAGACGGGTCGGCGGCCCGAAACACCGTCCGTTTCACATGTCCATAAGGATGAGCGGCGGAGTAGGCTTCGAAGTCAAATTCCAGACAGGGTCCGGCGATCCCCTCCATAATCTTGGCGAAAGCCATATAGGCGGGGCCAAATACACTCTGCCATTCCCAAGTTAGCCGCTCCAGTTCGTCCTCATCCGCCGGAGAGCCCTTCTGCTCCGCCGTAGCCGCCGTCCTCGCCACTGCGGCCTCTTTGAAAAGCTCTTCGAGTTATGCGGGTGCAATCCCCGCACGAATGGCCTCAATGGCCGTTTCCATGTCGACTCCAACGGGAATCTCCTCCCGGTCAGGCGAAACCGCGGCGGCGGAAGAACTTCCGGTCTCAAAGGTTTTGGATCCTCCCGACATATTATAGAAAGTAATGGGAGAGAGAAGCTTGATTTTTCTTACCTAGAGAAAAGAAGACGATCGGCACAAGAAGCTCCGGAAAATTCTGCAGAGTTTCGGCTAAAAATGCAAGGATGCGTGAAGGGTGAAAATGAAGAAGCCCTAGCCCCTTTTATAGATGGAGGCGGGGGCCTCTGTGCAAATAGGCGAAAGTCCGAGGGCTGAATAGCAACCGTCAGCGAGGGGACGCATTAAATGCTGCCCTCGAATCCCGCGTGCGCGTCTTTTCGAGGGCACGCCAGGCGGCAAGTCTGATAAACCGTCAGACTCCCCCAACAATAGCGCGATGCGTGTCCTTGCAACGTTTCGAGAGCCCGCCTTCATTTCCCGCTGCTCCCAGCGCAGAAGGAGATCGTCTAAATTCGAAATCAGGTCGCCTGATCGCCTAAACATCGGCGATCGCCAAAACAGTGCCACCTCACCCCGAGTTTTCAACGTCGAAGCGAGCTGGGGGGCAATTGTTGTGCGGCGATTAGTACGCCTCAATGGCGATCGACATCATGATCAGAGAGGCCAACCAGAGAAGATATACTCGGGGCAAACGCCCTGGAATCGGCACATACGGCGATCGTCTTTTGGTACGCAGCGATCGTCTTTTGATGACTGGCGATCGTCTTTGATGTCCCAACCAGAGACGATCTTCTCGTGCCACGTATGGATCCAACATCCGTCAAAGTCGTCGAAGACCGAATCTTAGACGGTGGCCCACGTGCAGATCCACAAAGGGCGCTGACAGATAGGACATTTGACCTCAGCCTGTCACCTACCTCACCTACCGACAAGGCCGCCGAAAGGTACAAAGTGGGTCCTCCCCGGACAGCGACTCAGGATGCGTGCTGGCTCCCCATTGGCTCGCACAGCTGGCCACCGGCATCAGCCCCATACTTTAAGGGAACAGCCCCACGTGATGGGACGATCGGTCATCTTATTATAATATAGAAAACAGCGGTCGCCCGCGATCGCTTGAGGGGTCCAAACTACCTTGTCTCCTATAAATAGGGAACTCACTACAGTGGCAAAAAAAAGGCGAATACACACGCGAATTTACAGGCAATTACATATACATTCTCAGTGATACTCATATACACATATCATACATCCCAAGCAAGAACTCACAGATCTACATATCTGGTTCTTCCGATAATCTACACGCTCTACAGCTTAGATAACTAGAAGTCTTTACACTCATTGTAATAGATTCTAACATTAATATTTGTACTCGACAGTATATTTATTAATAACATCTCGCGAGAGCATTCAAGCCCGGGATTAACAACCCCGGCAAATCTTGTGTCGTTTCTTTTCTCACGGAAGTGTTCTCGCATTTGTTTGTTACTCGATCATTCCAGCAATACTATCTCCGGATAATATTTTGGGTAACAACATAACGTATGTTACATACTAAACATAGCGTACGTTAATCTTGCATGTTAGAGTACGTAAGCTGCAGAGCATAGCGTATGCTAAACAAGCATCCGATAGTCTCTCACTGATCAGTCGAATGTTTTGATTGATGATGAAGCGTACGAAATCCGAAGTGATTAACGTGTGTTACTCTTCTACATATCATTCTCAAACAATTATGAAATGAAATGGGGTGATGTCTTATTTATAATTTTCTCACCTTAACGTATGTTAGCCTTCATGCATAACGTATGTTATCCTCTTAGCGTACGCTACCTTATATTCTTAGCGTACGCTATCGTCACCGATAATTAACTATCTTGTTTCTGAACTTCATTACGTATGCTACGCTTACTAGGTTACGTATGTAACCAATACTATTAGCATACGCTACAAGCTTACCTTAGTGTACGTTAATATCCGTTGACTCAAAAAGTGTCCAGGTTCATGCCGTGCGAATCTGGTAAGCATCTGGCCAAGCCCACCACCAGCTGGCTCATGTGCTAGCCGCCCTGCTCAATTATTGGCCTCTTTACATATGCTACACTTCATTCGTAGCATATGCTATACTTGTTAACATAATGTACGTTAAGCTTTCCTCTTAACGTACGTTAACACGTATTTGCATGAAAAATTTACGTGATGCTATTATCATGCACATGGATACGTATATGAGAAAAATGATACTTCGATTATTGATATCACAAATCCGAGTAATAAAAGATTCAATTACAGATGAAATACTGATCAATTAATCTGGATATTACACATTTTGCATCAATACACATCCGAGACCTTGGTTTGAAGCGTCACTATAAACCGTGAATCCTCTGGTTCCTTATGGGAGTGCTAAAATCGGTGCCGTCGTCAATCTCTTCTTCAATTCATCAAAGTTGGTCTGGCACATCTCGTTCCACTCAAATTTTTGGGTCTTCTGAAGTAATCAAGTAAGTGGGCGGGAAATTTTGGAAAACCCTTCCACGAACCGACAATAATACCCAACAAGTCCTAAGAAACTCCTGACTTCCTTCACGTTCTTAAGAGATTTCAAATCCATAACTGCTTTGATTTTCTGGGGGTCTACTCAGACTCCTACTGCTGATACCACATGACCGAAGAACATTACTTCCTTTAGCTAGAATTCACACTTAGAAAGCTTGGCGTATAATTGCTCGTTTCTCAAAAGGTCTAAAACGATCCGCAAATGTTTTACATGCTCTTCCAGGCTCTTGGAATAAACCTAAATGTCATCAATAAATACTACCACGAATTTTTCAAAATACTCTATGAACACTCGGTTCGTCAATTGTATGAATACATCAGGTGCGTTAGTGATACCAACCGGCATCATTACAACCTCATAGTGTCCGTAACGAGTTCTGAACGCTGATTTTGGAACATCGGATTCCTTAATCCTCAACTAATGATATCCCGACCTCAGATCGATCTTGGAAAACAGTGTTGCTCCTTGTAACTGGTCAAACAAATCATCAATCCGTGGCAAAGGATACTTGTTCTTGATCGTTATCTTGTTCATCTCTCGATAGTGAATACACAATCAAAGCGATCCATCCTTCTTCCGGACGAAAAGAACTGGTGCACCCAGGGCGAAACGCTTGGCTGGATATAGCCTTTGTCCAGTAACTCTTCCAGTTGCTTCTTCAATTCATACATCTCAGTAGGTGCCATACGATACGGCGCCTTAGAAATTGGTGTAGCTCCTGGTTCCAGCTCGGTGGTGAATTCTACATCCCGCCGTGGAGGTAGTCCAGGTAATTCTTCAGGAAACACATCTGGAAATTCGTTCACAACCGGAATGGATGAGAGTTCTACTTTTCCATCTTCTTTCTTCATTGCGTAGCACTAGTATCCAGTACAGCCATGTTTCAACAATTTGACAGCTTTCATCGCCTTGATCATCTTTCATGAGCTTCCTGGTCTCCATTCCTCAAACAGTATTTCGGAACTATCATCAGTTATCATTGAGATATTCCTCTTCCGGTAGTTTACAATAGCTCCGTAATGGTTAAGCTAATCATCTCCGAGAATCAGGTCGTCTCGTTGCATTTCTATCACAATCAGATTTGAGGGCCACTCTCTGCCTCCAATTGATACAGGAAAATCGCTAGTTTCTAAGTTTCCCACAATCCTCTCTCCACTCGGTAGACCCACAACATAAGGCTTACAATTATGAAAACCAGAAATATTCAAACGATTTAAACAATACAAGGATATAAATGAATGCGTAGCTCCTGTATCGAATATGACGCTAACTAGCTGTGAAAGGATCTGAACAGTACCTGATGCGACAGCAGCATCCTGATCGTCTGCCCTTCTCATATCGTACAGATGTGGGGGAACGGATTCGACACTCGAGGCTCCCCTGCGGTCGAAATATCCTCTGCCTTGACCTCGACCAAAATTTTGGGGCAGCTGAACACTTTGTTGCATCTGCTGAATACTTACTTCCTTCTGAGTCGGTTGTGAAGTACGAGTTCCATTAAACTTAGTGCCATCCTTGCAGAACATTGCACGGTGCCCCTCCTATCCGCAGTCATAACATGTCACTAGAGTACGGAAACAACCACGCCAAAGGTGTCCTGGGCGACCACAGTTAAAGCACTTCCTTGTTACATCCGTCGTGGCTGATACTGCTCCGAAGTTCTTTCCGCTCTTGGATGGGTGCGGAGGTTTCTTGAACGAATGAAAGGATGACTGGGCCTTGCGGGGCCCACTGCTCTTGTGCTCTGTGAAACTACCAGAGACTTTATGCTTCTTTGATTCTGCAAACTTTTCCATCGCTGCTTCTTTGATTTCATACGCCAATGCTTTGTCCTGATATTGACGGAGAGGTACATTCGAAACCGGGCATGTACCTCTCGATCTCTGGTTTCATTCTCATATCTAAATAGATCATCATTTTCGTGTCTGTTCTGACCAGGTGTCGAAAAAACGCCATCTGCTGATTAAATGTTTTAATAAATGCAGGATCTTGGCTCGTCGGCGGCATGTGGAGAAAAATTCCCGAATTTTGGCTTCCCTCACTGGACGAGGGCAGTACTGAGCTACCATCATCAATTTAAATTCTCCCCAGTCGTCATCATGATCTACAGTCCAGATGGCTTCTCACCACTCGGACGCTTCCCCTATCAGAAAGTACTGAGCAATAGAGGCTCTCCAGTCGTCTGGGAAATTAATCCCGAAAAAAATTTCTCTAGTTCTTTTAACCAATGATCCCACGTCGGTGTCTCAGAAAAGCCGTCGAATTTGGGTGGTTGCATCTTCGCCACCTCTTGCAGCCATCGGTCGCCTCAATTTCCCATGTCTGGGATACCTTGTTGTCTATCTCCCTGTTGTAATCCTACTGCCACCTACATTCGGTCCACGACCTGGACAAACTGAGTCATCTGGTTAACCACCTGGCAAAGGATTTCGGGAACAGCAGGTTCTGGTTCAATGTTAATAGATCTTTGTGGCTCGCCTGAGCTGTGGCTGGCTTAATTAGAAGGCGAAGCTTCTCTTTCAGCATTCCTTCATCCGCGTCCGCGATCGCGACCACGTCCACGTCCACCTTTCAACATACTGTAAGCATGAATACTCAATATACAGGAAACAATATCGTTCTAGTGTTCAAGTATAAAGAAGTATAACATGTGAACGATGATATAGAGTTTAGGAATCTTACAACCACCGCTCGCACGAAGACGTAGGCAATATAGTGATGTTATTCACGGCCGATTACCTCAAAAGACATATATGACCCCTATTTTAACCCAATGGCCAAGATATCCATAATCTTAGCTCCAATATCATATTCTGTAACACCCCCAATATATACAGGAATATTACAGCGCCTAAATCCTTTACCTAAGAATTTACAAGGCTGAAGAAAAGAAAATACAATAACAGATACCAACATATGAAAGTAAACGAAATAAAATACAACAGTTCTGGGCCAATACCGAAAATACAAACATCCAAATGAAGAATATTAATACATCACCAAATTCAACATCACAAACGACGACGTACTCGAGTACTTATTAAAAACAACACAAACAACATATAATTAAACCCGGCCGGAACATCACTCTGCACCCTCGTCATCATGCAGTTCCAGTGGTTGTTTCCCCGCTCTCCTGGATCCTGAACATAAACAAATGTTTACCCCCGAAGGAGTTAGCACAACGATGCTAGTACAAGTATGATAATTATACAATAATTATGACAAGTTTCTCCAACGAGAAATAATAACAACACATATCACATCATGACAGTCTCAACATACTCATGGTATTTCAACGATCCAATGCACACAGCTATAGATTCCCATGATGATCCCATCGGTCCAACACATGGTGGAACTACCTGTCCAATGATCCAGCACACACAGCTATAGATTTCCCATGATAATTCCCGTCGGATCAACGAATGGTGGACAATTAATCACAACACATGTACACAGTACAATCATAACATAACCGACATAATACGAACAATTTCTAATTAAAGTACTTGCCTCGATTCGATGACAAGAATAACACTTTGATGAATATCAATACACTCGAAGGTCGCCCCTTCGATCAATCACGTTGCAAAGCTCGAACCTTTAAATAAAAGAAATAATATAGAATTCATCGCACGTCGTACGAACATCTAACAATCCAAATTACGGTCGAAAGTTCATAAAACGTATCCTGCCTGGTCTGTGTAACATATGTTACGTATCCAACGTAGCGTACGTTAAGGCTGCTCGTTATGGTACATAAACTAGAAGTCTAGCGTACGCTAATCATACATTGATAGTATCTTCTCTGATCAGTTAACTAACTCGTCTGATGATATAACGTACGTTACGTACCAAACGTAGCGTATGTTAATTCTGCCCATTAGCGTACGTAAGCTGCAGAGCCTAGCGTACGCTAAACATGCATCCGACAGTATCTTCCCTGATCAGACAACTGACTCGCCGCATGAAATTCTCAGTGTTAACGTATGTTGACTCCATGCATGATACACTCATGAAAACTTAAATGATCTAATGGTGTTCAATGTCTTACAACTTCAAGGATAAGCATATCATCATGATGTCATACTCCAATCTTTGATCACAAATTCTCTTATGTAATTCAGTTATTCTGAGGTTGATAATCTAGTTACTAATATCATCAACGTATTCCAGCTTCATCATGAAGATTAGTTTACTAAATCAACTTCAACCTTTGGTGATCCTTCATCTAATTCCGTTAAGCAAAAGTGATACCAATACTAAATCTATGACCATTATGGCAACACTATTCAATATGGATAATCAATCTCAGAACATTACTCTCATCATTTGACGACACGGGATTCCAACTATGATGTTCTCAACAATGATATCTTAAGCATAATCATCCCAACTTCTAAACATGATGTTTGGTTGAATAAATCATCTATGGAACTTAATATCTTGATAGCATGATCACCATATCCTTAAGAACACGAATCCAAGGTTGGAGATAGCATTAACATACCTTAAGATGAAGAAAACATCGAGACAATAGGTAGAATCCAACTCCGGTTGCTTGTGTGTCAATCCAAAATGATTCTCCACTTCAATGATCAAGTATAAGTAATCTCCAATCTTCAATGATCAATAAAAGGTGTTCTAACGGTATAGAAAGTTGTTGGGAACTCTCTGGGAATGAGGTAGGTTGAAAGCCAAGTGAAAGAAATGAATGAAGTGAAATGGGGTGATGTCCTATTTATAACTTTCTGACCTTAACGTACGTTAGCCTTAATGCATAACGTACGTTAGTGGCTTAGCGTACGCTACCCAGTATACTTAGCGTATGCTATCGTCACTGATAGTTAACTGTTCTCATTCTGTACTTGATTACGTATGCTATACCATCAGGTTACGTACGTAAGTAACACCCATTAGCGTATGCTAGACACATTCCTTAGCGTACGTTAACACTCGTTGACTTCAAAACTATCCAGGTTCATCCGCGGGAATCTTATCCAGACCCATCATCTGGTGGCGCATATGCTAGCCGTCCAGCTCAATTATTAGCCTCTTTACGTACGCTACGCTTCATTCATAGCATATGCTAACTTTAGCGGATAACGTACGTTAAGCTTCCTTCTTAGCGTATGTTATCACGTAATTGCATGAGAAAATTTACATGTTGCTATCATCATGCACAAGGATATAAATACGAGAAATATCATACTTCGATTATCGATATCACAAATCCAAATAATACAGGGTTCAATTACAGATTAAATACTCAATAATCAATCCGGATATTACATACTCTCCTTCTAAAGAGGAGTTTCGTCCCGAAACTCAAGACAAAAATAGCTCTGGATATCTGGACCCCATGTTATCTTCCGTTTCCCAAGTGGCTTCTTCCACTCCGTGGCGCTACCACTGAACCTTAACCAAAGCGATCGGTTTGTTTCTAAATTGCATAACTCGACTCTCGAGTATCCTGATCGGTCTCTCTTCAAACGTGCCATCCTGAGCGACTTCAATCTCGCCAAAATCAATGACATGACTAGGATCTGGTATGTAGTTCCGTAACTGGGATACTTGGAATACGTTATGAACATGGCTTAATGACGATGGTAATGCCAACCAATATGCCAACTCTCCAACTCTCTCAAGAATCTCGAACGGTCTGATATATCTCGGACTCAGCTTTCCTTTTCCCCCCAAAACGAAAGATTCCCCGAGTAGGAGAAACTTTTAAAAGCACGTGATCTCCAATACTGAACTATAATGGGCGACGGCGCACGTCTGCGTAAGATTTCTGTTGACTCTGGGCAGTCAACAGTCTTTCGCGAATCAAGGCTATCTTCTCTCGTGTCTGTATGATCAATTCCGGTTCTGTCCCGATCAAGTCTGATGAATCGTCCCAACATAGGGGTGATCTGCATCTCCTCCCGTATAATGCCTCAAACGGTGCCATCTTAATGGAAGCGTGCCAACTATTATTGTAGTTGAATTCAATCAACGGTAGATGAACTTCCCAATGACCAATCTAAGGCACAAGCCCTCAGCGTGTCTTCCACTGTTTGAATAGTCCTTTCGGACTGTCCGTTTCTCTGCGGATGATAAGCTGTGCTGAAGTTCAATTTGGTTCCCAAGGCTTTATGAACTGCTTTCCAAAAATGAGACACAAAGCGACCGTCTCGGTAAAAAATAATGGCCTTCGGCATACCACGCAATCGGACTATCTCTGCAATAAACACTCGTGCCAACTTCTCTGGTCCCCAAGTGTCCTTATTGCCTAAAAAATGAGCTGATTTGGTTAAATGGTCAACTGTCACACAAATCATGTTCATCTATGTTCTGGTCTTCGGCATATTAGTGATGAAGTCTATCGATATGTCCTCCCACTTCCATTCAGGAATCGGAAGCGGATTCAGCATCTCGGCAGGTCGTTGATGCTCGATATTAACCTACTGACAAACCAAACATTTCGAGACATAATCGGCTACGTCTTTCTTCATGTTGCCCCACCAGAAATTCTGCTTCAGATCCTTATACATCTTATTGGTGCCCGGGTGGATAGAATAGGGTGTACTGTGAGCTTCCTTCATAATTGTTTGCCTCAAAACATCGATATCGGGAACACAAAGTCAGCTCTGAAAACTCAAGACTCCATCAACATGAATTACAAATCCTGGGGCTTTTCCCTTGCTCACTTCATCGTGTAACCGAATCATCAGAGGATCATCTAATTGCTTAGCTTTGATTTCTTCGGTTAACGATGAAGTTATTTCTATCACACACAGTTGTCCTTGGACTCTTTGCAACCATATTTCAATTCCTTCACGAATCAATTCCCGTTAAATGTTGGTCTGGGAGGTGAGAGTCTCCAGTATTCGAATAGAATCAGGCTTGCGGCTCAGTGCATCGGCCACTACATTCTCTTTGCCTAGATGATACAGAATCTCCAAGTCGTAGTCCTTAATCAGTTCCAGTCATCTCCTTTGCCGCATGTTTAACTCCTTCTAACTGAAGATATATTTGAGACTCTTGTGATCCGTAAAGATTTCACAGTGAGTCCCGTACAAGTAATGTCTCCAGATTTTCAAAGCAAAAACTACCACTGCCAGTTCCAAATCATGCGTTGGGTAATTTACTTCATAAGGATTCAGCTGTCGTGATGCATAGGCGATAACCTTCTCATTTTGCGTCAATACACATCCGAGACCTTGGTTTGAAGCGTCACTATAAACCGTGAATCCTCTGGTTCCCTATGGGAGTGCTAAAATCAGTGCCGTCGTCAATCTCTTCTTCAATTCATCAAAGCTGGTCTGGAACATCTCATTCCACTCAAATTTTTGGGTCTTCTGAAGTAATCGAGTAAGTGGGCAGGAAATTTTGGAAAACACTTCCACGAACCGATGATAATACCCAGCAAGTCCTAAGAAACTTCTGACTTCCTTCACATTCTTAGGAGATTTCCAATCCATAACTGCTTCGATTTTCTGGGGGTCTACTCGGACTCCTTCTACTGATACCACATGACCGAGGAACATTACTTCCTTTAGCCAGAATTCACACTTAGAAAGCTTGGCGTACAATTGCTCATTTCTCAAAAGGTCTAAAATGATCCGCAAATGTTGTACATGCTCTTTCGGGCTCTTGGAATAAATCAGAATGTCATCAATAAATACTACCACAAATTTGTCCAAATACTCTATGAAAACTCGGTTCATCAATTGCATGAATACAGCAGGTGCATTAGTGAGACCAAATGGCATCACTACAAACTCATAGTGTCCATAGCGAGTTCTGAATGCTGATTTTGTCCAGTAACTCTTCCAGTTGCTTCTTCAATTCATACATATCAGTAGGTGCCATATGATACGGCGCCTTAGAAATTAGTGTAGCTCCTGGTTCCAGCTCGATGGTGAATTATGCATCCCTCCATGGAGGTAGTCCAGGTAATTCGTCAGGAAACACATCCGAAAATTCGTTCACAACAGGAATGGATGAGAGTTCTACTTTTCTGTCTTCTTTCTTCATTGCGTAGCACCAGTATCCAGTACAACCCTGTTTCAACAATTTGACAGCTTTCATCGCCTTGATCATCTTTTCTGAGCTTCCTGGTCTCCATCCCTCAAATAGTATTTCAGAACCATCATCAGTTATCATTGAGATATTCCTCTTCCGGTAGTTTACAATAGCTCCGTAACGGTTAAGCCAATCATCTCCGAGAATCAGGTCATCTCCTTGCATTTCTATCACAATCAGATTTGAGGGCCACCCTCCAATTGATACAGGTAAATCTCTAGTTTCTAAGTTTCCCACAATCCTCTCTCCACTCGGTAGACCTACAACATAAGGCTAACAATTATGAAAACCAGAAATATTCAAACGATTTATAGAAGACAAGGATATAAATGAATGTGTAGCTCATGTATCAAATAAAATGCTAAATGGCTGTGAAAGGATCTGAACAGTACCTAATGCGACAACAGCATCCTGATCGTCTACCTTCCTCATCTCGTACAAATGTGGGGGAGCGGATCCGACACTCGAGGCTCCCTTGCGGTCGAACTGTCCTCTGCCTCGACCTCGACCGAAATTTTGGGGCAGCTGAACACTTTGCTGCGTCTGCTAAATACTTGCTTCCTTCTTAGCCGGTTGTAAAGTATGAGTTCCATTAAACTTTGTGGCATCCTTGCAGAACATTGAAAGGTGCCCCTCCTGTCCGCAGTCATAACATGTCACTGGAGTACGGAAACAATCACGCCAAAAGTGTCCTGGGCGACCACAGTTAAAGCACTTCCTTTTACATCCGTCGTGGCTGATACTGCTCCGAAGTTCTTTCCGCTCTTGGATGGGTGCGGAGGTTTCTTGAATGAATGAAAGGATGACTGGGCCTTGTGGGGCCCACTGCTCGTGTTCTCTATGAAACTACCAGAGACTTTCTGCTTCTTGGATTCTGCAAACTTTTTCATCGCTGCTTCTTTGATTTCATACGCCAATGCTTTGTCCTGATATTGACGGAGAGGTACATTCGAAACCGGGCATGTACCTATGGATCTCTGGTTTCATTCTCATATCAAAATGGATCAACATTTCCGCGTCTGTTCTGACCAGGTGTCAAACAAATGCCATCTGCTGATTAAACGTTTTAATCGCCTGGGATAATGGCTCGTCTGACGGCTGTGCTGAGGAAAATTATCGAATTTTGGATTCCCTCACTGGACGAGGGCAGTACTGAGCTTCCATCATCAATTTAAATTCTCCCCAGTCGGCATCATGATCTACAGGCCGAATGGCTTCCCATCACTCGGGCGTTTCCCCTATCAGAAAGTACTAAGCAATAGAGGCTCTCCGGTCGTCTGGGTAATTAATCCCGGCAAAAATTTTCTCCAATTCTTTTAACCAATGATCCCACGTCGGTGTCTCAGAAAAGCCATCGAATTTCGGTGGTTGCATCTTCGCCACCTCTTGCAGCCATTGGTCGCCTCTATTTCCCATGTCCGGGATCCCTTGCTGTCTATCTCCCTGTTGTAATCCTACTGCCACCTGCATTCGGTCCACGACCTGGGCAAACTGAGTCATCTGGTTAACCACCTGGCGAAGGATTTCGGGAACAGAAGGTTATGGTTCATTGTTAATAGATCTTTATGGCTCGCCTGAGCTATGGCTGGCCTAATTAGAAGGCGAAGCTTCTCTTTCAGCATTCCTTCATCCACGTCCGCGGCCGCGACCACGTCCACGTCCACCTCTCAACATACTGTAAGCATGAATACTCAACATACAGGAAACAATATCATTCTAATGTTCAAGTATAAAGAAGTATAACATGTGAACGACGAGATAGAGTTTAGGAATCTTACCACCACGACTCGCACGAAGACGTAGGCAGTACAGTGATGTTATTCACGGCCGGTTACCTCGAAAGACATATATGACCCATATTTTAACCCAATGGCCAAGATATCCATAATCTTAGCTCTGATACCATATTCTGTAATACCCCCGATATATTCAGGAATATTATAGCGTCATAAATCCTTTACATAATAATTTACAAGGCTGGAGAAAAGAAAATACAATAACAGATACCAATATATGAAAGTAAACGAAATAAAACAGCAGTTCTGGGCCAATACCAAAAATACAAACATCCAAATTAAGAATATTAATACATCACCAAATTCAACATCACAAACGATGATGTACTCAAGTACTTATTAAAAACAACACAAACAACAGACAATTAAACCCAATCGGAACATCACTCTGCACCCTCGTCATCATGCAGTTCCAGTGGTTGTTTCCCCGCTCTCCTGGATCCTGAACATAAACAAATGTTCACCCCCGAAGGAGTTAGCACAACGATGCTAGTACAAGTACGATAATTATACAACAATGATTTAATCAAGAATAATCATGACAAGTTTCTCCAATGAGAAATAATAACAACACATATCACATCATGACAGTCTCAACATACTCATGGTATTTCAACGATCCAGCACACACAGCTATAGATTCCTATGATGATCCCGTCGGACCAACGCATGGTGGAACTACCTGTCCAACGATCCAGCGTACACAACTATAGATTTTCCATGATGATTCCCGTCGGATCAATGCATGGTGGACAATAAATCACAACACATGTACACAGTACATTCATAAGATAACCGACATAATACGAACAATTTCTAGTTAAAGTACTTATCTCGATTCGATGACAAGAATAACACTTCGATGAATATCAATACATTCGAAGGTCGCCCCTTCGATCAATCACGTTGCTAAGCTCGAACCTTTAAATAAAAGAAATAATATAGAATTCATCTCACATCGTACGAACATCTAATAATCCAAATTACGGTCGAAAGTTCATAAAATGTATCCTGACTGGTCTGTGTAACGTACGTTACGTATCCAACATAGCGTACGTTAAGGCGGCTCGTTAGGGTACGTAAACTAAGAAGTCTAGCGTACGCTAATCATACATTGACAGTATCTTCTCTGATCAGTTAACTAACTCGTCTGATGATATAACGTACGTTACGTACCAAACGTAGTGTATGTTAATTCTGCCCGTTAGCGTACGTAAGCTGTATAGAAGGGGTGGCATTTCGGAACCGTAAATCGAAAACCGAACCGAAAAAACCAGAAAAAAGAATCGAAAAATCGAAACCGAAGAAGACCGAACCGAAAAACAAAAAAACAGAACTGAACCGAACTAATTTGTTTCAGTTCTCAGTTCAGGGTCGGGTGGAACTGAAGGACTGAAATGGACCGAAGTCAAATTTAAACATACTAAAATGACCTTGTTTTTGTGATTTTGGTGTGTTTCGAATTTTAGTATAATTCGTTTTCCTTTTGTAAGACCCTCATGGATCCAAGGAGAACCGATAATATGATCATGTAATTTGTGATTCAATTAATTTAGGTTGAGAGAATGAGCTACTATGGTTTACGATTGTTATATGTTTTGAGATATTTGTAAATTGCTATGCAACTCTAGCTTTTATCTTGAACATATATATAACTCTTGTTGGCTTGTTGTTGTATATAACTTATTCTATTGCATATAATATTTGAATTTATATTGTGAAGAACCGAAAAAACATCAAACCAAATCGAAACCGAACCGAATATTTATAAAACCGAACATAACCGAACCGAACTTCAAAAAGAATCGAACCAAACCGAAACCGAATATTTGGTTCGATTCTCGGTTTCGGTCAAAAACCGAACCGAATGAAACCGAGTCCACCCCTACTGTAGAGCCTAGCGTACGCTAAACATGCATCCGATAGTCTCTTCCCTGATCAAACAACTGACTCGCCGCACGAAATTCTCAGTGTTAACGTACGTTAACTCCATGCATGATACACTCATGAAAACTTGAGTGATCTAATGGTGTTCAATATCTTACAACTTCAAGGATAAGCATATCATCATGATGTCATACTCCAATCTTTGATCACAAATTCTCTTACGTAAGTCTGTTATTCTGAGGTTGATAATCTAGTTACCAATATCATCAATGTATTCCAGCTTCATCATGAAGATTAGTTTACTAAATCAACTTCAACCTTTGGTGATCCTTCATCTAATTTCGTTAAGCAAAAGTGATACCAATATTAAATCTACGACCATTATGGCAACACTATTCAATACGGATAATCAATCTCAGAACATTACTCTCATCATTTGACAACACAGGATTCCAACTATGATATTCTCAACAAGGATATCTTAAGTATAATCATCCCAACTTCTAAACATGATGTTTGGTTGAATAAATCATCTATGGAACTTAATATCTTGATAGAATGATCATCACATCCTAAAGAACACGAATCCAAGGTTGGAGATAACATTAACATACCTTAAGATGAAGAAAACACCGAGACAATAGGTAGAATCCAACTTTGGTTGCTTGTGTGTCAATCCAAAATGGTTCTCCACTTCAATGATCAAGTATAAGTAATCTCCAATCTTCAATGATCAATAAAAGGTGTTCTAACGGTATAGAAAGTGGCTGGGAAATCTCTGGGGATGAAGTAGGTTGAAAGCCAAGTGAAAGAAATGAATATTATAACTTTCTGACCTTAACGTACGTTAGCCTTCATGCATAACGTACGTTAGTGGCTTAGCGTACGCTACCCAGTATACTTAGCGTACGCAATCGTCACTGATAGTTAACTGTTCTCATTCTGTACTCGATTACGTACGCTACACCATCAGGTTACGTACGTAAGTAACACCCATTAGCGTATGCTAGACACATTCCTTAGCGTACGTTAACACTCGTTGACTTTAAAACTGTCCAGGTTCATCCGCGGGAATCTTATCCGGACCCATCGTCCGGCTGGCGCATGTGCTAGCTGTCCAACTCAATTATTGGCCTCTTTACGCACGCTACGCTTCATTCGTAGTGTACGCTTAATTTGGCGGATAACGTACGTTAAGCTTCCTTCTTAGCGTACGTTATCACGTAATTGCATGAGAAAATTTACATGTTGCTATCATCATGCAGAAGGATACAAATACGAGAAATATCATACTTCAATTATCGATATCACAAACCCGAATAATACAGGGTTCAATTACAGATGAAATACTCAATAATTAATCTGGATATTACAGTGATGCTGTTGGGCCATAGTCACCGGAAAAAATAGAATAAAAAGAAAAATAAATGGTATCCATATTCTTAAATTTTGAGAGGAAAAGAAGTTCTGGAAATAATTCTTAAACTGCGGGAACATATTTTCAATAATGTGTTGCAAAGAAAAAAAATCTTTGGGGAATAGAGGGACACATGTCTGCGGAGAAGAAAAAAGAAAATGGGGAGGAGGAATGACACAGAAAAAGGAGAAAAGAGAGAAAAAGGGGAGTGCGAGGGGAGGGAAGATATGAAAAAGTTGGAAACATAGGTGATTTTTTAGGATTGAGATGGCGGTCTTTTTTTATTGTGGAGAAGTCTTTTTATTGTGGAAAAGACATTGTTATATATATAAATATTTTTTTGTTTTATTTTTGTAATTAATTGGTATAAGTCGTATAGATATATAAAGTTTCCTAATTTCAATTGTATTTTGGTCCAAACTAGTCTTTCTTGGCCCAATAGGCCAATGAGAACCCACATTCGAAGTTGCGTCTATCAACAAGGAGAATCTTACAACTTCAAACTCTACACTCCTAACCTTACCCAAAAAAAAAAAAAAAAAAAAAAAAGAAAATCTCTACACTCCTAATACTACTTTAACTCTTCGTCCTAATCTAATCAAAAAATATAAATAACAAAATCTAAAATACACAAGTAAAATATATCGAACATAATTCTGCCAAAAAAAAAAAAACTGCCATTATACTTTTAGTGCATCGTTCCAGCGGCCAAGTTTTTCCGCCTCCTCATCTTTCCAGCAAAATAGCCTCAAGAACAAATATGATTATATACAAATTATTCCATGCAAAATGTTGGAAATAAGAGGAAAATGGGATGTTTTGAGCAGCTCATTTGAGAGGCAATTTTGAGTGAGGCCGACTACGAGTTAAAGTCGGAACTTAGCTGGAACATGTGGTACTCCGTAAGAGGTTTCCAAAATATGTAAGAACACTCAATAAGATTGAGCTATGAACGAGATATAATGTTCCAAAGTGAGCTATTTGGAAATGAGTTTGGGATCATATCCCACATTGGAAAAAAGTAAGAAGAATCGTGTGTATATAAGGTGATGTGCACAAACTCTAGTTCACAACAAGTAAGACATGAGTGGATGTGTGATTGGGCACCCCTCGCGCGCGCGCGCACACACACACACGCCACCGCCGTCCGATTGGTCGGCCGGCTCGGGTCGGGTCGGGTGAATTGGCGTGAAATGTCTCGGCGTCTCGAAGTTATCTTTTTACTGCAATTTTATTCGGCAAAAATTCATTTTTGCTAAATCGCCTCAATCATAGAATTCGAATTTTTCGGATCAGGATAAATGTCAAATTAATTGATAATTATCGAATCAATATATTAGGATAACTATCAAGTTAATTGGTGATTATCGGACTAATATATTAACAGATTAGGATAAGTATCAAAGAGATCAAACCTAATCGATCAAGAGTTCCTCCAGGCACATGTGTCTCTCGCCTTCACAACATATGGTTTTTCCAAGCATTTGTAGTCCAATTCTCTTCTTCGTTTTCCCTTCTCGGTCGTGTCGGTGATAGTATACAGATTTTATTCGAGTTCGCTGAGATTGCAGTGATCATCGATTCGGTGCATCGATGTGTTGTTTTATCCTGGGAGGCAGACGCTAGGGGTGGACTTGGTTCCATTCGGTTCGGTTTTTGACCGAAACCGAGAATCGAACCAAATATTCGGTTTCGGTTTGGTTCGGTTCTTTTTGAAGTTCGGTTCGGTTAAGTTCGGTTTTATAAATATTCGGTTCGGTTTCGATTTGGTTTGATGTTTTTTCGGTTCTTCACAATATAAATTCAAATATTATATGCAATAGAATAAGTTATATACAACAACAAGCCAACAAGAGTTATATATATGTTCAAGATAAAAGCTAGAGTTGCATAGCAATTTACAAATATCTCAAAACATATAACAATCGTAAATCATAGTAGCTCATTCTCTCAACCTAAAGTAATTGAATCACAAATTACATGATCATATTATCGGTCCTCCTTGGACCCATGAGAGTCTTACAAAAGGAAAACGAATTATACTAAAATTCGAAACACACCAAAATCACAAAAACAAGGTCATTTTAGTATGTTTAAATTTGACTTCAGTCCATTTCGATCATTCAGTTCCGCCCGACCCCAAACTGAGAACCGAACCAAATTAGTTCGGTTCGGTTCTGTTTTTTTGTTTTTCGGTTCGGTCTTCTTCAGTTTCGGTTTTTCGGTTCTTTTTTCTGGTTTTTTCGGTTCGATTTTCGGTTCCGAAATGCCACCCCTAGCAGACGCTATACACCATGGTGAGGGCAAATATACTTTAAGGAGAAAGATCTTCTGGACTCAACATCGACTTTCTTTCGATTTCGTCATCAGCAAATATCTGATAGTAATACTTTCTTTGCAGGATTTTAATTCAATAAATTGTCTTTTCAATTTAATATTGTTTCTTCAAGTATTCAATCTTTATTTTGCCAACGCAAAATACATCCAGTTTCTACAACGTCGATTCCAGCAGCAACTCTCAACAACTTCTGCGATTCCATCTTCCCAGTTTTTCTTCCCAGTGTTAGGCGTATTTTTATACGCTTATTTATCATTATTTTGTAGTATTTTGGAGAGTGAAATCGTCTAAATGAGCTTTTAATGCCTTAATTTTGTATGATTGACAGGAAATTGAAGTCCGGAAGCTAAAACGAGGCAAAACGGGCGAAAACGGCAAATCTGGACTATGAGCCGCGGCACAAGGAAGCGAGGCGCGGCACAGAAGACACCGGCCGAGCGCAGAGCGAGCCGTACTCGTGCCGCACGGCCCAGTGAGCCGCGGCACGTAAGAATTAATTAACGCCTGAGCATCCGGTGAAGGCCTGTGCGCGGCACGAGTTTAGTGCGTCGCGGCACACTTGGCGGTTTTTGTATGCCCGCGGATTTTGAGCCATTTGAAGGCTTTTTTCCCGACTAATACGGACGCGATTTGGAGGATATGTTGAGCTATAAATAGGGTTTAAGACCCTAATTAAATCATCTTTGGATCTTGAATCTTTTGGGAGCTTAAGCTTGGAGACGGCAGAAGAAGAGGGAAGCAGAAGACTTCAAGCGCAGAGGGCGGAAGCTGAAGAACGGAGGAATCCGAGCTTCATCTGCGTTTGAATTTTATGCTTTCATTTATCAATTCTGTATTTTCAATTATTAATATGTCAGGCTAAAGCCCTAATCTAGGGTTTTGATGAAGCCTTTGTTTTGACGAATTGATTGAGATTATCCAATTTATTACCTTTTTATTGAGTTTTCCCAATTATGTTTAATGCTTGCAATTATCTGGCCAATAGTTGTATTGATTTAATCATTCACTTCGAATCGGGAGAGGAGATTTGGTGAGAAACTATTGGTGAGGACCGTTTTATTCTGTGAGATAGGAATATACTCATAGGAACTATGTGGCCTTTAGGAGATTTTATGCTTTTCGCCTATTGACGAATTAATTCACCTAGGGATAGAGTGCGTTATTCGCCTTTAGATAAATCTATTGACCTCGGGAGAGGCGGTAGAATATATTAGCAATCTCCGCCTTCAATAAATTGGGAAAATTATTTATTACGGATAATCGAGAGTAAACTCGGATAAACTAAGGTGGATTCAGAACCCTAGACTTATTCATCATTTGATTTCTTTTATCCAAGATATTGTTTTCTACTGCTTAGGCTTTTAGTAATTCTTTTAGTTATTAATCGCAAAACCCAAATTCGATTGTTCAGATAAAATTGGAATACGAAAAAATCGGTAGTTAGAGATTCAATCCTCGTGGGAACGATACTCTACTTATCACTTTATTACTTGTAAACGATGACGTGCACTTGCGTGTAGGAAATATCGCAACAAGTTTTTGGCGCCGTTGCCAGGGATTGAAATTTTCTAATATCGATTTAAGTATTTCCAGTCTTAATTTGAACGTTTTATTTTTATTTTTGTGTATTTAATTTCGTTTATTTGTTTTTCCTTTCAGGACCTTTCGTGTAGTACATGAGAAGACTCGGTAACGAAGGCCTACTACCTTTGGATACCGAGCTCGAGCGCACTCTAAGAAGGAACAATAAGGAGAAAAGAGAGTTGCAGACGACGGTCGACATGGCCGAGAATATCGAAGTCCAAGGAAGAGATAACCAAGTGCGGCAAGTTCAACCGGAACTAGCTCTTCGAGATTATGCCATGCCGCAGATCAACGCTAATTTTTCGGGAATTCGGCGTCCCCCTATCCAAGCTAATAATTTTGAGATCAAGCCTGCTATTATTCAGATGGTGCAGGCAAGCCAATTCTGTGGACTGCCGAATGACGACCTGAATGCCCATATTGCTTCTTTCCTTGAGATATGCGACACATTCAAGACTAATGGTGTCACCGACGATGCCATCCGATTGAGGCTTTTCCCTTTCTCTTTGAGGGATAAAGCAAAGTTTTGGTTAAATTCCTTACCGCCGGGGTCGATTACAACATGGGAGAGGTTAGCGCAAGCCTTCCTTGCCAAATTCTTCCCACCAGCTAAGACGGCAAGGTTGAGAAACGAAATAACCACTTTTGGTCAGTACGATATGGAATCGCTCCACGAGGCATGGGAGCGATATAAAGATTTGCTACGAAGATGCCCTCATCACGGCATTCCTGATTGGCTTCAGCTTCATATGTTCTATAATGGTTTGAGTGCTTCTACACGCACTCTCGTGGATGCGGCCTCTGGTGGGACCTTCATGGGAAAATCTATGGCCGAGGCACACGTGCTTTTGGAAGATATGGCCGAAAACGCATACCAATGGCCATCGGAAAGATTGACACCGAAGAGAGTCATGGAAGTTTCAAGCAATGATCCGATTTCCACCTTGTCAGCTCAAGTCGCCGCTTTGACCCAACAGCTCCAGGCATTCTCGCACGCACCTTCCCCCGTTACCATTGAGACATGCAATTGGTGTAACGGATCACACCTGAGCGCGGATTGTCAAGTTGGAAATCCGTTCGAGCAAAATCAGATGGAGCAGGCTCAATTTGTGGGAAGTGGGAATCGGCCGAATAACCCGTACTCCAATACTTATAATTCGGGGTGGCGCAATCATCCTAACTTTTCATGGAGAAACGGACAGAACTCACACCAGCCCCCGTTCGCCCAGAATCAACAGCAGCCCCCTCCCATTCCCAAAGTGTCTCTCGAGGAAGCACTTGCAAAATTGGCGGCAAATACGAGTCAATTTATGACCCGTACGGAAGCTACATTACAAAATCATTCTGCTTCCATTCGGAACTTGGAGGTCCAGCAGGGCCAAATTGCTAATGTGTTGACAGCTCGTCCGGAGGGAGCATTGCCGAGTACAACAGAGACAAATCCTAGAGAGAGTCTAAACGCAATCAGCTTAAGAAATGGGAAAGAGGTGCTGGATCAGCCCGAGTGGTGTAAAGAGAAGAAGGAAATTGAGGAAGAGAAGGATTTAAAGCCAGAGAAGTCGAAGGATTTGAAGCCGGATAACTCGAAGACATGTGTGTCCCCCGTCCCGTTTCCGCAGAGATTACACCAAAGAAGGGCGGACAAACAATTTTCTAAGTTCCTTGATGTGTTTAAAAAGCTTCACATAAACATTCCGTTCGCCGACGCGTTGGAACAGATGCCGAGTTACGTCAAGTTCATGAAAGAGATATTATCGAAGAAGAGAAAGCTTGAGGAGTTTGAAACAGTCACCTTGACAGAGGAGTGCAGTGCAATTCTTCAAAAGAAGCTCCCACCTAAATTGAAAGATCCGGGAAGTTTCAACATACCGTGCACCATGGGGAATCTTTCATTTAATAAGGCACTATGCAATCTTGGTGCTAGTATCAACCTCATGCCTCTGTCGATTTTCAAAAAGCTGGATATTGGGGAAGCCAAGCCAACAACTGTCTCCTTACAATTGGCGGATCGATCGATAAAGTATCCGAGGGGAGTGATCGAGGATGTATTAGTTAAGGTTGACATGTTCATCTTTCCGGCCGATTTCATCGTACTCGACATGGAGGAAGATGAAAATATTCCAATCATCTTGGGACGACCATTTTTAGCGACTGGCCGAACCCTTATAGACGTGGAAAAGGGGGAGTTAACTCTGAGGGTCCAAGACGAGCAAGTTACTTTTCAAGTATTCAAATCGTTTCCATGTCCCGGAAGTATTGATAAAAGGACACTAAGTGAAAGTGTAAATGTCGTTGAAAAAGGAATGCACCGAAAACATCGTCGGTGGGAAAATTCAGATTTTGTGTTAAATGGTCCAAGTCTTAAGAAGGATGTAGACCGAGTGGCGTTCCTCGAGCATGAGGAAAAATCTGCTGCAGTCTTGAGTGCGTTTGTGAAGGAGGAGAGTGAGCCGAAAGCCAAGCGAACAATTAGTCATGAAAAAACCGGGTGTTTCGGGAAGTTATTCACGTCGAAACCTTTCCGCAAACAACATTTGATGACCGAACCGAAAGTCGAATCGCTAATGACCAATGGTCATGATTTTAACAAAAATATGAACAGTTCGATGAACGGGGCGGAAACCAAATGGAGTTTGCGAAAAGCGAACTAATGTTGCCCAATAGGTCCGGCTGAAGACTATAAACTTAGCGCTTCTCGGGAGGCAACCCGAGTTCGTAGTTGTAGATTTTTTGCGTTTCTTTATTTTTCTTGCATTTGTGATTCCTATTTTTCATCATTTTTGTGCTTCACTTTGCTTCTGCCTCTCACTTTTAACGTGTTTTTCTCAAAATTCTGTGCAGGAAAGTCCCAGGGAAGAGACTGAAGGATGAGCCGCGGCACGGCATTAATGAGCCGCGGCACACGTCAATCGCCAGGGGAGGCTAAACCAACTGTACCCTGTGCCGCGGCACGGCATAAATGAGCCGCGGCACACTTGAGCAATGAGCCGCGACACACGAAATCTGTGCCGCGGCACACGACAAAACGAGAACACAGGTAAAAGGGACTGTACCCTGTGCTGCGGCTCACTTTAGCTGTGCCGCGGCACACTATGCGGAATCTGAAAAGGCCTGGTAGCTTATAATTCACAATCGGCCGAGCACCCAGGTATTATTCTCTTCCTTTCTCCTTCCTCCCGGTAGCGAACCGGCCGACCAACTTCTTCCATTTTTTTCCTGCGATTTCTTCTTGCAATCTTCAAAAGGTACGTTTCAATCTTTAATCTTTACCCGCTTATGGTTTATATTTGGAAGTTGTTTATGCTTTGGATGAATGGAACATGCTTATTCTCCTTCGAAATTTCTAGGATGGGTTAGGGAATAACATGGTAGTTTTAATCAATTTTTCATGGTTAAATCGGAATATCAATGAGTTGAATGTGTTGAGTTGATGATGATTGAATTAGGTTTCGGTTTTTGGGGGTTGAATCGAGCTATAACTATGTTTATTCTTCAAGTAAACTTGTGCCCTCAAGGTGTTTGATAAAATGCCTAAATGAAAAATTTTCTTTGGAAAAGCAATCGTTTTGAATTTTCGTGCAACGTATACGTTTTGAATTTACCGCAAGCCCAACCCTTACATCCAGGTTAAATGTTTAAGTCCAATCTCATCCTTCTCTCACGTATGCGCTGTTTTCTTAAATTCGGAATTTCTGGCTGGACATCCTTAGCCGAGCATAGATCAGTGTTATTACTTTTGCGTGAATAAACCCTCGTGTTTTACTTTTCAGGACTGATTATGGCGAGAACCAAGAAGCTGAGCAAGCGAGCAAGGACTGAGTCATCCCCTACTCGAGGGGAGACCTCTCGTGGTCGGGCCGAGGCGGAGGGGCACTAATTTTCGGACCCCGAAATTCACAAGATATTCAATGAAAAGATCCGGCCACGACCACTTATTCCAGAGAGGGGTTTTACTCCAGCTCCTCAGGACGGGGAATTGCTCACCATGATTGACAAGATGGGGTGGGCCAGATTTACCGCACCTCCCGAGCCAGCGGTTATCTCGATCGTGCAGGAGTTTTACGCCAGCGCACTGCTGAAGCACATTCGGGCAGGGCATACGTTGCCGTCTTTAGAGTCTCGGACTCAGGTCGACGTCCGAGGGGTTACAGTTGATTTCTCCACGGCTGCTATTCGGAGGCTTTTTGGGTTTCCGGTGGTTGTGAGTCGGCTATGACCGAGTGATGACCAGCCTCACTAAGGAGGCCCTGCTTGAGACCATTGCACAGCCCGGTACCGACTGGGAGCAGCGAGCACAGAGTTCGTCCACTTTTCACTTCAGGAGCTCGCGCCTCAGCCGTATCGGGCGTGCCTGGCTTTATTTTATATGCGCACGCATTGACCCCACCTCCCAGATCCGTACAGTCTTTCTCTCCCGCGCCCGGACACTTTTTGCTATCACTTCCGGGCTGCGTTTCCATGTGGCCCCCATCCTGGTCCGATCTATCTTCCAGAGTATCCAGGGGGGGCCAAGACGGGGTTGAAGCACCCCTCCCTCATCTGCGCTTTATGCCGGCAGTCGGGGCTGACTTGGTCAGACGACGAGCCGATGCTTGCCCCCCAGGCCCCGATCGACCACCGCATCATATCGCACTTTGACCAGTGGGGAGGAGCGCCAGCGCACGCTCAGGGGAGAGGATTTCTGCTAGAGGCCCACGAGGGATCGCCCGAGCCGCTTTTGTTGACACATGGAGATGCTGGCCCGCCACCCGATAGAGCAAGGTTGCAGGAGTTGTTTGATGGGCTGAGGGAGGATTTGAGGAGACAGAGAGAGGAGCAGAGAGAGGATTTGAGGAGAGAGAGAGAGGAGCTGAGAGAGGAGACGAGGAGAGAGAGAGATGAGATGAGGAGAGAGAGAGAGAGCTTGATGGCTGCCATGCGGGAGGAGCAGCGGGCGGAGCGGGAGAGCGTTGTTGCTGCCGTCAGAGCCGAGATGCGAGAGCAGGCCCGCCGGGTCAGCCGACGAGAGGCGAGGCGTCTTGCTGCGAGGGATGCTTATCATCAGGAGCACCTCGCAGCATGGACGGCCCATATCCTGCATCCCGACGGGCCATTTATTGCGCCCGCCCGGCCAGCCACACCACCCTCCTCACCGGACGATGCCGGCACGAGCTCCTGAGCAGACTGGAGGGGAGTACTTGACCTTTTACTTTTATTGCATATCATTTTTTGTCCATTGAGGTCAATGTACGTCCTAAGTTTGGGGGGGATTTACTTTCAGTTGCTATATTCATTGCTGTACTTTATTTTCTTGCTGTACTTTATTTCGTTGCACTTTTCATTACTTTGCGTAAAAATTTTTTAGATAGCCTTGCTTGTCTTAGTTTTTCGTTATTCGTGAATTTTTCGTGCTTCTATTTGTGTGATACTGATGTTACGACACTGTTTTTCTCTCTGAAGAAATGGTCGAGTTTTAGTCGAGTTGTAGTCAGTTATTTCTGTTCTGCTTAGTATTCATTTAGGTCCGAAATTTTTCGTGATTGTAGAGGTCTTGGCAGATAAGAGACGATACATACTTGTTTTAAAATCGCCGTCAATACGTTTGGTTACATCTTCCGGATAGTGAGTCGCACTGTTTCTTTAGTCGTGTTGGCACTTAGATTGAGTTTAGAGTCGGTCAGTTTTCCCAAAAGTCGAGATAATGTGTTCTATGATGGGAAGTCTAGTAACCGGGGGCATTCGCGTGACCGGTTGTTTACTCTCGCGTAAAACGACGACCCTGATTAGACTAGTGATTTAGATATTTCACATGTGCCAATGATAGGGAGCCTAGTAACCGGGGGTATTCGCGTAACCCGCTGTTTACTCTCGCGTAAAACAGCAACCTTGATTTGGACATGCGGAAATTATATATTCGAGTTGTTTCTCCGCTGTAGACGGGAACTTAGTAACTAGAAGCATCCATGTGCCCCATGAGTGTCTTTTACGTCAAACGGTTTTCCAATACATGAGAATGGAAGTTCCACCCTAGGATTATCCCGATGAAACATCCCGAGATCCTAACCTAGTGGTCAACTCGAATAAATTTCTTGAGCATATATATATAAGGGATTACTATCTGAGGTTTATTTGTCATAAAACTCGTGAAAATTGTGCCTTTCGACTGTGGAACGGGACGAGCTAGCTTGGTTGTGTTAGCCTTTCATATTGACGGTCGATTTGACTCACGTTTTGTAAATCTTTGAGCTGGATTTTCTTCATGAACGAGTGATTAGGACTGAATTTGATTACTTTGCGGAATCATTATTCTGAGTGCAGCTCGCTTTTATGACACTCGTATTATTTAGAGAGAATTACAGGATAGTATTGATTAGGTTGAACACTATGAGTTGCACGATGATTCACGACATTCTTTTATTGAATTTAATTCTTTTTGCTTGAGAACAAGCAAAGGCTTAAGTTTGGGGGTATTTGTTAGGCGTATTTTTATACGCTTATTTATCATTATTTTGTAGTATTTTGGAGAGTGAAATCGTCTAAATGAGCTTTTAATGCCTTAATTTTGTATGATTGACAGGAAATTGAAGTCCGGAAGCTAAAACGAGGCAAAACGGGCGAAAACGGCAAATCTGGACTATGAGCCGCGGCACAAGGAAGCAGGGCCGCGGCACAGGAAGACACCAGCCGAGCGCAGAGTGAACTGTACTCTGTGCCGCGGCACAGCCCAGGTGAGCCGCGGCACAGAAGAATTAATTAACGCCCAGGCATCCAGCTGAAGGCCCTGTGCCGCGGCACAGGTTTAGTGCGCCGCGGCACACTTGGCGGTTTTTGTATGCCCGCGCGGATTTTGAGCTGTTTCGAAGCCAGTTTTCGACCGACTAATACGGACGCGATTTGGAGGATATGTTGAGCTATAAATAGGGTTTAAGACCCTAATTAAATCATCTTTGGATCTTGAATCTTTGGGAGCTTAAGCTTGGAGACGGCAGAAGAAGAGGGAAGCAGAAGACTTCAAGGGCAGAGGGCGGAAGCTGAAGAACGGAGGAATCCGAGCTTCATCTGCGTTTGAATTTTATGCTTTCATTTATCAATTCTGTATTTTCAATTATTAATATGTCAGGCTAAAGCCCTAATCTAGGGTTTTGATGAAACCTTTGTTTTGACGAATTGATTGAGATTATCCAATTTATTACCTTTTTATTGAGTTTTCCCAATTATGTTTAATGCTTGCAATTATCTGGCCAATAGTTGTATTGATTTAATCATTCACTTCGAATCGGGAGAGGAGATTTGGTGAGGAACTATTGGTGAGGACCGTTTTATTCTGTGAGATAGGAATATACTCATAGGAACTACGTGGCCTTTAGGAGATTTTATGCTTTTCGCCTATTGACGAATTAATTCACCTAGGGATAGAGTGTGTTATTCGCCTTTAGATAAATCTATTGACCTCGGGAGAGGCGGTAGAATATATTAGCAATGTCCTCCTTCAATAAATTGGAAAAATTATTTATTACGGATAATCGAGAGTAAACTCGGATAAACTAAGGTGGATTCAGAACCCTAGACTTATTCATCATTTGATTTCTTTTATCCAAGATATTGTTTTCTACTGCTTAGGCTTTTAGTAATTCTTTTAGTTATTAATCGCAAAACCCAAATTCGATTGTTCAGAAAAAATTGGAATACGAAAAAATCGGTAGTTAGAGATTCAATCCTCGTGGGAACGATACTCTACTTATCACTTTATTACTTGTAAACGATGACGTGCACTTGCGTGTAGGAAATATCGCAACACCCAGCAAAGGCAAAAAATTCTGAATCATATTATTTCCTTCTGCAAATTTCAATCACTGTACACACATATAAAGACCTGGGATTTGAAAAGAAAAACAAATTCAGAAAATTCCTACACCTCAGAATCAAACCTCGTAACAATCTAGAAACCGAAGAGATGGAATCCAAACTCATTATTGGAATTACAACCCGTTCCGATTTGCAGAAACATGCAGAGCCCAAATACGGGCCGATCCCGAAGCACAACAGAACCCGATCAAAACGATTTCCAGAACCCGAATAGGAACCAGAAATTGTGGTCGGAACCTATACCAAACCGGAAACAGACCTTCATCGTGGGCTATCTGCCGGAAACCACCGCACCACCAGAGATGCAAATCAGAATTTCTAAACCGTGAACCCTCGAACCCAACTCCAGCCCCCTCGACCGTCTCGCTGTGAGTTCGGTACTTACTCGGACCGCCTTCACACCAACGGGAACCACCGCAAACACTTCGCCTCAGCCCTGCAGTTGGCCTGAGTTGTGTGGAACCGGAGGGCTATATACATATATGTGTGTTTCTCACTATGTGAGTGTATGATTTTTCCTGCAATTTCTAGAGAAAGGGAGAGAGAGAGAGAGAGAGAGAGAGAGGGGGATAGTGAACTGAGAGAAGAAATCGTGGAAGGATCGACCGACCATGTAGAAAATATTAAAGGAATTATACCCATTGTGTGCCTAAGTTTGTTAGTTTATGGGCTTTCCTAGTTAGGGTTTGGCTAAGGTCTGTTTGTATGTATTTCACCCTATTTAAAGGGATCTCATTGATGGAATAATACACAACTTTTGACCTACTTTTTGTCTCAAGTTATTTTCCCTTCAACACGTTATCAGCACGTAGTTCCCAACTAAGCAAATCCCGATTTTCTGAAGAAAAAAAAACAAAAATTGTTTTTCGGCAGAAACCCTAGCCGTCGGTCTTCTTCCCCAACCGACGCTGCCATCTACCCCAGGAACCCTAGCGGACTGCATCCCCCCGGAACGCCACCCCCGACCGACGAACGGTCATCACCTCCCTCACGTCCGACGCGACTACCCCTTCCGCGACCGGTCACCTTCCCCACTAGACCAGTTCGCCGCCCTCCAGCGACCCACCTCCAAAGTCGACCGCCCAGGCCCGTGTTCAGTCGCTCGCCCGTGTCCAATCGACCGCCCGCGACCTGCTTCCGTCGCACCAGACCCGCCGTCTCTTGCACCAGTCCCATCTCCATCCGCCAGCTTTCAAAAAAATTCGACCACGACCTGCTCCGTTCTCAGTCATCCCAACCCTTCTCCGGCCTCCGTCGCTGCCCGTTCCGACAATCAGTCCGTTCGTGTCCCTAGTGACGTTTCGTCCCAAATCCAAGCCCAGAAATCGGCCCGCTCGTCCAGCCTTCGGCCCGCCCGTCTCCCGCAGCCCACTCGTTCGTCCAGCGTTTGGCCAGTTTGCCCGATCCGGTTGCTGACCCGGCCCAACCCGCCAGCAGTCCCGTTTTTGATCTCTCCAGTCCGTTTTTCTGCCCCGATCCACATGAATTAAAGTACACAAATATGAACCCTACTATCTGCAATGTGCGAACTTACAAGTTTTTAATTACTATTGATTGCATATTATACTCCGAATTTATTTATGCCTATTAAATCAATTAAAAGCATGATGCATTAATAATTAAATTAAAAGAAATTGCTTATAACAACTTGAATTAAAATAAATTCATGTTGCATTAATAATTATTGCGGCATAAGACACCTATTTGATTGCATTTATACGTGTATAGATATATTCATAGGGCTATGTGATTATATCTATAATTATATATATATATATATACTTTGCATGCATCGTTAGTTATGGCATGTGTATTAGGTTCATCATTAGTAGAACCTAGAAGACTTATTTCTACTGTCCATATCAACTCGAACCGTGATAAAGTACTTTCATCGGTAACCCCAATAGCATCGAAAGTAATTTTGACCATATCTTGGTTCTGAAAAATAATAACCCTCCATATTATTGAAAATTTTATCATGGAAAGTACTCATGATATACTGTGAAAACTCATTTTCCTTTTTTCTTGTCTCAAGATGGCTGATCCAACTCGTCCTGAATTTGACATATTGGACTCAGAAGGACTTGAGTACCATAGATGGGTTTCTGACGTAGAGACCACTTTTGTCGCTAAGTACTATAGTGCTACTATCTTTAAAAAAGCAGGCGAAGTACCGTCTGACAAAACCAAAGCTAGTGCATTAATGTTCCTTAGGCGACATATCGACCCGATCCTAAGGTGGGAATATCTGTAGTTTAAATCCCCAAAAGAACTGTGGGATGCCCTTAAGGGCCGCTTTGGGAACATCCACAATACCTTGCTCCCAGAGTTGACCGTGCAGTGGAATGAAATCCGCTTGCTTGATTATAAACGGATCAACGATTTCAACAAAGATATGCTCCGTCTGAAGGCACGCCTTAACTTCTGTGGAAAGGACCTCACAGAAGATGATATGATTCCCAAAACTCTTTCCACTTTCCCTACTTCAGCCCTTATACTAGCGAACCAGTATAGGCTGGAGTATGACAATAAACGTATCACTGTTAGGGTTTTATACGTCAAAGCATACTTTATGCTTGTATTACCTAATTTCCCGGTCTTTATCTATGAGAATATTTAATTCATTTATCACATGTTTTGCATATTTATTCACGCTATGGTTATGCAAATGCAGTCTAAATTACTTTATATTGTAGATAATGTGGTGTGTCGTGTCACACAGAAGATCACATTAACGGTTCCTTATATAGTAATATTTAGTTCACAATCTATATAACATTATACAGTTATGTGAGAGGTTGTAGTATATGCTTGAGATTGGTTGGTCTTGACCATTAGCATATATTAGCGTATTCGGTATACGTTGAACAGGATCAATGTGAGATAGATTCTTCTGTACTAACTATAAGAAGAACGTACATCTCGGATAATTATTATTTCTTAATTCTAGTGATTAATATATAATTATATATATTTAATATTTATTGCTTTGATTTATCATGGGTGAGAGCCACAATGATTGACTCAATATGCTCGATATTTTGGGCAGTATTATTATTTATATGATAATTAATATTATGTCTAGAAATCGTGTCCCGACCAGTCGGGTTGATCATGTCCCTTGAGCCACTCGAAAGGATTATTATATTAAACCCTGCAGGTGGAATTATATTTCCGATATAATAATAAAGGTCGAGTGGTATACTCATGTATAATACATTAATTAATTAAAAGCTGTCAGTAGCTTAAATTAATTAATGGACATGGAATATCTTAAACACGGGAAATAATTAATTTAAAAATGTAATACCCGGCTATAATTCATTCTGTACCACTCAGTAATTATCAGTCTGTAATTATCACTCAGTAATTTTCACTCATTAATAATCACTCATCATTCATGAATCACTCTTTTGCGTTCAATGTTGGCATGTTGTAATCGTATATCAGTTACCGATCGTCATTTTATCTCCGTTTTTAGATCGAGACGGGAGTATGATCATTTTCATTGTGATTGATAGCCTTGTACTGGGAGTATCATCTTTGGATCATGTTAGACTTGTTCACTTCCACATTCGTATGATATGTCGGATCATTCATCAGTCGTAGCGAGGAATCGGAATTATCGGATTGATTCACCTTGGCCAGCATCAAGTTACGGCCGTAAGGTTCTGGGCTACGGCCGTAAGTCAGCGGGTACGGCCGTAAGGTTGGCCGGTTACGGCCGTAAGTGATCCAGCAGGCTACCCAGGCAGTTTGGCCGAAGGTGAGTTACGGCCGTAAGGGTTGCGGCATACGGCCGTAAGTCGAGGCAGGTACGGCCGTAAGACTTGGCCGGATACGGCCGTACGTTGCAGGAAGGATGTCTGGCCATTTTTGACGAAGGCGGGTTACGCCCGTAAGGTTGGCCGGATACGGCCGTATCATCCGAGTTACGGCCGTAAGGTGTGCGGTACGGCCGTAAGGCTGTCGACGGGTGTTTTTGACGAAGGCGGGTTACGCCCGTAACTCAGGAGCGGTTACGGCCGTAAGTCTGTCGGCAGGCTTTCGGACGAAGCCGAGTTACGGCCGTATGAGTTGGCCGGTTACGGCCGTAAGGCCGTTGACTTGGAAAGTTACGGCCGTAAGAGGGCCGAGTTACGGCCGTAACTTCCGGCAGTATTTATAGTTTGGCCGGGACACTTTTTCCTCATTTTCTTCATTTTCACTTTCTTCTTCCTTTTTGTCCGAGAGAGAGCTTGGGGAAAGGGATTCTTCCTTCATCAAACACTTGTGTACTTGAGTTTCTTCATTTCCATTCGATCATATAGCTCGGATACTCGTTTTAACTCGTGTTCTTCGGATCGAAGTGGTTGGATCTTCTAGAGGTAATTTCTTCAACATCTTGGATTTCGATTTTGTGTTGAGATATGATGTTTTGGACGTTATAATCATGTTATATGAAGGGATATGTGTATGATTATGAGTTTGTATAAGGATTCATTGGATTATTGAGGGATTATTCAAGAACACTTTGAATATCGAGTTGGATTTGGAGATTTTCGACTAATTGTTGTTATAATCACGTTTTTGGATATTCGTTGTGGATAATTAATCGTATTGAAGATGTTTTGTTGGTTTGAAACACTTCTTGGGGGATTTGGTATTGGTATATTGAGGTTTGATTGTAAACAATCGGAGTTGGACGCAACGTGTTTGATTTAATGCCTCAATGGACTTGGTTTAGTCGTATCGACGTGTTGAGTTCGTTATATTCATGTTTGTACGTATATTAATCGGATTGTTGGTAATTGAATTGTTCAAGGTTGTTCGAGCGACCGATATCTCAATTAGGACATTGTTCGTGGAAGGATAATTGTCACCGGTGTTGTGTAAGTTAATTCTTACTCGGTTAAAAGGATATTCATACCTTTTGTTGTTGATCATTCATAATCATAACTCATTCATCATTGTATTAATCATATTAAAACTTGTTAATGTCAATTAATCACTTCAATCATAAGGAACGACGGTTCCAATCTTTTCGTTGAGCTATCATTCATTTCATTATTACCCTCATCTCGGTGAGTCATTCTTGACTTTGTCAGATTATTATTTATTCATTGATATTCATTACGGTCATTCTCGTTCATATGACCTTCTGGGTTCATATTGCGCCGGGTGTGGTCCGGTGGAATTTTTAGTCGGGCACACGATGGTTATTGTATTGGGTTCACTGATACATTAGACCGTGCACATGGGAAAGCGTTACATCGTGAGACTAATTAGGTACACGGACGGGTGTTGTACACTTACACAGAACATTACGGGCGTACTATGATACTCTTCTTCAGCGTAATTCATAACTAAGGATATTTCATAACTTCAGTTAAATCATGTTTGTGTATTTTCAACCCTTGAGGATTGTTGTTCGTTTAATCGACTTTACTGGGATTTTGTTTTTCAGGTCATGGCAAGGCAAACGCACGGGAATAGCATGTTGATGTCGAGGAGTCCTAGTGATACTAGTAGGGGGCCCCGATCTTTCAGTTATTCATGTTATTGTCCTTTATTTTCCACTGCAGACTTTCATTTGAATACTCCGTTTCATTCAGTGTTGTGTATTTTATCTTCATATAAAATGCACTAGTATTCGGTATTGTCCTGGTGTTGTAATTAAACTCCTCATCGGAGTAATTATGGTTGTAATGTAGTTCGGTACTACATTTATCTTGTGTAATTCATTCATTTTCATTTGCCTGGTGGGTCCCAGTTGGGGATCTACGGCACTGTAATATCCACCTAGTTTGGGGTGTTACAGAGTTGGTATCAGAGCGTGGTTTTGAATACTACCTTCCGAGTCATGTCTTATTTGAAATCATCGTCATCAGACTAGTATCATTAGACTTTCGCGTCACGTGTGACCTGTGCAAATGTCGAGCCAATCAGACCGGAAGAACTGTAAGATTTCTAACGCCATGGTATAATTTCTAGCAATAGTCATTCATTCATCGTTCATCATTTAACAATCCTCAAACATCATCATTCATTATGACCAGGACGATCATATTAACTCATTAATCACCTAATTCATTTCAATACTTAGTTTATGATCAGGACGATCATATTAACTCATTAATCACCTAATTCATTTCAATACTTAGTTAATGATCAGGACGATCATATTAACTCATTAATCACCTAATTCATTTCAATACTTAGTTTATGATCAGGACGATCAAATTAACTCATTAATCACCTAAATCATTTCAATACTCAGTTAATGATCAGGACGATCATATTAACTCATTAATCACCTAATTCATTTCAATACTCAGTTAATGATCAGGACGATCATATTAACTCATTAATCACTTAATTCATTTCAATACTCAGTTAATGATCAGGATGATCATATTAACTCATTAATCACTTAATTCATTCCAATACTTAGTTTATGATCAGGACGATCATATTAACTCATTAATCACCTAATTCATTTCAATACTCAGTTAATGATCAGGACGATCATATTAACTCATTAATCACTTAATTCATTTCAATACTCAGTTAATGATCAGGACGATCATATTAACTCATTAATCACTTAATTCATTCCAATACTCAGTTAATGATCAGGACGATCATGTTAACTCATTAATTACTCAATTCATTTCATTACTAAGTTGTCAATCTGGATGATCATATTATCAATCTTGTTAAGTTATTCAAGATAATCATTTTAAGAATTTTATCAGATAATCATGTAACTTCAGTAAATCATTCATATAATCACTAAGTTAGAGCATGTATACTCATTTTCATCATCCCATGACATAATCATAACGTGCTAATCATGCGGGAAATATAATCATTTTGCGACCTTCCTACTTCAAGATGGAGAGAGCTATCGTGGATACACGGGAGAGGCAGCGTGCGAACCGAAACCCGAGAAATAATCACTGGCCGCCGAGAAATCGTGCCTGGACTCGCTCGATCGAAGATGTTCGGGTTGATCCACTCACTTTTATGTGCCATGATGACCCATGTGCGCTTGCTCAATCATCATTGCGCCACTCTGACCGGATTAATCGAGAGAACTCTCCCGTATGAGACAGCTGCTAAGGAAAGTGCTGAACAACAACCTTCATTTGTCAGCAAGAAATCAACGAAGCGTAATCAATCCAAAGGCGGTCAGTCAACCTTCAAGAAGCCTCGTGTGAGCCCTATCGTTTCTGAGCGACCTTCTACGACGCATAATCGTGCGGGATCTCATTCCCGAGCGCCGCCCGCCATCACTGTTTCAATTGTGGAACGCCGGTCATTTCAGCACCGAGTGTCCAAACCGTCTATCACGTGCTATAATTGTGGGAATTTTGGGCATAAGGCCCGCTTTTGCCGAAAGGACTCCAAGTCGGCTCGCGGCATCTCAAGCCCAAGCAACCAAAGATTTCGTAATCGATCGCTTTGTCATCGCTGCTTAATACAATGGAAGCAAATAGAGTTGGAGCTCGTATTTATCGACGGGAGCATCCGTTCGGGACCGCAAGTCCTGCATTCATATGATGAGGAGGATCGACGATCCGGTGGTCCGAATGATTTCGTATACTCGTAATTTTATTTCAACTTGTGTGTACCTTTTGATCCGGTACACCGCATTCATTCATTTTCGAATCATGCTTGAATAGACTTATTTCGGGATAGTCCTATTGCTTGTGGACCTCATACCATCGGTCTACCTGACGATGGAAGATTTTTCTGAATCATACCTTAGTAAGATTAGTAACCGAGATTGGTTGTTGGACCTAATCGTGGTGAATTTATCTTGGGACGATGTAATTTCGGTATTAGTTGGTTTAACCGTCTTAATACTATCCTCAGTATTTGTTAGCGTTTGGTCGCTATCTTTCCGTCGTTGGTTGTCGAATGTGTGTCTCAGGGAAGTAACCCCCATTGTTCCAGAAGAAGTATTATTATGACGAAAGCAGAGAAATTCCGCATTCGAACTATTCAATCATTCATTGTATCATTTCCATCGATTGGCTTTTCTAAGACAATCGAGTCATTCAATCATTCATTGTATTATTTTCATCGATTGTCCTTTCAAAGGCAATCGAGTTATTCAAACATTCATTGTATCATCTTCATCGATTGGCCTTTCTAAGGCAATCGAGTTGTTCAATCATTATTGGTATCTCTTTTTATCGATTGACCATTCTAGGGCAATCGAAATGTTCAATCATTCGTGGTATCATTGTCATCGATTGACGATGTATTTCCAGACGAGTTATCTAGTTGCCTTCACATAGAGTAGGGGAATTCAGGAGTGAGTTGGAGCAGACGTCCCCTTTATCGAAGGCACCGTATCGGATGGCCCCGACCAGAATGCGAGAGTTGAAGAATCAACTTGAGGAATTGTTCGAGAAAGGTTATATTCAACCGAGTACGTCCCCGTGGGGAGCACCAGTGCTGTTTGTCAAGAAGAATGATAGTTCTTTTCGCTTGTGTATCGATTACCAGGAGTTGAACAGGGTGATGATCAAGAGTAGTATCCTTTACCCCGTATTGATGATCTTTTAGATCAACTTCGTGAGCCTCGATTTTCCAGATCGACTTAAGATCCGGATATCACCGCCATGGATTCGAGAGTCGGATATCGCGAGGACAGCGTTTCATACACGCTATGGTCATTATGAGTTCGTAGTTATGCCGTTCGGGCTAACTATTACACCTGTGGTATTCATGGGGGTAATGAATCGGGTTTTCATCGATTTTTTTGGGATCAGTTTGTTGTTGTCTTCATCGAAGACATTTTGATTTATTCTCGTAGCAGCTTGGAATACGAGGTTCATCTTCATCGTGTTCTCGACGTGTTGAGACGAGAGCAACTTTATGGAAAGTTTTCCAAATATGAGTTCGAGGTCCAAGTCACTTTCTGACATGTAATTTCATCCGACAGAGTTCGTGTCGACTCGTAAGACGGAGGTCGTCCGAGATTGGCAACCTCCGAAAGATGTTAAGTAAATCCAAGTTTCCTGATTAGTTGATTAATTATTCAACCCACGACTGTAGCTAGCAACCGTGGTTTTCGCGTTGGAAATTTGGCGTCATTACCTTTATGGCGTCACCTGTCAGTTATTCACCAATCACAAGAGATGAAGTATATATTTACTCACAAGGAGTTAAATATGTGACAGAGGCGGTGGTTGGAACTAATCAAAGATTATGATATCGAGGTCCTTTGCCACCCGGGCAAGGCAAATGTTGTCGCTGACGCCTTGAGTCGTAAGTCCGTTCTAGAGCAGATGCTTGCTCGTTTAATAGTTCAGAAGGAACTTCAGCAGGAATTCCTTAGACCCGAGATCGAGGTCCGGCTTCAGCGAGTTCAGGAACAGCTTGTATGTTAGAGATTTCATCATCTCTTGAGAAGGAAATCAGGGAGAATCAGGGTTCAGATTCATTTTGTTGATCATCCGCGAGGATGTGGTACAGGGGAAAGCCCCTGGATTTGTGGTCCACGAAGATGGACTCTTGAGATTTGAGAATCGGTTGGGCGTACCGGTGAATGATGAGTTGAAAAACTCGATCTTGAGAGAAGCTCATGCTACCCCATATCCGGTTCATCCGGGGTCTAGTAAGATGTACAAGGACTTGAAACGAAATTTCTGGTGGAGTAATATGAAGCGAGAAGTCGCGGAATTTGTTTCGAGATGTTTAGCCTATCAGCAAGTCAATATGGAACATCAGCGACCGGCGAGTACGCTGATACCGCTCCCTATTCCAGAATGGAAGTGGGAAGACATTTCTATGGAATTCATCACGAGTTGCCGACGAGTCGTCGTGGCATGAATACGATCTGAGCGATCGCGGACTACTTTACTATTTAGCTCATTTCCTTGAAATCAAGAATATGTGGGGTCCCGAGAGACTGGCCAGTTGTTCATCAAGGAGATAATGAGACTTCACGGTACCCCTAACAGTATCGTTTCTGATCGTGACGGACGATTCGTGTCCCATTTTGGAAATCAGTTCATCGTGCTATGGGAACTCAGCTGAATCTCATTACCGTTTTTTCATCCTCAGTCCGACGGACAATCAGAGAGGACTTTTCAGACATTGGAGGACATGTTGAGGGCATGCGTCCTCGATTAGTAGAGGATTGGGAAGCCCAATTACTGTTGTTTGTGTCCACGTACAGTTTAGTTAGCATGCTGCGATGAAGGTAGCACCTTACGAGGCCTGGTACGGTCGTCGTTGTCGATCTACCTTGTGTTGGGACGGCCCATCAGAATCAATCAGCACCGAGCCCGATATGCTTATTAGCCGCCCGTGAGAAGGTAGCTTTGATCAGGAGACGTCTGTTGACTGCTCAGAGTCGACAGAAATCATATGCAGGTAATCGTCATCGACCACTAGAGTTCGAGACGGGTGATCCCGTTTTGGTCAAGGTATCCCCGAGTCGAGGTATTCTCCGTTTTGAAAAACGGGGGAAGTTGAGTTCGAAATTCATTGGACCGTGTGAGATTTTTGAATCGAGTAAGCGAGTTAACTTATCGATTGGCCCTATCTCTGTTGTTGGGCCGAATTCATAATGTGTTTCACGTCTCGCACATACTTCAGTTCGACGAAATCGAGATCGCAGATGATCATTCGTATGAGAAGAGCCCCATACGAGTGTTGGAGCGGCAAATCAAACAGTTGAGGAATAAGGCGATTCCTTTGGTTAAGTTTCAGTGGTCTAGACACGGAGTCGAAGAGGCCACTTGGGAAACCGAGGAGAGTATGCGGGGGAGTTATCCCGAGTTGTTTGACCCTTAGTTTCGGGGACGAAACTCTTTTTAAGGGGGGGAGTATGTAATACCCGGCTATAATTCATTCTGTACCACTCAGTAATTATCAGTCAGTAATTATCACTCATTAATAATCACTCATCATTCATGAATCACTCTTTTGCGTTCAATGTTGGCATGTTGTAATCGTATATCAGTTACCGATCGTCATTTTATCTCCGTTTTTAGATCGAGACGGGAGTATGATCATTTTCATTGTGATTGATAGCCTTGTACTGGGAGTATCATCTTTGGATCGTGTTAGACTTGTTCACTTCCACATTCGTATGATATGTCGGATCATTCATCAGTCGTAGCGAGGAATCGGAATTATCGGATTGATTCACCTTGGCCAGCATCAAGTTACGGCCGTAAGGTTCTGGGCTACGGCCGTAAGTCAGCGGGTACGGCCGTAAGGTTGGCCGGTTACGGCCGTAAGTGATCCAGCAGGCTACCCAGGCAGTTTGGCCGAAGGTGAGTTACGGCCGTAAGGGTTGCGGCATACGGCCGTAAGTCGAGGCAGGTACGGCCGTAAGACTTGGCCGGATACGGCCGTACGCTGCAGGAAGGATGTCTGGCCATTTTTGACGAAGGCGGGTTACGCCCGTAAGGTTGGCCGGATACGGCCGTATCATCCGAGTTACGGCCGTAAGGTGTGCGGTACGGCCGTAAGGCTGTCGACGGGTGTTTTTGACGAAGGCGGGTTACGCCCGTAACTCAGGAGCGGTTACGGCCGTAAGTCTCGGCGAGCTTTGACGAAGCCGAGTTACGGCCGTATGAGTTGGCAGATTACGGCCGTAAGGCCGTTGACTTGGAAAGTTACGGCCGTAAGAGGGCCGAGTTACGGCCGTAACTTCCGGCAAGATTTATAGTTTGGCCGACACTTTTTCCTCATTTTCTTCATTTTCACTTTCTTCTTCCTTTTGTCCGAGAGAGAGCTTGGGGAAAGGGATTCTTCCTTCATCAAACACTTGTGTACTTGAGTTTCTTCATTTCCATTCGATCATATAGCTCGGATACTGCTTTAACTCGTGTTCTTCGGATCGAAGTGGTTGGATCTTCTAGAGGTAATTTCTTCAACATCTTGGATTTCGATTTTGTGTTGAGATATGATGTTTTGATGTTATAATCATGTTATATGAAGGGATATGTGTATGATTATGAGTTTGTATAAGGATTCATTGGATTATTGAGGGATTATTCAAGAACACTTTGAATATCGAGTCGATTTGGAGATTTTGACTAATTGTTGTTATAATCACGTTTTGGATATTCGTTGTGGATAATTAATCGTATTGAAGATGTTTTGTTGGTTTGAAACACTTCTTGGGGGATTTGGTATTGGTATATTGAGGTTTGATTGTAAACAATCGGAGTTGGACGCAACGTGTTTGATTTAATGCCTCAATGGACTTGGTTTAGTCGTATCGACGTGTTGAGTTCGTTATATTCATGTTTGTACGTATATTAATCGGATTGTTGGTAATTGAATTGTTCAAGGTTGTTCGAGCGACCGATATCTCAATTAGGACATTGTTCGTGGAAGGATAATTGTCACCGGTGTTGTGTAAGTTAATTCTTACTCGGTTAAAAGGATATTCATACCTTTTGTTGTTGATCATTCATAATCATAACTCATTCATCATTGTATTAATCATATTAAAACTTGTTAATGTCAATTAATCACTTCAGTCATAAGGAACGACGGTTCCAATCTTTTCGTTGAGCTATCATTCATTTCATTATTACCCTCATCTCGGTGAGTCATTCTTGACTTTGTCAGATTATTATTTATTCATTGATATTCATTACGGTCATTCTCGTTCGTATGACCTTCTGGGTTCATATTGCGTGGCCGGGTGTGGCTGTGTGGAATTTTTAGTCGGGCACACGATGGTTATTGTATTGGGTTCACCGATACATTAGACCGTGCACACGGGAAAGCGTTACACCGTGAGACTAATTAGGTACACGGGCGGGTGTTGTACACTTACACAGAACATTACGGGCGTACTATGATACTCTTCTTCAACGTAATTCATAACTAAGGATATTTCATAACTTCAGTTAAATCATGTTTGTGTATTTTCAACCCTTGAGGATTGTTGTTCTGTTTAATCGATTTACCGGGATTTTGTTTTTCAGGTCATGGCAAGGCAAACGCACGGGAATAGCATGTTGATGTCGAGGAGTCCTAGTGATACTAGTAGGGGGCCCCGATCTTTCAGTTATTCATGTTATTGTCCTTTATTTTCAGCTGCAGACTTTCATTTGAATACTCCGTTTCATTCAGTGTTGTGTATTTTATCTTCATATAAAATGCACTAGTATTCGGTATTGTCCTGGTGTTGTAATTAAACTCCTCATCGGAGTAATTATGGTTGTAATGTAGTTCGGTACTACATTTATCTTGTGTAATTCATTCATTTTCATTTTTCTGGTGGGTCCCAGTTGGGGATCTACGACACTGTAATATCCGCCTAGTTTGGGGTGTTACAAAAAAGGTGCCCAATTTCGTAATTTGGGATTTTGGTAGGAAGTGCAATATTAATTCATTAGTGGACTAAGTTGATATTAATAGAGTCTTCATATTAGGAAGAGTCCTAATAATGGAAGGAAGATATCTATTGGGAGTCCTTACCATATCCTCCTTAAAGTCCCTAGAGTAGCCCAAAACACCTATAAATACATACTTAGTGTTGGCCAATTTTTCCACTTACAATTGCCCAAGAAAATCGATTTTTTGTGTGTGTGTTTAATTGTGGATCTTGACTTGTGTCTTGAATTCCATAATTTAGTTAACACAATATTTTTCTAAAAACCAAAATATTCAAGAAAAATAGAGAGAATAAAAATCGTGAGTTTTCTTGTGAGGAGATTTTGGCCGACCCTAGCTTTGCAAATTTAGTCCGGTAGATTGTGCCCACACGACATCCGGACGTAGGCGGGATATACTCTAGAAGATCTTGAGGTAGAAATACAAGAAGATCGGAGAGGAACACGAAGAGGACATAAATCGACCAAAAGGGATTTTTCTACCACTTCACGTCAAAGGTAAAAATTACCGACTCTCATGCGTAAATATGTTTATTTAATTATTTATTAATCTGTTTAGTTAATTAGTTGACAAGCCTAAATAGATCCAGTTTTTGCGTTGGTTAGTTTATAAAACCTTTTATTAAATTATCCCCACCAACTTGCTCCCGCTGCGTTTTATATTCCAACAATTGGTATCGGAGCCGGTCTTTAGGTTCTGTTCAATTTAATTAATTTGGTGATTAATATGCTAGCAATTAAATATTCGTATAGTATGATTTTTTGGAATATTTTGCTAGAATTTGTCTTGCAGGAAAATATGATCCAATTATCATGGCTATGTGATGTTTTTTATTTATTTACGCATTTTGGTGATTTGGCCCGTTTTTGTGGCATGTATAAGTTTTCCCGTAAGAAAATCCATGGGTAGAATAGAATTTATTTTTCTTGCAATTTGATGTAAATTCGATGTATTTTATTTTGAATAAAATTGTAATTGAATTGGAACACTCAAAGTACGAAAGACAAAGAAGTCCAGCGCGAAGAGGAGTCCCGATCAGACGAACCGACCGAGACCGGCAGAATGCCGATCGGGACTCGGCCAACAGTTAGCCTCGCCGTGACCAAAGAATCGGCGCTCGGCGATTAGGCACTCGGCAAATGCTGTTCGGGCAAACAAGAATGGCGGGCAAATGGATGGTCGGGCAATGGTCGGGCAAAGGCAGCAGGTCAAGTCGTCCGGTTCGGGTCGTTCAATTCGTTTTTCCGCGAGATGCTTGAAGCACTGGGAGCAAACGAGCCAAAGATTTTCTCGTTATTCAAAACGAGGAATTATAAGCCATGATAATTGGATATAATTGTCCAATTTTATTATTTGTTGGTTTTTATTGTTTTGATGGATGGCATGTATGGATGTATGCGTGATATGTTTCCTTGCATGTTAGGACGAGAAAATTAAAAGCCTTATTTTTTTCAAAATAACTAAGTGATTTTAAATTGATTTTTCAAAATCAAATTGGCCTCCATAATTGGTTTAAATTGTAAAATAATTAGCATGCGCGTTGACATTAGAGTCTTCCTCCACATCGGATGTGCTAAATTATTGGCTTACTGGTTTTAAACTTCAAATTTGATAACAAAAAGTTGAATATTATTTTTTATGATAGGACCTCTCCATCTGTAGGACTATTATCATTAAATAACATTCTAAGATTTGTTAAATTATGATGTTCACTTAGGTGTATTAATTAATAAGCTCCCATCGGAGTCAATGTTAATTAAATACATGACCAAGAGGAACCAACTATTAATTTTACTTGTCAAAATGTGTCTTGGCTAGATAGTAAAATTAAAGACGTAAAAATCTACTTGAAAAAGTACATGTGAACGTCCACACTATCGTGGCTTGCATGTACGGTTTTTCAAGGTGTTGGTTGATTGCATATATATTGTTTTAAGGTTTTTTCAATATATTTTGCGTCGAATTATGTGATGAATGGTGTTTTAATTTTATTCTCAGATGTCTTTCAATCTGCTAGTTGTTATTCTCAAATATAACAAACTTGATGGCACTAACTTTGCCGACTGGAAAAGAAATCTTGATATTGTCTTGACTGCCGAGAGGCATAAATTTGTTTTAACTGAGGAGAGCCCTTTGGAACCAGAACTGGATGCCACTCCTGAAGAGTTGGCTGAATTCCGGAAATGGAAAAAGTCTGATGAGATGGCTCGCTGTTACATTTTGGCTTCATTGACAAATGTATTGCAGCATCAGCATCAGACGATGGGCTCGGCTGCGGAAATGATGAAAAATCTCACAGAGATGTTTGGTCATCAGAACTGGGCAGCTAGGCAAAATGCGATGAGGGTATTAATGACAACCCAAATGTCTGAAGGGACCCCAGTAAGGGATCACTTTCTTAAAATGATGTCTCATTTGAACGAACTGATCATACTGGGGGCCACTATCGATGCGGAGTCGCAGGTCGATATTATCTTGGGCAGTTTACCAAGAAGCTTTGAGCAGTTCCGCCTCAACTACAATATGAATCGTAGGACTTACACATTGGCGAAACTTCTGACAGAGCTTCAATCTGCCGAAGGTCTCTTCAAACAAGGTTATCATCAAATTCTTGCGGCAACCGGTGCTGCTTCTTCAAAACCCAAATGGGGAAAGAAGAAAAAGCAGGTTGGCCAGAAGCAAGTGGCGACCTTCAAAGCTAAGGGCAAGGCTCCTCAGTCAAAGGCTCCTCAGCCGGAAGCGAATAAAAAGCCGAAGGGCAAGTGCTTCAACTGCGGTCTAAAAGGGCATTTCAAGAGTGAATGCCCTAAGAAAGGTATATCTCATGCACTAGTAGTCAAAACATGTTTGGCTGCCTGTTCCATCACTTCGTGGATAGTGGATTCGGGCTCCACTGATCATGTTTGTTATGACTCGCAGGGGTTCCAAGTAACCAAGGTACTTAGTGCGGATGAGATTACAATAAGTCAGCGACTATTCCAGTCAAGGTCATGCAGTGGGAGTCATGCAGCTAAAAGTTGATGATAGGATTTTAGTTCTTAATAATACAGTTATTAAAAGAAATGGTGAATGTGTTTGCACGAGTACTTATAATGAAGGACTTTATATCATTAATGCTGCACCAACTCCCTTGCATACTTATAAATCACTTAATTCTTTGACTAATCCTAATAAAAGAAAAGAGCCTTCGAACATAAATCCAACATATTTGTGGCATTTACGATTAGGTCATATTAACCTTAGAAGGATTCAAAGATTGGTGAGCGATGGCCCGTTGGATTCGCTCCAAGTTGAGTCATTTCCAACCTGCGAATCCTGTCTGGAAGGTAAAATGACTAAAAGGGATTTTCAAAGCAAAGGAAATCGGGCACAAAAGGTGTTGGAATTGGTTCATACCGATGTATGTGGTCCAATGAACATCCAGGCTAAGGGTGGTTTCGAATACTTCATCACGTTTATAGATGATTATTCGAGATATGGATACATCTATTTGATGTGACGTAAGTCTGAATCTTTTGATAAGTTCAAAGAATTCAAGGCTGAAACGGAGAAGAGTCATGGGCAGAGTATCAAGTCACTACAATCTGATCGTGGTAGCGAATACCTTAGTGGAGAGTTTTTGGATTTCTTGGCACATGAGGGGATTACTTCCCACCACAATACCGTACACCACAACAAAATGGTGTTCCGAACGAAGGAATCGTACTTTATCGAGATTGTTAGGCCAATGATGAGTTATTCGATTTGCCTATTTCGCTCGGGATACGCCTTGGAAACAATGCATACATTCTAAACTTGGTGCCTTGAAATCTGCTCCAAAACACCCACGTAACTATGGAATGGGCGCAAGCCCATCAGGACATGTTCGGATTTAGTTCACTAAAGACACGTCTTTGAATAAGGAAGCTGATAAGTTGGCATCTCATACAGAAGTACGAGTGTTTGTAGGATATCCTAAGGGAACGAAGGGTGGCTTATTCTATAGTCCTAAAGACCAGAAGGTCATTGTTAGCACCAATGCCCGGTTCTTAGAGGAGGACTATGTGATAATCCACAAGCCTAGGAGTGAGGTCACTCTAGAAGAACTTAGGGGCGAGATTTCGACAATACCAATTGTACAAACACCTAGTGTGCCACGTATCGACACTATTATGGATACGCAAACCAAGGACACGCCTCATCATAGTTGGAGGGTTGTTCGTCATCCCGAACGTTTCATCGGAGTGGGAGCGTCTTCGGACCACTCCCCGAACCAGGATAAAACGGATCCATGTATGTACAAACAGGCAGTTCAAGACAAGGATGCTGAATCCTATAAAACATCAATGGAATACGAAATGGGATCTATGGATTCTAACCAAGTGTGGGAGCTAGTAGAGCTACCCAATGGGGTAAAACCCATTGGAAGGCATAAGAGAGGGTCGAAAGGGAAGGTTGAAACCTTCAAAGCAAGGCTTGTTGCGAAAGGTTACACTCAGAAGGAGGGCATCGACTACGATGAGACCTTTTTGCCGGTAGCCATGCTTAAATCGATCCGGATTCTCTTAGCTATAGCTGCGCATTTGGATATGGAGATTTGGCAGATGGATGTCAAGACTGCGTTCTTGAATGAGAGTCTTGATAAGGAAATCTATATGCGCCAACCTGAAGGATTCATTGCTGAAGGAGAGGAGCACTTAGTGTGCAAGCTTAAGAGAGCCATTTATGGTATTAAGCAAGCATCAAGGTCTTGGAACATGTGATTTGATGAGGTCATTCAATCGTATGGTTTTGAACAGTGTCCTAGTGAGGTTTGTGTATACAAAAAGTGCGATGGAAACGTGCTGGTGTTTCTTGTACTATACGTAGATGATATACTTCTAATTGAAAACAATGTGAAGGTATTATCAGACGTAAGGGTATGGCTGTCTGAGCAGTTCGATATGAAGGATTTGGGAGAAGCTGGGCACATCCTTGGTATTAAGATCTTTCGAGATCGCAAGAAAAGGATGTTGTGCTTGTCTCAGGCATCCTATATCGATACGGTGCTAAAGCGGTTTAGCATGGAGAATTCCAAGAAAGGTTTCTTACCTTACAGACATGGAATTCAACTATCTAAGGCAATGTGTCCTAAGACACAGAAAGAGATAGATGACATGAAGCTGGTCCCTTATGCTTAGGCAGTGGGAAGCCTCGTGTATACTATGGTTTGCACTAGGCCTGATATCTGTCAAGTTGTAGGCATGGTGGCGAGATATCAGTCGAACCCAGGACTGGGACATTGGATTGCTGTCAAGCATATACTCAAGTACCTGAGAAGGACTAGGGAGCATATGCTTGTATATCAATCAGATACGCTTTGTCCTTTGGGTTACACTGACTCGGATTTCAGTGCGGACAAAGAAAAGTCGAAATCAATTTCCGGATATGTTTTCACTTTGGGAGGTGGAGCCATCAGTTGGAGGAGTGTGAAGCAAAAATGCATAGCGGACTCTATCATGGAAGCCGAATATGTAGCAGCCTCAGAGGCAGCTAAAGAGGCGGTATGGCTCAAGTACTTCCTAAAGTATTTGGGTGTGATTCCTAATTTGCCTAGGAGTATTACACTGTATTGTGATAATACCGGTGCTGTTGAAAATTCGAAGGAACCACGGGCCCACAAAACAAGCAAACATATCAAGCGCAAATATCATATCATTCGAGATTTTGTGAAGAGAAGGAAGATCATTGTCTCAAAGATAGCATCTGAAGACAACCTAGCTGATCCTTTCACGAAAGGGTTGCCCTCAAAATCATTTGAAGGGCATGTGGAAGGAATGGGTTTGAGATGTATGGCAGCATTGCTTTGAGTATAAGTGGGAGATAGATAGACATAGTCTAGATAGTATACTTCAAAAGCATGCTTTGAGTATAAGTGGGAGATTGTTAGGGTTGTATACGTCAAAGCATACTTTATGCTTGTATTACCTAATTTCCCAGTCTTTATCTATGATAATATTATTCACGCTATGGTTATGCAAATGCAGTCTAAATTACTTTATATTGTAGATAATGTGGTGTGTCGTGTCACACAGAAGATCACATTATCGGTTCCTTATATAGTAATATTTAGTTCACAATCTATATAACATTATACAGTTATGTGAGAGGTTGTAGTATATGCTTGAGAATGGTTGGTTTTGACCATTAGCATATATTAGCATATTCGGTATACGTTGAACAAGATCAAGGTGAGATAGATTCTTCTGTACTGACTATAAGAAGAACGTACATCTCGGATAATTATTATTTCTTAATTGTAGTGATTAATATATAATTATATATATTTAATATTTATTGCTTTGATTTATCATGGGTGAGAGCCACAATGATTGACTCAATATGCTCGATATTTTGGGCAATATTATTATTTATATGATAATTAATATTATACCTAGAAATCGTGTCCCGACCAGTCGGGTTGATCATGTCCCTTGAGGCACTCGAAAGGATTATTATATTAAACCCTGCAGGTGGAATTAATTTTCCGATATAATAATAAAGGTCGAGTGGTCTACTCATGTATAACACATTAATTAATTAAAAGTTGTCAGTAGCTTAAATTAATTAATGGACATGGAATATCTTAAACACGGGAAATTATTAATTTAAAAAGGTGCCCAATTTCGTAATTTGGGATTTTGGTAGGAAGTGCAATATTAACTTATTAGTGGACTAAGTTGATATTAATAGAGTCATCATATTAGGAAGAGTCCTAATAATGGAAGGAAGATATCTATTGGGAGTCCTTACCATATCCTCCTTAAAGTCCCTAGAGTAGCCCAAAACACCTATAAATACATACTTATTGTTGGCCGATTTTTCCACTTACAATTGCCCAAGAAAATCGATTTTTTTGTGTGTGTTTAATTGTGGATCTTGACTTGTGTCTTAGATTCCATAATTTAGTTAACACAATATTTTTCTAAAAATCAAAATATTTAAGAAAAATAGAGAGAACAAAAATCGTGAGTTTTCTTGTGAGGAGATTTCGGCCGACCCTAGCTGTGCAAATTTAGTCCGGTAGATTGTTGCCCACACGACATCCGGACGTAGGCGGGATATACTCTAGAAGATCTTGAGGTAGAAATACAAGAAGATCGGAGAGGAACACGAAGAGGACATAAATCGACCAAAAGGGATTTTTCTACCACTTCGCATCAAAAGTAAAAATTACCGACTCCCATGCGTAAATATATTTATTTAATTGTTTATTAATCTGTTTAGTTAATTAGTTGACAAGCCTAAATAGATCCGGTTTTTGCGTTGGTTAGTTTATAAAACCTTTTATTAAATTATCCCCATCAACTTGCTTCCGCTGCGTTTTATATTCCAACAATCACTACCTTCAATAAGCTTATAAACCTACTGCAAGTGGATGAGAGGCACAATGAAGTATTTGTGAGCAACAATGCCAGGCCAGCTGGGACAAAGAAAGTTCCCGAGGCCAACTATGGCAAAGTAAAAGGTGGAAAGAACCCCAATGCATAGGGTACTAGTCATGGCAACCCCAAACCACAACGTCGAAGAGGGCACAGTGGTCGAGGACGTGGGGGTTCTTCCAATGTAATGATAAGACTTGGTGCTCCTGGATCTTCTGTCCAAGGAAACAAAGCACCTACCCCCCATGTCGCTCCCAAAGTCAGAGTTGGCGATGAACCGTGCTATCGATGTGGAGATGCTGGACATTGGTACAAGAACTGCCATGCAAGTAAACAAGTCGCAGCACACTACAAGAAATATAGAGAGTCCAAAGAATGGGAGGCTCACTATATGGAGGAAGATGCCCTCGACGAGTCCCCCGACGTCAATTTCATAGTCACCGATAATCGCAATGAGCCATACGTGTCACAGTCATTAGAGGCACCCCTTTATGACTGAATATTTTCATTATGTTTACTTTCTCGTTTACATTTGGCATTGTTAGCTCGGAACGATTTTATCGATGTTTTATTTTCAATAATGGTGTGATGAAACTTTGTTTTACTAGAACAAGATATTATTATTGCTTATATTATATCCTTAGCTTTATTTCGAAGAAATGAATATTGCTTGCATGTTTATGGTTCGAATTTTTTCCTCCTTTTCGTAGGAATGAATCGAGGAGAACTTGAATGTTTGGTTGATAGTGGGACCACCCACACCATTCCTAGGAATAGGCTTCTATTCACAGAATTAATTGCATGTCAATCCTCGGTAACCACGATGACTGGGTCCTCCCAACTCATCCAAGGGCGAGGCAATGCCCGATTTTTATTGCCTAACGGCACTCTTATCCGAGTTACCGATGCTCTATACGCACCTAGGGCCCCTCGAACCTTACTAAGCTTTAAAGATATACGTAGTAATGGTTTCCACGTCGAAACCCACTGTGAGAATGGAATCGAGTTCCTTTATAATACATCTAATGAATGTGGACGTAAACGCATATTAGAAAAACTTTAAGAGTCAAAATAGTGGACTATACACCACAACCATTAGGGTATTCGAATCCTATACTGTCACCATAAATGAAATTTGGGACAAAGACTCATATAGGCTTTGGCATGATAGACTAGGTCATCCTGGTCGAGATATGATGATCCGTATCCTAAAGAACTCGCAGGGAAATCCTTTCTTTCGAGTGAGAAAAGGGCAACAACTCAACATGAAGAACAGTATTGATGTTAATCATGCTATGTCATCTAAAGAAATAGAGACATATGCCCCTTCTAAGCAATTGACTATGTCAAAAGCACATCGCTCATTCTGCAAAGCCTGCTCTTTAGTTAAAGTAGGAGCGATACCTTCATATACTAAAGATACTAAAGCGAACATACCATTCTTACAACGTATACAAGGAGATATTTGTGGACCCATCCACCCAGAATGCGGACCATTTAAGTACTTTATGGTATTGGTGGATGCTTCGACACGCTAGTCACATGTCGCACTCCTTTCCACTCGAAATGCTGCATTTGCAAAACTCCTAGCTCAGATCATTCGTCTAAGGACTCACTATCCTGATCACCCTATCAAGTCTATTCGACTCGATAATGCAGGAGAATTTACATCTAAAGTATTTGATGACTACTGCATGTCAATCGGAATCAATGTAGAGCATCTCGTTCCCCATGTGCATACACAAAATGGTCTCGCAGAGGCAACCATTAAAAGAATCCAAATGGTAGCACGAGCATTGTTTTTGCGCACCAATCTGCCCATCTCTGCTTGGGGATATGCAGTCCTACACGCAGCCGTACTTATTCGTTTTAGACCCACCGTTGGCCAACCATTTTCTGCGTACCAGTTGGTAACTGGATATGAACCGGATATTTCACACCTACGCATATTTGGTTGTGAAACATATGTGCCGATTACGCCCCCACAACGCAATAAAATGAGTCCTCAGAGACGTTTAAGTATCTACATTGGATACAAATCACCAACAATTATCCGCTACTTAGAACCCTTGACAGGTGATCTCTTTACCGCGCGCTTTGCGGATTGTCACTTCAATAAGTCAGAATTCCCATCGTTAGGGGGAGAGGAGAAAAAGAAATTTCTCAAGGAACGACAGGAATTGTCCTGGTACGTCCCGAGTCTGTCTCATTATGATCCCCGTACCTCACTATGTGATCGTGAAGTACAACGAATCCTCGATCTTCAGAACGTAGTAGATTTGATGCCTGATGCATTTACTGATATTGCCAAAGTGACAAGATCACACATTCTAGCTGCAAATGTGCTTGCAAGGTTAGAAGTCCCCAATAAGGGGCACATCACCAACGTACCAAGTGATGCGATCGCACCCAGTGGAAGCGCGATCGAGGGTGTGGCTCCCAAAAGGAAAAAGGGGAGGCCACCCGGTTCGACAGACACCCGCCCAAGGAAGAAAAGGGCAGGTGAGGCACAAATCAACCCATTAATTATCAATACTGGGAATCCTTCCCACGAGATCATCTCTGACTATATCTATGTCCACGAATCATTAATGGGGGATGCCCCGGAGATTGATTCAGCATTAGAAAACAAAGAGATCTCGATCAACTATGAAAGTGCGTCTGATTTGATGGAACGATCGACCACTCATATTGATGATGTGTTTGCATACACAGTTGCTCAAGAAATCATAGAGCACGATGATGTCGAACCACGCTCTATTGAAGAATGTCAATGAAGAGCCGATTGGCCTAAATGGAAAGAAGCTATCCAGGCAGAGCTTGACTCTCTGACAAAATGCAAGGTACTTGGCCCAGTAGTGCTAACTCCGCCAAGTGTAAAGCCTGGTGGACACAAATGGGTTCTTGTCAGAAAGGGTAATGAGAATTAAGAAGTCCTAAGGTACAAGGCTCGCCTCGTTGCACAAGGTTTCTCACAACGCCCTGGTATAGATTACGAGGAAACGTACTCCCCCATAATGGACGTTATTACGTTCCGCTATCTAATCAGCCTAGTTATTTCCGAAGGATTGGAAATGCAGCTAATGGACGTGGTCACTGCGTATCTCTATGGGGATCTAGATACGGAGATTTACATGAAAGTTCCCGAAGGCATTTCATTGCCCAAATCAAGTAACTCCAGACCACGGAGTGCGTATTCAATTCGTTTGAAACGCTCACTTTACAGTTTGAAACAATCCGGAAGGATGTGGTATAACCGTCTGAGTGAATACTTGATTGGAAAGGGATACAAGAACGATGAACTGTGTCCTTGCATCTTTATAAATAAAACAAGTTCCAGATTTGCGATCGTCGCAGTGTATGTCGACGATATGAATATAATCGGCACTCTTGATGAAATAGAGAAACCACCGGATACTTGAAAACTGAGTTTGAGATGAAAGATCTTGGGAAGACTCGTTTCTGTCATGGTATTCAGATAGAACATAGAGTCTGTGGAATTCTCATCCACCAGTCTGCTTATGTCCAGAAGATGCTTAGACGCTTTAACATGGACAAAGCACACCCGGTTAGCACTCCCATGATCGGTCGTAGCTTGGATGCGAAGAAAGATCTATTTCGTCCAAAGGAAGATGACGAAGAGCTTTTGGGAGCTGAAATTCCCTACTTAAGTGCAATAGGCGCTCTATTGTACTTAGCTCAATGTACGCGACCGGACATCGCCTTCTCAGTAAACTTGTTGGCTCGATTTAGTTCAGCACCGACGCAATGTCATTGGAATGGTATCAAGAATATATTCTGATACCTAAAAGGAACTACTGACTTGGGACTATTCTTTCCCTACAAGCAAGCAAAGGAAGCTGCTTCCGTAAAGGCAAATGCTGAAGTAAATGCTAATGCCATAGAACCTACCCCGACGAATGTATTGGTAGGATTTGCTGACGCAGGGTATCTCTCCGACCCACACAAAGGTCGTTCCCAAACTGGCTATGTATTTGCTATTGGGAACACCGCTATATCTTGGAGATCCACAAAGCAAACCCTTGTAGCTACCTCATCCAATCACGCCGAAATTATCACTTTGCATGAGGCGGTACGTGAGTGTAATATCCGCATTTTTTCTTTCCCTTGTATTTTCATTTTCGGTGTATTTCTCGATTGTAGTAACCCTCGTGTATCTTTCAGTGTATCTTTCCTGTCATCTATTGATCTAATTCTCGTCGTTTTCGTGCAGAACCGACGTTTTGGGGTTGCCATGGATCCACTTTGTGTTATTTTTTCCCAAATATTGATTCCTATCTCTTTTATTCTCTTTCCGGATCATTTTTCATCATTTTAGGACCCATAAGGGGGTGTGGGCCGCGGCACAAGGCGTGTGCGCCGCGGCACACACACATTTTTCCGATGCCGAGCGGATCAGATCGTGCCGCGGCACACCCGTCCGGGCCGCGCACATCTGCCGAGTCCGCCGCGACACATCCGTTCGGGCCGCGCACACTCGTGTGGCATTTTCGCCAAAACCCGATCAGACCGGTGCCGCGGCACATGTAGGCTGTGCCGCGGCACACTGCTGAGCCCTGGGAGCAAATTTTTAGCCTGTGCCGCGGCACACTTCAGCTGGGCCGCGGCACACAATGCGGTCAACCCTATAATTGCGTTGTTTTGAGCGAGGGCAGCTCATTTTCTTCCTTCTTCTTCCATTTACGCGAGAGAGAATGAGAGAGGAGAAGAACTTCTCATCATTCATCAATTGGGGGTTGATTTTCATCATTCTCCTTTGGTTATGAAGCCCGGATAATCAATCTAACGCGTGTTCTACGGATCATAATACTTGGATCTTCAAAGGTAATGTCTCTTGGAACCCTACCTTTTGGATAATTGGGGGTTTTGGGGTTTTTGTCCGATTCTTCCCGTTTTGTTGATGGATTCTTGATGAATACGATTAATATTGTTAGTATCATTAACTTTCCTATGGATTCATGGTATATTTTGTGGTTTTTACGGAATCGAGAGGGTTTGGTTGTGGTCCGCCCTCGTTGTTATTTTTGTACGAATATACATGAATCGTAGGCGGGATTTCGGGTGTATTCCATTTCCGTGTTCGTCTAGAGTTGGTTGTAATTATGTTCTTCGAATCGTTAGGTTCGATTCCGTTAGTTCTTAACGTTCGTCGGTGATTATCCTTTCCGTTCGTTGCGTCATCAATTACTCAAGGCAAGTATTTTTGGAAACCTTTATGCTTAACATGAAATGGTAATGTATATTGTGTGTGCTATACTCACCTTGGGAGGGTCCGACGGGGCCTCGGGGGAATCTATGACTTCACTCTGGATTCACGAGTTTGTTTCGCTAGCCAGCTCGGGAGGGTCCTTAGAGGCCTCGGGTGGGATTCGTGGCTTCGTCCCGGTCCTAGGCGATGCCTGTGCGTGATTTGTTTTATGAAATGGCCAGCTCGGGAGGGTCATTAGAGGCCTCGGGTGGGATTTGTGGTTTCGTCCCGGTCCTAGGCAAATTGTTTGACTGTTTGTTTCCGAAAAAAGACATGTCTGGTTTTGGTTTTTGAAATGATATTGGTGCATGTACTATAATGTAAGCGATTGGTTTGCCTTGATTACTTGTACTAGCGTAATTGCTAACCCCTATGGGGACCCGTTGTGGGGAAATTTTTGTTATGGATTTCAGGTTATGATCATCCGGACGAGCGAGCGCTGGGACAGTACGAGGATGTTGGCCAGGGTCGTTGACATGTGCACTTGGGTCTACTTATTTCCTTTGTCCACTTCGATATGGTTGTTTCCTATATTTACAAACTGATAGACTGTACTCGCGAGTACTTAGGCTTTTCAATTCAAACCCCGTGTTGTATTATTTTAAATTGCTACATTGTCGATTGTTGCTCATTTCGTCGGTTGTTTCGGGTGTATTTTCATGTGATGTATTATTTGATTGTGTATCCTCGCTAATCGAGAGGGTTAGTCGAGGGGTGTTCGCTTGTTGTAGCCTGGTGGGTCCCATGTAGGGGTCCACAGCTCTGTAATATACTCCGAATATCTTGGGGTGTTACAGAAAATGGTATCAGAGCACTAGGTTTATGGATACCTAGGCTTGTTGGTTAATTGGGTCTAGTCGTGTTTTGTTTTGCACATTATCACACCGCTGCCAGCATCTCGGTACTTCCAGTGCTCGTAAGTTTTCTTATTCGGTCTTTTGTTTTCTTGCATAGTATTTCCGCTTTTCGTATCGTGGTTGCTTTTTCCTCCCTTACTCATCATCAATATACTTCTGTTATTTCTTAACACCAGTATAGATGCTGGAGGAAACCGTGGTCGTGGTCGTGGTCGTGGTCGTGGACGCGGCTGAGGACGTGGGGCAGCCGGTGGGGCGGCCACTTCGCATTCTTCGGGAGCCGGCAGTACCGGTGACCGTCAAAGTCATGCTTCTTTTCAGGAGCGCGCCGACCTTGGTATTGCGGCTGTTATGAAGCAAGTGGTTAACCAAATGGCGGCTATAGCTCAGGTAGTCCAGAACCCCGATCAGGCTCATGCTAATCGGGGCGGAGCGGATCGCTGGCTACTGGATGTCATCAAGATGCACATCCTCCTCAGTTTTCGGGAGCTTCGGACCCGATCGGCTGGGAAGGGTGGATCAAGGAGATATCTAAAGTCTTCACTGCTACCAACTGTCCCGAGGACCGTAAGGTCCCTATTGCTCAGTACTTTCTCACGGGAGACGCTACGGATTGGTGGGAGGCCGTTGGTCCCAAAGATCGTGTTCTTCGTGGGCCGAATTTCAGGAACTGATGGAGACCGAATATTGCCCGTGGCCGGTCATACAAGCGAGAGTGCATGCCTTCTACGATGCTCAACCTCGGGATATTCCCGTATCCCAAGCTATTGCTAATTTCAACAAGGAGTTGGGTTATATGAAAACCTAAGTTGTCGCTGAGAGCGACAAAATTTTCCATTTTTCCAGGAGGATGAAACTGTCCATTCGGGACTATATGTCTGGACTCGTCTGTACTACCCTGAAGGATTATCAGAGTCGAGCTCTTGCCTATGACATGTCGGTGACAGCCAGTGCGGCGGTTCGGGAGAGTAAGAAACAAAAATCCGCCGGAAATTTTTCGGGCCACAGAGGTGGGGGTCAGCAGAAGTCTCAGTCTGTAAATATTCCTGGAGGTAGTTCGGCTCGTTTCTCTGGGGGCTATCGGGGTACTGCCAGTGCCTCCGTTCGGGATGCCAAATGCTTTAACTGCGGCGAGCCGGGCCATCGGAACCGGGAGTGTCCTCGTCCGCCTCTAACTTGTAACACTTGTGGTCAGTCGGGCCACAAGGCCTTCTTTTGTGAGCGGGTAAGAAAGCTTCTTGGTGCTCAGGCTTCTTTTCCAGCACCTTTGGAGCCGAGTGTGAACCAGGGCTCATTCGCTCCGCCGCCACCTCCGAGTGCCGGTCGAGGTAGGGGTCGGGGTCAGCCCGCTAGGGGAGGAGCTTCCAGTGTCGGCTCTGCCCAGCCGCGTATCTACGAGATGAGGAGGGCCGATGACCCAAATAGCCATCGTGGCGATGTGCACCGTTCATATCCATTCTCATCCTGTCGGTGTGCTTTTTGATTCGGGTGCTACGCATTCATTCATTTCTCTAGAGTGTGTACGCCGTTTGAGTCTCGACTGCTTGTCACCTTGCGAGCCTTTCGTCGTTAAACTTCCTAGCGGTGATAGGATTGTCGGTGATCGGGAGGTCCGAGACTGCTCTGTGTTTATTTGTGAGAGAGCTTGGCTCTCTAATCTTATTGTCGTTAATATTGAGGGCGAGGATTTGATTCTCGGGGATGATTGGCTCGAGCGGCATGGCGCAATCATGAACTACCGCACGAGGATCATCACCATGTTAGCCGAGGATGGCACCGAGCACTCCTTCGCGGGGCGAAGGAGGGGAAATCAGAAGTTTGTTATTAACGCCTTGAAGGCGATGGGACTCCTACGAAATGGGTGTACTCGTTATTGGTGCTACGCTTTGAAGGCGGAGGATGGTGGAGTCGAGCTTTCGTCGATTCCAGTCGTTAGTGAGTTCCCTGCTGTATTTCCTGACGAGTTACCGGGATTGCCACCGGATCGTGAGGTTGAGTTTGCTATAGAGTTAGAGCCGGGCGCGGCTCCGATTTCTAAGGCGCCGTATCGTATGGCACCTTCAGAGATGACAGAATTGAAGAAGCAGTTGAGCGAGCTTCTTGAGTCGGGGTATGTTCGACCGAGCGCCTCGCCTTGGGGCGCACCGGTCCTGTTTGTGCGGAAGAAGGATGGTTCACTACGTTTGTGTATCGACTATCGCGAACTAAACAAGCTGACCATCAAGAACAAGTATCCTTTGCCGAGAATTGATGACTTGTTCGATCAGTTGCAGGGAGCTGCGGTATTCTCGAAGATTGATTTGAAATCGGGGTACTATCAGCTTCGGGTGAGGGAGTCCGACGTGATGAAAACAGCTTTTCGGACGAGATACGGACATTATGAGTTCGTAGTTATGCCTTTCGGGTTAACTAATGCGCCGGCGGTGTTCATGCAATTAATGAACAAAGTCTTTATCGAGTATTTGGATAAGTGTGTCGTCGTCTTCATTGATGATATTCTTATCTATTCGAGGGATGAGGAAGAGCATGCCTGTAACACCCCAACTAGGCGGATATTACAGTGTCGTGGACCCCCGACTGGGACCCACCAGGCGAATGAAAAAGGATGAATTACACAGGGTAAATGTAGTACCGAACCACATTATAACATCAATTACTCCGATTAGGAGTTTCATACAACACACCCAGGATAATATAGAATACATGTGTATCTTATATGACGATAAAATACACGACACTGAATGAAATGAGTATTCGAACGGAATGTCTGCAGCAGAATAAATAAAGAAAACATAAATGACTGAATAAATGACTGAAAGGACTGGGGCCCCCTTCTAGTATCACTGGGACTCCCCGTCAACGTGCTCTCCCCGCGCTTTGCCTTGCCATGACTAAAAACAATATCCCCAAACGGGTCGATTATCTGTAACAACAATCCTCAAGGGTTGAAATTACACAATCATGAATTAACTGAGTTATGAAATATCCTTAATTATGAATTACGCTGAAGAGGAGTATCATAGTACGCCCGTAGTGTTCTGTGCAAGTGTACAAGACGGATGACCGGACACACCCGTCCTTGTACCTAATTAGTCTCACGGAGGTAAACGTTACCGTGTGCACAGTCCAATGTATCACTCCCAATACATGGCCATCATGTGCCTGACTAAAAATTCCACACATCCGCACCCGGCCACGCAATATGAACCCAGAAGGTCATATGAACGAGAATGACCATAATGAATATCAATGAATAATAATAATCTGACAACGTCAAGAATGACTTACCGAGATGAAAGTGATAATGAAGTGACTGATAGTTTCAATGAAATAATTGGAACCGCCGTTCCTTGTTAATGAAGTGATTATTCGACAATTACAAGTCTCAATATGATTAATACAATGATGAATGAGTTATGATTATGAATGATCAACAACAAAAGGAATGAATATCCTTTTAACCGAGTCAGAATCAACTTACTCAATACCGATGAAGAAAGTCCTTCCACGAACAAATGTCCTAAATGAAGTGTCGGTCGCTCGAACAACCTTAATTCAATACAATTACCAACAATCCGATCAATAAACGAATTAAATACGAATATAACGAACTCAAAACGTCGATACGATTAAACCAAGTTCATTTGGGCATTATATCGAACACTTTGAGGCCAACTTCGATTGATTACAACTAAACCTCAACAATACCAACCTCAAATCCCCAAGAAGTGTTTCAAATCAACAAACATCTCCAATACGATCAATAATCCGTTATGAATATCCAAAAACGTGATTATAACAACAATTAATCGAAAATCCCCAAATCCAACTCGATATTCAAAGTGTTCTTGAATAATCCCTCAATAATCCAATGAATCCTTATACAACTCATAATCATATACATATCCCTTCATATAACATGATTATAACATCCAAAACATCATATCTCAACACAAAATCGAAATCCAAGGTGTTGAAGAAATTACCTCTTGAAGATCCAACCACTTCGATCCGATGAACACGAGTTAAAACGAGTATCCAAGCTTCCCAAAGGAATGAAGATGATGAAGATTACACACTCAAGTGATTGATTATGGTAAAATCTCTCTCTCAACCCTCTCTCTCGGATAAAGATGGAAAAATGAAGAAGTGAGGAAAAATGACCCGACCAAGTCCTTAAATACTGCCGGAAGTTACGGTCATAACTCGGCCCTCTTACGGCCGTAACATCCCAGGTCAACGGCCTTACGGCCGTAACCGGCCAACTCATACGGCCGTAACTCGGCTTCATCCGAAAGCCTGCCGACAGACTTACGGCCGTAACCGCTCCCGAGTTACGGGCGTAACCCGCCTTCGTCAAAAACATCCGCCGACACCCTTACGGCCGTAACCGCACACCTTACGGCCGTAACTCGGATGATACGGCCGTATCCGGCCAAACTTACGGGCGTAAGCCCTCTTCGTCGAAAACGACCAGGCACCTTGCCTGCCGCGTACGGCCGTAACCGGCCAAGCCTTACGGTCGTACCTTTTTCGACTTACGGCCGTATGCCGCAACCCTTACGGCCGTAAGTCACCCTTGGTCGACAACACCTAAAATTTACGAACACCACTTACGGCTGTAACCTCCCCTTCTTACGGCCGTAACTCGCCCTCGGCCAAAAATGCCTCGGTAGCCTGCTGGAGGCGTACGGCCGTAACCGGACAGCCTTACGGCTGTACCTGCTCAACTTACGGCCGTATCACAAGACCTTACGGCCGTAAGTCCTTTTCGTCCAAATGGCCTGAAAACACGAACCCTTGTTACGGCCGTAACCCAATATCCTTACGGCCGTAAATCGATGCTGGCCAAGTTGAAAAATCCGATAACTCCGATCCCTCACTATGACTGATGAATGATCCGACATAACATACGAATGTGAAAATGAACAAGTCTAACACAAGCCAAAGATGATACTCCCATCTCGGTCTCTAAACGGAGATGAAATGACAATCTATAACTGACATACGATCACAACATGCCAACAGTGAACGCAAATGAATGAATCATGAATGATGAGTGATTATTAACGAGTGAGAATTACTGAGTGACAATTACAGACTGATAATTACTGAATGAAGATGAATGAATTACAACCGGGTATTACATACTCCCCCCCTTAAAAAGAGTTTCGTCCCCGAAACTAAGGGTCAAACAACTCGGGATAACTCTCCCGCATATTCTCCTCGGTTTCCCAAGTGGCCTCTTCGACTCCGTGTCTGGACCACTGAATCTTGACCAAAGGGATCGTCTTGTTCCTCAACTGTTTGATTCGCCGCTCCAACACTCGTACAGGACGCTCCTCGTACGAATGATCATTCGCGATCTCGATTTCGTCAAACTGAAGTATGTGGCTCGGGTCGGCAACATACTTCCGCAACTGAGAGACGTGAAACACATTATGAATTCGGCTCAATGCCGGAGGTAAAGCCAATCGATAAGCTAACTCGCCTACTCGATCCAAAATTTCAAACGGTCCAATGAATCTCGGACTCAACTTCCCCCGTTTTCCGAAACGGAAAATACCTTGACTCGGGGATACCTTGACCAAAACGTGGTCACCCGTATCGAACTCTAGTGGTCGACGACGATTATCTGCATAGGATTTATGTCGACTCTGAGCTGTCAACATACGACTCTTGATTAAAGCTACCTTCTCCCGGGCGGCTATAAGCGTATCGGGCTCGGTGCCGATTGATTCTGACAAGTCATCCCAACACAAAGGAGACCGACAACAACGACCGTACAAGGCCTCGTAAGGTGCCATCTTAATGGAAGCATGCCAGCTATTATTATACGTGAACTCGATCAATGGTAGTTGGGCTTCCCAATCGTCCTTCCAATCGAGGACGCATGCCCTCAACATGTCTTCTAATGTCTGAATAGTCCTCTCTGATTGTCCGTCGGACTGAGGATGAAAGGCGGTACTGAGATTGAGCTGAGTTCCCATAGCACGATGAACTGATTTCCAAAAATGAGACACAAATCGTCCATCACGATCGGAAACGATACTCTTAGGAGTACCGTGTAGTCTCACTATCTCCTTGATGAACAACTGAGCCAGTCTCTCGGGACCCCATGTATCCTTGATCTCAAGGAAATGAGCTGATTTTGTTAAGCGGTCCACAATCACCCAGATCGTATTCATGCCACGATGACTCGTCGGTAAACTCGTGATGAAATCCATAGAAATGTCTTCCCACTTCCACTCTGGAATAGGGAGAGGTTTCAGCATACCCGCCGGTCGCTGATGCTCAATCTTAACTTGTTGACATGTTAAGCATCTCGAAACAAATTCTGCGACTTCTCGCTTCATATTACTCCACCAGTAATTTTGTTTCAAGTCCTTGTACATCTTGCTAGACCCCGGATGAACAGAATAAGGGGTAGCATGAGCTTCTTTCAAAATCGAGTTTTTCAATTCGTCATTCGCCGGTACGCACAACCGATTCTTAAATCTCAAAAGTCCATCCTCGTGGACCACGAATCCAGGGGCTTTCCCCTGAGCCACATCCTCACGGATGCGCAACAATGAAGGGTCTGAACTCTGATTCTCTCTGATTACCTCCTCAAGTGACGATGAAATCTCTAACATACAAAGCTGTCCCTGAACTCGCTGAAGCCAGACCTCGATCTCGGGTCTAAGGAATTCCTGCTGAAGCTCCTTCTGAACTGTTAGACGAGCAAGCATCTGCTCCTGAACGGACTTACGAACGGACTTACGACTCAAGGCGTCGGCGACCACGTTCGCCTTGCCCGGGTGGTAAAGGATCTCGATATCATAATCTTTGATTAATTCCAACCACCGTCTCTGTCGCATATTTAACTCCTTCTGAGTAAATATATACTTTAAACTCTTATGATCGGTGAATATCTGACAAGTAACGCCATAAAGATAATGACGCCAAATCTTCAATGCGAACACCACGGCTGCTAGCTCCAGGTCGTGAGTCAGATAGCTAACCTCGTAAGGTCTCAATTGCCGAGAAGCATAAGCAATAACCTTCCCATTCTGCATGAGTACACATCCGAGACCCTGTCCGGATGCATCACTATAAACCACGAATCCCTCCGTCCCCTGCGACAACGCAAGTACAGGTGCTGACATTAACCGGGTCTTGAGTTCCTCAAAACTCCGCTGACACGCGTCGGACCATGTGTATTTCTTATCCTTTCGCAAAAGGTTCGTCAAGGGTTGAGCGATCCTAGAAAACCCCTCCACAAATCGCCGATAATAGCCCTCTAATCCGAGAAAACTTCGGATTTCCTTAACATTCTTCGGAGGTAGCCAGTCTCGGATAGCCTCCGTCTTCTGAGGGTCGACACGAACTCCGTCTGACGAAATTACATGTCCGAGAAAAGTCACTTCGGACATCCAGAACTCGCATTTGGAAAACTTTCCAAAAAGTTGCTCTCGTCTCAACACGTCGAGAACCCGATGAAGATGAACCTCGTGATCCTCTCGGCTACGAAAATAAATCAAAATATCGTCGATGAAGACAACAACAAACTGATCCAAAAAGTCGATGAAAACCCGATTCATTAATTCCATGAATACCGCAGGTGCATTAGTTAGCCCGAACGGCATAACTACGAACTCATAATGACCATAGCGTGTTCGAAACGCCGTCCTCGCGATATCCGACTCTCGAATCCGCAACTAGTGATATCCAGATCTTAAGTCGATCTTGGAAAATACTGAAGCTCCCTGAAGTTGATCTAAAAGATCATCAATACGGGGTAAGGGATACTTATTCTTGATTGTCAGTCTGTTCAACTCCCGATAATCAATACACAAACGAAATGAACCATCCTTCTTCTTGACAAACAACACGGGTGCTCCCCACGGAGACGCACTCGGTCGGATATAACCCTTATCGAACAACTCCTCAAGTTGGTTCTTTAATTCCTGCATTTCGGTTGGGGCCATCCGGTACGGTGCCTTTGATAATGGAGACGTACCAGGCTCCAACTCAATCGTGAATTCCACATCCCTCTGTGGAGGCAAACCAGGTAACTCGTCTGGAAAAACGTCGGCATACTCCCTCACTACCGGAATATCCGTCAACATTACTGATGACTTCTCGGTTTTGGCCATGTAGCACCAATAACCAACACATCCCTGACTGAGTAATCGCACTGCTTTCATCAAATTAATGACCTTACCCGAACAGCCGGGATTACCTCCCTGAAATACACATTCGACCCCATCGTCTGAAATGATAGTGATCATACGCTTACGGACACTAATGATGGCATCATGACGATCCATCCAATCAATACCCAAGATGACGTCGTCCCTCGGCAAATCTACTACGATTAGGTCCGCTGGCCATTCACGACCATGAAACTGAATCGGACAATTCTGAATCTCACGATTACCGATAATTCGTCTACCATCCGGTAGACCAATGACATAAGTCTCACAACTAGTAGCACTACCCAGACGTAGTCTACTCAAACATGACTCGGAAATGAATGAATGTGATGCACCAGTATCAAAAAGGGTACACACAGGTTGAGATAGAATATCGAGTGTACCTGAGATCATTCGGGCCTCGGGATCATCGGTCTTCTTCATCTCATAAATCTGGGGCTTGCTAGTCCCAGACCGACGCTCCTGTCTCTGGCTATAGGCTCCACCTTTAGTCGCTCCTCGCTGCTTTAAATGACGCCGATTGAGTGGCTCGATTTTGAGCGGCCACCGCTTCGGGGCTTGAGATGACGTCCGAGTAGGTTTGGAGTCCCGACGGCAAAAACGGGCCTTATGCCCAACAATTCCACAGTTATGACAAGTGACAGACTGTCTCGGACACTTGGTGCTGACATGACCAAGATCCCCACAGTTATAACAGGTGATGGACGAGCTGGCCGCTCGTGACTGAGATTCCGCGGGTTTAGACGTCACAGGAGGTCGCTCAGAAAAAGCAGAGCCCGCACGAGGTTTCTTGAAAGTAGCACCGCCGTCGACCGATTAGGGTTCTTGGACTTCTTGCTAGCAGATGAAGGTTGCTGCTTAGCGATCTCCTTAGCAGTAAGCTCATAGGTAAGAGCTTTCTCAATGAATTCAGCCAACGTGGTGCAATTATGATTAAGCAACTGTAGTCTCATACGGGGTTTCAGCCTCTTGCTGAAATACTTAATCTTATCTGCCTCGGAATGAATGGTAGATGAGGCGAACGGAAGAAGTTCCTGAAATTTCTCGGCAATGGCGAGAACATCCTCGTCTGATGAGGGGTCGGGAGTGAGTAACTCGACACTTGGCCTCTCTCGAGTGGGGCCGGATAATACCTCTCCATCATGAGAGTTTTGAACTGATCCCATGTACATGATCCTTCGGTGGGCTTCAACGACAACCACCAAGAATGCGCGCTCTTGCCCAAGTAGTAAGCTGCAACAGAAACTTTGTGTCCTTCGGGACACTCTATCATAGCAAACAACTTCTCGAAATGTTCGAGCCAATGAATAATATCTGCCGGCTCAGACGAGCCCTCGAAAGTCGGTGGCCTCTGGCGAGAGATGTCGCCGATGATATTGCTCACATTCCTGTCTTGCCTCTGAGGTGGCGGCGGAGGAGCCTGTTGATTTTGAGTAGTGGAGTTATGCATCGTCTCCATCAGCTGTGCCATCTGGGTCATTTGGGCCATCATGCCCTGCATAAAAGCGAGTGGGTCAACCCGGACACCTTATGACTGAGCCGTGTCCTGGGTACGACTCCCCGTTAGTGAATGATCACGTCCAGGTGAATGAGTGGCAGCGTCGCTACTCGATAAATTAGCATTATTCCTCGCGTTTGCACGTGTATTCACACGAGCTCTCGAGATTCGGCCCGCTCCACGGCCTCGTCCTCCTCGTCCTCTGCCAGCTCTTTCCATACTGAAGTAGGAAGGTTACATGATGATTATATTATCCGCATGAATATCACGTTATGATTATGACATGAGATGATGAAAATGAGCATACGCGCTCTAACACAGTGATTACGTGAATGATTAACTGAGGTGACATGATTATCTTGAACAAGTTAACATAATTGATGATTTGATCTTCCTGATCAACAACTGAATAATGAAATGAGTTGAGTGATTAACGAGTTAACATGACCGTCCTGGTCAAATGAAAATGATAGTTGAGGATTGTTAACTGATGAATTATGAATGAATGATTCTTGCCAGAAATTATACCATGGCGTTAGAAATCTTACAGTTCTTGGTCTGATTGGCTCGGCATTTGCACTGGTCACACGTGACGCGAAAGTCCAATGATACTAGTCCGATGATGATGATTTCAAACGAGACGTGACTTGGAGGGTAGTATTCAAAACCACGCTCCGATACCAACTCTGTAACACCCCAACTAGGCGGATATTACAGTGCCGTGGACCCCCGACTGGGACCCACCAGGCGAATGAAAAAGGATGAATTACACAGGGTAAATGTAGTACCGAACCACATTATAACATCAATTACTCCGATTAGGAGTTTCATACAACACACCCAGGATAATATAGAATACATGTGTATCTTATATGACGATAAAATACACGACACTGAATGAAATGAGTATTCGAACGGAATGTGTGCAGCGGAATAAATAAAGAAAACATAAAAGACTGAATAAATGACTGAAAGGACTGGGGCCCCCTTCTAGTATCACTGGGACTCCCCGCCGTCAACGTGCTCTCCCTGCGCCTTTGCCTTGCCATGACCTGAAAAACAATATCCCCAAACGGGGTCGATTATCTGAACAACAATCCTCAAGGGTTGAAATTACACAATCATGAATTAACTGAGTTATGAAATATCCTTAATTATGAATTACGCTGAAGAGGAGTACCATAGTACGCCCGTAGTGTTCTGTGCAAGTGTACAAGACGGATGACCGGACACACCCGTCCTTGTACCTAATTAGTCTCACGGAGGTAAACGTTACCGTGTGCACAGTCCAATGTATCACTCCCAATACATGGCCATCATGTGCCTGACTAAAAATTCCACACATCGCACCCGGCCACGCAATATGAACCCAGAAGGTCATATGAACGAGAATGACCATAATGAATATCAATGAATAATAATAATCTAACAACGTCAAGAATGACTTACCGAGATGAAAGTGATAATGAAATGATTGATAGTTTCAATGAAATGATTGGAACCGCCGTTCCTTGTTAATGAAGTGATTATTCGACAATTACAAGTCTCAATATGATTAATACAATGATGAATGAGTTATGATTATGAATGATCAACAACAAAAGGAATGAATATCCTTTTAACCGAGTAAGAATCAACTTACTCAATACCGATGAAGAAAGTCCTTCCACGAACAAATGTCCTAAATAAAGTGTCGGTCGCTCGAACAACCTTAATTCAATACAATTACCAACAATCCGATCAATAAACGAATTAAACACGAATATAACGAACTCAAAACGTCGATACGATTAAACCAAGTTCATTGGGGCATTATATCGAACACTTTGAGGCCAACTTCGATTGATTACAACTAAACCTCAACAATACCAACCTCAAATCCCCAAGAAGTGTTTCAAATCAACAAAACATCTTCAATACGATCAATAATCCGTTATGAATATCCAAAAACGTGATTATAACAACAATTAATCGAAAATTCCCAAATCCAACTCGATATTCAAAGTGTTCTTGAATAATCCCTCAATAATCCAATGAATCCTTATACAACTCATAATCATATACATATCCCTTCATATAACATGATTATAACGTCCAAAACATCATATCTCAACACAAAATCGAAATCCAAGGTGTTGAAGAAATTACCTCTTGAAGATCCAACCACTTCGATCCGATGAACACGAGTTAAAACGAGTATCCAAGCTTCCCAAAGGAATGAAGATGATGAAGATTACACACTCAAGTGATTGATGATGGTAAAATCTCTCTCTCAACCCTCTCTCTCGGATAAAGATGGAAAAATGAAGAAGTGAGGAAAAATGACCCGGCCAAGTCCTTAAATACTGCCGGAAGTTACGGCCGTAACTCGGCCCTCTTACGGCCATAACATCCCAGGTCAACGGCCTTACGGCCGTAACCAGCCAACTCATACGGCCGTAACTCGGCTTCGTCCGAAAGCCTGCCGACAGACTTACGGCCGTAACCGCTCCCGAGTTACGGGCGTAACCCGCCTTCGTCAAAAACATCCGCCGACACCCTTACGGCCGTAACCGCACACCTTACGGCCGTAACTCGGATGATACGGCCGTATCCGGCCAAACTTACGGGCGTAAGCCCTCTTCGTCGAAACGACTGTGCACCTTGCTGCCGCTGCACGGCCAGAATCGCCAAGCCTTACGGCCGTACCTTCCTCGACTTACGGCCGTATGCCGCAACCCTTACGGCCGTAAGTCACCCTTGGTCGACAACACCTAAAATTTACGAACACCACTTACGGCCGTAACCTCCCCTTCTTACGGCCGTAACTCGCCCTCGGCCAAAAATGCCTCGGTAGCCTGCTGGACGCGTACGGCCGTAACCGTCCAGCCTTACGGCCGTACCTGCTCAACTTACGGCCGTATCACAAGACCTTACGGCCGTAAGTCCTTTTCGTCCAAATGGCCTGAAAACACGAACCCTTGTTACAGCCGTAACCCAAAATCCTTACGGCCGTAACTCGATGCTGGCCAAGTTGAAAAATCCGATAACTCCGATCCCTCGCTACGACTGATGAATGATCCGACATAACATACGAATGTGAAAATGAACAAGTCTAACACAAGCCAAAGATGATACTCCCATCTCGGTCTCTAAACGGAGATGAAATGACAATCTGTAACTGACATACGATCACAACATGCCAACAGTGAATGCAAATGAATGAATCATGAATGATGATGATTATTAACGAGTGAGAATTACTGAGTGACAATTACAGACTGATAATTACTGAATGAAGATGAATGAATTACAACCGGGTATTACAATGCCCATCATTTGTGGATAGTGTTAGACATTTTGAGGACCGAGCAACTCTATGCGAAGTTCTCGAAATGTGAGTTCTGGCTGAAGGAAGTGATGTTTTTAGGTCACGTGATTTCAGCCGAGGGAGTTCGTGTGGATCCGCAGAAAATTGAGGCAGTGTTGGATTGGGCACCGCCCACGAATGTGAAGGAGGTCCGTAGTTTCTTGGGTTTGGCTGGCTACTATCGTAGGTTCGTCGAGGGTTTCTCAAAATTAGCTCGGCCACTTACACAGTTGCTCCAGAAATCCGAGAAGTTCGTCTGGAATGGCGAGAAACAGTTGAGTTTTGAGGAACTGAAGAAGCGTTTGACTTCAGCCCCGGTTTTGGCGTTGCCATGTGGCAACGAGGGATTCGCCGTTTATAGCGATGCTTCGGGTCAGGGTCTTGGGTGCGTATTGATGCAGCACGGCAAGACCATTGCCTTTGCGTCGAGACAGTTGAGGCCGTATGAGCTGAACTACCCTACTCATGATTTGGAATTAGCGGCAGTTGTTTTCGCGCTCAAGATTTGGCGTCACTATCTTTTTGGCTCTACATGTCAGATTTTTACCGATCATAAAAGTTTGAAATACCTATTTACTCAGCGGGAGTTGAATATAAGGCAGAGGAGGTGGTTAGAGCTAATTAAGGATTATGACCTCGAAATCCTTTATCATACGGGCAAGGCGAACGTCGTGGCCGACGCCTTGAGTCGGAAACCGATTGCGTTGAGAACGCTTGAGGTCCTTACGTCTCAGTCTGAGCTTCGGCGGGATTTGATCGAGTTAGATGTTGAGGTTTTGTTGCCTGGAGCTGTCGGGCAACTATGTGCTTTAGAGATTTCGTCGCCTTTGATCGATGAAATTAAGCTGAAGCAATTAGAGGACCCGATGATTACTCAAATCCGAGAGAACGTTCTTAAGGGAAAGTCTTCTGGATTTGTGATTCACGAGGATGGTGTTTTGAGATTTCAGAGTCGGCTTTGTGTGCCGAACGACTCAGAGTTGAGACGGAGTATTTTGCGTGAGGCCCATGCTACACCTTATTCCGTTCATCCTGGTTCGAGTAAGATGTACAAGGACCTGAGGAGGAATTTCTGGTGGAATGATATGAAGGAGGAGGTCGCACAGTTTGTAGTGAGATGTTTGACTTGTCAGCAGGTCAAAATCGAGCATCAGCGACCGGCTGGGTTACTGCAGTCACTTCCCGTTCCAGAATGGAAATGGGAAGATATATCGATGGATTTCGTAACGAGTTTGCCGAGGTCGAGGTCGGGCATGAATATGGTCTGGGTGATTGTTGATCGTCTGACCAAGTCGGCACATTTTCTGGGCATCAAGGACACTTGGGGCCCGGAGAAGTTAGCTCGTGTGTTTATCGCGCAGATTGTGAGGCTTCACGGTACTCCGAAGTCTATTGTTTCAGATCGTGATGGCCGATTTGTATCGCACTTTTGGCAGGCGGTGCATAAAGTATTGGGCACTCGTTTGCATTTGAGTACGTCTTTCCATCCTCAGTCGGATGGACAGTCAGAACGCACTATCCAGACGTTCGAGGATATGTTGCGTGCGTGCGCTCTCGATTGGAGCAGCGACTGAGAGGAGCATTTGCCATTGATCGAATTCACGTACAACAATAGTTGGCATGCGTCGATTCGGATGGCACCATATGAGGCACTTTATGGGCGGCGTTGTCGATCGCCGATTTGTTGGAATGAGGCGTCCGATTTGGTCGGGACCGAACCGGATGTCGTTTTAGAGATGAGGCGGAAGATAGAATTGATTCGGGAACGGATGTTAACTGCCCAGAGTCGACAGAAGTCTTATGCCGATGTCCGTCGTCGACCTTTAGAATTCGAGGTGGGAGACCACGTTTTGCTGAAGGTGTCGCCGACGAGAGGAGTTTTCCATTTCGGGAAGAAGGGGAAGTTGAGTCCGAGATTTATTGGACCCTTCGAGATTCTCGAGCGAGTCGGTGGGTTAGCATACCGTTTGGCGTTACCCCTGGCCCTGAGTCATGTTCATAGCGTTTTCCATGTTTCCCAGCTGAGGAAATATGTCCCGGATCCGAGTCACGTCATCGATTATGGTGAGATTGATGTCGCCGAGGATATTACTTTTGAAGAACGTCCCTTGAAGATTTTGGAGCATCGTGAGAAACGACTGAGGCATAAGACTATCCCTTTGGTCAAAGTGCAGTGGTCGAGACACGGTGTCGAGGAGGCAACTTGGGAAACCGAGGATAGCATGCGTGCTAGGTACCCTGAGTTGTTTGTTTCTTAAGTTTCGGGACGAAACTTATTTTTAGTGGGGTAGAATGTAATATCTGCATTTTTTCTTTCCCTTGTATTTTCATTTTCGGTGTATTTCTCGATTGTAGTAACCCTCGTGTATCGTTCAGTGTATCTTTCCTGTCATTTATTGATCTAATTCTCGTCGTTGTCGTGCGGAACTGCCGTTTCGGGGTTGCCGTGGATCCATTTCGTGTTATTTTTTCCCAAATATTGATTCCTATCGCTTTTATTCTCTTTCTGGATCATTTTTCATCAATTTAGGACCCATAAGGGGGTGTGGGCCGCGGCACACATATTTTTCCAGTTTTGGCCGAGCGGACTGTACTGTGTGCCGCGGCACACCCGTCCGGGGCCGCGGCACACTGCCGAGTCAGTGCCGCGGCACATCCGTCCGGGTCGCGGCACACTCGTGTGGCATTTTCGGCCAAAACCCGACTGTACCAGGTGCCGCGGCATATGTAGGCTGAGCCGCGGCACACTGCCGAGCCCTGGGAGCAAATTTTTGGCCTGTGCCGCGGCACACTTCAGCTGGGCCGCGGCACACAATGCGGTCAACCCTATAATTGCGTTGTTTTGAGCGAGGGCAGCTCATTTTCTTCCTTCTTCTTCCATTTACGCGAGAGAGAGTGAGAGAGGAGAAGAACTTCTCATCATTCATCAATTGGGGGTTGATTTTCATCATTCTCCTTTGGTTGTGAAGCCCGGATAATCAATCTAACGCGTGTTCTACGGATCATAATACTTGGATCTTCAAAGGTAATGTCTCTTGGAACCCTACCTTTTGGATAATTGGGGGTTTTGGGGGTTTTGTCCGATTCTTCCCGTTTTGTTGATGGATTCTTGATGAATACGATTAATATTGTTAGTATCATTAACTTTCCTACGGATTCATGGTATATTTTGTGGTTTTTACCGAATCGAGAGGGTTTGGTTGTGGTCCGCCCTCGTTATTTTTGTACGAATATACATGAATCGTAGGCGGGATTTCGGGTGTATTCCATTTCCGTGTTCGTCTAGAGTTGGATGTAATTATGTTCTTCGAATCGTTAGGTTCGGTTCCGTTGGTTCTTAACGTTCGTCGGTGATTATCCTTTCCGTTTGTTGCGTCATCAATTACTCAAGGCAAGTATTTTTGGAAACCTTTATGCTTAACATGAAATGGTAATGTATATTGTGTGTGCTATACTCACCCTGGGAGGGTCCGACGGGGCCTCGGGGGAATCTATGACTTCACTCTGGATTCACGAGTTTGTTTCGCTAGCCAGCTCGGGAGGGTCCTTAGAGGCCTCGGGTGGGATTCGTGTCTTCGTCCCGGTCCTAGGCGATGCCTGTGCGTGATTTGTTTTATGAAATGGCCAGCTCGGGAGGGTCCTTAGAGGCCTCGGGTGGGATTTGTGGCTTCGTCCCGGTCTTAGGCAAATTGTTTGACTGTTTGTTTCCGGAAAAAGACATGTCTGGTTTTGGTTTTTGAAATGATATTGGTGCATGTACTATGAAATGTGTAAGTGATTGGTTTGCCTTGATTACTTGTACTAGCGTAATTGTTAACCCCTATGGGGACCCGTTGTGGGGAAATTCTTGTTATAGATTTCAGGTTATGATCATCCGGACGAGCGAGCGCTGGGACAGTACGAGGATGTTGGCCAGGGTCGTTGACATGTTCACTTGGGTCTACTTATTTCCTTTGTCCACTTCGATATGGTTGTTTCATATATTTACAAACTGATAGACTGTACTCGCGAGTACTTAGGCTTTTCAATTCAAACCCCGTGTTTTGTATTATTTTAAATTGCTACATTGTCGATTGTTGCTCATTTCGTCGGTTGTTTCGGGTGTATTTTCATGTGATGTATTATTTGATTGTGTATCCTCGCTAACCGAGAGGGTTAGTTTAGGGGTGTTCGCTTGTTGTAGCCTGGTGGGTCCCATGTAGGGGTCCACGGTGCTGTAATATACTCCGAATATCTTGGGGTGTTACAGTGAGTGTATTTGGTTAAGAGCTATCATTACACATATCCGAGGTAACAGTGGACTAAGTAATGTCACTGGAGCACCCACATGCATATATGAAGATAATGCAGCTTGCATCGAACAGATGAAGCTTGGGTATATCAAGGGGGATAACACAAAACACATATCTCCAAAATTCTTCTATAATCAGCAACAACAGGCTCTCCTCAATATTCAAGTAAAGCAACTCAGATCTGAGGAGAATGTGGCCGATTTGTTCACCAAATCTCTGCCTAAGGCCGTGTTTGAAAAACCTGTGAGAAGTATCGGAATGCGGAGAATTTCCAAACTCCCGAAATTGATGTAAAGGTAGAGGGAGAAGGGTGAGTCATAAAGAAACTTACTCACTGACGTTGTACTCTTTTCTTTGACCAAGGTTTATTTTCTCCCATTGGGTTTTGTTACTTGGCAAAGTTTTTAATGAGGCAAACGACACATGCACAAGTTTTTCAAAGTATCCCTGATTGATGTACAAGTCAGGGGGAGATGTAGACTTGAGGGGGAGTCTTACATCCACACCGTACATTATACTCTTTTCCTTCCAAGGATCATTTTTCCCACAGGATTTTTATCACTTAAAAAGGTTTTTAACGAGGTAACAAGATGTACGATTTTAGGGATCGATGGAGTGGTCACCTTAGTAGCGCTATGATCAAATGTAACGATCATATGAGAGGATAGATTCAAAGAACGAAGTCTAAACTCGATGTGTCTAGATGCTGTACTCTTTTCCCTACGATCAAGATATTTTTCCACTGGTTTTTTGCTTGACGATGTTTTAACGAGTCAACATGACATGCGCTTGTAGATTAGGCACAAGTGGGAGTGTTAAAGGAATAATACCCATTGTGTGCCTAAGTCTGTTAGTTTATGGGCTTTCCTAGTTAGGGTTTGGCTAAGGCCTGTTTGTATGTATTTCACCCGATTTAAAGGGATCTCGTTGATGATACACAACTTTTGCCCTACTTTCTGTCTCAAGTTATTTTCCCTTCAACAGGAAAAGGGGTTTTTATACCCCACTTTTCCAGTCACTTCAATCTAAACCCTAATAACTTTCAATTTATTCAATTCAGCCGGATATCTTTCACTTATTTCAATTGACCACTGACAGCTTTTAAAACTTATAAATCCAGACATATTTTGACCCAAGCCATCAAAAATTTAATTTTTCAATTAATATTAATAATTAATATTTTATTCTGATTTATGTCATGTACTTTATTTTCAATTATAGTATAATGTAATAATAAATTATTATTATTATTATTTGTAAATACTAACAAAAATTTACGGGCTTAAGATTGTGAGTCAAACATCCTCATTATCAAACTTCAAGCCGCATCATTTTATCAGGTGGAAATTTTTACTATCGCTATAATTGATTTAACTAGATTGTTTGTGATATTCTATTTATGTTTAAATTTGAGGATTGTATATCATGCTCATCTGTATACATGTAAAGAGACTATCTTAAGATATATGTTGTGTGGGGACACCTGCTCAACCTCAATATTCACATGTGTGTTAGATTCATGTTATATTGGATATTGCCCGTATGTACCCAGATTGAGGAAAATATTGTGATCGAATAATCATTTACTGCTTTTCATGAGATTGTATATTCCTGTGATCAGTGATTTTCACGAGCTGAAGAAAGCTCATCCCCGTATAAATTGATCATGCAGGTTGATTGGAGTTGGATGGACAAAGGAGCAAGACGAGCGAATATACGATATATGCTTAAATTTTTATAAATGATTTATTTTTTTAATTTTTGCACGATTAAATTTGGGGAAACTCGTCGTTTATATTAGTATTATTTTAATTTCTTCCACAACAATTATGTTTCTTAATTTTGGTACTCCGTTGCCGACTCGACTTTGTAGTTGAGAATTTATTATTCTCAAAAGAAAGTTATTCCAAAATTATTATTACTTTTTTCCCTACAAATATACTTAGAAAGTCGGTGCGTTACATTCTCAAATAATGCAATTTTCATTGGCCGTTTGCTTCATCATGACTATAAATAAGAATCAGGAGCAGCCTCTTGCCCATGTGGATCCCTGTCTCCCCAACTTGTCTTAATGTTGTGTGTAAAGAAGTGTTCGACAAACTTTGAGTACTTCCTACATAATCTTTTGTTAGTTTGGAATATATTTTAACTTCAAATAATGGAAGTTTACATGTATTATATTGATTAAAATAAAACTAATGTATCATATTTTAATGATGTCCTTTTTTGGACATGTGGTATTGAGTGGTCCATTTACTATATTTTATTGTAAATGATCACATTTGTATCAATCATCTTTAGAATATTTTCCATTAACTATTGAACACTATTATTTTTGTAATGTTTAGATCATACCATTCGTCTATATACTCATTGTCTTCAATGGGTTTCAACCTACAAGCATAAGGTCCGACAGATTACTTACTAGTTTCAGTTTAAAATCAATATAAAGAATGAATATGAGGAATGTACAAATCACATAAACGGCTCAAGAATATTTATTATCTCCACCAATCAGGTATTTTCAGCCTCCTACTCCGGTGTACAGCAAGCTTAACCGCAGGTACCTTCTGCTTCAGCTGTCTCCAAATCATATTGACTGCATCTTCATCCTTCGGTGGATACTGGAACTCAAAGTGGTGAGAAATAGATTTAATTCTCAACCACATTAAAGTCCATTTCTCTTTTGAAACCCCCTTGAGCTCACTTATTAAGTAGCCAGGTTTAAGTGCTTCGTTAACCGAGAAGAAAATAGAGAACTCCTTGTAGTCAATTTCACTTTCAAAGGGTAGCTCGATTCTGTCACTCACGATAACAGGAACACAGTGGCTTACAATAGCATCAAATAGACGGCAAGATGATGGAGTGTCACCAGCAGGATGGAGACAAAATTTTGATAAACGCATTTGTTCAGAAGACTGAATAAGCAAACGAAAAATGAAGTGTGAGATGGGAGAATCAGTTTGACGTGATTGCAAAGGCATAAGTATATGTGCATGCTAAAAAATTGTATAGAGAATGTCCAGCAACAAAACAATGACAGAATAGTTACAATTTTGTTTCGCACTGCTACAGATAAGGTCAAGAAAAGCAAAAGCTCAGGCCATAGATAAAATTGTGCAAACAAGACTGAAAATGGCAAATGGCCTAAACAACCTTATATCAGTATTCAATAAAAATTGTACCTTCATGTCCTCTTTCACTAATAACTCAATTGTCTGTCAATTCACTGAAAAAACTTTGATATGGCTAAAACAATGGTCAAAAGGACTTACTGCTTTGAAGCCTTCTTCAGATGCATAGGCCTCCTCGTAAATCACATCTTTTGTTCCATTTAACATCTTATGTAGTTGAGCACGAATTATTCCCTCCTGCAGCATTAGCATGTCAGAAGCATGCGTTTCACTAAATTGAGCATAACAGACAAGATAAAGTCTTTCAATTGCCATACGTCTTTCCTCTTAGTTCTCCCACGGAAAAAAAGAAGTGTTTCACGAGACTTGTACGGATCTTCACCGTCTTCGCTAATATATGATTCTACCATGTGTGGATAGGGGGCAACAACATCTTTTGCCAAACTCGAAATGTTCATTATGCGGCCAAAATCAGCAACAACAAATATTGAAGCATTAACTTTATCACGATAATGCCTGAAAGCATTTGGATGATGCAAGGGAATCACATGGTCTCGTCCCCCAGACCTCTTCCAGTAATCTGACGCTCTTAATATATTTACCATCTCAAGCTACAGTTAGGAGCAATGGTTATCAGCTCCACACGAAGAGAAGAAGGATTGAGATTTGAAACCATAATGACAACTCATTTACGCTTTATTCTATCTCTTGGATGACAATCAAATTAAGTACAGATGGAGAGAAGCTGAATTAATGAGAAGTAAAGAAGTACTCTGAACCCAGTTCTAGTTTATTAATTCAGTTCACATACGACAGCAAGAAGATTGTTATCAAAGCCAAGCTAGGGTGTGCGTCAGGTAGTAAAACATGCAAATTTAGTAGAGAGGTTTCAGAAGCAATGGTGTTAAATCACATAGACAAACACAAGGCCGAACATCTGGTCATTTGACTAGGGACTAAGCTGCAATGCAATTCTTTTTTTCTTTTCTGTTTCAACAACAAAAATAAGTAAATCAGAAAAAAAATAGGAAATTCAAACAAATTTTGGTAAATAAAAGAATAAAATTTGGATGTGCAACAGTAGCTTCGGTCCGAGGCATTGTAAGACCAGGGAACTAGACAACTGCCCATCAATGCTGTGGTTTAAAGTAGCTATGAGATGTTCGAGCTCATCAGCTTCATGAAGTTTTAAGGCACAGGGTAGTGTATAAACATATTACTCTGTTCACAGTTTTGTTTCAACAATAATTCTAAAAAAATGTTGTACATGCATCTCCTGTCTCCATTCACGAGTACGAATGTGAAGGACTGGTTGCAAATGATTTACAACTTAGAAATCAAACAACAAAATGATCAAATAACTTTGACTGGCCAAGTTAAGTCTGCAAAATCTCCTGGATTCTCTACAGTCCGTAATCAAATTTTGTTTAACAAGGGTACAAGGACCATGCCTGCAACTCATGATTTTACGCTGAGCCTAGTCTCAGTTTTTTTGCCCTTCCCAGGAGTCGAACCTCGTACCTCTAAGTTTAGGTAGAAATTCGTTGCAACTATGGTACCATCAGGCTCATGGGCGCTGATGGTACTAGAGCTGCAATTAATTCCTACCTAAATATAAAGGTATGGGGTTCGACTGATGGTAATAGAGTTGCAATGAATTCCTACATAAACCTAGAGAGGTATGGGGTTCGACTCTTTGGAAGGGCAAAAAACCCGAGACTAGGTTCAACGAGTTTTCGGACCAACGCTCTAAACGTGAAGACCCATCAACAAAATGCACCTCAAAGACCAGAAAGTATATATGCATCTATTGTAACATAATAATAATAATCCTGCACCATTATCCCAACTATGTTGGGGTTGGTGGCATGAAAATTATAGTATCAATTAATTGTATAAAATTAGTTAACACTACAATTCATCCAAAAAAACAAAGTGGCAAAGTTTTACGCCGGATGCCCTTCCTGCCGCAACCTTCATATGCATCTATTGTAACATCGATTAAAAAAAAAGTCCTCTTCAAAGAAAATCAATGAATATTTGTCATCAAGCAATTCAAATGTTCTTGAAAGACCGAGATAAATTGTACCAGCAAGTACTGGGAGAAAGTGATCATTTCATAAAAGAAACATTAACCTATTTACAGACATCTACGTTAAGAATAATGCAAGAAATAAATGAAGTCCACATCAATGAAATAATACATTCTTCAGTCCCCATTACATAATTTCCAAACAAAGGGAAAAGACTTGTCCGAGTTTAATTAATAAATGACATCAAATATTTGAGTAACTTAACTTGAAGATAACTCCATCCACAGCCATTATTCTGAGAAGCAAACCAATGAATTTAACCTTCACCTTGAGATGAATCAGATGATAAATACTTAAGCCCGTCATTATTTCTCAATACTATTTGAACCATGCTGGTGGGCTGAATTTCTGTGTCTTAAAAGAAATTAACAAATAATGAAGAGTGTATGATACTGCTTCTGTGGTTTCTCCCTCGCTAATATGATAAACTTTCAAGAAATCATATGCTGCAACAGCAATCTTAATTCCAGCCATCAATCAGAAAAAAGAAAAGAAAATAAACTCCACAAGTAATTCATACAACTACAAACAATGCCATAGAAGAAGAAATGAAAACGCACCTGCAACTTCTCATCGACAGTACTCAACTCCGCCATATTACGAACGTGGACATTGAAACTAAGAGACGAGAAAAAAGGCAAAAAGAACACGTCAGCCGCCTCGGGATCCATAACCCGAACCGCCTCCCTGGTCCACCCCAATTCGTCATTCCCATCGTACAAAAGCGAAGCCATCATCCAGTACTCCACACTGTGCTGCTTCCGGAGCCCATCACTCCACCTCCAGGCCGGAATATTCCTCGCAGTCACCGACGTGTTATTGCGAAAGCTGGGGTCCATCAGTCCGACGTTGAAACGTGGCGGCAAATCGTACATGTAGACGCGTAGAGGAGGCGATCCGGTATGGCACGGCAGTGCAGCGTTGACGAGCTGAGGGATGAAGGAGATGAATCGCGATCTGTAGTCGAGGGTTCCCGCTAGGAGCAATGAACCAAAGAGTATAGGAATGCATAGTGATACGCAAATGATAGTCCTCTTTATCGATTTTGGCATTAATTTTGGGAGCGAGACTTCTCAGTCTGTGATGTGCGTGGAGGAGGAGCGAGAATCGGGCAGATGGATGGAGGATGACTGGATCCGGTGGAAATGAATGAGAATTGTGGTTTTCTCTTCGTTCGAGTCTCGTCCTTCAGATCTATTCGAGTTTTGTTCATTGGCCGCTGTGATATCTTCTCCGGCCGTTGCTGCTTTACTAATTACTGATTACCGAACTAATCGCCATCTCCTCTTCAACAAGAACTCTCTTCCGCACGAGAAACACTTGCTATTGTTACTATTCTGAAATTTTACCTTGCACCAATTTGGAGGGATTAAGCCGAAGCTCAAACTGGATAATTCATCTCAGATTTGGACTCTTAGTTTTCAGATTTGGGATTTTGTATTTTAATTATCTCTAGATCTTGGTTTAATTAACCTCATAGTTTTGGCTTAACTTGTGCTTGCACTACTCCGGGCTGTTGGACATCTCTGACCGGTGTATCGCCGGAAGAATAGCATTACACCGCTGCATTCATCCCTTCCCGTCAATTTAACAGTAATATTAGATTTTAGCTGTCTGTTTTGCAGGTTTCCCAGACTGATTTTCAAGCTGCCCGAAATCCTCCCGTGCTGCTCCCTCGTTTTCAAGGCGTGTCGAAGTCTGGTATCATTGTACTTTTCTATTAAATTTCATTTTCGTTAGCTATATATCTACTACCTACTGTGATCTGTTTGCGGTTTGCTTGCTTTTAAATTGTCTTTCCCATTCTCATCATATTTTCATTTTTGTCTTCACAACCAAATTTTATTTATTTTTATTTTTTCGTAGTGCGTTTGGGTTTTGTGTTGGTCGATGTCGCGCTGTTTGTGGGTTGGTAGTTGGAATTTGGGTACCCTGTCGGGTAAGCTTTTGGAGCTTGTGGATGTTTTGGGTAAGAGAAAGGTTGATGTGGCTTGTATTCAGGAGACTAGGTGGAAGGGGGCGCAGTCCAGGGAGGTGAACGGTTATAAATTGTGGTATTCAGGCCTTGCTAACTCAAATAATGGTGTGGGCATTCTTTTGTCTAAGGAACTTAAGGACAACGTCGTTGAAGTGAAGAGGTGTAATGATAAGATTATGTCCGCTAGAGTGGTGGTTGGGGAGAAGGTGGTTAACGTGGTTTGTGCGTATGCCCCACATGTTGGTTTGGGTGTGCTTGTTAAGGAAGCTTTTTGGGTCTGTTTAGATGAGTTGGTCGGGTGTATTCCAGACGATCAATTTATTATTTTGGGAGGCGATTTCAATTGGCACATTGGTGAGTCAATGGGCACATTGGTGAGGGGGTGGATGGTTACCATAGTGCGCATGGGGTTTCGGCTTCGGAGTTAGGAATGCAGGAGGTTCCGCACTGTTGGAGTTTGCCACTGCGCATGAGTTGGTTATTGCTAACTCTATTTTTCAGAAGAGAGCTGAGCACCTCATCACCTTCAGTAATGGGGGGCACAACACGTAAATTGACTACCTTCTTTTGTGCAGTCGTGATGCTAGGGCGTGCGTGGACTGCAAGGTGTTTCGAAGCGAGGCATGTGCTTCTCAACACCGGCTGCTGACTATGGATTTATCCATGCGAGGTCGTGTTGTTAGCAGGGCTAGAGAAGCTAGACCTAGGATTCTCTGGAAGGATCTGAAGGGTGAGAAGGCGGCAGGATTCAAGGAGTCCCTGACCCGCGAAGGAGGTTTTCTGGGAGGGGCGATGCTAACCTTATGTGGACCAGCATGGCCAATGCTATTATGAGGGTGGGCGAGAAGGTGGTAGGGGTTTCTTCTGGCAGGTCTAGTGGACCTAGGGAGGCATGGTGGTGGAATGAGGAGGTCCAACAGAAGGTTAAGGCAAAGCAAACGCTATTTAAGGAGCTTTTGTCGGTTAGTGCTGGGGAGGAGAGAATCTTGAAGATTGTAGCGTACAAGGTGGCGAAAAGAGAGGCTAAAAAGGCAGTAGCTAAGGCTAAAAGTGAGGCTTACGAGGAGATGTACAAGCGCCTAGACACCAAAGAAGGAGCGAATACTATTTTTAAACTAGCGAAAGCTAGGGAAAGAGGGCGGCGCGACCTGGGTCTCGTTAAGTTTATTAAGGATGATTTGGGCCAAGTGTTAGTGAAAGATGTGGCTATTAAGGAGAGGTGGAATAGGTATTTTTTCGAACTTTTCAATGAGGCTAGGGGTAGTGACTCGGTGGTGCAAGGATTTAGTCTATCTTCTGCTCGTTCGTTTAGGTCCTGTGAGAGCATCAGCAAGGAGGAAGTGAAGGGTGCCCTAATGAAAATGGGGAGAGCTAAGGCTGTAGGCCCGAATCAGATCCCTATTGAGGTGTGGCTTTGTCTGGGGGAAGTCGGAGTTCAGTGGCTAGCAGAGCTGTTCAACATCCTCCTCGGAGGTTCTAAGATGCCGACGGAGTGGAGGCATAGTATTGTCGTGCCATTTTTCAAGAACAAAGGCGATGCTCAGAGTTGTAGTAACTATAGGGGTATTAAAATCCTCAGTCATACTATGAAACTTTGGGAAAGAGTGGTGGAATGCAGGGTTAGAAGAGAAGTTGAGATCTCAGAGAACCAATTTGGCTTCATGCCGGGGAGGTCCACGACTGAGGCCATTTATTTCGTCAGACGCCTTATGGAGAAGTTTAGAGAGCGGCGTAAGGACCTCCATATGTTGTTCATAGATCTAGATAAGGCTTATGATAGCATTCTGCGCGATGTTATTTGGAGGAGTCTAATAGAGAGGAGGGTGTCGTTACCGTTCGTTAGGGCGATCCAAGACATGTACTCCCAAGCTAGGACGTGCGTTAGGACCCCAGTTGGTGACACCCAGTATTTCCCAGTTGAGATAGGGCTACACCAGGGGTCGGCGTTAAGCCCTCTTCTCTTCGCTCTAATCCTTGACGTCATTTCGCGGGGGATACAAGATGGCGTCCCGTGGTGCATGCTTTTTGCTGACGATATTGTGTTAGTGGCGGAGTCGAGGAGGGAGGTGAACTCGAAGTTGGAGCTATGGAGGTCTAAGTTAGAATCTCAAGGCTTGCGTGTGAGCCGGTCTAAGACCGAGTATGTCTGGTGTAACTTTAGTGGTGAGGCCAACGAGGAAGATGTAGAGGTTATGATTGCGGATCAGATCGTACCCCGTACGGATAAGTTCAAGTATTTGGGTTCGGTCATTCAGAAGGAAGGTGAGTGTGAAGATGACGTCACTCATCGCATCAAGGCGGGGTGGCTAAGGTGGAGAGCAGCGACAGGGGTCCTGTGCGACAAGAAAGTCCCTCTAAAGTTGAAGGGTAAATTCTATAGAGAGGCAATCCGACCTGCAATGTTGTATGGCTCCGAATGTTGGGCGATGAAGAAGTCGCTTGAGATCAAGTGGAAGTGGCATAAATGAGAATGTTACGTTGGTCATGTGGTCGCACAATGTTAGATAGAATCGCGAACGGGGTTTTCAGGATCGCGCTGGAAGTGACGCCCATTTCAGCGAAAGTTAGGGAAGGGAGATTGAGATGATTTGGCCACGTCCGCAGGAGGCAGGCATCTGCTCCGGTGAGGAGGGTCGAGAGTTTATTGGTTGTCGGGGAGAGGAGGAGAGGCAGACCGAGGATGACGTGGGAGGAGCAGCTGAGATTAGATTTGAGGGCCTTAAACCTTTCCGAGACCATGACTGTTGATAGGTGCGCTTGGAGGCGCCAGATCAGAGTTGTGGATTCTTTTGTAGGGATCGGTGCTGTAGTTGAGAGCTTCAGGATTGGGTTGTCTCGGTTAGCTTTGACCTAGAGCATTGTATTTTTTTACTTTTATTGTATATTTTATCCTATTATCTTTGCGTGTGGTGTATTTTTGACAGGGAGCTGTGCGTTGAGCCAACCTCTCTTCTGTTAGAGCAGCGTTCATCTGGAGTGAAGTAGCCAAAATCCGCTTAGGTAAGTCCCATGTGGATTAAGCCATGGGCTGAGGTATGGTATCGAGCTTTTTAGAATCATTTTTTTTTATCACTCAATATTCTGCTGTGCACTAAGTTGGGGGTCTTCACGGAAACAGCCTCCCTACTGTAATAAGTAGGGGCATGGTATGCGTACATCTTACCCTCCCCAGACCCTGCTCTGAGCGGGATATACTGGGTATGTTTGGTTTGGTTTGGTTTTTTTCTTCGTTCGAGTCTCGTCGGGGATTTTGGGAAAAATGCTTTTTAACCAAAAGAATGTGTGGGTGTCAAAATGTATATTAGAAAATTATCAAATTGGTCCGGGATGTGAGATCAATTGGCCAAAAAGTGTCGTCTGTCTTCGGCAGACCAAAAAAGCCCCATATCTTCCCCCTGCTTTCTCCAATTTAGTCCTCCGTCGTTGGCCGGAGTATTTTTGGGCCATCGGAACTGACGTGGACGACACGTGGCAAAAATAGTAGGTCCGCTTGAGACAGACGGGGCTTTTTTCCAATTGGTCCCACATACGGGACCAATTTGATAATTTTCTCATTATTTATATATATATATATGAAATTATTTTTCAATAAATGTAATAAATTTAATAAATATTAATGGCACATGATAAAAAGAACTATAATTTAATTGAGTTTAAATTATTTGTGGCAAAAAAAATCTATTAAATGAAAAGTTTATGAGTGATAAAATTTTTAACTATACTATTTTGATGAAAAGATATTCTAATTATTACTTTAAGAATCGATTTACTTTATATAATATATCCTCCATAATAAAATTGGAATACTTTTATTACTGTTTTAAGAATAGATTCTCTTTGTATTATCCAACAAAAGAATACATTCTTGCAATAAAGGAAATAATTTTAATATCCAACAATAGATTTCTTTATTTAACATACTTTGCATTTGTAACACCCCCAAATCCCATTAGGTCATTACAGTATCGTGGACCCCACACCAGGAGATCCACCAGGCGAACACGACCAAAATACAACAAACGAACCAAAAGGGGAATCTCAGTCCCTACTATGACATCCGACATAATATTCCGATATGGAATTTCAACGACAAAAGTGGGGCCTACATGGCCAAAATAAAAGTACAACAACATCTACGAGCCTTGCTCGGATAGTACAAAATGACAACGACTGAACAAAACTGGAGTACTCCAAACTATGTGACCGACATGAACACCAAAAGATCTCGGACTAGTATCGCTCGAATACCTCGCCGCCATCGTCATGCCCCTGTGTCTCAACTCTCTCCTCGCAAGCACCTAAAACATGAAAACATGTTCCGCCCCCTCGGGGTCAGTTATCCAGATAATGAATATCAAATACATGTACAATATGATATGCATCCAACGGCAGAATAAAATGGTACAACAATGGTAATGCAAGATGCTCACAAACCAAAGTAAGAATCGAGCATTCGTAAAACACTATGCCCGCGGCATACGATCGGTACCTGCTCAACAGGTTAGAACACAAGTGCCCAACGAACACAACCATGAACTACCCGAAGGTAAAGCAAACCAGAACTGAAATAAATACGAATCACAATGCCCGAAGGCTCCAACGGAATTACCAATACATCACAATGGCCTGGAAACCACTTAGTCGAAGCTGCCACAATATCACAATGGTTTGAGAACCACTCAGCCGAAGCTGCCAATCATCCCAATGATATGAAAACCACTCAGACGAAGCTGCCAATCATCACAATGGCTCGAAGCCAAACAGCCCGAAGCTGTTTCATCTGAGGGCCGAAGCTACGGCACGAAGCCGTATCACAATGAGGCCCGAAGCCACGGCACGAAGCCGTATCACAATGAGGGCCGAAGCCACGGTACGAAGCTGTATCACAATGAGGGTCGAAGCCACGACACGAAGCCGTATCACAATGAGGGTCGAATCCACGACACGAAGCCGTATCACAATGAGGCCATCCAATGACTGTGACCTGCTGAATTGCAGGTGCTGGGAAACCAACCGCGAAGGTTCAAGCCCCAGACTTACCCATCGAGCACTAGTCGAGACTAGCCTCTAAAATGCAATTAATCACAAATGGCAACGATCCCAAGATTACCGAATTCACAAGTATAATAGCGTGCCACCTCGAGTCGGCCAAACGATAACAATAACTCACGGATGGACACCGACCTCAGCGGTCCCAATTCAAATACCTCGACTGCCTTAGAATGGCCAATCGATCACGACGACTCAACGGATGGAAAATGTCTTCGACGGTCCCAATTCAATACATCGATTACCTTAGAATGGTCAATCGAAAATAATGATACAACAGATGGGAATTATCCTCGATAGTCCCAATTCAATACCTCGATTGCCTTAGGATGGACGATAGATAACAATGACACAAAGGATGGGAATCATCTTTGATAATCCTAATTCAATACGTCGATTACCTTAAGAGGGTCGATCGATAAACAATGGTTCAACGGATGGGAATTACTCTCGATAATCCCAATTCAATACGTCGATTACCTTAGAACGGTTAATCGATAAACAATGATACAACGGATGGGAATTACTCTCGATAATCCCAATTCAATACGTCAATTACCTTAGAACGGTCAATCTATAAACAATGATACAACAGATGGGAATTACTCTCGATAATCCCAATTCAATACCTCGATTGCCTTAGAATGGCCAATCGATAACGATGACTCAACTAGAATAGATGCCCCGGTGCCTTAAACCGACCACCGAAAATAGAGATGATAATCGAATACGTCAAAAGCCTTCAATCGGCTAATACAACATCAATAGCATCAATACCAATTTGATAACAATGATCCCAACGATGCCTTAGACCGACATCAACGTCAACAATAATAATCGATACATCGATACTGCGAACCGTCTATCGACAATAACAATAACAACAAGAGTCTCGATGCCTTAAACCGGCCGTTAACGAATAACAATAACATCTAGCATAATTACCGAAGGGTATTGCATCAAACAATCCCCATATATCAACAAATCACGAATAGACTATGTCTCGAAATGATACAACACATTCATACACATATATGATAACATTAATCTCATTGACCAGTACAAGTATAAAACTTGCCTCAAAACGAAGGCGAGAAAGTCCTTCCACGAAATGACGAATGGCGTCTTCCGACAATTACAAGCACTCGAACAACCTTGAATGAAATTCAATTCATTCAATAACACAAAATCAATAGAAAACAACACCAAAGACGATCCCGATTCAATCCCAAATCGGTTAAACCCCACAAACTAATACCATAGTTCTCAACTATGAATTCTAACATCCTCCAACACCTCAATGATCGATATGATCAAACGTTCTTAACACTTGTGAAAATAATTCAACAAGAATCACTTAAGAATAACATCAAATTGATCCTCCTACAATGATAATATCATCAATATTATCACTATCACATCAAGAACATCATCAACACAACAAACATGATGTCTAAACAATAATCAATCACCAATTCATCATGAATTCAGATTAATCAACAAGATTAAATCAACCATTGCAAAATTATGATAATCATAACATAATTCATCATAATCCAATATCAAAATGGTTATAATCTCACAAATAACAACATCAATCATATCAAGACTATGTTAATCATATAACAATATTAACATAATCCTTCCTAGACATGATTATAACCTCCAAACATTCTAAAACATCAAGAACAACTCCTCCTTAAGACAAATCATCATGTTCTTCATCACAAGTTATAAAAACTCATCAAGAATCATGATATACTCCAACAATCGATCAACACCCGAAGAAAACAACAACAACAACATCATCTTACTCGAAAATCACTTGAAGAACAAGAGATTAAGAGAACTTACCAATGAAGAACAAGAAGAACTCTCCAAACACCAAAGGAGCACCAACAAGCTTCCAACTCCAAGCTCCAAATCAAGTTATGATGATCAAAAACATGTTGGAAGAGGCTAATTATCAAGAACAAGTCCAGAGGGATGGTTCTAGGGAGAGAAATGAAGTTTTGGTTCGTGAAGAAATGAAATACGAAACCAAGATATATAACCTGACAAGCTCATTGCGTACGCTATACACCAAGCATAACGTATGTAAGGGCCATTACATACGCTACACCAATAATTTAGCGTATGTAATGCTAGTCCAGAACTAACTGACCAAAAACATGAAGACCCTAACGTACGTAAACAATAACAATTTACGTGCATTAACAAGCTGCATGGATAATGTACATAAAGCTCACACCTAACGTACGTAAGGATCCGTTGACTGCAATAGTGAGATCTGGTCGAAAGATGCCCAGGACCCACCATCCGAAAGTCGAGTCCGAGGAAGGTTCCCTCTACCTACCACCCATTACATACGTAACATGAATAGAATAACGGACGTAATGCCGAGGTCCTAACGTACGTTAAGCACACAAGCTAACGTACGTTAGCTCAACAAAGTGAACAACCAAGTTGTTCCAACAAATCTCAACCCGAAATGAACGAACACAATCCAACGCACCTCAACAAACACGAATGATATAATACAACAGCATTTGTGCAATTCCAAATGAATACGTACAACTCAATAGTGAAACGAAAAAAATTACTCCCGGATATTACATACTCCCCCCCTTAAAAAGAGTTTCGTCCCCAAAACTCAGGGTGCACAACACGGGGTACGAACTAATTACCAGGATCTGAAAATAACATCTCCAGTACTCCTCAATGCGAACCACTTCGCCTGAGTAATCGGGCCAACCCCACGGGTCCCCGCATCTCCTCTGCCCGAACACGGTGAAATCCAAGAGATAAAAAACACTCAACCCAGTGCGAGATCAGTCGAATCATGATTCCTCCGCTAGAGACCAGCCAGGAGGTCGTACCAACCACATGACTCATAAAACCGGCGTACACACCCTGCGGGAGCCGCCCATTGCACATGTCTACAATCATCGGTGTACACTTCCCCGTTCTCGTCGGCATCGGACGCCCATGCAAACACCGACTCAAGCCACGCAAAGATAATAACAACACATACATAGTCTTCGGGACCATATCAATCGCGCGCCCCAGTCCTCATGACTTGACTTCTCTAATCACAATGAACAATTACCCAGATTATCACAAAATCTCGGGCTTAATACCAAAAGGAAAGAGAAACACATCAACGACCTCAAATCTCAAGATTCTCAAATACAATCATTACAAGATAGATCAACAGCAAAAGGTACCACAATACTACAATACAGACTGAGTCAAACATCAATCTGAAAAACAAGGAAAATACAAATCAAGGCTACATCTCAAATGTACCCGAAATCAACATCCTCCAGATCATCAATCTCATCGACTCGAGGAAAACCCCAACCTGAACTCACTGCTCCTCCTTGGATGTCCTTTCCTCTTGGCTTCAGAAGCCTGATAGGACCCCTTGGATGAAGTACGGACTGGAGTAACGAAATCTCTCGAGGCCCGTGAGCTCTCTCGAAACCTACTGGCACTAGAACTCCTGCAGTATTTCTGAAGGTGTCCCTGCCTCCCACACAGAAAACAAACAATAGCTGGAACTGTACAATGAGTGCTAACATGCCCCGTTGAATCACAGTTAAAGAAAACAACAGTCGAACTCGTCATGTGAGAAGAGGATGCTTTCCTAGCATGGTGACGACCCGAAAATGACCTCCTGGACGTCGGAGCCTGATGTCCCTCTGAACAAATCGGCATCCTAATACTCTCACTAAGGGTCCTTCCGAGCAAGCTGCTTGATCAAAAGCTCTGCTACAAGAGCCTTCTCAATGAATTCGCCAAGTGAGTTACAATTATGATTGAACAACTGTGTCCTCAACTGCGGGTTTAGCCTCTTGCTAAAATTCTTGATCTTATCCGCCTCAGTATGGATAACAGACCAAGCAAACTGAAGAAGTCCCTGAAACTTCTCAGCAATGACAATAACACCCTCGTCCCCGATGGATTCGGGGTTGAAAACCTATGACAACTTGGCTTTACGAAGTGGAGCCGGATAATACCTCTCTAACATGAGAGTCTTGAACTCGCTCCAAACACAGTCACGATCGGTGGGCTTCACAGAGAGCCACCAAGAATAAGCACCCTTACTCAAATAGTAAGCCGCTACTGCCACCTTACTCTCTTCCGGACACTGAACTATGTCGAAGAGTTTATCAAAATGTTCAAGCCAATGAACAATATCAGCTGGTTCCGATGAACCCTCAAAGGTAGGTGGCCTCAGAAGAGAGATATCACCGATAATCTGACTCAGTCCCTCAGCCTGTCCATAAAACGGCACATGGGATCCCGCTGCGGTGGACCACGAACCACTGAGGTCTGCATGGTTTCCATTATCTGCGTCATCTGATTCATCTGGGCCATCATGCCCCTCATAAGCAAGAAAGGGTCGATGTGTCCACTCTCAGTCTGATCGACTTCTCGAGTATGACGTCCCGAAGGAGAATCGGTCGCGTTGGTAACACCACCGGCCGAACTCTGATCCATCTCAGCATCCGCACGTGTATAAACATGAGGTTTTGGGTTTCGGCCTGCCCTGCAGCCTTTACCCTCTGTGCGACGTCCTCGGATTCCTCTTTCTATACTGAAAGAATAACGTTCGATCATGAACAAAGCTCAAATATGTCTCAACGGACAATCTACAATGCTAAGTCAATAGCCAAACACGAGTATACATACTCAACAGATAAACAATCACCTCAAACATGCTAATTATAGCCAATACTGAGCCCACACGCTCCAAAACAAATAATCATGAATGAATTGTAACAAAAATGTTACATACAGGTTTTCAACATAACATGTATAATCAATGACATAATGAATGTATGAACATAAAAGAGAATCGATCCTTACACAGGTCATACGAAGCTTCGAGGTCTTGCGATACTAGTCTTCACTGACGACGACTCGATGAAAGAATGACTCATACAATCGTCCAACTATCACAACTCACAAAACCCGACTGTCCAGGTTGTCATAACCTGACACCCCACTACTACCGCGTTGGTAGAGCCACATAACTCACATATCAGGGTATCTCCCAACCCAATTCTCTGATACTATCTTCTGTAACACCCCCAAATCCCATTGGGTCATTACAGTGCCGTGGACCCCACACCAGGAGATCCACCAGGCGAACATGACCAAAATACAACAAACTGACCAAAAGGGGAATCTCAGTCCCTACTATGAGATCCGACATAATATTCCGATATGGAATTTCAACGACAAAAGTGGGGCCTACATGGCCAAAATAAAAGTACAACAACATCTACGAGCCTTTCTCGGATAGTACAAAATTTAATACCCGGTTGTAATTCAGTCATTATCATTCAGTATTTATCGTTCATTAATTGTCACTCAGTAAATTTCACTCATTAATGATCATTCATCGTTCATATTCATTCATTATATTCACCGTTCAGGGTAATTTGTATCGTGTATCAATCGTCATTCATCATCAATCTAGTTGGAGTATTGTGCCGTGTTTATCATCATTGTCATCTTCATAGTGGGCTGTATGTGAGGAGTAGCGCACGCTACGAACTCTCTTTAGCGCGCGCTAATTGAGTTCGGGTAGCGCACGCTACGTCTCAACATTAGTGCACGCTAATGTAGTTCAAGCAGGCAGTCCAGAAGGCACTGGACTGCAGTTGGGTTGTAAGTAGCACACGCTACGAATGGTAAGTAGCGCGCGCTAGTAGGTCGGAGTAGCACACGCTATGCAGTCGATGTTGCGTGCGCTAAGGTCCGATCAGGGAGAGTCCAGTAGCTACTGGACTGAGTTGGAATGATTCCTAGTGCACGCTACGAGTAGTTATTAGCGTATGCTAATAGGTGTTAGTAGCGCATGCTGAATATTGTGTGTAGTGCGCGCTACTGAGAGCGGATCAGAGAACAAGAGGTTCTGGACTTCAGTACTGGGCATCAGATAAATTGTTAGCGCACGCTAACATTTTGGGTTAGCGCACGCTAAGTATACGGTTGTAGCGCATGGTATAAAAGGTACGTAGCGCACACTACCGTTGCAAATAGAGGGTACTGGACTACCGAGTACATCCGTTAGCGCACGCTACGCACAAGATCTAGCTCACTCTAATCTGGGGACAGTATATATTGGACAGTGCAGTCTATTTCGTCATTTCATCATCTCACTTCATTCCTTCGGCGGTTTTGGGCGATTTCGGGCGATTCGGAGAGTTTTCTTCGAGCTGAATCCACTAATCATCATCTTCAAGCTTATCATTCAGATTAATCATCATTTCATCATCCCCATCACATCAAATCAAGGTAATAATCTCTTGGATCTAGAATTTCGAATTTTGAGCATTTTCCTTCCGATTTCTTCGTGTAAGCTTGGATTGTTATTGGGATATGTTAGATATGGATTATCTACCTTGGATAAATGTATTCCTACGGATTTATTGTCGTATATTGCGGATTTCATGAATTGTTGAGGGTTTGATTCAAGAACACTTTAGAGTTGACCTTGATATTTGGGGGTTTTCGATTAGATGTTGTCGTTAACTCGATTTGTGGATTCCTATGGGATTATTGATACCATTGAAGGTGTTTTATTGGTTTGAAATACTCATTTTGGAGTTGGTTTCGATATATTCGGGATTGGATATTATCAAAGGATGTATGTTTGCTAAGTGTTCGCTAGAATGCCTCAATGAGTTTGGATATTGTTGTATCGACGTTTGAATTAGTTATAATCGTGTTTGATACGTATATTGAGCATTGTTGGTAATTGTCATTCAAGATTGTTCGAGCGACCGACATCCCTTTTAGGACGTTGTTCGAGGAAGGACATTCTTCACCGGCATTGTGCAAGTAAATTCTTACTCGGTTAAAAGGATATTCATTCCTTTCGTTATTGTTCATTCATAATCATAATTCATTCATAACGTATTAACCGTATTGAGACATGTAATTGTCAATTAATCACTTCATTCACGAGGAACGATGGTTCCAATCATTTCATTGAGCTATCATTCATTTCACTATCATTTCATCTCGGTGAGTCATTCTTGACTTTGTCGGATTGTTATTCATTATTATTCTTCATGGTCATTCTTATTCATATGACCTTCTGGGTTCATATTGTGCGGCCGGGTGGGATGTGTGGAATTTTTAGTCGGGCACGTGATGGTCATGTGTTGGGTTCACCGACACATTGGACTGTGCACACGGTAATGTACCTCCGTGAGACTAATTAGGTATAAGGACGGGTGTGTCCGGACACTCGTATTGTGCACATGCACATACCATTATGGGCGTACTATGATGCCTCTCATCAGCGTCATTTCATAATTAAGATATATCATGATTGTGTTTATTCAACTCTTGAGGATTGTTGTTCTGTGTAACTGACCCCGTTGGGGAATGTTGTTTTCAGGTTATGGCAAGGCTAAGGCACGGGAAGAGAACGTTGACGGCGAGGAGTCCCAGTGATACTAGTAGGGGGCCCAATCCTTTTCATTCACTCGTGTTTTCTTCATTTTATTTCCGCTGCAAACTTCCGTTTGGATATTCATTTCATTTAGTGTTGTATATTTAATCTTCATATAAAATATACATGTATTCCGTTTTATCTTGGGTGTGTTGTAATGAAACTCCTCATCGGAATGATTGATGATATAATGTGGTTCGGTACTACAATTATATCACCTAATTCATTAATTTTCATTCGCCGGGTGGGTCCCAGTCGGGGGTCCACGGCACTGTAATATCCGTCTAGTTTGGGGTGTTACATAGTTGGTATCGGAGATGGTTTTGAATACTACCTTCCGAGTCATGTCTCATTTGAAATCATCGTTCATCAGACTAGTATCATTGGACTTTCGCGTCACGTGTGACCTGTGCAAGAGCCGAGCCCCTCAGACCAAAGAACAGTAAGATTTCTGACGCCATGGTATAATTTCTGGCAATAAGAATCACTCATTCATCATTCAACAGTCAACAATCCTCATTCAGCATTTTCATTTGTGATCAAGTCGATCATGTTAATTCATTAATCACTCAGTTCATTTCATTGTTCAGTTGTTGGTCTTGAGGATCATATCATTAATCTTGTTAACTTGTTCAAGATAATCATTTCAAGAATTTCATGAGATAATCACGTCACTTCAGTTGGTCATTCATGTAATCATTGTGTTTGAGTGCGTATGTTTATGTTCATCATTTCATAACGTAATCATACTGTGATATTCATGCGAGATATATAATTATCATATGACTTTCCACTTCAGTATGGAAAGAGATGGCAGAGGACGCGGGGGAAGAGGCCGTGGTGCGGGCCGAAACCCAGGAGCTCGTGTGAATACACGCGCGAACGCGAGGAATAATGCAAATTCATCGAGCAGCGATGCTGCCACTCATTCACCCAGAAATGATCACTCACTGTCAGTGAGTCGTACCCGGGACACAGCTCAATCAGAAGGTGTTCGGGTTGATCCACTCGCTTTTATGCAGGGAATGATGGCCCAGATGACTCAAATGGCACGCCTCATGGAGACGATGCAGAACTCAGCTACTCAGAATCAACAGGCTCCTCCGCCGCCACCTCAGGGGCAAGAGAGGGGTGTGAGCAGTATCATTGGCGACATCTCTCGCCAGAGGCCACCTACTTTTGAGGGCTCATCTGAGCCGGCGGATATTGTTCACTGGCTCGAGCATTTTGAGAAGTTGTTTGCTATGGTGGAGTGTCCCGAAGGGCACAAAGTTTCAGTCGCGGCTTACTATCTGGGTAAGAGCACTCATTCATGGTGGTTATCGTTGAAGCCCACCGACGGATCATGTACTTGGGATCAATTCAAGACTTTCATGATGGAGAGGTATTATCCGGCCCCACTCAGGGAGGCCAAGTTGTCAGAATTACTCACTCCCGACCTCTCAGCGGACGATGATGTTCTCGCCCTCGCCGAGAAATTTGAGGAGATACTTTCTTTCGCCTCATCCATTATTTACTCCGAGGCGGACAAGATCAAATATTTCAGCAAGAGGTTGAAGCCTCGTATGTGGATGCAGTTGCTTAATCACAATTGCACCACTCTGGCCGAATTCATTGAGAAAGCTCTTACTTATGAGCTTACTGCTAAGGAGATTGCTAAGCAACAACCTTCATCTGCGGGCAAGAAGTCTAAGAATCGTAATCAGCCTGAAGGCAGTTAGGCCACTTTCAAGAAGCCTCGTGCGGGCTCTACTTTTTCTAAGCGACCTCCTATGGCGCCTAGACCTGCGGAATCTCAATCACGAGTGGCCAGTTCGGCCATCACCTGTTTCAACTCTGAAGAACAGGGTCATTTCAGCACCAAGTGTCCGAGGCAGACTGTCACGTGCTATAATTGTGGGATTGCTGGGCATAAGGCCCGTTTTTTCCGAAGAGACTCTAAACCTACTCCGGCGTCATCTCCGGCCCCGAGACATTCGGTGCGTAATCAAAGCACTTCACCCACGCTGCTCAAGACGACAAGAGCAAATAAAGGCGGAGCCAAGAGCTATCAGACGGGAGCATCCGGTTCGGGGGCCGGCAAGCCCCGAATTTATGAGATGAAGAAGACCGACGATCCAGAGGCCCGGATGATCTCAGGTACACTCGATATTCTATCTCAACCTGTGTGTATCCTTTTTGATACTGGTGCATCACATTCATTCATTTCCGAGTCGTGTTTGAGTAGACTACGTCTGGGTAGTGCTACTAGTTGTGAGCCTTATGTCATTGGTCTACCTGATGGTAGAAGAATTATCGGGAATCGTGAGATTAAGGATTGTCCGATTAAGCTTTATGGCCGTGATTGGTTAGCAGACCTAATCGTGGTAGATTTACCGAGAGACGACGTCATCATGGGTATTGATTGGATGGATCGTCACGATGCCGTCATTAGTGTCCGTAAGCGTATGGTCACTATCATCTCAGACGATGGGGTCGAATGTGTATTTCAGGGTGGTAATCCCAGCTGTTCTGGGAGAGTTATCAACTTGATAAAAGCAGTGAAATTACTCAGTCAGGGGTGTGTCGCTTATTGGTGCTATATGACCAAGACCGAGAAACCATCAGTAATGTTGACGGATATTCCTATAGTGAGAGAATATACCGATGTATTTCCAGACGAGTTACCTGGTTTGCCTCCACAGAGAGATGTAGAATTCACGATTGAGTTGGAGCCTGGTACGTCTCCAATATCGAAGGCACCGTACCGGATGGCCCCGGCCGAAATGCAGGAGTTGAAGAATCAATTAGAGGATTTGACTGAGAAAGGTTATATTAGACCGAGTGCGTCCCCGTGGGGAGCACCAGTGTTATTTGTCAAGAAGAAGGATGGTTCGTTCTGCTTGTGTATTGATTACCGAGAATTGAACCGGGTGACAATCAAGAATAAATATCCTCTACCCAGTATCGATGATCTTTTGGATGAAATTCAGGGAGCTTCAGTATTTTCCAAGATCGACTTAAGATCTGGGTATCATCAGCTGCGAATTCGAGAGTCGGATATCGCAAGGACGATGTTCCGAATGCGCTATGGTCATTATGAGTTTGTGGTAATGCCGTTTGGGTTAACTAATGCACCTACGGTATTCATAGAGTTAATGAATCGGATTTTCATCGACTATTTGGATCAGTTCGTGGTTGTCTTTATTGATGACATTTTAATTTATTCTCTTGACTGGGAGGAACACGAGTTTCACCTTCATCAGGTGCTCGACGTGTTGAGACGAGAGCAACTTTATGGGAAGTTTTCCAAATGTGAGTTCTGGATGTCCGAAGTGATGTTTCTCGGACATGTAATTTCAATAGACGGAGTTTGTGTCGACCCTCAGAAGACGGAGGCTATCCGAGATTGGCAACCTCCGAAGAATGTTAAGGAAATCCGAAGTTTCCTCGGATTAGCTGGTTATTATCGGCGATTTGTGGAAGGATTTTCTAAAATCGCTCAACCCATGACGAACCTCTTAAGGAAAGATAAGAAATACACGTGGTCCGACGCATGCCAACAGAGTTTTGAGGAACTCAAGAGCCGGTTAATTTCAGCACCTGTCCTTTCTTTACCGCAAGGGACGGAAGGATTTGTGGTTTATAGTGATGCATTCGGACAGGGTCTCGAATGTGTACTAATGCAGAACAGGAAAGTTATTGCTTATGCTTCACGACAGTTGAGACCTTACGAGGTTAATTATCCGACCCACGATCTGGAGCTAGCAGCCGTGGTATTCGCATTGAAGATTTGGCGTCATTATCTTTATGGCGTTACCTGTCAGATATTCACCGATCATAAGAGTTTAAAGTATATATTTACTCAGAAGGAGTTATATATGCGACAGAGACGGTGGTTGGAACTAATCAAAGATTATGATATTGAGATACTTTACCACCCGGGCAAGGCGAACGTTGTCGCCGATGCCTTGAGTCATAAGTCCGTTCAGGAGCAGACGCTTGCTCGATTAACAATTCAGAAGGAACTTCAGCAGGAATTTCTGAGACCCAAGATTGAGGTCTGGTTACAGCGAGTACAAGGGCAACTTTGTACGTTAGAGATTTCATCGCCACTTGAGGAGGCGATCAGGGAGAATCAGAGTTCGGACTCATTTTTATTACGCATTCGAGATGATGTGCCTCAGGGGAAAGCCCCTGGATTTGTGGTCCACGAGGATGGACTTTTGCGATTTAAAAATCGGTTGTGCTGTAACACCCCCGATCTGCTCAGGGATATTACACGCCGTAGAACCTTTCCTCAAGGATCTACCAGGCTGGTAACAACATATAACAACTCAACCATGCCTTTAAGGATAAAATGACTCAGTAGACCAATTTGGTCTTTCAATAAATACATACAACTCAAATACAACTCATGCCCACACAGGGGTCAAAACACAACCATACCCGTACAACGGGAAAAATATAGCAGCGGAAAATAAAGTACAACCGAACTAATAAACAATGTACGGTTCCTCATGTGATTAGTATCGATCATCTTTCATCATCCTCCGTGCCGACCCTGTGTTATGCTCCAAAACCTGAATGCAAAAATAGACATCCACCCACCGAATACTCGGGGGTTAGCAAAACTCCACTGTTTTGCTAGTGCAAGTACAAGTGCAAAAATACGAGTCATACAATTCACATTCCACGAACGATAATAATCCGGAATCCTCAAAGATTCAAATACAACAAGATGAACACTTCCCGAGGCGAGAGTTTGAGTAAAGACTTCCCAAAATTTCAAGATCAAAATGTCAAGGGAAATAATTTATAAAATGATTTGAAATACCATCAGGAGTTTTAATAGAAAATAATTTAGGATTATCAAATCCTACTTTTCAAAATCCAAAAGACGAAAGGGATCACCGCCCCAAAGGTTTACTTTCCGTAAACTGACCTTTACCAAACCGTTAGGATTTTATCCCCAAATCCGTAAAATGACCTTTACAAAACCATTGGGATTTTAGCCCCAAATCTCATCAACTCACAGTACACGAGAACGACAACAAGGTTCGTCTTCCAACATCAAAATTCATAATTAAAGGATTCAACACAAACAACAAAATACTCTAGTGCCATCCTAGCCAAGTAAGCCAAACGAACAACTTACCTCTTACACACTTAGTCGATGCATGCAATCATGAAAACCATTCGAATGCACTCATTTCCGGAAATGCCATAATCAAATCACATTTGCAAAAATGCACCACAATTAACCGCGGATCCACCCCTCCGTGGACCCCTACCGAGACCCCGTCGGATCTAACCCATAGTGGTTAAAAGCAAGCTCGCGGATCCACCCCTCCGTGGACCCTTACCGAGACCCCGTTGGATCTAACCCATAGTGAGCATACACACACACACGTTACTCATGCAATACTAACATGCTAAGAATGTAAGTTCATTAAGAATACTCACTAGAGATGGCCACTAACTCGACACCGTTATCAAACTCTTCAAAACACAATAACAAGATTAAACATGGAATACACGATTCCATAACTTTAAACAACAGGGATATCATCAAAGCCTTCAACGTTCCAAATGATCAAATCATAATCAATTCCCAAAACACACACGCGTTTTGAAAGAGACCCTTTAACGAGGCCAAACCGAAATCTTTCGAAACTTCATTTCAAACAACCAAACAAACACACCAAGACAATCACCGATCATCATATCCACAAAATAAGAAATGTATGAGCAAGGTACTTGCCTCGAATAAGAACAACACGGAGAATCGACTGAAGTAGGTTGGCACGAACCGACTACGAACCCACCGACTCCACCGAACGCCAACTCGCGATAATAAACTATGAAGGACAAATATAACAACGAAAATGAATTCCAAAGTACGACCCAAAGCCGCTGAATTCAAAGAACGAATGACGAAAATTCAAGTGTTTCCCCCAAAACGGCCAAGAACACGATTCGTCCCGTCAAAACACGAAAACGGAATTTTAAGTTGAAATATGGATATACAATCCATAGAATATGTTTAAAAACATCATTTAACCACAATCGATCCATCAAAAACGGATGGAAAACGAGACCGAGAACAAATCCCCCAAAAAGTCGATTCGAAGGAAATCAAGAAATATACTTCGATTCGACGAAGAACAATGGATTAAATGATGTTAAACATAAGAATACTACCAAGATTAATCATACCCATCATGAAGTAATCAACAATACGGAACGAATCGGACAAAAACGCAAAAATCCCCAAATTCAAGAATTTAGGGTTCTAGGAAGAGATTACCTTGATTCGCTGAATCAAAGGATGATAACGGATGATTAATCGATGATATAACCTCAAGAACTACATAGATTTGTTGTTAAACAACATGGCTTCAAGATTCCCAAGACCACATCCGCGGAAGAGAAAGGAAAGATTGAGAAAAATGGCCAAAAACCCGTCTGCAGGGCCTTATATAAGCCGTCACGGCCGATTACGACGTAACCGGCCAAGGCTTATGTACGTGATCGAGTCATCGCCCTAAATCGCCGCCCGTTATGACGTAACCGGCCAGTGGCCTTACGACGTAATCGTTTTACGTACGAATCGCGAGCACTAACGTATTTAACTCGGCGATGCCGCCTTGCATCGCCCGGCCATGACTCGGCCGGGGCCAACTCCGACGGCCCGAACGACCCCGAAACCCGAACCTGAATATGAATCGAAGATACGGTTACGAAGTACTCACAAAGACGAATTCGAGCACTAAGAGAACACATGATTCCGACCACCCGAAGGCTCGAAATTCGGCAACGGAAAGTAATTACCCCAAACTTTGGGAAATTACGAAAATGGCCCAAAACGCCCGAAAATCATGATACGTGATCGAAACACCAAGCCGAAGCTTGCAACATGAATAATAACATTAAATGAACTTACGAGAAAGTCGAAACAATAATTTCGGACGAGATTCGCAAGAATCAAACTCAAGTGCGGAAAAACCGCTAAAAAGCACGGAACTCAACAAAACGACACCGAAACGAACTCGGATGTCACAAAGTGCAGAATTAATCATTCTAAGAATGACGAAACGGTCATGAGCGAGTCGTCAAAACGGACTCCGGTCGAAAAAAGAAATTTACCAAAAATCGAAAATTGCGGATATTATATTCTACCCTCCTTAAAAGAAGTTTCGTCCCGAAACTTAAAACAAGTAGGGAGAAGCAATATCCCGCCAGGAAAACTCAACGAGATATGCAAGGAAACGCATAACTAACGCCCAACGGCGAAACGTTACAAACAACGCAACGGAATATACGGTGTGAAAACACGCTCCACGACGACCAACACAACATCGCCGTTAGGGATATAATAAAACCAACAAGTGACAAGCGTCATCAAATAGACAATACAATCGAGTCGATTATACGAACAATCACAAAACACAACGAACGATAATCAATACGATTGACCAACCCAACGGTACATCAATCGAAACGCGAGCCAATCACTGAACAACTACGGAATTCCACCGCCCAAAGGTTGGAAGATTGAAAACGAGACTAATTTCCCGAACTTAAGGGAATTAGGAAGGAGCCTGAATGCTCAACAATCACGAAACGAGAATAAAAACCGAACAAACAAACGATCGAGACAACAAAAATTGAACAATCATGTCCGAAACATGAAGGATAAGAAGATTCAAACAACAACTCCCAGGATGATCTAGTGAGAACTACAAGACATGCATTCCCATAAGATCCACAGGAAAGGTAATAGCGACTGAAAAGTCACAACGACAAACGAGTTATTCCGAAACAATACCACACTCGTTCGATCAACAAAAGCAAGGGGCAGGACAAGCTCAGAAATGTCAACAAACATAATGAGTCGACCAAGTCGAAAACACAAGAGTTCCAAAACTGATCCACTTCGAATAAAAGAACTAATAGAATCAGATGATGTCACTCCCGAATAAGGTTCACAAGAATCGAACCGAACCCGAAAAAGTCACAGCGATAACCAGATCGACCCACAACAAGGTCGCAGCTCGTTCGGACGATGAAACCGAAATACAGAACAAGTTCATAAAGTATCAACGAACATGAGCGAATCGATAGACTGGAGAAAGAGAAAATACAGAAGTCAAAATAGTACGGGTATTACCTCCGACCTCGTCCACGAAATTCACAAAAATAGGAGCAAGGTAACAAGACATTAAACAACCGACACATAACGGAACGATCACCGATGCACACGGTCATACCAAACCAAGCTCTAACAGCTCGCACATGCGCGATAACGCATAAATCACCACGAGATGGCAACATTCAATACCAACACCCCACCTCTCACAGAGGGCTAACACAACAAATGTGTGGAAAACAACTCAACGCTCACACCGCTAATTCGATCATACTCGGAAGCAAACCTCATAATGAGAACGCGAACATCATACATACATACCCAGCCCTTAAACGGGAATGGATAGGTTTTAAAAACGAAAACCTTATTTTGAAAATAATTTTAGAAGAACACCGGTTGATCTTAAGTATCACCTTTCAAAAAGTACAAACGTGAAACATCGTTATCGAGACTTTAGAGAACCATTTCGCATTTGATAAAAATGAGGACACTTCCTCTTAGTGAAAAACTTTCAGAATATCCGACCCTCGGGTCTAAGTAAAAGTATTTCTAAAACATTGAAAATATCTCAAAGCATTTTGGTCCTCGAAGTAGAAAATTTTTGAAATATATTGTGGCACCTTGGATGTACCACAATAAAATAACTCATTTGAAAAGTATGTCTCGAAATTTATTTTTCTAAGCTACTCAAGGTTTTCAAAAATCCAATAGGCCAGAATGCCCAAAACTCACACATATCGACGTTCACTAAAACAACTCCTAGTACACGCATCAAAATGTTTAAAATCAAGACAATACATGTCTTTAAACGGAAATAGACGATAAAATATCACATTCAGAACAAAACCACTGACCCCATTCGAGGCCTTTAAGGACCCTCCCACACTGGCTAGTGAACAAGTCGAACGCGTATAAGCACAAAGCTTCCACAATTGAACTTGTAAAATGTGCAAATCGATTCGAAAATCATCAGCAACGGACAAAAACAACAACAAAAAGACATCACAAGCGACGACACTCCTCGTATAAATCAAATACGAGAGTCGACTAAATACATATCGTGAAATCAAAATCCACATAAGGATTCCACCACTTAACAAATAATCATAAAATAGCTCGTGTCACACGAGGCACAACACAAAGAAGGGAGACTTACTTCCACCGGTCGCACGAAAATGATGATCGCCCCACGATACTAATCACGACCAACAAACTCAAACGACGCGTCGCGACACGACTCAGTCAGATAAAATCCGACGAAAAAAGACTCAAACAACACGAATTGACCCGACAGCCTAGGTTTCCTCAACCTAAGCTCCGATACCATTTATGTAACACCCCGATCTGCTCAGGGATATTACACGCCGTAGAACCTCTCCTCAAGGATCTACCAGGCTGGTAACAACATATAACAACTCAACCATGCCTTTAAGGCTAAAATGACTCAGTAGACCGATTTGGTCTTTCAATAAATACATACAACTCAAATACAACTCATGCCCACGCAGGGGTCAAAACACAACCACACCCGCATAACGGAAAAATATAGCAATGAAAATAAAGTACAACCGAACCAATAAACAATGTACGGTTCCTCATGTGATTAGTATCGATCATCTTTCATCATCCTTCGTGCCGACCCTGTGTTATGCTCCAAAACCTGAATGCAAAAATAGACATCCACCCCCCGAATACTCGGGGGTTAGCAAAACTCCATTGTTTTGCTAGTGCAAGTACAAGTGCAAAAATACGAGTCATACAATTCACATTCCACGAACGATAATAATCTGGAATCCTCAAAGATTCAAATACAACAAGATGAACACTTCCCGAGGCAAGAATTTGAGTAAAGACTTCCCGAAATTTCAAGATCAAAATATCAAGGGAAATAATTTATAAAATGATTTGAAATACCATCGGGAGTTTTAATAGAAAATAATTTAGGATTATCAAATCCTACTTTTCAAAACCCAAAAGATGAAAGGGATCACCGCCCCAAAGGTTTACTTTCCGTAAACTGACCTTTACCAAACCGTTGGGATTTTAGCCCCAAATCCGTAAAATGACCTTTACAAAACCATTGGGATTTTAGCCCCAAATCTCATCAACTCACAGTACACGAGAAAAACAACAAGGTTCGTCTTCCAACATCAAAATCCATAATTAAAGGATTCAACACAAACAACAAAATACTCTAGTGCCATCCTAGCCAAGTAAGCCAAACGAACAACTTACCTCTTACACACTTAGTCGATGCATGCAATCATGAAAACCATTCGAAAGCACTCATTTCCAGAAATGCCATAATCAAATCACATTTGCAAAAATGCACCACAATTAACCGCGGATCCACCCCTCCGTGGACCCCTACCGAGACCCCGTCGGATCTAACCCATAGTGGTTAAAAGCAAGCTCGCGGATCCACCCCTCCGTGGACCCCTACCGAGACCCCGTCGGATCTAACCCATAGTGAGCATACACACACACGTTACTCATGCAATACTAACATGCTAAGAATGCAAGTTCATTAAGAATACTCACTAGAGATGGCCACTAACTCGACACCGTTATCAAACTCTTCAAAACACAATAACAAGATTAAACATGGAATACACGATTTCATAACTTTAAACAACAGGGATATCATCAAAGCCTTCAACGTTCCAAATGATCAAATCATAATCAATTCCCAAAACACACATGCATTTTGAAAGAGACCCTTTAACGAGGCCAAACCGAAATCTTTCGAAACTTCATTTCAAACAACCAAACAAACACACCAAGACAATCACCGATCATCATATCCACAAAATAAGAAATGTATGAGCAAGGTACTTGCCTCGAATAAGAACAACACGGAGAATCGACCGAAGTAGGTTGGCACGAACCGACTACGAACCCACCGACTCCACCGAACGCCAACTCGCGATAATAAACTATGAAGGACAAATATAACAACGAAAATGAATTCCAAAGTACGACCCAAAGCTGCTGAATTCAAAGAACGAATGACGAAAATTCAAGTGTTTCCCCCAAAACGGCCAAGAACACGATTCGTCCCGTCAAAACACGAAAACGAAATTTTAAGTTAAAATATGGATATACAATCCATAGAATATGTTTAACAACATCATTTAACCACAATCGATCCATCAAAAACGGATGGAAAACGAGACCGAGAACAAATCCCCCAAAAAGTCGATTCGAAGGAAATCAAGAAATATACTTCGATTTGACGAAGAACAATGGATTAAATGATGTTAAACACAAGAATACTACCAAGATTAATCATACCCATCATGAATTAATCAACAATACGGAACGAATCGGACAAAAACGCAAAAATCCCCAAATTCAAGAATTTAGGGTTCTAGGAAGAGATTACCTTGATTCGCTGGATCAAAGGATGATAACGGATGATTAATCGATGATATAACCTCAAGAACTACATGGATTTGTTGTTAAACAACATGGCTTCAAGATTCCCAATACCACATCTGCGGAAGAGAAAGGAAAGATTGAGAAAAATGGCCAAAAACCGTCATAGGCCTTATATAGCCGTCTGTGGCCGTTACGACGAATCGGCCAAGGCTTACGACGTAACCGAGTCATCGCTCTAAATCGCCGCCCGTTACGACGAATCGACAGGCCTTACGACGTAATCGCCGAGCACTAACGCACGTAACCCGCCGCTGGCCGGCTCGATCGCCTGGCCATGACTCGGCTAACTCCGACGGCCCGAACGACCCCGAAACCCGAACCTGAATACGAATCGAAGATACGGTTATGAAGTACTCACAAAGACGAATTCGATCACTAAGAGAACACACAATTCCGACCGCCCGAAGGCTCGAAATTCGGCAACGGAAAGTAATTACCCCAAACTTTGAGAAATTACGAAAATGGCCCAAAACGCCCGAAAATCTTGATACGTGATCGAAACACCAATCCGAAGCTTGCAACATGAATAATAACATTAAATGAACTTACGAGAAAGTCGAAACTATAGTTTCGGACGAGATTCGCAAGAATCGAACTCAAGTGCGGAAAAACCGCTAAAAAGCACGGAACTCAACAAAACGACACCGAAACGAACTCGGATGTCACAAAGTGCAGAATTAATCATTCTAAGAATGACGAAACGGTCATGAGCAAGTCGTCAAAACGGACTCCGGCCGAAAAAAGAAATTTATCGAAAATCGAAAATTGCGGATATTACATGTGCGTACCGGCGAATGACTAGTTGAAAAACTCGATTTTGAGAGAAGCTCATGCTACCCCTTATTCTGTCCATCCGGGGTCTAGCAAGATGTACAAAGACTTGAAACAAAATTACTGGTGGAGTAATATGAAGCGAGAAGTCGCGGAATTTGTTTCGAGATGCTTAACCTGTCAGCAAGTCAAGATAGAACATCAGCGACCGGCGGGTATGCTGAAACCTCTCCCTATTCCAGAGTGTAAGTGGGAAGATATTTCAATGGACTTCATCACGAGTTTGCCGACGAGTCATCGTGGCATGAATACAATTTGGGTAATTGTGGATCGTCTAACTAAGTCAGCTCATTTCCTTGAGATTAAGGATACGTGGGGTCCCGAGAGACTTGACCAGTTGTTCATCAAAGAGATAGTGAGACTGCACGGTACTCCTAAAAGTATCGTTTCCAATCGTGACGGACGATTTGTGTCTCATTTTTGGAAATTTGTTCATCGTGCTATGGGAACTCAGTTTAATCTCAGTACAGCTTTTCATCCTCAGTCCGACGGACAATCAGAGAGGACTATTCAGACCTTGGAGGACATGTTGAGGGCATGTGTTCTCGATTGGAAAGATGACTGGGAATCCCAACTACCGTTGATCGAGTTCACGTATAATAATAGTTGGCATGCTTCGATTAAGATGGCACCCTACGAGGCCTTGTACGATCGTCGTTGTCAATCTTCTTTGTGTTGGGATGACTTATCAGAATCAATCGGAACCGAGCCCGATATGCTTATAGCCGCCCATGAGAAGGTAGCTTTGATCAGGAGTCGTTTGTTAACCGCTCAGAGTCGATAGAAATCATATGCAGATAATCGTCGTCGACCGTTAGAGTTCGAGACGGGTGACCATGTTTTGGTCAAGGTATCCCTGAGTCGAGGTATCTTCCGTTTTGGGAAGAGGGGAAAGCTGAGTCCGAGATTCATTGGACCGTTTGAGATTTTGGATCGAGTAGGGGAGCTAGCTTATCGATTGGCCTTACCTCCAGCGTTGATCTGAATTCATAATGTTTTTCACGTCTCTTAGTTATGGAAGTATGTTGCGGACCCGAGTCACATACTTCAGTTCGATGAAATCGAGATCGCTGATGATCATTCGTATAAGGAGCATCCTATACGAGTCTTAGAGTGGCGAATCAAACAGTTGAGGAACAAGATGATTCCTTTGGTCAAAATTCAGTGGTCTAGACACGGAGTCAAAGAAGCTACTTGGGAAACCGAGGATAGTATGCGGGAGAGTTATCCCGAGTTGTTTGACCCTTAGTTTCGGTGATGAAACTCTTTTAAGGGGGGTGTATGTAATACCCGGTTGTAATTCAGTCATTATCATTCAGTATTTATCATTCAGTAATTGTCACTCAGTAAATTTCACTCATTAATGATCATTCATCATTCATATTTATTCATTATATTCACCGTTCAGGGTAATTTGTATCGTGTATCGATCATCATTCATCATCAATCTAGTTGGAATATTGTGCCGTGTTTATCATCATTGTCATCTTCATAGTGGGCTATGTGTGAGGAGTAGCGCACGCTACGAACTCTCTTTAGCACGCGCTAATTGAGTTCGGGTAGCGCACGCTACCTCTCAACATTAGCGCACGCTAATGTAGTTCAAGCAGGCAGTCCAGACGGCACTGGACTGCAGTTGGGTTGTAAGTAGCGCACGCGATGAATGGTAAGTAGCGCGTGCTAGTAGGTCGGAGTAGCCCACGCTATGCAGTCGATGTTGCGCGCGCTAAGGTCGGATCAGGCAGAGTCCAGTAACTACTGGACTGAGTTGGAATGATTCCTAGCACACGCTACGAGTAGTTATTAGCGTACGCTAATAGGTGTCAGTAGCGCACGCTGAATATTGTGTGTAGCGCGCGCTACCGAGAGCGGATCAGAGAACAGGAGGTTCTGGACTTCAGTACTGGGCATCAGATAAATTGTTAGCGCACGCTAACATTTTGGGTTAGCGCACGCTAAGTATACAGTTGTAGCGCACGCTACAAAAGGTACGTAGCGCATGCTACCGTTGCGAACAGAGGGTACTGGACTACCCAGTACACCCGTTAGATCACGCTACGCACAATAGGTAGCGAACGCTAATCTGGGGACAATATATATTGGACAGTGCAGTCCATTTCGTCATTTCATCATCTCACTTCATTCCTTCGGCGGTTTTGGGCGATTTCGGGCAATTTGGAGAGTTTTCTTCGAGCTGAATCAACTAATCATCATCTTCAAGCTTATCATTCTGATTAATCATCATTTCACCATCCCCATCACATCAAATCAAGGTAATAATCTCTTGGATCTAGAATTTCGAATTTTGAGCATTTTCCTTCCGATTTCTTCGTCTGAGCTTGGATTGTTATTGGGATATGTTAGATATGGATTATCTACCTTGGATAAATGTATACCTACGGATTTATTGTCGTATATTGTGGATTTCATGAATTGTTGAGGGTTTGATTCAAGAACACTTTATAGTTGACTTTGATATTTGGGGGGTTTCGATTAGATGTTGTCGTTAACTCGATTTGTGGATTCCTATGGGATTATTGATACCATTGAAGGTGTTTTGTTGGTTTGAAATACTCATTTTGGAGTTGGTTTCGATATATTCGAGATTGGATATTATCAAAGGATGTATGTTTGCTAGGTGTTCGCTAGAATGCCTCAATGAGTTTGGATATTGTTGTATCAACGTTTGAATTAGTTATAATCATGTTTGATACGTATATTGAGCATTGTTGGTAATTGTCATTCAAGGTTGTTTGAGCGACCGACATACCTTTTAGGACGTTGTTCGAGGAAGGACATTCTTCACCGGCATTGTGTAAGTAAATTCTTACTCGGTTAAAAGGATATTCATTCCTTTCATTGTTGTTCATTCATAATCATAATTCATTCATAACGTATTAACCGTATTGAGACTTGTAATTGTCAATTAATCACTTCATTCACGAGGAACGATGGTTCCAATCATTTCATTGAGCTATCATTCATTTCACTATCATTTCATCTCGGTGCGTCATTCTTGACTTTGTCGGATTGTTATTCATTATTATTCTTCATGGTCATTCTTATTCATATGACCTTCTGGGTTCATATTGTGCGGCCGAGTGGGGATGTGTGGAATTTTTAGTCGGGCACGTGATGGTCATGTGTTGGGTTCACCGACACATTGGACTGTGCACACGGTAATATACCTCCATGAGACTAATTAGGTACAAGGACGGGTGTGTCCGGACACTCGTCTTGTGAACATGCACATACCATTACGGGCGTACTATGATGCCTCTCATCAGCGTCATTTCATAATTAAGATATATCATGATTGTGTTTATTCAACTCTTGAGGATTGTTGTTCTGTATAACTGACCCCGTTGGGGAATGTTGTTTTCAGGTTATGGCAAGGCTAAGCCACGGGAAGAGAACGTTGACGGCGAGGAGTCCCAGTGATACTAGTAGGGGGGCCCAGTCCTTTTCATTCACTCGTGTTTTCTTCATTTTATTTCCGCTGCAAACTTCCGTTTGGATATTCATTTCATTTAGTGTTGTATATTTTATCTTCATATAAAATATACATGTATTCCATATTATCTTGGGTGTGTTGTAATGAAACTCCTCATCAGAGTGATTGATGATATAATGTGGTTCGGTACTACAATTATATCACCTAATTCATTAATTTTCATTCGCCGGGTGGGTCCCAGTCGGGGGTCCACGGTACTGTAATATCCGTCTAGTTTGGGGTGTTACACAAAATGACAACGACTGAACAAAACTAGAGTACTCCAAACTGTCTGACCAACATGAATACCAAAATATCTCGGACTAGTATCGCTCGAATACCTCGCCGCCATCGTCATGCCCCTGTGTCTCAACTCTCTCCTCGCAAGTACCTAAAACATGAAAACATGTTTCGCCCCCACGGGGTCACTCATCCAGACAATGAATATCAAATACATGTACAACATGATATATATTCAAAGACAGAATAAAATGGTACAACAATGGTAATACGAGATGCTCACAAACCAAAGTAAGAATCGAGCATTCGTTAAACACTATGCCCGCGGTATACGATCGGTACCTGCTCAACAGGTTAGAACACAAGTGCCCAACGACGAATCATCAATATAGAACACAACCATGAACTACCCGAAGGTAAATCAAACCAGAACTGAAATAAATATGAATCACAATGCCCGAAGGCTCCAACGGAAGTACCAATACATCACAATGGCCTGAAAACCACTCAGCCGAAGCCGCGACAATATCACAATGGTCTGAAAACCACCCAGCCAAAGCTGCCAATCATCACAATGGTCCGAAGCCAAATAGCCCGAAGCTGTATCATCTGAGGGCCAAAGCCACGACATGAAGCCGTATCACAATGAGGCCATCCAATGACCGTGACTTGCTGAATTGCAGGTGCTGGGAAACCAACCGCGAAGGTTCAAGCCCCAGACTTACCCATCGAGACTAGCCTCCAAAATACAATTAATCACAAACGACAATGATCCCAAGATTACCGAATTCACAAGTATAATAGTGTGCCGCCTCGAGTCGGACAAACGACAACAATAACTCACAAATGGACACCGTCCTCAGCGGTTCCAATTCAAATACCTCGATTGCCTTGGAATGGCCAATCGATCACGACGACTCAACGGATGGAAAATGTCTTCGACGGTCCCAATTCAATACATCGATTACCTTAGAATGGTCAATCGACAATAACGATATAACAGATGAGAATTATCCTCGATAGTCCCAATTCAATACCTCGATTGTGTAACACCCACAGATCAAACCGGGAATATTACACGCCGCAGACCCTCTCCGTGAGGATCCACCAGGCTAGACATCAACACAACACATTACATTACATACTGACGAATCAAAATAACGAATCAATAGACCGATTTGGTCTTCCGTAACTGACTTACAAATCAAAATACATAAACTCATCCAGACTCATACACATGCAAGGGTAAAATACTTGCAACGACGAACAATAAGACAGCGGAAAAGACAATACAATGGACTCCGACTAACTGAAGTCAAAACTGGCCTTCGTGTGATTAGTATCATTCGTCTTTCATCATCCCTCGCACCGATCCTGTGTCTTGCTCCCGAAAACCTGCATGTACCTGGACACAATACAGATATCCACCCCCCGATTACTCGGGGGTTAGCAAAACTCCACTGTTTCGCTAGTGCAAGTATAAAGTGCAAATACGAGCCATACACAACACATTCCGAGAATACAACGAAAGACTTCCCGAGATATATTTAGTTAAAAATAGTTCAAGTCTTGAAAGTAGAAACAAAGCAAGTAAGCACTTTGAAAACATTTCCAAATCTCGGGAGTTTTGAAAACATTAGAAATTGAAAAGTTCTTAATTCCTCGAAAGTCATTTAGGGTCACAGCCCCAAAGTTCATTTTCCAAAATGCAAATCCGTTAACAAGACACGGGGTCCACGACCCAACCATTCCGGTCACAAAACACAGGGCCTACGACCCGATCATCCAATGCAATTCACTTACAAGGACACATTACACATAACACATCATTCTTATGCCATTCTAGCCAAGCACCAAGACTCGATATATAATGTCTCTCGACCCCGAGCAAAAAGCATTGTGATACTCCGGACAATATCACAATTAACAAAAACATCAACGTCATCCTCAAGATGAAAACCACAACTGGTAACCCGCGGTCGTACCCCTTAGTATCGACCCCCAGACATCCCATCGGACACTCCGGGTGGGAAACCACTTCCGCGGCCGTACCCCTTAGTATCGACCCCCAGACATCCCATCGGACACTCCGGGTGGAAGTTTATTTACACACGCACCCAAGTCCACTTCCGTGGCCGTACCCCTTAGTATCGACCCTAAACATCCCGTCGGACACTCCGGGTGGAAGGAACAACACACACACACGTTCCAAAATCACAGTTGCAAACCACAAGCCTCTAAGGTCAATCACAGTATATATATAGTCGAGGTACCTTACTAGAATGGCCAGTTCATCCAACATATACTCACGACCAAGTAATGATACGATTCATGCTAGAATTTCAACGATGCAGCTAGTACAAATAACATAGCAACGAGGGAAAATACCTATCCAACCACGCCGAACGACACAATGAGACAGGATCATCAATAGGCATACATTCCATACATATCTCAAGGAAAGGTTAAGCTATAAATCCACAACGTCATAATCACACAAAATGATACCCCACACATACTTAGACAAGCATATTTAACAACGAAATCATACGAGTCATCTTTTAAGGAAGTATTGAAAAGCATATCAATTTCTATGAAAGTTAATTATAGGCATTCATAAATCACGTATCGTAAATTACCAACTAATATATCCACAAAACACGTAATGTATGGGCAAGATAGTTGCCTCGAATAACCACAACGCAGAGAATCGGCCGAAGTAGGTTGGTACGAACCGACTACGAACTCACCGACTCCACCGAACGACAATCCGCAACAATGAACTACGAAAAAAAACAAAAACAACGAAAATAAATTCCAAAGTACGACCCAAAGCCGCTGAATTCAAAGAACGAATGACGAAAGTTCAAGTGTTTTCCCAAAAACGGCCAAGAACACGATTCGTCCCGACAAAACACGAAAACGGAATTCTAAGTCGAAATATGGATATACAATCCATAGAATATATTTAACAACATCATTTAACCACAATTTATCCAACAAAAACGGATGGAAAATGAGATCGAGGACAAATCCCCCAAAAAGTCGATTCGAAGGAAATCAAGAAATATACTTCGATTCGACGAAGAACAAAGGGTTAAATAATGTTAAACACAAGAATACTACCAAGATTAATCATACCCATCATGAATTAATCAATAATACGGAATGAATCGGACAAAAACGCAAAAACCCCCAAATTCACGAAATTAGGGTTCTAAGGAAGATTACCTTGATTCGCTGGATCAAAGGACGATAACGGATGATTGATTGATGTTGTGACCTCAATAACTTCAAGGATTTGTTGTCAAACAACATGGCTCCATGATGAGCATACCCTCAGCCGCGGAAGAGAAGGAGAAGGAGGAGAAAAATGGCCAAAAACCCGATGGGGGCCATATATAGCCGCAAAGTGCTGCATGGCCAATGGAGTGTGCCGCACGAGCCCAAAAATGGCTCCTGGTCGGCGGTGTGCCGCGGCTCGGCCGGGCGCAGCCGCGGCACCCGGCATCGGTTTGGCCGAAAATGCCACAGAGTGTGCCGCGGCCTGTCGGCATGTGCCGCGGCCCACTGACGGCTGCTCGGCCGAAGCCGCCGAGAACTACCGGCCGTAGCTCGGCGAAGTCGCCGAGCACTACCGGCCGTAGCTCGGCCGGCCGCCCTAGGCCCAGATTGCCCGGCCATGACTCTACTGGGCCAACTCCGACGGCCCGAACGACCCAAAACCGAACACGAATACGAATCGATGATACTGATTTACGTACTCGCAAAGACGAATCCAAGATCTAAGAGAACACACAATTCCGACCACTCGAAGGCTCGGAATTCGACAACGGAAGTAATTACCCAAAACTTTGGGAAATTACGAAAATGGCCGAAAACGTCCGAAAATCACGATACGCGATCGAAACACCAAACCAAAGCTCGCAACATGAATAATAACATTAAATGAACTTACGAGAAACTCGAAACAACAGTTTCGGACTAGATTCGCAAGAATCGAACTCAAGTGCGGAAAAGTCGCTAAAAAGCTCGGAACTCAACAAAACGATACCGAAACGAACTCGGATGACAAAAAGTGCAGAATTAATCATTCTCGAAATGACGAAACGGTCTTGAGCGAGTCGTCAAAACGGACTCCGGCCGAAAATGAAATTTACCGAAAATCGAAAATTGCGGATATTACATTCTACCCTCCTTAAAAGAAGTTTCGTCCCGAAACTTAAAACAAGTAGGGAGAAGCAATATCCCGCCAGGAAAACTCAACGAGATACGCAAGGAAACGCGTAACTTACGCCCATCGGCGAAACGTTACAAGCAACGCAAAGGAATATACGGCGTGAAAACACGATCCACGACGACCGACACAACACCGCCGTTAGGGATATAATAAAACCAACAAGTGACAAGCGCCATCAAATGGATAATACAATCAAGTCAATTATCCGAACAATCACAAAACACAACGAATGAAAATCAATACGATTGACCAACCCAACGGTACATCAATCAAAACGCGAGCCAATCGCTGAACAAATACGGAATTCCACCGCCCAAGGGTTGGAAGATCGAAAACGAGACTAATTCTCCGAACTTGGAAAGGTCACAACGATATATAGATCAATTTGGGACAATATCAGAACTCGTTCGAATGACAAAGGTGGGAAACAACACCAGGTCAGAAGCATCAACGAACACAGTCGAGTCGATACGGTTGGACGAAACAGAAGAGAAAGAAAGAAAAATGTCAGTATTACAGATTGCCTTAGGATGGCCGATAGATAACAATGACACAACGGATGGGAATCATCTTCGATAATCCCAATATGTCGATTACCTTAGGACGGTCGATCGATAAACAATAGTTCAACGGATGGGAATTACTCTCGATAATCCCAATTCAATACGTCGATTACCTTAGAACGGGAAATCGATAAACAATGATACAACGGATGGAAATTACTCTCGATAATCCCAATTCAGTACGTCGATTACCTTAGAACGGTCAATCGATAAACAATGATACAACAGATGAGAATTACTCTCGATAATCCCAATTCAATATCTCGATTGCCTTAGAATGGCCAATCGGTAACGATGAGTAAACTAGAATAGATGTCCCGGTGCCTTAAACCAACCACCGAAAATAGAGATGATAATCGAATAGGTCAAAAGCCTTCAATCGGCTAATACAACATCAATAGCAACAATACCAATTTGATAACAATGATCCCAACGATGTCTTAGACCGACATCAACGTCAACAATAATAATCGATACATCGATACTGCGAACCGACTATCGACAATATCAATAACAACAAGAGTCTCGATGCCTTAAACCGGTCGTTAACGAATAACAATAACATCTAGCATAATTACCGAAGGGTATTGCATCAATCAATCCCCATATATCAACAAATCACGAAGAGATTATGTCTCGAAATGATACAACACATTCATACACATATATGATAACATTAATCTTATTGACCAGTACAAGTATAAAACTTGCCTCAAACCGAAGGCGAGAATGTCCTTCCACGATCAACGCCCTCCCATGAAATGACGAACGGCGTCTTCCGACAATTACAAGCACTCTAAAAACCTTGAATGAAATACAATTCATTCAATAACATAAAATCAATAGAAAACAACACCAAAGACGATCCCGATTCAATCCCGAATTGGGTAAACTCCAAAAACGAATACCATAGTTCTCAACTATGAATTCTAACATCCTCCAACACCTCAATGATCGATATGATCAAACGATCTTAACACTTGTGAATACAATTCAACAAGAATCACTTAAGAATAACATCAAATTGATCCTCATACAACGATAATATCATCAATATTATCACTATCACCTCAAGAACATCATCAACACAACAAACATGATGTCTAAACAATAACCAATCACCAATTCATCATGAATTCAGATTAATCAACAAGATTAAATCAACCATTGCAAAATTATGATAATCATTAGATAATTCATCATAATCCTATATCAAAATGGTTATAATTTCACAAACAACAACATCAATCATATCAATACTATGTTATTCATATAACAATCTTAACATAATCCTTCCTAGACATGATTATAACCTCTAAACATTCTAAAACGTCAAGAACAACTCCTACTCAAGACAAAATCATCATGTTCTTCATCACAAGTTATAAAAACTCATCAAGAATCATGATATACTCCAACAATCGATCAACACCTGAAGAAAACAACAACAACAACATCATCTTACTCGAAAATCACTTGAAGAACAAGAGATTAAGAGAACTTACCAAAGAAGAAGAAGAAGAACTCTCCAAACACCAAAGGAGCACCAACAAGCTTCCAACTCCAAGCTCCAAATCAAGTTATGATGATAAAAACATATTGGAAGAGGCTAATTATCAAGAACAAGTCCATAGGGACAGTTCTAGGGAGAGAAAGGAAGTTTTGGTTCGTGAAGAAATGAAATACGAAACCAAGATATATAACCTGACAAGATCATTGCGTATGCTATACACCAAGCATAACATACGTTAGGGCCACTACGTACGCTACACCAACAACTTAGCGTACGTAATGCTAGTCCAGAACTAACTAACCAAAAACATGAAGACCATAACGTACGTAAACAATAACAATTTATGTGCGTTAACAAGCTGCACGGATAACGTACGTAAGGCTCACACCCTAACGTGCGTAAGGATCCGTTGACTGCAATAGTGAGATCTGATTGAAAGATGCCCGGGACCCACCATCCGAAAGTCGAGTCCGAGGAAGGTTCCTTCTACCTACCACCCATTACGTACGTAACATGAATAGAATAACGTACGTAATGCCGAAGTCTTAACGTACGTTACGCACACAATCTAACGTACGTTAGCTCAACAAAGTGAACAACCAAGTTGTTCCAACAAATCTGAACCCGAAATAAACGAACACAATCCAACGCACCTCAACAAACACGAATGATATAATACAACAGCATTTGTACAATTCTAAATGAATACGTACAACTCAACAGTGAAACGAAAAAAATTACCCCCGGATATTACAGTATTTATGCTAAAGGGCTTACCTAGTTGATTTTTTTCTAAATAATAAAAAAATACTATTATTCAAGTAAATTTAATTAATTTAGAAAATATATTTTACAAATCAATTATATCAGAAAACTAAAAATCTGACATAAAAATACAAACAAACCATAAATCTTTTTTGCATGCAATTAATGTAACACCTCCAAAACCGACCGGGAATATTACAGCGCCGTGGGCCCCATATTGGAAACCACAAGGCTAAAATTATTTTCGCAAACCTTTAAAAATGCCAAAAGGCCAATGACAGTAATGTTTTAAATACTCAAATATTTAAAAAACATTGTTCCCAATTACCGTCAGAAAATACCGTTTGAAAACACAAGGCAAAGGCGTCAAAAAGGGCGTTTAGAAAGTAAAAACGAGTTGGAAAAAATACTGAAAGCCATTATAAAATTTCACACGCAGCGGATAGAGACATAATTAAATATATTTGCAGTGGAATTATAAAAACAGAAAGAACTCTCGAATCCCAATAACCACGCCATAGCCAGTATCATCGGAAAACTTATCCCTTCACGACTGCTACTAGCTCGAACTCCGAGTACCTAAAAGATAAAGCCCACGACGGGGTCAGCCACAATACTCAACAATGATAACGATCACATCACAAAAACAATTACATATCAATGTAATTACAAGGTAAAATTTCTTCCAATGTAATCTTACCGACATAACCTTACCAACCCATCGCGATCCATATCAAATCAATCCTTACCATAATCCACATCTCACGTCCTTAAGTGACGAATGAATTCAAAAGTAACCATCTGTACTGTATCCGAAACGATACCAAGATTCTCAAACATAAACATAGCCCCAATATGGAATAATCTGGCCAAGTCCGATTTTGTCCACTGGATCGCACAATTGGATCCCAATCCTGATAAAACCGATATCACACGGCACATCTGTAAACCAACTGTCCCGAGACAATGACAAGTCCCGGATATCAATAAAAAGCATGAATGCTCACACAATCAATAATGATAAACAATCAATGCATCAAACGGGAATATCAATAACATGATAACTCCACACAAGATCGACAAAGGATCAACCACGAACGAGAATAACTCCAAGAAGATCAGTGAAGGATCACACCCGAGAATACCAGCGATACGGTGAACTCCAATAAGATCAATAAAGGATCAACGACCGAGAATAGCAAAGATACGGTAAACTCCAACAAGATCAATAAATGGTCAACAACCGAGAATACCAACGACATGGTAAACTCCAACAAGATCAATAAAGAGACAGTAGCCGACAATACCGACGACACGGTAAACTCCAATAAGATCAATAGAGAGACAATAACCGACAATACCGACGACACGGTAAACTCCAATAAGATCAATAATGGATCAATAGCCGAGAATACCGGCGATAAGGCAACTCCCAACGGAATCAATAAGAATCAATAACGAACGAGATTACCAATGATAGAGTGAACTCCAAACGAGATTAATAAGGGGTCGATAACAAACGTGTTGACCAACGATACGGTCACTCCAAATGAGATTAATAAAGGGTCAACGGGAACAGATACATGAGAGAATAAAATCATCAACCATATACAAATCATATATACGAGATTTCAAGACAACCCCACTATCGAACAGATCCGATTATACATGGACTATGAACGACCAATCAACAAGACTCAAGATGGACGTCACGATATGCCTGATCCGGGCATGTGTACGTGTACAAGCCAACCACGGGTATTGATCAGGTACACGTCTGGTCTAGTACCTAATCAGCCTCACGAAGTACGTCTCGTGTGCACGGTTCAATATGAGGTCGAAACCAACATATGCTACACGTACCCGCCCCGAAAATCCTACACATGAACGATCAGAACGTATCTGACTCCAGATATGCCACGATGCAATATGACAACAAATCTCAAAGAAACACATATCCAACAAGGATCAGAAGACTTTCCAAGAGGGCAAAAATAACTCGATCATGAAAGACCGACATTACCATAATGTCGTATTCCGTCATATAACAGTCCACAGCATGCTCAATAATGCATATGCTAATAGCACATAAACTCCCAAGGCAGCAACCAAGGGTCACAAAAGCATCTACTCAGGAATACTCCGGACATAGGTGCCATTTAGGTCTTATGCCCTAACACAGTTGTGCAATCACAAAATACCCCAAGGTCGCAACCAAGGGTTACGAAAGTATCCACACAGGAATACCCCAGAACACAAGTGCCATTTAGGTCTTACAGCCTAACACATCGGCCCAACAGATCACAGAGCACATCACAAAACGTAACAAACAATGATGCACACTTACCACATGAAATATCATCACACACATGCAATAATGCAACACGATGATTATCATAATCTAGCAATATTAATTTACCTCAAGCCATAGATGCTAACCTTTCCATGACCAACATCCCTGAACGAAATACACGATTATCCGAATAATCTAAAATGAAGTACAGTCCATTAATGATACAAACCACCACCTCGAGTTCAATGATAACTAACCTTGATATCTAATATCTCACACAATAGTCCAAGTATAATTCACGTCTCCGTTTCCACTAGACATCTTTAAAATCATATACATTATGATTTATCTTAATCCAAGCATAATATACATACTATCATCCCGACAATTCATATTCCATGATACCATTGCTATATGAATCATAAATGAAATTAAAACAAAATCATTTATTAACCATTATGAACTGAGCAAGCATAACTTGACTCGATACTGATACGATGAAGTTGTGACCAATCCCATCGTCTTCATCTACGAACTCCACAGCCCCGACCAAGGTGATTCATGCATCCTCCAATTCCAATAGCATCACAACGGTTAATCATCAACGATCACTGAACGCAACCTAGTGCAATGATCAATTAACAATATGTTCGATAATAATCAACAACCGATATAACCAACAAATAAACTCAACGGTCAACGACATTTCGATCATACGAAACCAAACCATATCAACTCTTAACAATACGAATACAAGCCGAAATTCGATAATCAATAATTCTAACAATGTCTTCAATATTCTAGGTTCTGAATTCAATCTTAATTACGGATTAACACGGCTCATCTTTGTAAATTCATTGGAATAAAATTACCGATTATCATCACAAATAATCATTTCCTTCCCAATTCCATAAAATCACGACATGTATAATTCAAGTGTTCTTCAAGGAAATGAATCAATCTATCATCATGTTTGTAGCCAACAAAACGACATGATTCGATGGGTTTTATCATCTAAACCATCATTTAATTCATAATCCAAGGTATATATCATCATGTTCCTTAACATACGATTCATACAACCTCAAGAATCACAACAACAATGCCGTAACCATCATCATACGAGGAAGACATCAACAACAACATCAAAATTCGAAGTAGAAGAGAGGGATTATCCAACGTACCTCTTGAAGATAAATAATACCATCAAATACTTGAAGAATCATCAATATCTATTCTTATCAAGCTCCAAATCCAAGTCCTTAAGCTCATAATCCACTTAGAAGGACCAAGAATCCATCTCTGGGTGTTGAAGGTCGAAAAACGAAATGAAACTCCAAAGAAAAATGAAATGACGGGCGTCCACTTTTATAAAAGCTCGTTACGTACGTAACATGCCAAAGTTAACGTACGTAACCATCCTTTACGTATGCTATCTACCATTGGTAGCATACGTAACGACAGTCCAGAGGCTCCTGACTCATTTCGTTGACATCCTTACGTACGTAATACATTCTCCATAACGTACGTAATATGTACGTTGACTTGCTACAGTAACACACCTGCTTAACGTACGTAATGATACATCATTAGCATATGTAAGGCTCGAGGTTGACTCGCCTGTACACATCCGCGCCGAAAGCAGCCAACATCGGGCCCACCTGCCGACTGTAATATCCGGATTTATTATTGAGTATTTCATCTGTTGTTGAACCCTGTATTATTCGGAATTGTGATATCGATAATTGGAGTATGATATTTCTTACATTTGTATCTTTGTACATGAGTATAGCAACATGTAAATTTTTCTCATGCAAACTCGTGATAACGCACACTAAGAATGTAGCTTAATGTGCGTTATCGGCTAAAACTAGCGCACGCTACGATCGAAGAATTGCGTGCGTTAGGCAGTCAATTATTGAGCTAGGCGACTAGCACATGCGCCAGCCGGACATGGGTCCGGATAAGATTCCCGTAGGCGAAACTGGATAGTTTTAGATTCAACGCTTATTAGCGTGCGCTAAGGATGGTAGAATAGCGTGCGCTAATCAGCCAATGTGCAGAAACTTTATATAAGGGACAACACCCTCATTTCATTTGGTTTACGTTTCCTTCACTTGTTCTTCGTTCCTTGGAAGTCCAGAGAGCCTTCCCTACTCCTTAAACACATACAAATCCTCCTTACTTGATCATTGAAGATTGGAGGGTGCTTACACTTGATCATTGAAGAAGAAACTCACTTTGAAGTGACACACAAGCAACCGGGGTTGAAGTCTACCTATTGTTTCAGTGTTTTCTTCATCATAAGGTATGTTAATACTATCTCCTACCATGGATTCATGTTATGAAGGATATGAGGATTATGCTATCAATATATTGAGCTCCATTGGTGAATTATCCAAACAACATCATGTTTATAAGTTGGAATGTTTATACTTAAGATATCACCATTGGAAACATCATGACTAGTATCTTACCACGTCGAATGATGAGAGAAATATTCTGAGATTGATTATCCGTATTGATAACGTTACCATGTTGGTCGTAGATGTAATTGATATCACATTTGTTAAACCGACTTAGGAGAGAATCATAGAAGATTTGCATCTTTTCTCTTAAGTTTGAATGGTTAATTCATCTTCATGGTTAAATCAGGATGTAATGATGATATCAGAATCTAGTGCATCGATCTTAAGAACACTAAACTCCGCATAAGAATTGTAATCAAGATGGAATATGGTGTTGTGATAATTATGCGTATTCTTGTATCTCGAAGATGTTTGAATCCGTGAGATCATTTGTAATGAGATGAACGTGATATGCATGGAGATAACATATATTAAACACTGAGGATTTCGTAAGTTTCATCACCGTTAGAACAGTCGACTGCCCAGGGAAGAACTTTCATACGTGTTTAGGGCGCGCTAAGCTTTATAGTTAACGTGCGCTATCGGGCATAAGTTAACGCACACTACGCTTGGAACGTAACGCGCGTTATATCATCAGACGAGTCAATCGACTGATCAGTGAGGTAGTGACCGTGCATGGTTAGCATACGGTAGGCTACATATAATTGCGTACGCTAACGAGTAGCCTTAACGTACGCTACATAGGATATGTAGCGTGCGTTAAACAAGCCAGACAGATTACATTTTATGAACTTGCGACCATAATTTGGATTGTTAGATGTTCGTACGACTTGAGATGAATTCTATATTATTTCTTTTGTTAAGGTTCGAGCTTAGCAACGTGATTGATCGAAGGGGACGACCTTCGATTGTTTTAATATTTGTGGAAGCTTTATTCTTGTCATCAAATCGAGGCAAGTACTTTAATTAGAATTGTTTATATTATGTCAGTAATATTGTGATTGCATTATGTACATGTGTTGTGATTAAATGTCCACCATGCGTTGATCCGATGAGAATCATCATGGGAATCTATAGCTGTGTGTGCTGGATCGTTGGACAGGTAGTTCCACCATGCGTTGGTCCAACGGGATCATCATGGGAATCTATAGCTGTGTTCGCTGGATCGTTGGAATACCATCAGTATGTTGAGACTATTATGATGTGATATGTGTTGTTGTTATTTCTCGTTGGAGAAACTTGTTATGATGATTGTTGATTACATCACTGTTGTATGATTATTGTACTTGTACTAGCATCGTTGTGCTAACCCCTTCGGGGGTGAACATTTGTTTATGTTCAGGATCCAGGAGAGCGGGGAAACAACCACTGGAGCTGCATGACGACGAGGGTGCAGAGTGATGTTTCGGCCGGGTTTATTGTCCGTTGTTGGTTATTTTAATAAGTACTCGAGTACGTCGTAATTTGTGATGTTTGGATTTCAGTGATGTATTAATATTCTTCATTTGGATATTTGTATTCTCGGTATTGAATCAGAATTGTCGTATTTTATTTCAGTGATTTCATGATTTAGTATCTGTTATTGTATTTTCATTTATTCAGCCTTGTAAATTCTTATGTAAAGGATTTACGGCGCTGTAATATTCCTGAATATATCGGGGGTGTTACATAATATGGTATCAGAGCTAAGATTATGGATATCTTGGCCATTGGGTTAAAATAGGGGTCATATATGTCTTTTGAGGTAACCGGCCGCGAATAACATCACTGTACTGCCTGCGTCCTCATGCGAGTGGTGGTTGTAAGTTCCTAAACTCTATCTCGTTCTTTACATGTTGTATCTCTTTATACTCGAATATTAGAATGATATTGTTTCCTGTATATTGAGTATTTATGCTTACAGTATGTTGAGAGATGGACGTGGACGTGGTCGCGGTCGCGGACGCGGGCGAAGGAATGCCGAAAGAGAAGCTTCGCCTTCTAATTAGGCCAGCCACAGCTCAGGCGAGCCACAGAGATCTATTAATAATGAATCAGAACCTGCTGTGCCCGAAATTCTTCGTCAAGTGGTGAACCAGATAACTCAGTTCGCCCAGGTCGTGGACCGAATGCAGGTGACAGTAAGGTTACAACAGGGAGATGGACAACAAGGGATCCCAGACATGGGGAATTGAGGCGACCGATGGCTGCAAGAGGTGGCAAAGATGCAACCACCTAAATTCGATGGCTTTTCTGAGACTCCAACATGGGACCATTGGTTGAAGGAATTGGAGGAAATTTTTGCCGGAATTAACTGCCCAGATGACCAGAGAGCCTCTATTGCTCAGTACTTTCTGATAGGGGAAGCATCCGAGTGGTGGGAAGCCATCCGGCCTGTGGATCATGATGCTGACTGGACAGAATTTAAATTGATGATGGAATCTCAGTACTGCCCTCGTCCTGTAAGGGAAGCCAATGTTCGGGAAATTTTCTCCGCACAGCCGTCAGACGAACCCGTATCCCAGACAATTAAGACGTTTAACCAGCAGCTGACATTTGTTCAACACCTGGTCAGAACAGATGCAGAGATGATGATCCATTTTGATATGAGGATGAAACCAGAAATCCAGAGCTACATGTCCGGTTTTGAATGAAACACTCTTCGTCAATATCAGGATAAAGCATTGGCGTATGAGATCAAATAAACAGCAATGGAAAAGTTTGCAGAATCCAAGAAGCAGAAAGTCTCTGGTAGTTTAACAGGGTACAAGAGTGGTGGACCCCGCAAGGCCCAGTCATCCTTTCACTCTTTCAAGAAACCTCTGCACCCATCTAAGAGCGGAAAGAATTTCGGAGCAGTGTCAGCCACGACAGATACATCTAGGAAGTGCTTTAACTGTGGTCGCCCAGGCCACCTTTGGCGTGATTGTTTGCGTACTACAGTTACATGTTTTGATTGCGGACAGGAAGGGCACCGTGCGATGTTTTGCAAGGATGCCACCAATTTCAATGGAACCCGTACATCACAGCCAGCTCAAAGAGAAGCCAGTATCCAACAGACGCAGCAAAGTGTTCAAATGCCTCAGAATTTTGGCCGTGGACGAGGCAGAGGACAATGGGACCGAAAGGGTACATCGAGTGCCGGATCTGTTCCCCCACGTCTGTACGAGATGAGGAGAACAGACGATCAGGATGCTGCTGTCGCATTAGGTACTGTTCAGATCCTTTCCTAGCTAGTTAGCAATTTATTCGATACAGGAGCTACGCATTCATTTATATCCTTGTATTGTGTGAATCGTTTAAATATTTCTAGTTTTCATAATTGTGAACCTTATGTTGTTGGTTTACCGAGCGGAGAGAGGATTGTTGGAAACTTAGAAACTAGAGATTTCCCTGTATCATTTGGAGGCAGAGAGTGGCGCTCAAATCTAATTGTGATAGAAATAGAAGGAGACGACCTGATACAAGGAGACGATTGGCTTAATCGATATGAAGCTATTGTAAACTACCGAAATAGGAATATTTCACTGATCACTGACAATGGTTCCGAAATACTGTTTGAAGGATGGAAACCAGGAAGCTCAGGAAAGATAATCAAGGCGATGAAAGCTGTCAAATTGTTGAAACAGGGCTGTACGGGATACTGGTGCTATGCAATGAAGAAAGAAGACGAAATTTTGGAACTTTCATCCATTCCTGTTGTGAACGAATTTCCGGATGTATTTCTTGATGAGTTACCTGGACTAACTCTACGACGGGATGTAGAATTCACCATCGAGCTGGAACCCGGAGCTACACCAATTTCTAAGGTGCCGTATCGTATGGAACCTACTGATATGTACGAGTTGAAAAAGCAACTGGAGGAGTTACTGGACAAAGGCTATATCCAGCCAAGCATTTCGCCCTGGGGAGCACCAGTTCTTTTTGTCCGGAAGAAGGATAGATCGCTTCGACTGTGTATTGACTATCGAGAGCTGAACAAGATGACGATTAAGAACAAGTATCCGTTGCCACGGATTGATGATTTGTTTGACCAGTTGCAAGGAGCAACAGTATTTTCTAAAATCGACCTGAGATCAGGATATCATCAGCTGAGGATTAAGGAATCTGATGTTCTGAAATCAGCGTTCGGAACTCGCTATGGACACTATGAGTTTGTAGTGATGTCGTTTGGTCTCACTAATGCACCTGCTATATTTATGCAATTGATGAACCGAGTGTTCGTCGAATATTTGGATATATTTGTGGTTGTGTTCATTGATGACATTTTGGTGTATTCTAAGAGCCCGGAAGAGCATGCACAGCATTTACGGATTGTGTTAGACCTGTTGAGAAATGAACAATTGTACGCCAAACTTTCTAAGTGTGAATTCTGGCTAAAGGAAGTAATGTTCCTCGGCCATGTGGTATCAGCTGAAGGAGTCCAAGTAGATCCTTAGAAGATCGAAGCAGTTATGGATTGTAAGCCTCCAAATAATGTGAAAGAAGTCCGGAGTTTCTTAGGACTTGCTGGATATTATCGTCGATTCGTGGAAGGGTTTTCCAAAATTTCCCGCCCACTTACTCGACTTCTGCAGAATACTCAAAAGTTTGAATGGAATGAAATGTGTCAGAAAAGCTTTGATGAATTGAAGAGGAGATTGGCGACAGCACCGATTTTAACACTCCCACAGGGAACTGGAGGATTCATAGTTTACAGTGATGCTTCGAACCAAGGACTCAGATGCATTTTGATGCAGAATGATAAGGTGATCGCTTATGCATCACGACAGCTGAAACCTTATGAAGTGAATTACCCAACGCATGATTTGGAGCTAGCAACAGTAGTTTTTGCTTTGAAAATCTGGAGACATTACCTGTATGGGACTCACTATCAGATCTTTACAGATCACAAGAGTCTCAAATACATCTTCAGTCAGAAAGAGTTGAACATGCGGCAAAGGAGATGGCTGGAACTTATTAAGGATTATGACTTGGAGATTCTTTATCATCCGGGCAAAGCAAATATAGTGGCCAATGCACTTAGCCGCAAGCCTGTTTCTATCCAGATGCTGGAGACACTGACCTCCCAGCTCAGCATTCAACGAGAGATGATTCGAGAAGGAATTGAAGTATGGTTACAAAGAGTCCAAGGACAAATGTGCGTGATGGAAATAACTTCATCGTTAACCGAGGAAATCAAATCCAAGCAAACAGATGATCCTCTGATGATTCGGTTACGTGATGAAGTGATCAAGGGAAAGGCCACCGGATTCGTAATTCATGACAATGGAGTTTTGAGATTTCAGAACCGACTTTATGTTCCCGATGTCGATGTTCTGAAACAGACGATTATGAAAGAAGCTCACAGCACGCCCTATTCTATCCACCCGGGCACCAGTAAGATGTATAAGGACTTGAAGCAGAACTTTTGGTGGGGCAACATGAAGAAAGATGTAGCGGATTATGTTTCGAAATGCTTGACTTGTCAGCAGGTTAAGATCTAGCATCAACGACCTACCAGAATGCTGTAGCCGCTCCCGATTCCTGAATGGAAGTGCGAGGATATATCGATGAACTTTATCACTAGTATGCCGAGAACCAAGACAGGAATGAACATGATTTGGGTGATAGTTGATCGTCTAACCAAATCGGCTCATTTTCTAGGAATTAAGGACACTTGGGGACCTGAGAGGTTAGCACGATTATTTATTTCAGAGATAGTTCGATTACATGGTACGCCGAAGACCATTATTTCTGACCGAGATGGTCGCTTTGTATCACATTTTTTGGAAAGTAGTTCATAAGGCCTTGGGGACCGAATTGAACTTCAGTACAGCTTATCATCCGCAGACAGACGGACAATCTGAGAGGACTATTCAAACGGTGGAAGACATGCTGAGATCCTGTGCCTTAGATTGGTTAAATGATTGGGAAATTCATCTGCCGTTGATTGAATTCACCTACAACAATAGTTGGCATGCTTCCATTAAGATGGCACCGTTTGAGGCATTATACAGGAGGAGATGCAGATCGCCCCTATGTTGGGACGATTCATCAGACTTGATCGGGACAGAATCGGAGTTATTCGTACAAACACGAGAGAAGATAGCCTTGATTCGTGAAAGGCTGTTGACCGCCCAGAGTCGACAGAAATCTTATGCAGACATACGCCGTCGCCCATTGGAGTTCAGTACTGGAGACCACGTACTTTTAACGGTTTCTCCTACTCAGGGAATCTTTCATTTTGGAAGGAAGGGAAAGCTGAGCCCGAGATATATCGGACCATTCGAGATCCTTGAGAGAGTTGGAGAGTTGGCATACAGATTGGCATTACCTCCGTCATTGAGCCATGTTCGTAACGTGTTTCACGTATCCCAGATATGGAGATATATACCGGATCCTAGTCATGTCATTGATTTCGGTGAGATCGAAGTCGCTCAGGATGGAACGTTTGAAGAAAGACCGGTCAGGATACTCGAGAGTCGAGTTAAGCAGTTGAGGAACAAACCAATCGCTTTGGTCAAGGTTCAGTGGTCACCCCACGGAGTGGAAGATGTGTATTTGAACCTTGTGATACTGTATATGTTGAATTTTGATCTGAGTATTATCTTCCGTATTTCATAATCCTGTGTTGTTGAGCGTATGATTTCATGCATGTTGTTCATACTTGTATTTTTGTGCACTTGTAGCGCACACTAACATCTTAGCATTAGCGCACGCTAATTGAGCTAGCTAGCGCACGCTACGTATGAATTGTAGAGCGCGCTATACGTAGTCAGCTTGATTGAGACATGTTAGTAGGTGAGATCGGACCGTGGATTTTGTTGGGATTATGTCGGGATGAACCTGGATGGCTTTCTGGGAAAGTCGAGTCAACGGTGTTTAGCGCACGCAAATGGTTTGAGGTTAGCGCACACTAAGTCTAGTACAGTGAGGTCAGTGAACTTTCGTTCAGTCATTAGCGCACGCTAAAAATAGTTGTTAGCATACGCTAATCGTTGATTTTAGCACAGGTAAGGCTATTTAGCATATGCTATGCCGAGACCCGTCAGAGTCAGTAGGCTGCAAGCCCGTTAGCGAACGCTAGGGATAGAGACGTAGCGCGCGCTAATAACCCTTTTCTATAAATAAGTCAGCACCCATCTTCATTTTTCAGTTTACACCCCTTCCCACATCCGATTTTTGGGACTTTGAGAGTCACTCCCTCTATCCAAATCCTGCATACCAGTCTCCTATCATCACCATTGTAGACAAAGGAGTTTTGAGGATTGGTGTTCTAGCTCTTGGACGTGGAGTTCATCAAGATATTTCAACCTTTCTTTCCGAATAAGGTATGTTATGGTTTACCAAGATAAAATTTACATTCTCAGCTATATTTTTGAGCCTGCTTCAGAATCCTTAGGCTAGCTAATGAACTTATGAATCCAGCAACATAATTTTGGAGATTGAAACCCAGTTATATCTTGTTTTTCCTTCATTACTAAGAGGGTTGATCTAGCCTAAGTGGATAAAAACCTTAGGATGTAGTATCCTTAATTCGTTGGAATCTTGAGCATGATTTTAGTTCCTATGAATTCCTATGATGTCCCACCGATGATATTCATGTTTGCTAGAGGTATTTGTTTTGACAATATTCTTCATGTTCATGCAGATGATCAATCGGCCATGTCATTGAACTCAACCCGGATCACCGTAGTATCATTTTCCTTGCGTAGTACTTGGGCATGCTTGCTATCTTGAGTCACATTTGTGGTAAAATCATAATAGTTGAACATATGAGAATTTGGAATTGAAGCCCATATTTAAACCCGAAATCTTTAATAACTTGTATATCATAAACATCGGCACTACGCCTCCGAAATGATCATTCAACTCACATGAAGTGTATCATTATTTCCGGTTCAACCTTCATCTAGTACACTAACCGCGAACCGGCCTTTCGTCACTATTTCACGATTCTAATATAAGATATTCGGTGATCATATGTTAGTTTTGAGTAGAATGTTGAGTTCCTTGTTATCTCTTTTGATCAAGGTCCGAACCTTGCATAGTGATCGATCAAGCGACGGCGGCTTGCGGACGTGTGACATTCGTTGGAGTAATTTTGTTCTTGCCATCTTTGAGGCAAGTATCGTATTATGAAATGTTGGTATTTTGAGCATGCATATGGTTTATTCATGTTGTTGAACATGGGATTTATTTCGTTGAATTGTCATGATATTCGTTATCGAGTATTTGTATGTTCATGTTGATGGACATAGCGATTTTGCATATATGTATGCATAAGTTGTGTTTGTGTATGTTGTGCGATCTATGCTGAGGGCGCTGGATCGGATGTCCACCTCGTGTTGGTCCGACGGGATCATCTTGGGATCTATGCTGAGGGCGCTGGATCATTGGATGGGTTTTCGACCTCGTGTTGGTCCGACGGGATCATCTTGGGATCTATGCTGGGGGCGCTGGATCATTGAAATACCCATGTTGTGTTAATGGAATCTTGTGGATTCGCATTGTTGGATTCCGGTAGCGGAAGTCCATTTTGTGTATTTTGTTATGCATTGTTGTTGCATATTTGATTTGTGTATTTCGATACTTGTACTAGCATAGTTTTGCTAACCCCTTCGGGGTGGAAATTTGTATTGATGTTCAGGTAGCCGAGGAGCGGGAAAACAGCCACAGTACCGACATGACGATGAAGGGGCTCAGTGATGTTTATTGTGGTTGTGACTTGTCTTTCTGGTTCATTTTCAGTACTCGAGTACGCGTGTCTTATTAATATTTTGAGATGGTTGTAATAATGGACTCATTTGATCTGTTTGAACCCGTTGTGAATTTTGAACATTAATGGTACTGTTGTATTATTTTTTACATTTCTTCAAATTAGCCTTGTAAATTCTTAAAGGGTTTACGGCGCTGTAATTATTCCGAATATCTCGGGGTGTTACAATACAGGAGGAGATGCAGATCGCCCCTATGTTGGGACAATTCATCAGACTTGATCGGGACAGAACCGGAGTTGATCGTACAAACACGAGAGAAGATAACCTTGATTCGTGAAAGGCTGTTGACCGCCCAGAGTCGACAGAAATCTTATGCAGACGTATGCCGTCGCCCATTGGAGTTCAGTACTGGAGACCACATACTTTTAAAGGTTTCTCCTACTCAGGGAATCTTTCATTTTGGAAGGAAGGGAAAGCTGAGCCCGAGATATATCGGACCATTCGAGATCCTTGAGAGAGTTGGAGAGTTGGCATACAGATTGGCATTACCGCCGTCATTGAGCCATGTTCATAATGTGTTCCACGTATCCCAGTTACAGAGATATATACAGGATCCTAGTCATGTCATTGATTTCGGCGAGATTGAAGTCGCTCAGGATGGGACGTTTAAAGAAAGACCGGTCAGGATACTCGAGAGTCGAGTTAAGCAGTTGAGGAACAAACCAATCGCTTTGGTCAAAGTTCGCCACGGAGTGGAAGAAGCCACTTGGGAAACAGAAGATAGCATGAAGTCAAGATATCCAGTGTTATTTTCGTCTTGAGTTTCGGGACGAAAATCCTTTTTAGTAGGAGAGTATGTAATATCCGGATTTATTATTGAGTATTTCATCTGTTGTTGAACCCTGTATTATTCGGAATTGTGATCTCGATAATTGGAGTATGATATTTCTTACATTTGTATCTTTTTACATGAGTATAGCAACATGTAAATTTTTCTCATGCAAACTCGTGATAACGCACGCTAAGAATGTAGCTTAACGTGTGTTATCGGCTAAAACTAGCGCACGCTACGATCGAAGAATTGCGTGCGTTAGGCAGTCAATTATTGAGCTAGCCGACTAGCACATGCGCCAGCCGGACATGGGTCCGGATAAGATTCTCGTGGGCGAAACTGGACAGTTTTGGAGTCAACACTTATTAGCGTGCGCAAAGGATGGTATAATAGCGTGCGTTAATCAGCTAATGTGCAGAAACTTTATATAAGGGACAGCACCCTCATTTCATTTGGTTTACGTTTCCTTCACTTGTTCTTCGTTCCTTGGAAGACCAGAGAGCCTTCCCTACTCCTTAAACACATAAAAATCCTCATTACTTGATCATTTAAGATTGGAGAGTGCTTACACTTGATCATTGAAGAAGAAACTCACTTTGAAGTGACACACAAGCAACCATGGTTGCAGTCTACCTATTGTTTCAGTGTTTTCTTCATCATAAGGTATGTTAATACTATCTCCTACCTTGGATTCGTGTTATGAAGGATATGAGGATTATGCTATCAAAATATTGAGCTCCATTGGTGAATTATCCAAACAGCATCATGTTTATAAGTTAGAATGTTTATACTTAAGATATCATCATTGGAAACATCATGACTAGTATCTTACCACGTCGAATGATGAGAGAAATATTCTGAGATTGATTATCCGTATTGATAACGTTACCATGTTGGTCGTAGATGTAATTGATATCACTTTTGTTAAACCGACTTAGGAGAGAATCATAGAAGATTTGCATCTTTTCTCTTAAGTTTGAATGGTTAATTCATCTTCATGGTTAAATCAGGATGTAATGATGATATCAGAATCTAGTGCATCGATCTTAAGAACACCAAACTTCGCATAAGAATTGTAATCAAGATGGAATATGGTGTTGTGATAATTATGCGTATTCTTGTATCTCGAAGATGTTTGAATCCGTGAGATCATTTGTAATGAGATGAACGTGATATGCATGGAGATAACATATATTAAACACTGAGGATTTCATAAGTTTCATCACCATTAGAACAGTCGACTGCCCAGGGAAGAACTGTCATACGTGTTTAGCGCGCGCTAAGCTTTATAGTTAACATGCGCTATCAGGCATAAGTTAACGTACACTACGCTTGGAACGTAATGTGCGTTATCATCAGACGAGTAAATTGACTGATCAGTGAGGTACTGACCGTGCATGGTTAGCATACGCTAGGCTACATATAATTGCGTGCGCTAACGAGTAGCCTTAATGTACGCTACATAGTATACGTAGCGTGCGTTAAGCAAGCCAGACAGATTACGTTTTATGAACTTCCAACCATAATTTGGATTGTTAGATGTTCGTACGACTTGAGATGAATTCTATATTATTTCTTTTGTTAAAGTTCGAGCTTAGCAATGTGATTGATCGAAAGAGACGACCTTCGAGTGTTTTGATATTCGTGGAAGCTTTATTCTTGTCATCAAATCGAGGCAAGTACTTTAATTATAATTGTTTATATTATGTCAGTAATATTGTGATTTGTATTATGTACATATGTTGTGATTAAATGTCCACTATGCGTTGATCCGACGAGAATCATCATGGGAATCTATAGCTGTGTGCGCTGGATCGTTGGACAGGTAGTTCCACCATGCGTTGGTCCGACGGGATCATCATGGGAATCTATAGTTTTGTGCGCTGGATCGTTGGAATACCATCAGTATGTTGAGACTGTTATGATGTGATATGTGTTGCTGTTATTTCTCGTTGGAGAAACTTGTTATGATGATTGTTGATTACATCAGTGTTGTATGATTATTGTACTTGTATTAACATCGTTGTGCTAACCCCTTCGGGGGTGAACATTTGTTTATGTTCAGGATCCAGGAGAGCGGGGAAACAACCACTGGAGCTGCATGACGACGAGGGTGTAGAGTGATGTTCCGGCTGGGTTTATTGTCCGTTGTTGGTTATTTTAATAAGTACTCGAGTACGTCGTAATTTGTGATGTTTGGATTTAAGTGATGTATTAATATTCTTCATTTGGATATTTGTATTCTCGGTATTGAATCAGAATTGTCGTATTTTATTTCAGTGATTTCATGATTTAATATCTGTTATTGTATTTTCATTTATTGAGCCTTGTAAATTCTTATGTAAAGGATTTACGGCGCTGTAATATTCCTGAATATATCATGGGTGTTACAAAATATGGTATCAGAGCTAAGATTATGGATATCTTGGCCATTGGGTTAAAATAGGGGTCATATATGTCTTTTGAGGTAACCGGCCGCGAATAACATCACTGTACTGCCTGCGTCTTCATGCGAGCGGTGGTTGTAAATTCCTAAACTCTATCTCGTTCTTTACATGTTGTATCTCTTTATACTCGAACATTAGAACGATATTGTTTCCTGTATATTGAGTATTTATGCTTACAGTATGTTGAGAGGTGGACGTGGACGTGGTCGCGGTTGCAGACGCGGACGAAGGAATGCCGAAAGAGACGCTTCGCCTTCTAATCAGGCCAGCCACAGCTCAGGCGAGCCACAGAGATATATTAATAATGAACCGGAAGCTGTTGTGCCCGAAATTCTTCATCAAGTGGTGAACCAGATGACTCAGTTCGCCCAGGTCGTGGACCGAAGGCAGGTGGCAGTAGGGTTACAACAGGGAGATGGACAACAAGAGATCCCAGACATGGGGAATCGAGGCGACTGATGGCTGCAAGAGGTGGCAAAGATGCAACCACCTAAATTCGACGGCTTTGCTGAGACTCCCACATGGGACCATTGGTTGAAGGAATTGGAGAAAATTTTTGCCGGAATTAACTTCCCAGACGACCGGAGAGCCTCTATTGCTCAGTACTTTCTGTCGACCAAGTACGACAATTGTATAAATACTCATACAGTATATCCGACATAAAAAAAACACATCAAGCATGTAATATCCTAGAATTAAAATAACCTCGATAGACATACTGTCATGACTGTCACAGTTTCCAAAATTATCCACCCATACTGTGTTGGTCCCACTCTGTACAGTACAACTCAGATAAAATAATGCGAAAAACCGTAGCGAAATTCTAGGATATTACATATCTTCCCACTTAAATAAGTTTCATCCTCGAAACTTAAAATCCTGTCATAATCAATATCTCAATGCCGAAATATCTCAAAATCATGTCACCATGCTCAAATAATCATCATCAAAACCAAATAACTGAAAGAATATACTTACAGGACCGTGAAGTCGATATCTCCCGTGATACTAGCATACGACTCCCATATAAAGTCTCAACACAATAACAACACACCGGCATCGCAAATATAGCAATTTGAAAATATTTCAAAATTTTTGGAATCTCTAAAAATCAGTTTGACTCAAAAGTCGGAAAATTATTTTCAAAAGTCACGCTACTACCGTACTGGTAGAGCCACTTAACACACATGTCGGGTTTTACGAAACCCAAGCTCCGATACCATCTTCTATAACACCCCCAAAACCGATCGGGAATATTAAAGCGTCGTGGGCCCCATATTGGAACCCACAAGGCTAAAATAATTTTCGCAAACGTTTAAAAATGCCAAATGGCCAATGACGGTAATGTTTTAAATACTCAAATGTTTAAAAAACGTTGTTCCCAATTACCGTCAGAAAACACCGTTTGAAAACACAAGGCAAAGGCGCCAAAAAGGGCGTTTAGAAAGTAAACACGAGTTGGAAAAATACTGAAAGCCATTATAAAATTTCACACACAGCGGATAGAGACATAATTAAATACATTTGCAGCGGAATTATAAAAACAGAAAGAACTCTTGAATTCCAATAACCACACCATAGCCAGTATCACCGGAAAGCTCATCCCTTCACGACTGCTACTAGCTCGAACTCCGAGTACCTAAAAGATAAAGCCCACGATGGGGTCAGCCATAATACTCAACAATGATAACAATTACATCACAAAAACAATTACATATCAATGTAATTACAAGGTAAAATTTCTTCCAATGTAATCTTACCGACATAACCTTACCAACCCATCGCGATCCATATCAAATCAATCCTTACCATAATCCATATCTCACGTCCTTAAGTGACGAATGAATTCAAAAGTAACCATATGTACTGTATCTGTAACACCCCTAAAACCATATGGGACTATTACACGCCGTAGACACTTTCCACAATGATCTACCAGGCTAAACATCCATAAACAACCAAATACTTGCCCGACCAGGGTCAAACAATAAAATAATACAGACAGTTATGGTCACTTACACGTGAATACACAGACCGATGAGGTCACACAACCCAATCAACAAAACTGACTTAAACGACATTACCCATACAGGGGTCGAAATACAATACAGCAGAAGACTGAAATCAACTCTGACAACACAACAAAAATCAATCAACTCTCGACTCATGATTAGTATCGCAACTCATCATCCTCTTGTGCCAATCCTGTGACTGCTCCCCTGAATCTACATGTACCTGGATGCAAAACAGACATCCACCCCTCGATTACTCGGGGGTTAGTAAAACTCCACTGTTTTACTAGTGCAAGTATCAAATCATACGAAATGTAACAAGCAAGTAATAATCGTGAATCAAATATAATAATCAAGTATCAAAATATCCCCGGGAGGTTTTCACAAGGGAAGATAAGCTATGAAGCATTCGAAAATAAGATTATCATCTTGGGAATTTTTAGAATTTCAAAACCTTTAAGACCTCAAGTCCTGATTCACAAAACCTTTCGAAAGACTTTAGGGCCTTAACCCAAAACTTGTTTCATAACTCAACAGTTTACAATTCGGGAAACATCTACTCAAGCTTAGGACTCGGTCCAACATTCATTTCATAAAACTTTCCTTTCAAAACTTTGATTTGAAAATAAACATGCTTATGACACCGTGATCCACTGTCACGTGTCTCTGTAGGTTCAACAACCCGTACGGACTACACCACACACAATTAAATAAGCATAATCAATTCCGACACCGTGATCCACTATCACGTGTCTCCGTAGGTTCAACAACCCGCACGGAAAGAAACAAACACATCAATCACAACAACCAGTCCTGACCCCGTGAACCTGTGTCACGTGTCACCGTAGGTTCCATCGAACCCGCACGGTTGGACGTACTGTGTCCTGATTCGATGGACCTGTGCCATGAATCATAGTAAGCCTCATCATACCCGCACGATTGGACCTCAGCACCACACACTAAGTTCTGATCCCATGAACCTATGCCATGAATCCTCGTAGGCCCCGTCGAACCCGCACGAGTGAACTTAGCGTTCCAGCACACCACATTCACATTCACATTACATACAACAATGAGCACAGTTAATCAATCACGTTGATCACCACAAAATTGTAATCACACGCACATAACACAATCTCAACACTCTTAACAACTATCATCAATCAACGACACACAACCAACATACCCACGTTCGGTACACAATACATTGCACAACAGCAATCACGTATACCAATATAACACTATTATCACGAAGCCTTCGAATTGCGGAATACACATCCAATTCAAACGGAACATATTTACGAAGGCAAGCAAAATCATCATAACCTAATACGTAATTTCAAGTCGCAAGATACAAGTCGTATAATAAGATACTTGTCTTAATAACCGCTACCGAACGCTCCGAAGAACACGGTTTGACCGGGAATCTCGAACCCCAACGAAGGCAACGAACGGAAGGGTTCCGACCCGAGTTCTTCACAATAATTCGTTCCTAAGTCACAACGATATCAATTCAATCACAATTCGACGAAAACATATGGAACTTCCCAAGTTCTACCCATTGAGGCATTTTATCGGACACTTTGAAGGCATAGTCCAATTCAATCGATTATTCAAAGAAATACTCAAATTCGTTCCACAAAACTTCAAGGGTTATGAATGATTTCGAGTAAATAACCAAGTTCTAACAATAATCTGAACTAAAACGAATCAAATCGGCCAAAACATCGAGAAACCTCAAAATTTCCCAAAACCAAGGGTTTAGGCGTTCTTACCTTCGATCCGGGCGGAAGATGATGTTAAACACGAATCCAACTTCCAAAATATGTTGCTACAAGTTGATTCTACTCAAAACCATCAATCTATGGTGAAAAATAGTGGAAAGAACGAAGAAAAGTGAAAAATGCCGGATGTGACTCGGTTCAGGCCTTTAAATAGCCGACCCTGGCCGACCGCTTACGTACGTAATCGTCCAAGGCCTACGTACGTAATCGGCCACGGCCGAACTCCCTGTACTGATTCTGCCGACCTGTTACGTACGTAACCGGCAGGCTGTTACGTACGTAACAGGCCTTACGGTCGTTACTGCCGGGCTATTACGGCCGTTACTCGGCCAGGTCTGGCCAGCCAGGACTCGGTCGATCCGACGGTCTGAAAAATCCCGAAACTCTAACCTGAACATAAACCGAAAACACGATTACGAAGTACTTGCAAAGATGAATCTGAACACTAAGAGAACACAAGATTCCGACCACCCGAGGGCTCGAAATTCGACAACGGAAGTAATTACCCCAAACTTTGGGAAATTACGAAAATGGCCCAAAGCATCCGAAATACACGATCTAAACACCAAACCAAAGCTTACAACATGAGCAATACCATTAAATAAACTTACGAGAAACTCGAAACAACAGTTTCGGATGAGATTCGCGAGAATCGAACTCAAGTGCGGAAAAGTCATTTACGAACATGGAACTCAACAAAATGATACCGAAACGAACTCAGATGATAAAAAGTGCAGAATTAAATATTCTCAGAATGACGAAACGGTCATAAGTGAGTCGTCGAAACGGACCTCCGCTGAAAAATGAAAATTACCGGAAATCGAAATTGCGGATATTACATTCTACCCTCCTTAAAAGAAGTTCCGTCCCGAAACTTAAATCAAGTAGGGAGAAGCAATATCCCGCCAGGAAAACTCAACGAGATACACAAGAACCGAAAAAATCACGCCCAACGGCGAAACGTTACAAGCAACGCGAAAGAATATACAGCGTGAAAACACGCCCCATGACGACCATAACAACGCCACCAGCAATGGTTCAAAACAATAACGAGCAATTAACGACGCATCACATACCACATCACATGCACACATTTAATCAAAGAAACGTACGCGACAACAAGTCGCACCCGACTAAAACGGCTATGCGATAGAAACAAATAGAGTATCACGATAGAAATCATTCTGATTCTCATCAACAAGAAAATGTCCGACGTTAAAACACCAACAATTCAAGATAACGGAAAACGAGGGTACCGGATATTACATCCTATCACACAAAAAATAAGTTTTGTCCCGAAACTTAAAATAAAACATCAGGGTAGAATACAAACAAAACCAAAAAGTTCACGCAACAAATATCAATCTCTACTCGAATTACAACACAAATACAACACGCAACTATGCTACTGGGCACCACTGAGCTCTCCACGGGTAGGGGCGGGATCTCGGGTCCCGAACATCTCAACGACGGTCTCGCAGTGTACCGCCTGATGTCCCACATGTCCATATTTAAAACAGTTAACTTGCGGCGAGCGACAATTCTTCCTAGTATGGCCCACACGGCTACAATTGAAACATAACTTCACGCCGCTTCTTACTCGTCTCGTGAGTAGCATTCTTAGACTGATCAAACGAACGATAAGTGTTCCCAGAAGGTCAATACAAGGTAATAGGCTCACGAATCTCACTTCTCTGGCCTCTTGAAAAGTTACTCGAGGTCTTTTGCCTCTTACCTCCTGAGCTACCCTCTGACATGGAAACAGCCATCTCGATGGCTAGAGCTCGGTCCTGATAATCTTTCAAGGTGGTAAACATGAGCGGAGCCATACTCTCATGGATATGGGGTTTCATGCGCATATTGAAGTATCGGACCTTGTCCGCTTCACTTGTCACTTGATCACGAACATAAACCAGCTGTCGATTAAAATCAACTATCGCCTGGGATATCGATACATCCTAGGGCGTAGCCAAGTAAACTCAACGATCCTGCGTTCACGAACAGGCAACGGGCAATACTCTGCCTCCATGGCGGTCTTAAACTCAGCCCATGTAGGTGTACGATCTGCAGGCACTATAGCCTGCCACCAGTCTGCAGCTTCTTTGTCAAGCAAGTACTGATCAATGGGTACCCTCTTTTCATCCGGACAAGCTACAACATCAAATGTTCTGTCCAACTGGAAGAGCCAGCTTTCCCAACCTAACGAGTCAGACGAACCCACAAAACGGGGCGGCTGCATCCTCATCACATCTCGTAACCACTTACTAGCCCCGTTATCCCCATCTGGATTCTCATTCCGATGTACGGCCTGATTCATCTGCACTAACTGATCAACCACTTGACGAAGGATGGTGGCGGCGCCAACGTCAACATTAACGCTAGTCGAATGTCCCTGATCTGTACTGAGCTGATTGGTACTCGGTAAGGATAGAGTCGCCCTCTCACGCTCCTGATCACGACCACGACTACGACCACGTCCTCGGCCACGACCTCTCGGCATACTGAACGGACGACCAAACAGAATAACGCAACCAAACAAACGTCACAACGTCAACATAGGACGATAGTAGCAGCACGATAAAGCATCAACTCCAAGTCATCACACAAGTGCACGAACTAACACTGTAATTTAAGAACTTCATTCAAAAATAATTCACACAGTCACATCAACAGAGGTGTTTGGATTTTACCAAGTCAAACACAGTCAAAACCACATACGTACGGTAGGGATCAAACACTAGCAGCAAAAATAAAATATTTCCGGGGTATTATTTAAATGATAAAATTTTAAAATTCTCATGTTTGAAAAATTTGGTGAAATGAAATTTTTTAAAACACTTTTAATACCTCGATCGTTTAATCAAAACCATGTAGCTCAACATTTAGAAAACACTGAAACATCCTCCGTCAAGCACAACAACACTACAAACTTATCACAATCACTTAGCCCCAACACGTGGACATAAGAAGTTCAAAATTCCGAAAACCAAAAATCATTCTGCAAAATAAAAATTTCCCAAAATCCTTTAGTTCCTAACCAAAACGAAGGTAATATTTTACATTGTCCGAAGTACTTCAAAACACATTTTTCAAATACCGTCTGATTGTGTCATTGGAAATACACGGCCTATTTGTCAAACTTTAACAAATTTTAAAAATCCACATAAACCGTGGTTTGACCGCACCACCAAAATATTTTCCAAAAATCGATTTCTACAAAAATTCTCAAACTGTAAAGTCCTACAGAAAATATTCTCAAACTGGACAAAAATTACAACATTCCAAAAACAGTCAAATTTAAAACCACATACTCAAATGGCAACCAGGGTCGCCAATTCAATCAAATTCATCTCGTGGTATCAAGTTTTAACACACAGCAAAATCATTCATCGGAGTTTCTCACAAACTCTACCGTTGATACCTTCACAGAACCCATCAAGGTTTACATCTTTCACACCATACCACCCCACACGGTGGTTCAAAAGTAAAACAACAATACGCCCAGCTATACTCATACTATGTGCCACCAGTATTAAACACAACTACATTACACAATACTGTGTAAATAAAATCATGCACCGCAATTAACTCACTAAGATAAAATCGAGATACACAGGTATTACGCATAAAGGATGAGACTTACATCCACAGGCCACACGGAGGTGACGGTCGCCCACGATACTAATCTCGTCTGACAACATAACCGACACATTGTGACTACGCACAACTCAACTTGTCACCTGACGACTCGAACGACAAGACAACACATTACTCGACAAATCACGACTTGACTCGACCCGACAGCCTAGGTTTCCGCAACCTAAGCTCCGATACCATAAATGTAACACCCCTAAAACCATATGGGAATATTACACGCCGTAGACCTGTAATACCCCGATTTTTTGGATATATTTTTTGTTTATATATTGGATATCGTGGATGGTTAATTATGCTCGAGGATGTTGGGAACGTTTGATAATGTTATTGAATTGAGTATATGTATTGATTTTGCCGTATGCTCGTATTTGGTATGTCGTGATTTTGGACAGGAATTGCTGAAATTGGCTAAGTATGGAATTGTTACGTACGTTAACAATGTGAGCTTACGTACGTAATATTGGCATGGTTACGTACGTTAAGGCTAAGGTATTACGTGCGTGCGAAGGCATCGGACAGACCGAGTCTGGTCGGCGAGTGGGACCACGTGTCGGCAACTTTCGGCGGAGGATGTTGTGGTGAGTCAACGTCGTGTTACGTATGTTATACGGACGTGTTACGACGTAACCGACCATTATCTTGTAGCAAGTCAACCGGTATATTACGACGTTATATGGTATGGGTTACGTACGTAATGGGTACGCGGAATGAGACAGTGAGTTGGTTACGTCGTTATGGATTTTGGATTACGACGTTAAAGTTGTTATGTACGTTAAGAAAGGACACTTACGTACGTAATGAGAGTGCGATTTATATATTGAAGTGTTGCCTTTCATTTCTCTCACGATCCTTTGAGATGTTTCTCTCCAAAACTCGTCCCTCTTCACTTCTAAGAGTGTTCTAAACACTTCTAACATGATTGTGAGCTTGGAATCATGGAATTAGAGCTTGGTTATGGAACTATTGTTGATTCTTGAAGTGATTTCTTGTGTTATCCATATTCTATGAGGTATGTTGGATATTTCTCCTTTTCATTTCGGAATTTTGATGTTATAGTTGATGAATGATTCGTATGAAGATGATTATGATGTTGTTATTGCGATTCTTGAGGATATATGAGGTTTATGTTGAAGGAAGATAATGATATGCTTTGAATACGTTGATTATGATTATGGAATCATAGAGTTCTTGATGTTCTTGAGGCCATATGATGACTATGATGATTTGATAATTCGTTTAACCGATTTAAGATGGTATTCTAAATCATAGTGATGATAGTGGTTGATTTAGATGAGATGAATCTTGATATGAGGTTGGATTCCGGATTGAATATGTTATGATCATTGTTACCAAGTTGGTTCGATTATTGATATGATTATTGTTCTAGGTTGATTAACCAATAGGTATAATCGTTTTGCCGCAGTGAAAGGCCGTAGATTCCGTCCAGTCGGGGCTGAAGAGCTCGTAGACGAGGGCGATGAGTTCGATGTTGGTTTTGTCGTGTTGGTATCCAGGAAAGTGTTTACTTGTTCGATTGTAATGTTTTGATGAGTAATTCCATTTACATTTCATAAGTATTTTATGTTGTATTGCATATTGACGAATGTTCAGTGATGTTCTAAAAGGATTAGAATGCACAGTTGATGATTGTTGAGATACTTGGACAATCATGGGAAGATTGTAGTATTCGGATATTGTTGATGTCATTTTGGATATTCTTGGTCTATGGTATACATTTCGGAAGGAAGTCCGGATAGAGGTATGTTTTGTGGTAATCGTACATAGAAGGTTGTGTACGGGAAGGTATTCGGTATTGAGGTATTATGTGGTATTATCGTGATATTGGGATTTTGATGAGAATCGTTGGATTACCGGAAGTGGTAAGGTTATCGTTGAGGTTATTATTCTCATGATGCATGGCATGTGAATATTTCACTACACCATATATGGGTTTCAGCAACACCTGAAAATCTGTGTTCAAAAGTCCAAAAAGTGTTGCTGAAGGCAAAAAAACAAGCTACGGCTACACTTTGACCAAATTTGAAGGTGTTACAAAAACGGCCGCAACCATAGGGGTCTAAGGTAACACTTTTCTAGTTTTTGGTAACATGTGAAAAAAGTGTAACAACAGATCCCTATGCCAACACATTTTTTGTCTGTGCTTACACTAGATTTTGTGTTGTTGTAGACTTAAGGCCACACTTTTATAAATTTAGTGACACAATTGTATGTGTAGCTGTAAATCTATGCTAACACTCATGAGGTCTAGTGTAACATTAAATTGTGAAACACTTTGACATCTTTACCAACAACTTTAACACTATGACTACACTTATATATGAACAGTTCTAACTTTTGCCAACACACTTTTAATCTTTGCCAACACAATTTTTATATTTTGCCAACATGAAGAATTATAAATTAGAGTCTACGGCTACATTTTTACAGGTTTTTACCAATATTTTTCTTGGTAAAAAGCAACATGTTATATTAGAAAATAGATATTACCATAAAAGAGTCAATACCATTAAAATATTGTCAACCATAACAACATCCAAAATACATGACCGTCAAATATTCAATCCATAATCAAACAACCAAATGCACTTACATAACCCAACATCTAAATACAAGTTACCATCACAATCCATAATACAACAAAACTAATTGAGTCACTTAGCAAAATTTAATCATCTCTGCCCCCCCCTCAAAATGACAGCTCTAGTTGCCTCATGGTCTACGTCGAGTAGAACGTTTTGCGTCTCCGACTTCTTTCATCACACTCTCAGTTGTAGAGTATGTTGTTGTATTTGAGAAGAGACCGCATTATCTCCCTCAGTTGAAGGAAGTTCACAGCCTCCATTGCTATGCTGGCCAGTTTGTGTCCCATTATTACCAATCACCAAACGAATCAACAGTTAACTAGAAAGTACAACAATTAGCAAAAAAACTACAGAGCACATCAGTTATTCTGATACAAAACACAGGTGATACATTGCACAAAAGAGAAGTTTAATTCCCAAAAACACAGGTGATACATTGCACATTAGTCTTTTTGTAAGTAAGATACTGGAGCGCATAGCATGTCCAGGGGCGCAGCTACATAGGGGGGGGCGCCCGACCCCCCCGAATTTTTTTTTGCGATGCAGGGGGTATATAGTTTCCGTGTAGAAATTTTTTGGTATATTCGGTTTCGACCTCCCAAAATTTCGGTATTACCCGAAAAATAGCGTTAGGAAAAAAAAATTTAGATCCCGACACCCCACTGAAAATTTTATAGCTTCGCCACTGAGCATGTCAACACTATATGTTGATGACTCATTGAATCCTTTGAAAAGAGGTCGTCCGAAATGGTAAGAGCTACCTTGACCTGCTAATAATTTTAAATTATAACAAATGCATGGGATTCGTATGGATAGCTCATGTGGGGGAAACAGAAAAAGAATGATGGACCAGCAAATAACCTTATCGTCAAGAAGAACTCTGTAACAAGCAACTGCCAAAAACTTAGCTACCCATTCTTTAAGATTTAACAGATATGAATCACGAATCCTGAAAGAAATCTACTGCACTGCTTCCAGAGCACCATTTTGAAGGATAGCTTGCATACAATTGGGTCAAGCATAAGATATACGCGTCAATGCCATCAGACCCTAAATATTTAGATAAAATCGCTGATTACAGCTGCTTATAAATACCAATATGTGGAAAATAACTAATTTAGTGAAGATTACCGCAACATTTAAGTCGGTTAGGGGATTGGACAAAAGCTTAACAAGGTTCCAAATTGAGTCCAATGACCACTTATGAAAACGCGTATGTGGGAGTGCACGCGAGAGGATGCGAACAGCCAGACTCTATTATGGGAATGTAGACCTATTAATAAGACATGTACTTGAAAAATTTAAGAATCCTAATAACATTCAGGATGTGCACAATGCACCAACACAACATACCTAGAAGTCGATATCGAGCTCTTCCGTGTCTTTGCTCTCGTCAATTTTCTTAAGGATTTCAAGAAGCTGCAGAACAGCATCACAACTTAGAGAATCAGCTAACCCTACATCTGTTTGGCGCAATTTCCTCACTATACAAGATTTCAATTGTGCTCCCAAAACAGAACAAAAACCAAAACGAAAACCAACATAGCAACGTTCTTTTACCTCCATCAGGTAAATCACGTAACGACAAGGTTGCCTCATATAACTTCACAGGGTCTCTGCACTGGGGGTCAGCTAACTCCATGAGATCGCTAAAATAGATATGAAAGAATGGTTTTTGGAACTGAGCATCAACAAATATGTAAAACAGCCTTTAAAACAATAATTTTAAACTCGAAAAACTACAATATAATTTCAGGAAATTTCCCTTCAGAAAACTATTACACTGTGTTCCCTCAGTTGAAGGAAGTTCACAGCCTCCTTGCTATCTTTGGCAGTTTGTGTCCCATTATTACCAATCACCAAACGAATCAACAGTTAACTAGAAAGTACAACAATTAGCAAAAAAACTACAGAGCACATCAGTTATTCTGATACAAAACACGGGTGATACATTGCACAAAAGAGAAGTTTAATTCCCAAAAATAATTAGTGATACAGCATAAATTAATATTATGTCAATAGTTTGTCTAAAAATCAAAGCAGGTGAAATATTAGTTTTCACCCATCAAAATACGAATCCTTTGAGATGCAAGTATTCAGAATATAATCTAACTGGGCGTTTCACGTTTGAAACTAAAAAAGCAAGTTTACAGTAATGTATGTGGATATCTTAAATGACAACAAATATTTAATTGTAAAGTGCAATACTAACGGCATGAATGATGCAAGAAGGGTGCATGATATTTCCAGTTTCATCACATAACACATACTTAGGGATAATTACCAGAACTGGCCCTTAAGTTCAGCAATTACAAATATAAAATCCGATTATGTTTTAAAATGACAAGAACCCTTCAAGAATTGTATTTGTTTTACAAATTAACCCCACTCACTAAGTGCAGCTTGTAAAATGGATATATATGCTGTAATGTATTTGTAATTTTTGAGAAATCAGAGGTGCTTTTCCTTTGTAAATCGCGCTAAATCTCAAATGCCGTAATAATTGTGACCATCTCCACTTACACCAGCTAAGGCTACATGGTAATACAATAGCAATAGTCCTACGGCTATTTTGAGAAAATTTTCAATGAAGTTAGAGTTTCGGAGTGTTGAAGATCCGACACGGGTACGCTAAGTGAAATGAGGATTTCGAGTGACATAGGTTTCAACAATACGCATCATAATCCAGCAAAATTCAGACATATAAAACTAAGTAAATTAAGCCATTTGAACATTTCATTTGAAAATTATAATATCTTTAGGAGGATACATAATTATTAGGGTCTACAAATGGAAATGAAGAAATCTTCACTTGGTTGAACTTAAATTGAAGTATATTAACAACAGAATGAAGCACAAATATAATAAAATCCAATCTATCAAATTCTTGGATCATGGCGCACCTCATGCTCGTGTATTAAAACAAGTAAAATCTTGAACAAAACACATAAAAACAATGTAAAAAAACCAATCACCAAATCGCATTATCACCTTTTACCGAACTTTCTATCCTCATATCCTTTTTGCTGATGTTCGAGTATTAAGAAGAAATATTATTGAGGTAAAAATATCTGCATGTTGGATATTCTTAATGCCTCAGCATATGAATGAATGGTTATGCAGATAATAATTTGATATGAGAACTCTTTCTTTTGAAGTATCATTCGACTCATGCACATTTTATGGTAATATGCATCTTTATGCCAGATTCTTGGGTCAGATATACCGTTGAATGTTGCTTCTATTCCACAATATGCCAATGTTAGCAATGTTGAGGAAACCAAGGAATCTTTTGACAGTAACCAAAATCTCTTGGCGCGTGCAGGCTATCAATATTGTGAACTGAAACAGTATGATGGCAAAAATATACATAGTTTGCCTGGGAATTCTGAAGTTGTGGATTTCCTACTGGATGAGCCATTTTTGGATTATTTTGATAACCTTCAAGATGGCGATGGAGGACTTGTCAAAGCTAATGTGTTCTCAAGTCCAACTGAAAATGATACCACTGTCGTTGATATGCTTGAGGAATACCTTGCATTCTTTGATGCCAATGATGATACCTCTCTGTACTTTGATCCTGCTATGATGTTGGGAAGTGAGGATCTCATCTCAGATCAAGCATATTTCCCGCAGAGGGTAGATAACACACTACCAAAATAAAACACATATTGCGGAAAAATAAGCCCAAGTCACATAACGAACATAGAAATTAATTTCCAGATCATGCCATCATTCCTTGGTAAATCGAGTTTTCTCATCATTATACCAACATGTAAAGGGTGTGGTTCCTGAACAAAACTCTGAATTTTCATACTCTCACATTAATATGAAATTATGATAGCCAAGTAGCAACGATGTATAGGAAGAAAACCCGACTCTATTGATAAAAATGGACTAATAGTGAATCAGTACATTTCAAAAAGCATTTTCTGATTCGAAATCAAATACTACAAGTCCTTCATGTAATTAATATCTAGAGACAGCAGCATCCTATATTTAACGAACAATCTCATGATAATCTTAGACTTAAATATATAAATAACCAAAAAAATAGTTTGAAAACTCAAGATGCATAACATTCAGTGAGTTCTATTCAGGAAATTACCTCTCCAATTTCCACACAGAGTCCTGTAAGAGATTCACTCGCAGCAATACAAAATAACACGAAACAATACTAATAAAATGTCACAAAGGGAATTTATAATAAACAATTAACAAAGCAGTTCAGCAGTTTAAATTATAGTATAGCTTACCACCCTTGTGCATAGATTGAATGTTTAATTCCTGAAATGTATATAGTTTATCCATTGCATCAACAAAATTTTCTCTATACAAGAAGAAAAACACTTCAGAATGGATAATTTCAAGTATCTCAACCTCAAATACCATAAAGTTGGATTAGTAGATGAAACCTTTCAGATAAGAGCTTCGACATAGCAAGCAAGACCAGGCCTTTTGAAATGTCATCAGTTTGATTCGACTCACACTGTTCCAGTATCAATAAGTCTGGGCAGATCTAGGAGCAAGTAAGAGGGAAGGATCGCCAGACCTGGTTATGTATGAGGGTCTTTTGACGGAGAAGAGAAGCAGATGTCAGATTTGGCTCAGATTTGTTAGATTTCAAGCTATAAGGCCGTCAATTCGGGTGAGGTAGGCGGAGATGAAGGCCAGAGTTGCAGTTAATAAGTGGTAGGTCGGTGTCAGAGAAGATCAGAGGTTGCCGCCGGAGAAGATGAAGTGAGATCGCCGATGGAGAAGACGAACTCAAGTCGCCAGAGAGAGAGAGAGAGAGAGAGAGAGAGAGAGAGAGAGAGAGAAAGAGAGAGTGCGCTCGTGTAGAGAGAGTGGGAAATGGGAAATGGGAGAGGGAACATATTTTGGGTTTCATTAGATGGAGGGGTAGTTTTAGTATTTACAAATTATATTTGACTTGGTCCGGGCTAAAAAGGCTCGGATTTAAACGGGCTCTGAAATATCAGCTCAATTGTAAGATACGAGAATCAAAATCATGATTCGGACGATTCATAAGCATTCCAATTTAACCTTGTTTTTTACAATTATTTTTCCGCTGCTGGATTTTACGGTTGTATTGGACATTTGAAATCTTTTTAAATTCCGCAACATATTTTAAAAAATATATATTTCGTAACGACTTGAAATTTCTACAAGTTTTTTTAAAAAAAATATATTCATAAAATACCTTAGAAAAATCGGGTCGTTTTGAGAATAATTTATTTGGACCTCCTCAAATATTTTAGCAAGTCCGTCTATTTCCTTTAGTGTTTGTTACACTTTTTTTAAATAGCAACGGCTACACCAAATTTTGTGTTAGGGTAGATATTCAATTTAGTCTATGGTAACACTAATTTATATCAATAATAACGTTAGAAAAATGTGTAGCCTTAAATCAATTTTGACCAATTTTAAGGCATCAAAGGCTACACTTTTGCTTGTAACATCAAAAAAAATGTTGTTGAAGGCCATATATGGTGTAGTGTTTATGTTTATGTACTTGCGGTTATTTGTCGGGCATTATTGCTGACCCCGTTGTGGGACTTGTTTTTCAGGTATTGAGAACTTTTATGGTAGCGGTCGTGAAGCGAGGATTCCGGACGATACTGGCTATGGCATATTGTTGGGGAATCGTGTATTTTGTTTGTGTATATTATTATTGATGTATATGTATCTTGGACTGTATTTTTATCCGCTGTGTGAGTTCTTTCAAATGGCTTCCGGCTTTATGCCAACTGAGTTTGATTTCAAAAACCGATTCCCTTAACCGAGTTTTTGGCCTTGATTATCTTGACGGTAGTTGGTGTTTTCAAATAATTTTGTGAGTTTTGGAAAATACTACCGTCATCGGCCTTTTTGGGCATTTTTGTAATTGGTTTTTTGCCTGGTGGGTTCCGGCGCGGGGCCCACGGCGTGTAATATTCCCGGTTGGATCTGGGGGTGTTACAAATATGGTATCGGAGACCAAGGTTTTGTGATAACTGGGCATGTGTGTTATGTGGCTCTACCAGTGTGGTAGTTGCGTGATTTTTGTGTATCTGGATTTCTGGCTATTTTGGACTGTCTTGTTTTGGTTCTGTGTGATTTTCTGAGTACTGTCGTGGTGATGTGTGGGTTTGGGGATTGTTGGTGTTTCCGATACCGACGAGGCAGGGAGTGAACGCCGGTGCCGTGGTCATGTGCAATGTGCGGCTCTAATCGGGAAGTGAACGCCGGTGCGAGGCACGTGCAATGTGCGGCTTTCGATGTGGAGTGGAACGCCGGTGATACGTGCATGTGACAAGGAGCGGCTCATGCGCTTTAGGTGAGGAGACACAGCGTCACAGATCCCACAAAACTCGACAGTGCTCTAAACTTGTTGTGTTTTTGGCGGAGACCAATCGTTTTCAAATTGTGATTATTCCTGTTTTGGCATTCTTGTTGTGTCGAGATTTTTGAAATGGTGTCATATGCTAGTATCACGGGAGATCTTCGTCTTCACTTACCTGTAAGTATGTTGTTCGGATTATTCGATAATTCTTGGTTATCTTGGTGATTTTGGATCTTCCGTTGAAATGTTGTTTGTGCGAGTGATTGCAAGTTTCGAGGACGAAACTTATTTTAAGGGGGGTAGAGTGTAATACCCCGATTTTTCGGATATATTTTTCGTTTATATATTGGATATCGTGGATGGTTAATTATGCTCGAGGATGTTGGGAACGTTTGATAATGTTATTGAATTGAGTATATGTATTGATTTTGCCGTATGCTCGTATTTGGTATGTCCTGATTTTGGACAGGAATTGCTGAAATTGGCTAAGTATGGAATTGTTACGTACGTTAACAATGTGAGCTTACGTACGTAATATTGGCATGGTTACGTACGTTAAGGCTAAGGTATTACGTACGTAACGAAGGCATCGGACAGGACCGAGTCCTGGTCGGCAGGTGGGACCCTGTGTCGGCAACTTTCGGCGGAGGATGTTGACAGGTGAGTCAACGTACGTGTTACGTATGTTATACAGGACGTGTTACGTACGTAACACGACCATTGTACTGTAGCAAGTCAACTGGTATATTACGTACGTTATATGGTATGGGTTACGTACGTAATGGACGCCGCGGAATGAGACGGTGAGTTGGTTACGTGCGTTATGGATTTTGGATTACGACGTTAAAGTTGTTACGACGTTAAGAAAGGACACTTACGTACGTAATGAGAGTGATTTATATATTGAAGTGTTTCCTTTCATTTCTCTCACGATCCTTTGAGATGTTTCTCCAAAACTCGTCCCTCTTCACTTCTAAGAGTGTTCTAAACACTTCTAACATGATTGTGAGCTTGGAATCATGGAATTAGAGCTTGGTTATGGAACTATTGTTGATTCTTGAAGTGATTTCTTGTGTTGTCCATCTTCTATGTGGTATGTTGGATATTTCTCCTTTTCATTTGAATTTTGATGTTATAGTTGATGAATGATTCGTATGAAGATGATTATGATGTTGTTATTGCGATTCTTGAGGATATATGAGGTTTATGTTGAAGGAAGATAATGATATGCTTTGAATATGTTGATTATGATTATGGAATCATAGAGTTCTTGATGTTCTTGAGGCCATATGATGACTATGATGATTTGATAATTCGTTTAACCGATTTAAGATGGTATTCTAAATCATAGTGATGATAGTGGTTGATTTAGATGAGATGAATCTTGATATGAGGTTGGATTAGGATTGAATATGTTATGATCATTGTTACCAAGTTGGTTCGATTATTGATATGATTATTGTTCTAGGTTGATTAACCAATAGGTATAATCGTTTTGCCGCGGTGAAAGGCCGTAGATTCCGTCGATCGAAATTTGAAGAGCTCGTAGACGAGGGCGATGAGTTCGATGTTGGTTTTGTCGTGTTGGTATCCAGGCAAGTGTTTACTTGTTCGGTTGTAATGTTTTGATGAGTAATTCCATTTACATTTCATAAGTATTTTATGTTGTATTGCATATTAACGAATGTTCAGTGATGTTCTAAAAGGATTAGAATGCACAGTTGATGATTGTTGAGATACTTGGACAATCTTGGGAAGATTGTAGTATTCGGATATTGTTGATGTCATTTTGGATATTCTTGGTCTATGGTATACATTTCGGAAGGAAGTCCGGATAGAGGTATGTTTTGTGGTAATCGTACATAGAAGGTTGTGTACGGGAAGGTATTCGGTATTGAGGTATTATGTGGTATTATCGTGATATTGGGATTTTGATGAGAATCGTTGGATTACCGGAAGTGGTAAGGTTATCGTTGAGGTTATTATTCTCATGATGCATGGCATGTGAATATTTATGTTTATGTACTTGCGGTTATTTGTCGGGCATTATTGCTGACCCCGTTGTGGGACTTGTTTTTCAGGTATTGAGAACTTTTATGGTAGCGGTCGTGAAACGAGGACTCCGGACGATACTGGCTAGGCATATTGTTGGGGAATCGTGTATTTTGTTTGTGTATATTATTATTGATGTATATGTATCTTGGACTGTATTTTTATCCGCTGTGTGAGTTCTTTCAAATGGCTTCCGGCTTTATGCCAACTGAGTTTGATTTCAAAAACCGATTCCCTTAACCGAGTTTTTGGCCTTGATTATCTTGACGGTAGTTGGTGTTTTCAAATGATTTTGTGAGTTTTGGAAAATACTACCGTCATCGGCCTTTTTGGGCATTTTTGTAATTGGTTTTTTGCCTGGTGGGTTCCGGCGCGGGGCCCACGGCGTGTAATATTCCCGGTTGGATCTGGGGGTGTTACAAGACCCTTTCCACAAGGATCTACCAGGCTAAACATCCATAAACAACCAAATACTTGCCCGACCAGGGTCAAACAATAAAATAATACAGACCGTTATGGTCACTTACACGTGAATACACAGACCGATGAGGTCACACAACCCAATCAACAAAACTGACTTAAATGACATTACCCACACAGGGGTCGAAATACAATACAGCGGAAGACTGAAATTAACTCTGACAAAACAACAAAAATAAAAAAAAAGCTCGACTCATGATTAGTATCGCAACTCATCATCCTATTGTGCCAATCCTGTGACTGCTCCCCTGAATCTGCATGTACCTGGACGCAAAACAGGCATCCACCCCCTGATTACTCGGGGGTTAGTAAAACTCCACTGTAGTGCAAGTATCAAATCATACGAAATGTAACAAGCAAGTAATAATCGTGAATCAAATATAATAATCAAGTATCAAAATATCTCCGAGAGGTTTTCACAAGGGAAGATAAGCTATGAAGCATTCGAAAATAAGATTATCATCTCGGGAATTTTTAGAATTTCAAAATCTTTAAGACCTCAAGTGTAATACCCGTAATTTCGATTTCCGGTAATTTCTTTTTTTCAGCGGAAGTCCGTTTTGACGACTAGCTCATGACCGTTTCGTCATTTTGAGAATGATTAATTCTACACTTTTTGTCATCCGAGTTCGTTTCGGTGTTGTTTTGTTGAGTTCCGTGCTTTTTAGCGACTTTTCCGCACTTGAGTTCGATTCTTGCGAATCTCGTTCAAAACTACTGTTTCCAGTTTCCTGTAAGTCCGTTTAACTTTTTTAGACGTGTTGTGAACTTCGGTTTGGTTATTCGATCACGTATCGTGATTTCCGGGCGTTTTGGGCCATTTTGTAATTTCTTGAAAGTTACGGGTATCCGTATCTGTAATTGCTGTCTCGACCCGTTTCATGCCATTTTGTATGATTAATTATTGCATTATGTTTTCATTTCGAGTCGTTGATGTCGTCCGCGAACTTTTCGTCGTGTTCGTTCCGTGCGTTTTCGGAAATCGAGGCGTCGGGTCGTGGCGGTGGCGGTGGCCGGACCGGTGCGGCCTTCGGAAGTCTTGGGCCGGCCGGCGAGCACGGCGAGGACCGCGTAGCACACGCCACGGCCGGGGCAGCTGCGCTAGCTTCAGCGATGTAGCGCACGCTGCCGAGTCGGCCAGACGCTATCGGGCACGGGCGAGAGGATTACGAGGTTACGGACTCGGGTAGGATCGGCGGAGTAGCGCACGCCATCGCTTGGTCGTGGCGCACGCTAACCGGCAGGGGTAGCGTATCTTTGTCGGCCAACTAGCGTGCGTTACGGGATGAGTTTGTTAGTCCGGAGGCTCTTTGGGCCAGTCGGCTAGCGCGCGAGCTTCCGTGTAGCGCACGCTAGCGGGAGTCGGGCGGACAAGTCATGGTCGGCAGAATTGGTCGGTGGTGCCGGGTCATGCGGGCCATGGCCGAGAGTGCTGGGCCGATACTGGCCGATAGCGCACGCTAGTCTGGGAAGGCTAGCGCACGCTAGTTCCGGCCCAGTATATATATGACATACCAGCCACTTTTTCATTCATTTTTCATTTCCTTTCTCTTCGGTCCGCGGCTGGAGCTTTGGAGGAGATGAAGCCATGTTGTTAAACAACAAATCCATGAAGTTTCTGAGTTTATATCACCGATCAATCATCCTATAACATCCTTCGATCCAGCGAATCAAGGTTAGATTTTTAGAACCTTACTTTTGGGTAGATTTGGGGGTATTCGCGTTTTTGTCCGATTCGTTCCGTTTTGTTGATTAATTCATGATGAATATGATTAATCTTGTTGGTATTCTTAGTTTCCCTACGGATTCATGGTATATTTCGTGGTTTTTATGGAATCGAGAGGGTTTGGTTGTGGTCCGCCCTCGTTGTTGTTTATATACGAATATACATGAATCGTAGGCGGGTTTTCGGGTGTATTCCAATTCCGTATTCATTTAGAAATGGTTGTGATTGTATTCTTCGAATCGTTAGGTTCGGTTTCGTTGGTTCCTAGCGTTCTTCGGTGACTTTCCTTTCCGTTCGTTTCGTCGTCAATAATTCAAGGCAAGTATTTTTGGAAACCTTTATGCTTAACGTGGAATGGTAATGTATTTTGTGTGTGATTTGCTCACCTCGTGTTGGTCCGACAGGATCAAGGAGGGAATCCAAAGGGTTGAGTCCTGGATTCATGAGTTTGTATAGCTAGCCAGTTCGGGAGGGTCCTTAGAGGCCTCGGGCGGGATCAATGATATTACTCTATTCCCAAGGCGATGCATGTGCGTGTTTTGTTTTTATAATGTGGCCAGCTCGGGAGGGTCCTTAGAGGCCTCGGGCGGGATCTATGATATTACTCTGTTCCCAAGGCAAATTGTTTGACTGTTTGTTTCCGGAAAAGACATGTCTGGTTTTGGCTTTTGAAATTGATATTGGTGCATGTACTATGAAATGTGTAAGCGATTGGTTTGCCTTGAATACTTGTACTAGCGTAATTGCTAACCCCTTTGGGGACCTGTTGTCGGGGAAATTCTTGTTATGGATTTCAGGTTATGTTCAGCCAGACGAGCAGGCTACTGGATGGTACGAGGATGTCGGCCAAGGTTGTTGACATGTGCAATTGAGTCTTGTTATTTCCTACTGTCTCTTTTGATGTGGATGTTTTCCAAATTGTAAACTTATAGATTGTACTCGCGAGTACTTAGGCTTTTCCTTTCGGATTGTGATTGGTATTCGTTGGAGTTACTGTATTTTTCGGTTGATGTTTATTATGCCGGTTGTACCGGACGTGTTGTTTTATGTTCTTGTTGTTAACAATTGTTTCCTTGCTAACCGAGGCGGTTAGTCGAGTGGTGTTTTCTTGTGTTAGCCTGGTGGGTCCCATGTAGGGGTCCACGGCGCTGTAATACACCTCGAATATCTTGGGGGTGTTACAGAAAATGGTATCAGAGCTCTAGGTTTATGGATACCTAGGCTTGTCGGTTATTTGGGTCTAGCTATGTTTTGTTTTGCACATTGTCACACCGCTGCCAGCATCTCAGTACATCCAGTGCTCGTAAGTTTTCCTTACTCGATCCTCTTGTTTTCTCGTATTGAATTTCCACTTCTTGAACTGTGATTGCCTCTCTCGTACTTATCGTCGAGTTGTTTTTCTATCCATTCGGTTCGTGTACTTTTGATTCTAGTATTGCGCAGTCCTTTATCTCTCTGGAGTATGTGCGCCGTTCTGGGCTTGACCGTTTGTCGTCTTGCGAGCCTTCCATCACTAAACTTCCTAGCATTGGTGGGATCGTTGGTGATCGAAAGATCCGAGATTTGCTCCGTGGTATACTGTGAGAGGGCTTGACCCTCTAGTCTTTTGTTGTATGATGGAATATGTGTTTGGTAATTGTGATATACTAAATGTATGTTGAGCCGAACGTACTGATGGTTGGGACACCGAAGGGTGCAGTATGATGTAGAAGTTTTGAACATTGAAATGTTCTGAGAAAGGTATTGATGGCAGAGTTTGTTGAGAAACTCACATAGCTAGTTTCGACATATGTCCAAATCGGTGATCTTTGGTTACGCTGTTAAACTTGGAGAGATAGTTTGACATATGCTTGGAATTAGTATTTCCGAGTTGCGCTTGTTGAACTGGTGATTTTTGAATGCCGTATATGCATGTGTTCGGAAATCGTTAGTACTTGGCAAATTATTGTTATTTACAACCAATGTGTTTCTATTAATAATAATACATGCGGCGTGCATGCTTGAAATTTTCTTAGACTTGATCGTATTGTGGGTTTTTGAAAAGTGACATGAATTTGGGCGAGCCAGCCTTGTATTTTCAAATAAAACCTTGTGTCGGTATTTAAAGGTCGTGTATAAAAGTGTTTAGGACATTTTATAAAATGCTACCGCTGTTAAACCCTTGTCGTGTTTGAAAGGGTCTTGAAAACGATTTTTTTAAACTTATCGGTTTTATTTTCGAATAACTAGAGTATATGATTTTAAAATCAGATTGGCTTGGGAAACCTAGGCTGTCGAGTCAAATTGTGTTTGTTGAGTTTTGTCTCGTCGGATTTTGTCTGACTTAGTTGCATCGCGACGCGTCGTTTGAGATCATTGGTCGTGATTAGTATCGAGGGGCGGTCGTCACTTATGTGCGACCTAAGGATGTAAAACTCCCTTCTTTGTGTCGTGCCTCGTGTGACACGAGTTATTTGTTTGATTAGTTGTTAAATGATGGAATCCTTCTGTGGATTTTGATTTCACGATATGTGTTTATTCGACTCTCGTATTTGGTTTATACGAGGAGTGTCGTCGCTGCTGATGTATTTTCGTACCGCATTTTATCCGCTGCGTGAGTTCTTTCAAACGGCTTTCAGTATTTTGCAAACTGAGTTTTATTTCGTAAAACCGATTCCCTAAATCAAGTTTTGGCATTTTGGCCTTGAACATTTTATGACGGTTTGACAAATGAGTTTGTGAGTTTTGGAAAATATTACCGTCATCGGTCTTTTTGGCATTTTTGAAATGACATGGGAAATTGTGCTTAGCCTGGTAAACCCGTGTGAGAAAGGTTTACGGAATGTAATTTTTTTGATATGTTCTGTTGTTGTCTCTGTGGGTCGTTAGCGCACGCTACGCTTTGCAGCTAGCGCGCGCGAGAGTGCGTTGGTAGCACGCTAAGGAGAGGATAGCGCACGCTACCTGGTAGTTCGGGCGATCCAGAGCTACCGGGTGAGTGCAAGTTCTCGTTAGCGCACGCTAACACTTGGGGTTAGCGCACGCTAACAGTGTATTTTTGGTCAGGAGTTTTGTTTGGTGCCGTGATAGCGCACGCTAACCTTAATGATTAGCGCACGCTAATTGTGTCTAGTATAAATACTGGACACCAGTCTAGAAGTTGCATTTTTCTTCATTTCTTCTTCTTCCTCCATGAGTTTGAGACGTAGCGACCAGGGTTCGCTTCTGGGCTGATTTTTCTTCCATCCAAAGGTGTTTTGGAGTATCCTAGATGATTTTTAACATCATCTAATCCATTGTTCTTCGCCGAATCTAGGTATTTTCTTGAATCCCTAGAGTTGACTTTTTGGAGTTTTGTTCTTGATATCGTTTTCCATCCAGTTTTGATAAACCGATTGTTGTTTTAACGATGTTGTTAAACATATCCTAAGGATTGTATATCACTGTCGTGATTTTGTACGATTTGATGCGTGTGATATGATGTGTTTAAGTGAATGTTGATACGTGCGAATTTTGGGCATTTTGGCCTATTGTACTTCTGAAAAACCTTGGGTATCTTAGAAAATAAATCTCGAGATGTACTTTTAAAATGAATTATTTTCTCACAGTGTTCTCAAGATGCCTACTAGCGCCACGCTATGTTTCAAAATTATTCTACTTTGAAGATCAAAATATTTTGAGATATTTCTAATGATTTAGAAACGCATTCGCTTAGACCCGAAGGTCGAATATTGCTGAAAAGTTTTAATTTAAAGAAAGGTGTCTTCATTTTTTTTATCAAACGCAAGATGATTTTTTTTAAAAAGTCTCGATGACGATGTTTGTACTACTTTTTGATATATGATACTCAAGATCAACTGGTGCTTGCAAATTATTTTCAAAAGGTGGTTTTCGTTTTCAAAACCTATCATTCCTATTTGCGGTCCGGGAATATATGTGTAATGTTCGTACTCTCGTTAGGGTGTTAACCCCCGAGTTGTGGTTGAATCGGTGGTGTGAGCGTTGAGTCGTTCGCCACACAGTTGTCGTGGTAGCCTCTGTGAGGGGTGTGATGTTGGTATTGGATGTTGTCACCTCGTAGCGGTTTATGCGTTATCGCATATATGCGAGCTGTTAGAGCTCGGTAGACCTGGCAAACGGGCGGGCCTTTTTTGGGCTGGACCAAAAAGGCCCGTTTTTTCCTGGGCCAAAATTATTAGGCTCGTGGCCCGCCACGGGCGGGCTCGGCCCGGCCCGCGGGCCTCGACTTTTTTTTTTTGAAATATTAATTCTGAAATAAATATACAAATATTTTTCGATCCTTAATTATTATATTATTCACTATACTATCACAATCAGATAAATAAATATACAATTATTTTTATTTGATAATTACATTATTTACTACACTACCATAATCAAAAGACAAATATACAAATATTTTTATTTGATCATCATATCATTTATCACTACTAATTTCTTATAAAATCATAAAGTAATATTATTATTGATATGAGATACTACAAATAATCACAAAGTTCCAAAAAAAAATAAAATTACATCAATAATTGACATATAGATGTATTATAATCTAACAAATAAGGAAAAAAAATTAAATATTATAATTACACATAACATAAATTAAAAAAAAAAAAATTAGGCGGGGCGGGCCGCATGGCCGGCCTCTGGGCGGGCCAAATCTGGGCCGGGCCAAAAGGCCGGGTTTTTGGGCTAATAATATGCGCCAATGCCCGCCTAAAACGGCAGTGGCCGCTTGGCCGCGGGCCTGGGCCTATTTTGCCTGGTCTAGAGCTCGGGTTGGTATGATTGTGTGCATCGGTGATTGTTCCGCGTTGTGTCGATTGCTTGTTGTATTGTTACCTTGGTTCCGTTGTTGTGAGTTTCGGGGGCGAGGTCAAAGGTAATACCCGTACTATTTTGACTTCTATATCTTCTCTTTCTCCAGTCTATCGATTCGCTCGTGTTCATTGATACCTTCTGAACTTGTTCTGTACCTTGGTTTCATCATTCGAACGAGCAGTAATCTAATTCTGAGTCGATCTGGTTATCGCTGTGACTTTTTCGAATTCGGTTCGATTCTTGTGAACCTTGTTCGGAAGTAACATCTTTTGGTTCTAATAGTTCTTTTATTCGAAGTGGATCGGATTTTGAACTTCTGTATTTTCAGCTCTATCGACTCGTTTATGCTCGTTAACATTTCTGAACTTTCCCTATCCCTTGTTTTTGTTGATCGAACGAGGGTGATATTGTTTCCGAATAACTCGTTTGTTGTTGTGACTTTTCAATCGCTATTCACTTTCCTGTGGATTTTATGGGAATGCATGTCTGGTAGTTCTCACTAGATCATCCTGGGAGTTGTTGTTTGAATTTTATTATCCTTCGTGTTTCGGACATGATTGTTCGATTTTTGTTGTCTCGATCGTTTGTTTGTTCGGTTTTTGTTCTCATTTCGTGATTGTTGAGCATTCAGGCTCCTTTGTAATTCCCTTAAGTTCGGGAAATTACTCTCGTTTTCGATCTTCCAACCTTTAGGCGGTGGAATTCCGTATTTGTTCAGCGTTTGGCTCGCATTTTGATTGATGAACCGTTGGGTTGGTCAATCGTATTGATTTTCGTTCGTTGTGTTTTGTGATTTTTCGGATAATTGACTTGATTGTATTATCCATTTAATGACGCTTGTCATTTGTTGGTTTTATTATATCCCTAACGGCGACGTTGTGTTGGTCGTCGTGGAGCGTGTTTTCACACCGTATATTCCGTTGTGTCGTTTGTAACGTTTCGCCGTTGGGCGTTAGTTAAGCGTTTTTTGCGTATCTCGTTGAGTTTTCCTGGCGGGATATTGCTTCTCCCTACTTGTTTTAAGTTTCGGGACGAAACTTCTTTTAAGGAGGGTAGAATGTAATACCCGTAATTTCGATTTCCGGTAATTTCTTTTTTTCAGCGGAAGTCCGTTTTGACGACTCGATCATGACCGTTTCGTCATTCTGAGAATGATTAATTCTACACTTTTTGTCATCCGAGTTCGTTTCGGTGATGTTTTGTTGAGTTCCGTGCTTTTTAGCGACTTTTCCGCACTTGAGTTCGATACTTGCGAATCTCGTTCGAAAATGCTGTTTCGAGTTTCCTATAAGTCCGTTTAACTTTGTTAGACGTGTTGTGAACTTCGGTTTGGTTATTCGATCACGTATCGTGATTTCCGGGCGTTTTGGGCCATTTTGTTATTTCTTGAAAGTTATGGGTATCCGTATCTGTAATTGCTGTCTCAACCCGTTTCTTGGCCGCATATGATTAATTATTGCATTACGTTTTCATTTCGAGTCGTTGATGTCGTCCGCGAACTTTTCGTCGTGTTCGTTCCGTGCGTTTTCGGAAATCGAGGCGTCGGGTCGTGGCGGTGGCGGTGGCCGGACCGGTGCGGCCTTGTCGGAAGTCTTGGGCCGCGGCCGAGCACGACGAGGGACCAGCGTAGTGCACGCCACGGCTGGGACGCTGCGCGCTAGCTCGGCGATGTAGTGCACGCTGCCGAGTCGGCCAGACGCTATCGGGCACGGGCGGAGGGATTCGAGGTTACGGACTCGGGTAGGATCGGCGGGTAGCGCACGCCATCTGCCGGTCGTGGCGCACGCTAACCGCGAGGGTAGCGCCGCCGTCGGCCGACTAGCGTGCGTTACGGGATGAGTTTGTTAGTCCGAGGCTCTTTGGACAGTCGGCTAGCGCGCGCAGCTTTGGCCGTAGCGCGCACGCTAGGGAGTCGGGCGGACAAGTCATGGTCGGCGGGGTGGTCGGTGGTGCCGGGTCATGCGGGCCATGGCCGAGAGTCTGGGCCGAGCTTGGCCGATAGCGCACGCTAGTCCGGAAGGCTAGCGCACGCTAGTTCCGGCCCGATATATATATATGAACCCGGCTTTTCATTCATTTTCCATTTCCTTTCTCTTCGGTCCGCGGCTGGAGCTTTGGAGGAGATGAAGCCATGTTGTTAAACAACAAATCCATGAAGTTTCTGAGTTTATATCACCGATCAATCATCCTATAACATCTTCGATCCAGCGAATCAAGGTTAGATTATTAGAACCCTACTTTTGGGTAGATTTGGGGTTTTCGCGTTTTTGTCCGATTCGTTCCGTTTTGTTGATTAATTCATGATGAATATGATTAATCTTGTTGGTATTCTTAGTTTCCCTACGGATTCATGGTATATTTCGTGGTTTTTACGGAATCGAGAGGGTTTGGTTGTGGTCCGCCCTCGTTGTTGTTTATATACGAATATACATGAATCGTAGGCGGGTTTTCGGGTGTATTCCAATTCCGTATTCATTTAGAAATGGTTGTGATTGTATTCTTCGAATCGTTAGGTTCGGTTTCGTTGGTTCCTAGCGTTCGTCGGTGACTTTCCTTTCCGTTCGTTGCGTCGTCAATAATTCAAGGCAAGTATTTTTGGAAACCTTTATGCTTAACGTGGAATGGTAATGTATTTTGTGTGTGATTTGCTCACCTCGTGTTGGTCCGACGGGATCAAGGATGGAATCCAAAGGGTTGAGTCCTGTATTCATGAGTTTGTATAGCTAGCCAGTTCGGGAGGGTCCTTAGAGGCCTCGGGCGGGATCAATGATATTACTCTGTTCCCAAGGCGATGCATGTGCGTGTTTTGTTTTTATAATGTGGCCAGCTCGGGAGGGTCCTTAGAGGCCTCGGGCGGGATCTATGATATTACTCTGTTCCCAAGGCAAATTGTTTGACTGTTTGTTTCCGGAAAAGACATGTCTGGTTTTGGCTTTTGAAATTGATATTGGTGCATGTACTATGAAATGTGTAAGCGATTGGTTTGCCTTGAATACTTATACTAGCGTAATTGCTAACCCCTTTGGGGACCCATTGTCGGGGAAATTCTTGTTATGGATTTCAGGTTATGTTCAGCCAGACGAGCGGGCGCTGGGATGGTACGAGGATGTCGGCCAAGGTTGTTGACATGTGCAATTGAGTCATGTTATTTCCTACTGTCTCTTTTGATGTGGATGTTTTCCAAATTGTAAACTTATAGATTGTACTCGCGAGTACTTAGGCTTTTCCTTTCGGATTGTGATTGGTATTTGTTGGAGTTACTGTATTTGTCGGTTGATGTTTATTATGCCGGTTGTACCGGACATGTTGTTTTATGTTCTTGTTGTTAACAATTTTTTCCTTGCTAACCGAGGCGGTTAGTCGAGTGGTGTTTTCTTGTGTTAGCCTGGTGGGTCCCATGTAGGGGTCCACGGCGCTGTAATACACCTCGAATATCTTGGGGGTGTTACATCAAGTCCTGATTCACAAAACCTTTCGAAAGACTTTAGGGCCTTAACCCAAAACTTGTTTCATAACTCAACAGTTTACAATTCGGGAAACATTTACTCAAGCTTAGGACTCATTCCAACATTCATTTCATAAAACTTTCCTTTCAAAACTGTGATTTGAATATAAACATGCTCATGACGCCGTGATCCACTGTCACGTGTCTCCGTAGGTTCAACAACCCGCACGGACTACACCACGCACAATTAAACAAGCATAATCAATTCCAACACTGTGATCCACTGTCACGTGTCTCCGTAGGTTCAACAACCCGCACGGAAAGAAACAAACACATCAATCATAACAACCAGTCCTGACCCCGTGAACCTGTGTCACGTGTCACCGTAGGTTCCGTCGAACCCGCACGGTTGGACGTACTGTGTCCTGATTCGATGGACCTGTGCCATGAATCATCGTAGGCCTCGTCAGACCCGCACGATTGGACCTCAGCACCACACACTAAGTTCTGATCCCATGGACCTATGCCATGAATCCTCGTAGGCCCCGTCGAACCCGCACGAGTGAACTTAGCGTTCCAGCATACCACATTCACATTCACATTACATACAACAATGAGCACAGTTAATCAATCACGTTGATCACCACAAAATCATAATCACACGCACATAACACAATCTCAACACTCTCAACAACTATCATAAATCAACGACACACAACCAACATACACACGTTCGGTACACAATACATTGCACAACAGCTATCACGTATACCAATATAACACTATTATCACGAAGCCTTCGAATTGCGGAATACACATCCAATTCAAACGGAACATATTTACAAAGGCAAGCAAAATCATCATAACCTAATACGTAATTTCAAGTCGCAAGATACAAGTCGTATAATAAGATACTTGCCTTAATAACCGCTACCGAACGCTCCAAAGAACACGGTTCGACCGGGAAGCTCCAACCCCAAATAAGGCAATGAACGGAAGGGTTCCGACTCGAGTTCTTCACAAGAATTCGTTCCTAAGTCACAACGATATCAATTCAATCACAATTCTACGAAAATGTATGGAACTTCCCAAGTTCTACCCATTGAAGCATTTTATCGAACACTTTGAAGGCATAGTCCAATTCAATCGATTATTCAAAGAAATACTCAAATTCGTTCCACAAAACTTTAAGGGTTATGAATGATTTCGAGTAAATAACCAAGTTCTAACAATAATCTGAACTAAAACGAATCAAATCGGCCAAAACATCGAGAAACCTCAAAATTTCCCAAAACCAAGGGTTTATGCGTTCTTACCTTCGATCCGGGCGGAAGATGATGTTAAACGCGAATCCAACTTCCAAAATATGTTGATACAAGTTGATTCTACTCAAAACCATCAATCTATGGTGAAAAATCGTGGAAGGAACGAAGAAAAGTGAAAAATGCCGGATGTGACTCGGTCCAGGCCTTTAAATAGCCGACCCTGGCCGACCGCTTACGTACGTAATCGGCCAAGCCTTTAAATAGCCGACCCTGGCCGACCGCTTACGTACGTAATCGGTCAAGGCCTACGTACGTAATCGGTCACAGCCGAACTCCCTGTACTGATTCTGCCGACATGTTACGTACATAACCGGCATGCTGTTACGTACGTAACAGGCCGTATGGCCGTTACTGCCGGGCCATTACGGCCGTTACTCGGCCAGGTCTGGCCAGCCAGGACTCGGTCGATCCGACGGTCCGAAAAATCCCGAAAATCTAACCTGAACGTAAACCGAAAACACTATTACGAAGTACTCGCAAAGACGAATCTGAACACTAAGAGAACACACAATTCCGACCACCCGAGGGCTCAAAATTCGACAACGGAAGTAATTACCCCAAACTTTGGGAAATTACGAAAATGGCCCAACGCGTCCAAAATACACGATACACGATCGAAACACCAAACCAAAGCTTACAACATGAGCAATAACATTAAATGAACTTACGAGAAACTCGAAACAACAGTTTCGGACGAGATTCGCGAGAATCGAACTCAAGTGCGGAAAAGTCGTTTACGAACACAGAACTCAACAAAACGATACCGAAACGAACTCGGATGACAAAAAGTGCAGAATTAAATATTCTCAAAATGACGAAACGGTCATAAGTGAGTCGTCGATACGGACCTCCACTGAAAAATGAAAATTACCGGAAATCGAAATTGCGGATATTACAGTATCCGAAACGATACCAAGATTCTCAAACATAAACATATCCCCAATATGGAATAATCTGGCCAAGTCCGATTTTGTCCGCTGGATCGCACAATTGGATCCCAATCCTGATAAAACCGATATCACACGGCACATCTGTAAACCAACTGTCCCGAGACAATGGCAAGTCCCGTATTTCAATACAAAGCATGAATGCTCACACAATCAATAATGATAAACAATTAATGCATCAAACGGGAATATCAATAACATGATAACTCCACACAAGATCGACAAAGGATCAACCACGAACGAGAATACCATAATGTGGTAACTCCAACAAGATCAGTGAAGGATCAACACCCGAGAATACCAGCGATACGGTAAAGTCCAATAAGATCAATAAAGGATCAACGACCGAGAATACCAAAGATACGGTAAACTCCAACAAGATCAATAAAGGGTCAACAACTGAGAATACCAACGACGCCGTAAACTCCAACAAGATCAATAAAGAGACAGTAGCCGACAATACCGACGACATGGTAAACTCCAATAAGATCAATAGAGAGACAATAACCGACAATACCGACGATACGGTAAACTCCAATAAGATAAATAAAGGATCAATAGCCGAGAATACCGGTGATAAGGCAACTCCCAACAGAATCAATAAGAATCAATAACGAACGAGATTACCAATGATAGGGTGAACTCCAAACGAGATTAATAAGAGGTCGATAACAAACGTGTTGACCAACGATACGGTAACTCCAAATGAGATTAATAAAGGGTCAACGGGAACAGATACACGAGAGAATAAAATCTCCAACCATATACAAATCATATATATGGGATTTCAAGACAACCCGACTATCGAACAAATCCGATTATACATGGACTGTGAATGACCAATCAACAATACTCAAGATCGACGTCACGATACGCCTGATCCGGACATGCGTCCGTGTACAAGCCAACCATGGGTATTGATCAAATACACGTTTGTTCTAGTACCTAATCAGCCTCACGAAGTACGTCTCGTGTGCACGGTTCAATATGAGGTCGAAACCAACATATGCTACACGTACCCGCCCCGAAAATCCTACACATGAACGATCAGAACGTATCTGACTCCAGATATGCCACGATGAAACATGACAACAAATCTCGAAGAAACACATATCCAACAAGGATCAGAAGACTTTCCAAGAGGGCAACAATAACTCGATCATGAAAGACCGACACGACCACAATGTCGTATTCCGTCAGACAATAGTCCACAACATGCTCAACAATGCATATGCTAATAGCACATAAACTCCCAAGGCAGCAGCCAAGGGTCACGAAAGCATCTACTCAGGAATACTCCGGACATAGGTGCCATTTAGTCTTATCCCCTAATACAGTTCATGCAATCACAAAATACCCCAAGGTCGCAACCAAGAGTCACGAAAGTATCCACACAGGAATAACCCGGAACACGGTGCCATTTAGGTCTTACCCCCTAACACATCGGCCCAACAGATCACAGAGCACATCACAAAACGTAACAAACAATGATGCACACTTACCACATGAAATATCAGCACACACATGCAATAATGCAAAACGATGATTATCGTAATCTAGCAATATTAATTTACCTCAAGCCCTAACCTTTCCATGACCAACACCCCTGAACGAATACACGATTATCCGAATAATCCAAAATGAAGTACAGTCCATTACTGATACCAAACCACCACCTCGAGTTTAATGATAACTAACCTTGATATCTAATCTCTCACACAATAGTCCAAGTATAATTCACGCCTCCGTTTCCACTAGACATCTTTAAAATCATATACGTTATGATTTATCTTAATTCAAGCATAATATACATACCATCATCCCGACAATTCATATTCCATGATACCATTGCTATATGAATCATAAATGAAATTAAAACGAAATCATTTATTAACCATTATGAACTGAGCAAGCATAACTTGCCTCGATACCGATACGATGAAGTTGTGACCAATCCCGTCGTCTTCATCTATGTTGTGTCGAGATTTACACTTTCCGACCGGCGATCGCCTCGGAGATCGGGCGACCTAGCCACTGCCGAGCAGTCGAGGCAGAACTGCCGACCGGCGACCAGGCGGCCTAGCCTTAGCTCCGCAGACAGCATGAATCGGCCAGCCGAAGGTCCCAGGACAAGTCCCGGTGCCGAGCGATCGACATCCAATACGATCATCTCTCGGCGCCTGGCGACCGACTTCTGGCGACCGACTTATGGACGATCATCTCTCGGCGCCTTGCCGACCGACCCTTGGTGACCGACCAGTGCCGACCCTCAGTGACTGGCCGAGGACGACCCTCGGTGTCCAGCTAAGAGACGACCGCTTCGTGACGATCAGGGCCGATGGCCATCCAGTCGGCCAAGGCCGAGCCACAGGACAACACCCACGTGCAGATCCACAAAAGGCGTTGACAGACCTGTCACCTACCTCACCTACCAACAGGGCCGTAGACCTGCAAAAGGAGCTGACGGACAAGACTGGTGACCACAGCCTGTCACCTACCTCGCCTGCTGACAAGTCCGCCGAAAGTAACAAAGTGGGACCACCTGCGACAGTACTTCCGGACGCGTGCTGGCTCCTCATTGGACCGCACAGCTGGCTGCCGGCTGTAGCCTTGGAATTTAGGCAGGCTGCCCACGTGACCTTTAGGACGATCGCCCGCTAGGAGACAAGGCACCTCATCCCCTTTATAAAGAAGGCAGCCTGCACTTGGATTTTCTCTCTGGCATTCTTGCATTTCACACACCATACAGAAGCAAAATACTCAGCACTTGGCTATCTCCAACTCTTGGCAACAGCTATCATTCGGTCTTACTTCTCCCGGCCTCTCTCATCAGGAAGACGATCGGCGGGGACGAAGAACACCGAGCTTCGCTCGAGAGCCGGATTAACAGAGTCTTTTTACACTCATTGTATTTAGATTTATCTCATTAATACTTGTATCCACGAATATTCGTATTAATATCATCTCGCGAGAGCATTCAAGCCCGGGCCTAAAAAACCCGGCAAATCTTGTATTATTTATCTTCTCTCGGAAGTGCTTCCGCAATTGTTGTTTGTTGTCCGTCTCCAGCAGTATTTAATCTTCGGATAGATATTTTGGGCAACAACAATTGGCGCTAGAGGAAGGGCATCTAACCCTCAAATTTATATTCCTACCGTCCCGAAGAACACTCACTGGTCTCGGGGCAGATGCTTGAAGTGACACTCACTGCACTTCAAAGAAATCTTTCAGAAAACATGTCTTCCGCCTCCGCGTCGAAGAAAGCCGCCGGCCGGCCGGCCGGACGCCGCGTTCCGTCCCAGTCCGAGCCACAACCGATGGTGGAGGGTAGCCGCCACAGTCAGAGACGCTCGATCCCGCCCCTGGATGGCGGCCCAAGCCTCTCGCTCGATCGGTTCCGAACCAAGGAAGAGATCGAAGGGGCCCTGGCTGTCCTACAGGAGCGACGGAGTGCTCTCCACGCGCCTCCTGCTATCACCCCCTCGGCCGTCCGCCAGAAGTCCAAGCGGAAGCTCAAGGCGTTACTGGCCGAGCGATCGCCAGGAGGCTCCCGTCCGCAAGAAGAGGCGCTCGCCAGCCGGGGCACCTCTGTCTTCGATCGCCTGGGCAGTGACCCGACCTGGCAATCGGGGCAGTCCGGCCCCAGCTACGAGACGACGGAGTTTGAGTCCGTCACCAGGAGCTCGGCCTACCCGACTCCCAGAAGGCAGCCCAGCCGTCTGGCTCCCCCTCGCTAAATAGCTGAGGCCGGCAGCAGCGGAGTCCGGAGATCGGTATACGATCGCCTCGGCTCCTGCTCGCAAAGCCGATCTGCAAGCGACCAAGCCACGGCTATGGCTGCGATACAACGTCAACTTGACGACATGAAGGCGCTCCTGGAATCCAGGGCAGGCACCAAGAAGACGATCGCCAGTCCAAGCGAGCCGCTCACGATCGACATCGAGCTCACCCCCGTGCAGTACAGGATCGCTCCCCCGCATACACCCGTGTATGAGGGGCGAACGGACCCCCAGGTGCACCTGAGGAAGTTCAACATCTACATGACCGGCTGTGGGGCATCAGACGCGACCAGGTGCCGAATGTTCCCTCTGACGCTGGACGACCTCGCCCACAGGTGGTACGGCTCGTTGCCGCCTCGGTCGATTGGCTCTTGTAACCAGCTGGCGCACGTCTTCACGGAGTACTTCGCCACCAGGGTCGTCCGGCCAGAAGGTCCCCTTCGCATGATGCAAATCAAGCAGGGAGAAGAAGAGTCCGAATCGGACTACATCGACCGGGTAGACGTGATCATCCTCAACGGCGAGCCCGTAAGCGATGAGACCGCCCTCTATGCGGTCCTAGGAGGATTTCAGGGTTTTTCGCCCATGTTCAGGCATCTCACGAAAAACCAACCTACAACCTACGCAGCCTTCCGGGCTAGAGCCGCAGATTTTCTGGCCAGGCAAAGGTTCCTTCTTAGCCTATGAGCAGCGCGATCGGCGCCCGGACGACGATCTCCCGTCCGATCGCCGATATCGACCTACGAATAAAGCGATCGGCAGCCGAACGACGATCGCCAGTCTTCCAGCCCGATCGCCAATCATCACGCTACATCATCAGCAACCCGGAGGACACGATCGCCCTCTACAGTCCAGCATCTAACATGACGTACTAAGGCATAAGATCGCCTCCACCGCACATCATAAAGCCATGGTCCTGGTAGTCGATGGAACCGGCTGCTTCGGCCATGCAAGGTCCCTTTCGGCCGAGATCGCCCGCCCTTCGTTTAAATACGAGGCCGGCGTAGTTTGAGGGCTCTCCAAATTTAATCAGTGGACACGTGCCACAACCCCCGTCTCAACGTACACCGTCGAGGTTCGCCATCTTCATGGTGGGCCGAGGTGGAAGCAGAGCTAACAAGCTGCGGGCATGGAGTTGATTCATCCGACGCTGCCCCGCGCAAGGACTCCTCTAGACCGAGACCGCACGCCCTTCATTTAAATACGAGGCGAGGCGCAGCCTAACAGAGGACCCTCATAATAAAGTGAGTCACGAGACACTCAATGTCTTCGCGCACCAAGACACGGTCATGGAGTCGGTCCATCGATCTCCGCGACTGTGCACGATTCCTCAAACAAGCGAAACCATCAAGTTTCCGAGGGGGATCGGCCAATGTTTTTTTTGCAGGTACAAGACCGAAAGATAGCTAGCCAATCGACCATGATAGCCCAAGTCCGAAATCATAAGTCAGCTCAGCAAGATCGCCCATCCTCATCCTTACACGATCACTAGCAAGAACCACCTCGCCCCATGTCTTCAACATAGGAACAAGCTGGGGGGAAATTGTTGTGTCGAGATTTACACTTTCCGACCGGCGATCGCCTCGGAGATCGGGCGACCTAGCCACTGCCGAGCAGCCGAGGCAGAACTGCCGACCGGCGGCCAGGCGGCTTAGCTTTAGCCCCGCGGACAGCATGAATCGGCCAGCCGAAGGTCCCAGGACAAGTCCCGGTGCCGAGCGATCGACATCCAATACGATCATCTCTCGGCGCCTGGCGACCGACTTCTGGCGACCGACTTATGGACGATCATCTCTCGGCGCCTTGCCGACCGACCCTTGGTGACCGACCAGTGCCGACCCTCAGTGACTGGCCGAGGACGACCCTCGGTGTCCAGCTAAGAGACGACCGCTTCGTGACGATCAGGGCCGATGGCCATCCAGTCGGCCAAGGCCGAGCCACAGGACAACACCCACGTGCAGATCCACAAAAGGCGCTGACAGACCTGTCACCTACCTCACCTACCAAGAAGGCCGCATACCTGCAAAAGGAGCTGACGGACAAGACTGGTGACCACAGCCTGTCACCTACCTCGCCTGCTGACAAGTCCGCCGAAAGTAACAAAGTGGGACCACCTGCGACAGTACTTCCGGACGCGTGCTGGCTCCTCATTGGACCGCACAGCTGGCTGCCGGCTGTAGCCTTGGACTTTAGGCAGGCTGCCCACGTGAGGACGATCGCCCCATTGTATTAATGGCCGAATGACGATCGCCCGCTAGGAGACAAGGCACCTCATCCCCTATATAAAGAAGGCAGCCTGCACTTGGATTTTCTCTCTGGCATTCTTGCATTTCACACACCATACAGAAGCAAAATACTCAGCACTTGGCTATCTCCAACTCTTGGCAACAGCTATCATTCGGTCTTACTTCTCCCGGCCTCTCTCATCAGGAAGACGATCGGCGGGGACGAAGAACACCGAGCTTCGCTCGAGAGCCGGATTAACAGAGTCTTTTTACACTCATTGTATTTAGATTTCTCTCATTAATACTTGTATCCACGAATATTCGTATTAATATCATCTCGCGAGAGCATTCAAGCCCGGGCCTAACAAACCCGGCAAATCTTGTATTATTTATCTTCTCTCGGAAGTGCTCCCGCAATTGTTGTTTGTTGTCCGTCTCCAGCAGTATTTAATCTTCGGATAGATATTTTGGGCAACAACAATCTACAAACTCCGCAGCCCCGACCAAGGTGATTCATGCGTCCTCCAATTCCAATAGCATCACAACGGTTAATCATCAACGATCGCTGAACGCAACCTAGTGCAATGATCAATTAACAATATGTTCGATAACAATCAACAACCGATATAACCTACTAATCAACTCAACGGTTCAACGACATTTCGATCATACGAAATCAAACCATATCAACTCTTAACAATATGAATACAAGCCGAAATTCTATAATCAATAATTCTAACAATGTCTTCAATATTCTAGGTTCCGACTTCAATCTTAATTACGGATTAACACGGATCATCTATGTAAATTCATTGGAATAAAATTACCGATTATCATCACGAATAATCATAGGCCAAAATTAACCGTCATCCTTCCCAATTCCATAAAATCACGACATGTATAATTCAAGTGTTCTTCAAGGATATGAATCAATCTATAATCATGTTTGTAGCCAACAAAACGACGTGATTCGATGGGTTTTATGATCTAAACCATCATTTAATTCATAATCCAAGGTATATATCATCATGTTCCTTAACATACGATTCATACAACCTCAAGAATCACAACAATAATATCGTAACCATCATCATACGATGAAGACATCAACAACAACATCAAAATTCGAAGTAGAAGAGAGCTTTTATCCAACATACCTCTTGAAGATGAATAATACCATCAAACACTTAAAGAATCATCAATATCTCTTCTTCTCAAGCTCCAAATCCAAGTCCTTAAGCTCATAATCCACTTAGAAGGACCAAGAATCCATCTCTGGGTGTTGAAGGTTGAAAAACGAAATGAAACTCCAAAGAAAAATGAAATGTACGTAACATGCCAAAGTTAACGTACGTAACCATCCTTTACGTACGCTATCTGCCTTTGGTAGCGTACGTAACGACAGTCCAGAGGCTCTTGACTCATTTCGTTAACATCCTTACGTACGTAATACGTTCTCTATAACGTACGTAATACGTATGTTGACTTGCTACAGTAACACACCTGCTTAACGTACGTAATGATACATCATTAGCGTACGTAAGGCTCGAGGTTGACTCGCCTGTCCACATCCGCGCCGAAAGCAGCCGACACCGGGCCCACCTTCCGACCATGGCTCTATCCTGTCCGATTCCCTTCTTAACGTGTGTTATGTGCCCAACTTAACGTACGTTAAGCTTGCTTAGTTACGTACGTAAGATTCATCACTTAACGTACGTAATGGCTTTCATACTTAGCCATTTTGCCCCTGTCTGTCGTCTCAATATACTAAAAGCAACCGACACCGGGCCCACCTGCCGACCATGGCTCGATCCTGTCCGATTCCCTTCTTAACATACGTTATGTGCACAACTTAACGTACGTTAAGCTTGCTTAGTTCCGTACGTAAGATTCATCACTTAACGTACGTAATGGCTTTCATACTTAGACATTTTGCCCCTGTCTGTCATCTCAATATACTGAATACGTACACGCGACATACTGAATATATACACTCGTTCCGATAACATTCTCATACGATACATCTGATGCACGATATCCTTAAACACAACTATCGACCAAGTACGGCAATTGTACAAATACTCATACAGTATATCCGACATCGAAAAAACACATCAAGCATGTAATATCCTAGAATCAAAATAACCTCGATAGACATACTGGCCCGACTGTCACAGTTCCCAAAATTATCCACCCATACTGTGTCGGTCCCACTCTGTACAGTACAACTTAGATAAAATAATGCGAAAAAATGTAGCGAAATTCTAGGATATTACAATAAACTTCTACCAATCTTTATTTGATAAATAATTCTACCCTCGGAAAATAAAAATTTTATCGCTCATCAACTTTTCATTTGATGAATTTTTTGCCATAAATAATTTAAACTCAATTAAATTATAGTTCTTTATATCATGTGCCATTAATATTTATTAGATTTATTACATTTATTGAAAAATAATTTCATATATATATATATATATATATATAATGAGAAAATTATCAAATTGGTCCTGTATGTGGGACCAATTGGCCGAAAAACCCTGTCTGTCTCACGTGGACCCACTATTTTTGTCATGTGTCATCCATGTGTCGTCCACGTCAGCTCCGATGACCGAAAAATACTCCGGCCGGCGATGGAGGACTAAATTGGCGAAAGCAGGGGGGAGATGTGGGATTTTGTGGTCCGCCGGAGATAGGCGGGGCTTTTTGGCCAATTGATCCCACATACGGGACCAATTTGATAATTTTCTCGAGGAACATTACAAAGTTCAAAATTATTCCTCATAGATTTGAAAACAGAAGGGGTAGTTGTACTCTTTTTCCTTCGATTAAGTTTTTCCCACAATTTTTTCTTGACAAGGTTTTAATGAGAAACACCTGGATACTCCGACAACGAATGATATATATGATAGATACACTCAGCTTTTGTCCCAAGAGGTTTTACTGAGACAATACATGTATACTTCTATAAGAATAATCTACATAAGGAGAGACTTAGGCTCTGTTATTTTGAGTTGAATTTTGTTGAACTGAACTGAAATGAGCTGAACTGAATTTTGATGAACTCAACTGAACTGAAGTTACTGAATAATAACAATTATTATAATTATTATTATTAATATTACATAACAAATATATACATATATAACAAGAATAATAATATATCTTGCGACAATAATAATCATAATAATAATGATAATTATTATTATGTATAATATTAATATAAAAATAATAATATCACATAGAAAAAAAAATACTACAACCAAAAAATAATTTATATTACATTAATAATAGTATTAATAATAATAATAATACTATTCATAATACTACAAATTATATGTAATGCTATTTGATAATATTGATATTAATAATAATAGTAATAACGATAATAAATTTATTAATAATACTAAAAATTATATATAATGCTATTGATAATATTGATATAATAATAATTAATAAAATTAGATAACAATATATACAACTATAATAATTATTATTTATATTACAACAAAAAAACAATAATAGTAAAATTAATATTAATAATAATTATATATAATATTATTGACAATATTAATAAGTATCAACGATACTCCTAGTAATTAACCTTATTAAAAATAATTAATATAATACTAATTATTATTATTATTTATATTACAACAATAAAACAATAATAGTAACTATACTAAAATAAATAATTACAATAATTATTATGTATAATATTATTTATAATAATAATAACGACAACAATAATAATTAATAAATATTGATTCTAAAGCTGAATTGAACTCTGCACTGAAGTTTGCTGAACTGAACTGAACTGAGGTTTGCTGAAATTAATCCCAAAAGACCAAACCTTATATGATCACTCAGTTTTTATCCCATGAGGTTTTACTGAGACGGCACATGAATACTCATACAAGAATGATCGAGATATGGGTAAACAAATTTACGAGATTACAAATTGCTGAGGTTTTATCCTAGAGGGTCCTAGCAACATTATGGTGCAACATGATATGAGCGCCACAAGCTCCAATACAAACAGTTTTGGAAGTTTTCCTCCGATTGAATTTTTCTTCAAACTAGTTCAACAGACATCTATGTAAATAGTAATTCAAGGAGGATTGTTATAAAAATAATAATAACAATGACGTATCAGTTACCATTTTATTTTTATAGTGTGAATGACTATTATATCCCTGATATAAATATGTAATTACGATTGTACCATCCAAATTTTTCTATATTTTGATGCAGGTTTTATTATAATGGATAGCGAAAAATATACTGGAAAACAAAATAGAGAAGAAGAAATTGAAGAAGAAATTGATTTGAAGTTCTACGATACAGTTAAGTTTTATTGATGATACTTGATGCAATTGTAACACCCCCATAATCAAACCGGGAATATTACACGCCGCAGACCCTCTCCATGAGGATCCACAAGGCTAGACATCGAAATGACAAATTACATTACATACCGACCTAATAAAGTAACGAACCAATAGACCGATTTGGTCTTTCATCACTCAACATACAAGTCAAAAATACATATTTCTATCTAGAGTCATACCCATGCAAGGGTACAATACACTCATAACAAAAAGTACGACAGCGGAAAAGACCATACACGAACTCCAACTGATTGCATCCAAAACTGGACCTCGTGTGATTAGTATCATTCGTCTTCCATCATCCTTCGCACCGATCCTGTGTTTTTGCTCCCAAAACCTGCATGTACCTGGACGCAGAACAGACGTCCACCCCCCGAATACTCTGTTGGGATTCGATGCCTAAATCGAAGGCCCAGCGGAAGCGGTAAAACAAAAATTAATTCGATCCGAATCCCTACGAGGATCGATCGAGCTACGTATATACGAATATAAAATATACAAAGGAAGATTCGAAATCATACCCTTGTCGTCCGTTGATTATATGGAGTTCCTTCTCTTGAGCTATTCCCCAAACGATCCAAAATGCTCCAAGCCCTTGGATGATCCAACACCGAAAAACTGCGTCCCTACTTGTCATGCATCGGAGAAACGAACAAAATGACAACACTTGATTAACCTCTAAGGTTATGACTAGAATCAAGTGATGAAGCTTTATTATTATAACACTCTGAGTGTATAATTTATATCTCTCAATTTTATCTCTTGATATTTTCTCCAAGAATATATCTCAAGAACAATGAATAAATGTGAAGACTTGAAGAAAAACTTTTTCTCTCTCTCTCTCTCCAGCTCAAATCACGTATGTATTATCAATGTATTAAGATGGGAGTAGTCCTCCTTTTATTCTTCCAACCATATGTCCTCAAATCCCCTTTACCATAAAATAAGAGATTTGATATCCCATAAGTCATAAGTCTTACACCAACCATATCAAGACTAAGACCAAGGTAAGGAGTCAAGGTGGGGGGGGGGGGGGGGGGCGGCCTATAGAAGGAATCGGACGAGTATGGTTCGTTTCGGACTCTCGTGAGTCCAAACATATAAACTCCAATTCCGTTCCGATGTATTTATATCGATCAATTAATCTAATTAATTTAATCATATCAAATACATAATGACATAATTAATTTCTCTAAGAAATAATTATATTCATGAATTAAATTAATCACTCGGTAATTTATTTAATTCATTAGGCCGTAAATTAATTTATCCAATAAATTAATTTAGACATCCAATGTCCCAATTAATTAGATATCCAATATCTAGTATTCATAATGAGAGAATAAGCTTGATTCATTCCATCATCAATCCTATTGCGCGACTCGGTAGGTCCGTCTCAGTTAGCAATGGGAGGAACCAAAGAGTAGTAGCACCACCTAGCCAGCCTGACGGCCTACACTGTACCCCAACTGAGAACGAATGATTGGGATCATTCAAGAACCATTCTGTCATGAATACCAGCATACGTATAAACCCTTCTTTCAAATGTCCCGATCAAGTTATAGGGTCATGGTCAGTCAAACCCTATCTGTTACTTGACGCTATGCATGCGTTAATGCAAATCGAGATCATCAAGCTCTCGTGCATCCAATACAACTAGCTCCAATGCTTTGGCCAAAGACATATGATCTCATCTGCCAATAACCGCATAGGACATTTAACCCGCTCACTAATGAAAGAAAGAATTCTATATTGGTATTCAGTAGGGCCTGCTACTTGCCCGTCAAGATGCACGTCGAGGTTGACCCCCGCCTCCCGGATTACAGGATCGAACTACTCTAATGAAAATCTTGACGTCACAAGCACATCCCTACTAAATCCTCAAGTCGAAGGTTCACGAATACCTATCACAACCTTTCGATTCCGTCATTGACTGTCCCGGAGTGAAATCCGTGTGACGAATCGAGACTGAGTCGGTTCGAGTATACTAATCCAATCAGCATACCTATAACGTGTACTCCTACTAACCATTAGTGTTCGACAGGCACTCTCCATGTCAAAGAACACGTCATACAAGTCTTCACATAAACTTAACGCCCAGTCAAGTTTCATCAACTTGCGAACGATTAAGTATTTGAGCTATAAACCTTTCCAGTGCCAACCCCCTTATCCAATAAGGAGTGGAACGTTTTTGCTCTCAAATACATGGACTAGTTTCTATACGTATATTTACGAGTTAGGAATGCCAGTAACTACCACTAAATAAACATTCATTGCCTTATATTAATGATTTACATAATTACAAGTACAATGCCCTCACTAAACATCCTCTGAGTGGCATTCGAGGACATACTCCCAATAATCTCCCACTTGCACTCAATGCCATACACTATGGTATCAAATACCCATGTTCTCCAGATGACACTCTAAGCTAATCTGAGAAAGTGGCTTGGTCAGTGGATCAGCGACGTAGTCGGCTGACTCTACTATATGCAGCACAATGTATCTCTTTGCAAACAAATTCTCTCACGAGATGATACTCTCTCTCAATATGTTTGGTACTGTTATGAAACCTCGGCTCCTAGGCCTGTACTACCGCTCTGGCAGCGCAGCACAAGGTGTCATGTGAAGTTTACCCAGTAACTTCTAAGTCCGTCCTTTGGAGGCCCCCGAGGCCACTTTATTCTTAGCCTAACAGGTGGAATTAGCAGTCGCGCTATTCTTGGCACTATGCCAAGATATTGCTCCTCCATTAAGAGTAAATGTAGCCAAAAGTAGACATAGAATCGTCTTTCTGTCCTTGGAAGTCCGATACAGTGAATCCCATCACATTCAGTTCTCCACCGCCATATATAAGAACCAGATCTCTAGTCCTTCTAAAGTACTTGAGAACGTTCTTTACGGAGGTCTAATGTTCCCGAACTGGGTTAGCCCGAAACCTACTTACCACGCTCCCAACATGCGCAATGTCAGGTCTCTTACACAATAAAGTATATATTAGGCTACCCATTTCCGAAGCATATGGTGTATTACTCATTTCCTTTCATTGTTCCTCACTATGAGGACACATCTTCAAGGTGAGTTTTATTCTATGTCGCATCGATAGGAACCCTCTTTTAGAATGATCCATCTTAAATCGCTTTAAGATTTTATCTATATAGAGGGCTTGGGAAAAAACTTATCATTCTCTTCGATCTATCCCACTAGAGTCGAATCCCAAGAATATAGGTTTCTTCTCCCAAGTCTTTCATGGAGAAATTACTCGAAAGCCAAGCTTTCACAGAACTGAGTATTCCCACATCATTTACTATTAGTAGAATGTCATCTACACAGTACTAAGAATGCGATCTAGCTCCCACTAACCCTCTTGTATACACAAGGTTCCTCTTTGTTTTGCATGAAGTCAAACTCTTTGACTGCCTCGTCAAAACGAAGGTCCCAACTACATGAAGACTGCTACAGTCTATTTCATGGAGTCTACATCCACCATTGCTAGGTCATTTGGTCGCGGGTCGGTCTCTTGTTTATCATCTGGAACCTCGTAGAAACCCAGTTCCTCCAAGTGCATAAAACTATACCTCTCAGGTAATTGAGACACCCTACTAGACCTACGAGGTGGTTGTACTTGTGTTACAGAAGGTTCGGTTCCAATTTCTTGCACAGGTGAATTGGTTTCATCCCTACCACATTTTCTAGTCATAGTATTCACAACTACTTTGTTGATGAAATTTAGATGATACAATCCATTTAACAATGTAGCAGTACCCACTAGTTTATTTCTGAAATAAATTTTGCAGGAACCATCACCAATGAAAAATGAAAAGCCTTTTCGGTCCATGACCGGAATGGATACAATGTTTTTATGCCCCTTGGGCAAAACAAGTACATCTTCTAAAGTCAGAACAAACCCGGATTCTAAATCCAATAGAATTGATCCTATGTCGGTTGCCACGACACTATGCCCGCTTCTGACAGTGACCATTACATCTCTAGCTCCAAGCTCCCTACTTTGTTCCAGATCCTGAAGTGCCATGAAGAATTAGACACTCTTTGGCCCAGTAGCCCAGCTCACCGCACTTGAGACATGCGTCTTTCTTCTTGCTCTTTGGAACCATCGGGGCCTTGCCCTTACCCTTAAGGTCCTTAACTTGTGGTCCAGTTTGCTTCTTGGTCTTTTTCTTCTTATTCTTAGACCTCCGAGGTCCAGAAGAAATCACAAGAGCAGACTCCTTCATCCGCGGAGTCTTCATCTGAGACTGAGCGGTCACAAGTTTGTTCATTAGCCCAGCTAAATTACATGCAATCTCATTGTAGTTAAAGTTCATAACAAACTGTGAGAAGAAATCAGGAAGAGACTGAAGGATAAGGTTGGTTTGGAGAGAAGTATCCATTTTAAAATCAAGAGCCTCCAATCTCTCGATCATGGATATCATTTTGAGGACGTGTTCCCCAACCTTCTCACCTTCCTTCATCCTTGCACCGAAGCTTGCTTGGATATCTCATATCTAGCAGTTCTGCTGTGCTCACCATAAAGCTCGGTTAAGTGAGATAGAATCTGCCTAGCAGAAGTCATTTTCTCATGAGCTCTCTGAAGCTCATTAGACATAGAAGCCATCATGTATGCACGGACTTTTACGTTATTCTTAACCCACTTTTCATGGTTTTCGATCTCTTCCTGTTGGCTCTGGTCCGCGCAGGAGGCGCCGGAATGTCCGTCTCCAAGACGTATCCCAGTGCCTCCATACTGAGGACAATCATCAGATTTCGGAGCGAGTCCACAAAGCTATGTCCAATCAGGGTGTTCTTCTCGAGTAGAATTGCGAGTGTATTCATTGTCATATTGAGAGTTATGTCTGCATTAAGTATAATAGATTAATTAGTGACTTGTTATATTATGATCTGAGTATAGAATTAAGGTCTTTTCTATTCTTGTTACCCAGCTCCCACTATTTTTATCGAAACAACACACTCCCATGTGAAATCCGGAAGTATCGTCGCTCTACTTCATAGTGGTAATCGAGTTCTTTATAAGTCTTAATAGAGGGTAACCGAACAGGTTTCTAGTCTATTAATTTTCATAAAGTGGTGTCCAACACCAACCCATCTAATGGATGATTCGATCTTCTTTTTCCCCTTGTTCACTCCCCTCAACCTATACGGTTTCTATGGTTCGTGAACAAGTTAAGTTTATACCATCGACGCAAATCAGTTTCACAATGGAATCTTATCCGGCAACCTATCAGGTTTCTAGGGATAAAATTTTCTCCAACCGAAGGCATCCAATGCGCTCCCGGTAATTTATCTGTCCTCCCCGAACGACTACCCCGATAACTCGGTAGCATAGCTCATCCGGTTTGGATTTCAATTTCCCGAAAGCTCGATGGAGGGAAGGAAAACCTTGAAACCTTATAAACTTAATAACTTGTTGTGGGAGAATTTTCGCGATTAACGTTACACTTTGCACATTAATCATTTTAGCGCGTTTGTTGCATTCATACAATATGAAATAACCATTCACAACCTAGTTGCTACGAACATGTGGTTCATGGACCGTTCCTAGAAAACAAAAACTCCGTAATCTAATTACAAGTTTTCGTCTTGAATTTTCGTCTTCTCGAAACGGATCTTCCTCCGATCTTCGTCATTACATATAAATTTTACATTGAAAAATTGCATCCTAGATACAAATATTTCTAGTAAAATAAATAGACTCAAAACGGCATTTACAACCCAATCGAGTAAAACGAACGATTCAAACTAAGTCCATGAACCACATCCCCATTCAAAAGCATTCATCCAATAAATACTATACAAATGGAAAGAGAGAAGATTACATATGATCCAATCAATAATCAACAATATATAGAATTGATCCAATCAATTCAACAATAATCGACAATTTAATTTTAAATCGTAGTGTACCCTTAAAATATTTTCTTTGAATTTTCCTCATCAAAAATTCCAAATTAATGATTTTAATACAGAAAATTCAATAATCGAAAATATATCAAAACGAGACCCGTTCGACACTGAAATCGCTAAGCAAAGACTGTGCACCTGTCCGGCAGCCTGCAGGCCACGCCCGGCATCCTACAGGACACGCCCGGCTCCAGACAGGAAAGGGGGCCAGACCATACTCGGACACGCCCGACAAAATACAGCACGTACTCGGCCGGATACAGCAAGTGCTCGGGAGGATACAACAAGCGCTCGGCAGGATCCAGCAAGCACTCGGACGGATACAGCAAGTGCTCGGCAGGATACAGCAATACGTTCGACCGGATCCAGCAAGCACTTGGCTGGATACAGCAACGCGCTCAACCAGATCCTGCAAGCACTCGGCTGGATACAGCAAGTACTCGGCAGGATACAGCAATGCGCTCGGCCGGATCCAGCAAGCACTCGGCTGGATACATCAACGCCCTCGGTCGGATCCAGCAAGCACTCGGCCGATACAAGAACGCGCTGCATCGACTTCGGCGAGAATAAAGAAGCGTCCGCCACAGCGGACGCGTTTCGACCACACTCGGCAGCTGAATGGAAAATCGTCCAACGATTAGATACAGCTCGTTTTCGGGCAGATTTCTAAAATCCTGTTATTCCTGATCTATATACTATTAATATAAATCATATTTTCAAGAAAAACCTGATTTATACCATAACATAAAATCACGGAAAAACGACACTACGACGAACAATAAAATATCTACGATTATCAAAGTGATTCTAAATCACAAAATAAGCATTCCAAATGCTAAATATTGTATATACGATCGCAAGACCTCGCTCTGATACCATTGTTGGGATTCGGTGCCTAAATCGAAGGCCCAGCAGAAGCGGTAAAATAAAAATTAATTCGATCTGAATCCCTACGAGGATCGATCGAGCTACGTATATACGAATATAAAATAAACAAAGGAAGATTCGAAATCATACCCTTGTCGTCCGTTGATTATATAGAGTTCCTTGAGCTATTCCCCAAATGATCCAAAATGCTCCAAGCCCTTGGATGATCCAATGCCGAAAAACCGCGTCTCTAGTTGTCACGCGTCGTAGAAACGAACAGAATAACAACACTCGATTAACCTCTAAGGTTACGGCTAGAATCAAGTGATGAAGCTTTATTATTATAACACTCTAAGTGTATAATTTATATCTCTCAATTTTATCTCTTGATATTTTCTCCAAGAATATATTCGAGGGCATACTCCCAACATACTCAGGGGTTAGCAAAACTCCACTGTTTTGCTAGTACAAGTATAAAGTGCAAATACGAGCCATACACAACACATGCGAGAGTACAACGAAAGACTTCCCGAGATATTTCATATATTAAAATAGTTCAAATCTTGAAAGTAGAAACGGAACAAGTAAGCACTTTGAAAACACTTCTAAATCTCGGGAGTTTTGAAAACATTTGAAATTGAAAAGTTCTTAATTCCTCGAAAGCCACTTAGGGTCACAACCCCAAAGCCCATTTTCCAAAATATAAATCCGTTAACAAAACACAGGGTCCACGACCCAACCATTCCGGTCATAAAACACAGGGTCCACGACCCGATCATTCACTTCAAATCACTTGCAAGGACACATTACACATAGTACATTATTCTTATGCCATTCTACTTAAACACCAAGACTCGATATATAATGTATCTCGACCCCGAGCACAAAGTATTGTGATACTCCGGGAAATATCACAATTAACGAAAACATCAACATCATCCTCAAGATGAAAACCACACCTGGTAACCCGCGACCGTACCCCTTAGTATCGGCCCCCAGACGCCCCGTCGAACGCTCCAGGTACGAAACCACTTCCGCGGCCGTACCCTTCAGTATCGGCCCCCAGACGCCCCGTCGAACGCTCCGGGTGGAAGATCAACGACACACGCACCCAAGTCCACTTCCATGGCCGTACCCCTTAGTATCGACCCCCAGATGTCCCGTCGAATGCTCCGGGTGGAAGGACAATAACTCACGCACCCAAAAGATCATAATTCATAGTTGCAAGCCACAAGCCTCGAAGGTCAATCACAGTATATATAGTCGAGGTACCTTACTAGAATGGCCAGTTCATCCAACACATACTCACGACCAAGTAACGATACAACTAACACTAGAATTCAACGATGCAGCTAGTGTTGGGATTCGGTGCCTAAAACGAAGGCCCAGTGGAAGCGGTAAAACGAAAATTAATTCGATCCGAATCCCTACGAAGATCGATCGAGCTACGTATATACGAATATATAAACGAAAAACAAGAGTTATAAGAAACTCACCCTTGAAGTCCGTTGATTAAATGGTAACCTTCTCTTGAGCTATTCCCCAAGCTTTGATTGATCTCTACGAATCCAATCCGCTCCAAGCTCTTGAATGATCCAACGTCGAAAGCACCGCGTCTCTACTTGCCACGCGTCGGAAAAATGACCGGAATGACAACACTCGATTAACCTCTAAGGTTACAGCTAGAATCAAGTTATGAAGCCTTTTTTATTGCACTCTAAGTGTTTAATATTTATCTCTCAATGTATCTTGAATTTTCTCCAAGAAAACCCAAGAACAAGATGAAGAATAAGATGAAGACAATAGAGAAAACTATTTTCTCTCTCTCAATGTGTAACTCACAGTTGGAATGACTTAGGAGAGGTTGAGAGATGTCTTCATTTATTCAACTTCCCAATCCCACACAATCCATTTATCCTTATTATAAGAGATATCATATCTCTTAGGTGATTAGTCTTCACCCACCAAAGTATGACAAAGACTAAAGGTAAGAGATAAAAAGTGGGGCCGGCCTCTAGAAGGAATCCGACAAGTTCGGTTCGTTTCGGACTCCCGAGAGACCAAACAGATAAACTTCGATTCCGTTTCGATGTATTTATATCGATTAATTAATCCAATTAATTAATCATATTAAATACATAATAACATAATTAATTTCTCCAAGAAATAATTATATTCATGAATTAAATTAATCACCCGGTAATTTATTTAATTAATTAGGCCGTAAATTAATTTATCCAATAAATCAATTTAGACATCCAATGTCCCAAATTAGATATCCAATATCTAATATTCATAATGAGAGATTAAGCTCGATTCATTCCGTCTTCAATCCTATTGCGCGACTCGGTAGGTCCGTCTCAGTCAGCAATGGGAGGAACCAAAGAGTAGTAGCACCACCTAGCCAGCCTGGCGGCCTACACTATACCCCAACTGAGAACGAATGATTGGGATCATTCAAGAACCATTTTGTCGTGAATACCAGTATATGTATAAACCCTTCTTTCAAATGTCCCGATCAAGTTATAGGGTCACGGCCAGTCAAACCCTATCTTACTTGATGTTATGCATGCGTTAATGTAAATCGAGATCATTGAGCTCTCATGTATCCAATACAACTAGCTCCAATGCTTTGGCCAAAGACTTATGATCTCATCTGCCAATAACCGCATAGGACATATAACCCGCTCACTAACGGGAGAAGGAATTCTATCTTGGTATTCAGTAGGACCTGCTACTTGCCCGTTAAGATGCACGTCGAGGTTGACCCCCACCTCCCGGTTTATAGGGTCGAACTACTCTAATGAAAATCTTAACGTCACAAGCACATCCCTACTAAATCCTCAAGTCGAAGGTTCACGAATACCTATCACAACCTTTCGATTCCGTAATTGACTGTCCCAGAGTGAAATCCATGTGACGAATCGAGGGTGAGTCGGTTCGAGTATACTAATCCAATTAGCATACCTATAATGTGTACTCCCACTAACCATTAGTGTTCGACAAGCACTCTCCATGTCAAAGAACACGCCATACAAGTCTTCACATAAACTTAACGCCCAGTCAAGTTTCATCGACTTGCGAACGATTAAGTATTTGAGCTATAAACCTTTCCAGTGCTGACCCCCTTATCCAATAAGGAGTGGACGTTTTGCTCTCAAATACACGGACTAGTTTATATATGTATATTTACGAGTTAGGAATGCCAATAACTGCCAGTAAATAAAGAGACATCCATTGCCTTATATAAATGATTTACATAATTACAAGTACAATGCCCTCACTCAACATCCTCTGAGTGGCATTCGAGGGCATACTCCTAACAATCTCCCACTTGCACTCAGTACTACACACTATGGTATCTTATACCCATGTTCTCCAGATGACGCTCCAAGCTAGTCTGAGAAAGTGGCTTGGTCAGTGGATCAGCGACGTTGTCGGACGAGTCTACTCTGTGCAGCACAATGTATCCGTTGCGAACAAATTCTCTTACGAGATGATACTTCCTCTCAATATGTTTGGTGCTGTTGTGAAACCTTAGCTCCTTCGCCTGCGCTATAGCTCCGTCGTTGTCACAGTACAGCGGAACAGGCAGCTCAGCACATGGTATCACTTGAAGTTCTTCCAAGAACTTCTTAATCCAGAACACTTCCTTGGAAGCCTCCGAGGCTGCTTGATACTCAGCCTGACAGGTGGAATCAGCAGTCGCGCTTTGCTTGGCGCTACGCCAAGATACTGCTCCTCCATTAAGAGTAAATATGTAGCCAGAAGTAGACATCGAGTCGTCCTTCAGTCCTTGGAAGTCCGAATCAGTGAATCCCACCATATCCAATTCTCCACCGCCATACATCAGACCATATCTCTAGTCCTTCTTAAGTACTTGAGAACGTTCTTTACGGCAGTCCAATGTTCCCTACCTGGGTTTGCCTAAAACCTACTCATCACGCTTACAGCATGCGCGATGTCAGGTCTTGTACACAACATAGCATACATAAGGCGACCCACGGCCAAATCATATGGTATATTACTCATTTCCTTTCGTTGTTCCTCACTTTGAGGACACATCTTCAAGGAGAGTTTTATTCCATGTCGCATCGGTAGGAACCCTCTTTTAGAATCATCCATCTTAAATCGCTTTAAGATATTATCTATATAGAGGGCTTGGGAAAGACCTATTGTTCTCTTCCCTCTATCCCGGTAGAGTCAAGAATATAGGTTGCTTCTCCCAAGTCTTTCATGGAGAAATTACTCGAAAGCCAAGCTTTCACAGAACTAAGCATTCCCACATCATTTCCTATTAATAGAATGTCATCTACATATAGTACTAAGAATGCGATCTTGCTCCCACTAACCCTCTTGTATACACGAGGTTCCTCTTCATTTTGCACGAAGTCAAACTCTTTGACCGCCTCGTCAAAACGAAGGTTCCAACTACGCGACGCTTGCTTCAGTCCATAAATGGAACGCTGAAGCTTGCACACTTTCTGAATATCAACTTCGGACACAAAGCCTTTAGGCTGCTACATATAGAATTCCTCCTCGAGGAATCCTTTAAGGAAAGCCGTCTTTACGTCTATTTGCCATATCTCATAATCGTGGTAGGCAGCTATAGCAAGCATCATGCGAATAGACTTGATCATGGCTACTGGCGAGAAGGTATCGTGGTAATCGATCCCTTCTTTCTAGGTATAACCCTTTGCCACAAGCCTAGCCTTATAGGCGTCAACCTTGCCATCACCATCAGTCTTTCTCTTGTAGATCCACTTGTTCCCAATAGGCACTATGCCCTTGGTGCGGTCTACTAGAGTCCAGACCTGATTGACATGCATCGAGTCTATCTCAGATTCTATAGCTTCACGCCATTTCGCGGAGTCTACATCCACCATCGCTTGGTCATAGGTCGTTGGGTCGGTCTCTTGGCTATCACTTGGAACCTCATGGAGACCCAGCTCCTACAAGTGCACAAGCCCATACCTCTCAGGTAAATAGGACACCCTACTAGACCTACGAGGTGGTTGTACTTGTGTTTCAGAAGGTTCGGTTCTAGTTTCTTGCATAGGTGTCTCCCGAGGAGTTTCATTGTATTCTTCTAAAGAAATATTTCTACCTGCTCCGCCTTACTGAATGAAGTCATCTTCCAGGAAGTGTGCTTGTAAAGCAACAACGATATTTCGATATTTGGGCATGTAGAATAGATATCCCATCGTCCCATATGGGAATCTAATGAAACGTCCCTTCACGGACCTAGCTTCCAACTTCTCCACCTTAGTCTTCTTGACATAGGCAGGACATCCCCAAATCATAATATGATTAAGACTTGGTTTCCTGCCCTCCCACATCTCATGTGGAGTTTTAAGAACGGATTTGGAAGGACATCTGTTCAATATGTAAGCAGCAGTCAGGAGTGTATACCCCCACAGGTAAATCGGTAAGTCAGTATAGCCCAGCATGGAACGGACCATGTTCAACATGGTCCGGTTCCTTCTTTCTGACACACCATTTAACTGAGGAGTACCTGGAGGTGTTAGTTGTGAAACTATTCCATGTTCCTTAAGGAACTCGTCAAACTCCGTACTCATATACTCGCCACCTCGGTCCGACCGAAGTGCTTTGATATGATTACCAGTTTGTTTCTCGACTAGGGCCTTAAATTCCTGGAATTTCTCAAAAGCCTCGGATTTATGTTTCATTAAGTATACATAACCATACCTAGTATGATTCATCCGTAAACGTAATGAAATATTGATATCCGTCATGTGCTACTTCCAAAGCACTACATACGTCGGTATGGATTAATCCCAGTTTATCAGCGGCTCTTTCAAAAGTCCCTGTGAAGGGGGACTTAGTCATTTTGCCTTTAAGGCAAGATTCACAAGTAGGAAAGGGATCCGATCCCAATGGACCCATAAGTCCATCCTTTTCCATCTTGTAAACCTTGGTCTGACCAACATGACCAAGTCTAAGATGCCATTTTAAAACTTGATTGGTTTCATCCCTACCACGTTTTCTAGTCATAGTATTCACAACTACTTTGTTGCTGAGATTTAGATGATACAATCCATTTAACAATGTAGCAGTACCCACTAGTTTATTTCTGAAATAAATTTTGCAGGAACCATCACCAATGAAAAATGAAAACCTTTTCGGTCCATGACCAGAATGGATACAATGTTTTTGTGCCCCTTGGGCAAAACAAGTACATCTTATAAAGTACAAACAAAGCCGGATTCTAAACCCAAAAGAAGTGATCCTATGTCGGTCGCCTCGACACTATGCCCGCTTCCGACTGTGATCATAACTTCTCCAGCTCCAAGCTTCCTACTTTGTTCCAGATCCTGATTCACGGTACAAATATGAGAACTAGCACCGGAATCCAGTATCCAGGAAGTAGAAAATACAGTAGCAGATGACACGTTCTTAGTGTAACTATCGCAAGTGTACGATATCGTATCAAGTAGTAAGTCGACTTTTTGAGTCCGGTTTATCGATCCCACAAGGAAGTTTGGTTATAATTTGAATTATACACTATTAGTCTATTTTTATAGATACTAAGATGAGTGAAACACACAATTAAAGATTTTGGTTTAATAATTGCAAAGAAAATGCAATAATAGTTATAATATTCAAGGAAATGAAAGATTACACTAATAATAGATTAATAGAAGATAAAATGAAATAGTTGGGATTACAAAATTAGTTCATCATTAGTTATAGAAGATGTATAGTATATCATAAGGTGAATTTACTTATTATGTTGTGTAGATTCGATTTTCCTTAAAAAGACGGTTTCTCTTTCGAACTATAAAACGCCCCTTATATATTGAATCAATCCACTATATTTCTATGTTGATTGGCTTCAATACATAGCATTAGGATTTATGAAAATAACTCAAAGAATCATATAAGGTCTAGAGGTATATTTATATCCCCTAGAACAACTTAGAGTGAAGATCATTTGATCTAATCAAACATATTTTCTTTCGAAACATATGAAGACCATAAATATCGTCATTTATTGGCCAAATAAATAAAGAATGTTAAAACAATGAAAATCACACACAATAATAAGTAATTCACAATAGATCTTTATACAAACTTAAATAACATGACTAACCTTGTTTATAATCCCAACTAAGGTAACTTAGCCCATGAAGGGTTTAATATACATAATACAAGCTTGAGTGGTCATTATTAGTTGAACAAGAGAAAGAATTGATCCTAACTCCCTTAGTAGATAAAGGAGAAAGAAGCAATAAACTCTCTTAACAACATATGTTATACCACTATTACACAAATCACTCAAGAACACAAGTGTGTTCTTCACACAAAAAGAAAATATTACAAAAAATGGAATAATTATAAGTTGAATGATGAATGATGAAGGATCTAAGGGGTCTATTTATACACCTAAAGTCATCTAGTAGCTCCAAAACTCTAGCATTATTACAATAGATCGGATCAATGCCAGTCATCCCCTCAATAATACACAAAAAGTATAAAAAATTAGACAAATGATCACAATCTGTCAAGAGTTACGGCCGTAACATTCAGTAGTTACGGCCATAACTTGGATGGCTTACGGCCGTAACATTCAGTGGTTACGGCCGTAACATGGATTCGTAAATTTGTACACTGGTTGCTATGTGAGTTACGTTTTCAGCCCAGAATTTCTCAGACTTTGCGTTTTTGCCCCAAATCTTCTTCGGATGATAACTTTTGGTATATAATTCTGATTTTGAATCCGGAAAGACTGCCGAACTCGTCTCGGAAAGCCCTACAACATGAATACATAAAAACTCAACAAAGAGAATATTTTATAAACATGTTATTTATTGAGTATATCAGTAATTCAATCCGATTAAGACTAGATTTACATCATCATCCGATAAAAATAAAATTATTAAAAACTAATTAATTAAAAGCAAAAAATGAGTAGACTTGCTCAATTATGGGTGATATTTATCGATACAAACCATGGATAAGTGTATAAAACTGACACTTATCACACCCCCAAACTTAAATTCTTGCTAGTCCCGAGCAAGATTCTTTATTATTCACGCTCCAAAAAAATAAAAATAAGACAAAAATAAGAAAATTAAGACACACATAAATTAAAATATAAAAAGAGAAAAGGAGATCAAAATGCCATTAATACACAACAACCAGCTTTATACAGTAGATAGAAATGAATCAAGATTCAAAATAAATCTACTAATGATTTTGAAGTTAAAACACGGTTTTATTTTGTAATTCCAAAATGCAAGGTTTCCCCCCAAAAGACTGATTATTTCTTTCCCACTCGTGATACACACGACTCCCTTTAATGGTTGCTCTCGATCACTCGTTTATTTTTCGACTCAATATGAAGAAGAATTTCATTGGCGTCATCAAATATTGTGATTTTTCATGAAATTGAGTGTATTGAAATTCAGCCGCTAATTAATTCAGACCTGCTCATAAACTACATCCCTTTTAGTGATAGCTTTCACACCGTTATTTGCTAACGTGTAGCTCTTTTCACTAACACAGTTTCTATCTCTTTTTTTTTAAAAGGTGATAGCTTTCACACCGTTATTTGCTAACGTGTAGCTCTTTTCACCAATTTTTCTGTGAGACGGCAGCTACGCACCAACAATGGTTAGTCCTTTATTTTTCGCAAAATTTTAAGACCCCCAAAATTAGGCAGCTGTTGCTGCTCAACACTTCGTCATTTTTTTTAGGCGATAGCTTTCACACCATTATTTGCTAACGTGTAGCTCTTTTCACCAATGACTCCTTTTTTTAGGGAATAAAATTTTTGCAGAAAATCATTTCTTAGTTAAGCATGAAAAATCAAAAACTCCACAAATTAAGTAAATTTTAGTTCTATTTTTCATCAACCGACTGATTCTTCTTTTCTCAAGGTAACGAATGACTCGATTTTATATGATAACTACAAGGCTTGGAAAGAGAGATTAAGGCTCAAAAATTTTGGAATATACAATTTTTTACCGGTTAAAATGATTTTAGAAGCTTGTATATAGCTAACTTATTGGTGTTATGGCTAGCTCTAGAAATCTCATAAATCAAAATACTATATATATATATATATGTATATATATACTAAAAAAATTTAAGGCAAATAACCAAAATAATCAAAACACACCAAAACATACCACCTCCAAACTTGAAAATAAAACTGTCCTCAGTTTTTTTTAAAAAAATAAAATAAAAGGCAATGCAGAAAAGTAGAATACTCCCTGTTAAGAAAGTTGATGCTTGAGCTAACGCCTTTTAGAATCTGCAAGAGAATAAATATATGAGGCACACAACAAAAGAAAATAAAATATACTCGGAAGTATAACACAATTTTTTTTAAAAGATGCGCATCAAGAAAGTCCGAAGAGTCGCCTTACGCTGCCATCAATGCTTTTATAAAAAACACACAATAAAAATTAGAGCAAAATAACAATATATATCGCGAATAAATGCGCGCCAAGAGATCAAGAAGAAACTCCTTAAGCTGCCACCATTTAGCACGATTATTACACACGACAGAAAGTAAAAATACAAGAGGTCTGACATGGGTTATCAAAGGGAGAGGAATGAATCCACTTTTCGTTTTCTCACGGTAAAATCTTCCATCCAGACAATTTTAGCTAGAGCTGGATCTGGTTGAGGAACAAATTCATTGAGTTATTTGATTAGTTCTTCTGGTGTTGTTGCAACGACTATGATTCGTTTAGCACGCTCGAAAATAAAACCTTTTTCAGCAGAGTATTCGATGAAAGATAGTAAACCATCAAAGAAATCATTGACATTAAGCAGACCTATTGGTTTTTGATGAACATTTAGCTGGGCTCTGGTAACCACATGAAAAAGTTCCTCAAGAGTGCCAAAACCACCGGGAAGGGTGATAAAGGCGCCAGAATTATTTATCATGTGAGTTATGCGATCTTGCATATTTACAGATCTAAACTCATCTCCAATAGTTGCCCCGGTGATTTTACTTTCAGCCAGAGGTTTTGGAATTATTCCCAACACTCTTACTCCTTCCATATAGGCAGAAGCAGCAGCTCATCCCATTTATCCTAGACTTCCTCCTCCATAAACTATATGAATGCATTTTTCTCCTAAGGTACGTGTAATATCCGCAATTTTGGATTTCGGTAATTATCTTTTTTTTTGGGCAAGAGTCCATTTTGACGACTCGCTTGGGATCGTTTCATCATTCTGAGAATGATTATTTCTGCACTTTTTGTCATCCGAGTTCGTTTCGGTGTTGTTTTGTTCAGTTCCGTGCTTCTTAACGACTTTTCCGCACTCGAATTCGATTCTTGTGAATCTCGTTCGAAACTACTGTTTTGAGTTTCCCATAAGTCCGTTTAACTTTGTTAGACGTGTTGTGAACTTCGGTTTGGTTATTCGATCACGTATCGTGATTTTCGGGCGTTTTGAGCCATTTTGTAATTTACCCAAAGTTGTAGGTGTCCGTATACGTATTTGTTATCTCGACCCTTTTTATGGTCGCGTGTGAGTTTGATTGTAACTCAAACTCTTGGTATGACCTTATTCTGGAGTTTTCCGTGCGTATCTTGGTCTTGGTATTTCGATCGGAGGGGTCCATTGTTCTAACCAGCTTTGAGAGTACTACTGCTGTAGTTCTGGGTGCATTAGCGCGCGCTAAGGGATATCCTTAGCGCACGCTATCGAACAGCAGGGTCTGAAGTCAGTAGCTGGAATCAGGACGTTAGCGCACGCTAAGGGCAGGTCATTAGCGCGCACTACAGTGCTGAGGTTAGCGCACGCTACGGGTTTGGTAGCGCACGCTAACTAGTAGTTCTAGGGAGTCCAGTGGCTACTGGACTGGGTCTGGGGGATTCGTTAGCGCACGCTAACTCTTGATAGTTAGCGCACGCTAACTGTGCATTTTTTTGGCAGAACGATTGTTCTGACATCTCCATAGTGCATGCTAATCAGGTAAGATTAGCGCACGCTAAGTCATCGAAAGATAAAAGCTGGACAATGCTTTTAATCTTCATTTTCTTCATTTCTTCTTCTTCCTCCGCGGGTTTGAGACGTGGCGACTAGGGTTCGCGACCTGGGCTAATTTTCGTCCATTCCAAGGTGGTTTAGAGCATCCTAGGTGATTATAACATCACCTAATCCATTGTTCTTCGCCGAATCGAGGTATTTTTCTTGAATCCCTAGAGTTGACTTTTTAGGGGATTATTCTTGATTTCATTTTCCTTTCGGTTTTGATAGACCGATTGTTGTTTAATGATGTTGTTAAACATATTCTATGGACTGTATATCCATATTTCAACTCGGAATTTCGTTTTCGTGTTTTGGTCGGTCGATTCGCGTTCTTGGCCGTTTGGGGGAAACCCTTGAACTTTCGTCGCTTGTTCTTTGAATTCAGCGACCTTTTGTCGTACTTTGGAATTTATTTTCATTGTTGTTATTGTTGTCCGTAGCTTATTGTCGCGGGTTAGCGTTCGATAGAGTCGGCGAGTTCGTGGTCGGTTCGTGCCAACCTACTTTGGTCGATTCTTCGCGTTTGTGATTACTCGAGGCAAGTACCTTGTCCATACAATTCTTGTTTTATGGATATGATAACTAGTGATCGTCTCCTTGTATTTATTTGATCGTTTGAATTTCACTTTCAAAGATTCGGTTTAGCCATGTGAAAGGCTTGCTTTCAAAACGTGTGTGTTTTGTGAATGGTGTGATTTGTGAATAACTATGTGAATTCTATGGATATGTTTGGTGTTGATGTTGCACTTGGTATTGCGTGTGGACGTATATTATTTCATTTCGGTGCGTTGTGGATTGACGTGGTGTTTTGCTAAGTGTTTGATGCATCTGGGCGAATTGTTTGAATATCCTTGATGTGATATGTTATTTGTGTGAATGTGTGGATATGGTTGAAGGTCTACGGTGACACATGGCACGTGATCATGTGGTCAGGATGCAACAAGTGATTAATCCAACCGTGAGAGCCTGAGATAATCTACGGTGGCACATGGCATGCGATCGTGTGGCCAGGATGCAACAAGCGATTGATCCAACCGTGAGATGTGTGTGAATTGTTTCGCTAGCCAGCTCGGGATGGTCCTTCGAGGCCTCGAGTGGGATTTGTGGCTTCGTCCCGGTCCTAGGAGATGTGCGTGCGTGATTACGTTGTGTTGATTTTTATGTCCGTCGAGGACACGTGATGTTGGGCTCTGGCCCTGTGAATTGTTTTCGGTTTTCTATTTGCGAAAACAAAACCTTTGGGCTGTGACCCTGTTGATTTTTGGAAAGAGAAGGATTCAGTAATCCTAAATTATTTTCTATTAAAACTCTCGATGGCATTTTAAACCGTTTTATAAATTGTTTTCCCTTGATTTGTGATCTTTCGATTTTGAAGTGTTTTACCCAAACTCTTGCCTCGGGAAGTACTTTTCGTCACGTTTGGATTTTTGAGGATTCATGATTATTGTTATTCGTGGAATGTGAATTTTATGGCTCGTATTTGCACTTTGTTCTTGCACTAGCAAAACAGTGGAGTTTTGCTAACCCCCGAGTATTCGGGGGGTGGATGTCTATTTTTGCATTCAGTTTGGGAGCAAAACACAGGGTCGGCACGAAGGATGATGAAAGATGAACGATACTAATCACACGAGGATCCGTATGAGGTCATTGGTTTAGTTATAGTTTATTTTTTGCTGCAGTATTCTCTCCCGTTGTACGGGAGTGTTTTTATTCGACCCTTGCGTGGGCAAGTAATGAGTTTGAGTTGTATATATTTATTGAAAGACCAAATCGGTCTACTGAGTCATTTTAGCCTTAAAGGCATTATTGAGATGTTCTATGTTGTTATCAGCCTGGTAGATCCTTGAGGAAAGGTTCTACGGCGTGTAATATCCCTGAGCGGATTGGGGGTGTTACATAAATGGTATCGGAGCTTAGGTTGTGGAAACCTAGGCTGTCGGGTTTAGTGGTGTCTGTTGAGTTTTTGTATCGTCGGATTTTGTCTGACTGAGTCGTGTCGCGACGCGTCATCTGAGTTTGTTGGTCGTGATTAGTATCGTGGGGCGATCATCATCTTCGTGCGACCTATGGATGTAAGTCTCCCTTCTTTGTGATTGTACCTCGTCTGATGCGAGTTGCTTGTATGACTATACTTTAAATGATGGAATCCTTCTGTGGATTTTGATTTCGTGATATGTGGGTATTTGACTCTCATATTTTATTTATATGAGGAGCGGTGTCGCTGCTAATGCATTTTTGAACTGTATTTTATCCGCTGCGTGAGTTCTTTCGAAATGACTTTTAGTATTTTGCAAACTGATTTTTATTTTGTAAAACCGATTCCCTAAATCGAGTTTTGGCATTTTGGCCTTGAATGTTTTATGACGGTTTGATAAAGGATTTTGTGGGTTTTGGGCATTCTGGCCTATGGAATTTTTGAAAACCTTGAGTATCTTAGAAAATAAATTTCGAGACGTACTTTTAAAATGAATTATTTTCTCACGGTACTTTCAAGGTGTTTTCTAGTGCCGCAATATGTTTCAAAATTATTCCAACTGAGGACCAAAATATTTTGAGATATTTTCAAATTATTTAGAAATGCTTTGCTTAGACCCGAGGGTCGAATATTTTTGAAAGTTTTTCACTAAAAGAAAAGTGTCCTCATTTTTGTTCAAATGCAAGATGATTTTCAAAGTCTCGATAATGGTGTTTGTACTACTTTTTGAAAGGTGATACTCAAGATCAACTAGTGTTTCCAAAATCTTTCTTTTTTTCAAAGGTGGTTTTCGTTTTTAAAACCTACCATTCCTGTTTGCTGTCCAGGAATGTATGTATGATATTCACATTGTCATTAGAATGTTAGCTCCTGAGTATGATGGAATTGGTGGCGTGAATGTTGAGTCGGTTGCCACGCATTTGTTGTGATTAGTCCTCTGTGAGAGGTGAGATGTTGGTATTGAATGTTGTCGCTTTGTGATGATTTGTGTGTTATCGCACCTGTGCGAGCTATTGGAACTGGAGTTTGTATGATTGTGTACATACGTGGTTGTTTCGTGATGTTTTGTAATTGTGCACTGGTTATCGTTCGAGTCGTTGATGTCGCCGAACGATGCCGTCGTTACCGTGATATTTATGTGTGTGTTTCCTTACGATGGAAATCGCTGTATGTGTTATGTGTTATGATTTTCTGTTGTGCTGAGTGGTTACTTATCCAGTATGTCGAGGGGCCGAGGTCGTGGTCATGGCGATCAGACGCGTGGTCGAGATCATGCTGCCGGTGATGATATCGGTATCGGTGTCGCTACTATTTTACAGCAGGTAGCCACACAGATGACTCAGTTGACTCAGGCAGTTCAGCGTGTTACAGATGTGACCCAGCACACTGGTGCAAATCAGTGGCTTCGAGAAGTGGTTCGTATGAACCCCCCTCGTTTCGCTGGTGCTGCAGATGCTTTAGGCTGGGATGGTTAGCTTTTCCAGTTGGAAAAGATTTTCGAGATAGTTGATTGTACAGAAGAACGTAAGGTCCCGGTAGCGCTGTATCTTTTCGACAAAGATGCCGCTAGCTGGTGGTAAGCTGTTAAGCCTCAAGATCGTGTTGTCACATGGGCAGAGTTCCAGACATTCATGAGAGATGAGTTTTGTCCGGAGCCGATAAGAAATCAGAAGATTAATGAATTGTTTTCGGCGAAACCGCAGGATGTACCGCTGTCTCAAGCTATTATTGATTTTAGCAAACAGCTCGGCTATGTGCAGAATCAAGTAAGGACAGAGGAGGACAAGATTTGTCATTTTAGTAGGCGGATGAAGCCGGAGATTCGTCAGTACATGGCAGGTCTCGCTTGTACTTCCTTGAGAGATTATCAGAATATAGCGTTAGCCTATGAGCTATCCAGATTATCGACCGAGAGTATGTCTGACTCGAAGAAACAGAAAACCGCTGGGAACTTTTCAGGAAATCAGATGAGTGGGCCCCTTGAGGTTGGGACTTCGTTTCGTCATCCCGAGATGGTTCCTAGATCGCGTGATCAGAGGAGTAGTACCCCTGCAGTGAGTAATGTGAGCAGCTCGAAGATATGTTATAACTGTAGTTGAGCAGGCCATACTGCGAAGAATTGTCGTTCACCGTTAGTCAGTTGTTTCGAGTGTGGCCAGGTGGGTCACCGAGCCGTACATTGCGAGACGGTAGCTGAGAGATTTGGGGATCGAGATTGTGTCTCTGCTCCGAAAGGACACGGAGATGCCTAGTGTGGTTTTGAGGATTTCGGCGTAGTCCGAATTGTTTATGATTGCCCTTGTGGATCGTTTGTGTTTACTTTCTGTTTTCTCGACTGTGCGTGTTTTCCTTGTAATAGGTACTTTGTGTTTTGTAAATGTTCGGATAATTGACTTGATAATATTATCTGTTTGATGACGCTTGTCACTTGTTGGTTTTATTATGTTTCTACCGGTGGCGTTGTGTTGGTCGTCGTGGAGCGCGTTTTCACGCCGTATATTCCTTTGCGTTGCTTGTAACGTTTCGCCGATGGGCGTAAGTTACGCATTTCCTGTGTATCTCGTTGAGTTTTCCTGGCGGGGATATTGCTTCTCCCTACTTGTTTTAAGTTTCGGGACGAAACTTCTTTTAAGGAGGGTAGAATGTAATATCCGCAATTTTGGATTTCGGTAATTTTTTTTTTGGGCAAGAGTCCATTTTGACGACTCGCTTGGGATCGTTTCATCATTCTCAGAATGATTATTTCTGCACTTTTTGTCATCCGAGTTCGTTTCAGTGTTGTTTTGTTGAGTTCCGTGCTTCTTAACGACTTTTCCGCACTCGAGTTCGATTCTTGTGAATCTCGTTCGAAACTACTGTTTCGAGTTTCCCATAAGTCCGTTTAACTTTGTTAGACGTGTTGTGAACTTCGTTCTGGTTATTCGATCACGTATCGTGATTTTCGGGCGTTTTGGGCCATTTTGTAATTTACCCAAAGTTGTGGGTGTCCGTATACGTATTTGTTATCTCGACCCTTTTTATGGTCGCATGTGAGTTTGATTGTAACTCAAACTCTTGGTATGACCTTATTCTGGAGTTTTCCGTGCGTATCTTGGTCTTGGTATTTCGATCGGAGGGGTCCGTTGTTCTAACCAGCTTTGAGAGTACTACTGTTGTAGTTCTGGGTGCATTAGCGCGCGCTAAGGGATATCCTTAGCGCACGCTATCGAACAGCAGGGTCTGAAGTCAGTAGCTGGAATCAGGCCGTTAGCGCACGCTAAGGGCAGGTCATTAGCGCGCGCTACAGTGCTGAGGTTAGCGCACGCTACGGGTTTGGTAGCGCACGCTAACTAGTAGTTCGAGGGAGTCCAGTGGCTACCGGGTAGTTCTGGGGATTCGTTAGCGCACGCTAACTCTTGATAGTTAGCGCACGCTAACTGTGCATTTTTTTGGCAGAACGATTGTTCTGACATCTCGATAGCGCATGCTAATCAGGTAAGATTAGCGCACGCTAAGCTGTCCAGTATAAAAACTGGACAGTAGTCTTTAATCTTCATTTTCTTCATTTCTTCTTCTTCCTCTGCGGGTTTGAGACGTGGCGAGTAGGGTTCACGACCTGGGCTAATTTTTGTCCATTCCAAGGTGTTTTAGAGCATCCTAGGTGATTATAACATCACCTAATCCATTGTTCTTCGCCGAATCGAGGTATTTTTCTTGAATCCCTAGAGTTGACTTTTTAGGGGATTATTCTTGATTTCGTTTTCCTTTCGGTTTTGATAGACCGATTGTTGTTTAATGATGTTGTTAAACATATTCTATAGATTGTATATCCATATTTCGACTCGGAATTTCATTTTCGTGTTTTGGTCGGTCGATTCGCATTCTTGGCCGTTTGGGGGAAACCCTTGAACTTTCGTCGTTTGTTCTTTGAATTCAGCGACCTTTTGTCGTACTTTGGAATTTATTTTCATTGTTGTTATTGTTGTTCGTAGCTTATTGTCGCGGGTTAGCGTTCGATAGAGTCGGCGGGTTCGTGGTCGGTTCGTGCCAACCTACTTCGGTCGATTCTTCGCGTTTGTGATTACTCGAGGCAAGTACCTTGTCCATACAATTCTTGTTTTATGGATATGATAATTAGTGATCGTCTCCTTGTATTTATTTGATCGTTTTAATTTCACTTTCAAAGATTCGGTTTAGCCTTGTGAAAGGCTTGCTTTCAAAACGCGTGTGTTTTGTGAATGGTGTGATTTGTGAATAACTATGTGAATTCTATGGATATGTTTGGTGTTGATGTTGCACTTGGTATTGCGTGTGGACGTATATTATTTCATTTCGGTGCGTTGTCGATTGACGTGGTGTTTTGCTAAGTGTTTGATGCCTCTGGGCGAATTGTTTGAATATCCTTGATGTGATATGTTATTTGTGTGAATGTGTGGATATGGTTGAAGGTCTATGGTGACACATGGCACGTGATCATGTGGTCAGGATGCAACAAGTGATTGATCCAACCGTGAGAGCCTGAGATAATCTACGGTGGCACATGGCATGCGATCGTGTGGCCAGGATGCAACAAGCGATTGATCCAACCGTGAGATGTGTGTGAATTGTTTCGCTAGCCAGCTCGGGAGGGTCCTTCGAGGCCTCGAGTGGGATTTGTGGCTTCGTCCCGGTCCTAGGCGATGCGCGTGCGTGATTACGTTGTGTTGATTTTTATGTCCGTCGAGGACACGTGATGTTGGGCTCTGGCCCTGTGAATTGTTGTCGGTTTTCTATTTGCGAAAACAAAACCTTTGGGTTGTGACCCTGTTGATTTTTGGAAAGAGAAGGATTCAGTAATCCTAAATTATTTTCTATTAAAACTCTCGATGGCATTTTAAACCGTTTTATAAATTGTTTTCCCTTGATTTGTGATCTTTCGATTTTGAAGTGTTTTACCCAAACTCTTGCCTCGGGAAGTACTTTTCGTCACGTTTGGATTTTTGAGGATTCCTGGTTATTGTTATTCGTGGAATGTGAATTGTATGGCTCGTATTTGCACTTTGTTCTTGCACTAGCAAAACAGTGGAGTTTTGCTAACCCCCGAGTATTCGGGGGGTGGATGTCTATTTTTGCATTCAGGTTTGGGAGCATAACACAGGGTCGGAACGAAGGATGATGAAAGATGAACGATACTAATCACACGAGGATCTGTATGAGGTCATTGGTTTAGTTATAGTTTATTTTGTGCTGCAGTATTCTTTCCCGTTGTACGGGAGTGTTTTTATTCGACCCCTGCGTGGGCAAGTAATGAGTTTGAGTTGTATATATTTATTGAAAGACCAAATCGGTCTACTGAGTCATTTTAGCCTTAAAGGCATTATTGAGATGTTCTATGTTGTTATCAGCCTGGTAGATCCTTGAGGAAAGGTTCCACGACGTGTAATATCCCTGAGCGGATTGGGGGTGTTACAGTACGACCCAAGTTGTGGGCTGCTTTAGTAAAGCATGCCTCTTTTCCATAACTAGCTCCACCAAAACTGCAGACTGTGCTAAATTTTTTTGTTGAAGATGATGACTCCATTTTTGAAAAGAATTTTTTAGAGAGTAAAAGAGAAAAGTACAAGTTTGAGGGATGAATAAAAGAAACAAGCACAATGTTAATTTATAGAAGAGAAATGAGGAAAAATTGTTTAACAAGTTTTTGATTGCGTTGATTGCGCTTCAACTACTCAATAGAATAATGAATGCATGTATCGCGTATCTCATTTTTTTATTCAGAAAATCTCACCAAACGACAAAAATAAAAGATACTTACGTGTATGTACAGTAGTTGTGATTGTCGCTCACATCTTCCTCTGATTTTACGTTCAGAAACGGCCTAAACGCCTTCTATGAGTTGGGGAGAAGCTTCCCATCCAATTTTCTTACAAATTGACAAACAGAGTCTTTTAACGTCAGATTCCCAAGACATTGTTCATATTCTGGTTTGAATTATTCCACAAACATCGAATTCCGTAATGTACGAGTCCACTAGGATGCGTGTCAAGAGAAATTTCGATATTATCTAAATTCTCTTTATTCAGACCATCCTTAATGAACTGAATTTTATCTTTTCTGTTTGTAGATGGAATTACTAAAGATCGACATTTTAAATTACAGTTCCATCTAGCACATTTATAGCAAACGGCTATCATCTTTGCTCGTCGTTTCTTGGCATATGAACTTTTTCCAAGCCCTGGTAAAAATCTAGTCGGTGTTTCTGTGAATTCACCTGCTATTCTTACTTTGGCTTCAATTATGAATCTAATATCAAAAGGTATGATTTTATTCATAAGCATCCTCATCCTTTCAAGCCTTGTCTTGTAAATCTTTAAAATGACATTTTTGCTCAGAAAGGGAAATCTTTTTTCCATGATAAATAAAATAAAAATAAAATAAAATGAAATTGATTGAAGAAAATATCTACAAATATCAGTTGTTGTGGGAAACTGAAAATTCCGACTTTAATAGTCACGGAGTACCGTTATCCGCCACTTGACCGGACAAACACAATTGAGTACTAAGTTACAACGTCGACAGATTTGTATCTATAAAAATAGTTTACAATGTAGGATTTCAAAAATAACACTTATACTTCCCCGGCAACGGCGCCAAAAACTTGACACGTTCTTAGTGTAACTATCGCAAGTGCACGATATCGTATCAAGTAGTAAGTGGACATTTTGAGTCCGGTTTATCGATCCCACGAGGAAGTTTGGTTATAATTTGAATTATACAGTATTAGTCTATTTTTATAGATACTAAGATGAGTGAAACACACAATTAAAGAGTTTGCTTTAATAATTGCAAAGAAAATGCAATAATAGTTATAATATTCAAGGAAATGAAAGATTACACTAATAATAGATTAATAGAAGATAAAATGAAATAGTTGGGATTACAAACTTAGTTCATCATTAGTTATAGAAGATGTATAGGAGATCATAAGATGAATTTACTTATTTTTTTGTGTAGATTCGATTTTCCTTAAAAAGACGGTTTCTCTTTCGAACTATAAAACGCCCCTTATATATAGAATAAATCCACTATATTTCTATGTTGATTGGCTTCAATACATAGCATTAGGATTTATGAAAATAACTCAAAGAATCATCTAAGGTCTAGAGGTATATTTCTATCCCCTAGAACAACTTAGAGTGAAGATCATTTGATCTAATCAAACATATTTTCTTTCGAAACATATGAAGACCATAAATATCATCATTTATTGGCCAAATAAATAAAGATTGTTAAAACAATGAAAATCACACACAATAATAAGTAATTCACAATAGATCTTTATACAAACTTAAATAACATGACTAACCTTGTTTATAATCCCAACTAAGGTAACTTAGCCCATGAAGGGTTTAATATACATAATACAAGCTTGAGTGGTCATTATTAGTTGAACAAGAGAAAGAATTGATCCTAACTCCCTTAGTAGATAAAGGAGAAAGAAGCAATAAACTCTCTTAACAACATATGTTATACCACTATTACACAAATCACTCAAGAACACAAGTGTGTTCTTCACACAAAAAGAAAATATTACAAAAAATGGAAAAATTATAAGTTGAATGATGAACGATGAAGGATCTAAGGGGTCTATTTATACACCTAAAGTCATCTAATAGCTCCAAAACTCCAACATTATTACAATAGATCGGATCAATGCCAGCCATCCCCTCAATAATACACAAAAAGTATAAAAAATTAGACAAATGATCACAATCTATCAAGAGTTACAGCCGTAACATTCAGTAGTTACGGCCGTAACTTGGATGGCTTACGGTCGTAACATTCAGTGGTTACGGCCGTAACATGGCTTCGTAAATTTGTACACTGGTTACTTTGTGAGTTACTTTTTCAGCCCAGAATTTCTCAGACTTTGCGTTTTTGCCCCAAATCTTCTTCGGATGATAACTTTTGGTATATAATTCTGATTTTGATTCTGGAAAGACTGCCGAACTCATCTCGGAAAGCTCTACAACATGAATACATAAAAACTCAACAAAGCGAATATTTTATAAACATGTTATTTATTGAGTAAATCAGTAATTCAATCCGATTAAGACTAGATTTACATCATCATCCGATAAAAATAAAATTATTAAAAACTAATTAATTAAAAGCAAAAAACGAGTAAACTTGCTCAATTATGGGTGATATTTATTGATACAAACCATGGATAAGTACACTTATCAGCAGAACAATTTGTTTCCAAAACTAAAAGTTCTGTACCTGATCGGACAGTCTCTAGCCCAGTGGCCCAGCTCACCGCACTTGAGACAAGCATCTTTCTTCTTCTTGCCTTTTGGAACCATCGGGGCCTTGCCCTTTCCTTTAAGGTTCTTAACTTGTGGTCCAATCTGCTTCTTCGTCTTTTTCTTCTTATTCTTAGACTTCCGAAGTCCAGAAGAAATCACAACGAAAAACTCCTTCATCCGCAGAGTCTTCATATGAGACTGAGCGGTCACCAATTTGTTCATTAGCCCATCTAAGTTACATGCAATCTCATTGCATTTGAAGTTCATAACAAAATGTGACAAGGAATCAGGGAGAGACTGAAGGATAAGGTCGGTTTGGAGAGAAGTATCCATTTTAAAATCAAGAGCCTCCAATCTCTCGATCATGGATATCATTTTGAGGACGTGTTCCCCAACCTTCTCACATTCCTTCATCCTTGCACCGAACAGTTGCCTGGATATCTCATATCTAGCAGTTCTGATGTGCTCACCACAAAGTTCGGTTAAGTGAGATAGAATCTGCCTAGCAGAAGTCATTTTCTCATGAGCTCTCTGAATCTCATTAGACATAGAAGCCATCATGTAAGCACGGACTTTTATGTCATCCTTAACCCACTTTTTGTGGTTTTCGATCTATTCTTGATTGGCTCTGGTCCGCACAGGAGGCGCCGGAATGTCTGTCTCCAAGACGTATCCCATGTAACACCCAAAAAGGCGGCTATTACAGTGTCGTGGACCCCACACTGGGACCCACCAGGCGATATCCCAAAACAGGTTAAATAAATATTATTTGTGATACCGAACCACAATGAATAGTCATTACTCCGATTAGGAGTTTATCAAAAATATGGCCAACGGCCTTATAATACACAGGATCCGAAAAACAAGTATAAACCATATAGAGATGGAAAATACTTCAAATGTCAATACAACCAGATAGCAATCTAAATGAAGCAGGAAATAAAATAACATAACACGGTTTAACATAACCAGACAACAAAAGATGTGGGGGCCCCTAACTAGTATCCTTCGAACCCTTCGCCGTCAACATGCTCTTCCCATGCCTTGCCTTTGCCTCGACCTAAAATACAATACAAGTATTTCGCCCATAACACAGGGTCAGATATACATGATAATCAATTCTTCCGACATTATACAATTCACATATATAGATCTCAAGAAAATCATTCCGACTATTAATCATACCCCTTGGGCGTATGAAACAATCAGTCACAAACCATCGAACACATCCAATCATACATGGACTATGAACGATTAACAATATAGCTCAAGATGGACATCACAGTACGCCCGATCCGGAAATGTGTCCGTGTACATGTCCACCCCGTATACGGAATCCAGAATATACGTGTGACGATGTACCTAATTAGCCTCACGAACTACGTCTCGTGTGCACAGTCCAATACGGAAACATCCACGTATGACTATACAAGTGCCTGGCTAAAAATCCTACACAATATTCAATCGGCACGCAGATATGATTCCAGAAATGTCACGATACAACATGACAACAAAGTTCAACGAAATACATATCCGATTAAGGATCAAGGAAACTCACCGAAGTGAAAATAAAGATCAACGAGATCAACAATTCAAAGTGACGTGTTTGGGAATGCAACACCCATGATGAAACGGAACAACGTCAAGGACAATGTCAAATCACGACAAGCATTTCATAAACATTTCATACACATGAAATATATAACCATCACAAGAATCTAATCATCATTATAACCAAGCAAGATAACTTGCCTCAATACGGAGACGAGAATAATCCTCTTCTTGTCGGAACGAACGAACGGTCCTCGACTAATATTGTTTACTCGAACAATCAACCTTAAACGAAATACATTTTACTCAATAACATATTCGTATAATTATCAATATAGAATTAATAAGACGTCATCCTACAATCTTTTAGAATAGTTTGCTATCTCCAATTATCGAAGCCTTATGTCAGGAGTTCTTTTAACATCATTACAACCCTAAAAATCGGTTTACAATACTTACCGAATGTTCGCATGGTTCATCATAAACAAGAGTTCTATCAAGGGTATATTGAATAACCAATTATGATGTTAAGATCATCATATAATGATTCAACTTTTCAAAACATTAAAATGTTGAAAGAACAAAATCTGCACATTTATGATCATTCTCCTCTCATCTAAATTGACTATTAAGCTTACAACAAGTTTATTAGTTCTGAGATTACACCATATCCATGAGGGTTATCAAAATCTTTGTTTACAAGGCTGGAAGATTCATTAACATCATGATGAATTCACCATCTATCTAGTATGATGATCAAAACAAACTAAGTTCCCAACACATTAGATTAATGAAAAGTTGTAGTGTTGGTTTCACAATTATCCTTAACCATTCAAAATCTTGCTGAGCTAAACATAAGGAGAATATGGTTCTTAAGAAATCTGAGTAAGAAGACATCCTTCTACTACTAACATGGCCAAGTTCTTCCCAAGGTAAGTGAAAACTTAAAATGGTGTTTAATCACTTTATGATAACAACTCTATTAGTTAAATCCAAATATGGTGAAGTTAACTGATTCAAAGGTATTTTACTGAGCTAAATTCGTCCAACAAGATGAGCATGATAGTCATAACGCGGTTAGAATCACTATATCATCAAGAACACATCCATCTCAAACCTTTATTTATCATATTCATCAAAAGTGTTAAAAAGGTTGGATTAAAACTATGTTTTACTTGATTAATCTACTCTAGGTGAAGTATAATTCGTTATTAACATCAACATATGAAGATAATGCAGAGGGGAGGTACACCTACCTCCAGAAATGAGGAACAACTTCAATGCTATGAGAAAATATACTCCAAGCTCAAGAACACCTCCTAATATCCAAGGAAATGAGCTCCACTCCAAGATTTAAGGCTTAGAAGCAAGTTGGGGGAGGTTGATATCGGTTTGGGAGTGCAGAGGGACGACATATGGAGAGAGAATCGGTTTAGAGTTGTGAAGAAATGAAAAACAGGCTGGTCCTATAAATAGACTGTACATACTTAGCGCACGCTATCGGAACCGTTTAGCGTACGCTAATACACTTACGTACGCTAACCGGTTGATATTACGTACGTAAGCAGCTTACAGTGGCTACTGTCTTGAATTCGCAGGTCGTTAGCGCACGCTAATGAAAAATGGGTTACGCACGCTAATAAAAGTTGACTCTGGCCGACATGAAAGCTCAGACCTTACTCACATGCATGCCAACGGCTAAGGAGTTCACGTGCTGAAGTCAACTGATGCCAGATTCCCTCTTAGCGTACGCAACAGAGGAAACATTACGCACGCTAAGGCACAGGATTAGCGTACGTTAATCGTACTATGTAGCGTACGCTACATCAACATAAAAATTCGAAAATGCAACTCTCTAATTAACATCGAATCATCACATATGAAATGAAATATCAACGATATGAAATTCAAATCTATAATACCTCAACATAATACTAAATGCAACATTCATGATAATCAGATTATCCGAATAATACAATGATAGGTAAAAATGAAAAGTTACAGTCGGATATTAAATACTCTCCCCCTTAAAAAGAGTTTCGTCCCCGAAATTAAGGGGTAAATAACTCGGGGTATCTCGCTCGCATACTATCCTCGGTCTCCCACGTAGCCTCCTCGACTCCGTGTCGTGACCACTGAACCTTCAGTAGGGGAATCGTCTTGTTCCGTAACTGCTTGATCCTCCTCTCGAGTATCCGCACAGGGCGCTCCTCGTACGAATGATCCTCTGCTAATTCAATCTCTTCGAACTGAAGTACATGGCTCAGATCAGAAACCTATTTTCTCAACTGGGAGACATGAAACACGTTGTGAATCTTACTCAAAGTCGGCGGTAAAGCTAGTCGATAGGCCAGATCACCCACACGCTCCAAAACCTCAAATGGCCCAATGTACCTCGGGCTCAGCTTGCCCCTCTTCCCAAAACGAAAAACACCTCGGGTAGGAGACACCTTCATTAACACATGGTCACCAACCTCGAACTCAAGTGGTGGTCGACGGTGGTCAGCATAAGACTTCTGTCGACTTTGAGCCGTTAACAACCGACTCCTAATCAAAGTGATCTTCTCCCGAGCTTCTAATAACATATCGGGTTCCGTACCCAGAGATTCTGACAGTTCGTCCCAACACAAAGGGGACCTACAGCGACGGCCATACAATGCTTCATACGGTGCCATCTGAATCGAAGCATGCCAACTATTATTATAATTGAATTCCACCAAAGGCAGCTGGGCTTCCAAATCGTCCTTCCAATCAAGAGCACATGCTCTCAACATATCCTCTAGAGTCTGGATGGTTCTCTTAGACTGACCATCGGTCTGTGGATGAAAAGCTGTACTGAAGTTCAACTGCGTGCCCATCGCACGATGAACTGCCTTCCGGAAGTGTGACACGAATCGCCCGTCACGGTCTGATACAATACTCTTGGGGGTACCGTGTAATCTCACAATTTCCTTAATAAACAGCTGGGCCAATCTCTCGGGACCCCACGTGTCCTTAATCTCCAAGAAGTGGGCTGATTTGGTCAGACGGTCCACAATCACCCAAATCGTATTCATTCCTCGACGACTCGTCGGCAAGCTAGTAATAAAATCCAAAGATATGTCCTCCCATTTCCACTCGGGAATCGGGAGCGGTTTCAGCATTCCTGCGGGTCGCTGGTGCTCAATCTTAACCTGCTGACAGGTTAAACATCTCGAAAAAAATTCGGCAACCTCACATTTCATATTCCCCCACCAATAATTTTGCTTCAAATCCTTATAGATCTTGCTAGATCCCGGGTGAATAGAGTACGGGGTAGCATGGGCTTCTCTCATGATAGAGTTTCTCAACTCTTCGTTAGCGGGTACACAAACTCGATTTCTAAAACGTATCAATCCATCCTCGTGGATCACGAATCCAGGGGCTTTCTCTTGGGTTACTTCATCCCGAACTTGAGATAAGAATGGGTCCGTAATTTGCTTTGATTTGATCATATCATCAAGAGAGGAAGAAATCTCAAGGGTGCAAAGTTGTCCCTGAACACGCTGTAACCAAACTTCAATTTCTGACCTCATAAGGTCCAACCGCAACTCTCTATGTGCTGTCAAACGGCTCAGCATCTGCTCCTGCACTGTTTTACGGCTCAAAGCGTCGGCGACCACATTTGCTTTACCCGGATGATAAAGGATCTCGATATCATAGTCCTTGATTAATTCTAGCCACCTTCTCTGTCTCATGTTTAACTCCTTCTGAGTAAAAATGTACTTTAGGCTCTTGTGGTCTGTAAAGATCTGGCAGGTAACTCCATACAGATAGTGACGCCAGATTTTCAAAGCAAACACCACGGCTGCTAACTCCAAGTCATGGGTCGGATAGTTAACTTCATAGGGTCGCAATTGTCTCGATGCATAGGCAATCACTTTCCCTTCCTGCATTAGTACACATCCCAGACCCTGTCTCGACGCATCATTATACACCACAAATCCTTCCGTTCCTTTTGGTAAGACCAAAACAGGTGCCGAAATCAATCGACTCTTGAGCTCATCAAAACTTTTCTGACATGTTTCTGACCACAAATACTTCTTGTCCTTCCGCAGTAAGTTAGTCATCGGTTGCGCAATTTTAGAAAATCCTTCTACGAACCGTCGGTAGTAACCTACTAGGCCGAGGAAACTACGAACTTCCTTCACGTTCTTCGGTGGTAGCCAATCTCGAATGGCTTCCGTCTTTTGTGGGTCCACTCTCACCCCTTCAGCTGATATCACATGCCCGAGAAAGACAACCTCAGGCATCCAGAATTCACACTTAGAAAATTTCCCATAAAGATGTTCCTGGCTCAATGTATCGAGAACTTGGTGGAGGTGACGCTCGTGCTCTTCGTGGTCACGAGAGTAAATGAGAATGTCGTCAATAAAAACGACTACAAAGCGATCCAGATAGTTAATAAAAACTCGATTCATCAACTCCATGAATACCACCGGTGCATTAGTAAGTCCAAAAGGCATCACCACAAACTCATAATGCCCATAGCGAGTACGGAATGCTGTCTTCGAAATGTCAGACTCTCGAATCCTCAACTGATGATAACCAGATCTCAAGTCGATCTTAGAAAACACGGCAGCTCCCTGAAGTTGGTCCAATAAATCATCAATACGAGGCAAGGGATACTTGTTCTTGATGGTTACCCTGTTCAGCTCACGGTAATCAATACATAAGCGCAGAGATCCATCTTTCTTCCGTACAAATAACACTGGTGCTCCCGAAGGGGACGCACTAGGTCTAATATAGCCCTTGTTAGTCAACTCCTCAAGATGGTTCTTTAATTCTTGCATCTCAGTCGGAGCCATACGGTACGGTGCTTTTGAGAGCGGGGACGTACCTGGTTCTAACTCAATAATAAACTCCACGTCACGATGAGGAGGTAAGCCTGGCAACTCGTCTGGAAATACATCTGGGTAGTCTCGGACTACCAGAATGTCGGCCAATTCAACTGGTCGATCTGCTGTTTTGGTCATGTAGCACCAATAACCAATACACCCTTGATTAAGCAGTTTCACTGCTTTCATAGCGCTGATGACTCTCCCAGAATGACTGGGATTATCACCTCGAAAAATACACTCGAAACCATCATCGGAAGTGACAGTTACCATTCGCTTGCGGACACTGAGTATTGCATCATGACGATCCATCCAATTGATACCCAAGATTATATCATCCTTAGGTAAATTGACTACAATCAGATTTGACAACCACTCACGGTCGTTCAAACGAATCGGACAGTCCTGGACTTCACAATTTCCAATAATTCTTCTACCATCAGGTAGACCAATCACGTAGGGCTCACAATTGATAACATGGTCTAGAGGCAAACGACTTAAACAAGAAGAAGATATAAAGGAGTGTGAAGCACCGGTATCAAAAATAACACACACAGGCTGGGAGTGGATCTCGAGTATACCTGAAATCATGCTGGCCTCGGGATCGTCAGCTTTCTTCATCTCGTAAATCTGGTTTGTGATTCGGCACCAGGTGTACCACTTTGATTCCCACGGCCCATTCCCATATTCGCCCCGGTGGTCTGATAGGAAGCGGACGGAGGCGTCCGGTTCTGGATAGAGGACTGAACTGGGGCATGAGACGCTACTGGTTCAGGTCCGGGCCCACCCCTGCAAAAACGAGGACGGTGACCAATCTTGCCACAAGTATGGCATGTGACGGCAGGCTTCGGGCATTTGGAGCTGAAATGCCCCTGATCTCCACAGTTATAGCACACAACAGATAAGGGGACCGCTCGAGAGTGCGATCCAGCTGGCTTTGACGCCATGGGTGGTCGATCAGAAGGGTTTGGCAATGACTGGGGCTTCCTGAATGTCCCCCGGTTACTCTCGATCAGTTACGGTTCCTGGACCTTTTGTTGTTGGACTGTGGTTGTTTCTTGGAAATCTCCTTCGCGGTGAGTTCGTACTCCAGAGCTTTCTCGATGAACTCTGGTAAGGTAGTACAGTGGTGATTCAACAACTGCATTCTCATTCGGGGTTTAAGCCTCTTGAGAAAGTATTTGATCTTATCGGCCTCTGTTCGGATAATTGTCGTGGCGAAAGGAAGGAGTGCCTGGAATTTCTCAGCAACAGATAATACATCATCGTCTTCAGACGGGTCGGGGTTCAATAGTTCCGACAGTTTGGCCTCACGGAGTGGCCCTGGATAGTAACAGTCTAGCATGAGGTTTTTAAATTTCTCCCAACTGTAAACACCATCAGCTGGCCTTACTGAAAGCCACCAGGTATGAGCGCCTTTGCTAAGATAATACGCGGCTACCGAAACGCCATTCTCTTCCGGGCAGTGCACCATCTGGAAAAGTTTCTCAAAATGCTCGATCCAATGCACAATATCAGCAGGCTCAGAGGAGCCTTCAAAATTCGATGGTCGCTGGCGAGAGATGTCGCTGATAATCCGACTCATGGGTCCGCCAATCACAGGAGGAGGATGAGCCCCCTGTTGCTGGACAGTAGCGGCCCTCTGCATAGATTCCATTAGTTGACCCATCTGGGTCATCTGTGTCATCATGCCCTACATTACGACGTAAGGATCGACACGCGCATCCTCGCGCCCACTGTGGTGCGATTGTTCCGTAGAAGGTGAACCACTGTCTGCGGAACTCTGATCCGCATTCGCGCGTCTGTTGGCTCGAGGTATCGGGATTCGGCCCCTTCCGCGGCCTCGTCCCCCTCTGCCACGACCTCTCAGGTTTCTTTCCATACTGAAAGAATCAATCATAGTGATAACCATAAGTACAGTTCAAGATACTAAAATTCATGCTAAGTTAATAGCAACAAGGAATCACATATTCAAGGAAAACGGTTATCGATACCACGAATGTCTCACCGAATATTATATCGGTGTCAAGTCGAACAATTTCAATTATATAATCAATTCAGCATTTACCTCGGATTATCAATCAGATAAATCCTGTCACAATTCCTCGAAATAACATGATCAACAAGGAGACCCATACTGATATCAATATCATGCGAGTAATTAAATCATGGCTCATAAAGTACATACCGTATTTGACTCGTAGGGTCAGGCGCTTGCACAGGTCACACGTGACACGAAGGTCTCTTGATACTAGTTCATTTCTCAATGACTCAAAAAAAGGAAACAACACTCCGATACCATCTTCTGTAACACCCCAAAAGGCGGCTATTACAGTGCTGTGGACCCCACACTGGGACCCACCAGGCGATATCCCAAAACAGATTAAATAAATATTATTTGTGATACCGAACCACAATGAATAGTCATTACTCCGATTAGGAGTTTATCAAAAATATGGCCAACGGCCTTATAATACACAGGATCCGAAAAACAAGTATAAACCATATGGAGATGGAAAATACTTCAAATGTCAATACAACCAGATAGCAATCTAAATGAAGCAGGAAATAAAAAAACATAACACGGTTTAACATAACCGGACAACAAAAGATGTGGGCCCCCCGAACTAGTATCCTTTGAACCCTTCGCCGTCAACTTACTCTTCCCGTGCCTTGCCTTTGCCTCGACCTAAAATACAATACAAGTATTTCGCCCATAACACAGGGTCAGATATACATGATAATCAATTCTTCCGACATTATACAATTCACATATATAGATCTCAAGAAAATCATTCCGACTATTAATCATACCCCTTGGGCGTATGAAACAATCAGTCACAAACCATCGAACACATCCAATCATACATGGACTATGAACGATTAACATCATAGCTCAAGATGGACATCACAGTACGCCCGATCCGGAAATGTGTCCGTGTACATGTCCACCCCGTATACGGAATCCATAATATAAGTGTGACGATGTACCTAATTAGCCTCACGAACTACGTCTCGTGTGCACAGTCCAATACGGAAACATCCACGTACGACTATACAAGTGCCTGGCTAAAAATCCTACACAATATCCAATCGGCACGCAGATATGATTCCGGAAATGTCATGATACAACATGACAACGAAGTTCAACGAAATACATATCCGATTAAGGATCAAGGAAACTCACCGAAGTGAAAATAAAGATCAACGAGATCAGCGATTCAAAGTGACGTGTTTGGGAATGCAACACCCATGATGAAACGGAACAACGTCAAGGACAATGTCAAATCATGACAAGCATTTCATAAACATTTCATACACATGAAATATATAACCATAACAAGAATCTAATCATCATTATAACCAAGCAAGATAATTTGCCTCAATATGGAGACGAGAATAGTCCTCTTCTTGTCGGAATGAACGAACGGTCCTCGACTAATATTGTTTACTCTAACAATCAACCTTAAACGAAATACATTTTACTCAATAACATATTCGTATAATTATCAATATAGGATTAATAAGATGTCATCCTACAATCCTTTAGAATAGTTTGCTATCTCCAATTATCGAAGCCTTATGTCAGGAGTTCTTTTAACATCATTACAACCATAAAAATCGGTTTACAATACTTACCGAATGTTCGCATGGTTCATCATAAACAAGAGTTCTATCAAGGGTATGTTGAATAACCAATTATGATGTTAAGATCATCTTATAATGATTAAACTTTCCAAAACATTAAAATGTTGAAAGAACAAAATCTGCACATTTATGATCATTCTCCTCTCATCTAAATTAACTATTAAGCTTACAACAAGTTTATTAGTTCTGAGATTACACCATATCCATGAGGGTTATCAAAATCTTTGTTTACAAGGCTGGAAGATTCATTAACATCATGATGAATTCACCATCTATCTAGTATGATGATCAAAACAAACTAAGTTCCCAACACATTAGATTAATGAAAAGTTGTAGTGTTGGTTTCACAATTATCCTTAACCATTCAAAATCTTGCTGAGCTAAACATAAGGAGAATATAATTCTTAAGAAATCTGAGTAAGAAGACATCCTTCTACTACGAACATGGCCAAGTTCTTCCCAAGGTAAGTGAAAACTTAAAATGGTGTTTAATCACTTTATGATAACAACTCTACTAGTTAAATCCAAATATGGTGAAGTTAACTGATTCAAAGGTATTTTACTGAGCTAAATTCGTCCAACAAGATGAGCATGATAGTCACAACGCGGTTAGAATCACTATATCATCAAGAACACATCCATCTCAAACCCTTATTTATCATATTCACCAAAAGTGTTAAAAAGGTTGGATTAAAACTATGTTTTACTTGATTAATCTACTCTAGGTGAAGTATAATTCGTTATTAACATCAACATATGAAAATAATGCAGAGAGGGAGGTACACCTACCTCCAGAAATGAGGAACAACTTCAATGCTATGAGAAAATATACTCCAAGCTCAAGAACACCTCCTAATCTCCAAGGAAATGAGCTCCACTCCAAGATTTAAGGCTTAGAAACAAGTTGGGGGAGGTTGATATCAGTTTGGGAGTGCAGAGGGACGATATATGGAGAGAGAATCGGTTTAGAGTTGTGAAGAAATGAAAAACAGGCTGGTCCTATAAATAGACTGTACATACTTAGCGCACGCTATCAGAACAGTTTAGCGTACGCTAATACACTTACGTACGCTAACCGGTCGATATTACGTACGTAAGCAGCTTACAGTGGCTACTGTCTTGAATTCGCAGGTCGTTAGCGCACGCTAATGAAAAATGGGTTACGCACGCTAATAAAAGTTGACTCTGTCCGACATGACAGCTCAGACCTTACTCACATGCATGCCAACGGCTAAGGAGTTCACGTGCTGAAGTCAACTGATGTCAGATTCCCCCTTAGCGTACGCAACAGAGGAAACATTACGCACGCTAAGGCACAGGATTAGCGTACATTAATCGTACTATGTAGCGTACGCTACATCAACAGAAAAATTCGAAAATGCAACTCTCTAATTAACATCGAATCATCACATATGAAATGAAATATCAACGATATGAAATTCAAATCTATAATACCTCAACATAATACTAAATGCAACGATTAATGATAATCAGATTATCCGAATAATACAATGACAGGTAAAAATGAAAAGTTACAGTCGGATATTACATCCCAGTGCCTCTATACTGAGGACAATCATCAGATTGCGGGGCCAGTCTACAAAGTTAGGTCCAATCAAGGTGTTCTTCTTGAGTAGAATTGCGAGTGGATTCATTGTCATATTGAGAGTTATGTCTGCATTAAGTATAACAGATTAATTAGTGACTCGTTTAATTATGTTCTGAGTATAGAATTAAGGCCTTTTCTATTCTTGTTACGCAGCTCCCACTATTTTTATCGGAACAACACACTCCCATGTGAAATCCAGAAGTATCGTCGCTCTACTTCATAGTGGTGATCGAGTTCTTTATAAATCTTAATAGAGGGCAACCGAACAGGTTTCTAGTCTATTAATTTTCAAAAAGGGGTGTCCAACACCAACCCATCTAATGGATGATTCGTTCTTCTTTTTCCCCTTGTTCACTCCCCTCAACCTATACGGTTTCTATGGTTCGTGAACAAGTTAAGTTTATACCATCGACGCAAATCAGTTTCACAATTGAATCTTATCCGGCAACCTATCGGGTTTCTAGGGATAAAATTTGCTCCAACCGAAGGCATCCAATGCGCTCCCGGTAATTTATCTGTCCTCCCCGAATGACTACCCCGATAACTCGGAAGCACAGCACATCCGGTTTGAATTTCAATTTCCCGAAAACTCGATGGAGGGAAGGAAAAACTTTGAAACCTTATAAACTTAATAATTTATCATGGGAGAATTTCCGCGATTAACGTTACACTTTACACATTAATCATTTTAGCGCGTTTGTGGCATTCATACAATATGAAAAAACCATTCACAACCTAGTTGCTACCAACATGTGGTTCATGGATTGTTCCTAGAAAACAAAAACTCCATAATCTAATTTCAAGTCTTCGTCTTGAATCTTCGTCTTCTCGAAACGGATCTTCCTCCGGTCTTCGTCATTACATATAAATTTTACATTGAAAATTGCATCCTAGATACAAATATTTCTAGTAAAATAAATAGGCTCAAAACGGCATTTACAACCCAATCGAATAAAACTAACGATTCAAAAAACTAAGTCCACAAACCACATCCCCATTCAAAAGCATTCATCCAATAAATAGTAAAAAAATGGAAAGCGTAGAGATACATTGATCCAATCTACAATACGAACCGATCCAATCGATTCACACAATCGGTAATATGAAAAAGTTCAAAATAATTCGGTCGATCACAAGTATTCCAATAAATCAATTTTCCCTTATAAAATGAAATACCATAAATCATTTTAATCATATTAAATCCAATTTAAAATGAGGGAAATTATTTTTAGGAATACACGAAGCAAATAAGGTCGAAACGGATCCAAAATGGGCTGAACCGCACCCGAAAACGCCACCAGGCAGCATGCAGGGCGGCCCAGCGGCCCTGGGCCATGGCCCCCAGTACATCGCCTACCCAGGCCGGCTGCAACAGCCCTGGGTCACGGCCCCTGCTTCCGGACCCCTCCTGGACCGTCCAACGGCATTTCGAGGCTAGTTTTTCGACCGAATATCCAATATCTATATTCTCCAACATTCATATCTTAAATATAAATCATATTTCCAAGAAATAGAAGATTTATATTTACACATAAACTTACGAAAAATACAACTATAACGAACGAAAAACATATACTACGATTATGACTAAAATAATTCCAAATCATTCACCATCTAATCGAGCATTCCAAATGCCAATATCGTATATACGATCGCAAGACCTACGCTCCGATACCACTATTGGGATTCGGTGCCTAAAACGAAGGCCCAGCGGAAGCGGTAAAACAAAAATTAATTCGATCTGAATCCCTACGAGGATCGATCGAGCTACGTATATACGAATATATAAACGAAAAACAAGAGTTATAAGAAACTCACCCTTGAAGTCCGTTGATTAAATGGTAACCTTCTCTTGAGATATTCCCCAAGCTTTGATTAATCTCTACGAATCCAATCCGCTCCAAGCTCTTGAACGATCCAACGCCGAAAGCACCGCGTCTCTACTTGCCAGGCGCCTCCGATGAGTTCGGTTCGTTTCGGACTCCCGAGAGTCCAAACAGATAAACTCCGATTCCATTCCGATGTATTTATATCGATTAATTAATCATATCAAATACATAATAATATATTTAATTTCTCCAAGAAATAATTATATTCATGAATTAAATTAATCACTCGGTAATTTATTTAATTAATTAGGCCGTAAATTAATTTATCTAATAAATCAATTTAGACATCCAATGTCCCAAATTAGATATCCAATATCTAATATTCATAATGAGAGATTAAGATCGATTCATTCCATCGTCAATCCTATTGCGCGACTCGGTAGGTCTGTCTCAATCAGCAATGGGAGGAACCAAAGAGTAGTAGCACCATCTAGCCAGCATGGCGGCCTACACTGTACCCAAACTGAGAATGAATGATTGGGATCATTCAAGAACCATTCTGTCGTGAATATCAGTATACGTATAAACCCTTCTTTCAAATGTCCCGATCAAGTTATAGGGTCACGGCCAGTCAAACCCTATCTGTACTTGATGCTATGCATGCGTTAATGCAAATCGAGATCATTGAGCTCTCGTGTATCCAATACAACTAGCTCCAATGCTTTGGCCAAAGACTTATGATCTCATCTGCCAATAACCGCATAGGACATATAACCCGCTCACTAACGGGAGAAAGAATTCTATCTTGGTATTCAGTAGGACCTGCTACTTGCCCGTTAAGATGCACGTCGAGGTTGACCCCCACCTCCCGGTTTATAGGGTCAAACTACTCTAATGAAAATCTTAACGTCACAAACATATCCCTACTAAATCCTCAAGTCGAAGGTTAACGAATACCTTTCACAACCTTTCGATTCCGTTATTGACTGTCCCGGAGTGAAATTCGTGTGACGAATCGAGGGTGAGTCGGTTCGAGTATACTAATCCAATTAGCATACCTATAACGTGTGCTCCCACTAACCATTAGTGTTCGACAAGCACTCTCCATGTCAAAGACCACGCCATACAAGTCTTCACATAAACTTAACGCCCACTCAAGTTTCATCGACTTGCGAACGATTAAGTATTTGAGCTATAAACCTTTCCAGTGCCGACCCCCTTATACAATAAGGAGTGGAACGTTTTGCTCTCAAATACACGGACTAGTTTCTATATGTATATTTACGAGTTAGGAATGCTAGTAACTGCCAGTAAATAAAGAAACATCCATTGCCTTATATAAATGATTGACATAATTACAAGTACAATGCCCTCACTCAACATCCTCTGAGTGGCATTCGAGGGCATACTCCTAACAGCTAGTACCAATAACATAGCAACGAGAGAAAATACCTTTCCAACCATGCCGAACGGCACAACCTCCTCATAAGGGAGTTACCATCTTTATCTCACAATGACACATGATCATCAATAAACACATGTTTCCCAACACATACCTCAACAAAAGGTTAAACTTTAAATCTACAAACAACATAATTAACAAAATGAAACCCTACGGAAGCAAGGTATTCTTATACTCAACACTAATACACATACTTAGACAAGCACATTTAACAATGAAAACATACGAGTCATCTTTAAGGAAATATTGAAAAGCATATCGATTCCATTGAAAGATAATTATAGGCATTCATTCGGCACATAACGTCGATTACCATCTATTAAATCCACAAAACACGTAATGTATGGGCAAGATACTTGCCTCGATAACCACGCTTGAAACTAGATGATGAACGGACGCGAACGAGCAACCATGGAACCTCCAATTCCGACGAGCAAAGCGGTAGCCCCAAGACTACGAGAACAACATCACAACGAATTAACAATACTCCTCGAAACCCAACTCGACAATAACAACGACAAGGATCAAAGGGGTTTCTCAAGAGATCCGAAATCACCCTCCGGATGAACAAAATCGACAAACGAGATTGTAATCCGTAGATTACAATTAAAACAACGAGAATCACTTAACCGGATCATCAATTTTGGTTTAGATAGCAAAGTCAACGGAAATCCCAAAAATATCTCAAGAACGTAAATCAACCCGACCAGAACATGAAAACGAAATTCCAAACTAGGGGTTAAGATCAACAAGACTAGATAACAACAAAGGAATCAACAATTTCGAATTAGAATCACGAAATCATGACAAACCCCGAAATTATCCCGAAAGTAGGGTTCAAGCCGATTTACCTCGATCCGGACGGTGAAATATGTTTGAATGTTGATAACTTCATGTTATGCACTCAAAAATATGTATGGATGATGGTCCCTGGCTTAGATCCGCCTTCATCCCCGTCCCAAGTCGCCAAATCGCCGGGGAGAAGAGTTGGGGGAGAAAAATGACGAAGTTAGGGAAGTCCGCCTATTTATACACATATGCATTAGCGCGCGCTAGCCAAGTACCGGTAGCGTGCGCTATCGGGCTCAGATAGGTCCAGGAGTTTCGCCGGATCCTTGCTTAGCGCGCGCTGGCCGAAAGCTAGCGTGCGCTAGCCGACCAGTCCAGAACCCCTTAAGTCCCTCTGTCCAGTCCAGATAGCACGCGCTGCATCCTAATAGCGTGCGCTATGCCCGCTGAGTCAGCGTGCGCTACGTCCGAGTAACGTGCGCTACCTGTTGGGTCTGGCCGAAGCCCAAAACCATGCTGCTCTCTGATGCCGGCCTCGATAGTGCGCGCTAGGTAGCAGAATTGGCGTGCGCTATATATACCGAGTTAGCACGCGCAATGCCCGGCCGACGTGCGCTAACTGCTGGCCTGGTCAGAGTCCTGAACCTGCTGTCTCTGCTGCCCGGCCACTTAGCGCGCGCTGCCGACCGATAGCAGCGTGTTATACATCCTATCTAGCGTACGCTATTTTTTCAGCCCTGGCGTGCGCTAGCTCTTCCATATGCAACACGAAATACGAATAGATCAAGAACGGTACAACTCGATGGATTCCAACAATCAATGAAGCACGGGTGACGGATAATAACATGGAAAAACTCATACTCTGAAATGCATGATTCCACTATCTGCCAACAGAACAAAATAATCAGCACAATCGACAAAATTCAAAAATAACTGGAAACAAAACTTTCGGGTAGCACATCAATAATGATTGTGTTAAGAGATCTAACTACGATGCATCAACCTATTAGTCGTTCACTAACACGACCATCAATAACGAACATTGGATATTCTTTTATAAATAATCTGATGAAAGAAGATCCAGAAAATTTCCGCGAATTACATAGAATGTATCCAAATGTGTTTCTCAAGTTGTGTGGTATTATAAGAGAGAGCACTTATTTGGAAGATACAAGATATGTGTCTATTGAAGAAATGGTAGCTACGCTTCTATTAATTGTTGGACACAACGATCGTTACTTTAATGTTCGACAGAGGTTTGGTCGTCCAGACTTTGCTGCCAGTAGAAATTTCAATAAAGTTTTGAAGGCTTTTAATACTATAGCACCACAATGATGGTAAATCCCGGAGGCCTTTGCCCCAAAATTTCTGAAAGTACAAGATTTTACCCATACTTTAAGATAAATTTTTGAATTAAAATGTATTAATTTGACTAGATTATATTTTCTTTCCAAGTACTAATGTTATCTTTTCATGAATGTGTTAGTTTAGGATTATGTTGATGCCATTGATGGAACTCATATTCCAGCTACAATACACCAAGGTCGACATGTGAGCAGTTATCGTAATCGTCATGGAATAAAATCTCAAAAAAAAAAATAGCTGCTCGCAACTTTGATTTGGAATTCATTTATGTGCTTAGTGGATGGGAAGGTTCAGCACATGACTTAAAAGTTTTAAATGATGCATTATCAAGGAGAAATGGGCTTGAAGTTCCTCAAGGTAATATTTTTTTTATTTTTATTTATCATTTTTCTCGTATTTATGATCTTGTAATTTTTATCGTGCAGGTTATATAATTTACTAAAAATTGATTTTGTGTTCAGGAAAATATTATCTTGTAGATTATGAATTTTCTAATCGTCGCCAATTTTTAGCCCCTTTACGTGGTGTGCGATAATCATCTAAAAGATTTTGGTGGTCAAGGTCGTCACCCTAGAAATGCAAATAAGTTATTTAATCTCCGTAATTCGTCATTGACAAATGTGATTGAACGAATTTTTGGTATTTAAATTTCGATTCACGATATTTAAAGTTGCACCTCTATTTTTATTTTAAACACACAGAGTTGGTATTAGCTTGTGCTGGAATCATAACTTTTTTCGAAAAGAATGCCGCTCTGATGAATTTCCAGCTGAAGTAGTGGACGAACAACCTTCTGACATGGAGGATGATAATTATGAATCAAAATTTTCAAGTTAAGAGCAACAAAGGTCTTAAGGTAATACTTGGAGAGCTAACATTGCTAATGCTATGTGGAATGATAGGCCTTGTACGGTAGGAAATGAAGACAATTATGAGGAGCATGAGGATGAGGAACAGTATGGATGATTGATTAACTTAGATAAATAAGCATCGCACTTTTTTAATTTGTAATTTGAATCTTGTTTTTTTGTTTTAGATTATATTATTTTAATTACTTAAATACTTTTTTTTGAGAAATTATTGTAATATATATTATAGTGTCAATAATTAATAGATGGATATTATGAAATAGAAAAATATTGAGAAACCAATCCAATAAAATCTGAGGGATTTTATTTAATCCACCAAAATACTTAAGAATCAATCCATTGAAATCCAATAGAATCTCTATAGAATTAAAAAAAATCTATATATAGTCTAGGTAGAATTCAAACAATTCATGAATTTTTATAAATCCAACAAAATCCATAGATTATTATCAATCTATTAAAATCCTGATTGAATACACCTCTTACACCCCTCTATTGTCCATCTATAATATACAATTGAGAAAATTATCAAATTGGTCCCGTATGTGGGATCAATTGGCCAAAAAGCCCCGCTTGTCTCTGGCGGACCACAAAACCCCACATCTCCCCCATGCTTTCGCCAATTTAGTCCTACGTCGCCGGCCGGAGTATTTTCCGGCCATCGGAACTTACGTGGACGACACATGGATGACACATGACAAAAATAGTGGGTCCACGTGAGACAGACAGGGTTTTTTGGCCAATTGATCCCACATACAGGACCAATTTGATAATTTTCTCATTATATATATATATATATACATATATATATATATATATGAAATTATTTTTCAATAAATGTAATAAATTTAATAAATATTAATGGCACATGATATAAAGAACTATAATTTAATTGAGTTTAAATTATTTGTGTCAAAGAAAATTCTATCAAATGAAAAGTTGATGAGCGATAAAATTTTTATTTTCCGAGGGTAGAATTATTTATCAAATAAAGATTGGTAGAATTTTATTGCTTGCAAAAAAGATTTATGGTTTGTTTATATTTTTATGTCAGATTTTTAGTTTTCTGATATAATTGATTTGTAAAATATATTTTCTAAATCAATTAAATTTACTTGAATAATACTATTGTTTTTATTATTTAGAAAAAAAAATCAATTAAGTAAGCCCTTTAGCATAAATGCAAAGTATGTTAAATAAAGAAATCTATTGTTGGATATTAAAATTATTTCTTTTATTGCAAGAATGTATTCTTTTGTTTGATAATACAAAGAGAACCTATTCTTAAAACAATAATAAAAGTATTATAATTTTATTATGGAGGATATATTATATAAAGTAAATCGATTCTTAAAGTAATAATCAGAACATTCCATCAAAATAGTATAGTTAAAAATTTTATCGCTCATCAACTTTTCATTTGATAGAATTTTTTTGCCACAAATAATTTAAACTTAATTAAATTATAGTTCTTTTTATCATGTGCCATTAATATTTATTAAATTTATTACATTTATTGAAAAATAATTTCATATATATATAATGAGAAAATTATCAAATTGGTCCCGTATGTGGGACCAATTGGCCAAAAAGTCCTGTCTGTCTCAGGAGGACCCACTATTTTTGCCACGTGTCGTCCACGTCAGCGCCGATGGCCGGAAAATACTCCGACCGGTGACGGAGGACTAAATTGGCGAAAACGGGGGGAGATGTGGGGTTTTTTGGTCCTCCGGAGACAGACGGGGCTTTTTGGCCAATTGATCCCACATACGGGACCAATTTGATAATTTTCTCAATGTTCCTCATTGTGCCATGATATGCCTCGTTAAAACCTTATTAGGAAAAACCCAACGGAAGAAATCCCACTGAAGTAAAAAGAGTATATTATTCATGCTAATACGTCATTCTTATTGCCCCGTTAAAGACCTTGCGAGGAAAATCCAAAGGGGCGAAACTCCAGTCAAGGGAAAAAGAGTGCGACATGTATTTTATACAATATGTCCTGACATTTAAAAAATCCTCCAAGGATTAGTATGAATATCATATTCAGTGCAGTTTGTAATCTCGAACTTATATTCTTACAGTATTGAAATATATTCCGATCTCTTTGGAGATTCCATATTAGTTGTGATTAAGCTCTCTCGTTAAAAACCTTGCTAGAAAAACCTAGTGGTATAAAACTTTAACCAAGGAAAAGAGTACAACATACAATTTTCCAATAACTTATTTTGAGTCATTGCACGCACAAGTAATATATTTAAAATCTCCCATGAGTTTCTTTTCACTTTTAGTAAGCCCATAACATACGTTTATTATAAGGGTATATATTTCAATTTTTATAGAATTCAATATCTTTATCTTCACAAATCACGGATTTCAATATCTATATTTCACAAGCATGGGTTCCATTATCCACATCTCACAATCATGGATTTCAATATCCTCGTTTCATTCATGGATATCTTAATTTCAGTCATGGATATCCTTGTTTCATTCATATATCTCGTGATTCATTCATAGATATATCCATTTCATTCGTTGATATCCTCATTTCATAGATATCCTCATATCATTCATAGATATCTCTATTTTATTAGTTGATATCCTCATTTCGTGGATGTCCCCATATCATCATACCGTTATTCTTTTATATTGTGTCGACACATTTTAATTTTGTTTATTTCCCCGTAAAGATATAACTTGTCGAGATATCTCATTATCAATCATCCACGACGATTACGCATTATAGTTATACCTATATACTTCTGAATAGTATATGCCTCCTTTGTCATTTGCTTTGATACTGGGAATTATTACAATACCAATAAGTTAGGTACATTTTTTTATCAATGCAGTTGTTTTTGGTATGTAATCTCTCATGCGTCTTTGAACTTCAAGTTCAACTTTCAATTTTGAGGATATAATGTGATGCGCTTCACAAATTTCCAACTATTTGTAACACCCCAAAACGGCGGCTATTACAATGCCGTAGACCTCACATTGGGACCCACCAAGCGTTACAAATAAACAAATCAATCATGATTTATTTGTAGTACTGAACCATAAAATATTATCCATCACTCCGACGAGGAGTTTTTACATCGTACGGATATAATTATCACAACACAAAGGATTCATATACAAGTATAAACCATATGAAGATGGAGTATATCCAAAATAATACAACTGGAAAGAAATATTACCACCAGAAATTAAAAATACACGGTTTAATCATAACTGGAGAAAAGAAAACTCAGGGTCCACAAACTAGTATCCTTCAAACCTTATGCCGTCACAATGCTCTTCCCATGCATTGGCCTTCCCTCGACCTAAAATACAAATAACAAGTACTTCGCCTAAAACTACAGGGTCAGATATATATGATTCATAAATCGCATAATGTTATACAATTCACATACAATAGATCTTAATGCGACAAACCCGAGTGTCGAACATACCACTCGGGCGTATGAAACAACTAATCGCAAACCATCAGACATACCCAATTACACATGGTGTATGAACGACCAATCAATATGGCTCAAGACTGACATCGCAGTATGCCTGATCCTAAAATGTGTCCGTGCACATGTCCACCTCGTATACGGATTCCAGGATATACGTGGGACAATATACCTAATTAGTTTCACGAAGTAACCATCTCATGCACAGTCCAATGGGAAACATCAACACACGACCAAATGTGCCCGACTAAAAATACTACACATAACCAATCGACACAAAGATATGATTCCAAAAATGTCAGGATACAACATGACATCAAAACTCAATTAACCACACATCCAACAAGGATCAAGGAACTCAGCGAAGTGACAACAACAATCGATGAGACCAACAATATCAAGAGTAGTGAACTTGGGAGTATAATCCCACAGTGAAATAATTGACACGATCAACAACAACACCTCAATATGAATCATAGATTCATAAATCATTACACATACACGAAGCATATAACATTCACAAGAATTATTCGTCATTATAACCAAACAAGATAACTTGCCTCAATTCAGGAGACAAAAAATAGTCTCTCCTTGAACGAAAGAATGATGTCCTTCGAGAAACAACACTCACTGGATCAAGCAACCTTGAATGAAATACAATTCATTCAATAATACAATCACACAACAATCGAATTCATGGAAATCGACATCCATAATTCAACACGAATATTTCAAACTATTCCAATGAATATCAACGTCCTAATTTATGAACTTCAATACCCTCAACATATCTTTATAATCAGATTAACATGTTCATAATGTTATTGAACATTCATGATTATCTATCTTACAAGGATTGTCAAGAACAAATTCAAATAATCATCCTATTATGACAATATCATCATTAATCATTATAATCTCCTCAAGGACATTACTAATACTTAAACATGATGTCTTGAACAATCACCAATCACTAATTAATCAAGGATTTCAGATTTAATATCAAGTTTAACTTAACAATTTTGAAACTATGATAGTGATCTCCTAATTCATCATTAGCTTCCTTTATAATAGTTAAAACCTCTAAAGAACACTCAAGCTATAAATAATCATCCCCGATTTCATTAATCAATCAAGCAAGCTGAGTATAATTCTTCCAAAACATGATTATTACTTAAGTATCCATAAACATTAAGGACATACTCATTTTACAAGTCCTAATCATCATGTTCTTCATCATGTGTTCATAAATTCAACAATAGCCATGTTATACCCTATGAGTTCAACACCATATGAACTAATCATCAACAATATTATCATCATCTCGGATTTAACATAACATTAGAGAACTTACCTCTTGAAGATGAAGAACAACCCCCAAAACTTCAACAACACACTCCAATCTTCAAACCTCCTCCAATCCAAGATACGATGGAAGGGGATTATAGTCACTTAGGAGGGCATGAGGATGATTTTAGAGAGAAAACTCAGAGTTGGTTCGTGCAAAGATGAAATGAAAGGCAAGACATGTCTTTATAACCTGCACTTTCTCTTACGTACGATATTTGCAAGGGTTAACATACACTAATACCTTAGTGTTACGTACGTAAACCTCCTCCAGAGGCTACTGCCTCACTTTGTGCATAAGTGTTGTATAAATCCGAATATAAAATAATGATATTTTATAATACATACAATACAACTATATCAAAATGAAAAATTACAGCCAGATATTACATACCCCCCTGAAAGGAGTTTCGTCCTTGAAACTAAGGGGTAAACAACTCGGGATATCTCTTCCGTATGCTATCCATGGTTTCCCACGTAGCCTTTTCGACTCTGTGTCTCGACCACTGAATCTTCAGTAGGGGAATCATCTTGTTTCTCAACGGTTTGATCCTCCTCTCTAGTATTCGTACAGGACGCTCTTCGTATGAATGGTCATAATCTATCGCAATCTCTTCGAAGTGAAGTATGTGGATCGGGTCGGCAACAAACATCCTGAATTGGGAAACATGAATACGTTGTGAACCCAACTCAACGCCGGTGGTAATGCTAAACGATAGGCAATCTCGCTTACTCGTTCAAAAATCTGAAACGGTTCTATATACCTCGGACTCAGCTTGCCTCTCTTCCCATAGGAGACACTTTAACCAGTACATGGTCACCAACCTCAAACTCAAGTGGTCGTCGACGGTTATCATGACATCTACCGACTCTAAACCATTAACAAACGACTCCTGATTAGAGTGATTTTCTCACGAGCCGCTAGCAATATATCAGGTTCCATACATAGAGACTCAAACAAATCGCCCCAGCATAATAGAGACATGCAACGACGGCAATACAATGCCTCATAAGGTGCCATCTTAATCAAGGGATGCCATCTATTATTGTAGGTGAGCTCTACCAAAGGTAGTTAGACTTCCCAATCATCTTTCCAATCGAGAGCACAAACTCTTAATATATCCTCCATAGTCTGGATAGTCCCCTCAGACTGGCCATCGGTTTGAGGATGAAATGCCGTATTGAAATTCAATTGCATACCCATGGCACGATGAACTGCCTTCCAGAACTGTGACACAAACCATCATCACGATATGATATGATACTCTTGGGGGTACTATGCAACCTTACGATCTCTCGAATGAATAGCTGGGCCAATCTCTCGGGACCCCACGTGTCTTTGATATCTAAGAAGTGAGCTGATTTGGTCAGACAATAAACAATCACCAAAAAAGTATTCATACCTCGACGACACGTCGACAAGTTCATGATAAAATCCATCATTATGTCCTCCCATTTCCATTCTGGGATAGGGAGTGGTTTCAGCATACCCGCCGGTCGCTGATGCTCAATCTTAACCTGTTGACATGTTAAACATTTTCAAACAAACTCTGTGATCTCTCGCTTCATATTATTCCATCAGTATTATTGGTTCAAGTCCTTATACATCTTTCTAGACCCTGGATGAATGGAGTACAGGGTAGCATAAGCCTCTCTCAGAATAGAGTTTTTCAACTCGTCATCTGCGGCACACATAATCGATTCTTGAAATGCACAAGTCCATCCCCGTAGACTACAAATCTAGGGGCCTTCCCCTGAGTAACTTCATCCTAGATCCACGATAAGAATGGGTCTGTAATCTGTTTTGACCTGATTGTATCGTCAAGGGCGATGAAATCTCAAGTATACAAAATTACCTTTGCACATGGAACCAGACCCCAGTCCCCGGTCTCATGAACTCTAGCTGTAGTTCCCTTTGAACTGTCAAATGAGCAAGCATCCACTGCTGTAATGTCTTACGGGTCAATGCATCGCCAACCACATTTGCCTTTCTCGGGTGGTATAAGATCTCGATATCATAATATTTGATTAATTTTAACAACCTCCTCTGTCTCATGTCCAACTCTTTTTGAGTAAATATATACTTCAGACTCTTATGATCCATGAAAATCTGATAGTGACTCCATACAAGTAATGGCGCCAGATTTTCAAAGTAAACACCACGGTTTCTAGCTCCAGATCATGAGTCCGGTAGTTGACCTCGTAAGGTCGCAATTGCCTCGATGCATAGGCAATCATCTTCCCATTCTACATCAACACACATCCAAGACCTTGCCTTGACGCGTCACTATATACTATGAATCCCTCTATTCCTTGTGGTAATACCAAAATTAGTGCCGATATCAGTCGACTCTTGAGATCATCAAAGCTCTGTTGATATCCCCCTGACCATGTGCAATTCTTATCCTTCATCAACAAATTAGTCAATGGTTGAGCAATTTTAGAAAAACCTTCAACAAATCGTCTGTAATAACCTGATAGACAAAGGAAACTACAAACTTCCTTCACGTTCTTCGGAGGTAGTGAACATCGAATAGCCTCCATCTTTTATGGGTCCATACTAACCCCATCAACTGATATCACATGCCCGAGAAAAGTCACCTCGGACATCCAAAACTCACATTTAGAAAATTTTCCATAAAATTGTTCTCGTCTCAGCAATAGTTACGGGAGTAAATAAAAATATCATCAAATGAAAATGACCACAAAGTGATCCAGATAATAAATGAACACTCGATTCATTAATTCTAGGAATACTGAGAGCGCATTTGTCAGTCCAAATGGCATCACCACGAACTCGTAGTGCCCATAATGGGTATGGAAGGCCATCGTCGAAATCTCAGACTCTCGAATCTTCAACTGATGATAACCAGATCTCAAGTCGATCTTAGAAAACACAGCAGAACCCTGAAGCTGATCAAAAAAATAATTTATATGTGGCAAACGATATCTGTTCTTGATTATTACCTTGTTCAGCTCACGGTAATCAATACATAGACGCAAAGATCCGTCCTTTTTCCATACAAATAACACTGGTGCTCCCCAAGGGGATGCACTAGGTCGATTATAACCCTTCTCAGTTAAATCCTCCAGCTGATTCTTCAACTCCTGCATCTTTGTCAGAGCTATATGATATGGTGCTTTATAAATCGGAGACGTACCTAGCTCTAACTCAATAGTAAACTATACTTCACGCCGTGGAGGCAAACCCAGTAATTCATCCGGAAAAACATCAGGGTAGTCTCAAACCACCTGAATATCAGCCAAATGAACTGACCGTTCCTGATCTTGGTCATGTATCATCAATAATGTATCATCAATAACCAACACATCCCTGATTAAGCATCTTCACTGCTTTCATTGCGCTAATGATTCTCCTGGAACGGCTGGGATTATCACCCTGGAAAACATATTCCAAAACCATCATCAGAAGTGATGGTGACCATCTGTTTACGGACGCTTAGTATGACATCATGACGATCTATCCAGTTGATACCCATGATTACATCACCTTTAGGTAAATCAACCACAATCTAACCTGACAACCACTCACGGACGTTCATTTGAATCGGACAGTTCTGATCTTCATGATTCCGAATCTTCTACCATCAGGTAGACCAATCACATAGGGATCGCACTCGATAACATTATCTAATTGCAGTCGGCTTCATCAAGATGCAAATAGAAAAGAATGAGAAGGACCAATATCAAAAAGAGTACACACAGACTGGGAAAGGATCTCGACTGTACCTGCAATCATGTTGGCCTCAAGATCATCGAACTTCATTGCCATGCTCTGTAAACTGAGGCTCTTCACGACCTTCCTTCATTTTCTCAGTAGTACGCTCCAGGGGGATACTTTTCCTGTGACATACCACGTTCGAGCTTTGGATACAACGACCTTAGATTTTCGGCTTTGCAGCTCTGGTACCAGATATACCAGCTTGTCCTCCATGACCTACTCCTTTGTTCGCCCCCGTAGTCAGGTGGGAAGCAGACGGAGGGGTACAATCCTGAACCATAGACTGAACCAGAGCATGTGAGGCCATCAGAGTCCATCCCAATCCACCTCTTCAAAAACGAGCAGGATGACCAGCACCTACACAAGTATGGCATGAAATAGCTGGCCTTGGACACTTGGAGCTGATATGGCCCTACTCCCCATAGTTAAAATGCATAATGACCGAACTGGCTGCTCGGGAATGCGATCCCATTGGTTTAGGCGCCAAAGGTGGCCACTTAGAAAATGTCGGTCTAGTCTGCAGCTTCTTGAATTTCCCCCGACTACCATCAAGTTGGTTCTAGTTCCTAGATGGTTTATTAATAGACGGCGACTGTTTCTTAGAAATCTCTTTTGCAGTAAGTTTATACTCAAGGGCTTTCTGAATGAACTCGAGTACAGTCATGCAATGATGATTAAGTAACTGTATTCTCATCCGAGGATTCAACTTTTTAGAGAAGTATTTGATCTTATCAGCCTCTGTTCGAACAATTGACGAGGCAAAAGGAAGAAGCCCTTGAAATTTCTCAGTAATAGATAACACATCATCATCATCAAAGGGCCTGGATTCAACAACTCTGATAGCTTAGCCTCACAGAGTGGAGGCAGATAGTAATGATCTAACATAAGGTTCTTGAATTCGTTCGAGTTGCACAAGTCATCAGCCAATTTCACAAAAAGCCATCATGTATGGGTGCTCTTACTAATGTAGTAAGATGCCACAAAAACTGGATTCTCCTCAGGACAATCGACCATCTCGAACAACTTCTCAAAGTGCTCGATCCAGTGAATGATATAAGAAGGCTCAGAGGAGCCCTTAAAAGTCGGAGGTCGCTGATGAGAGATGTCACTAACAATCGGACTCATGACCCCACCATGCACATGAGGCGGTGGCTGGGGTCCCCACTATTATCCAGTAGTACCAGCATTTTGCATGGTCTCCATCAGTCGACTCATTTGGATCCTCTGGGACATCATGCCCTGCTAAGTACAAAAGGGTCGGCATCCATACCCTCATGTTGTTCGGTGTGGTGTGAATGGCTCCGAGTAGGCGAATCACAGCCACCGAACTTTGTTCCACATTTGAATGCGTATCAGCCCGTGGTCTTGGGATTCGACCCCTTCCACGGCCTCGACCCCCTCTACCACGACCTCTCATGTTTATTTCCATACTAGAAGAATCGAACAATAATTATGAGCACAACTTATACACAGTTTTACGGCGAAGCACAAAATTATGCTAAGTCAATAGCAACAATGAGCCTACACGCTCAGAAGTAATTCATCAAGAAGGAATTGCACCATGAGTGATATACAAAATATCATATCGACAAAAGGTCGAAACCAGATCAATCAAATAACCAAATCCGTATTTTCCTCGGATTATCAATAAGATAAACTTCCGCCACAGAGTACTCGGAATATCAAGATCAATAAAAAAGGATCAATTCCGCAAATAAACACCTCGCCAGTAATTAAATCATGGTGGCACTTGCACGGTTCACATGTGTAACACCCCACATATCATAAGGGGCATTACACGTCGTAGAACCTTCAACAAGGTCTACCAGGCTAATACACCACACACAATACACAATAATATCTTAACAACACATTAATAATCTAAATAGGGTCGTGGCCTCGGCCAAAATATTTTAGTTCGAATTTAGAAAAGCAGAGAATAAAATAATTCATTGCCTACACAGGGGACTTCAACGACATCCTTAAAACAGTAACAAGTTTACTCGAATAACTTCAATAAACCGAATAATCATAAGAAAATAAATACACCAACTCAAGCCCCATCATCATGCTTGGCCATCTTTAGCATGCGGTTCCCGTGCTTGCTCCCCATCTCGCCCGATACCTGAAATGCATGAAACGCATTTCCCCCATTTAAGGGGTTAGCATTCGAATAGCTAGTACAAGTACATAATTACACTACATTATATACAGATACGATTCAACACAGTCATCTCGTTTAGAAAGCATTTGAAAATCATACTCCGGAATATCATGTTTTTGTCAAACATCATTTTCATGACATTACATCAACTCATTTCATCACAACATTATCCATACTGGGTAACCCGCAACCGTACCCATTAGTATCGGCCCCCATAGGCCCCGTCGGACCGTCCTTGGGTGGAAAACCACTTCCGTGGCCGTACCCATTAGTATCGGCCCCCTGAGGTCCCGTCGAACTATCCCTGGGTGGAAGAACATTAACACACACGATATCACAGTTCATAATTCGTATCGCAACCATAACACACATAATGAAACGTAATACATGTACTTGCCTTGAATAATGCGACGCAAAGAAACCGTGGATGGAGAGACTACGATCCAAACTCACTCCAAGGTTTCGTTCCTAGCACACAATGATATTCAATTAACTACAACACTACGTAATCAAAAGGAAGATCCTAGATTCTACCCCCTTGAAACGATCTATCGAACACTATGGGTGCAAAATGGATCATAATCGATCAATGTTGGAATAATGGGATTACAGTTCACAAGACAACAAGGAAAACTGAGGATTACGAGCATACTATCGAAATCTAACAATAATCTAGGATAAATCGGATTAGAAAGAACAAATTACCACAGAACCCCCAAAATCGCAAAAAACTAGGGTTCTAAGAAATTTTACCTTGTTTTGGACGTAAAGATGTTGAGATGATGTTAGTTTGATTCCAGGAATTCAAAAGTGTTGTTAGCTGATGAAACCCGGCTGAAATTCGCCTTTTCCTACGCTAGAGATCGCCCACACCCCGGAGAAGAAGAGAGAAGAGGAAAAAAATGGGGAATTTCAGAACCTGCAGTCATATATACTGGTCTTGATTAGCGCACGCTACGGTCTAAGTATAGCGTGCACTATCGGCTATGCTGGCAATCCAGAACCTTCTGTCTGAATTCGATAGCGTTCGCTACACATAAGTTAGCATGCGTTATTTACCGGCACTAGCGCGTACTAGCCCCAATTATAGTGTGCGCTAACTGCTTGTGTCCAGACTCCAAAAACATTCTGCCCTTACTGCCAGGCCAAAATAGCGCGCGTTGCCAAGACATTTAACGTGTGTTAGTCCACCTAAATAGCATACGCTAGTCTACCTTTAGCGTGCGTTAATGACCCACTCCAGAATCCAGAAAGCCTTCTGTCCAATCGGCTTAGCGTGCACTACAGACAAGAGTGGCGTGCGCTACAAGTACATAGTTAGCATGCGCTAGCAACACATCCTAGCGTGCGCTAACTGCTACTTCCCAGCATTAAAACTGTGAAGTCCGGTCATAATGTATATGCCTCGGGAGGTGTAAAACTCAACAGATGCCAACGAATAACAGAGTATTAAAAAGGAACAACAACAAGCAAGTACATTCTCTCCTCCAAACACCTAATTCCAACCATTCGACGGAACAAACAGCAATTCTCAAAGTGATACCCAAAACTATGATAAATTACGAAACAACCCAAACTCTCGAGAATCACACCTCGAGGCCAACTAGCAATCTTAGAAAGTTGTAACTGTAACACCCCAAAATAGGCGGATATTACAGTATCGTGGACCCCCAACTGGGAACCACCAGGTGTTGTGGAAAAATCCCTCACAATATGCCGCAAGTGCACGGTGTCAACAAGTAATAAAGTGATAAGTAGAGTATCGTTCCCACGAGGACTGATTTCACTAAGTACCAAAATATAGTCAACTCACAATTTTATTTGAAGAACAATTATACTGAGTTTATACCTAAACTAATTGCAGAAAATAAATAATAGTGCTAATTATAATAATAATACTAATAAGCGTGTAGGATTATGATTTTCACCTCAAACAATCGGGAATGATATTTATTCGATTCAATTCACTTTTATTCAATTGATTGTAAGCCAGGAATTCCTAAATTATTCTAAAGCCTTTCCCAAGGTCGATAGAAAATACTACGAATTATTAACTCGATATATCCCTATTCGAATTAGATAATTAATAGCTAAAACAGTTAATGAATTCCCACAATAATTAGGCTTCACAATTCCCAAGAGTATATTCCTATCTCACGAAAATTATGATTCGTCACAAGAACTATGCCTAAATTTCATCTCCCGAATCCATAAGACATTCAAAACAATTTAACTGTTGGCCAGACAATTAAAAAGCATTAAGAACAATAAGAAGAATCCAATTCAATAGAATAACGAGTAAATCGAAATAATAATAAATAAGTCAAACCGTCATGAAATCGGCTACAATCACAATCCTACTCGAATAAATCTAGAAACTAAGATGCAAAAAAACCGTAGGGATCCGTGGTCTTGTCGTCGCCCACAAATCTCCTCCTTGTGTTCTTCGCCCTTGCTCTAATCCACCTCCGAATTCCTTCTGATCGATCCCCCTTTTCTTCAGCCCTACCATTCTTATTTATATCAGTCCTAAGCCTCTAAAACGCGTCAGTGTGATTAGGTCGAGAACAGGCTCCAAAACGGCCCAAACCCGCGCGGAGTACACCAACACCGCCCCGTGTGCCGCAGCTCACTTAATCTGTGCCGCGGCACACAGCACTCAGTGGGATGCCTGGGCGCTGTTTATTTCTTCTGTGCCGCGGCTCACTAAATCTGTGTCGTGGCACAGAGTACAGTTTACTCGGCACTCTGCTAGTCTCCTGCGTGTGCCGCGGCTCAGCACATGGGTGCCGCGGCTCATGACCAAAAGCTATTTTTGCCGTTTTTAAATCGTTTCGGCTTCCGAACTCCGATTTCCTGCAAAACATATAAAAATAATGCATTAAAAGCTCATTTATGCTGATTTAGGCTCAAGATGGATATAAATTAATGATATAAAAGCGCATAAAAATACGCCTAACACCAGGCGAATGAAAATTAATGAATTAAATAATATAATTATAGTACCGAACCAAATTATATCATCAACTACTCCGATGTGGAGTTTCAAGTACAACACACCCAGGAAATACAGAATACATGTATGTTTTATATGAAGATAAAATATACAACACTGAATAAAAATGAATATCCAAACGGAAATCTGCAGCGGAAAGTACACAACAAGATGACATGAATAAATAAAGAGAATGGGGCCCCCTACTAGTATCACTGGGACTCCTCGCCGTCAATGTTCTCTTCCCGTGCCTTTGCCTTGCCATGACCTAAAAACAATGTCCCCCAACGGGGTCAGTTACACAGAACAACAATCCTCAAGAGTTGAATAAACACAATCATGATATATCTTAATTATGAAATTAAGATGAAGAGGGGCATCATAGTACGCCCGCAATGGGACGTTCAAGTGCACAAGACGAGTGTCTGGACACACCCGCACTTGTACCTAATTAGTCTCACGGAGGCACGTTACCATGTGCACAGTCCATTGTGTCGGTGAACCCACCACATGACTATCGTGTGCCCGACTAAAAATTCCACACATAACCACCTGGCCACGCAATATGAACCCAGAAGGTCACATGAACAAGAGTGACCATGATGAATATTAATGAATAACAATCCGACAAGGGTCAAGAATTACTCACCGAGATGAAATAATAATGAAATGCATGATAGCTCACTGAAATGGTTGGAACCATCGTTCCTCGTGAATTGAATGATTAGTTTGATAATTACAAGTTTCAACATGATTATTACACTATGAATGAATTATGATTATGAATGAACAACAGCGAAAGGAATGAGTATCCTTTTAACCAAGTAAGAATTAACTTACTCCACATCGGTGAATAATGTCCTTCCTCGAAAAAACGTCCTGAAATGGGATATCGGTCGCTCGAACAGCCTTGAATAACACAATTACCAGCAATTTGCTTAATAAACGAATCAAATATGATCACAACCAACTCAAAATGTCGATACGACAAAAACCAAATTCATTGGGGCATTATAACAAACACGTTGTAACCAATCTTCGATTGTTTACAACCAATCCTCAATTATATCGATACCAAACCTCCAAGGAGTGATACAATCCAACAAAACATCTCCAACACAATCAATAATCCAATATGAATACCCAATTCGAGATTTCAACAACATCTAATCGAAACCCCCAAATCCAAATGAACATTCAAAGTGTTCTTCAAATAATCCTTCAATAATCCAATGAATATTCATACAAACTCATAATCATATGTATACCTCTTCATATATCATGGTTATAACATCCAAAACATCATATTCCATCATAGAATCGAAATCTAAGGTTTGGAGAAAATTACCTTTGAAGATGTAACCTCTTCGATCCGTCAAAATTAGTGTTAATCGACTTTCCAAGCTCCACAAACGAATGAAGATGATTAAACCCGAACACAAAAGTGTTTGATGATGAAAAATCTCTCCCACAAAAATTCTCTCTCGGAACCAAAGTGAGGAAATGGTGAAATGAGCATAAAAATCCCGTCCCACCCTTTAAATACTACGCAGAGTTACGGCCGTAACTCTGCCACCTTACGGCCGTAACTTCCCAAGTCAACGGCCTTACGGCCGTAACATCCATTTTATACGGCCGTAACAATGATTCGTCGAAAAAACAATAATGCCTGCACTGACCGGGTTACGGCCGTAACCAAAGATAACTTATGGCCGTAACAACAACACTTACGGCCGTATCCTGCTGAACTTACGGCCGTAAGTTATCTTCGTCAAAAACACCCTCCTGCCCAACGAATTCATGCTATGGCCGTAGTCTCCCAAAACATACGGCCGTACCCTCGTGCTTACGGCCGTAACTAAAACGACTTATGGCCGTAAGTTGTCTTCGTCCAGAAAGACACCAATTCCACAAATGCATGTTACGGCCGTAATGATGATCAGTTACGGCCGTAACTCACTGCTGGAAATGACAAAAATCCGACAACTCCATCTTCTTGTTACCAATGATGAATGATCCGACATATGATACTTGTTTGAATGTAATTGAGTCCAATAACATGCAATAGGTGATACTACCAACACAAGACTACCCATCACGATGATTATGAAAATACTCCCGTCTTGATACTCAAACGGAGTTGAATAACGATTGGTAACTGATACACGGCTCCAAGTACGCTAACGATGAATACAAATGAATGAACGTGAATGATGAATGATCATTAATGAGTGGAAAATTAATGAGTGACAATCACAGAATGGTAAATACTGAATGATAATGAATGAATTTACAACTGGGTATTACAGTAACATATTGAGAAATAGTAAAGACACGCAGAAGTAATGAAACGATAGATCAGAACGTGATCTATGAGAATTGAGTCTAAGCGTAGGAAAGTTACACCATAATTGGAACCTCGTAAAAACAACTCTGAAACTCGTTCGGATGGCCATGAATGCAGAACAAAATAGTTTCAGAATGTCAAAACACATACAAGCGAGTCGTCCGAAATAAAATACACTAAAAATAGAAATTACCAAAAATAGAAAGTGCGGATATTACAACATGTGCCGGATATCAATGGTAAGTGCGACTCCCAATCATCTTTTTAGTCTAAAGCACAGGCTCTCAACATATCCTATAATGTCTGTATCGTCCGCTCCGACTGTCCGTCTGTCTGGGGGTGGTAGGATATAATGAGTTTCAACTCGATCCCCAGAACCCGATGAATAGCCTGCAAAAAATGTGAAACGAACCGACCATATCGATCTGAAATAATACTCTTAGGAGTCCCATGCAACCTCATGATTTCTGCAATGAACACCCGAGCGAGTCTCTCCGGTCCCCAAGTATTCTTAATACCAAGAAAATGAGCATATTTGGTTTGTCAATCAACAATGACCCAAATCATGTTCATTATATTCCGAGTTCTAGGCATACTGGTAATGACATCCATAGAAATATCCTCCCACTTCCACTCCGGAATGGAAAGTGGTTGCAATAGCCCTTCGGGTCGCTGATGCTCGATCTTAACCTACTGACAGGTCAAACACTTTGACACAAACTCGCTAACGTCCGTCTTCAAGTTACTCCACCAGAAGTTACTCCTTACATCCTTGTACATTTTGCTCGTACCAGGATGTATGTAATAAGGCGTAGTATGAGCTTCTCTCAAGATTTTCCGTCTCAACTCAGTATCACTAGGCATACACAATCTGCCTCTAAACCTCAAAATTCCATCATCTTGAACCACAAACCCAGTAGCTTTCCCTTTCTTCACGTCTTTCCTCAACTGGACTAAAACTGGATCATCATACTGTCTCACCTTGATATAATCAACCAAGGACGAAGTGATTTCTAATGCACATAACTGACCCTGAACCCTCTCAACCTAAACTTTTCGATATTCTGACAAATTAAATCCCGTTAGATCCTGTCTTGAGGCATAAGTTCCTGTAACATCTGTAGCGCCATCGGCTTACGACTCAACGCATCTGCCACTACATTGGCCTTGCCCAGATGATAAAGAATCTCGAGGTCGTAATCTTTAATTAACTCTATCCACCTACGCTGTCTCATGTTCAACTCCTTCTGAATGAAGATATACTTCAGACTCTTGTGATCCGTGTAAATCTTACACGACGACCCATAAAGGTAATGCCTCCAAATTTTTAAAGCGAAAAAGACCACAGCTAATTCTAAATCATGTGTAAGGTAATTTGCCTCATATGGTTTCAACTGACGAGATGCATAAGCAATAACCCTATCTCTATGCATCAACACACATCCGAGTCTGAGGCCCGATGCATCACTATAAACCACAAAATCCTCGTTCCCCTGAGGCAAAGCTAAAACTGGTGCGGTAGTCAACCATCTCTTCAACTCATCAAAACTATCCTGCCTATCTGCGTTCCACTCGATCTGAGTTTTTTGAAGTAACTTGAGTGAGTGGTCGAGCGATCTTGGAAAATCCTTCAATGAACCTACGATAATAGCCCGCAAGTCCTAGGAAACTTCTCAATTCTTTCACATTCTTAGGTGGTTCCCATGCCAGTACCGCCTCTATCTTCTGCGGGTCAACCTGAACTCCCTCCGATGATATCACATGCCCGAGGAATGTTACTTCCTTGATCCAAAACTCACATTTAGAAAACTTCGCATATAACTGTTCAGCTATTAGAATGTCAAACACAATATAAAGATGTACAGCGTGCTCCGCCTGGCTCCGGGAATAGATAAGAATGTCGATGATAAAGACAACTACAAATTTGTCCAGATACTCGATAAAAACTTTGTTCATCAAGTGTATGAACATTGCTGGGGCATTGGTTAGCCCGAGAGACATAACCAAAACTCATAATGCACATACCTCGTTCGAAGGGCATCTTTCGGTATGTCGCTATCCGAATCCTCGGCTGATAGTAACCCAATCGTAAATCAATCTTTGGGAAGACTGTCACTCCCTGAAGCTGATCAAACAAGTCATCAATCCGGGGCAAAGGGTATTTGTTTTTTATGGTCAACTTGTTTACTTCTCGGTATTCAATGCATAGACAAAGTGTTCCATCATTTTTCTTAACAAACAGCACAGCGGTCGAATATACCCTTTATCTAGCAATTCCCCCAACTGTTTCTTCAACTCCAACATCTTCGATGGTGCCATACAGTATGGTGCTCTAGAAACAAAAGCCGCATTCGGCTCTAGATCAATAAGAAACTCAACTTCCCGCTGCGGTGGTAATCCCAGCAAATCATCCGAAAATACGTCAGGATATTCGTTAACAACTGAACTTGACGACATATCAACTCCACCATCTTCCATTTTCAAAGCGTAACACCAAAAGCCTACGCAACCCTGGTTTAGAAGTTCCATCCCCTTCAAAGCGCTAATCACATTTCTTGATCTACCCGGCTTACAACCCACAAGAGTATGCTCCGTGCCATACTCAGCCACACTCGAGATAGTACGTGTCTGATAGTCCATGATAGCACCGTGATGATCCAGCCAATCATCTCCGAGGATTAAGTCCTCACCCTTTAAGTCTACAACAATGAGGTTCGAGGGCCAATCTCGGTTTCCGATCCTGACTGGGCAATCTACAACTTCTTGGTTCCCAACCATACGATCCCCACTAGGCATACCCACTACGAATGGTTCACACTCAAACAATCAGTCAATACCGATAAAACATACACAATCTGAAGCAATAAAAGAGTGAGTAACACCCGAATCAAAAAGCACTGAAACTGGATGATAAAGGATCTGAGTGGTACCTGATGCCACCAGAGTGTCTGTCTCCTCTGTGCGTCTCATATGATATAATCAGGGGTGCACTGAGCCCGAACTCGATACTGCACGGCGATCCGGCTGACCCCGACCCCTACCACGGCCTGAACTCTGAGGGGCCTGAGTGACTGGAGTCCTTTGATCAACACTATGCTCTTTCTGTACTGAAGTGGAAGTCGGAGCTCGAGCTGCCCCGGTAGCCCTCTCACAGTTAACTGCCCGATGCCCACTCTGTCTGCATGTGAAGAAATTAACTAACAGATAGGTACAATCCTTCACTACATGCTCGGGACGACTGCAGTTAAAACAAACTCTACCACCAGGAACTGAGGACTGAACCGGATGGCTACTCTGAGGACTTCCGGCCTGATAAAACGATCTCTTTTTCGATGTATGAGTAGACAACTGTTAGGATAAGTGCCCTAGGACATTAGATGTGCCTAGATTTGTAATTGTCACATATAAATAAAGTTATTTGATATCATTTATTTCTCATTGATTATTATAATGTGTGGATATTTTAATATTATAATAATTGAATAATAGTTATTCACGAATTATAAGATTATTCAAATGTCCCTCGTACAATCTCGTTGAGTAGAGACTCAAGTGATTAATATACTAGTATAAGTTTGATTGATAATCATCGGATGATTATGCGTATGGTACGGATCAATCTTATGGGTATTGGTTGGAGAACTAATACTGGACAGACCTGCATTGAGATCATTGCATGGAAATGTCATAAGTGAATCTCAATATAAAAGTATGTCAATAAATCCTTGAACCTGAGATTATCATAGAGTCCAACATGATAACTGATATGCCTTGACATAATCCAACGTCATCTAAAACATGGTGATCATAAAGGTTAGCGATCGGGATTAGTGGGAGTCATGTAGAGGACAATGAGTAATCAAGATGGGGATTTGTCCTTCTCTTTAGTGAGAGAGAGATATATGTTAGGCCCCTCGATAAGTAGGACTATAGGAAATGCATGGCCATGCTCAAATAAAGAGTCATTTGATTCAATCAGTCTACTTAAGATCGAGAAAGGATTTGAACATAAATAAGTATGACAGACTCCATGACTTAGTTCAAATATGATATCGCGCGACAAAGGGATTTGACAAAAGGTTTAATGGACTATTAACTTATATTATTTGGGTAATCATAATGTCTTGCTAGAGGCCGCTTATGATTTATTATTTAATAAGGTATTAAATAATTGCCAATATAATATAAGCCTTTTGGGTTGCACGTACGACAATTATAGACAAGTAGGAATAAATATCAACTGGCAATAATAAATATAATATTGGATATTAAATTTATGAGGAGATTAAATAATAAGTAATATATAATATTGGATATTATATATAATGTATTATTTAATAAGATGAGGGGTAACTAAGCAAATACTAGATTCTTGAATCTAGGGTTACTTAGTATAAATAAGGAGTCTATGACAAGGAGTTGTTATCAAAAACCTACACCTAAAAAAATCGTCCCCCTCTGTCTCAAGACTAAGGATATCGACCTCCACCTCTTACAGCAGGGGAACGACGTCGGTCTTTTGATCTTATTCCTTTAGTTGATATTGATCGATAGTACAATCCTTCTAGTAAGGAATTTGTGTTGTACTATTTATTAATATTATTCATAAGGATCTAGCAATCCGGCTTGTGGAATTGTTCGTGTGTGGATCACCCAAAGAGGGAGGAGATATTCCTATGCTTCTAGTCCGGATCTAGAACTGTTCAATCGGATTAAGGTAATTCGATTAACCCTTTACTCAAACAATTAAATTACTGCATGAGATCCTAAATTAGGTTTTCATATTTATTATTCCGCTGCGTTTGTACTCCGATTATTTTGTATTTGATGAATTGAAAACCCAACAGTGGTATCGGAGCCAACTTGCAAGTAATTTAATTGTTTATGTAGAACATGTTTATGTGTAAATTATGTTCTTGATTATGTTTATAAAATATAGATTTTATAAATAATTTTTCTGGTTTAATCTGATTAAATCGGATTGTCAAAAATAATTTTCTGGACTGTTTTTCGCATAAACCGCTGTCCAAAACTGTTCTGGAACAGTACATCGATTCAGGCAGGTCGGGCAAATTCGAGTCGGGTCCGGGTTAGACCAGGACCCGCGGGCTGCAGTAAAATAGCACAATTATACACCGCAGTCAAGGGAATTCAAACCTGCATTGGCTCAAGCCGAAGGCCGCGCCCGGACCATCTTGGCTGGGGCACCTTTTTGTAAGTCTTGTTCACTGATTTTCTACTTGACCCCTGTTTTTGAAAAATCAAAATTAATGTTTGAACCCGCGCGGCCATGAGGGGAGATGCGCGCTCGGCCATATGGGCTAGGGATCCAGATTTTTAATTTTTGATTGTCTAATTGTCAGACAGATTGATTATTTAGTATATTGCATGCTTTATTAATTATTTGATAATTATTTATGGTATGTGTGGTGTATGGCATGACCATAAATTGACCAATATGATTAGATAATTTATTTCCTTATGGGTTGGTTTACGGACTGCATGTCGTTTAATTATAATTGATTTTACGGCCTGTGAGTCGTCTATTTAAATTGTTTATTATTTTACGGCTTGCGTGTCGTTTGCATTTCTTGTAATTTAATTTACTAGTGTAGTATTAAACTTCATTAATGTAATGAAGACAAGAAGGACGAGAAGGACGGACTCGAGGAGCAAATTGATCGCGTATGACGTTCCAAGGAGTTGGGAAGATCAATGAAGACCATATTTAACCATTTAGATTGACCTTTGTGATTTTCATGTTGGCTCATGAAAATCACGTTAGGATAAGGTCATGTTATACACGGTCCTATACTTTTATTATCATGTGATGCGATGTATGTTTAAATTTATGCATGTATGTGATGCTATGTATGTTTAGATGTATGTTAGCAAACATAGACATTAACATAGGATAAAAATCTCTCGTTAAAATTTTAAAATGGCGTTCATTTGAAAAACACCTATCATGACTTCGATCATCTTGAGTGGGTCATGCCAAAGCTGGGTGCTCGGATTATCTTAGTAAGGTAGGATAGGTAATGGTGATACCTATACGTTTAGTGAATTTGGAAATCAAAACAGTTTTGAACCTTAAGGCATAAGATGGGATTATAACATGCTTGGGCATACGATGCCAAATCCCATGAATATAATCTAAGAGTTACATATGATGTAATCGATAAAGAGTTATCCACCTACAGTTTCTCAATTCTAGGCGTCATGCCAAAGCTGAGTTTAGGATTGTGCGAAATGGTATCTTAGCCCACTAAAATTACAAATGTTGTAAATTGAGGGTACTTTGTTTTAGTGGGAGTATTTTTCGAGAAATAAAATAATGCGACTAAATATCACTGCGATCCGTCCTTGAGAAGGACAAGCTCAATGAAAACGGCAGCAACTATCTGGATTTGATCCGGAGCTTGAGAATAGTTCTCAAGCAAGAAAGAAAGCTGTATGTTCTTGAGGAAGAAATTCCCGATGAGCCAGCTGACAATGCAAACAAAGCAACAAAAGACAAATGGAAGAAATATTGGGATGATTCCATTGATCTCAATTGTATTATGTTGGCCACCATTTGTCCAAAACTTCAGAAGAATCTGGAGAAAATGGAAGCTTTTGAGCTAAATGCTCACCTCAAGGAAACTTTCTCGAAGCACGCTAGGCAAGAGACGTATGAGACCTTTCAAGCCTTGTATGCTTGCAAGATGGTTGAGGGGACATCTGTCAGCGCTCATGTGCTCAAGATGAAAGGATATATTGATCATCTTGAAAGGCTTGGTTTTCCACTTTCTAAGGAGCACTCCATGGATGTGATCCTAAACTCATTGCCCGAAAGTTTCGGTCAGTTCATTATGAACTATAATATGAATGAGATGGAGAAGTCCATTGCTGATGGTCAGCAAAGGGAAGTCCTTTAAGAACAAAGGTAAAGGCAAGGGTAAGGCCAAAGTTGCCAAATCTAACGACCCTACTAAGTTGATTTTCAAGCCAAAAGCTCTCAAAGATGGAAATTGCCATCATTGCAATAAACCAGGACACTAGAAAAGAAATTCTAAGGTCTACTTGGAAGAGCTAAAGCGTACCAAGGGTAATGAGACTGCCACAAGTATATTTGTTATAGAAGTTAACTTATCTGCTTCTAACGCCTGGGTATTGGATAGTGGATGTGGATATCACCTTTGTACAAATGTGTAAGGGTTGAGAAGCAGTAGAGAGCTGAAGAAAGGGGAAGTGGATCTAAGAGTCGGAAATGGAGCAAGAGTTTTACATTAGCCGTATGAAATTATGATCTAATTTTAACCAATGGGCTTTTGTTAGTTTTGAACAATTGCTATTATGTTCCTGCTATGAATAGGAATATTATTTCAGTTTCTATATAAGATTTTGAAGGTTACAGTTTTCTTATTAAGAATAAGATTATTCATATTTTCTTTGATGACTTGCTTTATGGTACTGCAAAGTTATATATTGGCCTTTACAATATTGATCTAGATGAGTCCGATACTTTGGAAGTCTATAACATTGCATCCAAGAAACCTAAGCTCAATGATTCTAATACGACTTACTTATGGCATTGCCGACTTGGTCACATAAACGAGAAACGCATTTCTAAACTCCATAATGATGGACTTTTAGACTCTTTTGACTATGAATCATATGGGACATGCGAATCTTGTTTATTGGGCAAGATGATGAAGAATCCTTTCACCGGTTATGGAAAAAGGGCTAGTTATCTATTAGGCCTAATACATACTGATGTATGCGGACCTCTTAGCACTCATGCCAGAGGCGGATACTAATACTTCATTACATTTACCGATGATTTTAGCCGATATGGATATGTTTATATTATGAAGTATAAACATGAATCTTTTGAAATGTTCAAAATATTCCAAAATGAAGTACAGAATCAACTTGGCAAGACAATTAAATCCCTTCGATCGGATCGAGGTGGCAAATACTTGAGCCAAGAATTCGATGATCATCTTACGAGTTGTGGAATTGTTTCGCAACTTACTCCTCCCGGAACACCTTAGCATAACGTAGTGTCCGAGAGAAGGAATCAAACTTTAGTAGATATGGTTCGATCCATGATGAGTCGAACAGAGCTTCCATTATCATTTTGGGGCCACGCCTTAGAAACAGCAGTATTCACCCTTAACCGTGTTCCATCTAAAGCAGTTGAAAAGACACCATTTGAGAAATGGACTGGTAAGAGACCAAACTTGTCTTTTATAAAGATCTGGGGTTGCGAAGCATTCGTAAGACGCCAAGTGTTTGACAAACTAGCAGTCAGATCTGAAAGATGTTTATTTGTGGGGTATCCTAAGGAAACTAAAGGATATTACTTTTATAAGCCCGCTGAGAACAAAGTGTTTGTTACTTGAAATGCTGTATTCTTAGAAAGGGAATTTATTTCCAAAAGAGATAGTGGGAGAAAAGTAATCCTCGAGGAAACTCGAGAACCACAAGAAGACATTGCTTCATCGATGGAAATCGAACAGGCTCAACAATCAGTTGAAGAGACCGTTCAAAGCACACAAGTCCCTCGCAGATCTGATAGGATGCGACATGAACCTGAGAGATATGGTTATCTCGTAACAGAGGATGATGACACATCGCTCATAGATGATGAGCATAGTAGCTATATAGAAGCTGCTTCAGGACCAGAGTCCGAGGAATGGCTAGAAGCCATGAAGTCAGAGATGCAGTCCATGTATGACAATCAAGTTTGGAACTTGATAGATCCACCTGAGGGTGTTAAAACCATTAGGTGCAAATGAGTCTATAAAAAGAAAAAAGACATGGATGATAATCTGCAAGCCTATAAAGCTAAACTAGTGGCAAAAGGTTATAGACAGATTCATGGTGTTGACTATGATGAGACCTTTTCGCCAGTAGTCATGCTTAAATCAATTAGAATTTTATTTGCCATTGCCGCATAGTATGATTATGAAATATTGCAAATGGATGTTAAAACAGCATTCCTTAATGGAAACTTACTCGAGGATGTGTACATGACACAACCTGAAGGTTTTGTTCATCCAGAAAATTCTAAAAAGGTTTGCAAGCTTCAAAGAAGATTGATTGGTTTGAGTCAATGTACCTATATTAATAAAATATTGCAAAGGTTCAATATGCAAGACTCCAAGAGAGGACTCTTGCCAATGTCACATGGAATTCATCTGAGTGAGACTCAGAGTCCTTCGAATCCTGATGAGCGAGCCCGCATGAGCAAGATACCATACACTTCATCCATTGGATCGATCATGTATGTCATGATTTGTACTCGGCCAGATGTATCGTTTGCCCTTTCCAGGTGAAAGTCACTGGACAGCAGTGAATACCATCCTAAAGTACTTGAGAATAACTAAGGATGATTTCCTAGTTTATGGAGGGGTGGGAAACGAGCTGGCTGTAAGAGGTTACTTCGATGCAAGTTTCGAAACCGACAGAGACAATTTCAAATCGCAAATTGGTTATTTGTATTAAATGGAGGTGCTGTGAGTTGGAAGAGTTCCAAGAAAAGTACGGTTGCTGATTCTGTTACAGAAGCTGAGTACCTGGCAGCATCGGATGCAGTTAAGGAAGTCGTATGGATCAAGAAGTTCGTTACCGAACTAGGAGTGGTGCCGACCATCCAGGGTCCCATAAGCCTTTCTTGTGAAAATAATGGTGCTATTGCGCAAGCTAAAGAGCCTAGGTCCCATCATAATTCCAAACATATACTCAGAAAATATCACCTAGTCAGAGAGATCGTCAGACGATGAGATATTACAATATGTAAAGTAGCAACGGAAGAGAATGTTGCAGATCCACTTACCAAGCCTCTCTCATAAGGAAAGCATGTTGAGCATGCTAGAGCGATAGGACTAAAAGTCATGAATGAATGGTCCTAGTGCAAGTGGGAGATTGTTAGGATAAGTTCCCTAGGACATTCGATGTGCCTAGATTTTTAATTGTCACATATAAATAAAGTTATTTGATATCATTTATTTCTCGTTGATTATTATAATGTGTGCATGTTTTAATATTATAATAATAGAATAATAGTTATTCATGAATAATAAGATTATTCAAATGTCCCTGGTACAATCGCTTTGAGTAGAGACTCAAGTGATTAATATACTGGTATAAGTTTGATTGATAATCATCAGATAATTATGCGTATGGTACGGATAAATATTAGGAGTATTGGTTGGAGAACTAATACTGGACAGACCCGCATTGAGATCACTGCATGGAAATGTCATAAGTGAATCTCAATATAACAGTATGTCAATAAATCCTTGAACCTGAGATTATCATAGAGTCCAACATGATAACTGCTATGCCTTGACGTAATCCAACATCATCTGAAACATGGTGATCATAAAGGTTAGCGATCGGGATTAGTGGGAGTCATGTAGAGGGCAATGAATAATCAAGATGGGGATTTATCCCTCTCTTTAGTGAGAGAGAGATATCTGTTGGGGCCCTCGATAAGTAGGACTGAAGGAAATGCATGGCCATGCTTAAATGAAGAGTCATTTGACTCAATAAGTCTACTTAAGATCGAGAAAGCATTTGAACATAAATAAGTATGACATACCCCATGACTTAGTTCAAATATGATATCGCGCGACAAAAGGATTTGACACGTTAAAAGGTTTAATAGACTATTAACTTATATTATTTGGGTAATCATAATGTCTTGGTAGAGGCCGCTTATGATTTATTATTTAATAAGGTATTAAATAATTGCCAATATATTATAAGCCTTTTGGGTCGCACGTACGACAATTATAGACAAGTAGGAATAAATATCAACTGGGAATAATAAATATAATATTGGATATTATATTTATGAGGAGATTAAATAATAAGTAATATATATAATATTTGATATTATATATAATGTATTATTTAATAAGATGAGGGGTAACTAAGCAAATACTAGATTCTTGAATCTAGGGTTACTTAGTATAAATAAGGAGTCTATGACAAGGAGTTGATATTAGAAACCTACACCTAAAAAAATCGCCCCCTCTCTCTCAAGACTAAGGATATCGACCTCCACCTCTTACAGTAGGGGAACGACGTCGGTCTTCTGATCTTCTTCCCTTAGTTGATATTGATCGATAGTACAATCCTTCTAGTAAGGAATTTGTGTTGTACTATTTATCAATATTATTCGTAAGGATCTAGCAATCCGGCTTGTGGAATTATTCGTGTGTGGATCACCCAAAGAGGAAGGAGATATTCATCTGCTTCTAGTCCGGATCTAGAACTGTTCAATCGGATTAAGGTAATTCGATTAACCCTTTAATCAAATAATTAAATTACTGTAAGAGATCCTAAATTAGGTTTTCATATTTATTATTCCGCTGTGTTTTTACTCTGATTATTTTGTATTCGATGAATTGAAAACCCAACAACAACGACTTAGAAAACCGATTCCACTTGCCAGTGGAGAAATTACCCGAAGTCTGCTGCTTCTTTGCTCAGAACCAAACTCTGGCTCCGGAATTGCCATCTCGATCGCTAGAGCGCGATCCTAGTATTCCTTCAGTGTGGCACACATGAGTGGTGCCATGCTCTGCTTGATATGCGGCTTCATGCACATATTGAAGTAGAGAATTTTATCAGCCTTGGTCCTCACTTGCTCTTTCACGAATCCCAACTGCTGGTTATAAGTGATGATGGCCTGGGAGATCGGTACATCTTGAGGCATAGCAGTAAAGAACTCCGTGATCCTACGCTCCCGAACCGGTGGTGGGCAGTATTCCGCTTCCATAGCAGTCTTAAACTCCTCCCATGTGGCTATATGATCCCTGGGCCTCACCGCCTCCCACCACACTGCAGCTTCCTTATCCAGGAGGTACTGAGCAATAGGTACCTTCCTGTCGTCAGGACAAGCTACGACATAAATTGTCCTTCCCAACTGAAAATGTCAATTCTCCCAACCTAGGGAGTCAGTAGAACCATCGAAATTAGGGGGTGCATCTTAGTCACTTTCTGAAGCCATTTACTAGCTTCGTCTTCCAGAGTCAGGGGCAGATTCTGACGCCCACCTTGAGCAATCTGAGCTAACTGAGCTACTAACTGCTAAAGTATAGCAGTAGCTCCTAGGTCGGTGTTATTACCCGACGACTAATCCTAGCTTACTGATAAGCCCTGCTGCCCATCAGAACTCAGAGGTAAAGTATTCGACACTGAATGTGAGGCCGAATCTGCGGATGATTGAGAAAGCGGAACTTCCTCACTATTATCACCACGACCACGGCCTCGGCCGCATCCCCTAGTTGGTCTACCACGATCTCTCAACAAACTCGAGAATAAGAATTAAAAAGAACCAGATCAGCAAAATTTACAATTTATAAAGTTGGTATCCCAACTCACAATTCCAATTCACGCAAAAGAAATAATGCAGGAACGTAATTATTTGAGGAGACTTACAGTCAAGGGTCGCATGAAAATATGGTAGCATGATGCTGTTAGCCTCACAACTGACTCTTACGACATGACATACAGACCCAATTTAACCGAAAACCTAGGTATTCACAATCTAAGGCTCTGATACCATAAATATAACACCCCAAATCTCATAAGGGGTATTACACGCCGTAGAACCTTCAGCAAGGTCTACCAGGATAATACACCACACACAATACACAATAATCTCTTAACAACACAATAATAATCTAAATAGGGTCGTGGCCTCGGAAAAAACATTTTAGTTCGAATTTATAAAGACATAGAACAAGTTTACTCAACTAACTTCAACGACATCCTTAAAACAGTAACAAGTTTACTCAACTAACTTCAATAAACTGAATAAGCATAAGAAAATAAATACACCGACTCGAGCCCCATCATCATGCTTGGCCATCTTTAGCATGCGGTTCCTGTGCTTGCTCCCCATCTCGCCCGGTACCTGAAATACATGAAACGCATTTTCTCCATTTAAGGGGTTAGCATTCGAATAGCTAGTGCAAGTACATAATTACACTACATTATATACAGATACGATTCAAAACAGTCATCTCGTTTAGAAAGCAATTGAAAATAATATTCCGGAATATCACGTTTGCGTCAAACATCATTTTCATGACATTACATCAACTCATTTCATCACAACATTATCCATACTTGGTAACCCGCGAACGTACACATTAGTATCGGCCCCCAGAGGCCCCGTCGGACCGTCCCTGGGTGGGAAACCACTTCTGCGGCCGTACCCATTAGTACTAGCCCACAGAGGTCCCATCGAACCGTCCCTGGGTGGAAGAAAATCGACACACACACGATGTCACAGTTCATAATTCGTATCGCAACCGTAACACACATAATGAAATGTAATACATGCATTTGCCTTGAATAATACGACGCAAAGTAACTGTGGACGGAGAGACTACGATCCAAACTCACTCCAAGGTTTCATTCCTAGCAAACAATGATATTCAATTAACTACAACACTACGAAATCAAAAGGAACATCCTAAATTATACCCCTTTGAAACGATTTGTCGAACACTACGGGTGCAAAATGGATCATAGTCGATCAATGTTGGAATAACGGGATTACAGTTCACAAGACAAAAAGAAAAATTTAGGATGACGAGAATACTATCAAAATCTAACAATAATCTAGGCTAAATCGGATTACAAAGACCAAATTACCGCAAAACCCCCAAAATCGCAAAAAACTAGGGTTCTAAGAAATCTTACCTTGATTTGGATGTAAAAGATGTTGAGATGATGTTAGTTTGATTCCAGGAATTCAAAAGTTTTGTTAGCTGATGAAACTCGGCTGAAATCCGCCCTTTCCTACGCTGAAGATCGCCCACACCCCGGAGAAGAAGAGGGGAGGAAAAAATGGCGAATTTCAGAACATACAGTCATATATATACTACTCGTGATTAGCGCAGGCTACGGTCTAAGTATAGCGTCCGCTATCGGCTATGTTAGCAATCCAGAACCTTCTGTCTGACTTCGATAGGGTGCGCTACACATAAGTTAGCGTGCGTTATTTACCGGCACTAGTGCGCACTAGCCCCAATTATAGTGTGCGCTAACTGCTTGTGTCCAGACTCCATAAACATTCTGCCCTTACTGCCAGGCCAAAATAGTGCGCGTTGCCAACACATTTAACGTGCGTTAGTCCACCTAAATAACGTACACTATTCTACCTTTAGCATGTGTTAATGACCCACTCCAGAATCCAGAAAGCCTTCTGTCCAGCCGACTTAGCGTGCACTACAGACAAGAGTGGCGTGCGCTACAAATACATAGTTAGCATGCGCTAGCAACACAGCCTAGCGTGTGCTAACTGCTACTTCCCAGCATTAAAACTAAGAAGTCCAGTCATAATGTATACGTCTCGGGAGGCATAAAACTCGACAGATGCCGACGAATAACAGAGTATTAAAAAGGAACAACAACAAGCAAGTTCATTCTCTCCTCCAAACACCTAATTCCAACCATTCGACGAAACGGACAGCAATTCTCAAACTGATACCCAAAACTATGATAAATTACGAAACAGTAAGGGATCATGCAGAAGTAATGAAACGACAGATCAGAACATGATCTATGAGAATTGAGTCTAAGCGTAGGAAAGTTACACCATAATCGGAACCTCGTAAAAACAACTCTGAAACTCGTTCGGATGGCCATGAATGCAGAACAAAATAGTTTCAGAATGTCAAAACACATACAAGCGAGTCGTCTGAAATAAAATACGTTAAAAATAGAAATTACCAAAAATAGAAAGTGCGGATATTACAACATGTGCCGCGAAGGTTTTCTTGATACTAGTTTGTTCAACAATGACTGATAAGGAGAAAAAACTCTCTCATACCTTCTTCTGTAACACCTTGAAAACAGCAGCTATTACAGTGCCGTGGACCTCATGCTGGGACCCACTAGGTGATATAAATACACAAATCAATCATAATAGATTTGTAGTACAATCACAAACCGTCGGACATATCCAATAACACATGATGTATGGACAACCAATCAATATGGCCCAAGATGAACATCACAGTATGCCGATCCGAAAATGTAACCGTGCACATGTCCACCCCGCATACGGAATCCAGGACATATCTGGGATAATGTACCTGATTAGTCGTAATAAGTAACTGTTTCGCATGCACAGTCCAATGTGGAAACATCAACACACGATGATATGTGCCCGTCTAAAAATAATACACATAACGAATCGGCACGCAAATATGATTTCAAAAATCTTATGATGCACCATGACAAGGGAACTCAATTAATCACACATCCAACAAGGATCAAGGAACTTATAGAGGTGATAACAATGATCGACGAGAACAATGATGTCAAGGATAGTGAACTTGGGAGTCCAATCCCACAACGAAATAATTGACATGCTCAATAACACCACCTCAATATGAATCATAGATTCATAAAGCATTACACACACACGAAGCGTATAACATTCACAAGAATTATTCATCATTAACCAAGCAAGATAACTTGCCTCAATTTCGGAGATGAAAAATAATCTTTCCTAGAACGAATGAACGACGTACTTCGACAAAAAACACTCACTCAAGCAAGCCACCTTGAATGAAATACAATTCATTCAATAACACAATCCCACAATCGATACCGAATTCGTGGAAATCGACATCCATAATTTAACACGAATAGTTCAAACTATTCCAATGAATATCAATGTCCTAATTTATGAACTTCAATACCCTCAACATATCTTTATAATCAGATTAACATGTTCATAATGTTCTTGAACATTCATGATTATCTATCTTACAAGGATTATTAAGAACAAATTTAAGTAATCATCATATTATGACAATATCATTAATCATTATAATCTTCTAAAGGACATTACCAATACTTAAACATGATGTCTTAAACAATCATCAATCACTAATTTATCAAGAATTTCGGATTTATTATCAAATTTAATTTAACTATATGAAAATTATGGTAGTTATCTCTAATTCATCATTAGTTTCCTTTATAATAGTTAAAACTCTCAAGAACACTCAAGCTATAAGTAATCATCCCCAATTTTATTAATAAATCAAGTAACTAGAGTATAATTCATTCAAAACATGATTATAACTTATAAGTATCCCTAAACATTAAGGACATACTCATCTATAATTCCTAATCATCATGTTCTTCATCATGTGTTCATAAGTTCAATAATAACCATATTATAATCTATCAATTCAACACCATATGAAGTAATCATCAACAATATTATCATCTCAGATTTAATACAAGATTAGATAATATAACTCTTGAAGATGAAGAACCACCCCCAAAACTTGAAGAACACACTCCAATAGTCAAAACTCCAAGCTTCAATCCAAGATATGAAGCTCTAAGATAAGATAGAAGGGGAGTATAATCACTTAGGAGGGCAGGAGGATGATTACTAGAGAGAAAACTCAGAGTTGGTTTGTGCAAAAATGAAAGGCAAGACATGTATTTATAACATGCACTTTCTCTAACATACACTACCTGTAAGGGTTAACGTACGTTAACATATTTTACGTACGCTAACAACTTGGTGTTATGTACGTAATAGGCTACTGCCTCACTTTGTACATTGTCTTGCGTATGTTGACAAAAATGAAGTATGTTAGCTCACCATCATTATGTACGCTAACAAAACGACATTGCGTACATAATGTCCATTGACTTGGCTATCTAAATCAAGCCAAAAGTTCCAGCCACGTGCGGGCCCACATGCCGAAAGTTAAGATGCGATCTTATACCCTTGGTTACGTACGTAATCTATCAATCTTAATGTATGTAACACTCATCGTGATAGCGTACGCTAGGCTCTAATCGTAGCGTATGCTAGGTACAATGTACTTAACCAAAAACACAACTTGCCATGCAATGTCTAACAGTCAAAACAATACGAACGTCTAACATAAGTAGTTTGATTCCGAAATATTTCAATACAATAAGTGATGTATAAATCCAAATACAACAAAATAATACTTGCATAATACGTACAATACAACTGTATAAAAATGAAAAATTACAATTGGATATTACACTACTAATATTCCCCCTCATGTTAAGAGATTTCTTAGCACCAAACCTATAAGCTAGTATATCCGTATTCATCTTCAATCATGGGAGTTTATATATTACGTTCTCGATATTGATTGGAGGACTTTGAATAGTATGACAATTGATATTTAACTTGTGTTGGGAAAAATAATACCCCAAGTATTTTGATAAATGCACCCTACAGCCTGCCATACATCACAACTTAATACATCGCCCAAAGAAGTCAAAGCCTACAGTTAAGCTCCAGAGTACAACAAAGAAGAACTGTTGGCTATAGCAACAATGACGTAGGTGTTTTACTTAGGAAAAGTAAAACACAAATCTAAAAGGATTTAGACTGAACTTTAAACCGTTGTGAAATATACTTTATTTATTCATAAAGTATTCACGGATTTAAAGTAGCATTTAATGCTCACAATAATATTTAATGCAGCCGAAGAGACTACAGATAGAAGAGCATTTAATGATGATCGAAGAGAATGTCTGAAGCATTAAATACGAAGCATCTTTAATTCAAACATTCTAAAGCCGCCAATGAGAGCTGTCTAAATATAACCAATCGGCCAACAACTATATTTATAACGGATCTATTTCCAAGGTTATAAATAGCCCAAGTAAGAGGACCTTGCGTAGAGTTACACATAGTGAACATCGAGCTTATTATAAAGAAGCAACATGTTTCTTAAAGCATACAACGAATATCTTGAGTTAAGAAATATCTAAGTCCTCAACAAAGAACAGCACAACAAAAAACAGCACAAATCAATCAAATCAAATAACCAAATCCGTATTTTCCTCGGAATATCAATAAGATAAACTTCCGCCACAGAGTACTCGGAATAACAAGATCAACAAAAAGGATAAATCCCGCAAATAAACACCTTGCCAGTAATTAAATTATGGCACAAAATCACATATTGTATTTGGCTCGCAGGGCTTGGCACTTGCACGGGTCACATGTGCCGCGAAGGTTTTCTTGATACTAGTTCGTTCAACGATGACTCGTAAGGAGAAACAACTCTTCGATACCTTCTTTTGTAACATCTTGAAAACAGCGGCTATTACAGTGCCGTGGACCTCACACTAGGACCCACCAGGCGAGACAAATACACAAATCAATCATAATAGATTTGTAGTATCGAACCACAAAATATTATCCATCACCCTGTCGAGGAGTTTTTACATTGTGTGGCTATAATTGTCACAACACACAGGATCCAAATCCAAGTATAAACCATATGAAGATGGAGTATACCCAAAAAAATACAACTGGAAAGCAATATTACAAGCGGAAATTAAAATACACGGTTTAATAGCAACTGGAGAAAATAAGACTCGGAGCCCCCAAACTAGTATCCTTCAAACCATTAGCCGTCACAATACTCTTGCAGTGCCTTGGCCTTCCCCGGACCTAAAATACAAACAACAAGTATTTTCGCTCAAAACCACACGGTCAGATATACATGATTCATAAAGCAGTAGATCTCAATGAAAGAAACCCGACTGTCGAACATACCCATAGGGAGTATGAAACAACCAATCGCAAACCATCGGACATATCCAATTACACATGGTGTATGAACGACCAATCAATATGGTCTAAGACGGACATCACATAATGACCTATCCGGAAATGTTTCCGTGCACATGCCCACCTGTATACGGAATCCAGGACATACCTGGGATAATGTACCTACTTAGTCGCACGAAGTAACCGTCTCGTGTGCACACTCCAATGTGGAAACATCAACACACGGCGATATGTGCCCGACTAAAAATCCTACACATAGTCAATCGGCACACAAATATGATTCCAAAAATGTTATAATACAACATGACACCGAAACTCAATTAATCACACATCCAACAAGGATCAGGGGATTCACATAAGTGATAACAACGATTAACGAGATCAACGATATCAAGGATAGTGAACTTGGGAGTACAATCCCACAACGAAATAATTAACACGATAAAAAACACCACCTAAATATGAATCATAGATTCATAAAGCATCACACACACGAAACATATAACATTCACAAGAATTATTCATCATTATAACCAAGCAAGATAACTTACGTCAAGTCCTTAGATTAAAAATAGTCTTTCCTCGAATGAATGAACGACGTCCTTCGACAAAAAACACTCACTCGACAAAGCCACCTTGAATGAAATACAATTCATTCAATAACACAATCCCACAACATTGATATCGAATTCATGGAAATCGACATCCATAATTCAACACAGATAGTTTAAACTATTCAAATGAATATCAACGTCCTAATTTATAAACTTCAATACCCTCAATTCATCTTTATAATCAGATTAACATGTTCATATTGTTCTTCAACATTCATGATTATCTATCTTACAAGGGTTGTCAAGAACAAATTCAAATAATCATCATATTATGACAGTATCATCATTAATCATTATAATATTCTCAAGGACATTACCAATACTTAAACATGATGTCTTAAACAATCATCAGTAACTAATTTATCAAGAATTTCGGATTTAATATCAAGTTTAATTTAACTATATCAAAACTATGATAGTTATCTCTAGTTCATCATTAATTTCCTTTATAATAGTTAAAACCTCTCAAGAACACTCAAGCTATAAATAATCATCCCCACTTTTATTAATCAATCAAGCAAGCTGAGTATAATTATTTCAAAACATGATTATAACTTCTAAGTATACCTAAACGTTAAGGACATACTCATCTATACGTCTTAATCATCATGTTCTTCATCATGTGTTCATAAATTCAATAATAATCATATTATACTCTATCAATTCAACACCATATGAAGTAATCATCAACAATATTATCATCTCAGATTTAACACAAGATTAGATAATATACCTCTTGAAGATGAAGAACCACCCCCATAACTTCAAGAACACACTCTAATAGTCAAAGCTCCAAGCTCCAATCCAAAACATGAAGCTCCAAGATAAGATGGAAGGGGAATATAATCAATTAGGAGGGCAGGAAGATGATTTTTGAGATAAAACTCAGAGTTGGTTCGTGCAAAAATGAAGGCAAGACTTGTCTTTATAACCTGCGCTTTCTCTAATGTACGCTACCTACAAGGGTTAATGTACGTTAACATATTTTACGTATGCTAACAACTTAGTGCTATGTACGTAATAGGCTACTGCCTCACTTCATACATTGCCTTGCGTACATTGACAAAAATGAAGTACGTTAGCTCACCATCATTATGTATGCTAACACAACAACATTGCGTATGTAATGTCCGTTGACATGGCTGTCCGAATCAAGCCAAAAGTCCCAGCCATGCGCGGCCCCATATGCTGAAAGTTTAGATGAAATCTGATACCCTCGGTTACGTACGTAATCTATCAATCTTAACATACGCAACACTCGTCGTGATAACATACGCTAGGCGTTGAGCATAGCGTACGCTAGGTCTAATGTACTTAACCAGAAACACAACTTACCATGCAATGTCTAACAGTCAAAACAATATGAACGTCAAACATAATAGTTTGATTCTGAAATATTTCAATACAATGAGTGTTGTATAAATCCAAATACAATACAATGATACTTGTGTAATATGTACAATAAAACTGTATAAAAATGAAAACTGAGTCGATTTTTAACCGAAATCAGATAAAAAAATCACTAGCTTTTGAAAACTTCATTTTTTATCTCTATCATTCATCCTACTATTGCCATGGATACATTTGATGAACAAATTAAAAACTCGCAAGTGTACGAATCGCTTTTGTAGGAAGCGACAAGTAACTCCGAGTTCGATCTCACAAGGAGTTGGAAATGGTTTGAAATTCAATTATGTTTGGCAAATAGTCGAATTAGAACAAAGATAGCAATATGAATCAAATCGTAATGAAAAATCCGATTGAGGTATAATAGAGAACACGAGTGTAGGAAATTAAATAAATACGAAATAAATGAATTAATGGTAAGAATTATCTAGAGATTACTATTATGAGAATGATATGGGAGTTTATAATCACCGACACACATGTCATCAATCATTAGCTTTGATAGTCAAATAATTTAAGGTTTGGAATTACCGATTGCTCACAATTAAAAGAAATTCGTTTAATGGCGGCAAATTCTAAAAATCGTGATTGTTCTTTTCGAAAACAAGAGAAACTCCTTTGATGGGGATGAATCCCTACTAACAATCTACTAGATAAATACGTTTGATAGGGTAATTCGCTAAAAGATAGCGGAAAAGATTTAGAACATTCACAATCACTTCTATCGGGTCGTTTGATGGCGAACACTGACAAAAACCCTCGATTTTGACAATAATAGCAACTATGAAAAAGGTTTGATGATCTAAATCATAAGTTCTATTGCGTTTAAATAATATTCTTGCACAAATATCATCAAGAACGCCGAAAGATTACAAAGAACAAAGAAAGAGGAACAATCCCAAACTCTTACCTAGAAAATCAATCAAAAATAACAACTAACAACACGTGTGTGGTTCAATCTAAACACCCATATGATAAGATTAGCTACTCATGATCATTTCAACAACAATAGGAAAAATCATTGAACAAAACATGGTAGAAATCTTCCCTTGCAAAAACGAAGTCGAATTCCCGAGGAAGTTCTGATGTTCTTCCTTCAATTCTTGTTAAATCTTCATACAAGGAACAAGAATCACTCACAATTGTCTCTCTATATGTTTGAATACAAGACAAATGATAAAATCTGAGTTTAGATCGAGTATTTCACCCCCTCCCCCCCCCCCCCCAAAGTTGTGTCCAGGGTTTCCCTATATATATACCCGTCAAAAATCGAAAAAAGCGCAGAAAATCGCATTTTCTGCACAACAGGGGGTGGATCGCAATCCGAGCATTTGAGATCGTTATCCGGGTGTCCACCAAATTAAGCTTCCGTATGGTTTGAATGTCATATCGCGATACGGGTGTGGTCTGAATTTGGACCGCGATACGGGTGCGGTCCGAACTGCGAAGCCGTGGTCTAGAAGCCATATCTCCCATAATACACCTCGGAATTTAGCGTATAATATACCGTTGCGAATCTGGTTTCACGAGGAATCTATACATATAGATAACACATCCTAATTCGAAGTAATGAATTTGGAAATTAGGAAATACGATCGAAATTGCTTCATTCTTCATCGTCCAAGCTATGTTCTTGCTCCCGACTTGCTCTTGATCGTCATAAACTCCAATATTGGCCATAAAAGAGCATATTTCACCACAATCTTCCTCTGGATACCTACAAAACAAAAACACCACATACCATGCGTAAAAAGAATAAAAACACTTAAAAACAAACAAAAGCACGACTCAATAGAATAGAATGAGGCGATCAAAAACGACTCATCAAATCCCCCAAACCTAAACTTTACTTGTCCCCAAGCAAAAAGAAATAAAACACACGACAAAGAAAATGAGGAGGATTGAATAGTCAAGTTAATCATCGGGTATACATACAATCAACCGAGAATGTAAAAGTATCATAAAGTCTCGTAATTCATCATGGAAGCTTAAACTCACAAATGAATGGAAAGCAATGGCACTTGATCGAACATGCAAGAAAACAAGTCTTAGTAGTCCCTCACGAAATTTTATCAATTCACTCATCTCTCAAGCGTTTAGATAGGTCAATACGCTCAACTCAATTCGAATGGAAAGTTCTACTATATGCTTGCACTTCTTCTTTTCATCAAACGCATCAATATTCACAAAACACGAGTCATAGGGTCTTACTTTTGGTTGTAACGGGGATGTGGCTCAGGTTGGGAAAATTTGGCTAGTGGTTACAAGTTTTAGTCCAAGTAGAGCATATACAATCCTCACATATATGAAATAAACACTCAAAGTAAGATCGATCACTCTACTACCATTCTCAGGTATATATATTTTTTTATTTTCAATTTAAGGCCTTGTTAAGCGCAATTCTTTTGATATCGGCCTAATCCTCACAACCCAATGACTTTCCCTTTTGTTTTTCTTAGGATCACTCCTCTCCTCCCCTTTCTTTTCTAGCCCACTATTATTGATTTATATTTTTTTCTTTTTTTAGAGGGGCTCATTATTTTTAGGGGAACGGGAGAGAAGATTTTTGCCTCTATACACCACAAACTTTGGACACCTTCGTTGTTCAAATATACCCTCTCATGATCTTACGAGGACCAACACTTGGGTAAGTTATGGTTTTTGGATATGGAGTTATAAGATGCGGGTTTTTCGAACAAAAATACAGCTAAAGGCTCAACGGGGCTAGCAAAGGATATTGATAATGAAATGGTGGGTATTTTTAGATAAGTAGGTTGAAAACAAAGAATGGGCAGACCTAATCATTTCTCGTGTATGTAAATATCAATGCACCATCCGACAGAATCATGCAAGTTCTAAAGAACACAAACCATAAGAAGAGGAATAACACATGAAAGAATTTTACCGCTAAAAGTAAACGGTTCAATTAGGCACAAGAACTCACGAATTTTGGACTACCACACTCATTCCTTAAACATCAAATCAAGTAACCAAAACTATATATTCATATGCAAGGTCAAACAATTAATAAGATTTATAAAACTCCATGAGTCAAGTACAAACACGATTAATCATCCATATACCCAACAGTTAACAAGGTTATTACAATCCAACTACTACATCACGCAAGAGAAAAAAAAATAAAGAAAAGAAACCAAAAAAATGAGAAAAAAATCATGCAAACTAAAACAAATAAAAATCAAAGAAGTTGCACCCCCCAAACCTAAACCTTTGCTTGTCTCCAAGCAAAAAAAAAAGTTGGAAAAATGCTAAAACACAAGAAAGAGAAAAAAATAATGAAAACTAAAAAAATAAAAAAATAAAATAGAAAGAAAGTATCGTTTGAATAAAGTGATCAATCCCCTTGCGGAGGGGGCTGCTGAGATCCGTGCCAATTTTTTGAAAAAAGCTAGATGTGTGACATTTGCTCTTGTCGATTTTGCCATTCGCCTCAGAATTCATCAAAGAAGAGTTGTTGCTGGTCGCGTAGGCTCTGAAAGTACGGTCGTTGCTCAGCACGCATTTTCGTCAAAGATGCCATTTGCATCGCTCTTGTCTCCTCTTGGTAGGCTTGCATGGCGGTCATGCAGCTACGCATCTCATTCATGAATGCGTGGAGATCCACGGGAGGTGTCTCGGAACGCATTTCCCGCTCATCTTGAGGATTTGAGCCACCCGTTTTATGCATATGCTCATCCTCCTGTTGATCTTCGTCCTCATTCTGCCACTTGCCTGGACGATCATACCCCTGGATCCTGGTGAGATCGCTGATCTTGCAGACATTCAGTTTTGAAAGATCGAGGTCCTCGACACTGGCCCCAGCATGACAACACATGTACATAATCATCGTGGAGAAGAAAATGGTTTCCAAGGTCTTTGTTTTGGTCATTTCTTCCAGCTCCCTGAAAATTAAAGCCCCAACATTGATCGTGTGGTCTTCCATGATCGAGTAAACCAAAGCAAGGTGATTGATAACTATTCGGCGTGTGGCCTGAGTCGGTAGAAGGATGTTGCAGATAATATGGTATAACATTTTGGCTTCAGTAGAGAGGATTTGAGTGCGCTGGCCCGCTTGATGTAACGTAACTCCTGGATGGACAAAACGGTTTGTAAAGTTTGCAAGAGGCCGGGTCGGGCGGTAAATTCTGAGTATTCATAAACGAAGTCCTCACTATGGTGAGATGGTGCTCGAAACCCTAGCTTCTCATTAAGCATCTCCAGCGAGATAAGCACTTGTTTTCCCTGCACTTTCCCCTCCAGACTCCCGTCGGGTGTCGGAGCCACGGTCGCATAAAATTCGCAAACCACTGATAAGTCACATTCCCGATCGCCTTTAAAAAATTCCTCCCAATTTTCGCTTTTAACAAGTGCCGGACAACGAGGAAATTCTCTGCAAGAGCACTCCGCACACCCTTTTTCGGGAAGGCTCTTAGCTTGCTCACTCAAGGAAATATTTTCTGTCCACCGCATTCAATCGAGCAAGAATAGCGTCGTATTCTTGTTGCTCCGATCCATGGCTCGAACTTTGGTTTTGTTTGGCATTGCCTCCGGTCCGTGGACGATTCGTGGTTCCCTTTTGTTTAGTCATGATTCCTGCAAAATTATGATTGTTAAGCCACAACTTGATGAAGTTCAAAACACCCCCCCCCCCCCCCCAACCGAAGGTTTGGCATAATTGAAGAAATCTAATCAACTAGTAAAACTCGTTAATTCGGCGCAAATGATTGACAATGTAGCACTAACGAATTCTAAGAACTAGCAAAAGTAGCCCCAAGCAAGATATTTGAAAGACTAGTTCATAGAAGCATTTCATCGAACACCTTATGTGCACAAAAGTTTTAAGCTTGTGGAGAGACAATTAGGATTACAAAACCTCTCAAAAACAAATTGCAACTCATAATCCTAACATATTCAAGCTCTTCTACCATTCTCAAGTATGAATTCGAAGATGTAAGCACAAAATTTCAAAATCACATAAATTCCCCAAATTTAAGAAAAACTAGAGTTTCGAATTTATACCTGTGATTTGCTCCAATTAAATGTTGAGATGGATGTTAATGTATGAGTTTATAACCGAAATTAACAAGTAGAAATGATGAAATGTTGATTTGGATCGGATTAGAAGTGTAGGGGTTGAAGAGGGAATGAGGAAATGGGAAATGAAGAATGAAGGGGGAGGGCTGCGGCTCGTTTTTAAAAATTGGATGGTGGATCGCGATCCGCCTGCTTGGGATCGCGATCCGGGCGCTGTTACTGGGCGCCTTCAGGGTGTAGGATCGCGGTCCATAATATGCAGACCACGATTTGGGTGTTCGGCAGGACAACCTTCCGCGCGGTCCGAAATTCCGGATCGCGATCCGGACGCGGTCAGGTCCTTTTTTTTATTTTTTTTATTTTTTCAATTTTTTTATTTTTTTGATTTTTTTGAAAAACTAATATTAAACATAAATTGATAAAAAAATGATAAATCGAACTTCCCTTGGGTTGCCTCCCAAGTAGCGCTTTTTATAGTCATTAGCTCGACTTCTTCCCGTCTTGCTCAATCTTCGACATCGTGCAGTTCTTGTTAGGGATATGCCCTCGAATGCCAATCAGAGGATGAGAGAATGAGAGTATTTGTATTGTAATTATGAATATTTAATAAGGCAATAATTATTTTATATATTATTGTATATCACTGGCATTGGGATTTGGTATATAGAATAATAGTCCTTGCATTTGAGAGCAAACATTCTACTCTTTATGGAGATAAGGAGATAGGCACTGGAAGTGTTTGGAGCTCGAATACTTAAATCGTTCGCAAGTCGATAAAACTTAACTAGGCAATAAGTTTAGACAAGACATGTATAACGTGTACTTTGACATGTAAAGTGCCGGTCTTCGCTAAGGGTTAGTGGGACCACACGTTATAGGTATGCTAATGGGATTAGTGAACTCCAACACGACTCACCTCGATTCAGTTACATGGATATCACTCATGGATTGTCAATGACTGAATCGAAGGGTTGTGATAGGTATACGTAGACCTTTGACTTGAGGTTTTAGTAGGAGATGTACTTGTGACATTAAGTTAGTCATTAGAGTAGTTCGATCCAATCGCCGGTAGGTGGGGTCAATCTCGAAATGCAACTTAGTGGGCAAGTAGCAGTCTCTACTGAATACCAAGATAGAATTCTTTCTCCTGTGAGTGAGCAGGTAAATGTCCTATGCGTTTAATGGCAAATGAGATCATAGGTCATTGGCCAAAGCATTTAGAGCTAGTCGTATTTGATACACGAGAGCTCAATGATCTCGGTTTATATTAACAAAAAGCATAGAGTCAAGTTACAATAGGGTTTGACTTTACCATGACCCTAATACTTGACCGGGACATATGATTGAAGGGTTTTATATGTATACGGTATTCACGATACAATGGTTTTGAATGATCCGATCATTCGTTCTTAGTTGGGTTACGGTACGAAACACTAGACTGGCTAAGTGTTACACGTACTCTTTCGTTCCTCCCATTGCCGACCAAGACGGACCTATGGAGTCGTGCACCAGGATATTTGATGGATAAATAAGTATTTATTATCTCTTCATTAAATTGGATATTGGATATATAATTTGATTTATTTGATAAATCATGCGGTCTAGTGAATTGAAATTAATTACCAGATGATTAATTTAATTCATAAGTAATTATTACTTAGAGATATATTATTATAATTTTGTATTTGATAAATAAATTAATTGGATTAATTAATTAATTATAAATACATTTGAGACAAAACGAAGTGTATTTAACGAAATAGATACGCGAATGTCCGGTACACGAACCGAGTTGCTTGTCTCGTTTTCTCACCTAAAATCTAGTGGGCCGCCCCCCTCATTTTCCTCCCACCTTTCATGATACTTCCTTTAGTTGTCATGATGTGGTGTGGGGTGAGTTTGAGTTGTTTTTGTACATGAAGACAAAAGATAACATGATCATGTTGATCTTGAGTATCTTTTCAATCATGTTATAAAACATGACCATAATTCACCACAAGGAAGAAGCTACAGCCGTGAGTTCATCATAGAGGGGAGAGAAAATAATTTCTTTCATTTTTGTTCATCTTAGAGAGAAAGAAAAGGAAGAAGAGAAGAGAAGAAAAATATTATGTCGATTCCTAGACGTGTTCTTTGAGAACGAATTGACATACTATTTTTCCAATCAATATCCAATGCGTGTGAAGTAGAGACATTCGGCAATTTCGGTGTTGGATCATTCAACAGGCTACATCGAATTGGATTCGTGTTCGTGTCGGTAACCGGGAAAAGGCTTGCTCGGGTTTTTCCTTCGAAGATTATATTATCAAAGGACTACGAGGGTAAGTATTCTTTGATTTTCATCCTCGATGTTTTTATTCATTTATACGATGCTTGATCGATCCGTTTTTAGGGTTTGGTTTTATCCGGTTGGACCGGTTTATTTTCCGCTGCGTATCTCGATTTTGTTCACCGAATCCCAATAGTGGTATCGAAGCACGGTATATGCGATTGTATATTCGATATTAGCATTTGGAATTCTTGGTTATTTTTTTATGATTTGGAATCATAATTGTTTTAATTGTTAATGTTTAATTGTTCATCTAAAATCACTCAGTTTTTATATTTCGTTCGGTAAATTAATTTCTTGCAAATTAAATTGGATTTAATTTGACTAAAATATAATTATGGTAATTTTTTTAAGGAAATTAATTTAATGAAATATTTATTTTGTCCGGAACAAATTAAAATTAACGGTTACTTGAATTAATTGGATTAATTCTAATAGTTGGATTAATTTTTGTTGATTAGATCAATTTTTAGATTAATCATTATTGCTATTTATTTTAATGTAATTGTTGCATTAATTTTGAATGGGGATGTAGTTCATGGACCTAGTTTTAAATTGTTTGTTTTGTTCGATTGGGTTGTAAAGGCCGTTTTGAGCCTATTTATTTTACTAGAAAATTTGTATAGAATGCAATTTTTCAAATGTAAAATTTATATGTAATGACGAAGACCAGAGGAAGATCCGCTCGAGAAGACGAATATTCAAGACCGAAGACATGTAATTAGATTACGATGTTTTTGTTCTAGGAACGGTCCATGAACTGCATGTTGTTAGTTTTAGGTTGTGTATGTTTTCATATTGTATGACAAACAAACAAACCGAAAAACCGCGCTTATAAACGGATTAATGTGCAAAGTTTAACATATAATCGCGTTAATACTCACACTTAAAACACTAAGTTATAAAGGTTATGAGGTTTCCTACCCTCCGTCAAACTCATGGAGAATTGAAATTTAAACTGGAATATTATTCTTCCGAGTATGTCGGGGTAATATTTTTGGGGAAGGTTGGTAAATTCCTAGAGTGCATTAGAAGCCTATGGTTGTGAATCAAACCCCTAGAAACCGTATAGGTTGCCGGGTAAGATTCAATTGTCAGACTAATAAGAGTTGACGGTTTAAACTTAGATAGTTCAGCGAGCCATAGAAACCGAATGGGTTGAGGGCAAGTGAACTAGGGATAAAAGAAGATCAAATCATCAATTAAATGGGTTGGTGTTAGACACCACTTTATAAAGAATAATAGAATAGAAACCGTATGGGTTGCCCTCTATTAAACTTTGTAAAGAACTCGATCACCACTATGAAGTCAACCATGACTTCCGGACTTCACATGGGAGTGTGCAAATGCCGATAAAATAGTGGGAGCCGAGTTATGAATAAAGCAAGTCCTTAAAATTCTTCACTCGGATCATAATTAAATAACCACTAATGAATCTTAAATTATTCTCTGCAGTTAACATAACACTCAATATGACAATGAACCCACTTGCTATACTACTTGAAAACAACGTCCTGACTGGTCCGAACTATTAGACTGGCTTCAAAACTTGAGGATTGTCCTAACTATGGAAATGCTGGGATACGTCTTGGAGGCAGACATCCCAGCGGCTCCTGCAAGAACCCGAGCCAATCAGGAATATGTCGATGCCCATGAGAAATGGGTAAAAGATGACGTAAGAGTGTGCGGGTACATGTTAGGCTCAATGACTAATGAGCTTCAACATGACCATGAAAAGATGACGTCTTCGAGAGCCATCTTAGCGCACCTGGATGAGCTCTATGGAGAGCATAGCCGAACTTATATATATGAGATACCGAAGCAATTATTCGGCACCAGGATGAAGGAAGGAGAGAGGGTTGGGGATCATGTCCTCAAGATGATCTCGATGATTGAGAGATTGGAAGCTCTTGATTTTCAGATGCATGCATCTCTCCAAACTGACCTTATCCTGTAATCACTTCCTGACTCCTTTTTCCAATTTGTCATGAACTTCAACTGCAATGAGATTGCATGTAACTTAGCTGGGCTAATGAACAAACTAATGACTGCCCAGTCTCAGATGAAGACAAAGGAAAAGAAAGCTACACTTGTGATTTCTTCCGGGACTTGGAAGTCCAAGAATAAGAGAACAAGAAGCAGTTAGGCCCCAATGGTTCAAAAGAGCAAGGGGCCCAAGAAAACGGATGTATGCCTCAACTGCGATGAGCTAGGCTACTGGAAGAGGTATTGTCCAAAGCTTGACCTTAATGCGCCTTCACGTACGGAACTACTGGTTTTAGAAACAAATTATTCTGTAACTGTATATTCTACTTCTTGGATACTTCATTCCGGTGCGAGTTCTCACATTTGTATAATGAATTAGGATCTGAAACGAAGTAGGAAGCTGGATGCATGGGAGGTGATGGTCACCGTCAAAAGTGGGCATAGTGTCGAGGCTTCTAATATCGGATACCTTATGTTGGATTTAGAATCTGGTTTTATTCTTACTTTAGATGATGTACTTGTTTTGCCCAAGGGGCACAAGAATATTGTATCAATTCCGGTCATGGACCGAAAAGGATTTCACTTCTTTATTGGAGATGGGTCCTGTCGTATTTGTTTCAGAAATAAATTGGTTGGTACTACTACATTATTAGATGGTTTATACCATTTGAATATAAAGAATAAAACAACTGTGAACACTATAACTAGGAAGCGTGGTAGGGATGAAACAAACCAAGCACTTAAGTGGCATCTTAGACTTGGTCATATTGGTCAGACCAAGGTTCATAAAATGGAGAAAGATGGGCTTACGGGTCCATTGGAATCAGATCTCTATCCAACTGGTGAATCTTGCCTTCAAGGCAAAATGACTAAGTTACCTTTCGCAGGGACTTTTGAAAGAGTTGTTGAAAAACTTGGATTGATCCATACCGACGTCTATGGCCCTTTTGAAGTGGCATGAGATGGCTTTCAGTATTTCATTACATTTACTGATGACCATACTAGGTATGGGTTCGTGTACTTAATGAAACATAAGTCTGAAGCTTTTGATAAATTCAAGGAATTTAAAGCCCTAGTTGAAAATCAAATAGGTAACCGTGTTAAGACTCTTCAGTCAGACTGAGGTGGTGAGTACATGAGTACCGAATTTGATGAGTTCTTAAAAGAACTAGGAATAGTGTCACAATTCACTCTTCCAGCTACTCAACAATTAAATGGTGTATCAGGAAGAAGGAACCAAACCTTATTGGACATGGTTCGCTCCATGCTTAACTATACTGATCTACCGATTTATCTGTGGGGTTACGCGTCCTTACTGCTGCACATATCTTGAATAGATGTCCTTCCAAATCTATTCCTAAGACTCCACATGAGATGTGGAGAGGTAGGAAACAAATTCTTAATCACATTAGGATTTGGGGATGCCCTGCTTATGTCAAGAAGACTAAAGTAGAGAAATTAGAAGCTAGGTCTGTGAAAGGTCGCTTCATAGGATATCCAAGGGATTCCATGGGATATCTATTCTACATGCACAAAGATCATAGGATCATCGTTGCTATACAAGCACACTTCCTGGAAGATCAGTTTATTCAGAAAGGAGGGGCAGGTAGAAATATTTCTTTGGAAGAAATAAAAGAAACACCAAATGAGACACCTATGCAAGATATTAGAACCTAACCTTCTGAAATATAAACACAACCTAGCAAGTCTAGTAGAATTTCTCAATTATCTGAGAGGTATGGCTATCTACATCAAGAGGAACTAGGTGTCCATGAGATGACAGAAAGTAGTCAAGAGAATGATCCTTCTACATAGAACCAAGCGATGGTAGATGTTGACTCCGCATGCGGCAAAAGCTATAGAAGCTGAGATAGACTCAATGCATGCTAATCAGGCCTGGGCTTTAGAAGATCGTCCTAAAGGCATAGTGCCTATTGGAAACAAATTGATCTATAAAAGAAAAACAGATGGAGATGGCAAGGTTGATACCTATAAAGTCAGGCTTGTGGCAAAGGGTTATTCCCAAAGAGAAGGAATTGATTACTTCGAGACCTTATCGACTGTAGGTATGATTAAGTCTATCCACATGATGCTTGCCATAGCAGCCCACTTAGATTATGAAATATGGCAAATGGATGTGAAAACGGCATTCCTAAATTGATTCCTCGAGGAGGAGATTTACATGGAACAACCTAAGGGATTCATATCTCAAGCCAATATTCATAAAGTATGCAAACTTCAGCGTGCCATTTATGGACGGAAGCAAGCTTCATGGAGTTGGAACCTTCGTTTTAACGAGACAGACAAAGAGTTTGATTTTGTCCAAAACAAAGAGGAGCCCTGTATTTACAAGAAGGTTAGTGGGAGCAAAATTGTGTTCTTAATACTATATGTAGGTGACATTTTACTTATAGGAAACGATGTATGAATGCTCAGTTCTGTGAAAGCTTGACTTTCTAAAGAGTTCTCAATGAACGACTTGGGAGAAGCTACCTATATTCTGGGTACTCGCCTCTACCGGGATAGAGCGAAAAGAATATTAGGTCTTTCCCAAGCCCTCTATATAGAAAAGATCCTGAAGCAATTTATGATGGAAGATTCTAAAAGAGGGTTCCTTCCTATGCAACATGGTACAAAACTTTCCTTAGAGATGTGTCCTCAAAGTGAGGAAGATAGAAAGGAATTGAGTAAGGTGCCCTATGCTTCGGCAGTAGGTAGCCTCATGTATGCTATGATTTGCACTAGACCGGACATTGCCTATGCTATGAGCGTAGTAAGTCAATTTCAGTCAAATCTAGGGCAGGAACATTGGACTGCTGTAAAGAACATTCTTAAGTACCTAAGGAGGACTAAAGACTTGGTTCTTACATACGGCGGTGGAGAACTTAGAGTGATGGGTTATACAGACTCAGATTTTTCGGGGGACATGGATGTTCAGATGTCCACATCAGGGTATATCTTCACTCTGAATGGTGGGGCAGTTTCTTGGAGAAGTACCAAGCAAAGTTCGACTGCTATCTCTACATGTCAAGCTAAATATCAGGCAGCCACGGAGGCTGCTAAAGAAGCTTTTTGGATTAAGAAGTTTACTGAGGAACTTCAAGTGGTTCCTAATGCGGAGAAGCCCGTGACGCTGTTTTGTGACAACGAGGAGCTGTTGCACAGGCTAAGGAGCCTAGGGATCACCACAATAGCAAACATATTGCGAGAAAATATTATTTGGTTAGAGAAATGGTTCAAGAAGGAAATGTTATACTGCAAAGAGTAGACACAGCAAATAACGTTGCTGATCCGCTTACCAAGCCACTATCTCATAAGGTCTTAGAGAGACATCTGGAGAGTATGGGTATTAGATACCATAGTTTGTGGCATTGAGTGCAAGTGAGAGATTGTTAGGGATATGGCCTTGAATGCCACTCAGAGGATGAGAGGGTGAGAGCATTTGTATTGTAATTATGAATATTTAATAAGGCAATAATTATTTCTATATTATTCTATATCACTGGCATTGTGATTTGGTATATAGAATAATAGTCCTTGCATTTGAGAGCAAACATTGTACTCCTTATGGAGATAAGGAGATAGGCACTGGAAGTGTCTAGAGCTTGAATGCTTAACTCATTCGCAAGTCGATAAAACTTAACTGGGCAATAAGTTTAGACAAGACTTGTATAACTTATACTTTGACATGTAGAGTGTCGGTCTTCAATAAGGGTTAGTGGGAGTACACGTTATAGGTATGCTAATGGGATTAGTTTACTCAAACACGACTCACCTCGATTTGGGTACATGGATATCACTCAGGGATTGTCAATGACTGAAGCGAAAGGTTGTGATAGGTATACGTGGACCTTTGACTTGAGGTTTTAGTAGGAGATGTGCTTGTGACATTAAGTTAGTGAGTAGTTCGATCCAATCGCCGGTAGGTGGGGTCAACCTCGAAATCAAATTAGTGGGCAAGTAGCAATCTCTACTGAATACCAAGATAGAATTCTTTCTCCTGTAAGTGGGCAGGTAAATGTCTTATGCGTTTAATGGTAAATGAGATCATAAGTCTTTGGCCAAAGCATTTAGATCTAGTTGTATTTGATACACGAGAGCTTGATGATCTCGGTTTGCATTAACAGAAAGCATAGAATCAAGTTACAGTAGGGTTTGACTTTACCGTGACCCTAATACTTGATCGGGACATATGATTGAAGGGTTTATATGTATACGGTATTCACGACATAATTGCTTTGAATGATCCGATCATTCGTTCTTAGTTGGGTTACGGTACGAAGCACTAAACTGGCTAAGTGTTACACATACTCGTTGGTTCCTCCCATTACCGACTAAGACGGACCTATGGAGTCGCGCACCAGGATATTTGATGGATAAATATGTATTTATTATCTCTTCATTAATATTCGATATTGGATATATAATTTGATTTATTTGATAAATCATGCGGTCTGGTGAATTGAAATTAATTACCAGATGATTAATTTAATTCATAAGTAATTATTTCTTGGAAATATATTATTATAATTTTGTATTTGATAAAATTAATTAATTGGATTAATTAATTAAGTATAAATACATTTGGGACAAAACGAAGTGTATTTAACGGACTAAACACGCGAATGTCCGGTACACGAACCGAGTGGCTCGTCTCGTTTTCTCACCTAAAATCTAGTGGGCCGCCCCCCTCATTTTCCTCCCACCTTTCATGATACTTCCTTTAGTTGTCATGATGTGGTGTGGGGTGAGTTTGAGTTGTTTTTGTACATGAAGACAAAAGATAACATGATCATGTTGATCTTGAGTATCTATTCAATCATGTTATAAAACATGACCATAACTCACCACAAGGAAGAAGCTACAGCCGTGAGTTCATCATAGAGGGGAGAGAAAATAATTTCTTTCATTTTTGTTCATCTTAGAGAGAAAGAAAAGGAAAAAGAGAAGAGAAGAAAAATATTGTGTCGATTCCTAGCTGTGATCTTTGAGAATGAATTGACATACTATTTTTCCGATCAATATCCGACGCGTGTAAAGTAGAGACATTCGTCATTTTCGTGTTGGATCATCAACAAGCTACAACGAATTGGATTCTTGTTTGTGTCGGTAACCGGGAAAAGGCTTGCTCGGGTTTTTCCTTCGAAGATTATATAATCAAAGGACTACGAGGGTAAGTATTATTTGATTTTCATCATCGGTATTTTTATTCGTTTACACGATGCTTGAATGGTCCATTTTTGGGGTTTGATTTTATCCGGTTGGACCGGTTTATTTTTGCTGCGTATCTCGACTTTATTCACTAATTCCCAACACTTCTATGCACTCAAACGCATTGATTTATTCACTTCGTTCGAAGTACGGCTTCACTCTATGCCCGTTTACCTTAAAATGCTCATTCTTTCGTGGATCAAGGAGTTCTACCGCTCCGTGTGGCCATACTTGAACGAGTTTGAAAGGTCTGCCCCATTGCGACACTAATTTCCCCGGCATGAGCTTAAGACGAAAGTTATGTAGAAAAACGTCCATCATAGGTTCGAGATATTTGCGAATGATACGCTTTTCGTGATACCGTTTTGTCCGTTCTTTGTAGAGCTTAGCATTTTCGTACGCCTCATATCGCATCTCATCTAGATCATTCAAATGTAGAAGTCGTTCTTCACCTGCTTTTTCTTGATCTAAATTCAGCTCTTTGATCGCCCAGTACGCCTTCTGTTCCATCTCAATAGGTAGGTGGCATGTCTTCCCAAAAACGAGGCGATACGGGCTCATTTCAATCGGAGTTTTGTAGGTCGTGCGATATGCCCATAAAGCGTCATTCAACTTCAATGCCCAATCTTTCCTTGTCGGTTTCATCATCTTCTCGAGTATTGCCTTTATCTGTCTATTACTCACTTCGACTTGCCCGGAAGTTTGTGGATGGTAGGCTGTCGTAACCTTATGCGTTACACTATACTTCTTAAGCAAACCTGCAAGTTGTCTATTGCAAAAATGCGTGCCTCTATCGCTAATTACATCTCTAGGCATCCCAAACCTGCAGAAAATCACATTCTTAAAAAAATTGCAAACCACGTTAGCATCGTTAGTTCGGGTTGGAATTGCTTCGACCCACTTAGAAACATAATCCACAGCAACTAAAATATATTCAAAATGGAGGGAAGGTGGAAAAGGGCCCATAAAATCGACTCCCCAAACATCGAAAAGTTCAACTACTAGGTGTTCGTCAACGGCATCTCATTTCTTTTGCTTATGTTCCCCATTCATTGACAACAATTTCAACTCTTGCAGTAGGAATAAGCGTCCTTAAATAATGTCGGTGTTGTGCGGCGATTAATACTCCTCGATGGCGATCGGCATAATGATCTGAGAGCCAACCATAGAAGACATGCTTTGGGCGAACACCCAGAGGTCGGCACCCACGGCGATCGTCTTTTGGTATCCGGCGATCGTCTATGATGTCCAACCAGAGACGATCGTCTCGTGCCACGTATAAATCCAACATCCGTCAAAGTCGTCGAAGACCGAATCTTGGACGGTGACCCACATGCAGATCCGCAAAAGGCGCCGACAGATAAGACCTTTGACCCCAGCCTGTCACCTACCTCACCTACCGACAGGACCGCCGAAAGGTACAAAGTGGGTCCTCCCCGGACAGCGACTCAGGACGCGTGCAAGCTTCCCATTGGCTCACACAGCTAGCCGTCAGCAGCAGCCCCAGACTTTAAGGGGACAGCCCCACGTGACGGGACGATCGGCCATCTTATTATAATATAGAAAACGGCAGTCACCCGCGATCGTCGGAGAGGTCCCACCAACCTTGTCTCTTATAAATAGGAGGCTCATAACACGGCAGCAAAGGGAGACACATCATTGTGAATACAGTGAAAGATACACAGAGAGAGAGATACATTCTCATACACTGAACATTAATAGCAAGAACTCACAGATTTCCCTATCTGGTTCTTCCGGCAATCTACACGCTCTACAGCTTAGATAACTAGAAGTCGTTACACTCATTGTAATAGATTCTAACATTAATATTTGTACTCAACAGTATACTTATTAATAACATCTCGCGAGAGCATTCAAGCCCAGGATTTACAACCCCGGCAAATCTTGTGTTATTTATTTTCTCACGGAAGTGTTCTCGCATTTGTTTGTTACTCGATCATTCCAGCAATACTATCTCCGGATAATATTTTGGGTAACAACAATTGGCGCTAGAAGAAGGGGCCTATAACCTTCATTTTTATTCCTACCGTCTCGAAGAACACTCACTGTTCTCCGGACATATACTTGAATAAACACTCACTGTTCTTCAAAAGAAAATCCTTCAGAAAAATGACATCTGCAACGACCTCCAAGAGAGCCACCCTGCGATCTGCCGGAAATCTCATTCCGGCCCGGACCGAATCCCAGCCCACGGCGGAAGGTGACCACGGCGACACAAGGCTCTCACTTCCACCCCCGAGGGATTGTCCTAGCCTCTCACTCGATCAGTTCCAGACCACGGAACAGATTGAGGAGGCTATAGCCATCCTCAGGGAGCGGCGTAGGGCATGCGAATCGCCCACCATCACTCCGTCAGCCATCCGTCGGGTAGGCAAGCGGAAGCTCAAGGGGATATATGTTGAGAAATCGACGGAAAGCCCCTAGCCGCAGGAGAAAGCTCTCGTTAGGCGGGATGATTCCATCTTCAGCCGCCTAGGGAGCAATCCCTCATGGCGACCCGGGCACTCAGGCTCCAGCCGGGAGACATCGGAATCTGAATCCTTTACCAGGAGTTCGGCATATCCAACCCCCAGGAGACAAACCGGCCATCGGGTCCCCGCTCGCCCGAGGACTGAGCCCGTTGGCGGAGAACTCATCATCTACCCTGGGGCTAGGGGATCAGTACACGATCGCCTTGGCTCGTGCTCCGGGAGACAATCAGCGAGCAGTCAGGCGACGGCGATGGCCGCCATGCAGCGCCAGCTCGACGAGATGAAGGCGCTCCTGGAAACTGGGACAGGCGCCAGGAGATCGATCGCTGGACCAAGTGAACCACTCGCGGTCCAGATCGAGCTCGCCCCAGTTCAACCGAAGATCGCTCCCCCACAGACACCTCTATATGAAAGGAGATCCGATACGGAGACCCACTTGAGCAAATTCCATATTTATATGACCGGATGCGGAGCATCAGATGCGATGAAGTGTCAGATGTTCCCATTAACTCTGGGCGACCTCGCCCACAGGTGGTACGTCTCACTACCACCTTGCTCGATCAATTGTTTTGAGAAGCTGGCGAGCAACTTCACGTCATACTTTGCCGCCAAAGTGGATCGGCCAGAAGGTCCCCACCGCATGATGAAAATTAGATAGGGGAAGGACGAGCCTGATGAAGATTACATCGATCGGGTGGACGAAATAGTCCTCACCGGCGAAGCCATTAGCGACGAACTCGCTCTCTACTCAGTCCTAGGGGGATTTTACGGCCTCTCGCCCATGTTCAGGCACCTTATAAAGGACATCCCCCCGACGTACTCGATCTTCCGCGCCAGGGCCGCTGACTTCCTGGCCAGGCAGAGGATGCTCTCCCTCCGCTTAGGCGAGGGATCTACCGGAGAAGGGAAGGCACCATCCCATGTTCAGAAGAATGCGGTCGCCAAACCCAGGAAGGCGGTCGCAAAGCCGCCTGGTGAGTTCAGAGCCTTCGAGGATGTGGAGGTTCACCTCCTCCGCAACCTCAACTTGTCTCCGGCCTACATCTTTAATGCCATCAAGGGGCGCGAGTGGCTTAACAAGCCAAAGCCGATAAGGGACCACGGTCATCTAGACTGCAGCAAATTTTGTGCCTACCACAAGAGTCCCGGCGACAACACCAGCCAGTGCCGCGACCTCCTCCGACAACTCTGGCGACTGTTTGAGAAAGGCAAATTCGACAACTTGGTCACCAAGCCAGAACCTCGGACATAGAAGACCGGGGGGCGCAAGCACCGACAAAACGATGGGATCCCTCAAAATACAGTCGCCAGGATCGAGCAAAACGAGCTGGAGTATTTCGACGAATCAATTCCCCCGATCAACCCTGGCGGTCGGATCAATATGCTTCAGGCTGGAGGTGGAAACCTCGGGGGCCTTTCCCCGGTTTCCACCATGTCGAACAAGAAGCGAAAAGCCGAACTGAGGGCGTTCGCTGGAGTCCATGTCATGGTCCCACCGGAGCCGACCATCTCCAAAGACGCGCTCATCACCTTCTCCAACAAGGATAGGGAGGGGGTGCAGTGCCCCAAAGAGGATGCATTGGTGATCTCTGCATATATCATCAGGAAGATGGTCGATCGTGTGCTGGTTGACAATGGGAGATTTTGCAATATCATATTCAAATCTTATCTTGACCAGCTCGGCAACCTGACCAAGTTCATCAAGCCGTTCGACACCGTGCTTCAAGGGTTCGGCGACAGCACAGTCTAAGCCTATGGAAGGATCAAGCTCTCTGTCGAGCTAATATGCTACTACGATCCCAAGGTTAGGATTACTGGGAACCTAAACTTTGTAATCATAGATAGGCCCATCATCTATAATGGGTTCTTAGGTCGTCCATTTTTAGAAACCTTTGAGGCGGTCACCTCTTCTTTCTTTTACTGTATCAAATTCCCCACTGCCGATGGGACGGTCGGTACTGTAAAAGGAGATTAGCTAATGGCAAAGAAATTTTTGAATTACTCCTATGTCATAACTTATTTCAAAACTTCCCATGCTATTTGTAATGTCGAGACGATCGACGATCAACCCATGGAGATCGACGAGCCATGCATATCGTACCAACCCGAGTCAGAGGACGCCATCTCACAACGATTGATGGACGACATCGAGCCAAGGATCGGTTTTGAGCCAAGCCTCGACATCGATCCCAGGATCAAGTCTGGAAATCGTTCCAAACGAGAGGCGACTGTTCCCATCGAAGAGTTGGAAAATGTAACGATAGATTCGGCTCGCCCAGAGCGGGAAGTACAGATCGGCACAAGCGTCGACCTCGAATTAAAGAACGATCTGATCAATTTACTACGTAATAACATCAGAGTATTTGCCTGGTCGCATCAAGATATGGTTCGCATAAGTCCTGAACACGCTTGCCACTATCTAAAGATCGACCCGGCAAGGAAGCCTGTTCACCAGAAACGTAGGAAATTCGGTCCTGAGAAGTACGCAGCACTCGACATAGAAGTCAAAAAGCTACTCGATAACAAACTAATCGGGGTAGCTACAAACGAACCGCAGTGGGTCGCCAATGCCATGCTCGTCAAAAATCCGAACAGCTCCTGGAGGTTATGCATCGACTTCACCGACCTCAATGCGGCATGCCCAAAAGATCACTTTCCGATACCTCATATTGATCACTTCGTCGATAGTACGGCAGGTTGCGAAATGATGTCGTTCATGGATGCCTTCGCCGGATACCATCAAATCCCAATGACGGAGAAAGACATAAAACACACATCTTTCCACACAAAGAAAGACATATACTTTTGGGTCTGAATGCCATTCGGTTTGAAGAACGCAGGGGCAACCTACTAGCGACTAGTCAACGGAATGTTCGCCAATCATATCGGCAAGACCATGGAGGTCTACATTGATGACATCGTGGTCAAAAGCCTCAAGAAGGAAGACCACCTCAATGACCTTGCCGAGACGTTCGCCATCCTCGAGAAGTTCAACATGAAACTGAACCCCAAGAAATGCAACTTTGGGGTGAGCTCCGGAAAATTCCTGGGGCACATCGTGAGCCAAAGGGGGATCGAGGCGAACCCCACCAAGATTCAGGCGATCCTCGACATGTAGGAGCCACGGAATGTCAAGCAAGTGCAACGCCTCACAGGTTGTTTGGCTGCCCTCAACCGTTTCATATCTCGGCTCGGTGATAAAAGCAAGCCTTTCTTCGCGACCATAAAGAACAAGAAGTTCACATGGACGAAGGAGAGTCAAATAGCATTCGCCAAAATCAAGGAGTATCTATCTAACCCCCAGATCTTGGCAAAACAGATCCCCAGCGAGAAACTATTCCTTTACCTGGCGGCCTCAGAGGTCGCACTGAGTGCTGTTTTGGTGCGAGCGGAGGGACAAGTCCACTTTCCGATCTACTTCGTGAGCCAAGCGCTCCATGACGCAAAAACGCGATACACACCTCTAGAGAAGATCACCTACGCTCTAGTCATGAGTGTTCGCAAGCTAAGAGCCTACTTCTTCGAACATCAAGTGGAGGTTCTGACAACTCTCCCTCTGAGGCAAGTTCTACACCGACCGGACACCAACGGGCGACTCCTCAAGTGGTCACTGGAGATTGCCCAATACGGTATCACGTATGCTCCTCGCACAGCGATCAAAGGTCAGGCTCTGGCAGACTTCATGGTGGAATTAACATTTCCTCACAGTCCGACCCAGATCGGCCGCCCTGCCTGGAAGCTGTACGTAGATGGCTCGGCGACCAACTCGCGAGCAGGGGCAGGGATTGTCCTCATCTGCCCCGATGGGAAAAGTTTCGCAAATGTTGTGCATTTCGGGTTTCGTGCTACCAACAATGAAGCCGAGTACGAAGCCTTGGTAGGCGGGCTCGATCTAGCCCTCGCCCTAGATGTTCGTCGCCTCCATATCTTCATGGACTCCCTCTTGGTCGTGAACCAAGTCAAGGGAGAATATGAGGCGCGCGGCGAACAGATGGTCAAATACCAAGAATTGGTCGCCGAAATGTGCACAAAATTTGAGGAAGTGCTAATCGAACATGTCCCGAGAGAGCACAACTCCCAGGCCGATGCTCTATCCAAGCTAGCGTCGTCGGATGGGGCAGCCGATTTCTCTAATATCCAAATCACAAAATCAGCAAGGCCGGCGATCGACAGAAACCTAGTTACTACAGTTGCTGTTGCCGAGGAGAACTGGATGACTCCATTCATCAAATACTTAACGGACGGAACGGTCCCTGACGACCGTATCAAAGCTCGCCAACTCCAGCTCCGTGCAACCAGATACACCCTATTGGACGACCGGCTTTACAAGCGAGCTTTCAGCCTTCTCCTCCTCAAGTGTATTACACCGGAGGAAGGTCGGCTCGTTTTAGCCGAAATCCATGACGGGATCTGTGGAAACCATGCTGGCGGACGAGCTCTCATCCATAAAACAACCAGGCAAGGTTTTTTCTGGCCGTCACTTCAAAAGGATGCGATCGCCTATGCCAGATCGTGTCATAGGTGTCAAGTAATGGGATCAAACATCAAACTCTCCCCCGAGCAGCTCACTTCAATGTACAGCCCATGTCCTTTCGCCCAATGGGGCATCGACCTTATAGGTCCCTTGCCGACGGCGCCAGGGGGCTGTAAGTTTGCCATCGTAGGGGTCGACTACTTCACCAAATGGGCTGAGGCCGAACCACTCAACAAGATCGGACAAGAGCAAGTAATCAAGTTCATCTGGAGAAACATCATATGCCGATTCGGTCTACCCCAGGACATCATCTCCGACGACGGAAAGCAGTTCGACGGCTTAGAAGTCATGCAATTCTGCGAGAAGTGGGGAATCAAGAAGTTGTTCTCGGCCCCCTACCACCCTCAGACGAACGGGCAGGTAGAAGCCGTAAATAAAATCCTCAAACACACGATTAAAGCACGACTCGAATCCAGGCAAGGACGATGGGCGAGCGAGCTCCCAGACGTTTTGTGGTCTTATCGAACAACGACCCGAAATTCAACCGGCGAAACCCCATTCGCTCTCGCCTTCGAAACAGAAGCGGTGATCCCCTCAGAGATCGCCGTCCTCAGCCATCGAACCGAACAAGAGATGACGACAGACAATGATGTGGCCCGGCGGATCGACCTTGATATGCTCGAAGAACGACGACTGACCTCAGAAATGAAGAACACAATCCATAAAAGGAGATCCGAGAAGTTCTTCAATTCGAAGGTCAAAGAAAGAAGGTTCCAAGTGGGCGATCTCGTCCTTAAAAAGATCCAGACCCACACAGGTGTCTTTGGTCCGAACTGGGAAGGCCCCTTCAGGATATCTAAGTGGCTAACTAAGGGAGCCTACGAACTTGAACACCCTGACGGCACTCCGGATCAATATCCCTGGAACGCCGTACATCTGAAGAAATACTACCAGTGAAAACTTTGTATTCAGTTTCAAATACCTTATGTACAAGGAATATAATGAGATTTCTTCCTATCCCACCTATTCTAGCGATCGCCCCACCAGGCATATCGTGTACCATCAAGGATCGTCGTTCAAACATGGCGATCCGAGGTAGAAATAATGCTTCCATGGTCCTGGAGGTCGATGGAACCGACACCTTCTCCCATGCAAGGTTTCTTTGGGCTGAGATCGCCCGCCCTTCGTTTAAATACGAGGCCAGCGTAGCCGAAGGACCCTCCAAACTAATCTGTGGACACGTTTGCACGCCCTCAAGGTACATCATCTAACATGATGTACCCGGACAAGGCGGCGCCTCCCTACCCCTTCACAACGTATACTGTCGAGGGTCGCCATCTAACATGCCGACCCGAGGTAGAAAAGTGCAAACAAAGCCGCGGACGTGGAGTCGAATAAACCGACGACGCCACGTGCAAGGACTCCTCCAGACGAAGACCGCCCACCTTTCGTTTAAATACAAGGCGGGCGCAGCCTAATAGAGGACCCTCACAATAAAGTGAGTTGCGGGAATATCCCTCGCATACAAAGACACGGTCATGGAGGTCGGTCCATCGAACTCCGTGACCGTGCACGGTTCCACAAAATCGGCAAAACTGAAGATAGCTCACCACACATACTATTTTTATTCCCTTACATACAATAAGTAAATAAAAACAAGGGGGCAAAGGAGGGGAGCTAATCCTAAAGGCGATCAGAAAGAAGGAACCGTACCCGATCGTAATTGTTCAACAATATTTACAAGTAGAATTTCCAAACATGTCAATACATTCAACATTCAAACAATCGGTCGGACGAACAAGACATCGGAAGCAGTCATACACATTTGTAAAAATTCGCATGCAAACATTCAAAAGCGATCGTACATAAAAAGAAACAGGTGCGAAAAAAGGAGTATTTTATTCATTATCAAGGGGTTCGTACAAAACAGAGCCCGAAGGCAATACAAAAGAAATCTCTCAGGGTCCCTCCGGCTGGTCTTCGCCCCCAGGTGGCGGATCGGCGCGCGCTTCCCCATCGGCCTCAGGATAAATGAGTTTATCCGGAAAAAGATACCAACTCAAGTCGATCCCCAAGTCGACGAGGTCAAGGAACGGCAGGGAAAACTCCGGATGCAAAGGGTGCTCAAGTGCATAGGCCTTGAAGCTCTCCATCATAGAACCGATCTCGATCCCTACCTTTTTGGCGGCTCGGACAGCGTCGGCGTAGGCCACATAATAGGCGAACTCGCCGACGAGTGCCACATTGAGGTAGGGATCGGTCTCGATCGCCTTTAGATGCCCTCTCAACTCCGTGGTCGTCTTCTCACCTTCCGCTAACTCGACCACCTTGGCGGCCATTTCTCCCTTAGCCTTCTCAAGCTCTCCCTTCGCCGTCTCCAGCTCGCTGTTGAGCCGATCCACCATCGTCTTCATCCCGGTCGCCTCCTCCTGCGAGGCCACATACATCCGGCGAGCTGCCTTCTCCTGGTCGCGGAACCGATCGGCCACTTCCTTGGAGCGGCTCAGCTCCTCCTTCATCCGATCGATATCCTGCTTAGCTCGTTTGGCCGTCTCTAAGTACTCCTTCTCCATAGCCTGGATCCGGTTAGCAAAGTCGACATTTGTATTCCGAGCGGCCTCAAGGTCTTGATAGAGGCGAGCATTAGAGGGTCGCCCCTCGTAATCCTTGGCAGCTTGGACGGCCATCATCGCCGTCTGGAGAGCCAGGGCAATGGTCGCCTGTATGGCATCTCCACACCGCCGACGAGCAATCGCATCGAGATTGGTCGTCCAAGCCTTAGGCAGAGAGGCGATGGCCTTGAAGACGTAGGTAGGGACATCAAGGGACTTCTGCGGAGACTTGCTCGCCAGAAAGTCCAGCACCATTGGCGAGACATCCGGATCAGCAAGACGGACCCTACAGCACAAACAAAAAGAAAACAAAGAAGTTAGTATATACCCTACTCAAATTGCCTAACTCGGAAAGATCAATCCGATCTTACCTGTTGACCAACTCGGGGTCGCGGCCAAAATAGGAAACAAAATTAGATCAGTCCAAGACGTATCCGATCAAAGGGAGAGTTAAAACCCTTACTCGGATTCCTCTCTCGAAAATTGGTGGGGATCTCCAACTCTTCCTCCGGCCTATCACTCGGTGCCGATCGCCACGATCCACCGACCCAGCACCATTTTGCCAGGTCGCCCTGGGTCTTATTCGGCACACCAAGGACCACTCTTCCCATTCGACCTTGAATGTGATTACCGCCGATCGACCCTTTCTGCGCAGCCAGTTTGAAGAGATAGTTCATTTCCATCGCAGAAAGGATACGGAACAACCGGTGACCGCCGAAAAGTGTCAAGGTACAGATGATCTATAGCTAGACGTTCGGCGTCAGTTGGAGCGGCGCCAGATTCCAGGCGATCAATAAATAGGATACGGCGAACGGCAAGGGGAATCGCAGGCCGGCCTCCATAATCATCTCACTAACGGTGACCAGACCCTCGGGAGGTTGATCGACACTTTCATTTTCCGAGGGCACGTGCAGTGAAACATCAGAAGGAATGTGATATTTCGCCCTCCAGCGTCTCAAGTCTTTCCGGGTCGCCGAACTCCGGATCTGACCAAGAGTCCACTGAGACGGGTCAGCGGCCTGGAACGCCGTCCGCTTCACATGTTCGTGGGGATGAGCGGCAGAATATGCTTCGAAATCAAATTATGGATAGGGTCCGGCGATCCCCTCCATGAGCCTAGCAAAATCCATATCGGCGGGTCCGAATACACTATCCTTTTCCCAAGACAACCGCACCAGTTCATCTTCATCCACCGGCGAACCCCCTCGCTCTGCCGTCGCTGCAGATCTCGCCACTTCGGCCTCGTTGAAGAGCTCTTCAAGTTCCGCGGGTGCAATCTCCGCACGAATAGCCTCAACAGCCGTTTCCATGTGGAGTCCCACGGGAATTTCCTCCCGGTCCGGCGAAGCCGCAGCGGCGGAGGTGCTTCCAGTCTCGAAGGTCTTAGATCCTCCAGACATGTTATAAAAAGTAAAGGGGGAGAGAAGACTTATGTTCTTACCTAAAAGGAAGGACGGTCGGCACAAGGATCGTCGGAAAAATTCTGCAGAGTCTCGGCTAGAAAGCAAGGATGCGTGAAGAGGAGAAATGAAGTAACACTAGCCCTTTTTATAGGCGGGAGCAGGGGTCCCTGTGCAAATAGGCGAAACCACGAGGGCTGAAGTGCAACCGTCGGAGGGGGCACACATTAAATGCAGCCCTCGAATCCCGCGTACGCGTCTTTTCGAGGGCACGCCAGGCGACAAGTCTGACAAACCGTCGGACTCCCCCAATAGTAGCGCGACGCGTGTCCTTGCAACATTTTGCGAGCCCGCCTTCATTTTCCGCTGCTCCCAGCGCAAAAGGAGATCGTCCAAATTTGAAATTAGATCGTCTGATCGTCTAAACACTGGCGATCGCCAACAGTGCCACCTCACCCCGTGTTTTTCAACATCGAAGCGAGCTGGGGGGCAATTGTTGTGCGGCGATTAATACGCCTCGATGGCAATCGGCATAATGATCTGAGAGCCAACCATAGAAGACATGTTCTGGGCGAACACCCAGAGGTCGGCACCCACGGCGATCATCTTTTGGTATCCGGCGATCGTCTTTTGGTATTTGGCGATCGTCTATGATGTCCAACCACAGACAATCGTCTCGTGCCACGTATAAATCCAACATCCGTCAAAGTCGTCGAAGACCGAATCTTGGACGGTGACCCACATGCAGATCCGCAAAAGGCGCCGACAGATAAGACCTTTGACCCCAGCCTGTCACCTACCTCACCTACCGATAGGACCGCCGAAAGGTACAAAGTGGGTCCTCCCCGGACAGCGACTCAGGACGCGTGCAGGCTTCCCATTGGCTCACGCAGCTAGCCGCCAGCAGCAGCCCCAGACTTTAAGTGGACAGCCCCACGTGACGGGACGATCGGCCATCTTATTATAATATAGAAAACGGCGGTCGCCCGCGATCGCCGGAGAGGTCCCAGCAACCTTGTCTCCTATAAATAGGAGGCTCATAACATGGCAGCAAAGGGAGACACATCATTGTGAATACAGTGAAAGATACACAAAGAGAGAGAGAGACATTCTCATACACTGAACATCAATAGCAAAAACTCACACATTTCCCTATCTGGTTCTTCCGGCAATCTACACGCTCTACAGCTTAGATAACTAGAAGTCTTTACACTCATTGTAATATATTCTAACATTAATATTTGTACTCAACAGTATACTTATTAATAACATCTCGCGAGAGCATTCAAGACCGGGATTAACAACCCCAACAAATCTTGTGTTATTTATTTTCTCACGGAAGTGTTCTCGCATTTGTTTGTTACTCGATCATTCCAGCAATACTATCTCCGGATAATATTTTGGGTAACAATAGTCGTCCAGTAGAATCCATATTAAAGGGACGCAATTCTTCGCGCTAAAATGTCCCCCACAGTGCAAGTCATGGCAAAATGACAAAATGCTCTCGTGCTCTTCCTCCGGGACGCAACATCGGAATATCTGATCAGACCCTAACCTGAATAAGTAAGGATCGTCCCAAAAGTAATGCCTGCACATGGAAATAAACCTCTTCTTCCCTTGAAAGGTCAAGTCAGGCTGCAAAACACCACTAACAATATAATTAACAATATCTGCATACCAAGATGTCTTAGTCACATCGAATAATTGTTCGTCAGGGAAAGTCTCAACAATAGACAAAGAGCTATCGAGCTTAAAATTATCTCGCTCGGTTAATCTAGATAAATGGTTGGCAACTACATTTTCATAACCATTTTTATCTTTAAACTCCAAATCAAATTCTTGCAACAAAAGAACCCACCGAATCAATCTTGGCTTGGCATCGGATTTTTTTAACAAATATTTCAATGCAGCGTGATACGTATGCACAATTACTTTCGAAGCAACCAAATAGGATCGAAACTTGTCCAATGAAAATAAAATAGCTAGAAACTCTTTTTCGGTGGTGGTATAATTGGTCTGAGCTTCGTCGAGTGTTTTGCTAGCATAATAAATTACATGGAAAAAATTATTCACTCTGTGCCCCAAAACGGCACCAATAGAAAAGTCAGATTCGTCGCACATAATTTCAAATGGTAAAGACCAATCGGGTGCAACAACAATAGGTGCGAAAGTCAACTTTTCTTTCAAAGCATTAAAACCAACCAAACATTCCTCGGTAAAATCGAACTTAGCATCCTTACGCAAAAGATTACTTAAGGGGCGGGCAGTTTTCGAATAATCTTTAATGAAACGCCTATAAAACCCAGCATGCCCCAAGAAGCTTCGAACTTCTTTTACACACGGAGGCAGAGGTGATTTAACAATTAAATCAACTTTAGCCTTATCAACTGTTAGGATTAGTGCCCAAGGACATTCGATGTGCCTAGATTTGTAATTGTCACATGTAAATAAAGTTATTTGATATCATTTATTTCTCGTTGATTATTATAATGTGTGCATGTTTTAATATTATAATAATCGAATAATAGTTATTCACGAATAATAAGATTATTCAAATGTCCCTGGTACAATCACGTTGAGTAGAGACTCAAGTGATTAATATACTAGTATAAATTTGATTGATAATCATCGGATGATTATGCGTATGGTACGGATCAATCGTATGGGTATTGGTTGGAGAACTAATACTGGACAGACCCGCATTGAGATCACTGTATGGAAATGTCATAAGTGAATCTCAATATAATAGTATGTCAATAAATCCTTGAACCTGAGATTATCATAGAGTCCAACATGATAACTGTTATGCCTTGACGTAATCCAACATCATCTGAAATATGGTGATCATAAAGGTTAGCGATCAGGATTAGTGGGAGTCATGTAGAGGGCAATGAATAATTGATATGGGGATTTGTCCCTCTCCTTAGTGAGAGAGATATCTGCTGGGCCCTTCGATAAGTAGGACTAAGGAAATGCATGGCCATGCTCAAATGAAGAGCCATTTGATTCAATCAGTCTACTTAAGATCGAGAAAGCATTTGAACATAAATAAGTATAACACACTCCATGACTTAGTTCAAATATGATATCGCATGACAAAGGTATTTGACACATTAAAAGGTTTAATGGACTATTAACTTATATTATTTGGGTAATCATAATGTCTTGCTAGAGGCCGCCTATGATTTATTATTTAATAAGGTATTAAATAATTGCCAACATAATATAAGCCTTTTGGGTCGCACGTATGACAATTATAGACAAGTGGGAATAAATATCAATTGGGAATAATAAATATAATATTGGATATTATATTTATAAGGATATTAAATAATAAGTAATATATAATATTGGATATTATATATATTGTATTGTTTAATAAGTTGAGGGGCGACTAAGCAAATACTATAGTTTTACTCTAGGGTTTACTTAGTATAAATATAAGGTCTTGGACAATGAGTTGTCATAAAAAATCAAGACACAAAAATCGTCCCCCCCCCAGGAGAAAAAAAAAATCGGCCCCTTCTCTTACAGTAGGAGAACGACGTCGGTCATCTGATCTTCTTTCCGTAGTTTATCTTGATCGATAGTACAATCCTTCTAGTAAGGAATTTGTGTTGTACTATTCATCAATATTATTCGTAAGGATCTATCAATCCGGCTTGTGGAATTGTTCGTGTGTAGATCACCCATAGAGGAAGGAGATATTCATCTGCTTCTAGTTCAGTTCAGATCTGTTCTTCGAATTAAGGTAATTCGATGAATTAAGGAAGGAGATATTCATCTGCTTCTGGGTTTTTCGTTTATTTATTCCGCTGCATTTTACTCAAATTTTATTGTATTAGATACACATAGAAAACTCAACAGTGGTATCAGAGCCAACTTGCATATAATTTAATTATTTATGTAGAACATGTTTATATGTAAATTATGTTCTTGATTATGTTTATAAAATATAGATTTTATAAAATAATTTTCTGGTTTAATTTGATTAAATCGAATCGTCAAAAAATTAATTTTCTGGACCGTTTACACCATAATCTGCTCCAGAACTGTTCTGGAACAGGACTGGTCCGAGACGGGTCGGGTCGGGTCCGAGCCTAAGTCCGAGACCCGCGGGCCTTTTTAATTAGCAAAAAATGTTTTGCATTACCAGGGGTTCGAACCCTGGTCGTCCGCCCAGGACCGCCGCCTTACCGACTGTCTGCAGTTTTCTTTTGGAAATAATTCACTGATGTTTTATAAAAGGCAGGAGATCTGTTTTAATATTGCAAAATAATTCCGCAAAACCAAGGATTCGATCCCGAGTTTTTCGGCTTTCCTCCCGCCCTACTTACCATCTCGGCCACGGATCGTTTTGGAGATTTTCACGGAACATTATATTTAAACCTAGTTTTAGAAGTCTGGAAAATACTCAAAATGATTTGTTGCGGAAAGGAATTGAACCCACGTGGTTCTGTTGCAGGACCTCTGACCGGACCAACTGGGCTTCAGGTCTGGATATTCGATTTTTGGCACAGTTTTAATTTATTGTCTGATTGTCACACAGATTGATTATTTAGTATATTACATGCTTTATTAATTATTTGATAATTATTTATGGTATGTGTATGGTGTATGGCATGACCATTAAATGATCAATGTAATTGGATAATTTATTTCCTTATGGGTTGGTTTTACGGCCTGCGTGTCATTTAACTATAGTTGGTTTTACGGCCTGCGAGTCGTCTATTTAAATTATTTATTATTTACGACATGTGTGTCGTTTGCACCTCTTGTAATTTAATTTACTAGTGTAGTGTTAAATTTCATTAATGTAATGAAGACAAGAAGAACGAGAAGGGCGGACTCGAGGAGCAATTGATCGCGTATGATGTTCCAAGGAGTTGGGAAGATCAAAGAAGACCAGTTGCAACCTTTTAGATTGGCTCTTGTGATTTTCATGTTGGCTCATGGAAATCACATTAGGAATTATGGTCATGCTATACATGGTCCTTGTAATACCCGGTTGTAAATTCATGTAGGTCACAAGTCGTCCAGGAATAAGTCTAAAGGGGGGTGAATAGACTTATTGAAACTCTTAAACTCTTTTCTTCGAAGAGTGAGTTTCTCAGCTGATAGATATGCGGAAATCAGCTGATGACGAAAACAAAACTAAGCAATGGAACAGTAAAGTATGAATGCAACAGTTAAGTATGATGCTGAAAACAGTAAAACACGCAGGCAGTTTATAGTGGTCTCAGAGGTGGGGTAATCCTCTACTAATTCACTTTGTCCAAACTAGTTGGAGATGAATCCACTATAATTCTCAACCAGTGATAAATATTACAGTGATTCTTTTACTTATCTACAACAACTTCCAACCAGTGAAAATCCCGTCGTTGCAACTCCTCTTTGACTGCCTAGCACCACTTGATTCTTTAAATCCTCGAATGCCTATCAGTCTCGCAACTTCAACCACTGAAGTACCCCGAACTCAGGTTTTAAGACAAGAGTGTTTCTCTTCTCCAACTAAGAGCTTTGTTCAAATAAGAACTCGAGTACTGCTCTTTTCACGATGTTATATGATTGCTTTGATTGCTTTGATAATTTTGATCACTTTAGAGTTTTGTTCACATCGTACTGCTCAACTGCAAATCTTCGGATATATATAAGTGTCGATCCTTGAGCATACTTCATAGCCGTTGCAAATCTTGTAACAAATCCGTCCGTTGGAGAGAGAGACTTTATTGTTTTTTCTTTCTGAACGTTGCAAGGCTGGATTCCCATATTTTAATCCATCTTTCGACCATTGTGAAGACTTTGCTGTGAGGTGCCGAATCTTTTGAATATAATAAGATTAAAGTCTTCAGTGGTAGGTCTGGATGAATTATTTAATTCATATCCTTTGAGGGAATCTCTCCAATTTGTCTTCCGTAAATTTGATTATTCAACGCACGCTGATGTGGACTTGGAGTACTTGGCTGATCTATTATAAGTCAAGCTGTCTGATGTCCAGTCAACTTTTCTGCAGTTTGGACTTCTCTGCTGATGACTTCTCTGATGTTCTGTTGAGACTTGCCTGATCAGATGACTTGTCTGAAGTCTTCTGTCTTGATGAATTTTGACTTATCTGTTGGTCAGACTTCAGATGACTTGGTCTGCTGATCACTTGACTGCAGTCTGGTCAATCATCACTGATGAATTTTTGTTTCTCTGACTTAGACTTGACTGACTACGGCTTTACTGCAGTGTTTGGTTTACACTTCTCTAGAGTACTTATCTGTACTTTTGTACTTAGCCGATTTTGAGCCTAACTTAAATGGCTTATAGAAGATACTCATTTGGTTCTTCTTTTCATTTTACCAAGTATTTAACTTAACACAATTTGGCCTATCGAAGATACTCATCTGGTTCTTCCTTAAATTTTTGCCAAGTAATAAACATTTGAATTACAATAATGACATCATCAAAATCTAACAAGTATTCCTAACAAATTCCCCCTATTTTGATGATGGCAAAACTTAAGCAAATTATTCAAATGAACGGGTCTGCACTTGAGTGCAAGACACAAACTAAAATCAGTCTAGTTTTGAGACAACTGGGGATTGTCGTTCAAAAGACTGTTATATTAACTTTTCTGTATTGTTTTACAAGTACATAGCTTTCAATGATCAAAACAAATACAGGAAAATTACAAGTACAAAATTTACATCAAAAATGTGAGTACAAACAAATCATCTGCCTCTGCCTCTGCTTCTGCGGACAGGTTGCTTGGCAGGTCTGAGAGGCTTAGCTCCAATTGGCCTTCTCTTGATGGGGGCTAGGCCGTATTTTCTCCTGACAATGAGGGCAGCAAAGTCTTATTCTTCTTGTGAAGAGAACTTATGCTCGTCACACAGCTTTTTTATCTTCCTTTGCAGTGCTAACTCATCCAATTCATTATTTGGTAAAGTGGGAGGATCTTTAGGCCGAAAAGGAGGAATCATGGGGTATGCGTTATATCCCTTTGCATGTTTTAGTAGGACGGCCCAGAGATTTGAATGTGCTGTTTCCCTAAAGTTAATAAAAGTCTACTGTGGGGAGCAATTTTTATCCTGGAGTAACTCCCAGATATAAAAATCTCTGATGAACTTTTTCTTTGCAGATCCCCACATAGGTGCAGCTTCGACAGGAAGGAAGTGTTCAACAAACCACAACTCTCTGACTTCCCATTCTAGTGTAGGCTCGTCCCCAATTTTGGTCCTCCTTCTTTTGGCTGCAGGCTGATTATCAGTCTGCTCTTGGTCAGCTTCATCCTTCCTCTTTGCAGATGATGTCCCAGCTGTAATTAATTGGACATCTTGCTTCCTCTTCGTCCTCAACTCCTGAACTCCTCTTACTTCCCCCTGCCTGCTTCCTTCCCCCTGTAACCCTTCTTTCCCCTTTTTTCCAGCATCAACTAATAAAGTTAACTACTGCTCCATTCTGTGCATCCATTCAGACATGCCAAGGGGCATTTTGTTGTTAGTAGGAGGAGGTGGTTGAGGGATATTCTGTTGCATCAAGGTGTCTATCTTGGTATTAATGGACTGCAGGTCAGGAGTGATTTGTGTGGCAAGCAGCTCTCCAACAGTGTCTTTTACAATTTGTCAGATCAGCTCAGTCATCACAGGTGTAATGTGTGATGTCTGCGGAGAGTGCTCGCCTGAGCCTTCGACGCCTGCAGGTAGGTTTGCAGATGACCCACCTGTCTGCAGACTCCTATTTGCAGGTGGCTTACCAGACGGGGTCTGCTCTGGGGTCCCCAATCTGTCATCCTTAGCTAGGTCTGCATCTAGGCTGGTATAGCGGGCAGGTGCCCCAGCCTTGTGTGATTCAGCTCTGACTTCTTTTTCTGCCTCTGCTTCTTTTTCCTTCTCTCCTTCTGCCTCTTTCTCTTTTTCTCCTTTCTCCTTTTCTTCTTCCTTTTCTTCCTCTTCATCATGCTCCTTTTCTTTTTCAGCCTCCTTTTCTCCACCATCATCCTTACCATCATTATCATCATCATCATTTTTGTCTTCATCATCATCATCCTTTTTATCATCATCCTTTTTATCATTATTTTTATCATCATCTTCTTTTTCCTCTTCTTCATCCTCCTGATCAACTTCTTCTCCTTCTTCTTCTTCTTTATCCACCAACTCCACAGTTTTTTCGACTCCTTCTTCTCCAGATTGTTTTTCAACTAAGATATTTTCTTCTTCTCTTTCTTCCTGTCTCTCCTCTTCATCCTCAATAATAATAAATTCTTCTTTTTCAACTTCTTCCTCTACTAGTTCTTCTATCCTTATCTCTTTCTCTTCAACTACTTCTTCTTCATCAATAGATCCATCAAAAATACTGGACATAATAGTATGGATAAATTGGTCCGTGTGGGTTTTAAAATTGGACATGAACCAATTTTCTTGAAGTAACAGAATCGCGTCTTACTCACTGCAACAATGCATCAGAGCTTCTTCAGTAGCCTGGGGATACTCCCAGCTACTCACCTCAACGTAAGATTGCAGTTGAGTGAAAGAAAATGATTTTAAAATTTTCCATTCCTCATAAATATGAACAAAGGAATGTTTTAGAGCAAGGGGTTTTACCAATTTGAGCTGCTCTATGGACAGGTTGAAGATATTGTTGTCAAGCAGGTTGAAGGTGTAGTTTGCTTCAGGTATGTGAATTATCAACCCTGCTTCTTCTTCTTCTTACATGTACTGGGGAGTGAGAAGAGGGACAATCTGGGTCTCCAGGCTGGCAGGAGCAGGCTGGTCTTCCATATGAATCGGTTCAGGAGTGGATAGGGACTCAGGCTGCTCTTCTTCATCAAATTCCAGTTGTCTAGGACTCTTGAGAGATGGTTCTGGTGAGGAGTGAATGATTGATGGTTCTTCAGGGGCAGGTCCCCTTCTTTTGAAACAGAGGGCGATAGGGGTGTTGTCTGACTCAGTTTCAGACTGGGCTGCAGGTGAGTTGCGGGCTACAGTTGAGTTGCGGGATGCAGCTTGGTGATCCTCCGAATCGTCTGAGATTACAGGGTATCTGTAGGTATACGGATTCTCAGACATTTCTCTTAATAGCTGAGCCGCTTTCCGCTCTCCGCCCAATCGCCTTAGGGTTTCTTGGTCCAAATGACCAAGTCTCTTATTGATGTGGAAAGGGTCTGCACTTCCCTTTGCCACACCGAGCTTCTCCAGCATCTAACTTATCTGCGTCCCGAATGCAAGATTTGATTTGAACTTCTTCTCCTTGACCAGCCACTCGGCCTTATTCACTTCCCGCACCAATTGGCGAAAAATGTAGTCAGCCCAATCAATTGGCTCATCTTGAATTAGTGCTCCCAGCACCATGAACTTGGCTGATGATAATTGATCGTAGCTACCTGCAACCCCCATCACTATTTCGTTGGTGATGTCCAACGCATAGCGATATTCCTTTTTCAATTCGTTCCTTTTGGCAGTCAGCTTCAATTTAGAGGGTTGTTCGACGGTTTTGATTCTCAGCCACGTGTCGGTTGAGTTCTGTTTCAAGGCTTCGACAGCCATTCCGCGGGATTTCATCCCGTAGATTTTTCCGATTGTCCCCGGCGTGATATCCACTTGACTTCCAAAGATTGTGCTCCGAATGCCCGATTCGAGAACTATGGCTTCCCTATAGAAAGCGATAACAGCCTCCTTGTAGAGATGTTGGGGGCTGATATCCAGGAATGGGTAGATCCCATTCATCTTCATTGCTTGGATAAGGTGTAGCACGTCGTTGTTGTCCAGATTTTCTTCAAGAAGTCCTTCGAAATCGACGACCAGTGAAAAGATGATCTGGTCCTTCACCGCCTTGAGGTTCACTCCGTCAAACTAAGATTCCATTTCTGCATAGTAAAAATATTTCTGAGTGTATGTAGAGTTCGTACGAATTTCTGCTCTGAAGAATTAGGGTTTTGCGAGGTTGAAGAAGGTAAAGTGAAAAGGCTTTTCCGTCTTTAAAAAGAAAATGAAACGACGTTTGTAATTAAATATTCATTTATTTTAAATGGTGGTCCACCTTTTGAGGATTTTAAAATTCAAATTAGTAATCGGTGGTCCAGTTTTTTTTTTTTTTTTGAAAATTTGAAAATGGACGGTTGGATTTTAATTGGTCACAGTGGAGGTTGATTGAACTCGTAGTTGCCACGTGTATTTTAAACATATAGTATTATGCCACGTGTGATCCGAATAGTAATATGATATTATAAAAATAGTAGATAATAATATAATATTCAGAAGTCGGTCAGTATAGAAAACTTAGTTGGTTGACTGTTTGACTCTTGACTGCTCTGCATCAGGTGAGTTGACTCCTTTGACTTCTCGTCTGTGGTTTGATCAGCTAAGTTCCTTCGTCTGTCCTTCGTCTTCTTGTCTGCATCAGGTAGGGGCTGATTCCTGTGATCAGCTTAGTCCGTCCTTCGTCTGATCTGCTTCAGCTAGCTTTTTCATCTATACTAGATTCCCAATCTAGTAATCCAAGTTCCCTGCTCAGCTCCAAAAATCCAGTAATCCAAGAAACCTGCTTCTTGCTAAACCAGGATATCAGTCTGGTTCCTAGGAATTGGCACGTTCCACTAGTGCTTTTCCTATTAATTTTGCATTCTGCGAAATCTGCATCTGAGTATCCTGATAGCTCGAAGTTATCATCCTTAGGGTACCATAGTCCAACATTGACTGTAGACTTAAGGTATTTGATTATTCTCTTGGCTGCATCTTGGTGAGACTACTTTGGCTTGGATTGAAATCGTGCGCATACTCCTACGGCATAAGATATATCTGGTCTGCTTGCAGTGAGGTATAGCAATGATTCAATGAGTCCTCTGTAGTGGGTTGAGTCCACTGATATGCCTCCCTCATCTGCATCTAGATGAGTGCTTGTGCTCATAGGAATTCTTGCTGGTTTGGCTGATTCCATTCCAAATCTCTTGATTAGATCTCGGGTATATTTGGCTTGATTGATGAAAATTCCATTTTCCATCTGCTTGACTTGTAATCCAAGAAAGAAGTTAAGCTTTCCCATCATACTCATCTCAAATTCTCCTTGCATGAGATTTGAGAATTTCTCACACAGTTCTGGGTTGGTTGAGCCAAATATGATGTCATCCACATATATCTGAACTAGTAATATGTGGCCTTCGTGCTCCACTCTGAATAGGATCTTGTCCACTTCCCTTTGCAGAAACCGTTTTTCTCAAGAAATACAGATAAGGTTTCATACCAAGCTCTTGGTGCCTGCTTGAGTCCATATAGAGCTTTCAATAGCTTGTAGACTTTGTCTCCTTTGACAAATCCTGGGGGTTGCTCCACATAGACTTCTTCTTCTAGGATTCCATTAAGAAAATCACTCTTTACATCCATCTAATAGACTTCAAAATCCTTGAATGCAACATATGCGAGGAATAGTCTGATGGCTTCTAATCTTGCAACAGGTGCATAGGTTTCATCAAAATCTATTCCTTCACACTGTGCATATCCTTTAGCAACAAGTCTGGTTTTATTCCTAACAACAGCTCCATCTTCGTCGCATTTGTTTTTGTACACCCATTTGGTGCCAATAACCTTTTTATGATCTGGTCTGTCTGTTAGTTCCCAAACATTGTTCCTTTCCATCTGATTGAGCTCTTCTTACATTGTATTGATCCAAGAGTAGTCTTCTAGGGCTTGCTCTATTGTCTTGGGTTCTATTTGAGACATAAAGCATGAAAACATTGCCATTCCTATGGGTAGAGTAGACTGTCTTGTCTTGACTGCATCAGTTAGCTTCCCAATGATCTGTTGAATAGGGTGATCTTTGAGCCACTTAGGAATGTCTTCTTCTTCAGGGTCTGTTCCCCCTGTAGGTTGGACTGGCTTGAATGATGCTATGGTCTGCTTTCCTTTCTGACATGCATCACAGGGAGCTTCCTTCTTGAATGCTTCTTCTGTAAGTCCTCTGACCAGCTTCTGAGAACTAATCTTGTTGATGGCGTTGAAATTTAAATGACATAATCTTTTGTGCCACAGCCATCCATTCTCAGCTATTGTCTTAGATAGAAAATAGGTATTAGGGGTTCCTGTGTTCCAATTTATCATGTAGACGTCTGTCCTTCTTAATCCTTGTAGCTTCACCTCTCCAGATAGGATATTTGTCACCATACATTTCCAAATGGTGAAGACTACTAGATTTTTTTCATCACAAAACTGGCTTATGCTCAGGAGATTATACTTGAGCCCTTTGACATAATGAACTTTGGATATAGTGATATTTCCTCGGTGCAGCTCTCCAAAGCCTTTTGTTTGTCCTCTAGAGCTATATCCAAAGGTTACGTCTGGACCTCTTTCTTTGGTATAATTCATCAGCACCTTCTTGTTCCCGGTCATGTGCCTTGAGCATCCGGAATCTACAAACCATTCTTCACCTCCAATGTTTGAATTTGTGGAGATGTGGTAGTAGTCCTTCCACCTTTTCTGCAATCAGACAAGTAGAGATTTAGGTACCAAATCTGTTTGGGTCCTCTGGGGTTAGATGGTTTCCTGGAGAATTGATTTCTCCTTGGTTTGTGAAAACTAGATTGATTGCCCCTATAAGGTGTGTAAGGTCTGGGCCTATATCCTCTGTTAGGATTGTGTACTGGATATGCCTCATAAAACTGGTGGTGTGGGCCATGCCTAAATCTTGGCTGAGACCATTTGTTAAATCTTTGAGGTCTCCACACTTGTTCGTTTTGAAAATTAGGATAACCTTGAGGTTTCCATTTGCCCCTCCCATTTTGAAATCTGTTTTTGGGGAGTCTTTGATAATAGTGGGCATGTTGTCTGGACTGCTGCTTCTGTCTTGGCCATTGCCTAGTCTCATGTCTAGGTGGCTACCTTGTATACCTTGGCTGCAGCCTAGACCTGTAACTTGGCTGTTGCCTATTTTGAAATATAGGTTTGTATATTAGCTCAGCAGTCGAGACAATTGTTTCTCCCTTGATGAAAGTGGTTTTAGAACTAGAGGGAGTGTGTGGGTCATATCCAAGGCCTGATCTGGAATATAATGGCCTTTTATTTGTACACAATCCGTCCAGGGTTAGAGATGCCTTCAGGGAGGTTATTTCCTTCGCTCTTAGCTGAGTCAGTTTAGCAAACTCAGCTTTTACATGAGCAAGTGTAGCTGATTTTTCACTATTTAAAACAGTTAATCGTTTTATCTCAGTTGTCGTATTATCATCCTGGTTTGTGGAGTTATCTACAGCCTGTTTTTCAAGGTCAGCTTTGGTTTTATTAAATTCTAGGCTGAGTATTTCAAAGTCATTTTTCTGCTGCCCATTCTCATCTTGCAGTTGGGTCCTCTCGGCTGATACAGTTTGGTGCGCAGTTTTTAATCTCTCAAAATCTTTGAGAAGCTGGTTTACAGACTCGTGTAAGTCCATGTCTTGTGACATGTCTGAGCTGTTATTATTTGAAACTGAGGGTTTAGATGTTACCTCTTCATCAGCTAGGTTGGCCATCAGACAATCATATTCTTCATCATCATCAGAGAAGAATCCGCTGCTTGATTCTACTCACTCTTGATCTTCTCCAATGAGGGCCTTTCTTCGGTCTTCTTTTCTGCTCACCTCCTTCTTACTCTCGTCCTTCTTGAGATCAGATAGTCGATTTGAATGTGTCCTGTCTTGTGGCAATTATAACATTCCACCTTCCAGCTTCCAGCTTTTTGATTTCTCCTGGGGTTCTCCTTATAATTCTTTTTGTATTTGGAGTAATTCTTTCTGAAGTTGCTGAACCTTTGCATTATGAATGCCATTTCTTCCTCAAAATAAAGTGGATTTGGAGGTTTTACATCAGATAGGCTCTTGGCGGGGGACTCGGCTGCAAAGGCTATTCCCTTCTCTGCAGGCTCGGTAGATGATGAACTTGGAAGCTCAGACTCATAAGCCTTTAGATCAAAGAACAGCTCTTGGATCTTTATTTTGTTAAGATCCTTGGATTTTCTCATGGCCACTGCCTTCATAATCCATTCAGGATTGAGAGATCTTAAGACCTTCAGCGCCATCTCCCTATTCCCATATGATTTTTCCAGGGAGTTAATCTCATTGATGATTTCAATGAACCTTGTGTCCACTTGGTCTATGGATTCGCCATTCTTCATTTTGAAGTTGTCAAATTTTTGAGTAGCAATTGACAACTTTTTTTCCTTTATCAGCTCGGTTCCCTTACACATTAAGGCTAATGTGTCCTAGATTTCTTTAGCGTTTTTGTAGTTCTTGATCTTGACCATTGTTGATTTGTCAAGGGTTTGGTACAGCACGTCTCTGGCCCGGTTATCAAGGTTGGCCAGCTTTCTTTCTTCAGTGGTCAGCTCCGTCCTCTTCTTTGCGATCTTTTCTGGCTTTGCGGCTGCAATCTCCTCAGGAGTGTTGTCCTTCTCGAAGATGAAGGGACCGTCTTCTATGATGCACCACATGTCGTCATGGATTTAAGATAGGTGTGCCTGCATCCTTATCTTCCAAATATCATACTCGTCAACTGAAAAAATAGATAATCTAGAATGCATGTGTTCCATTTCTAAAAATGAGCTTAAAATATATCCTTGATATATGGATCTGGTTCTTGAAATATTGAACCAACCTCTCTGATACCACTTGTAGGTCACAAGTCGTCCAGGAATAAGTCTAGAGGGGGGTGAATAGACTTATTGAAACTCTTAAACTCTTTTCTTCAAAGAGTGAGTTTCTCAGCTAATAGATATGCGGAAATCAGCTGATGACGAAAACAAAACTAAGCAATGGAACAGTAAAGTATGAATGCAACAGTTAAGTATGATGCTGAAAATAGTAAAACACGTAGGCAGTTTATAGTGGTCTCAGAGGTGGGGTAATCCTCTACTAATCCACTTTGTCCAAACTAGTTGGAGATGAATCCACTATAATTCTCAATCAGTGATAAATATTACAGTGATTCTTTTACTTAGCTACAACAACTTCCCACCAGTGGAAATCTCGTCGTTGCAACTCCTCTTTGACTGCCTAGCACCACTTGATTCTTCAAATCCTCGGATGCCTATCAGTCTCGCAACTTCAACCAGTGAAGTACCCCGAACTCAGGTTTTAAGACAAGAGTGTTTGTCTTCTCCAACTAAGAGCTTTCTTCAAAAAAGAACTTCGAGTACTGCTCTTTTCACAATGTTATATGATTGCTTTGATAACTTTGATCGCTTGAGAATTTTTTTCGCATCGTACTTCTCAACTTCAAATCTTCGGATATATATATAAGTGTCGGTCCTTGAGCATACTTCATAGCCGTTGCAAATCTTGTAACAAATCCGTCCATTGGAGAGAGCGACTTCATTGTTTTTTCTTTCTGAAAGTTGCAAGCCTGGATTCCCATATTTTAATCCATCTTTCGAACATTGTGAAGACTTTGCATGTGAGGCGCCGAATCTTTTGAATATAATAAGATTAAAGTCTTCAGTGGTAGGTCTGGATGAATTATTTAATTCATATCCTTTGCGGGAATCTCTACAACTTGTCCCTTCACGCTTGCATATGACTTTCCATAAATTTTGACTATTCAACACATGCTGACGTGGACTTGGAGTACTTGGATGATCTCTTATAAGTCAAGCTGTCTGATGTCCAGTCAACTTCTCTGCAGTTTGGATTTCTCCGCTGATGACTTCTCTGATGTCCTGTTGAGACTTGCCTGATCAGATGACTTGTCTGAAGTCTTGTCTTGATGAATTTTGACTTATCTGTTGGTCAGACTTCAGATAACTTGGTCTGCTGATCACTTGACTATAGTCTGGTCAAACATCACTGATGAATTTTTGTTTCTCTGACTTAGACTTGACTGACTACGGCTTTACTGCAGTGTTTGGTTTACACTTCTCTGAAGTACTTATCTGTACTTTTGTACTTAGCCGATTTTGAGCCTAACTTAAATGGCCTATAGAAGATACTCATTTGGTTCTTCTTTTCATTTTGTCAAGTATTTAACTTAACACAATTTGGCCTATGGAAGATACTCATCTGGTTCTTCCTTACATTTTTGCCAAGTAATAAATATTTGAATTACAATAATGACATCATCAAAATCTAACAAGTATTCCTAACAATTCATTCATTATCATTTAGTAAATTGTCACTCAGTAATTTTCACTCATTAATAATCATTCATCATTCATATTCATTCATTGTATTCACCGTTCAGCATAATTTGAATCGTATATCAGTTATCATTCGTCATTCAACCTTGTTTTGAGAATCAAGGCGAAGATATTATCATCATCATCATATTTTGGTTGCCTGGATGTGAAGAGTAGCGTACGCTACATACTCTTTTTAGAGCACGCTAATTGAGTACTGGTAGCGCACGATAACGTTCAGTATTAGCACACGCTAGTGCATTTGAGGCAGACAGTCCAGAAGGTAATAGACTGAATTTGAGTTGTCGTAGCACACGCTATTAATGGGAAATAGCGCACGCTGGTAGTTTGGATAGCGCATGCTAAGCAATCAGTGTAGCGCGTGCTAAGGCTCGTTCAGACAGTCCAGTAGGTACTGGGCTGAAATGAAATAATTCATAGCACACGCTATGGATGGATCATAATGTACGCTAATGGTTTTGGTAGCACACGCTAAGTTATAGGTGTAGCGCACGCTAAGGCGAGCAGGGCAGAGGACAGTAGGTTCTGGACTCCAATATTCTGTGCACCAACTATCATGTAGCGCATGCTAACACAAGGTTAACGTACGCTAATAAGAGGCATTAGCGCATGCTACCAAGTACGTAGCGCACGCTAACGATGCAGGCAGTGGGTACTGGACTACCCGGTGAACCCGCTAGCGCACGCTAAGCACAGGAGCTAGCGCGCTCTAAGCTGGGTTTAGTATATATAGGACAGTTCCGTCCAGTTTCGTCATTTTCACATCTCAACTCCTTCCTTGGGCGATATTGGATGATTTGGGAAGATCTCTTCGAGATGCAATCACCTATCAACATCTTCAAGCTTCTAGTCCAGATTAATCATCATTTAATCCTCTCCAACACACCAAATCAAGGTAAACATTTCTTGAATCTAGATTTTCGGGATTTGAGTGTTTTCCTTCCGATCTCTTCAAGATAGCTTGCCATGATGTTGGAATATGTTAGATATGAATTATCTACCTTCGATACTTGTATTATTACGGATTTATTGGTATATATTTCGGATTTGATGAGTATTTGGGAAATTATTCAAGAACACTTAAGGGTTTACTTTGGAATTTTGGGGTTTCGACTAGATGTTGTCGTAATCCCGAATGGAGTATTCCTATTGGATTGTTGATTGTATTAATGATGTTTTGTTGGATTGAATCACTCATTAAAGGCGTGGTATCGATATAATTAATATTTGTAGTAAACAATTGAAGGTTGTTTACAACGTGTTTGTTAGATTACCTCAATGAGTTGAGATTGTGGTATCGACTCCTAGAGTTGGTTGTAATCATGCTTGATTCGTATATTAAGCGAGTTGTTGGTAATTGTATTATTCAAGGTTGTTCGGACGGCCGATAATTCCACTTAGGATGTTTGTTCGAGGAAGGACTTTTATTTACCGGTATTTGTGTAAGTTAATTCTTACTCGGTTAAAAGGATAATCATTCCTTTCGTTGTTGTTCATTCATATTCATAATTCATTCATAGTATATTACTCTTGTTGAGACTTGTAATTATCAAACTAATCATTCAGTTCACGAGGAATGACGGTTCCAATCATTTCAGTGAGCTATCGTTCATTTCACTATTATTTCATCTCGGTGAGTCATTCGTGACCCTCGTCGGATTGTCATTCATTAATATTCATCATGGTCACTTTCGTTCTTATGACCTTTTGGGATCATATTGCGTGGCCGGTGGTTATGTGTGGAATTTTTAGTCGGGCACACGATAGTCATGTGATGCGAGTTCACTGACACAATGGACTGTGCACACGGTAACGTGCCTCCGTGAGACTAATTAGGTACAAGTGCAGGTGTGTCTAGACACTCGTCTTGTGCACTTGCACGTCCCATTACGGGTGTACTATGATGCCCCTCTTCAGCTTGATTTCATAACTAATATATTATGTTTGTGCTTGTTCAACTCTTGAGGATTGTTGTTCTGTGTAACTGACCCTGTTGGAGATGTTGTTTTTAGGTCATGGCAAGGCAAAAGCACGGGAAGAGAACTTTGACGGCAAGGAGTCCCAGTGATACTAGTAGGGGCCCCAGTCTATCTATTTGTTCACGTTTCCTTGTTATGTAGGTCGTAAGGCGTGATTGGGTACGGCCGTACGAGCGCTGGGCATCTTCCAGACGAAGGCCGATTACGGCCGTAGGACCTGCCGAGTACGGCCGTAAGGGCCGAGTTACGGCAGTAAGGCACTGCCGGTTGCGGCCGTAACCCTGCCGGCTATATATAGCCTGGGCTCGGCCAGACTTCGTTTTTTCTCACTTTTTCCTCGTTTTTGTGCGGCTGGCGACGGGAGATTGAGGAAATCGAGTTCTTGGCCGGTTCTAATCATTTCCAAGGCATTTTGGAAGATCCTTGTTGATTATATCATCATCCAATCCGTGTTCTTCGTCGAATCAAGGTATATTTCTTGATTTTCCTTCAAGTTGACTTTTTGGGGAATTGGTTCTTGATTTCGATTCTAGTCCCATTTTGATACATCGGTTGGTGTAGTATGATGTTATTAATCGTGTTCTATGGGTTGTATATCCATATATCGAGTTTGTTTAACTCGATTGACGATTCGAGTGTTCTTGGGAATTATTGAACATTTAGTGTTCGATTAAATGCCCCAGTGAGTTCCTTTCGATAGTTTGTTGGGATTTACGTTGTTTTCGGCCTTGATTCTCGTCGTAATCATGTGTTATTGTTCCTTCCGTAGGTTTATAGGTGTTCGAGGATTCCGATGTTGAATCTCGTTGGTGATTGATGATTCGTGTGGTGTTATTCACATAGTAATTGCGGTGCTATCGCGTTCTTGATAATGTTCGGGAGTTCGGGGCCGTTCGACCGTATTTCATCCGTTGTCTTGTTGCGATTGTGGTTTCGAGGCAAGTACCTTGTCCATACTATTCTTGTTTTGTGGATATGATGATTGGTGATCGTCTTGGTGTGTTTGTTTGTTTGTTTGAAATGAGTTTTCAAAAGATTTGGTTAGCCTTGTTAAAGGCCCTCTTTCAAAACCGCGTGTGTTTTGTGATTGGTGTGTTTCATGAACGAGTATGTGACTCCTGTGGATATGTTTGGCATTGATGATCCACTTGGTGTTGCGTGTGGATGTCTATTGTTTCATTTCGGTGCATTGTGGTTTGACGTGGTGTTTTGCTAAGTGTTTGATGCCTCTGGGTGAATTGTTTGGATATCCTTGGTGTGATATGTTATTTGTGCATGATTGATTCGCTAGCCATCTCGGGAGGGTCCGACGGGATCACGGAGTGGGATTCGTGGCTTCGTCCCGGTCCTAGGCGACGTGTGGTGCTTGAGTATTTCGCTAGCCAGCTCGGGAGGGTCCGATGGGATCACGGAGTGGGATTTGTGGCTTCATCCCGGTCCTAGGCGATGCGAGTACATGTTTTGTGAATGTGTTTGCTCACCTCGGGAGGGTTCGACGGGACCACGGAGGGAATTCCAATAGCTTCGACCTGGGTTCACGAGTGAAACTTCACCGCTACGTGTGTATATTTTGTGATTGTTTTCGCTCACCTTTGGAGGGTCCGATGGGATCACGGAGGGAGTCCAATGGTATAACCCTGGATTCACGAGTGCGGTTGCTTATGTTTTGTGAATGTGTTTGCTCACCTCGGGAGGGTTCGACGGGACCACGGAGGGAATTCCAATGGCTTCGACCTGGATTCTCGAGTAAAACTTCACAAGTTGGTATTGATTTTATGTCCGTCGAGGACGCGTGACGTGGGTTTTAACCCTGTGTATTGTTGTCGGTTTTCTATTTGCGAAAACAAAACCTTTGTGTTGTGACCCTGTTGATTTTTGGAAAGATAAGGATTTGATAATCCTAAGTTGTTTCCTATCAAAACTCTCTATGGCATTTAAACGGTTTTATAAATTGTTTTCCCTTGATTTGTGACCTTTCGATTTTAGAATGTTTTACCAAACTCCTGCCTCAGGAAGCACTTTTCGTCACGTTTGGGTTTTTGAGGATTCCTGGTTATTATTGTTCTTGGAACTTGTATTGTATGCCTCATATTTGCACTTTGTTCTTGCACTAGCAAAACAGTGGAGTTTTGCTAACCCCCGAGTATTCGGGGGGTGGATGTCTGTTTTTGCATTCAGGTTTGGGAGCATAACACAGGGTCGGCACGAAGGATGATGAAAGATGAACGATACTAATCACACGAGGATCCGTATGAGGTCATTGGTTTAGCTGTATTTTATTTCCGCTGCAGTATTCTTTCCCCGTTGTACAGGAGTATGTTTGTATTCGACCCCTGCATGGGCATGTAATGAGTTTGAGTTGTATATATTTATTGAAAGACCAAATCGGTCTACTAGGTCATTTTAGTCTTAAAGGCATTGTTGAGATGTTCTATGTTGTTATCAGCCTGGTAGATCCTTGAGGAAAGGTTTTACGGCGTGTAATATCCCTGAGCGGATTGGGGGTGTTACATAAATGGTATCGGAGCTTAGGTTGTGGAAACCTAGGCTGTCGGGTCAGTGGTGTCTGTTGAGTTTTGTCTTGTTGGATTTTGTCTAACTAAGTCGTGTCGCGACACGTCGTCTGAGTTCGTTGGTCGTGATTAGTATCGTGGGCGATCATCATCTTCGTGCGACCTGTGGATGTAAGTCTCCTTTCTTTGTGTTTGTGCCTCGTCTGATGCGAGTTACAGGTTTGACCATGAGTTAATTGACGGAATCCTCTTATGGATTTTGATTTCTTGATATGTGGTTATTTGACCCTCATATTTCGTTCATATGAGGAGTAGTGTTGCTGGATTGTGCATGTTTGACTTTATTTCTTTTATCTGCTGCGTGAGTTCTTTTGTAATGGCTTTCGGTATTTTACCGACTGAGTTTTATTTCGAAAACTGATTTCCTTAACCGTGTTTTTGGCATTATGGCCTTGATCGTTTTGGCAAAATTCTTATGACGGTATTTAGTATTTTGTAAATGGCTTTTGTAAGTTTTTGAAATATTACCGTCATCGGCCTTTTTGACGTTTTTGTAAATGGTTTTTATCATGGTGGGTTCCGACGCGGGACTCACGGCGCTATAATGTTCCGTGTAATTACCTAAAATTTTTGGGAATTCTAGCCAATTGAATTATTTTCGAAAACCTTGAGTATCTTAGAAAATAAATTTCGAGGCGTACGTTTAAAATGAATTGTTTTCTCGTGGTACTTCCAAGGTGCCACAATATGTTTCAAAATTCATCTACCTCGAGGACCAAAATGTTTTGAGATATTTTCATTGATTTAGAAATGCTTTTGCTTAGGCCCGAGGGTCGAATATTTCCGAAAGTTTATCACGAAGAGGAAGTGTCCTCACTTTTATCAAATGCGAAATGGTTCTCCAAAGTCTCGATAATGGTGTTTGTACTATTTTTTGTAAAATGATACTCAAGATCAACTGGTGTTTCCAAACTGTTTTCGAAAGGTGGTTTTCATTTTTAAAACCCATCATTTCCTGCTTGTGGTCGGAGAAAGTGTGTATGATGTTGGTATTGTCGTTAGGGTGTTAGCCCTCCAAATTGTGATTGAATTAGTGGTGTGAACGTTGAGTCGTTCGCCATGCATATGTTTTGGTAGCCCTTTTGGGAGGTGTGATGATGATCTTTAATGTTGTCATTTCATGGTGGCTTGCGTGTTATCGTACATGTGCGACCTGTTAGAGCTTGGGTTTATGAGATTGTGTACATCTGTGATTGTTTCATGATGTTTGTAATTATGTGCTAGTTATCGTTAGGCCGTTGAGGTCGCCGAACGATACCGTCGTTGCTGTAGTGTTTGTGTGTGTATTACTTTACAATAGTAATCGTTTTATATGATATGTGTTATGATTTTCTGTTGTGCTAAGTTGGCATCTCTGCTATGTTGTCTTGCGATGTTATTCCCCATTGTATCTAGCTTTTGTATATTCGGTATGCCGAGCCGAGGTGTTTCAACCGTGGTGTGCCGGGGGCACGCACGTACCAATTGTCCTTATCGTCAGTAGCGCATTTCAAGTGCGGACCCTAGAGGCATAGGATCCAGTTTTGCGAGTTGGGTCCCGAGTCTTTCGGGGCACGAACTTCAGTATAGATATCGGCTCTGAGGAGCCCATGAGAGATGTTTCTGTCGGCTGCTTTTTGTGTTGTTACTTTGCTTCAGTTGTTGTGAATTGCGGGGACGACCTTTCTTTTATAAGAGGTCGAATGTAATACCATATTGTTTTTGACTTCTGCATTTTCTCTTTCTCAATTCTATCGACTCGCTCGTGTTCGTTGATAGTTTCTGAACTTGTTTTGTATTTCGGTCTCATCGTTCGGACGAGCTGTGATCTTGTTTTGAGTCGATCTGGTTATTGCTGTGACTTTTCCGAGTTCGGTTTGATTCTTGTGAACCTTGGAGTTGTTGTTTGAATTTTATTGTTCTTCGTGATTCGAACATGATTGTTCGCTTTTTGTTGTCTCGACCGTTGTGGTTCGATCGTTTGATTGTTCAGTTTTTGTTGATCTCGTCTCGTGATTGTTGAGCGTTCAGGCTCCTTCGTAATTCCCTTAAGTTTGGGAAATTAGTCTCGTTTCGATCTTCCAACCCTTGGGCGGTGGAATTCCGTAATTGTTCAGCGCTTGGCTCGCGTTTTGATTGATGAACCGTTGGGTTGGTCAATCGTATTGATTTTCGTTCGTTGTGTTTTGTGATTGTTCGGATAATCGACTCGATTGTATTGTCCGCTTGATGACGCTTATCACTTGTTGATTTTGTTATGTCTCTATCGGTGGCGTTGTGTTAGTCGTCGTGGAGCGTATTTTCACGCCGTACTTTGCGTTTCTTGCAGCGTTTCGCCGTCGGGCGCGAGTTTTCGGTTTTTGTGTATCTCGTCGAGTTTTCCTGGCAGTGGATATTGCTTCTCCCTACTTATTTTAAGTTTCGGGACGAAACTTCTTTTAAGGAGGGTAGAATGTAAAACCCGTAATTTCGATTTCCGGTAATTTCTTTTTTTCCGGCGGAAGTCCATTTTGACGACTCGCTCATGACCGTTTCGTCATTCCGAGAATGATTAATTCTGCACTTTTTGTCATCCGAGTTCGTTTCGGTATCGTTTTGTTGAGTTCCGAGCTTTTTAGCGACTTTTCCGCACTTGAGTTCGATTCTTGCGAATCTCGTTCGAAACTGCTGTTTCGAGTTTCCCATAAGTTCGTTTAACTTTGTTAGATGTGTTATGAACTTCGGTTTGGTTATTCGATCACGTATCGTGATTTTTGGACGTTTTGGGCCATTTTCGTAATTTCCCAAAGTTTGGGGTAATTAATTCCGTTGTCGAATTTCGAGCCTTCGGGTGGTCGGAATCGTGTGTTCTCATAGCTCTTGGATTCGTCTTTGCGAGTACGTCGTAACCGTATCTTCGATTTATACTCAGGTTCGGGTTTCGGGGTTGTCCGGGCCGTCGGAGTGGCCACGGCCGGAGCAGGGCCTGGCCTGGCCGAGTTACGGCCGTAAGAGCCGAGAGTTACTGCCGTATGGCGCCTGGCAGCTTCCGGACGAATGCCAGTTACGGCCGTAAGGCGTGATCGGGTACGGCCGTACGAGAGCTGGGCATCTTCCAGGCGAAGGCCGATTACGGCCGTAAGACCTGCCGAGTACGGCCGTAAGAGCCGAGTTACGGTCGTAAGGCACTGCCGGTTACGGCCGTAGCCCTACCGACTATATATAGCCTGGGCTCAGCCAGACTTCGTTTTTTCTCACTTTTTCCTCATTTTTGTGCGGCTGGCGACGGGAGATTGGGGAAATCGAGTTCTTGGCCGGTTCTAATCATTTCCAAGGCATTTTGGAAGATCCTTGTTGATTATATCATCATCCAATCCGTGTTCTTCGTGGAATCAAGGTATATTTCTTGATTTTCCTTCAAGTTGACTTTTTGGAGAATTGGTTCTTCAATTCGATTCTAGTCCGATTTTGATACATCGGTTGGTGTAGTATGATGTTATTAATCGTGTTCTATGGGTTGTATATCCATATATCGAGTTTGATTAAATCGATTGACGATTCGAGTGTTCTTGGGAATTATTGAACATTTAGTGTTCGATTAAATACCCCAGTGAGTTCCTTTCGATAGTTTATTGGGATTTACGTTGTTTTCGGCCTTGATTCTCGTCGTAATCATGTGTTATTGTTCCTTCCGGAGGTTTATAGGTGTTCGAGGATTCCGATGTTGAATCTCGTTGGTGATTGACGATTCGTGTGGTGTTATTCACGTAGTAATTGCGGTGCTATCGCGTTCTTGATAATGTTCGGGAGTTCGGGGCCGTTCGACCGTATTTCATCCGTCGTCTTGTTGCGATTGTGGTTTCGAGGCAAGTACCTTGTCCATACTATTCTTGTTTTGTGGATATGATGATTGGTGATCGTATTGGTGTGTTTGTTTGTTTGTTTGAAATGAGTTTTCAAAAGATTTGGTTAGCCTTGTTAAAGGCCCTCTTTCAAAACCGCGTGTGTTTTGTGATTGGTGTGTTTCATGAACGAGTATGTGACTCCTGTGGATATGTTTGGCATTGATGATGCACTTGGTGTTGTGTGTGGATGTATATTGTATCATTTCGGTGCATTGTGGTTTGACGTGGTATTTTGCTAAGTGTTTGATGCCTCTGGGTGAATTGTTTGGATATCCTTGGTGTGATATGTTATTTGTGCATGATTGATTCGCTAGCAAGCTCGGGAGGGTCCGACCGGATCACGGAGTGGGATTCGTGGCTTCGTCCCGCTCCTAGGCGACGTGTGGTGCTTGAGTATTTCGCTAGCCAGCTCCGGAGGGTCCGACGGGATCACGGAGTGGGATTTGTGGCTTCGTCCCGGTCCTAAGCGATGCGAGTACATGTTTTGTGAATGTGTTTGCTCACCTCGGGAGGGTTCGACGGGACCACGGAGGGAATTCCAATAGCTTCGACATGGGATCATGAGTGAAACTTCACCGCTACGTGTGTATATTTTGTGATTGTTTTCGCTCACCTTGGGAGGGTCCGATGGGATCACGGAGGGAGTCCAATGGTATAACCCTGGATTCACGAGTGCGGTTGCTTATGTTTTGTGAATGTGTTTGCTCACCTCGGGAGGGTTCGACGGGACCACGGAGGGAATTCCAATGGCTTCGACCTGGATTCTCGAGTAAAACTTCACGAGTTGGTATTGATTTTATGTCCGTCGAGGACGCGTGACGTGGGTTTTAACCCTGTGTATTGTTGTCGGTTTTCTATTTGCGAAAACAAAACCTTTGGGCTGTACCTGTTGATTTTTGGAAAGATAAAGATTTGATAATCCTAAGTTGTTTCCTATCAAAACTCTCGATGGCATTTAAACGGTTTTATAAATTGTTTTCCCTTGATTTGTGACCTTTCGGTTTTAGAATGTTTTACCAAACTCCTGCCTCGGGAAGTACTTTTCGTCACGTTTGGATTTTTGAGGATTCCTGGTTATTATTGTTCTTGAAACTTGTATTGTATGGCTCGTATTTGCACTTTGTTCTTGCACTAGCAAAACAGTGGAGTTTTGCTAACCCCCGAGTATTCGGGGGGTGGATGTCTGTTTTTGCATTCAGGTTTGGGAGCATAACACAGGGTCGGCATGAAGGATGATGAAAGATGAACGATACTAATCACACGAGGATCCGTATGAGGTCATTGGTTTAGCTGTATTTTATTTCCGCTGCAGTATTCTTTCCCCGTTGTACAGGAGTGTGTTTGTATTCGACCTCTGCGTGGGCATGTAATGAGTTTGAGTTGTATGTATTTATTGAAAGACCAAATCGGTCTATTGAGTCATTTTAGCCTTAAAGGCATTGTTGAGATGTTCTATGTTGTTATCAGTCTGGTAGATCCTTCAGAAAAGGTTCTACGGCGTGTAATATCCCTGAGCGGATTGGGGGTGTTACAGTTCTGACCCCGTAGTCCACTGCCACGAATCCTCATAGGTCCCGTCGAACCCACACGAGTGAACTTAGCGATCACACACATATTCACGTTCACATTCACATTACATATGACAATGAGCACAGTTAATCAATCACGTTGATCACCACAAAATCGTACATCACACGCACATAACACAATCTCAACACTCGCAACAACTATCATCAATCAACGACACACAACCAACATAACACACGATCGGTACACTACATATTGCACAACCAAGTGTACAACCATCCATATGTACGTCGCAATCCTGCACAAATGGCACGACATCTATCACGTATACCAATATAACACTATTATCACAAAGCCTTCAAATTTCGGAATACACAACCAATTCAAACGGAACATATTTACGAAGGCAAGCAAAATCATCATAAATCTCATACATGATTACTAGTGGCAAGATACAAGTCGTAAAATAAGATACTTGTCTCGATAACCATTAGCGAATACCCCTAAGAACACGGTTCGACCGGGAAGCTTGCACCACGAAGAAGACAATGAACGGAAGGGTTCCGACTCGAGTTCTTCACAAGGATTTCGTCCCTAAGTCATATCAATGATAAATCAACAATCGTACTATGAATAATAATCGCACAACGCCCAATCCCCCCTCTAAGACCTTTTGTCGGACACTTTCAAGGCGTCGACTAAGAACTCAACCAAAACGACGAATCAATACAATACAACCGTGGAATAACAAGGAATTCGATAAAATATAGCTGAACAATAATCAATCCATCACTATTCTGAGTTAAAACGGATTAAATGGACAAATCAAACAAAATCCCCAAAACTAGATTTTAAGAAAACTTACACAGATTCGGCCGATCGGAGCAAGTTATGGAATGATTAATCGATGTTATGGACTCAGGAACTTCATGGATTTACAGTGGAACAACATTTCCTCGTGCCCCCCAAGTCCCAGCCGCGGAAAGGAAGTGAAGAAATGGTAAAAATAGGAGTAAACCCGACTGTCCTGCCATATATATACTCCTGCCGAACACGGCGCAGCAAACGGCCCACACCAGCGCCGTGTCTACCGCCGGGTTGTGGGTCAGTGCGCGACCTGACCGACACGGCGCAACACCCGGCGCAAGGTGCCCGCGCATATGACTCGGCCGTATCCGACACGGCGCATCACCCCGGCGCAAATCTTGCGCGGGTTCTCGGCCGTGTCTCGGCAGACTTGCTGGTCCTGGCTGACCCGGCGCAAGACACGACGCTCGGTAGCGCCGTTTTCAGTGCCGTTTCGCACAGGTCCGGCCAGCAACCTCTAGTTGCAAAATGATTCCGACACAAACTGAAAATTACAACAGGACCACAACGACGATCCGAACGACCCTGAAACCCGAACTTGAATACGAATCGAAGATACGGTTACGAAGTACTCACAAAGACGAATCTAAGAGCTAAGAGAACACACCATTCCGACCACCCGAAGTGTCGGAATTCGACAACGGAAGTAATTACCCCAAACTTTGGGAAATTACGAAAACAGCCCAAAACATCCGAAATACACGATACACGATCGAAACACCAAACTAAAGCTCACAACATGAATAATTACATTAAATGAACTTACGAGAAACTCGAAACAACAGTTTCGGACGAGATTCGCAAGAATCGAACTCAAATGCGGAAAAGCCGCTTAAGAACGCGGAACTCAACAAAACGACATCGAAACGAACTCGAATGACAAAAAGTGCAGAATTAATTATTCTCAGAATGACGATACGGTCATGAGTGAGTCGTCAAAACGGACTTCCGCCGAAAAAAAAGAAATTACCGGAAATCGAAATTACGGATATTACATACTACCCTCCTTAAAAGAAGTTTCATCCCGAAACTTAAAATAAGTAGGGAGATGCAATATCCCACCAGGAAAACTCAACTAGATACACAAGAAACGTGTAACTTATGCCTAACGGCGAAACGTTACAAGCAACGCAAAGGGATATACGGTGTGAAAAAACGCTCCACGACGACCAACACAACGCCACCGGTAGAGACATAATAAAACCAACAAGTGACAAGTGTCATCAAACAGATCATACAATCAAGTCGATTATCCGAACAATCACAAAACACAACGAATGAAAATCAATACGATTGACCAACCCAACGGTACATCAATCAAAACGCGAGCCAATCGCTGAACAAATACGGAATTCCACAACCCAAGGTTTGGAAGATCGAAAACGAGACTAATTTACCGAACTTAAGGGAATTACGAAGGAGTCTGAATGTTCAACAATCACGAAACGAGATCAACAAAAATCGAACAATCAAACGATCGAACCACAACGATCGAGACAACAAAAATCGAGCAATCATGTTCGAATCACGAAGAACAATAAAATTCCTCCAAGGTTCACATCTCGACTCGAGACAATATATGATCTGGTGAAAACAACAAGATGTGCATTCACATAAGATCCACAAGAAAGGGAATAGCAATTGAAAAGTCACAACGACAAACGAGTTATTCCGAAACAATACCACACTCGTTCGATCAACAAAAGCAAGGCGGGACGGCTCGAGAAAATGTCAACGAACATAAACGAGTCGATAGAGTCGAAAATACAGAAGTTCAAAATCCGATCCAATTCGAATAAAAGAACTAGTAGAACCAAAAGATGTTACTTCCGAACAAGGTTCACATGAATCGAACCGAACTCGGAAAAGTCACAGCGATAACCAGATCGACCCAAAACAAGATCACAGCTCGTTCGAACGATGAAACTAAAATACAGAACAAGTTCAGAAAGTATCAACGAACACGAGCGATTCGATAGACCTGAGAAAGAGGAAATGAAGAAGTCCAAAAACAATACAGGTATTGTAATACCCGGTTGTAATTCAGTCATTATCATTCAGTAATTTCATTCGGTAATTGTCACTGTGTAATTTTTCACTCGTTATAATCATTCATCTGTGTTCACCATTCGGAATAACTTCGAGTTGTGTATCGATATTGTTCATTGTTTCAACCTTACTTGGGAATCGAGACAAGAGTATTATCTTGATCGTGGTAATTGATTCATTAGTCGTTGTTGACGTTGGAGTTCATGTCATTTCAAATCTCTTCATTGTTCAAATCGTGTTCTTGTTGGACGAACCCTTATAATCATGGCTTGGAACCACCGTTTTGGGGTTTCCGTACTTCCATTTCGTGTTATTGGTTCCCAAATATCATTTCCTATTGCCTTTTTTCCCTTCCCGGGTCATTTTTCATCATTTTAGGACCCAATGGGGTGTGGGCCGCGGCAAAAGGAGTGTGCGCCGCAGCACACACATTTTCCAGTTTTTGGCCGAGCACTCTGTACCTTGTGCCGCGGCACATGCCGGCAGGGCCGCGGCACACTGCCGAGTCACTGCCGCGGCACACCTGTCCGGGCCGCGGCACACTCGTATTGCATTTTCGGCCAAACCCGTCTGTACCTTGTGCCGCGGCACATGCCGGCAGGGCCGCGGCACACTGCCGACCACTGGGAGGCATTTTTGGCCCTGTGCCGCGGCACACTTCGGCTGAGCCGCGGCACACAGGGCAGTCAACTCTATAATTGTGTTTTTTGAGCGAGATTCAGCTCATTTCTTCACTTCTTCACCTTCATACGGGAGAGAGAGACTTGAAGGAGAGGATCTTCGTCATCTATCACTTGAGTGTTGGATTTTTATCATTTTCATTCGGTTGTGAAGCTCGGATCATCGATCTATCGCGTATTTCTTCGGATCATAGTGCTTGGATCTTCGAAGGTAATATTCATCAAACCTCTTGGATTTTCGATTTGTGTTGAGATTTGATGTTTTGGATGTTAAGATCATGTTGTATGAAGTGATATACGCATGATTATGGATATGTTCGATTATTCATTGGATTATTGAAGGATTATTCAAGAACACTTTGAATATTGAGTTGGATTTGGGGGTTTTCGATTAATCATTGTTGTAATCACGAATTTGTATATTCATATTGGATTATTGATCGTATTGAAGATGTTTTGTTGGTTTGAAACACTTCTTGGGTTTTTGATGTTGGTACTATTGAGGCTTGGTTATAAACAATCGAAGTTTGGCCACAAAGTGTTCGATATAATGCCCCAATGAACTTGGTTAAATCGTATCGACGTTTTGAGTTCGTTATATTCGTGTTTGATTCGTATATTGAACGGATTGTTGTTAATTGTATTATTCAAGGTTGTTCGAGCGACCGATATCTCAATTAGGACGTTGTTCGTGGAAGGATAATTGTCACCGGTGTTGTGTAAGTTGATTCTTACTCGGTTAAAAGGATATTCACTCCTTTTGTTGTTGATCATTCATAATAATACTCATTCATCATTTTATTAACCGCATTGAGACTTGTAATTGTCGAATAATCACTTCATTCACGAGGAACGACGGTTCCAATCATTTCATTGAGTTATCAATCACGTCACTATTATTTTCATCTCGGTGAGTCATTCTTGGCCTTGTTGAATTATTATTCATTGATGTTCATTGCGGTCATTCTCGTTCATATTGACCTTCTGGGTTCATATTGCGTGGCCGGGTATGGTTGTGTGGAATTTTTAGTCGGGCACACGATGGTCATGTATTGGGTTCACCGATACATTCGGACCGTGCACACGGTAACGCTTACCTCCGTGAGACTAATTAGGTACAGGGACGGGTGTGTCCGGTCATTCGTCTTGTACACTTGCACAAAACATTACGGGCGTACTATGATACTCCTCTTCAGCGTAATTCATAACTAAGGATTTTTCATAACTTCAGATATATCATGATTGTGTATTTTCAACCCTTAAGGATTGTTGTTCTGTGTAACTGACCCCGTTTGGGGATTTTGTTTTCAGGTCACGACAAGGCAAAGGCACGGGAAGAGCATGTTGACGACGTGGAGTCCCAGTGATACTAGTAGGGGCCCCAGTCATTCCGGTTATTTCAGTCATTCAGTCATTTCAGTCATTTCCGTCATTTGTATTTTCCGCTGCAAATTCCGTTTGAGATGTTTATTTATTCAGAGTGGTGTATTTTATCTTCATATAAAATATACTAGTATTCTGTGTTGTACTGGTGTATTGTACTTAAGATCTTCATCGGAGTATTTGGTAATATAATGTGGTTCGGTACTACAATTATATTATTTAATTCATCAGTTTTTATTCGCCTGGTGGGTCCCAGTCGGGGGTCCAAGGCACTGTAATGACCGCCTAGTTTGGGGTGTTACAGGTATTACATTCGATCTCTTATAAAAGAAGGTCGTCCTCGCAACTCACAATAACGGAAACAAGGCAACAACACAAAAGCAGTCGACGGAAATATTTCCCATGGGCCTCCTAGAGCCGATCCTGATATCTGTACTGAAGTTCGTGCCTCGAAAGACTCGAAACCCAACTCACAAAAATGGATCCTGTGTATCTCGGGTCCACACTTGAAATGCGTTACTGACGAGAAGGACAATTGGTACGTGCATGCCCCCGGCACACCACGGTTGAAACACCTCGGCTTGGCATACCGAATATACAAATGCTAGATACAATGGGACGTAACATCACAAAGCAACAAACCAGAGATGCCAATTTGGCATAACATATCAACACATACTAAAATCACAACAACCACGGCATCGTTCGATAATTACAACGGCCCGAATGATAACCAACACACAAACACAAAACATCATGAAACAATCACAGATGTACACAATCATATAAACCCAAGCTCTAACAGCTCACACAGGTGCGATAGCACGCAAATCGCCACGAAATGACAACATTAAAGATCAACATCACACCTCTCACAGAGGGCCAACGTAACAAATGCGTGGCAACGACTCAACACTCACGCCACCAATTCAATCACAATTCGGAGGGCTAACACCCTAACGACAATACCAACATCATACACACCTTCTCCGACCACAAGCAGGAAATGATGGGTTTTAAAAACGAAAACCACCTTTTGAAAATAGTTTGGAAACACCAGTTGATCTTGAGTATCACTTTACAAAAAGTTGAGCAAACATCATTGTCGAGACTTTGAAAACCACCTTGCGTTGGAACAAAAATGAGGACACTTTTCTTTTAGTGAAAAACTTTCAGAAATATTCGACCCTCGGGTCTAAGTAAAAGTGTTTCTAAAATATTGAAAATATCTCAAAACATTTTGGTCCTCGAGGTAGAAAATTTTTGAAACATATTGTGGCACCTTGGATGTACCACGAGAAAATAATTCATTTTAAAAGTACGTCTCGAAATTTATTTTCTAAGATACTCAAGGTTTTCCAAGATAATTCAATGGGCTAGAATGTCTAAAAATTTAAGGTAATTACACGGAACATTATAGCGTCGTGGGTCCCACGCCGGAACCCGCCAGGCTAAAAACTATTTACAAAAACGCCAAAAAGGCCGATGACGGTAATATTTTAAAAACTCATAAAAGCCATTTACAAAATACTAAATACCGTCATAAGAATTTCGCCAAAACGATCAAGGCCACAATGCCAAAAACTCGGTTAAGGGAATCGGTTTTCGAAATAAAACTCAGTCGGTAAAATACCGAAAGCCATTACAAAAGAACTCACACAGCGGATAAAAGAAATACAGTCCAACATGCACAATCCAGCAATACTACTCCTCATATGAACGAAATATGAGAGTCAAATAACCACATATCACGAAATCAAAATCCATAAGAGGATTCCGTCAATTAACTCATAATCATACCTGTAACTCGCATCAGACGAGGCACAAACACAAAGAAGGGAGACTTACATCCACAGGTCGCACGAAGGTGACGGTCGCCCACGATACTAATCTCGTCCGACAACATAACTGACACGTTGTGACTACGCACAACTCAACTTGTCACCTGACGACTCGAATGACAAGACAACACATTACTCGACAAATCACGACTTGACTCGACCCGACGGCCTAGGTTTCCGCAACCTAAGCTCCGATAACATAAATGTAACACCCCCAAAACCGTATGGGAATATTACACGCCGTAGACCCTTTCCAGAAGGATCTACCAGGCTAAACATCCATAAACAACCAAACGCTTGCCCGGCCAGGGTCAAACAATATAATAATACAGACCGTTAAGGTCACTTACACATGAATACACAGACCGATGAGGTCACACAACTCCATCAATAGAACCGACTAAAACAACATTGCCCACATAGTGGTCGAAGTACAATACAGCGGAAGACTGAAATCAACTTTGACAACACAACAAAAATCTAAACAACTCTCGACTCTTGATTAGTATCGCAGCTCGTCATCCTCTTGTGCCAATCCTGTGACTACTCCCCCGAACCTGCATGTACCTGGATGCAAAACAGACATCCAACCACCAATTACTCGGGGGTTAGTAAAACTCCATTGTTTTACTAGTGCAAGTATCAAATCATACAAAAAGTAACGAGCAAACATTAACCAAGAATCAAACACAATATTCAAGTATCAAATTATTCCCGGGGGTTTTAATAAAGGTATTTAAGCTATGAAGCATTTCGAAAATAAGTTCATCACCTCGGGAAATTTTGAAATTTCAAAATCTTTAAAACTCTGAGTCCTGGTTCACCAAACCTTTCAAAAGAAGGGTTGAGGGCTTTAACCCAAATCTCGTTTCATAAATCAACAGTTCACAATATGGACAAACATTTACTCAAAGCTTAGGACTCGGTCCAACATTCATTTTCATAAAACTTTTCCTTGTAAAACTTTGATTTGAAAATACTCATGTTCATGACACCGTGATCCACTGTCACGTGTCTCCGTAGGTTCAACGACCCGCACGGACTACACCACGCACAATTAAACAAACATAATCAATTCCGACACCGTGATCCACTGTCACGTGTCTCCGTAGGTTCAACAACCCACACTGACTATTAACCAAACATAACCAATTCCGACACCGTGATCCACTGTCACGTGTCTCCGTAGGCTCAACAACCCACACGGACTATATCAATCACAACAATCACACACACAATCCTGACACCGTAGTCGACTGACATGTGTCACCGTAAGCCCCGTCGAGCTCACCCGGTTGGACGTACTGTGTCCGAAACTCATGGTCCACTGCCATGCGTTATCGTAGGCCTCGTCAGACCAGCACGATTGGACCTCAGTACCTCACTAAGTTCTGACCCCATAGTCTACTGCCACGAATCCTCGTAGCTCCCATCGAACCCACATGAGTGAACTTAGCGATCACACACATATTCACATTCACATTCACATTACATACGACAATGAGCACAGTTAATCAATCACTTTGATCACCATAAAATCGTACATCACACGCACATAACACAATCTCAACACTCGCAACAACTATCATCAATCAACGACACACAACCAACGTAACACACGATCGGTACACCATACATTGCACAACCAAGTGTACAACCATCCATATGTACGTCGCAATCCTGCACAAATGGCACAACACCTAACACGTATACCAATATAACACTATTATCACAAAGCCTTCAAATTGCGGAATACACAACCAATTCAAACGGAACATATTTACAAAGGCAAGCAAAATCATCATAAATCTCATACGTGATTACTAGTCGCAAGATACAAGTCGTATAATAAGATACTTGCCACGATAACCGTTACCGAATACCCCTAAGAACACGGTTCGATCGGGAAGCTTGTACCACGAAGAATACAACGAACGGAAGGGTTACGACTCGAGTTCTTCACAAGGATTTCGTCCCTAAGTCATATCAATGATAAATCAACAATCGTACTATGAATAATAATCGCACAACGCTCAATCCCCCCTCTAAGACCTTTTGTCGGACACTTTCAAGGCGTCGACTAAGAACTCAACCAAAACGAGGAATCAATACAATCCAACCATGGAATAACAAGGAATTCGATAAAATATAGCTTAACAATCATCAATCCATCACTATTCTCAGTTAAAACGGATTAAACGGACAAATCGAACAAAATCCCCAAAACTAGATTTTAAGAAAACTTACCCTGATTCGGCCGATCGGAGCAAGTTATGGAATGATTAATAGATGTTATGGACTCAAGAACTTCATGGATTTACAGTGGAACAACATCTCCTCGTGCCCCCCAAGTCCCAGCCGCGGAAAGGAAGTGAAGAAATGGGAAAAATAGGTGTAAACCCGACTGTCCTGCCATATATATACTCCTGCCGAACACGGCGCAGCAAACGGCCCACACCAGCGCCGTGTCTACCGCCGGGTTGCGGGTAAGTGCGCGACCTGATCGACACGGCGCAACACCCGGTGCAAGGTGCCCGCGCGTATGACTCGGCCGTATCCGACACGGCGCATCACCCGGCACAAATCTTGCGCGGGTTCTCGACCGTGTCTCGGCAGACTTGCTGGTCCTGGCTGACCCGACGCAAGACACGGCGCTTGGCAGCGCTGCTAAGGCTGCCGCATGTGTCCGCCAAGAACTCCGGTTGCAAAATGATTCCGACACAAATCGAAAATTACGACAGGACCACAACGACGATCCGAACGACCCCGAAACCCGAACCTGAATACGAATCGAAGATACGGTTACGAAGTACTTGCAAAGACGAATATAAGAGCTAAGAGAACACACGATTCCGACCACCCGAAGTGTCGTAATTCGACAACGGAAGTAATTACCCCAAACTTTGGGAAATTACGAAAACGGCCCAAAACATCCGAAATACACGATACACGATCGAAACACCAAACCAAAGCTCGCAACATGAATAATAATATTAAAGGAACTTACGAGAAACTCGAAACAACAGTTTCGGACGAGACTCGCAAGAATCGAACTCAAGTGCGTAAAAGCCGCTTAAGAACGCGGAACTCAACAAAACGACACCGAGACGAACTCGAATACAAAAAGTGCAGAATTAATCATTCTCAGAATGACGATACGGTCATGAGCGAGTCATCAAAACGGACTTCCGCCGAAAAAAAAAAAGAAATTACTGGAAATCGAAATTGCGGATATTACACAAACAACCCATCTCTTGTTGTGTACAATGGCAAGTCGCGTCTCGCCTTCAGGTTGTCCTTAGTTTTTTGGGGAATAACCATGACTATGTAAAAATGAGCTTTCTTCATGACTTTTGTAAAAATCACGTTTGTTTTTTCTGTAAGGGTGCCGCAGTGGGAGAAAACATCTGTGACAGTCGAACCATGATGGTTTCCCTCCGTTCTTTAAACCAAAAGCAGTACTTTCCATGCAATAAGGGCATGCTAACTTTCCATGTGTGCTCCATCCCGACAACATACCATAGGCTGGAAAGTCATTAATCGTCCACATCAGATCCACACGCATCGAGAAATTTTCCTGCCTTACACAGTCCCATGTTGTAGCACCATCTGTCCACAAACTTTTTAGCTCATCGATCAAGGGTCGGAGCATCACATCTATGTTCACCCTCGGTCCTTTAGGGCCAGATATAATAAGACTTAAGAAATAAACTCCTGACGCATGCATAAAGTTGGTGGTAAATTATACGGAGCTACGAAGACCGGCCAACAAGAGTACTGGGCACCTGTTCCTCGAAATGGATTAAAACCATCAGTACAAAGACCGAGCCTGACATTTCGAGGATCTACAGCGAACGAAGGATGCGTACGATTAAAGTGTCACCAAGCTTCAGCGCCGGGAGGATGAATTACTCTTTCGGACTCATCATGGCACTTTGTGTGCCATGTCATGTGTTCAGCAGTTTTGCGCGACATATACAGCCGCTTCAACCTATCAGTGATTGGAAAATACCACAATTTCTTTTGTGCACTCGATTTCCCTTCCTCGTACCGTGGCGCTGCACAACTAGGACAAAATTTCAAACTCTCACCTTCCCCATAGTACAGAAAACAATTGTTGCTACAAACATCATACTTAATCACTCGGAGACCAAGTTTCGAAATGATATTTTTTACTTCGGAATAATTATCGGGGATTGGGCTCTGAAATTGCGCTGGTGCCACGCCCTTGTTGCTTTTGATGAAATAATCCATTGCTTTTTGTGAGGCATTATACGTCGTCTTGAAATTCATTACCTCCGTAACCCAATGCAACAACGACTTATTATGCAACTCATACAATGGCCGATCCGCATACTCTAACAGATCATAAAATAATTTTGCTTCACGATTTGGCTCTACCGGCTCATTATCAGTGTAGTTGCGAAACTCAGGAAAACTATCCATGACAATATCTCTTTGTGATATAAAATAGTTTTCTGCAGGTGTAGAAGATGATCCTCCTATATTGTAATCATTGATCCCGTAATTTTGATAATCTTCACCATGGCATACCCAATCACGATAATCCGGTACAAATCCACACTGATATAAATGTTGCATGACTGTATTGCGATCACGTTCACGCCAATTCTTACACTTTTGCACGGACATAATATCTTACTACCAACTACTACACGAGCGAATCCAAAATCCAGAAACATATTAACACCATCAATAAATTCTCTAGTAATCATACCGTCGGGACCACGACGTTTTTCGTACATTTATTCTCTAAAAGTTGATATTTTTCACTACATACAAAATAAATAACTACAAATTATAAAAATATTTTCATTGCATTCCAAATAATCTATTATCAACTAAAACATAGAATTAGTATTTCAGTAAAAGACGCTTAGATATAATTGCTTTTATAAATTCGGAACATTTTATTATACCAACTCCCACCAAATTTCGTTAGTGATCAGTAGAATTAATTAGCAAATATATGTTTTGGTAAGAATATTAATGAATCATTAATATTTTATAAAGTCGCTACTTTAGTGAATAAAGCTGACTTTTATTGAGTAAAATTAATTACAGATACTTATTTTTACTGAATATTATTTTCTCAATAATTCTATGTGGCTCGATTCTATCTGGTTCGGTATCGATAACAAAGAACTTGTATAATTTAATGAAAGAGCTTAAGATAAATTATCAACTAAATTTTACAACTAAATTATCAACTAAATTTTCATTTAATATAAAACTACAAGTAAATTTTATTTAGTTAACAATTATAAAACTACAACTAAATTATAACAAAAAACTTGTATAATTTAATGAAAGGGCTTAAGATAAATTATCAACTAAATTTTACAACTAAATTATCAACTAAAGTTTCAACTAAATTATCAACTAAATTTTCATTTAATATAAAACTAAAACTAAATTATATTTAGTTAACAATTATAAAACTACAATTAAATTATAACAACAAACTTGTATAATTTAATGAAAAGGCTTAAGATAAATTATCAACTAAATTTTACAGCTAAATTATCAACTAAATTTTCAACTAAATTATCAACTAAATTTTCATTTAATATAAAACTACAACTAAATTATATTTAGTTAACAATTATAAAACTACAACTAAATTATAACGAAAAACTTGTATAATTTAATGAAAGGGCTTAAGATAAATTATCAACTAAATTTTACAACTAAATTATCAACTAAATTTTCATTTAATATAAAACTACAACTAAATTATATTTCGTATTAACAACAAGAAAAATAAGTATAATTAAATTTCAACTGTTTCTACATACCTTATAATATCGACGAAGATTGCTTGAAAATGCTCAATATATCCTTGTATATTCTGAAAAAAAATTCAAAAAAAAATATGTATATTTGTATAATTTAATTGGCTTCAGAAAAAAAAAAGATGTATATATCGCTTCATCCGTCAAACTAAGTTATATAATACATTCAATCAGATATTGACTTCACATATGTGAAGGCAAAGAATAATATTAGAATACTTTCGGAGGCGGTAGGTCGCGCACGCGGATATGGTGGATGACACGTTTTAGCTTCACATATGTGAAGCTAATGTATTATCTTACTTAAGGCGTCAATATTTTAAAAAAAAATTAGCGGAAGTTTGAAATTTTTGGCGTGGCCGCATGGAATTCAAATTTAGTGAAATATATTAGCTTCACATATATGAAGCTATTGTGTTTCAAAATATACTATAAATACAACATCACTACAAACCTTCCTTCATTTTAAAATTCTAATCCACATTTCATCTCATTTCTTCAACTTTCATCTCTCAATCTTCAAGGTAATTTCTAAATTATTTTCAATTTTGTTAATAATTTTACTTATATTATTTTTTGTTTCTACTAACTTATTAATATTTTTGTTTTTTTCTTTCTTTTGCAGGATTTTTATTTATTTAAATATAAGTGAATTACAATATTAATATTATTGAAACATAACAAAAATAATTATATTTATTTTCTAGTTAAATAAATATCTTTTTAGTATAATATAATTATTTTTTAATAATAATTAGAAGTGTAGCTTTTAATAATAATTAGAAGTGTAGTGTGACAAAAAATATAGTTAAAAAATATTTATGATTAAATTTATATATATATATATATATATATATACACACACACACACTTGAAATTAGCAAGAAATTCGTTCCGGCTAATTTTATTTTTTTTATTTTAAATGAATATCTTTAGCGTCACGTATGTCACGCTAAATATATATTATTTATAATTGATGGACTTTCTTTAGCGTCACACATCTGACGCCAAAGATATAATAATTAAAATTGCTGGACTTTCTTTGGCGTCACACATGTGATGCTAAAGATATAATATTTAAAATTGCTGGACTTCTTTGGCGTCACACATGTGATGCTAAAGATACAATATTTAAAATTGATGGACTTCTTTGGCGTTAGACATGTGACGCCAAAGCATAAAAAGATAATATTTCTGCATTGGCTTTAGCTTCACCCATGTGAAGCTAATGTAGTAGGCAATTATTTTACATTCGTTTTAGCTTTACATGGCTGACGCTAAAGTTCAATTCTTTAGCTTCACCAGTCAAACATTGAAGCTAAAGTTTCTTTAGCGTCAGCTTCTTTAGCTTCATATATTAGCGTCACATATGTGAAGCTAAAATACAAAAGCTTCACAGTCAACTTCTTTAGCTTCATATTTTTGTGAAGCTATTGTAGGTATTATTTAATAGTGGTACGACACATTCACAACACATAAAAGAATCACTCTCCTCATAACCAAGAAATAATTAACATGCTTCAATACAATAAATGGAAATATCCCAACACGAACAAGATGTTTTGCCACAAATCAACGCTCGAACACCTCAAATGAAACATAACATCAATAATAATATTCGATAACCAAGTCTCATCAACTACTACAACCAGTTACCCTCAATTCATTGGAGCAATTTAAGGGTAATTTTCAAAGGTTTAAACCTCATTCAATCATTGTGAATATCCTAATAGAGATTCAATTCAAAACTCATATTCAAAGTGTTGTTTAAAAAGTTTTGATAATTCAATGGATGACATCATCAACCCTCATAATCATATACATATATCCTTATATATTATGATTATAAACTCAAGAACACTATATTCTATTTCAACATAAAGTCCATATCGAAAAACAATTACGTCTTGAAGAATTTGAATGATATCCAATCTCTCAAATTCACTTTCACACTATCAATATCGGGGGTTTAGCCGACGACTTAAAGTCGTCGGCTAAAGGTAAATATCGTCGGCTAATCTTATTAGTCGTCGGCTAAAAAACCTTCGGCCGATATTCATCGGCCAAAAAAGTCGTCGGCTAAACTTTGAGGTTTAGCCGACGACTTTACAATTGTCGTCGGCTAAAGGTTTTTCAAAAAAAAAAAAAAGTAATATACTTTAGCCGACGACATTTAGTAATATACTTTAGCCGACGACTTTGTTAAATGTCGTCGACTAAAATATTTTTTTTAAAAAAAGTAATATACTTTAGCCGACGACTGTTGTAAAGGCCGTCGGCTAAAACCTAATATAAAAAAAAATTCAGATTTTGGAAACAATTTATAGTCAACACAATACACCAATTAATAAATTAGCGAAAAAATACATAACAATTCATACAAATCAACACAAATACATAACACATATACAATACACCAATTCAACAACAACAAAAATACACCAATTCAACAGAATACACCAAATAATATCACAACATACCAACAATACATCCAATTCAACACAATACACCAATTAATAAATTAGAGACAAAAATACACCAACAAAATCGGACTAAAATCGGGCAAAAAAATGAAATCTGCCTGCTGGGCGGCGGACAGTGGCGGACGGAAGACTGATGAAATTATGAGGTGAAATAAAAATATACAATACATACAATTCAACACCAACAAAAATACACCAATTCAACATAATACACCAATTAATAACACAATATACTAACAACACATACAATTCAACACAGTACACTAAAAAAAGTGGTTACCTGTGCGGAGGTCGGGCGGCGGGCGGGCGGCGGGCGGGCGGGCGGACGGTCGAGCGGCGGTGTTCCGGCGGGTGGGTGACGGGCGGTCTGGTGTCGTCGGGCGGGTGACGGGTGGGTGGGGGAATAAAAAAGAAGAAAAGGAACAAAAAAAAAAAGAAGGGGGCATATATATATATATATATATTTAGAGGTTTAGCCGACGACTAAATCTAAGTCGTCGGCTAAACCCCAATTTTTTTGTTTTTTTTTCGGATGCCGAGGAGAACTCAGATCGATATATAATTTTAAATTGGAAGTTTAGCCGACGACTTGATCTAGGTCGTCGACTAAAGTATTTTAAAAAAAATAATATATTTTAGCCGACGACTTGATCTAGGTCGTCGGCTAAAGTATTTTAAAAAAAATATATACTTTAGCCGACAACTTGATCTAGGTCATCGGCTAAAGTATATTATTTTTTTTCGCTACAATTCATACAATTCAACACAAATACATAACACATATACAATACACCAATTCAACAGCAACAAAAATACACCAATTTAACAGAATACACCAAATAATATCACAACATACCAACAATACATCCAATTCAACACAATACACCAATTAATAAATTAGAGACAAAAATACACCAACAAATCGGACTAAAATCGGAGGCGGTAGGTGGCGCACGCGGATATGGTGGTTGACACGCGGATATGTATTTTTTCGCTAAAACATTTTTTAAAAAAAAAATAATATACTTTAGCCGACGACTGTTGTAAAGGTCATCGGCTAAAACCTAATATAAAAAAAATCAGATTTTGGGAACAATTTATAGTCAACACAATACACCAATTAATAAATTAGCGAAAAATACATAACAATTCATACAATTCAACACAAATACATAACACATATACAATACATCAATTCAACAGCAACAAAAATACACCAATTCAACAGAATACACCAAATAATATCACAACATACCAACAATACATCCAATTCAACACAATACACCAATTAATAAATTAGAGACAAAAATACAACAACAAAATCGTACTAAAATCGGGCAAAAAAATAAAATCTACCTGCTGGGCGGCGGACAGCGGCGAACGGCAGACTGATGAAATTATGAGGTGAAATAAAAATATACAATACATACAATTCAACATCAACAAAAATACATCAATTCAACATAATACACCAATTAATAACACAATACACTAACAACACATACAATTCAACACTGTACACTAAAAAAACGGGTTACCCGTGCGGAGGTCGGGCGGCGGGCGAACAGTCGAGGGACGGGCGGGCGGCGGGCAGGCGGACGGTCGAGCGGCGGTGTTCCGGTGGGTGGGTGACGGGCGGTCTGGTGTCGTCGGGCGGGTGACGGGTGGGTGGGGGAAGAAAAAAAGAAAAATAGGAAGAAGAAAGAAGAGAAGAGGTCATATATATATTTCGAGGTTTAGCCGACGACTAAATCTAAGTCGTCGGCTAAACCCCAATTTTTTTGTTTTTTTTTCACTGAGGACGATATATAATTTTAAATTGGAGGTTTAGCCGACGACTTGATCTAGGTCGTCGACTAAAGTATTTTAAAAAATATATATATACTTTAGCCGACGACTTGATCTAGGTCGTCGGGTAAAGTATTTTAAAAATATATATATATATATACTTTAGCCGACAACTTGATCTAGGTCGTCGGCTAAAGTATATTATTTTTTTTTCGCTACAATTCATACAATTCAACACATATACAATACACCAATTCAACAGTAACAAAAATTCACCAATTCAACAGAATACACCAAATAATATCACAACATACCAACAATACATCCAATTCAACACAATACACCAATTAATAAATTAGAGACAAAAATACACCAACAAATCGGACTAAAATCGGAGGCGATAGGTGGCGCACGCGGATATGGTGGTTGACACGCGGATATGTATTTTTTTCGCTAAAACATTTTTTTTTAAAAAAAATAATATACTTTAGCCGACGACTGTTGTAAAGGTCGTCGGCTAAAACTTAATATAAAAAAAAATCAGATTTTGGGAACAATTTATAGTCAACACAATACACCAATTAATAAATTAGCGAAAAAATACATAATAATTCATATAATTTAACACAAATACATAACACATATACAATACACCAATTCAACAGCAATAAAAATACACCAAATCAACAGAATACACCAAATAATATCACAACATACCAACAATACATCCAATTCAACACAATACACCAATTAATAAATTAGAGACAAAAATACACCAACAAAATCGGACTAAAATCGGGCAAAAAAATAAAATCTACCTGCTAGGCGGCGGACAGCGGCGAACGGCAGACTGATGAAATTATGAGACGAAATAAAAATATATAATACATACAATTCAACATCAACAAAAATACACCAATTCAACATAATACACCAATTAATAACACAATACACTAACAACACATACAATTCAACACAGTACACTAAAAAAACGGGTTACCTGTGCGGAGGTCGGGCGGCGGGCGGACGGTCAAGCGACGGGCGGGCGGCGGGTGGGCGGACGGTCGAGCGGCGGTGTTCCGACGGGTGGGTGACGGGCGGTTTGGTGTCGTCCGGCGGGTGACGGGTGGGTGGGGGAAGAAAAAAAGAAGAAAAGGAAGAAGAAAGAAGAGAAGAGGGTATATATATATATTTAGAGGTTTAGCCGACGACTAAATCTAAGTTGTCGGCTAAACACCAATTTTTTTGTTTTTTTTTTCCAGATGCCGAGCAGAACTGAGGACGATATATAATTTTAAATTGGAGGTTTAGCCGACGACTTGATCTAGGTCGCCGACTAAAGTATTTTAAAAAATATATATATACTTTAGCTGACGACTTGATCTAGGTCGTCGGCTAAAGTATTTTAAAAATAATATATATATAATTTAGCCGACAACTTGATCTAGGTCGTCAGCTAAAGTATATTATTTTTTTTCCGCTACAATTCATACAATTCAACACATATACATAACACATATACAATACACCAATTCAACAGCAACAAAAATACACCAATTCAACAGAATACACCAAATAATATCACAACATACCAACAATACATCCAATTCAACACAATACACCAATTAATAAATTAGAGACAAAAATACATCAACAAAATCGGACTAAAATCGGAGGCGGTAGGTGGCGCATGCGGATATGGTGGTTGACACGTGGATATGTATTTTTTTTTCGCTAAAACATTTTTTTTAAAAGAAATAATATACTTTAGCCGACGACTATTGTAAAGGTCGTCGGCTAAAACCTAATATAAAAAAAATCAGATTTTGGGAACAATTTATAGTCAACACAATACACCAATTAATAAATTAGCGAAAAAATACATAACAATTCATACAATTCAACACAAATACATAACACATATACAATACACCAATTCAACATCAACAAAAATACACCAATTCAACAGAATACACCAAATAATATCACAACGTACCAACAATACATCCGATTCAACACAATACACCAATTAATAAATTAGAGACAAAAATACACCAACAAAATCGGATTAAAATCGGGCAAAAAAATAAAATCTACCTGCTGGGCGGCGGACGGCAGACTGATGAAATTATGAAGTGAAATAAAAATATACAATACATACAATTCAACATCAATAAAAATACACCAATTCAACATAATACACCAATTAATAACACAATACACTAACAACACATACAATTCAACACAGTACACTAAAAAAAGGGGTTACCTATGCGGGGGTCGGGCGGCGGGCGGACGGTCGAGCGACGGGCGGGCGGCGGGGCGGACGGTCGAGCGGCGGTGTTCCGGCGGGTGGGTGATGGGCAATCTGGTGTTGTCGGGCGGGTGACGGGTGGGTGGGGGAAGAAAAAAAGAAGAAAAGGAAGAAGAAAGAAGAGAAGAGGGCATATATATTTAGAGGTTTAGCCGACGACTAAATCTAAGTCGTCGGCTAAACCCCAATTTTTTTGTTTTTTTTTCGGATGCTGAGGAGAACTGATGATGATATATAATTTTAAATTGGAGGTTTAGCCGACGACTTGATCTAGGTCGTCGATTAAAGTATTTTAAAAAAAAATATATATACTTTAGCCGACGACTTGATCTAGGTCGTCGGCTAAGATATTTTTAAAAAATAATAATATACTTTAACCGACAACTTGATCTAGGTCGTCGGCTAAAGTATATTATTTTTTTTCCCGCTAAATTAAATAACCTAAATAAATACTTAGAATCAATTTGCACCCACAATTTATTTCTACCAATTATTATATTAGCCAAATAAGTAGTTTTAATTTAATTTTTATTGGTAAGTTTGATTACACTAAGAATTAGTTACTCGATGTAACATGAAAATTCTCTATATATTAGAAGGTATATTCCATTGCATAAGAAAAATAAAGAACCCGTATTTTATAGTCATATATGCTACGTGAAGATTTTTTTTTTTTTTAAAACCTCTTTGGTATAAAATATATAAATAGTTTTTATTATCCAATATATTTCGGTATATTCATATTATTTGTTTTTTTAATAAAATAGATTCTATTTTTTTTCAAATAAATATTTAAATTATCTAATAGTATAACAGATTCGGAGCATCACATTAACTACATGATGTTTTCTCAATTTTTTATTCTTATTTATCTAAATTTTTTGAATTTCAACATCGATTCTGATGAGATTCCACTATTCCTAAAATTTTGATTTCTAATTCAGGCAAATCCTTCTTGTTGTCCTTAAGGGGGAGCCGACATGATATTATGAAATAAACTCATCTCCTGGCAGCCGCAGCGTGGGAGTTTTATCCCTCCAATGTTGGGGATAGCTCCTTGTGGGCACCAGGCACCGTTCCTCCCACCTAGTGGGCCGTTGAGTCACCATGATTTAATTCCTCCATCAATCCTTTTCGAACCGGGGGGTGGGAGCCCTGGGGGCGAGGAATTTCGCTTTTTGCTAGAATGAAATAAACTCATCTAAACTTTGAAATTCGTGTAAAGTTCTTAAGTTAACTAAGAATATGAGAATGTGTGTCATTAATATAATACATGCAAAAATTTATTTACATGGATCACTTCTAAAATTCTCCAGTTGTTATAAAATCGAAATATTATATAGAGAGAATTTAGAGAGAGAATAGAGAATAATTCTCAGGTATGATTTTCATTAATAACTGAAGCCCTATTTATAGGAAAACTTCAGATGGCACAATCGTAATTACATAATTACATCAGGGGCATAATAGTCATTCACACTATATAAAAACAAAAGGGTAATTGAAATGTCACTTTCATGGTGTTTTTATAACACTCCCCCTTGAATGACTATTTACAAATATATTTGTTGAACTAGTTTGAAAAAAACCCAATGGGAGAAAAACTTTCAAATTGTTTGTACTGAAGCTTGTGGCAATCATATCATGTTGCATCATAATGTTGCTAGGAATATCATGTTTCTACTTCAGCAATTAGTGATCTCATAAATTTGCTCCCCCTTATCTCGATAGTTCTTGTATGAATATTCTTGTGCCGTCTCAGTAAAACCTCGTGGGATAAAAACTGAGTGAATCTGTCATGTATACCATTCGTTGTTGGAGTATCCACGTGTTGTCTCATTAAAACCTTGTCAAGAAAACCCAGTGGGAAAAACTTGATCGAAGGAAAAAAGAGTACAACAACTCCTATTTTCAAGCTTTGAGGAATAATCTTGATCTTTGTAGTATTTCTCATTATGCCATGAATATGCCTCATTAAAACCTTATTAGGAAAAACCCAATGGGAAAAATCCTAATGAAGGAAAAAGAGTACATTATTCATACTAATACGCCATTCCAGTTGCCTCGTTAAAAACCTTGCTAGGAAAACCCAATGGGACAAAACCTCAGTCACGGGAAAAAGAGTGCAACGCATATTTTATACAAATATGCCCCAGGCATTTCAATGATCCTCCAAAAATTAGTATGAGTATCATCTTCAGTGCAGTTTGTAATATCGAACATATATTTTTTGCAATATATTCCAAATTTCTTTTGGAGATTCCATACTGGTTGTGATTAAGCTGCCTCGTTAAAAACCTTGCTGGAAAAACCCGGTGGGATAAAATCTCAGTCAAGAAAAAGAGTACAACAGATAATTTTCGTTCACAACACTTTATTTTGAGTGACTGCACGCACTGATAATATGTTCAAAATCTCCTTACGAGTCACTTTCAGTAAGCCCATATGTTTCATTTTATTATAAGGGCATATATTTCAATTTCGATGGATTTCAATATCCTCATTTTCACAAATCATGGATTTTAATATCCTCATTTCCAATATTCATATTTCACAGTCATGGATATCCTCATAGCGCTATATTGTGTCGACATTTTTATTTCTCCATGGCAACATAACTTGCCGAGATATCTCATTATCAATCATCCACTGGGATTACGCATTGTGGTTATGTCTATATACTTCTCAAAGTATATGTCTCCTTTTATCATTTGCTTTGATTCATATTCGAGGAATTATTATGTATTTATCAAAGCAATTGTAGTTGGTACCAGAGATTAATAATCTATTATGCATATTTCAACTTCAAGTTCATATTTCAATTGTGAGGATATAGTGTGATGCATTTCACATATTTCCAACTACCAATACTCCCCCTCATGCTAAGAGATTTCTTGAGCACCAAACTCGTATGCCAGTATCTCAGTATTCATCTTCAGTCATGGGAGTTTGTATATTATGTTCTCGATATTGGCTGGAGGACTTCAAATAGTATGCCAATTGATATCCCACTTGTATGCGCATATCTTGATCCTTTCTGGGATCTATTCAAGTTTATTTGGGATATATTACTAGCTTAATCTGATATGGAATATATACTCAAACCGTGAGCAAATTATCTTGTAAATTTCTGATTACGAGTCATATAAACATGTGACTATCTAGTGGATCCATAATATCTAGTAGTTCACATGTAGAGGAAGTGGGCCCATACTCCCCCTTAATATATTCCAAATTTATCAGGAATTCATTCCCAATACTGGCTAGTAGTGATATTAATCGAGAATAAATATTTGAAGACATGATGTGTCTGTATCACCATATAGATATTTTTGCCGGCATATCACATCATCTTTCGGTGCCATTATTGAACATTATTATCAACATGGAGTCGCTGCTCCCACATGTCATATTATGTTCATTATTCAAATATAGAGCCGTAGTTCATACGCTTTAGGACACAGAGTCAAATCTCATACACGTAATTCCAATCTATAAATAGATTATCATTATATTCACAATCACCCATACCGAGGGTTTGAATATCATAATGGATTCAATGCTTTCGAATCTTCGTAAATATTATTCACCTCTTCCAGTAAATATCATAAAAAGAATTTATCGAGGTCGACTCGAAAGATTAAGGGTGCTAATGAGAAATGGCATCCGAGAAGATATTCGATGGTTGATCGAAGCACAAGTTCGACTATTTGGCGAATTTCCAAATTCATTTAAGTACATGCCAGGTACATGTAAAAGTAGTTTTGCAAAGAAACGGAGAGCAAAAAGATTAGGTGGGTGCTATAAATGTGCTCGATGGACATATGACACACGATGCAAATCTGTGGGGTTTGTATTCAAAAATCGAGAAGATAAACTAGCATTTATCAAGGATGGATTGAGTAAGGAATCTATGGATCATGATATCCAACAGATTCTTGATACACATCCCAGTGGATACGTTCATCGTGAATTAATGGCTTTGTGGATGCTATTTAAGGATGAACGAGAACATTATAGTCATGAAAAATTAGTTTCAAAATATCCAGTTTGTAAGTCCGTTCTGTCAAAATTGGTATAAGGTAAATAGCAAAATAATGCAAGTTGTTGAATATTGTTTTCTAATATTTAAATTTCTCAGTTGTCGATCGGTAACGTCATTTTCATTGAAAAATATAATATCATATCTTTCGTTTTCTTTTGCAATTTTGTCAAAAGTAATGTCTTATATGCCGCTCCTTTTTCAATGAAAATAGTGAAGTCATTTGTCGTTTAGAAAGAAGTTTGTTCTTTAAATTTGGGATCCACAAATCAGAAAATGTATCTCTCATAAAAGTATTTTGAAAGTCTAGTATAGAAACATGGAGTTCTCAGAATCCTCATATAGATCTCATCCAATTAAAACTATATGCATTTTAGGTGGATCCAAATTGATAGGTCATATACAGCATATAGATATGGCATATCAATTCGTAAAAGAATTAGGAAAACACAAAATCGATATATTGTATGGTGGGAGTAATTATAGATTTTTGGGTTATCTTTTAGAGGCTGCACAAAATGGGAGAATAAGAGTAACAAGTGCCTTACACTTTCCCACAGTTAGAACCAGTTGTAATACCCGGTTGTAATTCAGTAATTGTAATTCAGTCATTATCATTCAGTAATTTCATTCGGTAATGGTCACTCAGTGGATTTTCACTCAATTATAATCATTCATCAATCATGTTCTTTCACCGTGTTCACCGTTCGGAAAAACTTCGAGTTGAGTATCGTTATTGTTCATCGTTTCAACTTTCCTCATATGAGTTCGACTTTGTTAGATCACCATTAATTTTTGGTAACTCCAAAAATTCTAAATCTTTGCAATATTATAGAGCATCGAGTTAGCTTTCCAATGGTTCAAACGGTGAGTCAATCGGAGTCCGGACGAGAGAGTTATGGTCGTTTTAGCTCAACCGCTCATTTTTCGGGGCGATCATCGCCGAACGAACTTCCGGCCGTGTCGTCCGACACGGCCGTGCACTCGGCCCCGGATAGTGCCGGAGCGTCTCGCTCAGGACCCGACCGTGTCGTCGCACGGCCGAGTCGAGCTCTTCCGGACAGCTCAGTAGCGCCGCCGCAGACCCGACCGTGTTCGACACGGCCGAGTCATTGTCGAGCGCCGCGGACGGGTCACCGCTTGTGAGGCCCTTCGCGCCTCGACCGTGTCAGCGGTGACACGGCCGAGTCCTCGCCGGCCGGCTGCGCGCCACGACCGTGTCAGCGGGCACGGTCGAGCCTGCTGCCGAGTCAACCCCTAGAAATTCTTTTTGATGAGCATTTTGAGCTCATTTCTCCCATTTTTCCATCATCTTCACCTGCAACCGAGAGAGAAATACTTGAGGGAGAGATTTCTTCATCAATTATCATTTGAGAGTATATTTTTCATCACCTTCAATCTTCCGGGAAGCTTGGATACTCGATTAAACTCGTGTTCTTCGGATCGAATTGGTTGGATCTTCAAGAGGTAAATTCTTCAACACTTTGGACTTCGATTTTGTGTTGAGATATGATGTTTTGGACGTTATAATCATGTTATACGAAGGGATATGTATATGATTATGAGTTTGTATAAGGATTCATTGGATTATTGAGGGATTATTCAGGAACACCTTGAATATCGAGTTGGAATTGGAGATTTTCGACTAATTGTTGTTATAATCACATTTTTGGATATTCATAACGGATTATTGATCGTATGGGAGATGTTTTGTTGGTTTGAAACACTTCTTGGGGACTTTGATATTGATATATCGAGGTTTGATTGTAAACAATCGGAGTTTGGATACAACGTGTTTCATTTAATGCCTCAATGGACTTAGTTTTATCGTATCGACGTTTTGAATTCGTTATATTCGTGTTTGATTCGTATATTGATCGGATTGTCGGTAATTGTATTGAATTAAGGTTGTTCGTGCGACCGACACTTCATTTAGGACGTTGTTCGTGGAAGGATAATTGTCATCGGTATTTTGTAAGTTAATTCTTACTCGGTTAAAAGGATACTCATTCCTTTTGTTGTTGATTGCTCATAATCATAATTCATTCATCATAATATTAATCATTTTGAGACTTGTAATTGTCGAATAATCATTTCATTCACGAGGAACGACGGTTCCAAATCATTTCATTGGGTTATCAATCACGTCACTATTACTTTCATATCGGTGAGTCATCTTGGCCTAGTCTAATTGTTATTCATAGATATTCATCATGGTCATTCTCGTTCATGTGACCTTCCGGGTTCATATTGCGTGGCCGGGTGTGGCTGTGTGGAATTTTTAGTCGGGCACACGATGGTCATGTATTGGGTTCACCGATACATCGGACCGTGCACACGGTAACGCTTACCTCCGTGAGACTAATTAGGTACAAGGAGGGGTGTGTCCGGTCATTCGTCTTGTACACTTGCACAGAACATTACGGGCGTTTATGATACTCCTCTTCAAATAAATTCATAATTAAGAATATTTCATAACTTCGCTTAATCATGATTGTGTATTTTCAACCCTTGAGGATTGTTGTTCTTTGTAATTGACCCCGTTTGGGGATTTTGTTTTTCGTGTCATGGCAAGGCAAACGACGGAATAGCATGTTGATGTCGAGGATTCCGAGTGATACTATTAGTGGGCACCGATATTCCATTCAATCATATTATTGTCCTTTATTTTCCGCTGCATATTTTCATTTGGATACTCCGTTTCATTCGGTGTTGTGTATTTTATCTTCATATAAAATACACTAGTATTCGTATTGTCTGGTGTGTTGTAATTAAACTCCTCATCGGAGTAATTACTGTTGTAATGTGGTTCGGTACTACATTTATCTTGTGTAATTCATTCATTTTCATTCGCCTGGTGGGTCCCAGTTGGGGATCTACGGCACTGTAATATCCGCCTAGTTTGGGGTGTTACAGAGTTGGTATCGGAGCGTGGTTTTGAATACTACCCTCCAAGTCATGTCTCATTTGAAATCATCATCATCGGACTAGTATCATTGGACTTTCGCGTCACGTGTGACCTGTGCAGATGCCGAGCCAATCAGACCGAAAGAACTGTAAGACTTCTAACGCCATGGTATAATTTCTGGCAATAGTCATTCATTCATCATTCATCATTTGACAATCCTCAAATATCATCAATCACTATGATCGGCACGATCATATTAACTCATTAATCACTTAATTCATTTCATTACGCAGTTAATAATCAGGACGATCACGTTAACTCATTAATTACTCAATTCATTTCATTACTCAGTTGTCAATCTGGAAGATCATATTATCAATCTTGTTAAGTTATTCAAGATAGTCATTTTAAGAATTTCATCAGATAATCATGTAACTTCAGTAAATCATTCATAAAATCACTAAGTTAGAGCATGTATACTCATTTTCATCATCTCATGACATAATCATAACGTGCTAATCATGCGGGTAATATAATCATTATGCGACCTTCCTACTTCCGTATGGAGAAAGTCATCGGGGATGCACGAGAAGAGACGCGGTGCGGACCGAAACCCGAGAAATAATCACTGTCACGGAAATCGTGCCCGACTCGGCTCGATCAAGATGTTCGGGTTGATCCACTTACTTTTATACCGGCCATGATGACCCATGTGCGCTTGCTCAATCATCATTGCGCCACTGACCGGATTAATCGAGAGAACCCTCCCGTATGAGCCACCGCTAAGGAAAGTCTGAACAACAACCTTCATCCGTCGCCAAGAAATCAACGAAGCATAATCAATCCGAAGGCGGTCACCAACCTTCAAGAAGCCTCGTGAGTCCTATCGCTTCGAGCGACCTCTACGGCGCATAATCGTGCGGGATCTCATTCCCGAGCGGCCGTTCGGCCATCACCTATTTCAATTGTGGAACGCCGGGTCATTTCAGCACGAGTGTTTGAAACCGTCTATCACGTGCTATAATTGTGGGAATTTTGGGCATAAGGCCCGTTTTTGCCGAAAGGACTCCAAGTCGGCTCGTCGGCATCCCAAGCCCCAAGCAACCAGCTTTTAGAATCGATCGCTTTGTCATCGCTGCTTAAGATAATGGAAGCAAATAGAGTTGGAGTCAGATTTATCGACGGAGCGTCGGTTCGGGACCGCAGTCCTGATTCATGTGATGAAGAGGATCGACGATCCGGTGGCCCAAACGATCTCGTATACTCGTAATTTTATTTCAACCCGTGTACCTTTTGATATCGTGCACCGCATTCATTCATTTTCAAGTCATGATTGAATAAACTTAATTTGGATAGTCCTATTGCTTGTGGACCTCATACCATCGGTGTACCTGACGATAGAAGATTTTCGGAAATCATACCAAGGTAAGCTTAATGACCGCAATTGGTCAGTGGACCTAATCGTGGTGAATTTATCTAAGGACGATGTAATATTGAGTGTTAATTAGATGGATTGTCATGATGCCGTTCTCAATGTTCGTAAGCGCATGGTCACTATCATTTTCGTCGTTGGTCGTCGAATGTGTACTTCAGGGAGGTAATCCCCGTTGTCCCAGAAGGATTACTATTATGATGGAAGCAGAGAAATTCCGCAAGCAAGTTGTTCAGTCATTCATTGTATCATTTTCATCGATTGGCCTTTCTAAGGCAATCGAGCTATTTCATCATTCATTGTATCATTTTCATCGATTGGCCTTTCTAAGGCAATCGAGTTATTCAGTCATTCATTGTATCATTTTCATCGATTGGCCTTTCTAAGGCAATCGAGCTATTTCATCATTCATTGTATCATTTTCATCGATTGGCCTTTCTAAGGCAATCGAGTTATTCAGTCATTCATCAGTATCATTTTCATCGATTGGCCTTTCTAAGGCAATCGAGTTATTCAATCATTCATTGTATCATTTTCATCGATTGGCCTTTCTAAGGCAATCGAGTTATTTAATCATTCATTGTATCATTTTCATCGATTGACCTTTCTAAGGCAATCGAGCTATTTCATCATTCATTGTATCATTTTCATCGATTGACCTTTCTAAGGCAATCGAGCTATTCAATCATTCATGTATCACTTTTTATCGATTGACCATTCTCGGGCAATCGAAATGTTCAATCATTCGTGGTATCATTGTCATCGTTTGACGATGTATTCCGCATTTGTTATCTGGGTTGCTTTCTCATAGAGTAGTGGAATTCAGGAGTGAGTTGAGCCAGACGTCCCCATTATCGAAGACACCGTATCGGATGGCCCCGACTAAATGCAGGAGTTGAAGATTCAACTTGAGGATTAGTTCGAGAAAGGTTATCTCCGACCGAGTGTGTTCCCGTGGGGAGCACCGGTGTTATCCGTCAAGGAGAGGTATGGTTCGTTCGTGTGTATTATTATCGGGAGTCAACAGGTGAGGATCAAGATTAGTATCCTCTATCTCGTATCGACGATCTTTTGATCAACTTCGTGGAACTTCGTATTTTCCAAGATCGACTTAAGATCTGGATATCATCAGTTGCGGAATCGAGAGTAGGATATCAAGAGGAAGGCTTTTCGAACACGCTAAGTTCGTTATGAGTTTGCGGTTATGCCATTGGGTTGATCATTGCACTGCGGTATTCATGGAGTTTATGAATCAGTTTTCATCGACTTTTGGATCAGTTTTGTTGTTGTCTTCATCGATGACATTTTGATTATTCTCGTGACCGGGAGGAACACGAGGTTCATTTTCATCTGTTTCCGACGTGTTAAGACGAGAGCAACTTTATGGGAAGTTTTCCAAAGGTGAGGCCGATGTCCAAGTGACTTTTCTGACTGTAATTTCATCGATGGAGTGCGTGTTGATCCTCGTAAGACGAAGGCTATCCAAGATTGGTCACCTCCGAAGAATGTTAAGCAAATCCGAAGCTTTCTCGGATTAGCCGGCTATTATCGGCGGTTTGTGGAAGGATTTTCTAAAAATTGTTCACCAATTCATTCATCACTCACTCAATCTCATTGTTCAATTAATTCATTCATCACTCGATCAATCTCATTTTTCATCAATTCATTCATCACTCAAATAATCTCATTGTTCACCAATTCATTCATCACTCACCAATCTCATTGTTCACCAATTCATTCATCACTCACCAATCTCATTGTTCACCAATTCATTCATCACTCACCAATCTCATTGTTCACCAATTCATTCATCACTCACCAATCTCATTGTTCACTAATTCATTCATCACTCGCTTAATCTCATTATTCAATTAATTCATTCATCACGAGTCAATCTCATTGTTCGATTAATTTATTAACCATCCAAATCCATCTCACGGTCAGCTTGTTGATCTTGTGAATCAAATTTTTCAATCTTGTGAACTTGTTCAAGGTAATCATTTCAGAATTTCATCGATAGGCTTGTCACCTCACTTGATTTTTCAGCGATCTTCTCATATTACGGCGTCATGTCGACGATCGCTTTATTGCATTATTAATGCATCCATTTTGTTAGAGCATGTATGCTCATTGTTATCATTTCATCTCGTAATCATAGTGCAATCTTCATACGAGATCCGTAATTATCACGTGACTTTCCCGCCTCGGTATGGAAGGAGTTCCGAGGACATCGGACTCACGTCCAAGAGATCGTTTCTAGTCGTATTCATGCCGGGAGAGCATCTTCATCTCGCATAACGAGTTCGACCGTTGTTTGCTTAAATGTTGATACAACGGGACATTCATCACGGTGTTGAGCAAGTTAATTCTTGCTCGCAATAGGATAATCATTCATTTCATCGCTGCTCAATTGTTCGCATAGGTCATTCATCATATATAAATCACTATAAGACTTATATTAATCAACCAAACATTCACCTAACGTGAATCAATGGTTCCAAAAATATCATTTGATTTATAACTCATTTCGTTATTAGTTCACCTCGCGAGTTATTCTTGATCCTTGTCGGATATCTAATCATTTATCATTCATCTTAGTCACTCTCGTTTTGGTATCCTTTCGGGGTCATATTAAGCGGTGAGTTCAGTTTTGGGTCTTCGTCGAATCGTTGGGATCGAGGAGATCGATGGTATGGAGGATATCGATGTTGGGTACATTTGATATATAGCCTTGTCTTTCAGATGACTATATAACTCAATCCGTATTAATGTGTCATGGTTGTGGATCATTTATTGTTGATCTATCTTATAATGATCGTATTTGAGAATCTTGAGATTTTGAGATCGTTTGATGCATTCCTTTTGGTGTCATACCGAGACTTCGTGATATTTTTGGGAAATCGTTCATTGTGATCCGAGACGTCAAGACTTGGGGACTTGGGCGTGCGATTGACTTGGTCCCGAGAACTATTTGGACATTATTGTTGCAGATCGTGATGGATAGTTCATGTCCCGAGTTATTTACCCTTAGTTTCGAGGACGAAACTCTTTTAAGGGGGGGTGTATGTAATACCCGGTTGTAATTCAGTAATTGTAATTCAGTCATTATCATTCAGTAATTTCATTCGGTAATGGTCACTCAGTGGATTTTCACTCAATTATAATCATTCATCAATCATGTTCTTTCACCGTGTTCACCGTTCGGAAAAACTTCGAGTTGAGTATCGTTATTGTTCATCGTTTCAACTTTCCTCATATGAGTTCGACTTTGTTAGATCACCATTAATTTTTGGTAACTCCAAAAATTCTAAATCTTTGCAATATTATAGAGCATCGAGTTAGCTTTCCAATGGTTCAAACGGTGAGTCAATCTGAGTCCGGACGAGAGTTATGGTCGTTTAGCTCAACCGCTCATTTTTCGATTTTGGCGATCATCGCCGAACGAACTCGGCCGTGTCGTCCGACACGGCCGTGCTGCACTCGTCCGGATAGTGCCGAGCGTCGGCTCGTGGACCCGACCGTGTCGTCGCACGGCCGAGTCGAGCTCTTCCGGATTAGCCTGTAGCGCCGCCAGAGACCCGACCGTGTTCGGGACACGGCCGAGTCATTGTCGAGCGCCGCGGACGGGTCACTGTCGGTAGGCCCTTTCGCGCCTCGACCGTGTCAAGCGTGACACGGTCCGAGTCCCTCGCTGCCGGCTGCGCGCCACGACCGTGTCGGGCGGGCACGGCCGAGCCTGTTGGCCGAGTCAACCCCTATAAATTCTTTTTTTGAGCATTTTGAGCTCATTTCTCCCATTTTTCCATCATCTTCACCTGCAACCGAGAGAGAAATACTTGAGGGAGAGATTTCTTCATCAATTATCATTTGAGAGTATATTTTTCATCACCTTCAATCTTCCGGGAAGCTTGGATACTCGATTAAACTCGTGTTCTTCGGATCGAATTGGTTGGATCTTCAAGAGGTAAATTCTTCAACAAATTTGAGTTCGATTTTGTGTTGAGATATGATGTTTGACGTTATAATCATGTTATACGAAGGATATGTATATGATTATGAGTTTGTATAAGGATTCATTGGATTATTGAGGGATTATTCAGAACACCTTGAATATCGAGTTGGAATTGGAGATTTTCGACTAATTGTTGTTATAATCACATTTTTGGATATTCATAACGGATTATTGATCGTATGGGAGATGTTTTGTTGGTTTGAAACACTTCTTGGGGACTTTGATATTGATATATCGAGGTTTGATTGTAAACAATCGGAGTTTGGATACAACGTGTTTGATTTAATGCCTCAATGGACTTAGTTTTATCGTATCGACGTTTTGAATTCGTTATATTCGTGTTTGATTCGTATATTGATCGGATTGTCGGTAATTGTATTGAATTAAGGTTGTTCGTGCGACCGACACTTCATTTAGGACGTTGTTCGTGGAAGGATAATTGTCATCGGTATTTTGTAAGTTAATTCTTACTCGGTTAAAAGGATACTCATTCCTTTTGTTGTTGATTGCTCATAATCATAATTCATTCATCATAATATTAATCATTTTGAGACTTGTAATTGTCGAATAATCATTTCATTCACGAGGAACGACGGTTCCAAATCATTTCACTGGGTTATCAATCACGTCACTATTACTTTCATATCGGTGAGTCATCTTGGCCTAGTCTAATTGTTATTCATAGATATTCATCATGGTCATTCTCGTTCATGTGACCTTCCGGGTTCATATCATGCGGGTGTGTGGTCAGTGTGGAATTTTTAGTCGGGCACACGATGGTCATGTATTGGGTTCACCGATACATCGGACCGTGCACACGGTAACGCTTACCTCCGTGAGACTAATTAGGTACAAGGACGGGTGTGTCCGGTCATTCGTCTTGTATACTTGCACAGAACATTACGGGCGTACTATGATACTCCTCTTCAGCGAAATTCATAATTAAGAATATTTCATAACTTCAGTTAATCATGATTGTGTATTTTCAACCCTTGAGGATTGTTGTTCTTTGTAATTGACCCCGTTTGGGGATTTTGTTTTTCAGGTCATGGCAAGGCAAACGCACGGGAATAGCATGTTGATGTCGAGGAGTCCGAGTGATACTAGTAGGGGGCCCAGATCTTCCAGTCATTCATATTATTGTCCTTTATTTTCCGCTGCATATTTTCATTTGGATACTCCGTTTCATTCAGTGTTGTGTATTTTATCTTCATATAAAATACACTAGTATTCGGTATTGTCCTGGTGTGTTGTAATTAAACTCCTCATCGGAGTAATTACTGTTGTAATGTGGTTCGGTACTACATTTATCTTGTGTAATTCATTCATTTTCATTCGCCTGGTGGGTCCCAGTTGGGGATCTACGGCACTGTAATATCCGCCTAGTTTGGGGTGTTACACCAGTAGTATAGGGGGTTCAACTGGGTTGATGCTTCAAACACAGTCTGTGCATGATAGTTTGATGTATGTGGTGAATAATAGTGATGCCTTTATTGTTCTTCCAGGTGGCTATGGCACACTCAATGAGATATTCAACATCACCTCATGGGCTGAGCGGTACTTCGATACCAAACCTATAGTTTTGTTGAATATTAATAATTTCTTCAACGATTTGCTTGCCTTTTTGGATCAAGGAGTAGATCACAAGTTTATATCTAAGCCATCACGAGATATAATAATATGTGCTGGCACTATTGCTGATCTACTTATAAAGTTTCAGGCATATATTTCAGTTAAGAATTTGGAAGTCAAAGCTCATCAGCCACAAGCTATTGCTGCCCAACGGAAAACAAGTTTAGATCCTTTAAATCTTTCATTATAAACTCTGATGCCAGGGGGTGGCAGAGTTACGGAGTTTTATACTCTCGAGACGCACCCCTTTTATTTTTATGGGTTTCATATGTATTTTGTTTTTCGCGTTTCATATTGTCGAGTGTTTACTGCCTTTCAGCTTGTTTCGATATTTTCACTTCGACTGTTGTGTGCTTCTTCAGCAATAATAAGACCATCTTTTGCTTTTATGCAAATACAATATTTTCACAAATATGTGATATATGTTTCTCCATAAATATTGTCAATCAATATGATTTGAATGATCCCACCATGTGATATAATCAACATGGGATTTATTGAGCAATTATTTTTCAGTGACATCTTTTCATATCAGTTGTCAGATGATCCCACCATGCGGTGTATTTACATGGGATTTTCTTTAATTAATCGGTGATAGCTTTTGGTATCACTTGCTCAATTTTCTCCGTTCATGTTTAATAATCATGGAGATCGGACATTTATTTCCATCAACTGCTTCTTCGTCGAGAGCAGGATTTGAATCATTGATCAATTACTTCTTCAGAGTAGGATTTATTTCTTTCAACTGCTTTTTCAGAGCAGGATTTAGATAATCGATCAACTACTTTTCTAGAGTATGATTTATTTTTATCAACTGCTTATTCGAGAGCAGGATTTGGATAATCGATTAACTACTTCTCTAGAGTAGGATTTATTTTTATCAACTGCTTATTCGAGAGCAGGATCTATGAACCATTCTTGTGGTATAACCAACCACGATGGTGATATATAATATATAAATTTCATATGTAAAACCATCCGTCTTCTGATAATTGGACTCATCACATGGGAGGTATTGTAATTACAGAAAGTAAGCTTAATAAATGTGTGGTTTGAAGCCACCACTTTGAGATAAATAAGTGACATAATTTAAACTGCAAAATAATTAACTGCTTCTACCAGAGCAGGATCGTCCAATCAATTCCTCAAAATATAGTCATCGTCAAGGTATAGGTCGAAATATCGAATACTGTTAAGTATTTGCGATTTCCAGAGTGGATGTTATTCGTACATTCTAATAATTTGAATAATGACATATATGAAAAGAATTAATACCCATATCAATATTAATATCAAATTGGAGGTCTCGTGAAATGGGTCACGGTGGTATCAAAAAAATCAATTCTGATATCATATGTATCTTATATGTAAGAAAAACGAATGTATAATTTAATAAATTAAAAGAATATTTTATTCTTTTATTTCTTTTGTCACGACAAGTTGTCCCTTTTTTTATATTTATTTAATATTTTTTCTTTTCTTATGAACTTCTGTTTTTGGCCTTGTCCTATTGAATCTTTGAACAGATAAGCTGGATTGGTTTGCTGGGTTTGAATAAGAAAGTAGATGATTTGTAATAATTAGATTTCTGATATAGAGAATCATCTGTAAGATGCAACTGTATAGCATATTCTCGTCATATTACTCAAACGGTTAGAGCCGTGCTGATAACGTGTTATAAAATCAGAATATTATAGAGAATAATTCTCAGGTATGTTTTTCATTAATAACTGAAGCCCTATTTATAAGAAAACTTCAGATGACACAATCGTAATTACATAATTATATCAGGCGCATAATAGTTATTCATATTATATAAAAACAAAAGGGTAATTGAAATGTCACTTTCATGATGTTTTTATAACACCTATTTATTTATTGAGAATAAGTTATCGTGGTTATTTTTATATCAGCGCGTTGCATCTAGGCATAGGGTGTGTTTGGACATGTTAGTTGATAATCTAGCTGATAGCTGATAATCTAGATATTACTGATAATCTAGCTGAAAGTTGATAATCCAGCTGAAAACTGATAATCTAGCTAAAATTCGATAATCTAGATTATTGTATTTACATGTGTTTGACAAGACTAGCTGTCATACTAGCTGAAATTTAGAAAATTACTTAAAAAGACATTCTTTATATTAGTTGTTATATTATATTATTAAAAAACTCAATATTTCGTTATATGTAACTTATATTATTTTTTATTTTTTATTTTGCTTGATATTATATAAGAATACTATTAATTTTTTTTTTTTTTGCTTATGATGCTCTTTTTAGTATCCACTTATGTTATTATATAAATTATGTACAAACATCCACTAAAAAATATTCAATTTAATTATTCCCAATTTTGATACAAGCATGTAAGTCACAAAATAATAAGACAGTTGTACCTTACATCACCCATATATATATGCACCAATAAATTAGTTATTTGCGCTCCATATTGAAGTAGCTATTTCATCACGTATCCATCTCATCTCAGCAGATGGTCTATTGGAACTTTCATCACTTGTGCTGTTATCATTAAAATACCCAGCTTCTTCAATGACGAAGGGATTTAATTGAGGAACGGGTCATGATAGTGGCATAGATCAGATGGTAAATTCAGAAAATTTGTCAAGGATCGATCCATGGATATGCCCAGTCTCAGGATCATAACATCGATATGTGCTTCGACTTTTTGAGTATCTGAAAAACTGTTTACCACATTGTCCTTCGGACTTTAAAGCTACAGTTTGAGATCTAATTGAATACTTTGTGCGCGTTCAAGCATGGTGATTGACAGATGCAGCCCTGGTAGGGGGCAGCCATGGCCGATCAGGACACCACTGTTGGAGGGGCACAAATAAAAAATTACCTATACAAAGAAAACAAGTATGCTGACTGACTTACTCACCTGGCGGTTGGCATTGGCAGAACAAAGAAAAAGAATAGAAATTGCAGGTCTAAGCTAAAGGGCGAAACCCAAGAGGAACTTGTACCTTAAGAAAGAGTTAATATTATGACCCAAGAGCCAATTTAAAACCTAATTCCATTAATCGAAGCAAAAAGGAACACTAACCTTTGCTCGGCGGCGGTAAGATGTTGATGACGATGGCCAATCAAGGAATTGTCGTGAGGAGGATGAAGGTCTGCGAGAGATGAGTCCGTGAGAGAGTAGGGAGAGTAGGGCACTCAGCGTGCTTTTTTCCTTTTGTTTTCTAGGGTAGAATTGGAATATAAAAAGAAAATCTGGCAGATGAAGATTGAACGCTATGGGAAAAAGCGTTTGAGTTTAATCTAGATAAAGATTATAATCTAAATTAAAACAGTACCATCCAAACGAGATTATTAGGGTCAAATTAGATTATTTGACCAATTCTAATCTAAATGAAAATTATAATCTAGCTTTTGGGACCAACCAAACATACCCGTAATGTCAAAAGAGTTTAGAGAATTTACATAATGGGCACTAAAAGTAGTTGAGCATGTCTCAATGAGCTCATCACTTTGAATTCATGCGAAGTTCTCAAGTTAACTAAGAATATCAGATTACACGCAATTAGCCTAAACCTACACTCAAGTTCATTTACATATACTATTTTCAAATTTGTCATATTTATTTATTGAGAATAATATTATTGTACTCATTTGTATATATCAGGGCGCTCCATCTGAACCTGGAAGAGACCAGAGAATTTTAGAATTGGTACTAAGGCTTTGCTTAGCAAAATTAGATAAAAACTAAATTTCAGAAATTTAAAAGTTAGTTGACAATTAATTCCAGAAATGATGCCTAAATTTACAGAAATTGATAAACAAATTGATTTTAATGGTGTTTAGAAATTAAATTGACAAGATACAGATTTTGTAAAATGACATTTAAGGGCATTACTCTTATTTTTCTTTTTTTTAAACTTTATCATCATATTATAGTCCATCTTTTTTTAAAAATAAAAGTACATCATTCTTTTCCTCTAATTATTCAAATATATTTCAATGTACTTTTCACCGCAACTTTGATAACGTCATTAAAAATCATCAGAAGTTGAAAGAAATATTTGGGAGTATTATAACTTAATAAGGAAAAAAATCGTTAACGGTTGTATAGTGCATGAGTCATTTTAAAGAGAGATGGATGTATTAATCATTATGCTGGTTGCGAACAAGTACACAATAACAAAATGTATAATAAAGGTTCCAACAATATAAAATATAAGTGGCGATACAAAAATCATGACCTCACGTGATCTACAAAAAGGAAAAGTAACTAAACTAGATCATCACTTCACCATATCAAAGTTGCAATGTTGTCACGAATAATTAGTAAAGCAAGGTTGGAACATAATTTACCGTTGAGCGGTGCTGAGAGATATTGCAGAGCAGCGGCGCCAGAGAGAATAGATGATGGAAAACATTTGGTGTTTTTTTTGTTTTTCTAATTTAGGACAGAGATATTTTTGGACTGGAAAATATAAAAGAAGTTTTTTTTTAAAAAAAAAGCTAACTTGGTTAGCTTCTCAACCAAATGAAAAGTTAGGTGATCACCAATGATTTAAGTTCTGCTCACGTAATGCCTTTTTTCTTAGTCAAAGGTCAAAGAAGCTCCTCGAGCTGAAAAGCTAGCTGAAAAGTTAGTGCTAAACACAGCCTAAACATATATGATGGTGTTGCGGTGATTAGGACTGGAAAAAAATACTGAAAAATTGATTCGAACCGAAAAACTTATCGAACCGAATGAAGTTGGTTATTGAAAATTAAAAAATCGAGTATTTTGGACCAAAACCGAACCAACCCGATGTAATTCGCTTCGATTTTGCATTTTATAAAATTAAACCGATGCTTAATCGAAACTGAACCGAAATATATTACATATATAGGTATATTTTATATATTACAAAAAATAAAATTTCAGCTAATCCCATCTTTATAGCCGCATCCACAATCTCAAACTCACGCCAGCCGCCACCACACCCTCCTCACCTCCATTTCACCCACTTCTTCATTTTTCATCTATCTTCTTCACCCAACTCCTTTTCTTCTCTCCCCGTCCCCCCCCCCCCCCCGGTCCCCCTCCCCCCCACTTCTTACAAGGCCGTCACATTGCTCCAGCCCTTCTCCACTGCCTCCTCGAAGATCTCCACTTTGGTTTCTTCCGATTCTCTCTGATGGGCGATGGCAGACACCCGAGGTAAACACACTTTTTCACAGTACATACTTTATATATGTTTATATATACCTTGACAATATATATAGACATATGAATAACAATTACCGTACTTGATATTTTTCATAGTATAGACTCTACAATCACACGCGCGCTCGCGCGCGCACACACACACATATATATATATATAGAATGAAGGAAGCGCGACACCTTCTTTTTTGTGAGCGCCGCCACGCACATGTTTCGATTGGAGGTGAGTGTTTTAATTATAACACTCACCCACCAAGTTGTTAGGCCAATGGGTGAGTGTTATAATTAAAACACTCACCTCCAATCGTAACATGACATGGGCACTCACAAAGAAGGTGTCATTTATATCCCGAATCTCTTCTCTCTCTCTCTATATATAGAGAGAGAGAGAGAGAGAATTCGGGATATAGGGTGACACCTTCATTTTTTTGAGAGGTGCCCGCCACGTGTCCTAATTTGATTGGAGCGGATGTTGTAATTAAAAACACTGTCACCCGCCTTCATTGTTAATAATAATATAGCCCGATTTTTTATTAGTGGCACTGTAGCCCTACAGCTGTCTCTCCCGAATTTCTAGGCGGAGGAAAGCAGCTCCCGATTAAGTTCCGAAAACTGTAGCCCTCTTTCTTGCCGGAGAAAAATGGTTCTAATAAGTTCCAAAAAATCAGAGCTGAGATAATCGGTTCCCGAATCCAATCGGCCAAAAAAAAATTCAAAAATCCCGAATCAAATCGCCTAAAAAAAGCGTTTAGGAGACAACTGGTTCCCGAATCCAATCAGTTCCGAAAAAAAATTCAAAATCATCAGCATCTTGTGGAGCTGTAAAGGTATTTTGTGAGCAGCTTGTGACTTTTGTAATTTGGTGATTATTTCATTTATAAATGTGCCATTTGAGCAGTAGCTGGACTTATTTCATTGAGAATTATGTGTTTCATTTATAAATGTCCATTTTCTATGTGCCTCAAAGATGTTTTGAACAGTCACTGTGTAATTGCCGTTTTCTGTATTTAATATATGGATTCTTGTGTTTAATATGGCATTCTATTCCTTTGATCATAGGAGATGGAGATAGATTGCGAAACTGTAGATCGAATTGATGATGCTGTCGAAAGAGATGATGATGTTATCGAAAGAGATGGTGATCATTTGGAAGGAATTGAATTGGGAAAAGATGTACGAGAAAGTGATGATTTCAACACAATTACACCAAAGGTAGGAATGGAGTTTCCTACTATGGAGGATGCGTACAAATTCTATAATCGGTATGCATTGAAGATGGGATTTGGAACTAGGAATGCATCAAGTACAAAGTCAAGGAGGGAGAATTTAGTCATATCGAAAATATTTGTATGTAGCAAGGAAGGCAAAAGGAGACCGTTGAAAAAACAAATTGTAGAGGACAACAAAAGTGTTTGTCGCCGTGAGATACGGGTGGAGTGCAAAGCGATGATGAAGATTATCCGCATGCACTCGGCCACTGGAGAGTCGGCTTGTTTGTTCCTGAACATAGCAATCACGAGTTATCCACTCCATCGAAAGCACAGAAGCATCGGTCTCATAAGAAGGTCCATCGTCAACCAATAGTGAAGAGCTTAATGACTCAACTTCATGGCGAAGGGATCTCAAATGCAAACATTGCAAGGGTGGTCAATTCATTCGAGGCTGGCCCACAACACTTGGTTACACCACAACAAGTCCATGACCATCTAAGAATTGAGAGGAAAAACAATGTTGGCAAAAGTTGTGCTAAAATCGTTAAGCATTTTATGGGAAAAAATGTTGAAGATCCGACCTTTTTCTCGAGCTTTCAATTAGACGATGACTTGCACGTTAAGAAGTGTTTTTGGGCCGATAGAAGATCACAAGAATCATACGAAAAGTTCCATGACGTGATTATATTTGATGTCACATATCGCATAAATAATTTCAATCTACCATTTGCTCCGCTTCATCGGTATTAATCACCACCGGCAATCGAGCTTGTTCGGATGCGCATTGTTAGTGACGAAACTCGGGAGACATTTGTGTGGTTATTTCGATGGCTCAAATGCATGGGGGGTAAAGCACCAGGAGCGATCATTACCGATCAGGATGCGGCTCTTGGGAATGCGATTGCTGTTGTTTTTCCGAATACCATACATCGATATTGCGATTGGCATCTTGACAAGAACATTGCAGAACATATGTTCCATCTCAACACTGTACACGGACACGAGTTTGAATTGTATTTCGATAATCTACGAAAGGGTAGTATAAGTGAAGCCGAACATCGTTGGAACGAGCCGATGACAAGGTTCAAGCTAAAGGAAAAAGTTGGTTGCCAAAGTTGTGGGAGTGTCGAGCTAGTTGGCTGCCGTGCTATTTGAAGGATAAATTTCTTGCCGGGACACGGACGAGTCAAAGAGCGGAAAGCATAAATGCCTTTTTTGATACTTACGTTAATTCAAGTACACCGTTGCACGAGTTTGTGGTCCAATACGACCGGCATTGGCAAGTCGTCGAAAAGCCGAGGAGGATGAAGATTTCAAAAGTGTGGACACAAAGCCGGTACTAACATTGAATGGCCACTTGAGGAGCAGCCGGGTAGATGCTACACACCGCCTGTTCACTATTTTCAAACAAGAAATGAAAGATGCATGATTTATTGTCCGATAAAATGCACAAGGAAGGGACTGTAACAACCTACATTGTTGGACGACAAAAGAACGAAGTAAATGGAGAAATGTTTCATATGATTCTGATGAGGTTGTAGTTTCATGCGATTGTAAACATTTTGAGAATGTCGGGTTACTTTGTAGGCATGCATTGTGCATTATGTGGAAGAAACATGTTATAGATATACCTAGTCGTTATATTTTGAAACGATGGACGATTGGATGTCGGCATCGATTTGTAGACGCTGATTCGAATACTAATGTTGGAGACTGTGAAGTGGATCACGAAGTATTGTGGGGTCTTCGTTACAATTGCAAGAAGGCGATGGAGATTGCAAATAAGTCACCAAAATTTGCCGCTGAATATAATAGGTTTCTAACCACTAAGTTAGAAGAATATGCTATTGTTGCTCCGAATGAAGTTCTTGTGCCATCCGAAGTTGATATTGTCGTACGGCCGCTCTCCCAAAATTCATGTAATTTTATCTCCGAAATTAATTTCCGAGATCCTAAGGAACCTGCTCGGCATAAAGGGCGACCACGACTTCCTTCCAGATTGAAGTCCGGAATAGAAGTTTCTCAGGCAGAGTCCACTAAAAAACAAAAAACATGTGGCTACTGCGGGGGAAAAGGTCATTACAGAACCGGTTGTCCAAAATCCAAGGTATTGTATAACTCAAATATTTTCTCTGTTTTATTTCATGTACTGAGCTAAACGAGAATATGTTTACATTTCAGGCAAATGATGTGGCATGTGTATCACAAGAACTTTCACAAGAAGGATGACATGCATGCTGAGGAGAAGAATATGAAGGCTGCTTTTATTGTCTGTAGAATATTCTTATGTAGAACAAATTTCTGTGTATTGTTCTATATTCTGGGAATGTATTAATGTCGATGTTTTGTTTGCTTACTATACCACCATTTGATTTTCCAGACGATTGTATAATTGGCTGTTTTCGATCTACGATTTTCCATTTGATTTTCCGTAAGATCACTCAATCGATCGATCGGTCTGACCGGATTTCGTGTGGAGGATCGTGCAGTGTTTGATCGATCGGTTCAACTGATCGATCGCCTAACTGATTTTAGGTCTCTGATCTTTTTGTCCTCTGATAATATACTGTATTAAGAAGACAACACAGTACGATTCTATTTGCGCAAAGTTGGTCTTGAGAAATTACATCGACGAACATTAATTTTCAGCCTCAACATTTCGAGGAATTGGATTACATTTCCAAAAAAAAAAAAAAAAAAACAACTATTACAAGAGCTACGATTTGAAGCCACTTGATTGTACTCCTCAACTCACGCACTTCAGCCCTCAACTCACGCACTTCAGCCCTCAACTCGTGCACTTCAGCCCTCAGATTGTTCTCAGTCAACGATCCCAATTCACAATGAGTTGGTGTGCTTGTCACTTCCTCCTCGACTCCATCCAGCCACGTGTAATATCTACACTTGCGTGTTGCTCTTTGTTCCTAACAAAAGATGTCAATCGTGCATAATTAGATACTTACATAGCAATTGTGCAGCTTAACTATAAAATCATCAAAATACAAATACTTACATATCTTGATGGACATACAAAAAACACCCGTCCTTCATTTCCATGTCTATTTGTGCGCGCACTATACATGTGAGCAGTTCTCCCACAATGACAAACTCTGGGTTGAATTTGTATTCTTGTGTGTTGGGAGTTAGAAGAGGAAGCCATTTTCTTCGACAACTAGTAACACAATTAAAGAGCGAGATATATTATTAAATGACAGAACTAAAATCACAGATTTAAACTCCACATCGTTTTCTTCACACAATTCAGAATTTGGTTCAAGAATAACAAGGATATAAATTTTCTATTTGTATTTTTTCGTTATTTTTAATAAATAAATTATATTTATTTATATGGGGCTAAATGAATTTGGTTCAAGAATAACAAGGAAATTGTAACACCCCCAGATCAAACCGGGAATATTACACGCCGCAGACCCTCTCCGTGAGGATCCACCAGGCTAGACATCAAAACAACACATTACATTACATACCGACGAATCAAAATAACGGACCAATAGACCGATTTGGTCTTTCGTCACAGACTTACAAATCAAAATACATAAACTCATCCAGACTCATACCCACACAAGGGTAAAATACTTGCAACAATGAACAATAAGACAGCGGAAAAGACAATACAATGGACTCACTAATCGAACCCAAAATCGGCCTTCGTGTGATTATTATCATTCGTCTTTCATCATCCCTCGTGCCGATCCCGTGTCTTGCTCCCGAAAACCCGCATGAACCTCGGACACAACAGATATCCACCCCGATTACGGGGTTAGCAAAACTCCACTGTTTCGCTAGTGCAAGTATAAAGTGCAAATACGAGCCATACACAACACATTCCGAGAATATAACGAAAGACTTCCGAGATGTATTTAGTAAAAATAGTTCAAGTCTTGAAAGCGTAAACAAAGCAAGTAAGCATTTTGAAAACATTGCAAAATCTCTGGAGTTTTGAAAACATCAAAATTTGAGAATGTTCTTAATTCCTCGAAAGCCATTTACTGGCCACATTTCAAAGTTCATTTATCAAAATACAAATCTGTTTAACAAAACACGGGGTCCACGACCCAACCATTCCGATCACAAAACACAGGGTCCACGACCCGATCATCCACTTCAATTCACTTTTAAAAGAACACAATACACATAACACATTATTCTTATGCCATTCTAGCCAAGCACCAAGACTCGATATATAATGTCTCTCGACCCCAAGCACAAAGCATTGTGATACTCCGGACAATATCACAATTAACGAAAACATCAACGTCATCCTCAAGATGAAAACCACAACTGGTAACCCGCGGCCTTACCCCTTAGTATCGACCCTTAGACATCCCGTCGGACACTCCGGGTGGGAAACCACTTCCGCGGCCGTACCCCTTAGTATCGACCCCAGACATCCCGTCGGACACTCCGGGTGGAAGTTCATCCACACACGCACCCCAGTCCACTTCCGTGGCCGTACCCCTTAGTATCGACCCCCAGACATCCCGTCGGACACTCCGGGTGGAAGGAACAACACACACACGTTCCAAAAATCACAGTTGCAAACCACAAGCCTCGAAGGTCAATCACAGTATATATAGTCGAGGTACATTACTAGAATGGCCGCCATCCAAAGATATACTCACGACCAAGTAATGATACAATTCACAAGTACGCGCAAGATTTCAACATAAAATATCGACACAACTAATATCACACAAACTCACATATCCAACTAAACATATTAATTCCCGACACACACGGTTCACCTTTACGAAAAACATGATGGTAAATATACCGATTCCTTTGAAAAATGGTTATAAATATTTATTTAGCACATATCGACGATTAACAACCATAATATCCACAAAACACGTAATGTATGGGCAAGATACTTGCCTCGATACCACGAGCACCGAACCACGAACGGATACGGCTCAACCGAAGCTTCTAACGCCCGATGCTAACGAAAAGGAAGACGACAATGAACGGAACGAAGAATCAAGCACGACCGTGAGGAACCGATTTAAAATGAACCTAACGATTCGAATAGCACAATCACAACCACTTCTAAACGATTATGGAAATGGAATACACCGGAACCCAACTACGATTCATGTATATTCATACCGAAAACAACAACGAGGGCGGACCACAACCAAACCCTCTCGATTCCGTAAAAATCCACAAAATATCCATGAATCCGTAGGGAAACTAAAGATACTAACAAGATTAATCATATTCATCATGAATCCATCAACGAAACGGAAAGAATCGGACAAAACCCCAAAATCCCCAATTATCCAAAAAGGTAGGGTTTCAAGAGATATTACCTTGAGTGATTCAAGTGTTAAGATCCGTAGAACACGCGTTAGATTGATTATCCGAGCCTCACAACCGAAAAGAAATGATGAAAATCGACCCGGATGAAGAACTCTCCCCTCTAAACTTCTCTCGCGACGCGATGGAAAAAATGGGGACAGAAATGAGCATCACGCTCAAAACAACACAAATATAGTGTAACACAGCAGAACCTATACCCCAGCCTATCGGCCGATAGCCCAACCGATACCCATACGTAATGCCGGCAGAGAGTCTATCGACCCCCTATCGGCCGAAAGGCTCCCGGAAGTGCTCGCCAAAAATCGAAACGACCATAACTCTCTCGTCCGGACTCCGATTGACTCACCGTTTGAACCATTGGAAAGCTAACTCGATGTTCTATAATATTGCAAAGATTTATAATTTTTGGAGTCACCAAAAATTAATGGTGATCTAACAAAGTCGAACTCATACTTAGAAAAGTCGTTTAGTAATCCCGAATTCAACAAAACGACACCGAAACCCGAACCTGAATACGAACCGAAGATACGGTTACGAAGTACTCACAAAGACTAATATAAGAGCTAGTAGGACACACGATTCCGACCACCCGAAGGCTCGGAATTCAACAACGGAAGTAATTACCCAAAACTTTGTGAAATTACGAAAATGGCCCAAAACGTCCGAAAATCACGACACGCGATCGAAACACCAAACCAAAGCTCGCAACATGAATAATAACATTAAATGAACTTACGAGAAACTCGAAACGACTGTTTCGGATGAGATTCGCAAGTTTCGAGCTCTAGTGAGGTAAAGTCGCTAAAAGCACGGAACTCAACAAAACAACACCGAAACGAACTCGGATGACAAAAAGTGAAGAATTAATCATTCTCGAAATGACGAAATGGTCATGAGCGAGTCGTCAAAACGGACTTCCGCAAAAAAAGAAAATTACCGAATTAAATTGCGATATTACATTCTACCCTCCTTAAAAGAAGTTTCGTCCGAAACTTAAAACAAGTAGGGGAAGCAATATACCCGCCAGAAAACTCGACGAGATACGCAAAACCGAAAACTCGCGCCCGACGCGAAACGCCGCAAGAAACGCAAAGAGACATACGGCGTGGAAAACGCGCTCCACGACGACCAATACCACGTCGCCGTTAGGAACATAATAAAGTCAACAAGTAACAAGCGTCAACAAACAGATAGTATAATCAAGTCGATTATCCGGACAATCACAAAACACAACGAACGAAAATCAACAGATTGACCAACCCAACGGTACATCAATCAAAACGCGGCCAACCGCCGAACAAATACAATTCCACCGCCCAAGGGTTGGAAGATTGAAAACGAGACTAACTTCCCGAACTTAAGGAAATTTGAAGGAGTGCGAATGTTCAACAATCACGAAACGAGATCAACAAAATCGAACAATCAAACGATCGAACCACAAAGATCGAGACAACAAAAATCGAACGATCATGTTCGGATCACGAAGAACAATAAGGTTCAACCGACAATTCCGAGGTCCACATCTCGACTCAAGACAAAACATGATCCGGTGAAAACAACAAGATGCACACTCGTATAAGATCCACAGAAAGGGATTAATAATTGAAAAGTCACAACGATGAACGAGTAATTCGAAATAATACCACCCTCGTTCGATCAATAAAAGCAAGGCGTGACAAGCTCGTAAAATGTCAATGAACATAAACGAGTCAGAGTCGAAAATACGAAGTTCCAAATCCGATCCACTTCGAATAAGAGAACTAGTAAAACCAGATGATGTCACTTCCGAACAAGGTTCACAAGAATCGAATCAACTCAAAAAGTCACAATGATAACAGATTGACCCAAAACAAGATCACACTCGCTCGAACGAGCGAAACCGAAATACGTAACAAGTTCGAAAGTATCAACGAACACGAGCGAGTCGATAGACTCGAGAAAGAGAAAATGCAGAGTCTAAAAACAACACGGGTACTACATTCGACCTCTTATAAAAGAAGGTCGCCCGCAACTCACAACAATGAAATCAAGGTGACGACAACAAGCAATTGTGAAACATCCTTCAAAGGCCTCTCAAAGCCGATTCCGATGATTGTCTGAAGCGCGAACTTCGAAAGTCTCGGTAGCTAATTCGCAAACGGAATTCGGTGTCCCTCGAGTCCACACTTGAAATGTGTTACCGACGAGAAGGACGGTTTACACGTGCATGCCCGGCACATCACGGTTGAAACGTCTCGGCTCGGCATACCGAAAATACAAATGCTAGATACAATGGGCACAACGTCGCAAAATAACATAGCGGAGATGCCAACTCAAAGACAACAAAGAATCATAACACATACCATATACAACGATTACCATCATAAAGTAATACACACACAAACACTACAAAGAACGACGGTATCGTTCGGCGACCTCGACGGCCCGAACGATAACCAAAGACATAATTTCAACCATCATGAAACAATCACACATGTACACAAACGTACAAACTCAAGCTTCAATACTCACACCCGTGCGACAACACGCAAATCACCACGAGGCGACAAACAAGAATACCAGTTCATACCTCTCACAGAGGACTAGTACAACAAATGCGTGGCAACGCCGACGTTCATGCCACCATTTCGATCACACCGGGTTAACACCGTAACGAAAGTTCGAAAACCATACACGCATTTCCGGTCCGCAACAGAATGATAGGTTTTAAAAACAAAAACCACCTTTGAAGACAGCTTTGGAAACACCAATTGATCTTGAGTATCATTTTACAAAAAGTTGAACAAACATCATTTTCGAGACTTTGAAAATCATCTTGCTTGAACAAAAATGAGGACACCTTCTCGTAGTGAAAAACTTTCAAAAATATTCGACCCTTGGGTCTAAGCAATCGCATTTGAAAATATCTCAAAATATTTTTGGTCCTCAACCTAAATTTTTGAAATGTATTGCGGCATTAGAAAACACCTTGAAAACACCGCCTTAAAATAATTCGCTTTTAAAAGTACGTCTCGAATTTTAATTTTCTAAGACACTCAAGGTTTTCAAAATAATTCAATGGGCTAGAATGCCCAAAAATTTCTGTAATTACAAGGAACAATATAGCGCCGTGGGTCCTGCTACGAACCCACCAGCTAAAAACCATTCACAAAAACGCCAAAAAGGCCGATGACGGTAATATTTCAAAACTCATAAAATCCATTTACAAAATACCGAATACCGTCATAAGAATTTCGCCAAAATGATCAAGGCCATAATGCCAAAAACTCGGTTAATGGAATCAATTTTCGAAATAAAACTCAACGGTAAAATACCGAAAATCATTACAAAGGAACTCACGCAATGGATAAAAGAAATAAAGTCAAACATGCACAATCCATCAACACTACTCCTCATATGAACGAAGTATTAGAGTCAAGTAACCACATATCACGAAATCAAAATTCATAAAAGAATTCCGTCGCTTAACAAATAATCATAAAAATAGCTCGTGTCACACGAGGCACAACACAAAGAAGGGAGACTTACACCACAGTGTCGCACGAAGATGATGATCGCCACGATACTAATCACGACCAACAAACTCGACGACGCTGTCGCGACACGACTTAGTCGACATAATCCGACAAGATAAAACTCAATAGACACCATCGACCGGACACCTAGGTTTCCACAACCTAAGCTCCGATACCATAAATGTAACACCCCGCATCAAACCGGAATATTACACGCCATGCACCCTCTCCGTGAGGATCCACCAGGCTAGACATCAAAACAACACATTACATTACATACCGACGAATCAAAATAACGGACCAATAGACCGATTTGGTCTTTCGTCACAGACTTACAAATCAAAATACATAAACTCATCCAGACTCATACCCACACAAGGGTAAAATACTTGCAACAATGAACAATAAGACAGCGGAAAAGACAATACAATGGACTCGACTAATCGAACCCAAAACTGGCCTTCGTGTGATTAGTATCATTCGTCTTTCATCATCCCTCGTGCCGATCCTGTGTCTTGCTCCCGAAAACCTGCATGAACCTGGACACAATACAGATATCCACCCCCCGATTACTCGGGGGTTAGCAAAACTCCACTGTTTCGCTAGTGCAAGTATAAAGTGCAAATACGAGCCATACACAACACATTCCGAGAATATAACGAAAGACTTCCCGAGATGTATTTAGTAAAAATAGTTCAAGTCTTGAAAGCAGAAACAAAGCAAGTAAGCATTTTGAAAACATTGCAAAATCTCGGGAGTTTTGAAAACATCAAAATTTGAGAATGTTCTTAATTCCTCGAAAGCCATTTAGGGTCACAGCCCCAAAGTTCATTTTTCAAAATACAAATCTGTTTAACAAAACACGGGGTCCACGACCCAACCATTCCGGTCACAAAACACAGGGTCCACGACCCGATCATCCACTTCAATTCACTTTTAAAAGAACACAATACACATAACACATTATTCTTATGCCATTCTAGCCAAGCACCAAGACTCGATATATAATGTCTCTCGACCCCAAGCACAAAGCATTGTGATACTCCGGACAATATCACAATTAACGAAAACATCAACGTCATCCTCAAGATGAAAACCACAACTGGTAACCCGCGGCCTTACCCCTTAGTATCGACCCTTAGACATCCCGTCGGACACTCCGGGTGGGAAACCACTTCCGCGGCCGTACCCCTTAGTATCGACCCCCAGACATCCCGTCGGACACTCCGGGTGGAAGTTCATCCACACACGCACCCCAGTCCACTTCCGTGGCCGTACCCCTTAGTATCGACCCCCAGACATCCCGTCGGACACTCCGGGTGGAAGGAACAACACACACACGTTCCAAAAATCACAGTTGCAAACCACAAGCCTCGAAGGTCAATCACAGTATATATAGTCGAGGTACCTTACTAGAATGGCCAGTTCATCCAGCATATACTCACGACCAAGTAATGATACAATGCACAAGGACGCGCAAGATTTCAACAGCACCGAACGACACAACTAATATCACACAAACTCACATATCCAACTAAACATATTAATTCCCGACACACACGGTTCACCTTTACGAAAAACATGATGGTAAATATACCGATTCCTTTGAAAAATGGTTATAAATATTTATTTAGCACATATCGACGATTAACAACCATAATATCCACAAAACACGTAATGTATGGGCAAGATACTTGCCTCGATACCACGAGCACTGAACCACGAACGGATACGGCTCAACCGGGAAGCTTCAGAACGCCCGATGCTAACGAAAAGGAAGACGACAATGAACGGAACGGAAGAATCAAGCACGACCGTGAGGAACCGACGAAAAATGAACCTAACGATTCGAATAGCACAATCACAACCACTTCTAAACGATTATGGAAATGGAATACACACGGAACCCCGCCTACGATTCATGTATATTCATACCGAAAACAACAACGAGGGCGGACCACAACCAAACCCTCTCGATTCCGTAAAAATCCACAAAATATCCATGAATCCGTAGGGAAACTAAAGATACTAACAAGATTAATCATATTCATCATGAATCCATCAACGAAACGGAAAGAATCGGACAAAACCCCAAAATCCCCAATTATCCAAAAAGGTAGGGTTTCAAGAGATATTACCTTGAGTGATTCAAGTGTTAAGATCCGTAGAACACGCGTTAGATTGATTATCCGAGCCTCACAACCGAAAAGAAATGATGAAAAACGACCCACGGATGAAGAACTCTCACACTCTAAACTTCTCTCTCGCGACGCATGGAAAAAATGGGGAAGGAAATGAGCTTCACGCTCAAAACAACACATTTATAGTGTAACACCAGTAACCTATCGGCTAGCCTATCGGCCGATAGGCCCAACCGATACCCATACGAATGCCGGGCAGAGAGTCTATCGACTTCTATCGGCCGAAAGGCTCCCGGAAGTGCTCGCCAAAAACTGAAACGACCATAACTCTCTCGTCCGACTCGATTGACTCACCGTTTGAACCATTGGAAAGCTAACTCGATGTTCTATAATATTGCAAAGATTTATAATTTTTGGAGTCACCAAAAATTAATGGTGATCTAACAAAGTCGAACTCATACTTAGAAAAGTCGTTTAGTAATCCTGAATTCAACAAAACGACACCGAAACCCGAACCTGAATACGAACCGAAGATACGGTTACGAAGTACTCACAAAGACGAATCTAAGAGCTAGTAGGACACACGATTCCGACCACCCGAAGGCTCGGAATTCAACAACGGAAGTAATTACCCAAAACTTTGGGAAATTACGAAAATGGCCCAAAACGTCCGAAAATCACGACACGCGATCGAAACACCAAACCAAAGCTCGCAACATGAATAATAACATTAAATGAACTTACGAGAAACTCGAAACGACAGTTTCGGACGAGATTCGCAAGAATCGAGCTCAAGTGCGGAAAAGTCGCTAAAAAGCACGGAACTCAACAAAACAACACCGAACCGAACTCGGATGACAAAAAGTGAAGAATTAATCATTCTCGAAATGACGAAATGGTCATGAGCGAGTCGTCAAAACGGACTTCCGCCGAAAAAAAGAAAATTACCGAAATTCGAAATTGCGGATATTACAGAAATAACCAAGATCCTGCAAATTTAGACATTACAAAAATGAACAACATCAGACCTAGGTTCAAGAATTTTCGTCGTCGGAGCGAGCTTGTGACTTTTGGTCGTCGGAGCGAGCTTGTGACTTTTGGTCGTCGGATGAAGTTCTTCAGGAATATTTGGCTTTTCACAGCGGCGATTTGAAGAATCGGCGCTCTTCGTCGGATGAATCGTCAGCGGCTTTTCACAATTGTGATTTTCTCACAGGAGATTAGGTTTGGGAGAGACAGCTGTAGGGCTACAGTGCCACTAATAAAAAACCGGGCTACATTATTATTAACAATGAAGGCGGGTGACAGTGTTTTTAATTACAACATCCGCTCCAATCAGATTAGGACACGTGGCGGGCACCTCTCAAAAAAATGAAGGTGTCACCCTATATCCCGAATTATATATATATATATATATTATTGGAAAAATTCTATAAAAATCATTATAGTTTGCAATTTTTTCGGCTTAACCACTGCAAATTTGTTTTGATTTTTAAAAAAATCACTCTCGCCGAGTAACACAGATTTAAAAAAAAAAGCTGATATGGCTTTTCTCATATAAATAATAATAACGTGGTATTTTTAATTGAAGAAATTATTAATTAAGTGACTCTTAGGCCAACAATAATAATTACGTGGATTTACGTTAGAAAATCCCTAGAACCTCACATACTACCTTCTCTTTTAAAACTCTCAAAACTCAAAAGCAGCTCAGAACCGATTTTGCAGTATCGAAGCGATTTTTGAAATTGTTTTTCGAAATCAAAGCAGGAAATAATTTATAAAATTTGAATTTGATATCATCGTTTGATTATTCATGGAACGAAGGATGATTTTATAATTGTTACAATATGTTATTCATGTAATTGGAATATATATGAAATGACCAATCAAAAGTATAGTGGTTTCCATGAAATTTGGCTTAAAAGCCACTTAATTAGCGATTTTTTAATTAAAAATGCCATGTAATTATTATTTTTAATAAAGAAAATACCACATCAGCTTTGTAACCTGAAAACCTCTTATTCATGGTTAGGGTGGTGCACACCCAAAGCCGGACCGAACGATCCAACCCAAAGTCCAACTACGAGCCTTTTAACTGCAACAACTTAAATATATGCTATTGGAGCTGGAATTACCGCGGGTGCTGGCACTAGACTTGCCCTCCAATGGATCCTCGTTAAGGGATTTAGATTGTACTCATTCCAATTACCAGACTCGATGAGCCCGGTATTGTTATTTATTGTCACTACCTCCCCGTGTCAAGATTGGGTAATTTGCGCGCCTACTGCCTTCCTTGGATGTGGTAGCCGTTTCTCAAGCTCCCTCTCCGGAATCGAACCCTAATTCTCCGTCACCCGTCACCACCATAGTAGGCCACTATCCTACCATAGAAAGTTGATAGGGCAGAAATTTGAATGATGCGTCGCCGGCACAAAGGCCATGCGATCCGTCGAGTTATCATGAATCATCGCAGCAACAGGCAGAGCCCGTGTCGACCTTTTATCTAATAAATGCATCCCTTCCAGAAGTCGGGGTTTGTTGCACGTATTAGCTCTAGAATTACTATGGTTATCCGAGTAACAGGTACCATCAAACAAACTATAACTGATTTAATGAGCCATTCATAGTTTCACAGTCTGAATTAGTTCATACTTAAAAAAAAACATATTATAAGATGGATCAGAAATGTGGGGGGACGAGGCCCACTACACACCTAGAAAGTTTGAGGGAGGACGAGCCCCTCTACACGCCCAAACTTAATTTAACAACAAATTAATGAGCTAGCCAAGTCAAAGGACCAAATCCAAAATCACACTTTTTTACATCTAATAAAAGGGAAGCTAATTTTATCGAGCCTAATAAGCCCAACAATTTTGCCTTTAAGATCATGGCCATCCGAACAAAAATAATCTCGAGGATCGCAACCTTGATTAGCTAAGATGTCGGCCACACCATTTCATTCTCTATAAATGTGGGAAATACGAATGTTGGCCTTAGAGAACGATGCACGAATTTTCACAACCAAACTTTGGAGTTTCCAATGGCAAGTGGCATTCTCATTAATGAGCCGAATAGCCACTTTAGAGTCCGTTTCCACCCAAATATTATCGAAATTCTTATCCAAACAAAAATCATCCCCCCTCCAAATCGCATGAAGTTCAGCATAAGTGTTAGTTTGGTCCCCAACAAATTCCGAAAAATAAAGGATAGGGACCCCAAAATGATTGCGGACAATACAACCCGACCCCGCACAACCCGGATTACCCTTGATCGCACCATCCGTATTTAATTTTACCCACCCCAAACATGGTTTAGCCCATCTCACCGCAATCAAATGAGCGGATTTCTTAGGGGCTGCCTCCCCTCGAAGACGTCTCGCATAATTGGCAGCCCCCTTCCAAAACGACCTGCGGATTTTTTTGGGAATTTTAAGAGTCCGGAGATAGCTCCAAATCCGGCCACACACCCTCTCGGCCGTAAATGGGATGACTTTCATCCTTTTGTCATTCCTACAACACCACAAAAACCAAGGAATAAGAATCGGGATGATATGGAAAATATGAATTTTACCTCTCGAGTTGTTGAACCATGGCGCCAACGCCATGGCGATATTGTTGGTGTTCGACCTCTTGAGACCGGCAATAGTGTGGAACACGTCCCAAACTTTAGTAGCCACGGGTAGAGATGTTAAACGGGCTAGCCCTAGCGGGCTTCGGGCTAAACGGTCCGGGCTAAAAAAGCCCAGATTTAAACGGGCTAGGAAATATTGGCCCTAACCCTAACCCTAATGGGTTTCGGGCTAAACGGGCTAAACGGGCTAAAATTTAAAAAATCTATTTTTTATTTTTTTTATAAGAAAAAAAACATTAACAATATATTTTATATATATAGTAACAACTATACTATAATAAATATAACAAAAAATACACTTTTATATATATATATATACACACTATATTAACAAATACAGTAATAATATAGATTATATATAATATTAATATATATTATATATATAATATTAATATAGTATGTGTATATATATATCGGGCTTCGGGCTAGCCCTAGCGGGCTTCGGGCTAGCCTTAACGGGCTTCGGGCTAAACGGTCCGGGCCAAAAAAGACCGGATTTAAACGGGCTAGGAAATATCGATCCTAACCCGGTTTTTTGGCGGGTTAAACGGGCCAGCCCTACAGGCCCGAGCCCGTTTAACATCTCTAGCCACGGGGCCGTTAAGGAGAAGATGGGGTAAAGTTTCAAGCTCGTCACAACAAAAACAAGGGATATCAATGATCATCCCTCTTCGAACAAGGCAATCCGAGGTCGGGATCCACCTATTAAAAACCCGAACCATAAAAAAGGAAATAGTTGGGTAATCAAAGGGTTCCAACATTTATTAAGAAAATAATGCTCATTTTTACTTTGCCTAGTACTTTTCCAAGAACTTTTGAAAGAAAAAGTCCCATTGGACGAGAGTTTCCAACATGGTTTAGAAAAGTAAGAACAAGTTGGGAAAGCACTAATATAATCACAGTATTGGCTAGGGAGGGCCAATAAAAGTTTGTCCCTATCCCAATTCGAACCAGCCCAAAAAGAGGCGAGACACATTTTGGATTTAGTCGGGAGAATAGTGGAGAGCGGGCTAAAATCACACCATCCATCATGCCAAAAAGAGACGTTACCATCCCCACTACTCTACCAAATATTAACATCCGCATGAGTTCTTATAGAACAAAGCCTTTTCCAAATCGAAGAATCATACGGATTAATTTTAACAATCATCGGATGGAGTATTTTACAGTACTTAGCATTTAAAAAATTAGACCAAATATTCTTAGAGGTAATTCCACCACATTTTAAGTTCAGCCGCACGAATGGTGTCGTTAAGATCCCGGCCCCCAATTCCCCCTTCACTAGTGGGAAAGCATAATTTATTCCAAGAAGTCCAATGGATTCTATGTCTATGCTCATTAGATCCCCACAAAAATTTATTAAAGAGTCTCTCAATAAAAATAATAACATTACCGGGTGGTTTAAGCACTTGTAAACAATAAAAGACAATCGAATTCAAAACTGATTTGATAAGCTCAATTTGACCCCCTAAAGAAAGGAGGTGGTGATTCCACAGAGAAATTTTATTTTGGATTTTAAGGATCACATTATGGAACATAGCAAAAGTCAGGTTACCTTTCCAAAGGGGGACCCTGAGATATTGGATAGGTAAGTAAGAAGGTTCAAAACCCGTAATCTCCTTGACCATAAGACGGTCTTCAACACCTAGACAATGCATAACAAAAAGGCTTTTGGCCTTATTAATTTTCTGACCCGAAGTCCCTTTGTAATGTTGCAAACAATGATTAAGCATTTGAAGATTAGTCTTCGAGCCTTTAATAAAAAGTAGGGTATCGTCCGCATAAGCCAAATGGGTAATGCGAATATTTTTCCGAATAATAAAGAACATACTCGGATTTTTGGAAAATGTATCATCAATCAGTCTAGAAAAATAGTCGTCCGCAAGGACAAATAAAAGAGGAGAGATCGGGTCCCCTTGACGAAGGCCTCTCCCACTTTTGAAGTAACCTATCGGGGAGCCATTAATAATAATTGAAAACCAAGGAGAGCAAACACATTGTTTAATAAGTGATATAGCACGAGGAGATAAACCAAATAGCTCTAAAATTTTAAATAAGAAGTCCCAATTCACCCTGTCGTAGGCTTTCTCCATATCCAATTTAATAATGGTGTTAAGTTTAGACCGGGATATATCATGAGTCACCTCCAATGCCGTAAGGATGTCATCCGTAATTAGGCGATCTTTGATTAAAGCCGATTGGGAGTGGTTAATGATGCGAGGAAGAAGCCCACTAAGCCTTTTGCTCAAAATTTTAGAGAAAATCTTGTAAGAAGTGTTGCAAAGGCTGATGGGTCTAAAATCTTTCCAAGAATTAGGAGATGGAATTTTAGGAATTCAAGATAACGTCATAGAAGCATACACTTTAGTTAAATCCGCCCCCTAAAGAAATCAACAACCGCATCAAGAACATCAAATTGAATGATATCCCAACACACTTGAAAAAATTTAGCATTAAAACCATCCGGCCCAGCGACACTCTCACTATCCATGTGAAAAACAACTCCTTTCACCTCTTCCAAAGAAGGAAGGTCACAAAGCATATTATTATCTAAGTTGTCAAAACTTTTAGGAATGATGTCAAGTCTCACATTCTCACACTCGATATTCTCCTCAGTGAAACAATTTTCAAAGTAATGGACCGCCGAGTTGGCAATGCTTGTAGGGTCAGAGAAGGTGGTACCATTATCAACAATATTATGAATAAAGTTCATTTTCCTATTTTTATTCACAAGATCATGAAAGAACTTGCTATTTCTCTCCCCTTCCATAATCCATTTCGTTTTCATTTTTTGCTTCCAAAACATCTCCTCAAGAGAGAGAGCCCAAAAAAAATTCTCATTCATTTTTTTTAAGATTATCCTTATTGACATCGGAAGGATCGTTGTCAAAATTTTCCTCCGCTTTGGTCGCAACGTTTTGAGCCTCGGCAACTTTTTCAAAAATATTCCCGTATACACTCCTATTCCAATCTTTGAGAGCAAGTTTGAGCCGCAAAAGTTTTTTGGAGAGTTTAAAAAGGCCCGTAAAAGGAATAGGGATAGACCAAGAGTCTCTAACCACTTCCAAAAAATTGTGGTGTTTAGTCCACATATTTTGGAAACGAAAAGAGGAAGAATGCTTAAAAAAAGAGGAAGAAAATTCACAAAGAAGAGCATGATGGTCCGATGTGGGTCTAGGAATGTGCTTAACAACACAATTGTTAAATTTATTATACCATTCGGAGGAGAAAAAAATACGATCCAACCTTTGCCATATAGAATTACTATACCAAGTGAAAGGAGAAGCCACATACCCACCATCGGTGAGCTCACAATCAAGTATAGCGTCTCTAAATTCTTCCATCTCCGACGGGTAGGGATGGCAAGAAAACCCGAACCCGACGGGGAAATCCGAAACCCGATCTTAACGGGGCGGGGTGGGGCAGACATTATCGGGTTACGGGGCGGGGATCGGGGCGTTAACGGGGATTTTTTCGGGGTTCGGGGTAGTGACTGGGGTGATCGTGCCCCGCCCCGCCCCGATATTATATTATATATATTTTTTAAATTAGATATATATATATATATAGAACGGGGCAAAATAATATATATAAAATAATATATATAATATATTATATATATAATTTTATATATAATATATTATATATATTTTTTATAAAATAATATATTATATATATTATTTTATATATATTTTTTATATTATATATATATATATAATATAATTCTATATAAATATATAAAACGGGGCAAAAACGGGGAATGGGGAACGGGGCGGGATTCAGGGTATGCTGTAGCCCCAATGGGGCGCCCAGATAAGATCCCCGATGGGGAACGGGGCGGGGACGGGGCAGGATTCAAATTTCGGGTTCGGGGACGGGGATTGCCTGTCCCGCCCCGAACCCGCCCCATTGCCATTCCTACCGACGCGATAGGTGGGTTTTCCCCTCTTTTTTCACAAGGATGGAAGACGATAATGAAATCACCGCCCACCATCAACGGAGTATGGACTTGACGAATAGAAATTAAATCCTCCCACAAATCACGCCTCTCAATTTTCATATTTTTACCATACACAACCGAAAGCACAAACAGATCGGGGAAGGAGTTATGCACAACCGACGTATGGAGCATTTGGTCCGTGCTCTTAATCACATTAATATTCGTGTTAACATCCGAGAAAAGCCAAATATGATTATTACGGTTAGCAACAACTTTATCGAAACCAAATAATCTACAAAAATACGCAGCATTTAAATCCACCTTGGGCTCAATAAGAGCCAAAATATTAAGGCGGTGGTCTTTTTAAATAGTTTCACAATTTTTGGGCCGAATCGTTCCCTATACATCTAACATTCCAAATAATTAAATTAACCATTAGTACGAGTTCAACGGGTGGCCATTTTAGCAGTGATAGCGCTTGAGCTCGCTTTCTTAGCCTTAATAGATGATTTTTTAGACGATTTAGGCACTTCCGGTCTTATTTCAACTTCAATCGGAATTTCTATCGGAAGAGCCAGGACAAGATTATTTTTAGTATCCGGTTGTTTAGATTCATTCCCCTCCGAGAGGGATTTCTCAAACATGTCCTCCTTAAAGTGAATTACAAAAGGAAGTATCACAAATATCCAAAATGACTGGAGGTAAGGTTGGGGTGGGATTAACAGAACAATCACTAGTCATTTTGGAGGGGAGGGGATCAACCACGATATCAACTACAACTATAGGCGGGGTGGGTTTATTACAATCTATATTTTTTTAGGGATGGGGTAAAACATTATCTACAATCCCCATATTTTTGTCTACCATTTCTTTCTCACTTTGTAACAGGTCGAACATATTACTAGTCTCAACTTGCAGCCTCTTGCCCTGGCCCACAACAGTGATCCCCTGATCGGCCGTAGGTTCTATATCCTCCAATTTCTCCTACTCTAAACGATATTCGATATCACCTGCCCATTCAGCAACAACATTTTGGGGGAGGGTAGAGTTATTAATCATAAGAGTTCCCCTGGCCTCCGGCTTCTTCAAGATCTGGATAGCTTTAAAAGCATTTTTCGTCCTGCTCGGCTGCCACACTTGTTGAATTTTTGAGGGACCTGCAACATTCTCCAAACACAAATTCGTAACATTAACCGATCCTTTATCACCAATAGGAACCGATTCTTTCAATATAATAGATTTAGCGTTTTCTTTATTGACAGAAGCTAGTTTACTCGCCTGATTAAATTTAGGGAACTCTTTCGGTTTTAGCGATGGATTTTTGAAATAACACATATCAATATCATGACCAATATGCTGACAGTGAGAACAATATTTTGGGAGTTTTTCGTATTCAACAGAATGTGTTGATACAACACTATCACATTTAATAGCTATTTTATCAGGAAGGTAATTTTGTAAATTAACTTCAACACACACCCGAGCGTAATTCAATCTTGTTCGATTAAGGGTTTGCGGATCTGGTTTTAAGAAGTTTCCAATCAAGTCGGATACCGTTTGTAAGGCACGTAAGTCAAACCATTGAATCGGTAAATCTTAAATTTTCACCCAAATCAGGACAGTCTCCGGTTCGTGTTTAAAATTAAAAAAGGGTTAATGACGCCAAAATTCACAACCTTTCATCCGACTTTTATTTTTTCCACAACCTTTTCAAAAATCCTGTAAATCCACAACCTTTGGCACTTGTTCGATTTTTCCATAATTTTGATTTAGCCCCAAATTCGGTCCTACGTGGATCTTACGTGGACACCGGGAGTGTGTCGCCGCCGAAAATTCAAACTGCGTCGTTTTAAGCTTAGGGTTAATAACGCCAAAATACACAACCTTTGATGCCCCTTTCATTTTTTCCACAACCTTTGGCACTTGTTCGATTTTTTCATTAGCAACATCTAAAAAGTTGAAAAATATTTTTATTTTTAGTTTTTTTGCACAATTTTAAGGACGGCTTTATAATGTAGTTCTATTTTTTTGGTTTTTTCAAAAACAAAAAAATCCGTTTGTAGAGTTTCTCTTTTTAGATTTTGACTAGTTAGTTTTCCAATTAGTATATCATGATCTTAAAACAATATACTTCCTAAAAACTGAAAGCTAAGAACCACCCTCCCCCCCCCCCCAAAAAAAAGTTGAAATATGGTGAAAAAAACAGATTATATTACATAAGTGCAAATGATTAAGGAAAACATTCTTGCCTATTTATTGCCATGAAACCAAATCACCTTACAAACAAATAATTGACATATGAAAAACACACACACACATAAGAAAAAAACACTAATTATGTTGAGATTCAAACAAACAAATGAGTGTTTTAATATTATTTGAAACTCTTTAAAACTACCTAGTCAAAATCTAAAAGAGGAACTTTACAAACTGATTTTTTTTTTTTGGAAAATCAAAAAAAAAAATAATAGAACAACATTATAAAGCCGCCCTTAAAATTGTGCAAAAAAAACTTAAAATTGAAAATATTTTTCAACTTTTAAGATGTTGCTAATAGAAAAATAGAACAAATGCCAAAGGTTGTGGAAAAAATGAAAGGGGCATCAAAGGTTGTGTATTTTGGCGTTATTAACCTTAAGCTTAAAACGACGCAGTTTGAATTTTCGGCGGCGACATCGTCCACGTAGGATCCACGTAGGACCGAATTTGGGGCTAAATCAAAATTATGGAAAAATCGAACAAGTTCCAAAGGTTGTGGATTTACAGGATTTTTGAAAAGATTGTGGAAAAAATGAAAGTCGGATGAAAGGTTGTGGATTTTGGCGTCATTAACCCTTTATTGTTTTTCATTTTGAATGATTGACAAACCAAAAACCGCGCTTATAAACGGATTAATGTGCAAAGTGTAACATATAATCACGTTAATACTCCCACTTACAAACACTAAGTTATAAAGGTTACGAGGTTTCCTACCCTCCGTCAAACTCATGGAAAATTGAAATCTAAACCGGAATATTATTCTTCCGAGTATGTCGGGGTAATATTTTTGGGGAAAGTTGATAAATTCCTAGAGTGCATTAGATGCCTTTGGTTGTGACAAATCAAACCCCTATAAACCGTATGGGTTCTTGGGTAAGATTCAATTGTCGACTAATAGGAGTTGACGGTTTAAACTTAGATAGTTCAATGAGCCATAGAAACCGAATGGGTTGAGGGCAAGTGAACTAGGGTAAAAGAAGATCGAATCATCCATTAGATGGGTTGGTATTAGACACCACTTTATAAAGAATAATAGAATATAAACCGTATGGGTTGCCCTCTATTAAACTTTGTAAAAATCGATCACCACTATGAAGTCACCCAAGACTTAGGATTTAACATGGGAGTGTGTAAATGCCGATAAAATAGTGGGAGCCGAGTTATGAATAAAGAAAGTCCTTAAATTCTTTACTCGGATCATAATTAAACAATCACTAACGAATCTCAAATTATTCTCTCAGCTTAACAAAACTCTCAATATGACAATGAACCCACTCGCTATACTACTTGAAAAGAACGTCCCGACCGGGTCCGAACTATGTGGATCGGCCGGATCTTGAGGATTGTCCTAACTATGGAAATGCCGGGATACGTCTTGAGGCGGACATCCCGGCTCCCGCAAGAACCCGAGCCAATCGGGAAGATGTCGATGCCCATGAGAAATGGGTAAAAGACGACATAAGAGTGCGAGGGTACATGTTAGGCTCAATGACCAATGAGCTTCAACGTGCCCATGAAAAGATGACGTCTTCACGAGCCATCTTAGCGCACTGGCCGAGCTCTATGGAGAGCATAGCCGAACCGCTAGATATGAGATATCAAAGCAATTATTCGCCAGGATGAAGGAAGGAGAGAAGGTTGGGGACCATGTCCTCAAGATGATCTCGATGATTGAGAGATTAGAAGCTCTTGATTTTCGATGCATGCATCTCTCCAAATCGACCTTATCTTGCAGTCACTTCGACTCCTTTTCCCAATTTGTCATGAACTTCAACCGCAATGAGATTGCATGTAACTTAGTCGGGCTAATGAACAAACCGACGACCGCCAGTCCTCGATGAAGACAAAGGGAAAGGAAGCTGCACTTGTGATTTCTTCTAAGACTTGGAAGTCCAAGAATAAGAAGAAAAAGAACAAGAAGCAGTAAGGTCCGATAGTCAAGATCGACAAGAGAAGGGGCAAGGCCCCAATGGTTCAAAAGAGCAAAGGGGCCAAGAAAACGGATGTATGCCTCAACTGCGGTGAGCTAGGCCACTGGAAGAGGTATTGTCCAAAGCTTGACCGTAATGCGCCTTCAGGTACGGAACTATTGGTTTTAGAAACAAATTGTTCTGTAACTGTATATTCTACTTCTTGGATACTTGATTCCGGTGCGAAATCTCACATTTGTACAATGAATCAGGATCTGGAACGAAGTAGGAAGCTGGATTCAGGGGAGGTGATGGTCACCGTCGGAATTGGGCATAGTGTCGAGGCTTCTGATATCGGATCCCTTATGTTGGATTTAGAATCTGGTTTTATTCTCACTTTAGATGATGTACTTGTTTTGCCCAAGGGGCACAAGAATATTGTATCAATTCCGGTCATGGACCGAAAGGGATTTCACTTCTTTATTGGAGATGGGTCCTGTCGTATTTATTTCAGAAATAAATTGGTTGGTACTGCTACATTATTAAATGGTTTATACCATTTAAATTTAAAGAATAAGACAACTGTGAACACTATAACTAGGAAGCGTGGTAGGGATGAAACGAACCAAGCACTTAAGTGGCATCTTAGACTTGGTCATATTGGTCAGACCAAAGTTCATAAAATGGAGAAAGATGGGCTTACGGGTCCATTGGGATCAGATCCCTATCCAACTTGTGAATCTTGCCTTCAAGGCAAAATGACTAAGTTACCCTTCGCAGGGACTTTTGAAAGAGTCTTGAAAAACTTGGATTGATCCATACCGACGCCTCGTGGCCCTTTTGAAGTGGCACGAGACGGCTTCGATTTCATTACATTCACCGATGACCATACCGGTATGGATTCGTACTTAATGAAACATAAGTCTGAAGCTTTTGATAAATTCAAGGAATTTAAAGCCCTAGTTGAAAATCAAGCAGTAACCGTGTTAAGACTCTTCGGTCGACCGGGGTGGTGAGTACATGAGTACCGAATTTGATGAGTTCTTAAAAGAACTAGGAATAGTGTCACAATTCACTCCTCCGGCTACTCCACAATTAAATGGTGTATCGAAAGAAGGAACCGAACCTTGTTGGACATGGTTCGCTCCATGCTTAACTATACCGATCTACCGATTTATCTCCGGGGTTACGCGCTCCTTCTTTTGTGCATATCTTGAGCAGATGTCCTTCCAATCCGTTCCTAAGACTCCCCATGAGATGTGGAGAGGTAGGAAACCAAGTCTTAATCACATTAGGATTTGGGGATGCCACGCTTATGTCAAGAAGACTAAAGTAGAGAAATTGGAAACTAGGTCTGAAAGGTCGTTTCATAGGATATCCAGGGATTCCATGGGATATCTATTCTACATGCACGAAGATCATAGGATCATCGTTGCTATACAAGCACACTTCTGGAAGATCGGTTTATTCAGAAGGAGGGGCAGTAGAAATATTTCTTTGGAAGAAATAAAAGAAACACCAAATGAGACACCTATGCAAGATACAAGAACCGAACCTTCAAATACAAATACAACCTCGGAAGTCTAGTAGAATTTCTCAATTACGAGAGGTATGGCTATCTGCATCAAGAGGAACTGGGTGTCCATGAGATGACAGAAAGTAGTCAAGAGAATGATCCTTCTACATACGACCAAGCGATGGTAGACGTTGACTCCACCAAGTGGCAAGAAGCTATGGAAGCTGAGATAGACTCAATGCATGCTAATCAGGTCTGGACTTTAGTAGATCGTCCTAAAGGCATAGTGCCTATTGGAAACAAATGGATCTATAAGAGAAAGACTGATGGAGATGGCAAGGTTGATACCTATAAGGCCAGGCTTGTGGCAAAGGGTTATTCCCAAAGAGAAGGAATCGATTACTTCGAGACCTTCTCGCCTGTAGCTATGATTAAGTCTATTCGCATGATGCTTGCTATAGCAGCCCACTTAGATTATGAAATATGGCAAATGGATGTGAAAACGGCATTCCTAAATGGATTCCTCGAGGAGGAGATTTATATGGAGCGACTAAGGGATTCATATCTCAAACCAATATTCATAAAGTATGCAAACTTCAGCGTGCCATTTATGGTGAAGCAAGCTTCATGGAGTTGGAATCTTCATTTTAACGAGAGTCAAAGAGTTTGATTTTGTCCAAAATGAAGAAGAGCCTGTATTTACAAGAAGGTTAGTGGGAGCAAAATTGCGTTCTTAATACTATATGTAGATGACATTTTACTTATAGGAAACGACGTATGAATGCTCAGTTCTGTGAAAGCTTGGCTATCTAAAGAGTACTCAATGAAATATTTGGGAGAAGCTACCTATATTCAGGGTATTCGTCTCTACCGGGATAGAGCGAAAAGAATGTTAGGTCTTTCCCAAGCCCTCTACATAGAAAAGATCACAGGCGATTTAGGATGGAAGATTCTAAAAGAGGGTTTCTACCTATGCAACATGGTGCAAAACTTTCCTTAGAGATGTGTCCTCAAAGTGAGGAAGATAGAAAGGAAATGAGCAAGGTACCTTATGCTTCAGCAGTAGGTAGCCTTATGTATGCAATGATTTGCACTAGACCGGACATTGCCTATGCTGTGAGCGTAGTAAGTCGGTTTCAGTCAAATCCAGGGCAGGAACATTGGACTGCTGTAAAGAACATTCTTAAGTACCTAAGGAGGACTAAAGACTTGGTTCTTACATACGGCGGTGGAGAACTAAGAGTGATGGGTTATAGAGACTCATATTTTTCGGGGGAAATGGATGCTCAGATGTACACATCAGGGTATTTCTTTACTCTGAATGGTGGGGCAATTTCTTGGAGAAGTGCCAAGCATAGTTCGACTGCTATCTCCACATGTCAAGCCGAATATCAGGCGGCCACGGAGGTCGCTAAAGAAGCTTTTGGATAAAGAAGTTCACCGAGGAACTTCAAGTGGTTCCTAACGCAGAGAAGCCCGTGACCTCGCTTTTGTGACAACGACGGAGTTGCACGTGCTAAGGAGCCTAGGTCTCACCACAACACCAAACATATTGCGAGAAAATATCATTTTGTTAGAGAAATGGTTCGGGATGGGAATGTTACACTGCAGAGAGTAGACACAAAGAAATAACGTTGCCGATCCGCTTACTAAGCCACTATCTCGAAGGTCTTAGAGAGACATCTGGAGAGTATGGGTATTAGATACCATAGTTTGTGGCATTGAGTGCAAGTGGGAGATTGTTAGGAATATGCCCTCGAATGCCACTCAGAGGATGAGAGAGTGAGAGCAATTGTATTGTAATTATGAATATTATATTTAATAAGGCAATTATTATTTCTATATTATTGTATATCACTGGCATTGTGATTTGGTATATAGAATAGTAGTCCTTGCATTTGAGAGTGAACATTCTACTCCTTATAGAGATAAGGAGATAGGCACTAGAAGTGTTTAGAGCTCGAATGCTTAACTAGTTCGTAAGTCGATAAAACTTAACAGGACATTAAGTTTTAATAAGACTTGTATAACTGATGCTAGGACGTGTGCACGTCTTGATAGCATAGTTATAAGTATATTGGTGGGACCAGTATACTCGAACACGACTCATACTCGATTCAGTCACACGGTATTCACTCTCGGAGAGTCGATGACGAATCGAAAGGTTATGATAGTATACGTGGATCTTTGACTTGAGGGTTCAGTAGAAGATGTGTCTGTGACGTTTAGTTTGTCATTAGAGTAGTTAGACTCATTTGCTTAATTGCTGAGTCAACCTCGAAGTGCGGACTATACGGGCAGGTAGCAGTCTTTACTGAACGCCAAGAAAGGATTCTATCTCTGTTAGTGAGCGGCGAATGTCCTATACGGTTAATGGCAAATAAGATCATAAGTCTTTGGCCAAAGCATTACGATATAGTCGTATTAGATACACTATTAATCAGTCGGTTTTGATTTGCATTAACACATGTATAGAGTTTAGTCAATGAGGGTTTGACTTTACCGTGACCGAAGACTTGACCGGGACATCGATGAAGGGTCTATACGTATATAGTATTCACGACATAATGGTTCGGAATTATTCGTTCATTCGTTCTCGATCGGGTTTACGGTGCGGCCCGCTAAGTGGCTAAGTGCTGCCCGCACTCATTGGTTCCTCCCAATGCCGGCTGAGATGAACCTACGGAGTCGCGCAATAGGCTCATTGATGGATAAGTGTGAATTAATAATCTCTCTTATAATATTAGATATTAGATATCTAAGTTTGATTTATCGGATAAATCAAATAGCGGTCTTATGAATTGTAAGTAGGTTACTGGGTGATTACTTTAATTCATAAATTATATTTCTTAGAGAAATATATATTTGTGTTTGATATAATTAATTAATTGGATTAATTAATTAGTCCAAACACATTGGAAATAAAATGGATTCGTTTGACGAACATCCAATACACGAGGGATTCGTTTTGACGAACATCCAGTACACGAGCCGAGTAAATTCGACCCGTCTTCTTGGAAATTTCCCTTAAGGCCGTCCCCCTCCCTCTCTTGTCTCCTTTAAACTTATTTTATGTCACTAGGTGACATATGTGAGGTGTATTTGATACCCTCAATCATGTGGTAAAGGAAGACTTTCATTTTTTTATAAATAAAAGTCTTTAAAAAGGAGAGAGGACAACTTCTTCTTGTAAGAACTCAAAATCACGAATTTGAGTGAGAGAGTAAGGTTGAAAACTTCATCTTGATCATAGAGACAAGATATAAGAAGAATACATTGAGAGAAAAAATTCCTACAAGCTTCCCTAGCCGCATTCTTGAAGAAAGGAAGCTTGTCGATTTTTCCATCAAGTTCCGACGTGTGAAGTAGAGGCATCTTGCTTTAGGTGCTTGGAACGAAGGGCTCTTCATCATCATCATCATCATCATCATATGAAGGTTTTTCAGAGACATCATAGGTATGGGACTTTGATTCCTTGATCTTCGTATTTTTCTTTTCGTATATACGTTACTTGATCGATCCTCTTAGGGATTCCGTTTATTCTTACGTTGCGTTTATTTTCTGTGGAATCCCAACATCCAGCATGCGCAATGTCAGGTCTTGTACACAATAAAGTATATATAAGGCTACCCACTGCCGAAGCATATGGTATATAACTCATTTCCATTCATTGTTCCTCATTATGAGGACATATCTTCAAGGTGAGTTTTATTCCATGTCGCATCGGAAGGAACCCTCTTTAAGATCTAATCTATATAGAGGGCTTGGTAAAAAATTATCATTCTCTTTGATCTATCCCAGTAGAGTCGAATCCCAAGAATATATGTTTCTTCTCCCAATTCTTTCGTGGAGAAATTACTCGAAAGCCAAGCTTTCACAGAACTGAGCATTCTCACATCATTTCCTATTAGTAGAATGTCATCTACATATAGTACTAAGGATGAGATCTAGCTCCCACTAACCCTATTGTATACATAATGTTCCGCTTCATTTTGCACGAAGTCAAAATCTTTGACCGTATCATCAAAACGAAGGCCCCAACTACATGAAGACTGCTACAGTCCATTTCATGGAGTCTACATCCACCATTGCTAGGTCATTATTCGCGGGTCGGTCTCTTGTTTATCACCCGGAACCTCGTGGAAACCCAGTTCCGCCATGTGCATAAAACTATACCTCTCAGCTAAATGAGACACCCTATTAGACCTACGAGGTGCTTGTACTTGTGGTTCAGAAGGCTCGGTTCCATTTTCTTGCACAGGTGTCTCCTAAGGAGTTTCATTTTATTCTTCCAAAGAAATATTTCTAACTGCTCCGCCTTCCTGAATGAACTCGTCTTCCAGGAAGTGTGCATGCAAAGCAACAATGATATTTTGATCTTTAGGCATGTAGAATAGATAACCCATCGTCTCAGATGGGAATCTAATGAAACGTCTCCTCACGGACCTCGCTTCCATTTTGTCCACCTTAGTCTTCTTGACATAGGCGGGATATCTTCAAATCCTAATTTGGTTAAGACTTTGGTTTCCTGCCCTTCCACATCTCATTGTGGAGTTTTAGGAACGGATTTGGAAGGACATCTATTCAAGATATATGCAGCAGTCAGGAGTGTATACCCCCACAGGTAGATCGGTAAGTCAGAATAGCCTAGCAAGGAACAGACCATGTCCAACAAGGTCTGGTTTCTTCTTTATGACACACCATTTAACTGAGGAGTGCCTGGAGGTGTTAGTTGTGATACTATTCTATGTTCTTAAGGAACTCGTCAAACTCCGTACTCATCTACTCACCACCTCGGTCCGACCGAAGTGCTTTGATATGATTACCAGTTTGTTTCTCGACTAGGGCCTTGAATTCCTGGAATTTATCAAAGGCCTCGGATTTATGTTTCATTAAGTATACATAACCATACCTAGTATGATCATCCGTAAACGTAATGAAATATTGATATCTGTCACGTGCTGCTTCCAAAGCACCATATACGTTGGTATGGATTAATCCCAGTTTATCAGTGGCTCTTTCAAAAGTCCATATGAAGGAGGACTTAGTCATTTTGCCTTTAAGGCAAGATTCCCAAGTAGGAAATGGATCCGATCCCAATGGACCCATAAGTCCATCTTTTTCCATCTTGTAAACTTTGGTCTAACCAACATGACCAAGTCTAAGATTGTAATATCCGCAATTTTCGATTTTCGGTAAATTTATTTTTTCGGCCAGAGTCCGTTTTGACGACTCGCTCATGATCGTTTCGTCATTCTGAGAATGATTAATTCTACACTTTTTGTCATCCGAGTTCGTTTCGGTGTTGTTTTGTTGAGTTCCATGTTTTTTAGCGACTTTTCCGCAATTGAGTTCGATTCTTGCGAATCTCGTCCGAAACTGCTGTTTCGAGTTTCCCGCAAGTCTGTTTAACTTTGTTAGACGTGTTGTGAACTTCGGTTGGTTATTCGATCACGTATCGTGATTTCCGGGCATTTTGGGCCATTTTGTAATTTCTTGAAAGTTACGGGTATCCGTATCTGTAATTGTTGTCTCGACCCGTTTCTTGGTCGCGTATGATTAATTATGGTATTATGTTTTCATTTCGGGCCGTTGATGTTGTCCGCAAACTTTTCGTCGTGTTCGTTCCGTACGTTTTCAGAAATCGGGTCGTCGAGCCCTGGTGGTCGCATCGCCGACGGTTGCGGATCGGCCGGACGATTATGGCACCGGCCGGACAGTGCGGCAGAACCGCATAGCGCACGCTAAGGCCGGAAGGCTGCGCGCTAACCGGCAGTGTAGCGCACGCTATCGGCCGCCTAACGACGCTATCTCCGTGCAGGCGGTGGGGTTACGAGGTTCGACTCGGCCAGATCGGGAGTAGCGCACGCCATCTTGTCGGTCGTAGCGCACGCTAACCGGCAGGGGTAGCGCACGCTGTCGGCCGACTAGCGACGTTACAGGGTTAGTTTGTTAGTCCGAGGCTCTCGACAGTCGGCTAGCGCGCGAGCTTCCGGCCGTAGCGCACGCTAGCGGGAGTCGGGCGGACAGTCATGGTCGGCAGAATTGGTCGGTGGTGCCGGGTCATGCGGGCCATGGCCGAGAGTGCTCGGCCGATACTGGCCGATAGCGCACGCTAGTCCGGGAAGGCTAGCGCACGCTAGTTCCGGCCCAGGATATATATGACAGACCAGCCACTTTTTCATTCATTTTTCATTTCCTTTCTCTTCGGTCCGCGGCTGGAGCTTTGGAGGGGATGAATCCATGTTGTTAAACAACAAATCCATGAAGTTTCTGAGTTTATATCACCGACCAATCATCCTATAACATCCTTCGATCCAGCGAATCAAGGTTAGATCTTTAGAACCCTACTTTTGGGTAGATTTGGGGTTTTTCGTGTTTTTGTCCGATTCGTTCCGTTTTGTTGATTAATTCATGATGAATATGATTAATCTTGTTGGTATTCTTAGTTTCCCTATGGATTCATGGTATATTTCGTGGTTTTTACGGAATCGAGAGGGTTTGGTTGTGGTCCGCCCTTCTTGTTGTTTATATACGAATATACATGAATCGTAGGCGGGTTTTCGGGTGTATTCCAATTCCATATTCATTTAGAAATGGTTGTGATTGTATTCTTCGAATCGTTAGGTTCGGTTTCATTGGTTCCTAGCGTTCGTCGGTGACTTTCCTTTCCGTTCGTTGCGTCGTCAATAATTCAAGGCAAGTATTTTTGGAAACCTTTATGCTTAACGTGAAATGGTAATGTATATTATGTGTGCTTTACTCACCTCGGGAGGGTCCGACGGGATCACGGAGGGAATCTATGGCTTCATCCTGGATTCATGAGTTTGTTTCGCTAGCCAGCTCGGGAGGGTCCTTAGAGGCCTCAGGTGGGATTCGTGGCTTCGTCCCGGTCCTAGGCGATGCCTGTGCGTGATTTGTTTTATGAAATGGCCAGCTTGGGAGGGTCCTTAGAGGCCTCGGGTGGGATTCGTGGCTTCGTCCCAGTTCTAGGCAAATTGTTTGACTGTTTGTTTCCGGAAAAGACATGTCTGGTTTTGGCTTTCGAAATTGATATTGGTGCATGTACTATGAAATGTGTAAGTGATTGGTTTGTCTTGAATACTTGTACTAGCGTAATTGCTAACCCCTTTGGGGACCCGTTGTCGGGGAAATTCTTGTTATGGATTTCAGGTTATGTTCAGCCAGACGAGCGGGCGCTGGGATGGTACGAGGATGTCGGCCAAGGTTGTTGACATGTGCAATTGAGTCTTGTTATTTCCTACTGTCTCTTTTGATGTGGATGTTTTCCAAATTGTAAACTTATAGATTGTACTCGCGAGTACTTAGGCTTTTCCTTTCGGATTGTGATTGGTCTTCGTTGGAGTTACTGTATTTGTCGGTTGATGTTTATTATGCCGGTTGTACCGGACGTGTTGTTTTATGTTCTTATTGTTAACAATTGTTTCCTTGCTAACCGAGACAGTTAGTCGAGAGGTGTTTTCTTGTGTTAGCCTGGTGGATCCCATGTAGGGGTCCACGGCGCTGTAATACACCTCGAATATCTTGGGGGTGTTACAGAAAATGGTATCGGAGCTCTAGGTTTATGGATACCTAGGCTTGTTGGTTATTTGGGTCTAGATGTGTTTTGTTTTGCACATTGTCACACCGCTGCCGGTATCTCGGTACATCCAGTGCTCGTAAGTTTTCCTTACTCGATTCTCTTGTTTTCTCGTATTGAAATTCCACTTCTTGAACTGTGATTGCCTCTCTCGTACTTATCGTCGAGTTGTTTTTCGATCCATCCAGTTCGTGTACTTTTGATTCTAGTATTGCGCAGTCCTTTATCTCTCTGGAGTATGTGCGCCGTTCTGGGCTTGACCGTTTGTCGTTTTGCGAGCCTTCCATCGCTAAACTTCCTAGCGTTGGTGGGATCGTTGGTGATCGAAAGATCCGAGTTTTGCTCCGTGGTATACTGTGAGAGGGCTTGACCCTCTAGTCTTTTGTTGTATGATGGAATCTGTGTTTGGTAATTGCGATATACTAAATGTATGTTGAGCCGAATGTACTGATGGTTTGGACACCGAAGGGTGAAGTATGATGTAGAAGTTTTGAACATTGAAATGTTCTGGGAAAGGTGTTGATGGCAGAGTTTGTTGAGAAACTCACATAGCTGGTTTCGACATATGTCCAAATCGGTGATCTTTGGTTACACTGTTAAACTTGAAGAGATAGTTTGACATATGCTTGGAATTAGTATTTCCGAGTTGCGCTTGTTGAACTGGTGATTTTTGAATGCCGTATATGCGTGTGTTCGGAAATCGTTAGTACTTGGCTAATTATTGTTATTTACAACCAATGTGTTTCTATTAATAATAATACATGCGGCGTGCATGCTTGAAATTTTCTTAGACTTGATCGTATTGTGGGTTTTTGAAAAGTGACATGAATTTGGGTGAGCCAGCCTTGTATTTTCAAATAAAACCTTGTGTTGGTATTTAAAGGTCGTGTATAAAAGTGTTTAGGACATTTTATAAAATGCTACCGCTGTTAAGCCCTTGTCGTGTTTGAAAGGGTCTTGAAAACGATTTTTAACTTATCGGTTTTATTTTCGAATAACTAGAGTATATGATTTTAAAATCAGATTAGCCTGGGGAAACCTAGGATGTCGAGTCAAGTTGTGTTTGTTGAGTTTTGTATCGTCAGATTTTGTCTGACTTAGTCGCATCGCGACGCGTCGTTTGAGATCATTGGTCGTGATTAGTATCGAGGGGCGGTCGTCACTTACGTGCGACCTATGGATGTAAAACTCCCTTCCTTGTGTTGTGCCTCGTGTGACACGAGTTATTTGTATGATTAGTTGTTAAATGATGGAATCCTTCTGTGGATTTTGATTTCACGATATGTGTTTATTGGACTCTCGTATTTGGTTTATACGAGGAGTGTAAATCCTTCTTGATGTATTTTCGTACCGCATTTTATCCGCTGCGTGAGTTCTTTCAAACGGCTTTCGGTATTTTACAAACTGAGTTTTATTTCGTAAAACCGATTCCCTAAATCAAGTTTTGGCATTTTGGCCTTGAACATTTTATGACGGTTTGACAAATGAGTTTGTGAGTTTTGGAAAATATTACCGTCATTGGTCTTTTTAGCATTTTCGAAATGACGTAGGAAATTGTGCTTAACCTGGTAAATCCTTGTGAGAAAGGTTTACGACATGTAATTTTTCTGATATGTTCTGTTGTTGTCTCTGTGGGTCGTTAGCGCACGCTACGCTTCGCGGCTAGCGCGCGCGAGAGTGCATTGGTAGCACGCTAAGGGGAGGACAGCGCACGCTACCGGGTAGTTCAGGGCAGTCCAGGAGCTACTGGACTGGGTCTGAAGTTCTCGTTAGCGCACGCTAACACTTGGGGTTAGCGCACGCTAACAGTGTATTTTTGGTCAGGAGTTTTGTTTGGTGTCGTGATAGCGCACGCTAACCTTAATGATTAGCGCATGCTAATTGTGTCCAGTATAAATACTGGGCACCAGTCTAGAAGTTGCATTTTTCTTCATTTCTTCTTCTTCCTCCATGAGTTTGAGACGTAGCGACTAGGGTTTGCATCTGGGCTGATTTTTCTTCCATCCAAAGGTGTTTTGGAGTATCCTAGATGATTTTTAACATCATCTAATCCATTGTTCTTCGCCGAATCTAGGTATTTTCTTGAATCCCTAGAGTTGACTTTTTGGAGTTTTGTTCTTTATATCGTTTTCCATCCAGTTTTGATAAACCGATTGTTGTTTTAACGATGTTGTTAAACATATCCTAAGGATTGTATATCACTGTCGTGATTTTGAGCGATTTGATACGTGTGATATGATGTGTTTAAGTGAATGTTGATACGTGCGAATTTTGGGCATTTTGGCCTATTGTACTTCTGAAAAACCTTGGGTATCTTAGAAAATAAACCTCGAGACGTACTTTTAAAATAAATTATTTTCTCACAGTGTTCTCAAGATGCCTACTAGTGCCACGCTATGTTTCAAGATTATTTTACTTTGAGGATCAAAATATTTTGAGATATTTCTAATGATTTAGAAATGCATTCGCTTAGACCCGAAGGTCGAATATAGCTGAAAAGTTTTAATTTAACGAAAGGTGTCTTCATTTTTTTTTCAAACGCAAGATGATTTTTTTAAAGTCTCGATGACGATGTTTGTACTACTTTTTGATATATGATACTCAAGATCAACTGGTGCTTGCAAATTATTTTCAAAAGGTGGTTTTCGTTTTCAAAACCTATCATTCGTGTTTGTGGTCCGGGAATATATGTGTGATGTTCGTACTCTCGTTAGGGTGTTAACCCCCGAGTTGTTGTTGAATTGGTGGTGTGAGCGTTGAGTCGTTTGCCACACAGTTGTCGTGGTATCCTCTGTGAGGGGTGTGATGTTAGTATTGGATGTTGTCGCCTCGTAGCGGTTTATACGTTATCGTATATATGCGAGCTGTTAGAGATCGGGTTGGTATGATTGTGTGCATCGGTGATTGTTCCGCGTTGTGTCGGTTGCTTGTTGTATTGTTACCTTGGTTCCGTTGTTGTGAGTTTCGGGGGCGAGGTCAAATGTAATACCCGTACTATTTTGACTTCTATATTTTCTCTTTCTCCAGTCTATCGATTCGCTCGTGTTCATTGATACCTTCTGAACTTGTTCTGTACCTGGTTTCATCGTTCGAACGAGATGTAATCTGGTTTTGAGTCGATCTGGTTATCGCTGTGACTTTTCTGAATTCGGTTCGACTATTGTGAACCTTGTTCGGAAGTAACGTCTTTTGGTTCTAATAGTTCTTTTATTCGAAGTGGATCGGATTTTGAACTTCTGTATTTTTGTCTCTATCGACTCGTTTATGCTCGTTAACATTTCTGAACTTTCCCTATCCCTTGCTTTTGTTGATCGAACGAGGGTGGTATTGTTTCGGAATAACTCGTCTGTCGTTGTGGCTTTTCAATCGCTATTCCCTTTCCTGTGGATCTTATGGGAATGCACGTCTTGCTGTTCTCACCAGGTCATCACGGGAGTTGTTGTTTGAATTTTATTATCCTACGTGTTTCGGACATGATTGTTCGATTTTTGTTGTCTCAATCGTTTGTTTGTTCGGTTTTTGTTCTCGTTTTGTGATTGTTGAGCGTTCAGGCTCCTTCGTAATTCCCTTAAGTTCGGGAAATTAGTCTCGTTTTCGATCTTCCAACCCTTGGGCGGTGGAATTCCGTATTTGTTCAGCGTTGACTCGCGTTTTGGTTGATGAACCGTTGGGTTGGTCAATCGTATTGATTTTCGTTCATTGAGTTTTGTGATTGTTCGGATAATCGACTCGATTGTATTGTCTATTTGATGACGCTTGTCACTCGTTGATTTTATTATGTCTCTACCGGTGGCGTTGTGTTAGTCGCCGTGGAGCGTATTTTCACACCGTATGTCTCTTTGCATTTCTTGCAGCGTTTCGCCATCGGGCGCGAGTTTTCGGTTTTTGTGTATCTCGCTGAGTTTTCCTGGCGGGATATTGCTTCTCCCTACTTGTTTTAAGTTTCGGGACGAAACTTCTTTTAAGGAGGGTAGAATGTAATATCCGCAATTTTCGATTTTCGGTAAATTTCTTTTTTCGGCCGGAGTCCGTTTTCACGACTCACTCATGACCGTTTAGTCATTCTGAGAATGATTAATTCTACACTTTTTGTCATCCGAGTTCGTTTCGGTGTTGTTTTGTTGAGTTCCGTGTTTTTTAGCGACTTTTCCGCACTTGAGTTCGATTCTTGCAAATCTCGTCCGAAACTGCTGTTTCGAGTTTCCCGCAAGTCTGTTTAACTTTGTTAGACGTGTTGTGAACTTCAGTTTGGTTATTCGATCACGTATCGTGATTTCCGGGCGTTTTGGGCCATTTTGTAATTTCTTGAAAGTTACGGGTATCCGTATCTGTAATTGTTGTCTCGACCCGTTTCTTGGTCGCGTATGATTAATTATGGTATTATGTTTTCATTTCGGGCCGTTGATGTTGTCCGCGAACTTTTCGTCGTGTTCGTTCCGTACGTTTTCGGAAATTGGGTCGTCGAGCCACGTGGTGGTCTGCATGGCCGGACGGGCGGGGGATCGCCGACGATTGCGGGCACCGGCCGGACAGGTGCGGCGGGAACCGGCGTAGCGCACGCTACGGCCGGAAGGCTGCGCGCGCTAACCGGCAGGTGTAGCGCATGCTATCGGCTGGCCTAACGCACGCTATCGGGTCTGAGCAGTGGGGTTCTGAGGTTCTGGACTCGGTCAGGATCGGCAGGTAGCGCACGCTACTGTCGGTCGTAGCGCACGCTAATCGGCAGGGGTAGCGCACGCTGTCAGCCGACTAGCGTACGTTACCTGGGTGAGTTTGTTAGTCCAGAGGCTACTGGACAGGTCGGCTAGCGCGTGCAGGCTTCCGGCCGTAGCGCACGCTAGCGGGAGTCGGGCGGACAGTCATGGTCGGCATAATTGGTCGGTGGTGCCGGGTCATACGGGCCATGGCCGATAGTGCTCAGCCGATACTGGCCGATAGCGCACGCTAGTCCGGGAAGGCTAGCGCACGCTAGTTCCGGCCCAGTATATATATGACAGACCAGCCACTTTTTCATTCATTTTTCATTTCCTTTCTCTTCGGTCCGCGACTGGAGCTTTGGAGGGGATGAAGCCATGTTGTTAAACAACAAATCCATGAAGTTTCTAAGTTTATATCACCGATCAGTCATCCTATAACATCCTTCGATCCAGCGAATCAAGGTTAGATCTTTAGAACCCTACTTTTGGGTAGATTTGGGGGTTTTCGCGTTTTTGTCCGATTCGTTCCGTTTTGTTGATTAATTCATGATGAATATGATTAATCTTGTTGGTATTCTTAGTTTCCCTATGGATTCATGGTATATTTCCTGGTTTTTACGGAATCGAGAGGGTTTGGTTGTGGTCCGCCCTCGTTGTTTATATACGAATATACATGAATCGTAGGCGGGTTTTCGGGTGTATTCCAATTCCGTATTCATTTAGAAATGTTTGTGATTGTATTCTTCGAATCGTTAGGTTCGGTTTCATTGGTTCCTAGCGTTCGTCGGTGACTTTCCTTTCCGTTCGTTACGTCGTCAATAATTCAAGGCAAGTATTTTTGGAAACCTTTATGCTTAACGTGAAATGGTAATGTATATTGTGTGTGCTTTACTCACCTCGGGAGGGTCCGACGGGATCACGGAGGGAATCTATGGCTTCGTCCTGGATTCATGAGTTTGTTTCGCTAGCCAGCTCGGGAGGGTCCTTAGAGGCCTCGGGTGGGATTCGTGGCTTCGTCCCGGTCCTAGGCGATGCCTGTGCGTGATTTGTTTTATGAAATGGCCAGCTTGGGAGGGTCCTTAGAGGCCTCGGGTGGGATTTGTGGCTTCGTCCCGGTCCTAGGCAAATTGTTTGACTGTTTGTTTCCGGAAAAGACATGTCTCGTTTTGGCTTTTGAAATTGATATTGGTGCATGTACTATGAAATGTGTAAGCGATTGGTTTGCCTTGAATACTTGTACTAGCGTAATTGCTAACCCCTTTGGGTACCCGTTGTCGGGGAAATTCTTGTTATGGATTTCAGGTTATGTTCAGCCAGACGAGCGGTACTGGATGGTACGAGGATGTCGGCCAAGGTTGTTGACATGTGCAATTGAGTCTTGTTATTTCCTACTGTCTCTTTTGATGTGGATGTTTTCCAAATTGTAAACTTATAGATTGTACTCGCGAGTACTTAGGCTTTTCCTTTCGGATTGTGATTGCTATTCGTTGGAGTTACTGTATTTGTCGGTTGATGTTTATTATGCCGGTTGTACCGGACGTGTTGTTTTATGTTCTTGTTGTTAACAATTGTTTCCTTGCTAACCGAGACGGTTAGTCGAGAGGTGTTTTCTTGTGTTAGCCTGGTGGATCCCATGTAGGGGTCCACGGTGCTGTAATACACCTCGAATATCTTGGGGGTGTTACAAAGATGCCATTTCAAAACTTGATTGGTTTCATCCCTACCACATTTTCTAGTCATAGTATTCATAAATACTTTGTTGCTGAGATTTAGATGATACAATTCATTTAACAATGTAGCAGTACCCACTAGTTTATTTCGGAAATAAATTTTGCAGGAACCATCACCAATGAAAAATGAAAAGCCTTTTCGGTCCATGACCGGAATGGATACAATGTTTTTGTGCCCCTTGGGCAAAACAAGTACATCTTCTAAAGTAAAAACAAAGTCGGATTCTAAACCCAAAAGAAGTGATCCTATGTCGGTCGCCTCGATACTATGCCCGCTTCCGGCTGTGATCATCACTTCTCCAGCTCCAAACTTCCTACTTTGTTCCAGATCCTGATTCACGGTACAAATATGAGAACTAGCACCAGAATCCAGTATCCAGGAAGTAGAAAAATACAGTAGCAGAACAATTTGTTTCCAAAACTAAAAGTTCTGTACCTGAAGTGCCATGAAGAATCAGACACTCTCTAGCCCAGTGGCCCAGCTCACCGTACTTTAGACAAGCGTCTTTCTTCTTGCTCTTTTGAACCGTTGGGACCTTGCCCTTGCCTTTGAAGTACTTAACATGTGGTCCAGTCTGCTTCTTGGTCTTTTTCTTCTTGTTCTTAGACCTCCGAGGTCCAGAAGAAATCACAAGAGCAGACTCCTTCATTCGCGGAGTCTTCATCTGAGACTAAGCGGTCACAAGTTTGTTCATTAGCCCAGCTAAATTACATACTATCTCATTGCTGTTGAAGTTTATAACAAACTGTGAGAAGGAATCAGGGAGAGACTGTAGGATGAGGTTGGTTTGGAGAGAAGTATCCATCTTAAAATCAAGAGCCTCCAATCTCTCGATCATGGATATCATTTTGAGGACATGTTCCGCAACCTTCTTACCTTCCTTCATCCTTGCACCGAACAGTTGCTTGGATATCTCATATCTAGCAGTTCTGCTGTGCTCACCATAAAGCTCGGTTAAGTGAGATAGAATCTGCCTAGCAGAAGTCATTTTCTCATGAGCTCTCTGAAACTCATTAGACATGGAAGCCATCATATAAGCACGGACTTTCACATCATCCTCAACCCATTTTCGTGGTTTTCAATCTCTTCCTGATTAGCTCTTGTCCGCACTAGAGGCACCGGAATGTCCGTCTCCAAGACGTATCCCAGTGCCTCTATACTGAGGACTATCATCAGATTGCGGATCCAATCCACAAAGTCAGGTCCGATTAAGGTGTTCTTTTCAAGTAGAATTGTGAGTGGATTCATAGTCATATTGAGAGTTATGTCTGCATTAAGTATGATAGATTAATTAGTGACTCGTTTAATTATGTTCTCAGTATAGAATTAAGGTCTTTTCTATTCTTGTTACCCAGCTCCTACTATTTTTATCGGAATAACACACTCCCATGTGAAATTCGGAAGTATCGTCGCTCTACTTCATAGTGGTGATCGAGTTCTTTATAAATATTAATAGAGGGCAACCGAACAAGTTTCTAGTCTATTAATTTTCATAAAGTGGTGTCCAACACCAACCCATCTAATGGATGATTCGACCTTCTTTTTCCCCTTGTTCACTCCCCTCAACCTATACGGTTTCTATGGTTTGTGAACAAGTTAAGTTTATACCATCGATGCAAATCAGTTTCACAATTGAATCTTATCCAGCAACCTATCAGGTTTCTAGGGATAAAATTTGCTCCAACAGAAAGCATCCAAGGCGCTCCCAGTAATTTATCCGTCCTCCCCGAACGACTACCCCGATAACTCGGAAGCATAGCACATCCGGTTTGGATTTCAATTTCCCGAAAACTCGTTGGAGGGAAGGAAAACCTTGAAACCTTATAAACTTAATAATTCGTTGTGGGAGAATTTTCGCGATTAACGTTACACTTTGCACATTAATCATTTAAGCGCATTTGTGGAATTCATACAATATGAAACAACTATTCACAACTTAGTTGCTATCAACATGTGGTTCATGGACCGTTTATAGAAAACAAAAACTCCGTAATCTAATTACAAGTCTTCATCTTGAATCTTCATCTTTTAGAAACGGATCTTCCTCCGGTCTTCGTCATTACATATAAATTGTACATTGAAAATTGCATTCTAGATACAAATATTTCTAGTAAAATAAATAGGCTAAAAACGGCCTTTAAAACCCAATCGAATAAAACGAACGATTCAAAAACTAAGTCCACGAACCACATCTCCATTCAAAAGCATTCATCCAATAAATACTAAATAAATCGAAAGCGTAGAGATACATTGATCCAATCAACAATATGAACCGATCCAATCGATTCACACAATCGGTAATATGAAAACGCTCAAAATAATTCCGTCGATCACAAGTATTCCAATTAATCAATTTTTCCGTATAAAATGAAATACCATAAATCATTTTAATCATATTAAATCTAATTTAAAATGTGAGAAATCATTTTTAGGAATACACGAAAAAAACAAGCCCGAAACGGGTCCGAAAAGGGGCTGGACCGTGCCCGAAATGAGCCAGCAAAGGCAATCGTGGCTGCCCAATACCACAGGCCACGACCCCTAAGCACGGGCCGCGGCCCTCGATCCCTTCCCAGGCGGGCTGGGGGCCGCGGCCCTCTGCTTCCGGACCACTCCCGGACCGTCCAACGGCGATTCGGGGCTAGTTTTTCGACCGGATATCCAATATCTATATTTTTCAACATTCATATCTTCAATATAAATCATATTTCCAAGAAATAGAAGATTTATATTTAGACATAAACTTACGAAAAACACAACTATAACGAACAAAAAAACATATACCACGATTATGACTAAAATGATTCCAAATCATTCACCATTTAATCGAGCATCCAAATGCCAATATCATATATACAATCGCAAGACCTACGCTCCGATACCACTGTTGGGATTCGGTGCCTAAAACGAAGGCCCAGCGGAAGCGGTAAAACGAAAATTAATTCGATCCGAATCCCTACGGGGAACGATCGAGCTACGTATATACGAATATTAAACGAAAACACAAGAGATATAGAAACTCACCCTTGTAGTTTGTTGATTAAATGGATTTCTTCTCTTGAGCTATTACCCAAGCATTAGATTGATCTCTACAAATCCAATCCGCTCCAAGCCATTGGATGATCCAACGTCGAAAACACAACGCCTCTACTTGCCACGCGCCGGAGAAATGAACGGAACGACAATCACCTTGCTATCCTCCAAGGATACGACTAGAGCTAGGTGATGAAGCTTTCTTATCAAGATTACAACACTCTAAGTGTTTAATCTTTATCTCTCTCTCTCACAAATATTTTCTCCAAGAAAATATATGAATGTATGATGAAGAAGATGATGAATATTATGAAGCCTTTTGGAAACAATTTTCTCTCTCCTTTCTTCTCTTAAAAACGTGAGATCATATGTTGGCAAAAGATATTTGGTCTTCACATATATTCTCATCATATCTCTCCATTCCACCTACCTTTTGACAAAATCACCCAAGGTGATATTTTGTCCCCTTGATTGGTCACAAGGCTTGAACCCCACCAAGTGAAGACCAAGACCAATTGAGGGGTAGGTGATTGGGGCGGCCATCTAGAAGGTGTCAGACGAGTTCGGTCCGTTTCGGACTCCCGTGAGTCCAAACAGATAAATTCCAATTCCGTTCCGATATATTTATATCGATTAATTAATCTAATTAATTAATCATATCAAATACATAATAACATAATTAATTTCTCCAAGAAATAATTATATTCATGAATTAAATCAATCACCCAGTAATATATTTAATTCATTAGGCCGTAAATCAATTTATCTAATAAATCGAATTAGACATCCAATGTCCCAAATTAAATATTCAATATCTAATATTCATAATGAGATAATAAGCTTGATTCATTCCATCGTCAATCCTATTGCGCGACTCGGTAGGTCCGTCTCAGTCAGCAATGGGAGGAACTAAAGAGTAGTAGCACCACCTAGCCAGCCTGATGGCCTACACTGTACCCCAACTGAGAACGAATGACTGGGATCATTCAAGAACCATTCTGTCGTGAATACCAGTATACATATAAACCCTTGTTTCAAATGTCCCAATCAAGTTATAGGGTCACGGTCAGTCAAACCCTATCTGTACTTGACGATATGCATGCGTTAGTGCAAATCGAGATCATTGAGTTCTCGTGTATCCAATACAACTAGCTCCAATGCTTTGGCCAAAGACTTATGATCTCATCTGCCAATAACCGCATAGGACATATAACCCGCTCACTAATGGGAGAAGGAATTCTATCTTGGTATTCAGTAGGACCTGCTACTTGCCTGTTAATATGCACATCGAGGTTGACCCCCACCTCCCAGTTTATAGGGTCGAACTAGTCTAATGAAAATCTCAATGTCACAAGCACATCCCAACTAAATCCTCAATTCGAAGGTTCACGAATACCTATCACAACCTTTCGATTCCGTCATTGACTGTCCCGGAGTGAAATCCGTGTGACGAATCGAGGGTGAGTCGGTTCGAGTATACTAATCTAATCAGCATACCTATAATGTGTGCTCCCACTAACCATTAGTGTTCGACAGTCACTCTCCATGTCAAAGAACACGTCATACAAGTCTTCACATAAACTTAACGCCCATTCAAGTTTTATCGACTTGCGAATGATTAAGTATTTGAGCTATAAACCTTTCCAGTGCCGTCCCCATTATTCGATAAGGAGTGGAACGTTTTGCTCTCAAATACACGGACTAGTTTCTTTATATATATTTACGAGTTAGGAATGCCAGTAACTACCAGTAAATAAAGAAACATCCATTGCCTTATATTAATGATTTACATAATTACAAGTATAATGCCCCCACTTATCATCCTCTGAGTGGCATTAGAGGGCATACTCCTGACAATCTCCCACTTGCACTCAATGCAACACACTTTGGTATCTAATACCAATGTGCTCCAGATTACGCTCCAAGCTAATTTGAGAATGTGGCTTGGTTAGTGGATCAGTGACGTAGTTGGCTGACTCTACTCTATGCAGCATAATGTATCTCTATGCGTACAAATTCTCTTACGAGATGATACTCTCTCTCAATATGTTTGGTACTGTTGTGAAACCTCGGCTCCTAGGCCTGTGCTACCGCTCTGGCAGCATAGTACAAAGTGTCACGAGAAGTTTACCTAGTAACTTCTTAACCCTTTCTTTGGAGGCCTCCGAGGCCGCTTTATACTCAGCCTAACTGGTGGAATCAGCAGTCGCGCTATACTTGGCACTATGCCAAGATACTGCTCTTCCATTAAGAGTAAATGTAGCCAGAAGTAGACATATAATCGTCTTTCTGTCCTTGGAAGTCCAATACAGTGAATCCCACCACATTCTATTCTCCACCACCATATATAAGAATCATATCTCTTAGTACTTCTAAAGTACTAGAGAACATTCTTTACGGCGGTCTAATGTTCCGTGATTGGGTTAGCCCGAAACCTACTTGCCACGCTTCCAGCATGCGCAATGTCAGGTCTTGTACACAATAAAGTATATATAAGGCTACCCACTGCCGAAGCATATGGTATATAACTCATTTCCTTTCATTGTTCCTCATTATGAGGACACATCTTCAAGGTGAGTTTTATTCCATGTCGCATCGGAAGGAACCCTCTTTAAGATCTAATCTATATAGAGGGCTTGGGAAAAACTTATCATTCTCTTCGATCTATCCCAGTAGAGTCGAATCCCAAGAATATATGTTTCTTCTCCCAATTCTTTCATGGCGAAATTACTCGAAAGCCAAGCTTTCACAGAACTGAGCATTCTCACATCATTTCCTATTAGTAGAATGTCATCTACATATAGTACTAAGGATGAGATCTAGCTCCCACTAACCCTCTTGTATACACAATATTCCTCTTCATTTTGCACGAAGTCAAAATCTTTGACCGTCTCATCAAAACGAAGGTCCCAACTACATGAAGACTGCTACAGTCCATTTCATGGAGTCTACATCCACCATTGCTAGGTCATTATTCGCGGGTCGGTCTCTTGTTTATCACCTGGAACCTCGTGGAAACCCAGTTCCGCCATGTGCATAAAACTATACCTCTCAGCTAAATGAGACACCCTATTAGACCTACGAGGTGGTTGTACTTGTGGTTCAGAAGGCTCGGTTCCATTTTCTTGCACAGGTGTCTCCTAAGGAGTTTCATTTTATTCTTCCAAAGAAATATTTCTACCTGCTCCACCTTCCTGAATGAACTCTTCTTCTAGGAAGTGTGCATGCAAAGCAACAACGATATTTTGATCTTTAGGCATGTAGAATAGATAACCCATCGTCTCAGATGGGAATCTAATGAAACGTCTCCTCACGGACCTCGCTTCCATTTTGTCCACCTTAGTCTTCTTGACATAGGCGGGATATCTTCAAATCCTAATTTGGTTAAGACTTTGGTTTCCTGCCCTTCCACATCTCATTGTGGAGTTTTAGGAACGGATTTGGAAGGACATCTATTCAAGATATATGCAGCAGTCAGGAGTGTATACCCCCACAGGTAAATCGGTAAGTCAGAATAGCCTAGCAAGGAACAGACCATGTCCAACAAGGTCTGGTTTCTTCTTTATGACACACCATTTAACTGAGGAGTGCCTCGAGGTGTTAGTTGTGATACTATTCCATGTTCCTTAAGGAACTCATCAAACTCTGTACTCATCTACTCACCACCTAGGTCCGACCGAAGTGCTTTGATATGATTACCAGTTTATTTCTCGACTAGGGCCTTGTATTCCTGGAATTTATCAAAGGCCTCGGATTTATGTTTCATTAAGTATACATAACCATACCTAGTATGATCATCCGTAAACGTAATGAAATATTGATATCCGTCACGTGCTGCTTCCAAAGCACCATATACGTCGGTATGGATTAATCCCAGTTTATCAGCGGCTCTTTCAAAAGTCCCTGTGAAGGAGGACTTAGTCATTTTGCCTTTAAGGCAAGATTCCCAAGTAGGAAAGGGATCCGATCCCAATGGACCCATAAGTCCATCTTTTTCCATCTTGTAAACTTTGGTCTAACCAACATGACCAAGTCTAAGAGGCCATTTCAAAACATGATTGGTTTCATCCCTACCACATTTTCTAGTCATAGTATTCATAAGTACTTTGTTGCTGAGATTTAGATGATACAATTCATTTAACAATGTAGCAATACCCACTAGTTTATTTCTGAAATAAATTTTGCAGGAACCATCACCAATGAAAAATGAAAAGCCTTTTCGGTCCATGACCGGAATGTATACAATGTTTTTGTGCCCCTTGGGCAAAACAAGTACATCTTCTAAAGTCAAAACAAAGTCGAATTCTAAACCGAAAAGAAGTGATCCTATGTCGGTCGCCTCAATACTATGCCCGCTTCCGACTGTGATCATCACTTCTCCAGCTCCAAACTTCTACTTTGTTCCAGATCCTGATTCACGGTACAAATATGAGAACTAGCACCGTAATCCGATTCAGAAGTAGAAAAATACGAGCGAGAACAATTTGTTTCCAAAACTAAAAGTTCTGTACCTGAAGTGCCATGAAGAATCGGACACTCTCTAGCCCAGTGGCCCAGCTCACCATACTTTAGACAAGCGTCTTTCTTCTTTCTCTTTGGAACCATTGGGGCCTTTCCCTTGCTCTTGAAGTCTTTAACATGTGGTCCAGTCTGCTTCTTGGTCTTTTTCTTCTTGTTCTTAGACCTCCGAGGTCCAGAAGAAATCACAAGAGCAGACTCCTTAATTCGCGGAGTCTTCATCTGAGACTGAGCGGTCACAAGTTTGTTCATTAGCCCAGCTAAATTACATACTATCTCATTGCTGTTGAAGTTTATAACAAACTGTGAGAAGGAATCAGGGAGAGACTGTAGGATGAGGTCGGTTTGGAGAGAAGTATCCATTTTAAAATCAAGAGACTCCAATCTCTCGATCATGGATATCATTTTGAGGACATATTCCCCAACCTTCTCACCTTCCTTCATCCTTTGCACCGAACAATTGCTTGGATATCTCATATCTAGCAGTTCTGCTGTGCTCACCATAAAGCTCGGTTAAGTGAGATAGAATCTGCCTAGCAGAAGTCATTTTCTCATGAGCTCTCTGAAGCTCATTAGACATGGAAGCCATCATATAAGCACGGACTTTCACATCATCCTCAACCCACTTTTCGTGGTTTTCAATCTCTTCCTGATTAGCTCTTGTCCGCACTAGAGGCACCAGAATGTCCGTCTCCAAGACGTATCCCAGTGCCTCTATACTGAGGACTATCATCAGATTGCGGAGCCAATCCACAAAGTCAGGTCCGATTAAGGTGTTCTTTTCAAGTAGAATTGTGAGTGGATTCATAGTCATATTGAGAGTTATGTCTGCATTAAGTATGATAGATTAATTAGTGACTCGCTTAATTATGTTCTCAGTATAGAATTAAGGTCTTTTCTATTCTTGTTACCCAGCTCCTACTATTTTTATCGGAATAACACACTCCCATGTGAAATCCGGAAGTATCGTCGCTCTACTTCATAGTGGTGATCGAGTTCTTTATAAATCTTAATAGAGGGAAACCGAACAGGTTTCTAGTCTATTAATTTTCATAAAGTGGTGTCCAACACCAACCCATCTAATGGATGATTCGACCTTCTTTTTCCCCTATTCACTCCCCTCAACCTATACAGTTTCTATGGTTTGTGAACAAGTTAAGTTTATACCATCGATGCAAATCAGTTTCACAATTGAATCTTATCCAGCAACCTATCAGGTTTCTAGGGATAAAATTTGCTCCAACCGAAGGCATCCAAGGCGCTCCCAGTAATTTATCTGTCCTCCCCGAACGACTACCCTGATAACTCGGAAGCATAGCACATCCGGTTTGGATTTCAATTTCCCGAAAACTCGATGGAGGGAAGGAAAACCTTGAAACCTTATAAACTTAATAATTTGTTGTGGGAGAATTTTCGCGATTAACGTTACACTTTGCACATTAATCATTTAAGCGCATTTGTGGAATTCATACAATATGAAACAACTATTCACAACCTAGTTGCTATCAACATGTGGTTCATGGACCGTTCCTAGAAAACAAAAACTCCGTAATCTAATTACAAGTCTTCATCTTGAATCTTCATCTTCTAGAAACGGATCTTCCTCCGGTCTTCGTCATTACATATAAATTGTACATTGAAAATTGCATTCTAGATACAAATATTTCTAGTCAAATAAAAAGGCTCAAAACGGCCTTTAAAACCCAATCGAATAAAACGAACGATTCAAAAACTAAGTCTACGAACCACATCTCCATTCAAAAGCATTCATCCAATAAATACTAAATAAATCGAAAGCGTAGAGATACATTGATCCAATCAACAATATGAACCGATCCAATCGATTCACACAATCGGTAATATGAAAACGCTCAAAATAATTCCGTCGATCACAAGTATTCTAATTAATCAATTTTTCCGTATAAAATGAAATACCATAAATCATTTTAATCATATTAAATCCAATTTAAAATGTGAGAAATCATTTTTAGGAATACACGAAGAAAACAAGCCCGAAACGGGTCCGAAAAGGGGCTGGACCGTGCCCGAAATGAGCCAGGCAGCAATCAGGGCTGCCCAACAGCCCTGGGCCGTGGCCCCCTAAGCCTGGGCCGCAGCCCCCAGTCCAGTCCCTTCCCAGGCGGGGCCGCGGCCTCTCGCTTCGGACCACTCCTGACGGCCCAACGGCGATTCGGGCTAGTTTTTCGACCGGATATCCAATATCTATATTTTTCAACATTCATATCTTCAATATAAATCATATTTCCAAGAAATAGAAGATTTATATTTAGACATAAACTTACGAAAAATACAACTATAACGAACAAAAAAAACATATACCACGATTATGACTAAAATGATTCCAAATCATTCACCATCTAATCGAGCATTCCAAATACCAATATCATATATACGATCGCAAGACCTACGCTCTGATACCACTGTTGGGATTCAGTGCCTAAAACGAAGGCCCAACGGAAGCGGTAAAACGAAAATTAATTCGATCCGAATCCCTACGGGGAACGATCGAGCTACGTATATACGAATATTAAACGAAAACACAAGAGATATAGAAACTCACCCTTGTAGTCCGTTGATTAAATGGATTTCTTCTCTTGAGCTATTCCTCAAGCATTAGATTGATCTCTACGAATCCAATCCGCTCCAAGCCCTTGGATGATCCAACGTCGAAAACACAACGCCTCTACTTGCCACGCGCCGGAGAAATGAACGGAATGACAATCACCTTGCTATCCTCCAAGGATACGGCTAGAGCTAGGTGATGAAGCTTTCTTATCAAGATTGCAACACTCTAAGTGTTTAATATTTATCTCTCTCTCTCACAAATATTTTCTCCAAGAAAATATATGAATGTATGATGAAGAAGATGATGAATATTATGAAGCCTTTTGGAAACAATTTCCTCTCTCCTTTCTTCTCTCAAAAACGTGAGATCATATGTTGGCAAAAGATATTTGGTCTTCACATATATTCTCATCATATCTCTCCATTCCACCTACCTTTTGACAAAATCACCCAAGGTGATATTTTGTCCCCTTGATTGGTCACAAGGCTTGAACCCCACCAAGTGAAGACCAAGACCAATTGAGGGGTAGGTGATTGGGGCGGCCATCTAGAAGGTGTCAGACGAGTTCGATCCGTTTCGGACTCCCGTGAGTCCAAACAGATAAATTCCAATTCCGTTCCGATATATTTATATCGATTAATTAATCTAATTAATTAATCATATCAAATACATAATAACATAATTAATTTCTCCAAGAAATAATTATATTCATGAATTAAATCAATCACCCAGTAATATATTTAATTCATTAGGCCGTAAATCAATTTATCTAATAAATCGAATTAGACATCCAATGTCCCAAATTAAATATTCAATATCTAATATTCATAATGAGATAATAAGCTCGATTCATTCCGTCGTCAATCCTATTGCGCGACTCGGTAGGTCCGTCTCAGTCAGCAATGGGAGGAACCAAAGAGTAGTAGCACCACCTAGCTAGCCTGACGGCCTACACTGTACCCCAACTGAGAACGAATGACTGGGATCATTCAAGAACCATTCTGTCGTGAATACCAGTATACATATAAACCCTTGTTTCAAATGTCCCAATCAAGTTATAGGGTCACGGTCAGTCAAACCATATCTGTACTTGACGATATGCATGCGTTAGTGCAAATCAAGATCATTGAGCTCTCGTGTATCCAATACAACTAGCTCCAATGCTTTGGCCAAAGACTTATGATCTCATCTGCCAATAACCGCATAGGACATATAACCTGCTCACTAATGGGAGAAGGAATTGTATCTTGGTATTCAGTAGGACCTGCTACTTGCCTGTTAATATGCACATCGAGGTTGACCCCCACCTCCCAGTTTATAGGGTCGAACTACTCTAATGAAAATCTCAACGTCACAAGCACATCCCAACTAAATCCTCAAGTCGAAGGTTCACGAATACCTATCACAACCTTTCGATTCCGTCATTGACTGTCCCGGAATGAAATCCGTGTGACGAATCGAGGGTGAGTCGTTTCGAGTATACTAATCTAATCAGCATTCCTATAATGTGTGCTCCCACTAACCATTAGTGTTCGACAGGCACTCTCCATGTCAAAGAACACGTCATACAAGTCTTCACATAAACTTAACACCCATTCAAGTTTTATCGACTTGCGAACGATTAAGTATTTGAGCTATAAACCTTTCTAGTGCCGTCCCCCTTATCCGATAAGGAGTGGAACGTTTTGCTCTCAAATACACTGACTAGTTTCTTTATATATATTTACGAGTTAGGAATGCTAGTAACTACCAGTAAATAAAGAAACATCCATTGCCTTATATTAATGATTTACATAATTACAAGTACAATGCCCTCACTCATCATCCTCTGAGTGGCATTCGAGGGCATACTCCCAACAACTTTTTCTCCTGACTAGGTCATGGTGACTTCTCGAATTTCATTTTATTTGTAAACTCATCAGATGATAAACCGGGAGTTCGAGCTGGCACACAACCCACGGTCCGACTAAGTCATGATGCTTTCTCGAATTTCATAATATGTATGTGCACTATTGGAACTTCGAGATGGGCAACGGGATATTTTCTTACCGACCAAGTCGGGATGCCTTCCCGACTTTCATACTGTGCTTCTACACTCCGTGATAATAATAACCATATATGTTGATGGTTGGAGTGCCTCAACCTTGTCATATGCTGGACGCACCGAGTTGGTTAGATCGGTGTTTCAAGGAGTTGAGTGTTTTTGGCTTTCAATTTTCCACATTCCTGTTGCGGTCCGGCTGAAGATAGTTCAATTATGCCGAACTTTCTTATGGGGGAGCTCCAGTCCATCTGTTGCCTGGATAACAATTTGCTTGCCTAAGTCCGAGGGGGGCCTTGGTATTCGAGACCTTGGTACATGGAACCAGTCTATACTAGCTAAAACTCTGTGGAATATTCATTCCAAGAAGGCGACATTATGGTACCATTGGATCCAGCACTATTACATTCGTAATAGATCATTTTGGGAGTGGACTCTTGGGATTCAGTGCCTAAAACAAAGGTCCAGCGGAAGCGGTAAAACAAAAATTAATTCGACCTGAATCCCTGTGAGGATCGATCGAGCTACGTATATATGAATATATAAATAAAAACACAAGAGTTGTAAGAAACTCACCCTTGTAGTCTGTTGATTAAATGGATTCATTCTCTTGAGCTATTCCCCAAGCTTTACTTGTATATCCCTACGATCCAACGTGCTCCAAGCCCTGGGATGATCCAACGTCGAAAATACAACGCCTCTACTTGCCACGCGCCGGAGAAACAAACGGGATGACGATCACCTTGCTATCTTCCAAGGATACGTCTAGAGCTAGGTGATGAAGCTATTGATTTGTGATTGGAACACTCTAAGTGTATAACTCACTTTCTCTCTTTATGTCTTGATATTTTCTCCAAGAAAACTCTGAAGAACAATTTGATGAACAAGAAGAAGACTTGAAGAAAATATTATTCTCTCTCTACCAATCTCACGTTGGATATGCTTTTGTGGAGTGATGAGACGTCTTCCTCCTTTATTTAAATTCTACCCTCATGTGAACAACTCATGTCACATGAATACCAACCCCACAAAGTCATGTTCTTTCATATAAAATGAAAACAACAAGACAAGAGGGAGGTGGATGGAACTAAGGGGGGCGGCCACCATGCAAAAACAGACGAGTTCGGTTCATTTCGGACTCCCGACAGTCCAAACAGATAAATTTCAATTCCGTTCCGATGTATTATATCATTTAATTAATCTAATTAATTAAATATATCAAATACAAAATAACATAATTAATTTTTCCAAGATATAATTATATTCATGAATTAAATTAATCACCCAGTGATATGTTTAATTCATTAGGCCGTAAATCAATGTATCCAATAAATCGATTTAGACATCTAATATCCTAAATTTAGATATCCAATATCTAATATTCATAGTGAGAGAATTTGCTTGATTCATTCCGTCGTCAATCCTATTGCGCGACTCGGTAGGTTCGTCTCAGTCAGCAATGGGAGGAACCAAAGAGTAGTAGTACCACCTAGCCAGCCTGGCGGCCTACACTGTACCCCAACTGAGAACGAATGATGGGATCATTCAAAAACCATTATGTCGTGAATACCAGTATATGTATAAACCCTTATTTCAAATGTCCCGATCAAGATTTAGGGTCACGGTCAGTCAAACCCTATCTGTACTTGACGTTATGCATGTGTTAATGCAAATCGAGATCATCGAGCTCTCGTGTATCCAATACAACTAGCTCCAATGCTTTGGCCAAAGACTTATGATCTCATCTGCCAATAACCGCATTGGACATGTAACCCGCTCACTAACGGGAGAAAGAATTCTATCTTGGTATTTAGTAGGACCTGCTACTTGCCCGCCAAGATGCACGTCGAGGTTGACCCTCATCTCCCAGTTTACAGGGTCGAACTACTCTAATGAAAATCTTGACGTCACAAGCACATCTCTACTAAATCCTCAAGTTTAAGGTTCACGAATACCTATCACAACCTTTCAATTCCGTTATTGACTATCCCGGAGTGAAATCCGTGCGACAAATCGAGGGTGAGTCGATTCGTACTAATCCAATTAGCATACCTATAATGTATGCTCCCACTAACCATTAGCGTTCGACAGACACTCTCCATGTCAAAGAACACATTATACAAGTCTTCACATAAACTTAACGCCCAGTCAAGTTTCATCGACTTGCGAATGATTAAGTATTTGAGCTATAAACCTTTCCAGTGCCGACTCCCTTATCCAATAAGGAGTGGAACGTTTTGCTCTCAAATACACAGACTAGTTTCTATATGTACGTTTACGAGTTAGGAATGCCAGTAACTACCAGTAAATAAATAAACATTCATTGCTTTATATAAATGATTTTCATAATTACAAGTACAATGCCCTCACTCAACAACCTCTGAGTGACATTCGTGGGCATACTCCTAACATGGACACTAGACAAAAGGCCATCGACTCTAATGAAAAATGTCCACAATATACGGGACATTATGTTGGATCGGCTCGCTTCTCGAGTAAAGGTCGAAGCACAACTTTTGGAATGGGGATCCAAAAACTCGATTAAATGGGGGAGTAAAGTGTATGATTTTTTCCGTCCAACCGGCACAAAGAAGCCTTGGGCTACCGTGGTGTGGGTTCCCGGCGTGATGCCAAAGCATGCCTTCTCGCTGTGGCTTGC